>LR990168.1:7500000-10000000 GCA_905147325.1 Notodonta dromedarius
TTTTTTTTAAGTGCTATTTTCAGACCCCCTAGCTGGGAGGATTATTTACAAGCGTTTCTACAAATCGATACGCTAAACTGTATGGAAATGAAATTAGCGGTTGAAAACTAGATGACGTGACTTATAGAAACGATGGTAGACAGTCCTCTAGGTTAGAGGGCCAGAGCACGCGTATAACGCATCAACGACAATTTTTAATTATGTATTTCATCAAAGCAAAGAAGGGACCACATGCTGGGATCCTGTCACATTTCTTTTGCTTTGTCGGTATTCACACATCTTCTGAAGCACTTCCGTCGGTTGAGAGTGCTAGGGCCTCGACCTTGTCGATATTTACATAACTTAATCTACTAAACGTACTAGTGTTACATTTGACGATACTTACAATATCGAACTGATTGATCTCACTTATCAAAGAGTTTGTTCTTGAGACTTCTTTTAGAGCCAACTTCTTAGCTCTATCCTCTACTTCTTTGAGTGATATGGCTTCGTCTGTTTCACCGTCTGCGAATAACTTTACATGAGGCATTTACATTTTATATATAAAATCTTTGTTTTATTAACCTAATCAGCGACCATAAGCACCATAGATCATCTATATTGTTTGGTATACCTCAGAATATATTAGGTATATTGATTGACTCAAGCCAAATAGTGTCGGCATTTAATGGACGGCTTGATCGTCGAATAAAATGGCTGATTTAACAATTTGACTGCGACAGAAACAGCCCCATTAACAATATAACAATTATATAATGTTAGATAATGGCTAAGAGATTCAAAATCACAAAAAATAATAAAAAAGAAAGCCTCTAATCTATGCTCACGTCACCTGCTTTAGAAGATTTCTTCACGTTTTCGTCACCAGCCTCGTCGCCGTCGTGGGAGCCGGCCGACGACTCCAACTCCTCGTCGTGGTGCTGCTGTTGTGTGAAGTGCTGGAACTGCCGCCGGTAGTAGTGCAGCTGGAGGTAGTGCTGTTGGGGTGGGGGATGGGGGGTGGGGGATGGGGGGTGGGGTGTAAATCAATGAAATCTACTCAAGAACTCACTGAATAACCATTATGCTGGGCATCCATGACAAGCGCGTCGAATTGAATCGCGAATTTGTGAAGAATACGCTCGCGCTGCTTAATTCGGCGTGGCAACGCTAATGGAATCACTTCATAGTATATAGTAAGCGAATTGTGACAGCGTCTGGCCTTAAGTATACTTCCTTGTTCTCAGATATTCTATATTATAGCTAGAAAATTAGTTATAGTTTTGTTCAATTTTGTTAAAACTCTATCACATAAACTTGCGTTTGTTCAGGGAATACAAACATACGAACAGACGAGATAACGAACAGGAACGTCGTTCGCAGTTAAAGGTTATTTGCATGCACAACATAACATAACGCTTCTTCTTAACGGGACAATTTCTGTCAGTTAACTTGGGTCCTACCGCAAGCCGTATGAAGGTACTTTGTTAAAAAAAGATGTAATACCAAAGAGTGTGCCCACTGCAGCAGAACAGTCCTCGTGTGATGCGCCGCGTTGATGACCGCGGGGAGCGGGTGCGCCGAGCAGTCCGCCGACAGGAACGAGTCCACGTGCAGCGAGTCCACGGCCGCGCTCAGCAGCTGCGTCAGGCGCACCCGCCACTCCTCCACCAGCTCCAGTTGCAACTCCAGGAATTGGAGTCTGGGGAGGAAACAAATTCGATATAAAAAAAACTAAAAAATAACAAAATGTAAAAAGAAAGACCGGTGAGATTTTTGCCGCATCATCTCAGTCGAAAAAATAAATAAATTTGACAATTTGTAAGTGCCCCCGCAGGCCTAAACAAATTAATGCTTTGGCTTTGACTTTGACTATAGTTTGCAGTGGCATAGGCAAGCTGCAGTCGATGGACTACAGGTACAGTACAGTTGTGTACGAATTTGACAAGTATTTTTGTACTGGTATGACATACCTAAGAATGACATTTCCAAGATCGCTCTCGGACTTGGGATCGATTTATTTATTATGAGTTATCTGTATACTTTTGTTACGTTTACGTTAAAGGACGGATGGAACTGGAGCTCTGCTAACGACTGTCGCTGGATGCGACTCAAATTTGACTCTCAATACGCCAAAACTAACATCTCGCGTAAATGAATACATCAGTTTTGACAGTTTTTCTATAGGAGAACTATTAAAAGTGACGTATGCAAATGTCCCTTAGATGACATTTTTATAATATACTAGCTGACCCGAAAAACGTTGTCCTGTCTTAAATTTGAATATTGAATTCGAATTGTTCCGCTCAACTTTCTTAAGAACCTTCTCCTGACAATAATAAACACAACAAAAAAATAATTAACAAAATCGCTCCATCCGTTCACGCGTGATGAAACCTATGACCAAGGAAATAGAGATCCTATTTTATATATGTATATAGATAGATAGATAGATTAGGGTGTTCAGTGTGTAGAAGTGTATAAAATAGTGACCGGTGTCCCGGCTGCGGCAGCAGCGCGTATCGGTCCTCGATGGTCCGCAGCAGCGTCACGAACCAGTCGGCGGCGCGCGGCACCCACAGCCCCGCGCCGTGAGCGGCGCCGGCGCCCGCGCCCACGCTCTCGCACCACTGCGAGCTGCCCAGGCTCTCGTCCATTTTCGCCAGGGCATCTACACAGGCGCGGGTGCAGACAATGAATGGGGGGGGAGCGGTTTCCATATTAGTATTAAAATGTGTTGAGAAAATTAGAATTATGACAAATTAAATAAATATCGTCAGACTGACACACCAACTGTATGGTCCCAAACTATGCAACGCTTTTACTATGCGTACCGTATAACGGACTGGGGGCGATCCCGGTGACACTCAGACCTAGGATAATTACAAAAAGGCCATTTCCGAAATATGCCCCAGCGGGAATCGAACCCGCAACCACGATGTGCAGTGAGCCGAGCGGCGTACGCTCGAACCACTGCGCCAAGCGGCCAAGCGGTTATTAAATTATACATTTCTTATATTCTTATTGGAAAATCGGGTAAACATTTTTGAGGCGTTTTACATATATATTGTATATTTGTATAAATATATGGAAAATAAAAAATTTACAGCCTCTCTTCTAACATGCTTACACTCAATCGAGTTTTATGCGCCATAACGTAGAATATGAACTTGCTTAGCGGTTATTACGATTGTAAAAAATAAAGCATTGGACAATATTGAACATTAAAAAAAAAAAATCTCCAGACGAACACACCAACTGTATGGTCCCAAACTAAGCAACGCTTGTACTATGGGTACCGTACAATGGACTGGGGGCGATCCCAGTGACATTATAATTTATCTTGAGTTGAAATTCTTCAATTGTATCGCAGCACTGAACACTCACAAAATCTGTGTTTACCTACACTTATGACCGGCAAATTGTGGTAGCTTATGCTTTAGTTCAAACTAGTGAAATAATATAATAAAACTTACATTTCTTCTCCACAGAGAGCCATCTCACAAACGTCTCAGCTTTAGTCAAGACTGACAAAACGTCATTTGTGTCTTTGCCAGTGACTGTGATCAGTTCTCTGTGGAAGCCGAGGGTTTCGTCCACAGCGTGTGCGAAAGCCGCGTCGACGTCCACTATATCTCCCTTTGAGCTCTGTGTGTGGTACAATGCAAGAACCGTATGCAACCTTTCGGCGGCTAACGCTATTAACCCGGCGTTGAATTCGTCCTGAAAATAATATTAATCTTTATGCATGATCATTATTTATGGTAAATTTTTGTTGGACTTAAAAAAAATCAAGTGTGAACAAAGTGATGTCAGTAATATAGTCCAGAGAGGTTGTAAATGTTAAGTAGGTATGTAGATAAATACTATGTATTTTTGATAAAATTAATCACAAGTTAATGTCATTTGAATTGAAACCTTACACTCATAGAATAAAGGATAAAATAAATTTAATTTCTGTCTGTCATCTAGTCAGTCCATAACATTGCGCTTTGATGACGCTTTCCCTTCGTGATACATAGCCAAAGATTAATTAGATATCGTTTTGGAGAACGGAATCAACCCACATGCACTACTGCAGACCAAAACCAACCTTGTGTTAGTAGTTCTAGGTTGCTTTCAGTTTGCAGAAGTGTGTGTGGGTTGGTTCCATTTGGCAAAAGTATGTCCAATTGCATGATGCAAAAACGGAAAAATAATCTCTTTCACCTATGACATAGAGTCTACTTAAAAACCTACCACTGTCTTAACATTCTTCAACTCCAGCTTATCAGCGATCGGCTGGACGTTGCTCCTGACGAAACCCTGATGGTCTTTGATCCACGTGAGCGTCTGCGTCAGGAACCACTCGGGCCGGTCGATGCGAGCAGTTTGCCGCGACCCGGTGAAATGGAATGTGAACCTTTTCTTAAGCGGCCAGAGAAGTATTTTGATTGGCAGGCATGGCCCTTTATCTAGAATTTTTAAAACATACTAAATTTACAATATAATAGTTAAGTCAAGATTGGTGTGTTGAAAATAACATCAAAATGATGTTGATATTAATTCTATTGTAAAAGAGACTAAATTTAACACCTGTAAAAATATTGCTGTATACATAACAATCCCTGAATGGTTACAATACAAACAGCTGAACATTATGTTAGAGACACGTGAACCTATTACTGAGCCTGTAGCATTTTTTTTTAATATTTTGAATATGGAGTTTAAATATTTTTTTCTATTAAATAATTCCTGATCATTATTTTCCTATAACATAGTTGGCAAACAAGCGTGCAACCCGCCTGACGTTAAGCAGTTACTGTAGCCTATAGATGGTGATAAAACCAATGGCATTGATTGCACATTTTTAACCTGAAGGGGAGTGGTGGAAATTGAGGAGAGGTTGGGCTTCTGGCTCTCACTCATCATACAAAATGCAACTATAATAGCAACTTTAGCCCAACTTCTGTTAGAGAGTGGTATTACTCTAGCTCAGCTAGCTAGGAAGCTCTATCATTGTATAAAAAATAGTGTATGCTTATACTCAGCAACATATTCTTATTAATTAGATATTTATTAATTAAATGACCTTGTCCTAGTTCATCTAAGGAGTTACTATTCACAAGGTCTTCAGGTTCCTCAATAAGGAACAGATATCTGGTGAGGTTGTTGAACTTGGCCATTGCTTCCTTAGATGGTGGTGTGCTCTCAGCTCCGCTTGCTATTGGCCATTTTATTACTTTCAACGCATCTTCATAATGCCTAGAAAAAGTGACAAAATTAAAGATCACATAACACAAAGACTTATCTTATTTATCTCATTTATTATTATCAACACCAGTGTAATATAGAGATGCGTGTTTGTTAATCACCTAGAAAGTTTATCCTTCAAAACATTATGCCAGTAGTGTGTATACTCCTTTACATAGTTGGCCCTGTGGCCCTTCTGGTACTGCCGGCACATCTCCCTGAGCTCCCCATACAATAATACCAGCTGCTCGTCATCATTGCTCTGTTTCATTTGCCGACTGAAATTATACCATATTACGATAAGGAATTAAGAACTATAAAAGAGTGATGGAACTGTTTATAATGTTAATAAAAGGTGTAATTTATGTCAATTTGTGATGAAAATGGCTTCTGCTAGTTTGATAATAAATTTGAGTGGTAAATTATCACAAAAGTTTATTTCAATATGTTTACAATGTGTTTACTTCCTCAATTAAAGAAATTACCGCTGTACAAACCTCAAATCTTCAATCTTATCAAAGGACTGCAGATAAACTAAAACCTGTTCCAATTTATTGATCGCTGTAAACCTCTTATCCAGTTCAGTCCTTAACGGCTCAGTTTTAGTTAAGAATGCCTCAACTTTAGCCTTTAGGACTTCACTCCTTGTTTTCAGATTTCCAATCTGGTTTGAATTTAATTCTGCTTTTTTCAATGCGGATGAAAGTTTTGTTGGCACTTCATGATTGGATATTTGTAACTGAAATAAAGAACTTATAAGAAGAAAATATCACTGTATGCACCTTTTTTTACACACATTTTTTTGTTGTATTAATTTATTGAGAAAATTGGAATTGGTGTATGTTTCACTGTTGAAAATTTACGGTTAAATATGGTTCAAGCTAAATACTGTTATATCAATACCAGTGTTGACACTAAATTATGGTATTGTGGTAGGTAGGTGTAACTGTAGGTAAACAATATTCAAAATGAGTGTTAAAAACGTGTATAATAATAAACGTGTAACATTACTATAACAATGAGTAGGTAGGTAAGTACCTAATTGAAATATACTTACACTCATTTGGAGATGGTCCCGCTTGAAAACCAAGTCATCTTCTATTCGATAGGCGCCCTGTAGATTATTAATATCACCACCAATTCTTATATTAAATTCCTGAATCAAGGATTCCTTTCTTTCTTCATTCATTTTTGACAATAATTATTTTCTCAGTATACAAAAAATTAACTAAAAGTAGATAAATGAAAATTAATTTCCAATATTCTCATTTCTCATCGTATTTTTGGAAGTAGCTCTACCACGAGTACCACTATGTGAAAGAGAAGATAATACTAGATATACCCAATTAATAAAATAGTAAGTTATTGTAATTAGTGTTTAATCAATGAGCAAACAAAATTGCCAAAAAATTGCAACATTTTTTTTTATAATCATTATTTCATGATTGATTGCACTGAATTAAATTAAATTGCATTGATATGATTTTTGACAGTCTGACATGACATTGGCCGAAGGGTGGGAAGCAAGAAGCTTGTATGTAAAATTCTTGGTGGGAAGTCTCGGGAACTTACAAAGAAAGGGGACCGGGAGGACTACTCACTCATTCTTTCCAACATAATATCAGTATAATAAAATTTGCGCAAAATACCTATTGATGTATTTATAACAAAACTATTCATGACAAAAAAATAAGAATAATTTTGTCGTAAAGTTTCCGTTAGTTCCGATCAGTGGATATCACTATTTTAAAAACCCACCCTAGCAACAAACAAACAGAGAATGTAATAGAGAATAGGCTTGTTGAAAAAGTATCTATATATTGATGTATCGATATTTTGAGCCAATATATTTTGATACGATGTATCGATACATAGGTACAAAATATCCAATATCGAAATAGTATCAAAAACGATATATTTTTATTGAGATTTTTGTATAAGAATTACTATTGGTATTACATATTGAGCTATATACACTATTATTTTAAACACGCAAAATCTTTGGAAAATGACCGATATATCGATATTTGTTTCCTCACTATATTGATATATCGATATTCTTTTTCACTTCCGACATCCCTAATAGAGAACAAACATGAAATTTCAGTTTGCTCCACAGACCTTTGCCACAGACTACTATAATAGTAAAAAAAACATAATATAATTAATAAACAGAGTCACCAATGGCAAGCGGCCAGAAAAATAAAAAATAATAGTTTTTGAGAAAGATTATTTAAGTTTCTTGTATTTTTACAGAAAATGTTGTCTTTTTTTGCTAAACATAAAAATGATATCATATATTTGGGTTTGCTTCTGTTCAGTATCGGTATTGGGCCATATTATAGGTCTTTGAATAGTGTGCTGATAAAAAAATGGTTAGGTTCTGTATTAGGAATAGTGCTTATTATTATTGTCTCGGGAAATAATGCGGTTCATCCATTATCATCAGCGCTGTTAGGTATAATCGCTATAAAAGCCACCACAGTAAGGTAAGCAGATCATATAAGTGTAATTTTGACTTTTGCTGGCGTAAGATATTGTCCAAAGCCAACTTCCAGGCAAGCCCCCCTTACAAAAATGATCTACATTGAAATACATACAAGTAACCCATAGACGGTTAGCCTAGGATCATGCCTCTCAACCTCCCGCCCCCTTTCTGCGTTCCATGCTCGGCCAGTTTGAACTGAACAACGTGTAGAAAATGGGCTTACGAGATGATGCTAAACAGGTACCAACTTATCATGGTGGGTTTTGTTAAGAAGGTACTTAGCTATTGTTAGTTTATGTAACTGGGGCCTAGGGTGTTGTTGCTTGGTCTCAGTAAAATCATTTTGTATAGGTATTTAATTGCCAGATCAGTAGTCCAGGGAATACCACCTACAAACATACATATATATATACTGGTAAAATTACCATTTATTTATATTTCATTCCAGATACTGCCATGTAGCAACATTCTTTCTGATGTTCGGATATCTATTCTTCTTCCGGTTGGCTGATAAGTTTGGCCTTTCCCCACCTTCGGGTCAAACTAATCTGATAGAAATGATAATAGTCCTCAGAGTGGTTGGAGTAGCATTTGAAATGAACGGCTCTTGGCTGACTGTGGCCAAAGTCAAGAAGGATGAGAGTAAAAAAGATCAGATAATAAAAGAGAGAGATGATGAATTCTTGGAAATTATCAATCCTAATTTTCTGGACCTATTTCATTATTCATTCAACTATGTTGGACTTTTAACAGGTAATATATTCAATTGATGTACATCTTAAGTTTATTTTGGTCTAATATTTTCTTGTATCCCACATACATTAGAAAATATTCATGTGGTATGCACTGAAAGTGATGATTCTATTCAATACTTCACACTTATGGTTTATTACTTACCCGTTTTGACGTGTTGTGACCCTTGAATTAACTGAATTCTAATTTAAATTTTCATTGTCATGAAATTATCACAGAACTTTTCTTAAAATTTTAAATTTAATTGGGCTGGGGATTAATTATTATGCTCACAAAGCAGTTTATGTTTGGTAGACTACTTAACTATGCATTGACTGCTATCATCCACCAACCTACCTACTCGACGACCGCTTGGCGCAGTGGTTCCGGGGTAGGCGGCTCAGCTCACTGCACATGGTGGTTGCAGGTTCGATTCCCGCCAGACCAAATTTCGGAAATGGCCCTTTCGTAATTTGCCCAGGTCTGGGTGTCACTGGGATCTTCCCCAGTGCATTGTATGGTACCCATAGTACAAGATTTGCTTAGATTGGGACCATACAGTTGGTGTGTCAGTCTGGCGATATTTATTTATTTACTCACCTAACTGCCTACCTACCTATCTACCTATGTAGGTAATTACTACATAGTTAATATCTTTTTGTAATTACCTACTGTACTTTCCATTCCGATTATGATTCCAGGTCCATACTACAGATACAGAACATTCGACGACTACTTCCACTTGCCATTCAGTAAACATGTCGACGGACTTGGTTTTACATGGAACACATTAAGAACTGTTCCATTGTACATATCACTCTATTTGGCTTTCTCTAACATTTGGCCATTAGAGGTAAGGATGTTTCTGCTTCAAACTATTTAAATCATTCTGAGACTTGACTTACAGCATTTAAGGGTGTATTTCTTTTGCAGTATGTTTTAACAGAAGACCACAATAACAGGCACTTTGTGTACAGAATGTTGTACCCATGGGCGTTGTTCGCGCAGTTCAGACAGCGGATTTACGCGGGAATGACGTTAGCTGAGAGTGTTTGCACTTCGTCGGGATTTGGCGCGTATCCTGTTGAAGGAAGGAACAGATCGGGACACGGTCCCACCGTGGGTTACTTGAAATTAAAACAAATGTAAGTCATTCGTTTTGAAGCGAAGCTTCTATACGGACGCTCGGGGCGCTCGCCGCGCGGCCACTATCAGTGCTAAGCGTCAGTAGCGTTACACGCTTTATACTATAAAGCTTCGCCTCTTTCGGGCGTCCCTAGAAGGCACTGTTTTTTCATGAATAAATTACTCGCTATAGTCGCCATTTACCAGAACACGCATGATAAAATAGCAAACTAAAATGATTAAAAAAAAATCAGTTCAAAATTGTACACTAATGTGTTATATGTTCTGCAGTAGGCTCTATTTAGATACTTTCTAAAAGAGCCATGGGGACTTATAGTAGTACATCCCAAAGGCTTGTTGCGTTACCCAGTAAATATGGACAACGTTATTTTTTTAAAGGTCCGAGACCGACGCAAAGCTCGCGCAATATGACTTCAATACTGTACAGTCGATGGAGGTGTGGGGATGCGAGACAGTGGTCACCCTGCGCGACTCCATGAAAGTGTGGAATAAAGCCGTCCAATACTGGGTGGCTATGGTTGTGTACAAGAGGTTCCCCTTAAAACCTTTGAAGTAAGTAAACATACAAATGCTCTCGGCATATATTGCCAACAGATTTTTCGAATATCATACAGTCGGATATTTATATCGAGATTCGTTTCTTAGAACTTCGTCGGACGGCGCTTTCTACAAGGTGGACTGATAGCCAAGTCACTAGGTGCTAAAGTTCAGCAGTGGACATTGTATGGCTGATTGGATAGATACAGAATCCACACACTATTTGGGCTACTGTAAAATAGCCTTTATGACTAGTATTCTTTAAATCTTTTTGACGATTTCATGTAGGTACTTTTAAGGGGTTTGCTGATAAGTACCAAACCATGAAATGCATTAAATACAACATTATTTTTCTAGAGTTCATGCTGCACTTTTCGTGTCTGTAATCTGGCACGGATTCCACGCCGGTTATTTCTTCTGCATTTACTTCTGTCCGTTCTATTTGATGGCCGAGGATATATATTATAAGCTTTACTACAAAGACGCTACTGGGACGGTAAGTTATTTGTATGGAACGACTTACGGCAAATATTTTCCAGGAAGATAGACAAAGTTGATTATATAGTATTTTTGATTGTGTAGTCGCGGGCTTTCTTCTGATTGGTCGTATCGATTATAACCGATAAATTGTGGTGCCGTGTTGGCGCCAAACGCACAGCAACGCCTGAGTCAATCAATTATATAATTGGTTGCCTTTTTAATGTCCCACTCCTGGGCACGGGCTTCCCCTCAATGCAAGGGGTAGCCACGCTAGTCGAGTATGGATTGGTGGATTGCATGTCTCTCGAAAATTGCTTACATTTACTAAGACATACATGAGGAAATCCTCACGATGTTTTCCTTGATCGTAAGCAACTGATAATCATATTAAAATTATTATTGGCATAGATTTCGCAAAACCTCGTTTAAACCCTGGACTTTGTGATACGATCATGGCTTATATCTAATTCACCTTTTGTTATTTTGATTTCAGAAAAAGAAAGTGATAGGTTTTATCATGTGGTTCCTGAGATCTCATTCGGAGTCATACCAGGCAGCTGCTTTTCTTCTACTCACCTTCGATCGTATATGGATATATTACTCTTCTGTCTACCACTACTGGTATGGGGTGTGGCTCGCATTTCTAATAATAGGCATTGTATTAAACCAGATACACAAATTAAACAGGCCGAAAAAGGTAGACGTTGGTCCAAAGAAACAAGAAGTGAAAGGCAATTAATTTAATACAGTAATCTCATAACAAATAGCTCAATTCAATATTATAAGCGTGATTTTAGAACAACATTTAATAACAATTATAAATATATTTATACTGTTTTATACATGTGTTTGTCAAGTAATTTGGAATGATTTCCTTTTTATTTATTTACGATATTTTTTCGTCTATTTTGTTTTATTTTTAGTTTTTTTGATACTCTTTACATTATTTATTGAAACTGGAGTTTACTCTGATTCACTATTTGTGTTCATTGTTCATTCAAAATTGATGATTAGAAGGTACCTCTTTGTGGTGTGTAACAATCTATTTTGTGTTAATATTTTGTTAGAGAATACTCATAAACGTTTATCATAAAGTTGTATAAACGTAAAATAACAATGAGAATGTCAATTGGGTGGGATACTTTTGTAGCTATATAAATAAAAAATCAGTTTGCTTAAAACTGGCACCTATATTATAAGTATAAATAAGTGTGACATTCCTGTGGGGGTTAAAAATGGGTTTTATTGACTTTGTTATAGTCTAGACTGTAGATATGGTATAAAATGATGTTGTTATGCGCACAGGGCTTTTTATGCGATAAAAATGGGTATAATTAAGTATGGACAAAATATTGGGAAAGGAAGGTTGATATAACTGTCAAAATTCTCTTAAATATTGATGTTTTTACTTACCGTTTGTCAAGCAAGGAAAATAAAATATCAATACACCATTATGGTGGTATTCTAAGCCCCGAACGGGTAAGTAGGTGCAATGAAATATTACCCTGTGCTATATTTATTGAACTGACAAGCTATATTTTAAATTGCATAAAGTTTCTGCTAGTCTGTAGTTCTTTATTATTGGACTGAATAAACTGATTGGATAGTATTACAATATGTTTTCATTTCATGACTCACCTACTTTTTTACAATCGTATAATAATGCTAAGAAAAACAATAGTTTTAATAGAAAATATTAAACATTTAATATACATATCACTTTAAAGCTTAACCACATTGTTAATGATGTTATAGCAACTTAAGGGTTTAAATAAAATACATTGTTTAACTGTCTAGCCCGCGAAATTCAAAATTTTCGAGTATTTTTATAGTTTATCCAAAATCTGAAAACATTTAAGACCACATTTTGTGATTTGCGAAAAACACAGTATGCAGCGCGTTTATTAATACATTTATTTTACTCTAAATATTATCACGGTGGATATGATACTAGTAAATCACTAAATATACAAAAATTGCTAGATTATCTGGATAGCTGTCGTTCTTGAAATGTTTTAGAGTAAGTTGGATATATTAATAAATGCACTGCACACGGTCTTTTTCGCGAATTACAAAATTTGTCTTTTATTATTGTCAGATATTGAAAATTTTCTAAAATAACTCAAAAAATTTGAACTTCGCGGGCTAGATGGGCGCTTTAGCCTTAATTACGAATCATAGTCTGGACATATTGTTGTATCAGGTACGTCAAAACCACTGTCACACTGAAATAGAAAATAGGATATACCGAGATTAGAAATGGCACTGATAAAATAATTGTGATGTAACGTATTTTACATGAGCATTGTTATTAAAATATATAGGCGGCGTGTGCACTGAGCGACAAATGTCGTATACGAGTACTATAAAGAAACTCGTAGCCTAACTGAAATATTGTTTAATTAATAATACCAAAATAGTATTTGTACAACATTTGTCGCCTAGTGTACTATAATGTACAAAATCGTGCTAAACAGCAGTCTGAAACTACAGACAATAAATATAGCCTCTATAAAAGTGCAATTATACTCACTTTTCGGTCAATAAAACATGCAATAGTACGTTAAGCAGTTAATTGAGATTATCTTTGCGACTTATTTCTTCAGATCCTGTTAATCATAAGAAAACAACCTCCACCTAATTAATAAAACTGGTAGGTAAGGAAATCGGAAAGCCGTTTATGAGAGTGTTATAAAATAAATAATTATTAATTATTTTTTTTCGTAAAGCTTGCAAGAGGAATAATTAAAGTCCAACTCATATCTCACAAACTGCTTTGAGTTAACTTAATAACTCACTAAGCAACATCAATACCTATTACATTCAGTTATTATATTATAATGAAATAATTAGACCTACCTACTGTTCCTACTGGACCTATTGGTTTAAAAATAGTCTTAAACATTTTAGGTATCGATTTAATATTACAATTATTTATTATAGATATTTTTTTTCCAATAATTTCCAGCACCAGCAATACAAGGTGAAACATAATGGGTATACTTTTTTTTTCACAACTTAACTTTGTAAATCTAAAACTATCAGCTTTGGAGGAAACTTGAAAAACAAAAGGTGTTATAGGAATACAGCTGTTGACAGAATTCACAAGTCTACAAAACTTTTAGTACTTCAACTGTCGCACAAAGCCGATAGTTTGAGATTTACAAACTTAAGTTGCAAAAAAATAGTATACCCTTTTTGTTTCACCTAGTATATGTACATAAATATAAAAAATATATATTCAGAATCCATGAAGTGAGAGTATTGGACCATGCGGCCTAAGTTATGGAAATAGCGAATTAAAAAATAAAGCTAAGAAAATAAAAGTGCAAGTTAGTGACGTCTGTGAAAAGCGGAGAAAATAACGCCAAATAGCCTCTACATAATGTGAGGTTGTTTACCTAACGTTCCAGCCGTAATGTAAGGGTTTGCGGGTAGTCGCCCCGCTGTGTGACGCATAGCTTTGCCCATAGTTCTTGTTCTGACTGGGCGGTTGATTATACGTCTGCTGGTATCCTGATGGATAATATTGGGGGTTAGAACTCCTCGAATTGGAACTGTAAGAGGAGTAGTTGGGGTTCTCCATGAGCGGTCTAGTGTTGAATATGTTGCCCAAACCTCCTTTCTTGGTGATGTCTCCAAGGATGTTTCCGAGGACATTGGTGAGGCCGCTGCCTTGGCCGCCACCTGTGCTGCCACCACCTCCCCCACTCGCGTATTTGTTCAGAGTGTTTAGAATGTTGCCGAGAGTACCGCCGCTACCGCCCGTAGAATCACTACTGCCTCCTCTGTTTGAAGATCCGCCATAAGAGCTACCGCCATATGGCGAGCCACCTCCATACGATGATCCTCCGCCGTTGGAGCTGCCTCCGTATGGCGAATTGCCGCCGTAAGGAGAGCTTCCGCCATAAGGTGAGCCACCGCCATAAGGTGAGCCACCTCCGTATGATGAGCCGCCGCCATAGGGCGAGTTTCCGCCAGTTTGCGAGTTGCTGCCATAGGGAGAGTTTCCGCCAGTATGCGAGTTGCCGCCATACGGCGAGTTTCCGCCAGTTTGAGAGGTTCCACCATAAGGAGAAATATTTCCGTAGGGAGAAGCGCCTCCGTAAGGTGAGTTGTTATTAGAAGGTGGGACCGGCGGTTTATAATTCGGTGCAGAGTCGAAGTCTCTAGTAGGGGTTTGTGGTTTAGGCGCCGAAGGCTGGGGCTCCGAGTTCGACCCTGGAACGATAATAAAACCATATAATGTTAAAAATGACCTTATTAATTATATCAGTGATGGATAACTTAACAAAGTTGCCACTTTCTTGGTTTAAAGTTGCTGGTACACAGAAACAATTTACGCACCCTCCCAAAAGTGTTAAAAGAATCGAGCGTGATTATTATACGGGTGCAATTAGATAATATTGCTGATTATGTTAGGGCACAAACTAAAGAGACTAAACAAAACGTATTGCCATCTTTGTCATAGTTGTAAAGTACCTATGAGCAAGATATTTGGCCGTAGTTTTGCAAAATGGAACCAACCCACACACTTCTGCAAAGTAAAAGCAACCTACAGCCACTAACACAAGGTTGGTTTTGGACTACAGCGGTGAACGCGTTCTGCAAAACGATATCCATTTGCAATTGCAACTTTTATTTTAGCCACCAGAATGAGCACCATATTGTATGTACCTTCGACTAGCGACTTCTTCTTGCAGGTGGGGTATGTCCCGCAGTTAGACGTGTGTCCGAAACTGCACGGATCTTCGGCAAGAACGCACACTTGGCTGCTGAGACATCCTATGTCTTTACACGTTCGCCCGTACTCTGGAAGATTATAAAAAACCGTTTTAATTGTGGCAAAAAATAATTTAATATAGTTTTCAACTGATTCAGTCGTCAAAATATTAATAAATTATGTAATGCAGTGCACATCTGCCTGTAGGGAAATAAAGACGTTATGGTGTAATAAAACATACATAATAAATAAGTAAATATCGCCAGACTGAACACATCAACTGTATGGTCCCAGATTAAGCAAATCTTGACCTATAGGTACCGTATAATGAACTGGGGACGATCTCAGTGATACCCAGACCTAGGCAAATTACGAAAAGGCCATTTCCGAAATATGCCCTGATGGGAATCAAACCCGCAACCCCCAGTGCAGTGAGCCGTGTGGCCTACGCTCAAACCACTGCGCCAAGCGGTGGTCGTCAAAAAAAATATTATGTAAAAATAATAAATAATCATTTTAGCCCTTTTGACGTCCCACTCCTGGGCACGGGCCTCCCCTCAACACGAGGGGGATTCAGGCCATAATCCACCACGCTGCCCCAGTGCGGGTTGGCGGATTTCACATGTCTTTCGAAAATTGGTTAGATCTTCTAATACATGCAAGTTTCCTCACGATGTTTTCCTTCACCGTAAGCTAGTGATAATCATATAGAAATTATGATTCGCTCATAGATTTAAAAAATATTATTCATTATAAGTAATTGTTTTTATTAAGTAACTTATTTGATACTTAATTTTGTACTAAGTAGGGAATTAAGTAACTAGACATCTTTAAGTACCTACTATTATGATTATAATAACACGCGCATGAGCAAGGACAATTTTGAAATATTCTTAGTCATTGACGACAAAATATAATAATATATTGCTGTGGTTTAACCTACGTCATAGAATATTTTTATAATCATTATAATTTACTTATTGTTACATAGACAAAACAATAAAAATAATTAATTCAGTTCATTGCAATATAAATTACCTTATCATAATCTGTGGTCTGAGGTTTTATGAATCATTTGTAAGTGACGTCCCATTATTAAAATGAAAGTTAAATAATTATGATTCAGTGAGTTAGGTATCTATTACTGTACGTATTACTTACCAAACTATCAAAATATACCTAAATCTAATATAATTTTAGGTAGGTATAAGAATGGAAAATATTTTCCATTAATAATTAAAAGATTCTATTCTCTAATTAAGTTACCCATTAGGATTTCCTCGTTTTTAATTATATATTATACACGACTTTCATAGAATCAACAAGCCCCGAACGAATGGCTTTATGTCAAAACCTTTTATTGGATGAGGCAGGTACCTACCTACGTAGTTAAGTACCATTTATGTAGATATGTTTATCAGGTAGGTACGGGAGAAACACAAACGATACCTCCATACAAAACAAGCCAATAATTTGTTTCACGTTATCTTAGAACGTATAAAAATGAACGTTGATATTCTCCTAATGAAATTTTTGATGCGGAAGGTATACTTATTCTGGATAAATTTGTATTAACGTAGGTACCTCACGTTAATACAAATTTATCCAGAATATAAATCATTCGCAGATACTTAGAGGCATTACCTAAAGACTAAGCCGCGTAACAATCGCTTCATACCCGTTTTGCCGGAATAATATAAAGAGATTTCGGTATAGGTATAAACCTACGGAACCTTTGAGCATGAAAAAAATACCGTCGATGTAATATCGTATGAATATATTTTATTCCGCTGTGTCTACGAGAATATCCCCCTTTTTTATAACACGAAGGCGTGACCGAGTAAAGAATTCGCTTGTAAGGGTATAGGGATCATTTGCATATACAAGATTATATACTTAGATTGGACTCGGAGTTTGAGAGTCAATATCACACGTAATAAAAGCCCACCGAGCCGGCAAACATTGGTATCGAATTGCTTTTCCACTATATGGGGTTTTATATGCGTTACTTACCGTACCTAAGACGAGACGCTTTTCTAATGCTGACTTAGCAAAAATACTTAGGCACCTACTTACTTAAATATATATGTATAATATACAATATGCCTATTCGTATAAATCACGAGTACCTATGAGAATTTAAGCATGACAATATAAGTAGTCGATATCAATTTGAACGAACTATAGGTACGTAAAAGGTTAGCATCTTTAATTTATTAGGATAAAATTACCGGTTTCGAGTATATACGTACATATGTAGGTACATTAAGAGTTCTAAGTAATCTTAGAACTCTTAGAAGTACATCATACTAAATTCGCCGACATTAAGGTAGGTACCTACATATTAACCTAAATCTGTTTTACTTACCGAGGAGTAGGTAGGTATAACAGATTTAAGTTTTTTAACATTACCCGAATGTTCTAAGTAGGTAACCTATAAAATAAATACCCACACCATCACATAAGTACTTACTAGAAATGACTTCAGCGTTACAACTTTTCATATGAACTGTACGCAAATCTAGATTTGACTTTTACAGCTTTTATTCTAACGAGTGCAGTATTAAAGCGCGCTATACAAGACGGTAAACTTTCAAGTACTCTCAACATATTCGTTGCACACAGCGGGGTGTATTAAGTCATCCCTGCCGTCGAAGTAATGATCGGGTTAAGTACGGATATTAACCCGTCGCTGTGCATTTTATGTTTTAATATATCAGAGTAGGTACATCTGTTATTACGAGATATACTTACTTACAATACGAGAGAGTGCTGGCGAGGATAAAGAGCGGTAGGTACTAAAATATATTACGAATATATTAAAAACACGTTGAATTTTTTTACTTTGACTCTTATTATCACACAGTACCTATTGTCATTTCCCGAGAACTACTGACACTTAGCCGGTTTTTTTTAATACAATAGGAACGCTAATAAAGCCCAGTAAAACGCTGGAATGTTTCACGAAGATAAGGGTCGGGCGAATCCATGCGTTATTTATTGGATTAACGTTTTTCACATGTTCCATTGGCACTTTTGTACGGGTGTGAATAGGTTAGAGTAGCTTTACCTACTCTTCAGCATTACAACCATAATAATTGAAAATGTGCACATAGGTAAGTAGTGCCTGAAGTATGTAATAAGGCGATGACATGTTAATAATGTATAATAAAACCACACAATATAAGTAGGTATCAACCACAAACATGTTTCAGGTTAGCAAAGCAAAAAAATGTAATTCAGCGACATAAAATTTGCGAGTCGGAAAGTGCTACTTTAGGGGCAATAAAAACATAAAAAGAGCATCATAAGGATGGATCATAATTCATTGTTTTGTTACTTGGGAAGGCGGGTTGCTCGGTTTACGCCAAACATTAGGTAATGGAATCGAGCCATATTGAGGCAGTTCGGGGGTTTGCTCGCACGTGCTCTCGTGTTCGCCTGTCAAATATCACAAGCCACTGAGGGAGGATCGTTTTAAATAAGATATAATATCGAGTGACAGGACGTACATTGTGTAGGTCGAAGGTCGCGTGCGTCGAATCAACGAGACACGTGAAGTGGCAGGAAATGTTATTATTGCTACGGCTTACGTCTGGCTGTTATATACGACTCTATATAATGGCGATGATCGTCCATAGTGAGTCTTAACAGGTATAAGAATCCCTTAAAAACACTGAACATAATCACTTATTTCAAGTCACTGAATATTGATCATAACATCTTGGGATCATTAAGGGACCTGTAAACATGCTTTTTGAAGAGTATATAACTACTGACTTTTTAACCAAACTAAATTAAATTTATGATAAGCTTTATGTAGAGAGATATAGTAGGAGATATTATAGAATTAGTAAGTAATAAGCAACCCTATAAGCTAAATAAAGCAAGGAGTAGTCAATGAAATATTCAGTAGGAACTTACTTGAAAAACCATCAGCATAATAAACGAGGGCGCAGGTGAGCACTACTATTTTCCAGTCCATCATTAATCTGAAAATAAAACAAACATTAAGTAAGTGAACTATAAGTACTTTGTAACGAAGGAAAATGTACAAAGCATAAAGTGCCTAACGAGTATAAGTTAGACGCCAAGTTTCCCAAATTTATTGTAGTCTTGAAGGCGAAACGCTTCATTAGTTGAGCATTAAGCAGTTACCAGCTGCAGGGTGGTGAGCTTCTAACAAAGTTGAATGTAAGACGAAATAGCGACACGTGTATTCCAACGCTGCACACGTCGGTCCGACAGCTTTGCTCAAACTTTATGACACCTAGCTAGTAGCTACATTCCCTGAGCAATTTCCCCAGAAACTGTATCGTATAACCTCGTTACCAACTGTGTTCCTGCTATGCGAGTAAACGTTTTGCGGATATGACACAAGTTGTTTCTCTTTATTGAAAACGGGAGACTCGACGGATCTACTTAGTGTAAGCGTCGCTTGTTTGTGTACATTGTAGAGTAGACAAACTATGAATGCTAAATGTTGTTCAAAGTCGGTGGCAAGTGTCAGTGTAAATTGAATCTCCTTTAAAGTCATTTCGATTTAGAGAACAACACAAGAGGCCGATGTTACCATTCGTAACGGTTGAAGAACGCATTGAGAAAAGTAAAGTAGACAAATAATCAGCAAAATGGTTAGGCGTGGCACTTGTAGAAAATAAAAATATCCAAAGCCATACATGGTAGCACATTCCATAGAACAATTTGTCGGGAAAAGTAATAGCATAAATCCCTCTGATAATAGCATAAATAGATGATTTGATTTGATTCCAGCTACACATAATGAAGATGGTATTCTGTCTTTTGTTTATAATCCGTGCTGCAATCTTATGGCAATACCTATAAATCTCACCTGTTTACGCAAAACCCAAAAAATCGAGACTCAATATTGCTCTCACTAAATTTTTCACTAAAAGAACTTACGGTCGGAATACCTAAATCCGTCGGGTGAAGTGATAGGGATGGAGACGGGGGTGCGCCTCAATGTCGCAGGTCAATGAAGGTCGGGGGCCGGGGGTCGGACCAGCCAGTCACGCAACTTAAAGTTCAGTTTATCTACACGGGAAAGTACAGGTTGAATAAACTACACAGAAAAATCAATTTGGGTCGGCTTTTCCGTAGAGTTTATTCCGCTGCGGGGGCGCGCGAATGCTTTCTCATATATTTCTTATGACATACATAAACCGAAACCAATAGTTGTGGTAACTTTTAGAGTGATTGAATGGAGGCTGTAATCTACTCATAATCAAGATACACAAACTTAGTGCCCATTTACAACTGACTGCTATAAAAATGGAAAACCTTATAGGGTATTTAGGGAACGGGGCCAAAAGAAAGAGAGAATTAATGGTACTGATTAAAAAAAGGCTTTGAAATTAAAACGATCCCTAGGGGGATATTACATGCCATAGAGCAGAAATTGGATAGCGATACGAGAGATATATTGCCCGACATAAAGCCGTGCTCGGTAACTTTCTGCCCATTTCCGGCAGCCTACCCACTTGTGAATCGTATTTCGGAATCCTTTTTATCTTTTTGTACGGCGCGGCGGCCGCGGCGGAACGCGAAGTGACAGCGGCACCAAGCCACTTCGCAGCTCATATATCACTTCAGCCTGTAACGGCCCTGTTAACGGCGCGCCTGTCACCTCCGCGTTCCAGCCGTCCACTACCGTACCTCTTCTGTCTATTGTCTATTTAATGGCTTTCTAATCCTTCACGTCAAACACAGAAGGTAACTAATACGAGCAAGAACCGACGACTCAAACACTTTCTTTGAGGAACAAATTTAAAATGCAAACGGCGGGCGTAAGGACATTTGGAGCAGAAAGGAAGTGACCGCACGGAAAAAAAAATATTTTACAATACTACCAGAATGTGTAGTAAACGAAAATTCGTTCCCAGTACCAGTTTTTAGTACACCTAATCATTTTTTTCGTACAGCTAACAATTTCATGTTTAACGGCTACAATATGATCGTAATGTGTACTATTCAATTCTAGTAATTGGGAATCTGGTAGGGATTACAATATAGATCTTTACGCAAACAATAACATTGTAATATTTCAATAATTACGAATAACATTGTTCCTGCAATAATAAAGTCGATTGCAGTTACATTCCTTAGTTTGTGGTTACAATGTGTAAAGTAGCGGGGTGTATTGACAGGTCGGCAGTGTTGCCGTTCTAGAGACTTTGTCGCTAGATCTAGCGGAATTCATGAGTGGTTAGCGGGGAAAAAAATTGAGTTGGCGACAAAAAAAGATTTAGACTTCTAGCGAATTTTGAGCCGTCGCATATGCGACTTTTTTTCCGAAAATATTTGAAGAATAATGTGTTTTTTAAGACCACCTGACTACACCTGAACAACCATAAACATCCGTCCTGGCACAAAATATAGCCACAACCCCAAAGTTTGTCTCGTTCACAATCTTTTTATAAACAAAAACCAATGCCCAAAGTAGCTGGTGTAGGCATTGGAGAAGCCTCCGCTTCCAGTGCCAGTGATGCTGAATACCCGGTTGACATATGTTTAGATTTTGAAATATAGGTAGTAAATTATGTAATTCTTAGAAAACGTAACAGTTTCAGTTTTTTATCATCCAGAACATTTGTTGTGATTTTTTGAATAAATAGTATGTTGATTTTGTTTTTTTTTTTTGCGAAAAATGAAAATATTTGCCAACAACAACGATCGGCGTCAAGATTAGACTTGAGCGTCAGCGATACGGTTTAGCGACTTCTAGCGGATTAAAAAAAATATTTACCAATATCTAGCGGATTTTTTCTTATTACTAGGGACTTTTAATTTTGTAGAACGGCAACACTGCAGGTCGGTTCCCGCTTCTTTCATTACACTAGCGCCGCGCATTCGATCGAAGTGTTCTGTTCGTCGTTGCCACAGAGTACCTGTCGTTGCATTGCATCTACTTACTAAAAAAATTAAACAGTGTTCCCAATGGATGAAGACACGAGATCATTTCTGTTGCAATGGTCGATGGCCGACTACATTGACGTATTCAAAGGTTAGTTTGGTTCTTTGGTTACATACTTTATCTCCTAGAAGTAATCTTTTCCGCGATTCACATTAATTAAAACAGTGTAGGTACCTTACCTTTTTGTTTTTTTATTGCTTTTACGTCAATAAGAAAAGTAGGTAAGTGATTGTAGGTAGTCTTTCGGGAGGTTGCATATCTAACTAGGTACCTACTCATAACCAACTCTTTTCGGTACCTAGGTTTAACAAAATTATTATATCTGGATTACTAGGTCGGTACCTATATAATGGCAAAAGAAACTGTAAATTGACCGTAAATTACCTACTTCTTAAATTATTAGGCATTGGTTTGTTTACAGGAAACAGGATTGATATCCATACATTGGGAATTCTTGATTCGGATATGATCAAAGAATTAGTGAAGCCGATCGGAGATCGAGCGAAATTGCTGCAAAATCTGAATCTGTGGCGGCAAATTTCAGACTATGAACCTATAATGCCACAAGTAAGTGCTAAACTTAGTTATGAACTTGGGTACCTCGGTAGGTACATTTAGTATTAGTTGTCAATTACGTCGGTACCTACCTAACATAAGGAGTAAATAATCAAAACTCATAACAATAATTGGGTCAATGTATGTATACACAACTCCTTAGGGGCTTAATCCTTATGTAGCTGAATAGTTCTATTAGGTATAATATAAAAATTATAAAAATAGTAATTGATGTTTGTGTTGCAGAACAAAGATTTTGAATATGATGATTGTGAACAAGAGTATGCTGAAAATCATAAACAAAAGAAGAATGACAAAAATTATGATGGTGAGAAAAATAATTCTTCAAATACATTATAATACATCTAATTTATTAGTTTATTATATTTATGTATAATAATTATAAATTAATTATGTTTCAGACATACAACAAGACATAATCTGGCTTCAGAAGTCAACAGAACCATGGCAAATGATTGAAGAAAAATGGCGAAAAACAGCCACTGCAAGATTAGAGAGTCTTAACACCAGTGACAAAACAATCGCACAGTATATGATTGAATTTCCCGCCTTAAAAAAGCCAGTTGGCTATAGTCTGCTGCTTGAAGATTTCAAAACAATTTACCCAGACAAAGAAAATCTGCTGCATGAAAAATTTGCTTTATTCAAGAATAAAATTTTAGACTACGCAAGGCAAAAAGCCATTCGCGATGATGCAGTGAAAATAATGATTTAACCACTCGAAACTCTTTCTGAAGGTTAGTAGTGTACTTCATTGTAACTTCACTTCACGTGTAATTATCTCTTGTCCAATCGAAAATACTGGCTAGTCTCCACCACTACAATATTACTATTTTATCTGATATGCTTTATTTCATAGTATAGCAGTGATAGCCGATTGGTTAAGCACGCGTCTTGCGGGCTACCAGGCCTCAGGTTCAAACCCCGGCTCGAACCTCTGGATTTTTCGAAATCTATGTGCGAATCATAATTTCTATATGATTATCACTTGCTTACGGTGAAGGAAAACATCGTGAGGAAACCTGCATGTCTTAGGAGATTTAACCAATTTTCGAAAGACTGTGAAATCCGCCAACCAGCACTGGGCCAGCGTGGTGGATTATGGCCTGAATCCTTGAGGGTAGGCCCGTGCTCAGGATTGGGACGTAAAAAAAGGGCTAAAATTATTTTTTATGCTTTATTTCAGAAGCAGCTGATATCGTCAAAGCTGCGGAAGCCAAATCAATAATAGCATTCAGGGTACTGTGAAACAGGAAACGGCCGAGGGATTTATAACTCACATAACTACTGCATTGGAGCTACACACAACTGTTTCCAGCAGACAAGAGAAATTCTCCAAACTAAATGTAACGTTGCAACCTTTTATTATAATTGTCGGAGAAAACTGTTACAAAATTTCCAAATATTATGTTATTGTAAATGACACATTTTATGTGCTCCATACAATAGAGGACGCGGTTGACGTTTGCTTCAATTTTCATGTATTGAATTGTAGATACCCTATTGAATGTTCCACTACTTGGCAATTTATTCAAAATGGTCTCTATGACTTGAAGACCCCTTACGACAAGCAGTATATTTCAGTCAATTCTTTGTTAACCGACTTTGGGGTTGAAATTTATTGATATGCCTGAATGTTTTTTTGTAATTTGATTTTACCAACTGTAAAATACCAGTGTGGTCATATTAAAATAATTCATAGAAATATTCAAATTCATTATTACCAGTGTGCTGAATCAGGTTGTAATCGGAAATATTATTTGCTTAATTCTTTTAAAAAACATTTGGCAACACATAATATTTTAGAAGATAATGTTACAATAACAAATCTAATACTTAATATAGCTTCTAATAATTGTACCACTCCAAATAATACTACTTTACACGAAGTAATACCAAACCCTGCATCAAATTTAAGTCATAGTAATATTTCCAATGTTTCATTTCCAATAGAACGAGAGATATCAAATCTATCTACATCCGAGGGTTCAATTAAAAATAAATTTGCCATTGAAATAAAACTATTTTTACGGATTATATCGCGTTTATTTACTTTTTATAATTCGTAAAATAGTTTTATTTCAATGTGTAGTATTCGCGTAAATATAAGAAAACAATAAATTTGCCAGTTTCACGGCCAGTTTATATGCGAATCCATTGATACCAAGAAATGTTATTCAAGTTGTTATGTCTAATTTAGAAAATCTTATAAACAATTCTGTAGTGAATCCTATCACTTCTATATTATCAAAATCTGTTCAGAATCAATCTCCAGAATCCTGTTTACCTAAACTATATAATCACTTGGAGTCCATACAAGGTAGTCTAAAACATTTTAATTCTGAGTATTCACGTTTTAATTTTTTCAAAATAGCGGTATTTATATTTAACCTATTGAATATACATTAGGACATAGAATGGAATCAGTGTCTGCTAATAACGTTATAAATTGTGTAACTGGCCAATATATACCTCTAAGACATGTATTAAAAAAATTATTTGAATTAAATAACGTGCTCAGTGCTACTCTTGAATATTACAAAGAAATGATAAAAACGTCAAATTTTATAATAAATAAAAGACTGGTTTTATATTAACTTATCTTTTTGTGTATTTCTTATTTATTAAGTGAGAACAGTTTGTTATATCTTACGAAGTCCATCCCGCAAAATTAAACTTTCGAAGATTGGTTCTACTGAATGTCTTCGTGAAATAGAACAACTGTAAACTAACCCTGCCCACCATACTAAACTAAGTTGTACTGTAGGAATTTGTTACGTCTAATAATGTTAATTGTAATTGTAAAATTTCTGATAGTAATATGTACTACCTACTTATAGGAATGTGTACACTATAAAAAGTGGTTTTGATCAGTTACTCAAATGGTGTTACTGCCAACACAAAAAGTTACATGTGATTTTATCAAAAGCTTTGACTAGCAAATATAAATTGTTTGTCAATTGTGAGTTCACAAGTCACTTTTTTGTGTAAGCAATAACAACATTTGAGTGACTGATTAACAGACTACTTTTTTCTGTGTACAAATTCCTATAGTATATGCTACAATCAGAATCTTTACAATTACAATTTCCATTGGTAGACGCTACAAATTCCTATAGTATATGCTACAATCAGAATCTTTACAGTTACAATTTCCATTGGTAGACGCTACAAATTCCTATAGTATATGCTACAATCAGAATCTTTACAATTACAATTTGCATTGGTAGACGCTACAAATTCCTATAGTATATGCTACAATCAGAATCTTTACAATTACAATTTCCATTGGTAGACGCTACAAATTCCTATAGTATATGCAACAATCAGAATTATATTAACAACAAGTCGTTTGATAAAGGGCACAAAAAACTAGTAGTAGTTGGAAATCAGTCTAGTAGGATTAACAATAATATATTGTAATATAAACTATTCATATAGTATCGTACAGTATGCACCTTGTTGTACGTACTAAACGATTATTTGTCCCTACAAACACTTTTTACAAGAACTGACTAGTAGCGATTACAATGTGTAGAGTTGTCACATATACTACTAAAAAAATTGTATGCACTACCAAATTCTGGTTATAGTTACCAGTTTTTTTTTTCCGTGCGGATCAACCAACAAGACAGGAACACGGATAACGTGAATGCCGAGTGTGTCAAACCCTGTGAATACATTGGCAAACGTACGTGACGCGTTGTAAACACAATTCGACGTTGTTTGTAGCAAGATTTGCGCGTTCAAATTCCGAACGCGATGCACCGCCGGAAGCTTCCACTCCGCAAATTCTCGGATTGCACCGAGGATGCGACGGGTGTAAAGTAAGGGTGCCGCGTACCGGGATTTATATCGGCGGAAATCTCCGGTGTGTTCACACTTCATGCTCGCGGTGAGCCGACGCCGGATAAAAATGCTCTAGAGGTGGAATCGCGTGCGGTTGCGGTTTGCGCAGATTTTCGTTCACACCCAACCAGCTAAGCTGATACACGACAAGCCGATTTATACTAGCATTTTATATTCTAAGCTTATAGGATCCACAATATTAAAGATACTAAAATATAAACGTACACGATCTTTGTAGACGGCACTGCCAATAATTATAAGTATTCACACACCTAATAATGATAATGAAGGACAATTACTATTGAAACACGATGATCATACTATACTGCGCGCAAAATAGTAGACCAATGATAATAATGAAACTTAAATCATTACTGGGAAACCAAGCTGTTTGTTGTTCATTCCGCTAACTTACTGATAAGACGCGGGTAATTCGTAAATGAGATCATAAGTATTTACTCATCTTAAGTATTGTGTGTATAGGATAAGTACGACGCAGCCATTTCCTCCATACTAACTAAATGTAGGGAAACTGTAGTTAAGCATCCTGTGACTCTCTTCTAATGTTATAAAAAAATACAACAAAATGACAACTGGTGGGTCTAGAAGCACGAGAATTTGCCCTGGAGTTCCATGAATACGTAGGTGAGCGAGCACTAAGAAAAGGTTGTACGGAAGTTCGTAATTTGCGCCGGATGGGATTTCCTCACACGGCTATTACTAGCCGTGTGAGGATAAATATAACTTATTATTATATATGCTATCTATAGGATGGCAATAGGATGTCGATTATTCTTAGACTTATTTCAATGAATTACTGTCAAGCAAAACATTTACCATTGATTTTGAAATCGATTTGATGCACCTTGTTAATGCAATAGAAAATATTGAAGTAAATTTAAACGGCTAAAGGATATGAAAACGAGATATAAATAGTAAGGGATTTATACCTACGCACTTCCACAAACGTATTTCTAAAAGTGTGAACTATTGAAACTCCAACAAATATAACCGAAACCTACTATTTAGTATTGGTTGGATTGGAGCCAAATGTGAATGGGGTGAATTGAGCAACAAGAATAATTTACTTAACACCCATAAATGCTGTATTTTTATGGTGTCTGCAACATTTCTTACATAATAGTTATTACACTTTTGTTTGCTATATCCAATAGGTTTATCAGATAATAATTGTGATTTTGGTAGAATGATGAATTGAGTTATATGTACATGTAACATTGGAAAACATAAGAATTCGATGGACTATTCAGTGGGGGACGCTTAATAAGATGCCTATTTTTTGCCGTCTGCAATTATGTATAAACGTTGTTTTTTCCGTTAGCGTGAGAGAAAACCGGTTGTATTCATGTTTCTGTTGATGTAAACATCCTTGAGATCGGTCATTCTAACACGGAGATAAAGCGCGTTTGTTCTACAAGCCCCATTAGTTTCTCTCTGCCTGAATTTGATTTGGTTCCAGAATATATACCATTGAAAGTTATATTTAGCTGTAAATAAGCCTAAGCCCTTATTTATTCTGTAGGTAACAATATATTAGACCCACAATCATCTTACACATCATGATGGAATTTATTTTCTCCAGTCTCATCTTAGAGCCTTTCCCACTTTGTTATACCGTACGAGGGATGCCTTTTAAGTTTTGTCGTTTGAAGAAAAAAACACAACTAGAACCTTATACGAGGCATGCCTTTTAAGTTCTGTCGTTTCCATAATTCCCGGCAATTTTGAATTTGGAACTGTTCTATATTCGAATGTGTTTAAATTTCGAATCTCAAAACAGTTGAATGTATTAGGATTAATGTTATTGTTTAGTCACAGCGTCGATTAGAATCTGTCAGGTTACGTACGAAAATGAATCTTTCTAAGGAAAATGTTCGTGCAATAATTTTCTACAACTTTAGAAGAGGCCTGACACGGCTTCAGTGTTTTGAAGAGCTAATATCTGTGTTCAGGGATGAAGCCCCATGTCTGCGGACTGTCGAACGCTGGTATTTAGAATTCCAGCGTGGACATACTAGTGTTAGTGACAAATCTCGCGAAGGTCGCCCAAAATCTGCATTCACTGAAGATAACATCATTGGAGTGAGACAACTAATTCTCGAAGATCGTCATGTGACGTATCGAGAGATAGAGGCTCTATTAGGCATCTCAGGGACAACCATTCAGAAGATCTTGCATGAAGCGCTTGGTGTAAGAAAGCTAGTTTGCCGTTGGATACCGCATCTGCTTTCCGACGATCACAAGGCGGCCCGCGTCAGATGGTGTAAGAAAACTCTGCAAAGGTTCAACCGAGGAGAGTCAAATCACGTCTACGACATCATCAGTGGTGACGAATCTTGGATCTATGCCTACGATCCTGATTCCAAACAACAATCTACAATCTGGGTCTTTCAAGACGAGCCAAAGCCGACTAAAGTTGTTCGTTCTCGAAGCACTTCAAAGAAGATGGTGGCCACGTTCGTTAGAAAAACCGGCCATGTTGCGACTATTGCACTTGATGATCGTAGAACGGTTAACGCAGAGTGGTATACCACAGTTTGTTTACCACAAGTCATCGCCGAACTTCGAAAATCTAACTCAAAGCGACGCATCATCCTGCACCACGACAATGCAAGTTCACACAGCGCTCGTCAAACGATTGAGTATTTGAAGCAGGAAAAAGTAGAAATTCTTGACCATCCTCCATACAGTCCTGACCTAAGCCCTAACGATTTTTTTACATTTCCTAAAATTAAGAAAAGTCTTCGTGGTCAAAGGTTCCAGTCCAGTGAAGAAGCAGTCGACGCTTTCAAGTCAGCCATTTTGAACACCCCCACTTTAGAGTGGAATAAATGTTATAATAACTGGTTTGAGCGAATGGAAAAGTGTATTAAGCTACGTGGTGAATACTTTGAAAAACAATAAAAAGTACTATAAGGTTCTAGTTGTGTTTTTTTCTTCAAACGACAAAACTTAAAAGGCATCCCTCGTAGTACTTTTTATTGTTTTTCAAAGTATTCACCACGTAGCTTAATACACTTTTCCATTCGCTCAAACCAGTTATTATAACATTTATTCCACTCTAAAGTGGGGGTGTTCAAAATGGCTGACTTGAAAGCGTCGACTGCTTCTTCACTGGACTGGAACCTTTGACCACGAAGACTTTTCTTAATTTTAGGAAATGTAAAAAAATCGTTAGGGCTTAGGTCAGGACTGTATGGAGGATGGTCAAGAATTTCTACTTTTTCCTGCTTCAAATACTCAATCGTTTGACGAGCGCTGTGTGAACTTGCATTGTCGTGGTGCAGGATGATGCGTCGCTTTGAGTTAGATTTTCGAAGTTCGGCGATGACTTGTGGTAAACAAACTGTGGTATACCACTCTGCGTTAACCGTTCTACGATCATCAAGTGCAATAGTCGCAACATGGCCGGTTTTTCTAACGAACGTGGCCACCATCTTCTTTGAAGTGCTTCGAGAACGAACAACTTTAGTCGGCTTTGGCTCGTCTTGAAAGACCCAGATTGTAGATTGTTGTTTGGAATCAGGATCGTAGGCATAGATCCAAGATTCGTCACCACTGATGATTTCGTAGACGTGATTTGACTCTCCTCAGTTGAACCTTTGCAGAGTTTTCTTACACCATCTGACGCGGGCCGCCTTGTGATCGTCGGAAAGCAGATGCGGTATCCAACGGCAAACTAGCTTTCTTACACCAAGCGCTTCATGCAAGATCTTCTGAATGGTTGTCCCTGAGATGCCTAATAGAGCCTCTATCTCTCGATACGTCACATGACGATCTTCGAGAATTAGTTGTCTCACTCCAATGATGTTATCTTCAGTGAATGCAGATTTTGGGCGACCTTCGCGAGATTTGTCACTAACACTAGTATGTCCACGCTGGAATTCTAAATACCAGCGTTCGACAGTCCGCAGACATGGGGCTTCATCCCTGAACACAGATATTAGCTCATCAAAACACTGAAGCCGTGTCAGGCCTCTTCTAAAGTTGTAGAAAATTATTGCACGAACATTTTCCTTAGAAAGATTCATTTTCGTACGTAACCTGACAGATTCTAATCGACGCTGTGACTAAACAATAACATTAATCCTAATACATTCAACTGTTTTGAGATTCGAAATTTAAACACATTCGAATATAGAACAGTTCCAAATTCAAAATTGCCGGGAATTATGGAAACGACAGAACTTAAAAGGCATGCCTCGTATACGACATACCATCGACTGTATTTTCTTGGGTAGTTATTCCACATACATTTTTCTATGAATATTATATTTCTCTCTTGCCTGATCTCTTCGACGCATCTCGTGCCTATCATCTATTACATAACATAACCAGGTCACCAAAATCAAATATTTTCAAACGATATAATTATTGATATCGGTAAATGTTTGCAAGTATCTACAATAATTCCGGTTTATTTAAAGTTCACCATTCAAAACAACATCGATAAGAGATCACTATTCACACAAAGGTCAGGTTAATTGAGTGTGTAGTTTTATTCAGAACAACCAGAACAACGGCGTTGACATTGTATGTGGAGAACTATACGAACTAGTCCAGAACATTACGTTTGGTTGGTTTACTCTATTAGCACTTTTAGCAGGTAAAAACAATTTACACGCTAGGTACCTACGGTTATTTTGGTTATTTGGAGTGGGTATTAACTTTTGACATTACTTACATGTAGAAATGATGAATAAAAAATTATATAAAATAAATGAATAGAAAATAAAATCTTTTACATTACATGACTTTGGACACCTTTCCAGGTTCATAAGAGTGTTACGCGAATACTCGTATATATGAAAATAGATGTATTGCCCATAGAATGAAGACGATTTAATTCAGCAGGCAAATGTCCACAAGATTTTTGCAGATGTAGTTTTTTGTTTCTGACTTTTGTTCTTTTGATTGGTTGTAGTAAAGTTTCAGCTTCAGAACAGTTACCTAGCCAATTTTAACTGTAATGGATGGATGGATCTTAGCTGTAAAGCAATAGATGGTTATTAGCTGAGGTTATCCTGTTTTGAAGATAAGCAGAGGGGATTTAAAAAGGTACAAATGTCACTTTATTCGGCCGTAAGTGTACTAATGCGTGTGGTGCAACCATAACCATTACGTCTAACAATGCGTATAAGACACGCCTGCCCTAACGTAGATACTTTTGTTGCCGACACGGGATACCTAGGTACCGTCTAAAAATATCAACCTTTCAAAAAAAAAGTTATAAGTTTTCTATGGCGGTATTCCGTGTCGGCAACAAAAAGTATATACGTTTGCGCAGCGCCTTATAGATCGATTCTGATACAGAACATTAAGAGAAGGAATCCACACATTCCTAACCGATTGCAACACAGCATCGTCGTCACTATATACTTAGTAACTTCCGCAATAGTCCCACAGCTATCATTCGCACAGCCATTCTATGCTCCGGATTTTGAACATTTTGGCAAAACGTGACTTATACCCATTCGACTTTACGCTGATATTAGCAAGCTGACGTTGGCTTGCCGCCATAATTGTACCGCCGGGCATGGTCTGCGCTGGGCATAGACTCGAGAGGAAGTGTTCTCTCACGCAAACTGGACGTTTTTATGGGTAACAATATATCATTTCTAAATAATATTAAAGCAGTAATATATAATACTAGCTGAGCCCGCGACTTCGTCCGCGTGGAATTTAAGTTAACAAAAAAGACCGCTCCCGCGTTGTGAGCCCGCGCGACAGTACCCATTTTTTTGTTTTTCTAAAATAAAAGTAGCCTAAGTTACTCCTTATAACATCAGCTATCTGCCAGTGAAAGTCCCGTCAAAATCGGTCCAACCGTTTCGGAGATTACCCGGAACAAACACACAGACAGACAGACAGACATTTTTTTTATATCGCGGTGTCGTATGATAGGCATTTAGTGAAAAGGTGTTATTTTGATATTACAAACAGACACTCCAATTTTATTTATTTGTATAGATAAAGCAATAATATAAAAACAGTGATAGCCGATTGGTTGAGCACGCGTCTCGCGGGCACAAGGTCCTGGGTTAAATCCCAGCCTCGCACCTCTGGGTTTTTCAAAATCTATGTGCGAATCATAATTTCTATATGATTATGACTTGCTTACGGTGAAGGAAAACATCGTGAGGAAACCTGCTTGTCTTAGAAAATCTAGGCAATTTTCAAGTCATGTGATATCCGCCAACCCGCACTAGGCCACCGTGGTGGATTATGGCCTGAATACCCTCGTATTGAGGGGAGGCCCGTGCCCAGGGGTGGGACGTTAAATAAGCTAAAATATTTTATAAGTATTATTTATTTAATTTAAATAATATTAAGTCCAAATCTGTTTCTGCAGAGACTGGGTAGGTCAAGCAGATTCCGAATAAACTATAATACAAATATGAAACCACTGTGAGCTTAAAGAGTTATTTTCTTAGTAACTCGCACATCATAAAGTCTCCGGAAATATAAAGCCTACTTACGAACTTGTAATTAAAGTAAGTTTTTCTTGGCTTCTGCACGCTCAATCATACATAGGCATAAAACTTATTTATATACTTAAACTTAATAAGTATAGTTACCTAAGTACCTACCTACTTACTTATAGGAAATTTTCATTATGCGAAAATGACCCCCCCCCCCCCATCATCCAAACCATATAACGAACCAATAAGTAACATTTCTTGCTTAAAATAAACAACCTGTAAAAATTTTATATGACGACATTGATAACCCGTTTTATACTTAACTCTTGCTGGTCAAAGACTTGTTAGTCTAATTATTTTTTGTAAGAAAATTTGCACAAAACATTGCTTTATTTTTATGAATATAGCATGCCCTGTAAATCTATATAGTTTATTATTATTCCTTATTACTTAAATAATCCCAAAAGCATGTATTTATTGTATTTTTTGCAAGAATAAAACGCAATGCTGGTTATATAAGTGTTAGTTATATTCATACCAAATAGCTGAGACAGGATGTATCAATTCCAATTGTACTACTTGTAGTAGGCACTCTGGGCAATTTCCTTGTTAAACTCATACATACATAACACTATTTTGTATACATGCTCAAGTAAGTTTTACATCAAAACATTGAGAGGAAATCTGCATGTATTTTGAAAGACATATTGTGAAGTTCGCCAACCCACACCCGCACTAACTCCCTCTCGCAATGCGGGGAATTAATAGGTGCATTGCGACAAAAACTAGATCAGGTAAATGCGGGTGCACTGTGCAATGCACTTCTGCCTAACCCTTCAGGGAGTAGGAAAGTAGTGGAGTATGGAATCGTGTTTTACAGATGTTATTATTGGACAACAAGGATAAGGCTTTGAAAAAGTGGCATAAGGGATTGCATCATGGGAACCGGGAACAGGAAATTAGTCCCCATATTTCCTGGAAATACTTCTAACATGGGTGTAGCCTTGAAGCTTGCGTTGTATCTCACTAAGTCTGACCTCTCACCTTAGGCCTGTCCGATATGAGTGACTCTATTGGCATAGCCCTAATGATTATTGAAGTATGCAAGCCCCACCAAGACACCACATAGCTGTTAAAACTTTAGTTTTGTAATAATTTTTGTATAATTAAGTCAGAAAACAAATGTACAACCCACCTGATGTTACACAGTAATGATCCTACTAATATTATAAATGCGAAAGTTTGTGAGTGTGGATGTATGTATGTATGTATGTTTGTTACTCCTTCACGCAAAAACTACTGAACGGATTTGGATGAAATTTGGAACACAGATAGATTATAACCGGGATTAACATATAGGATACTTTTTAACCCAATAATCCAATACTACGCGGATGAAGTCGCGGGGCACAGCTAGTAGCCTATATACCTATGCTTGCAATAATGAAGGAAATACTTGCATGTACAAGTAGAGGCCATATAGTGGGGTAATAAAATATAATCAACCTACTTCAATTCTTGAGGACTTTGTTACATAAAAATACTAAGGACTTACTGCAATTGAAAAAGAGAACTATTGATACTACACTAACCAGATCAGGGATGGGCAATATTGTTATTGAACCTTTCAGCCTGTCAAGGTAAGTACTTAGCCAATTCAGTAAATAGCTTCCAAAACTACAAAATAATGTTTGATCGTCCCAGTCAGAGTTTGTCACAATATGAGTATGCAGGAAAGTTACCTTACTAAAACCATATGACGTTTTTGTTTTCAAAACTTTAGTCAAGGTGAATAATCAACATTTTCCTACCAGAGTTCTAGGATAATTGAGTCATTAATGTAACGGTAATGGATTACACTAATGTAAAGGCCAAAAAAGCTTTGGTTTATTAAGTACCTATTTATGAAATCGATAACCTACTGGTACCTCGTGCGTCATCATTTATCAGAAATAGATCAAAGTTAGCTTATTCTTGTTAGAACGGAAGTCAATATGTTAAGAATAAACATAGGATTTAATTAAACGTAATTAAAATTAGATTCTATATACGTACCGTCTGTTTGAAGTTCGCTAGGAGCGTCCACTATTTATGTTTGTTTGTTTGCAAAACGAAAATAACTGTACATACGCACTAAAATAATATTTTTAACGCGCTACGAACCAGTCGTCTGTATGTTTCGCGAACAAGGTCAATAATTTTATACATTCAATTCACAACAGAATCAGAAATCGTGAATACAGACAGCTGATTACTAGTTTACACATAAGAAAATATGACAACAGGATAGCTTGATAGCTCAAGCATGGAAGAAAGAGAGATAGAAGTAGTAATAATGCTCGCAATGTCATAACTTTGGATGGAACGCAGATAAATGTCATGATGATGATCTCATGTCACGTCATATTTTGACACTGGCGTTCAGAATATAAACTATACAATCTTTATTGTAGTACGTCCATGAATTTACTACAATAGGCTCACTATTTACGTAATAATTACTAAATTAATAAAAATAAATCTACAAATATGTATAGTAGGCTATAATGTATTACCATTAAAATACTTCATCATCTTCTTATTTTTGTAGTGTGTTTTATATATTGGGGACAACTTACAATATTGAATAGTCATCTGATTTTGGAACGTGTTCTTTTTTCTGTAAAACTTGGCGGGAAATCACAAACTTATAACAAGATTTAAAAAAGTGAAGTGAAAATAAACTCTCGTTTCTACGCGGGAAACTTCAAGAAACAAGAAGGTAGTCGTAAATTTGGTGTTGTTTTTTAAATTTCTTCGTATAACTGTGTTGATGTTAATGCAAGAAATGCCGTAAATCTGTGAGTATAGGTGATAAAACCTGACTTTCCATGTTGTCTAAAGAATTCCGTGATATAGGTAAGTAAGTACATAATTATCTACCTATAATAATTATAACTGGGAAATCAAGCATGACTGAGTCTGTCAGTATTATTTCATAGAATATGTATGTACGTACATACTATCGAATTTAAATGTCGTATAGATGGTAGGTAAGTAGGTATCTACCTGCCTGTTAAACACAAAGATGTACTTAATTAAGGCTAAAGCGCCCGTCTAGCCCGCGAAGTTCAAATTTGTTGAGTTCTTTTAGAATTTTTTCGAAATCTGACAATAATAAAAGACAAATTTTGTAATTCGCTAAAAAGACCGTGTGCAGTGCATTTATTAATATATCCAACTTACTCTAAAACATTTCAAGAACGACAGCTATCCAGATAATCTGGCAATTTTTGTATATTTAGTGATTTACTAGTATCATATCCACCGTGATAATATTTAGAGTAAAATAAATGCACTGCACATGGTCTTTTTCGCGAATTACAAAATTTGTCTTTTATTATTGTAAGATTTTGAAAAATTTCTAAAAGAACTCAAAAAATTTGAACTTCGCGGGCTAGACAGGCGCCTTCACCTTAAGCACAATGCTAAGGACGTAGGACTTCCTTCCTACATAGTATAACCTCATAATGATTTCCATTACCGTAATCAATTTAATCAATGCATACTAAGCATTATTTGATTAATTAAAACGTATGTAGTTAATACCGTGATAATTAAACCGATATACCTTTTACTAAAACGCCAAAACCAATTATTAGATAATTCGGTATCAAGTTCGTTCCGGAATTAATTTTCGAGCCACTGTCGACCAAACATACCTAATCCAGAAACTAAAGCTGTAGGTATTCGGCACACGTTCTGTGGCCGACCGTGATAGGTAACTGCTTACTCAGATGAAGATATCCAAGAGAGATAGAATACTTGTGCTAGTATAGCAAATAATATGTATCCACATTTAACTTACCTAACTAGTAAATATGAAAAGATAAAATTGATATATCATTGAGATATTGATTTTTAAATCGTATCTACAACCTTAGGTACCTAACTGAGGAACTTACTAGGTATTGGGTACGTACCTAGCAACTCTATAGAACTTTCAAAAAGCTGTCCCTGTGCGTGTTGGCTTATTTGACCTATCAAAAGTTGGTTAGATATTCTAAGACGTGCAAGTTTCCTCACGATGTTATCCTCCACTGTAAGCAAGTGATAATCATATTAGAATTATGATTCGTAAATAGATTTCGAAAACCCCATGGTGAGAGCCAGGGTTTGAACCCAGGACTTTGTGCCCGCAAGACGCGTGCTTAACCAATCGGCTATCACTGCTTAGTGAAGCCGTTAACTACCTATTTAAGTATCTAAGAATTTAGGTGGGAAGTGTGGTCGTCTGGTGTATTGCATAGACAGACAATCATTATTAGCAATATTATTTTCTATGGGAAGGTAAGTACCTGCTTAATTAACATGAAATCATCAAGACAGTAGGACTTATCTAGCTTTTTTTAAAATAGAAAAATACCGAAGTACCCACAAAAAATGTGTACAATACAGACACTCGCTTGCTTTGCGAGTAAACAAGTTAGTCGGCGAAGAAAGTTCTCTTGTGTCTAGTGGAGCGTAGAATTCAAACTCACGTAGACGAGCTCTAAAGTTAAACATGCTGCAGTGCGGGTGCTTTTCTACTGTTTATTTAAGTACAATTTTATATTTTTACTACGTAAGGACTTTTAGTAGCTACGTCTTATGCAACATCTAAGTCCTCATTCTAAGGAATCAAGGTTGTGGGTAGATCCCCTTCGGATCTCGGTAAAACAAATGTTTATAGGGCAAGTTCAATGAATACGATACCTTTATTTATAGGTTGCTAATATAGTTTGACATCTAACATTTAAATTCTACTCGAAACCAAGCAAAAGAATTGAACTAGAAAATATACACACACAGTAACACACAACAAAGTTTAACCTACCATGGTTATTAAAATATATCTGGCTATTCCAAATACCGGAACTCTTAAATCTAGTTAAGCTGAACGTAGGTTTAACAAACCATGACTAACTTTTTCAGAATTAAGAGTTATATGACAGCGTACAGCATCCGAGGATACCACGAGAGCAACTCTAATGGAACTGAAAACTAACTTCAGTCTATCCAGATCCCGTTTACATACAGTTTCCGTTGAACTATGTAAATTCTTTGATAACAGTATTAGCATCGTGATTTGAAAACGTCGCTTTAGTGTTATCTTCTAGGTTGAAGCTATTGCGGTACTATGTACTTAAACAGTTGAAGCTTACGTGTTTCCTAGAATTTTGTGAGGCATTACCTTATAGAAGATAGACAGCGTGAGCAAGTTAGCTACTTAATAACATTTATAAATAGAAGTTACTTATCAAACAGCTTTAATTCCCCCGGGACTCGTTGAGGGTTGATCCTCGACGTCATCGTCACCATTGTCGATCCTGGTTTACAGGAGTAACAGTGGTGGGAATGAGGCAGTACCAAGTAGTACCATTAAAAAAAAACAGCTTTAATATTTTAAGATTAATTATTTTCATAAAACTTGATTTTCTGGAATATTTAGTAAATTTCTTCATGTACTTACCTACCAAAGGTACTTACTTTAAAACCCGTTTCCTCATTTCACCTTTCTCAACTCGCCACAGACTAGCTGTTGCAAGTCAGCTACAAGTAGGTCTACTTACCAAAAAATAATAGGTAGGTGTCCATGAAAAGTAGTTTGGAAAACATAAGTAGGTACTTAAGTGCAAATAGCTATTTAACAGAGATGATTCCATCAAAAGTGTCACGGAGTCTTCAAAACAGAACGTTACTACACTTTATACTTCATAATATCTCAATTTTATATTGCAGCAGCCGAGCGCTATGGCGATGTTTTAACGCATTTTTATACGGAATAAAGCAGAAATAACGAACCGCGGGCATGGCGAGTGAATTAAAACTAATGGAACGGTTAATTTCTCATGAGAATAAAGCTTGCTGCAACTCTGCTCAGCTGATTCGGTTAGGAGAGGTCCGCGCGGTGAATATTGTTGCAAAATATTATACAAACTCGCTGTTTTGCACGTATGTATAGAGGAAGAAAAAGATAATAGACAAACTTAAATTGCGTCATCAATTTCGATCCAACACCTGCGCGATTTAGGAGTATTTATTGACAAAAAGTTGAAGTTTGTCCATCATATTGACAATACAATCAAGGCAGCTAATAAGGCGTTAGGATTTGTTCTTCGCAATGGCAGGGAATTTAGGATGGTATCTTCCACTCTCCTACTATATAATAGTTATGTCAGGAGTAAACTTGACTATTGTAGTTCCGTATGGTCACCATGTTACAAGGTACATATGCATAGAATAGAGAAAGTACAAAAATCCCTACTTCGTCACTTATCCCACCGCTTTAAACTTCCTAGCCACATCAAATCTTACGACGACAAAGTCAAACATTTCAACCTGCAAAAATTGAGCGACAGACGTAACACTCTAAACCTATGTTTTCTACACAAAATTATGAATGGCAATGTTGACTGTCCCTCAATCCTCACAAAGTTTTTGTTAAATATTCCTTCTAGGCTCTCCCGAAAGTCCCGTCCTCTGTTTCACATCCGCTACAACAGAACCAATACAGGCAAGCACTCACCTGTGCCTCGTCTCTCTTCCCTTTATAATGAGTACAGTAGTAAAAATAATGCTATTGATATTTTTGCAGATACCCTCCCCAAATTCAAAAAATCCTGTGACACCCCCATTAAAAATGAATCCTAATTTAGTTTTATTTGTTTTATAAGTGTAATTTTAGTTAAATTAATTTGTTTTGTTTTATTTTTTTGGCGCAGGCTGTGGCTCCCTGTGATTAGGGTAACTTTTGTAATGTTTATTTTGTTTGTGTATATGTTTCCTATGTTATATCGTATACCCAGTTGGGATTCCGTAAATATAAATAAATAAATAAATAAATATCTGATAAAAAGTGTGACGCAATATTAAAGATCTTATGTCCGCTAGGTACCTGTAACGTTATCCCATTAGAATCTAACTCGATCTCTACGACTCCATCTTTGACTTCTGAGTTGGATTCAGTCATTTAAACTCCTATCATTACCAAAACTTTAATACTTAATTGTGCTTCGAAAGCATGTTTAGCTTTAGAAATGTCTAAAAGTGTCGTTTAATTTGAAATACGTTTTTATCCGTTGCGATTGTTCCTCGCTATCTTAAAAGGAGTGGAATCTAAAACTGAAAAACTTGTAAGCGTCAATTTAAGTAATAGTTTCTTTATGAACATGCTAAATAACGCTGAGTAGTAGTGATACCTACTTAGGTTATATTTCTGTCAAAAGAAAGCCGCGATTTTCAAAGTACTATTAGGTACTATATATATTTTCAAAGTGAACTATAATATTTTGTTTCATTTTCGTATAAGACTAATGGCAAAAAGTACAAGACGGGAAGAACTTGTATACCTTAAAGGAACAATACCCAGACAATAGAACAAAGAATGGAATCCACCTTTGTAGGAACAACAAACATTATCTGCAACTAATTAGAGGCGAAACAGTCTCAACGTTAAAATTTAACGCCGTCTCAATATCTCTATGTATTGAAATACTTAGAATTCCTAAATGTTCCCCATCTAGTACAATACGCTTAGAGTTCTCTCATTTCATTAAACGTATAATTTTTCCTTCAGACTCATTAGTTCGGCGGACGGACGTAAAGGGTAACAAAGTCTCGGTGGCGACCACCTCGGTAGGAGTTTACGAGCGGCCTGCAATATTGTGCGTGGCAGCTTAATGAAAAGGAAACACCGGGTGTATGGGCTACATACGCCAGAAGAAAAGGCTGATGCCTTGCTCGAGTTAGAAACAATGTTTATTTCCTAAGAAAAATGACTGAAGAGAGATGGAGTTGAAACAAGTTGAAAGATGTTAGATTGCCTTTCTGTTCCATAAGTTAAAAACAAATTTAATTCCATGCATTTATTATTGTATTTAAGTATACTTTATATATTATATTTATTATTTAAATTAAATGAATTTAAAAAAAAATTGGGATTCACAATGTTATATTTTCTTTCACAAGTACTTACTTAATGATTTTTATTCAGTTGTCACTCAAACATGCGACCAACCGACTTTCCAATAACGCTCCTTCGTTCCCTTAAATAAAACACGAAAGGCGAATGGAAATCGACTTACTATCAATTTGTATGAATATGAAACGGGAACGCGAAAAACGTTTTGCGACAAAGTAAACAGAAATCTCCTGGAGGCGAGATCGTTTTATAAAATAAAGTAACTCCAATAATTCAACACTTCGCCGCTCCTTAGAGGGCGCGAGATATAAAATGGAGAAAAACGTTCCTAATTCAGTTTGCTCTCGCCGAGCGGTATAGTGCACAGCCACTAGGTCGTACCAAGTGGAGGAGGAAATAATATCTGTCGATGGGTAGAGACTACCTACGTTGGCTCCGAACCGACTACTTCGCTTACTCAACGTAATGGCGATGATAGTAGGTACTGAGAACTGTCTTTTTTCTTTCGATGTTTGATAGTTCTATTCCTTTCGGAGACAGTCTGCGGAGGCGTAAAATTAAGCTTCGCAATGAAGTCTGTCGCTGACGAAGCTCGTAGATTAATCCTTGGAATTGCTGCTATAGAATAAATACCTACTCTATAACTTTCATCAAATGTTGGTAAATATGTAGTGTACTTAGTTGGCGTCAGTTTGACGACGTAAGATTAATTTTGGTTTTTAAAATGTGAAGTGGAACTGTAGAAAGATCTAATGTTTAAATAACTTTTGGATGTTGTAAATAGTATTATTTATTACCCTTAAATAAATCGAGACTCCGTTCTGATCAGGACGCTTGAATACAAGACGAATTCAGCACATTATCTTCAGTAACATTGTCGAGCTAGTTAGCTCCTTGTTCACAGTGGAAACTTGTCTACGTTGAAGGCACGGAGTGGCTTTTATGCACCACAGCCACGCAAATTGCAGCGCACCAACGTTTCAGACTGATTGCAGGAACGCCACCGACTACCGTCGATGTGAATCGTCGAGCGGTTTTTGTATAATACAACCTGCTCAATCATTCACGCTGTGATACGGTATTTTATTAATGCTTAGAGTGGAATTTGTTATATTGAATTTCTCCGCTGCTGCTGGCGTGTATTTTAGAAGTGTTTTATATGGCAACCCGAGTCATTTTCATGAGAAAATATCGTAAATGAACTTAGGTGAGTAGTTATCGGTTTTTTGACACCAGTGTATTTTTTCTCGTAAGTGAACAGTTTGCATACTTTATAAAAGTATACCTAGGAAATATTGTGAAAAATCGGCTAGAAGTTGGTGTCCACAAAAGATTTGTTCATGGATTAGGGAACCGAGGATAGGGAAGCTAAGCTACCTATTGGTATTGGTACATACTTACATTATTATTGTAATTAAAATTTTCTCCAGTCTATATTCCGTCCATTTCACTATCTCTTGCCTTTTTAAGCATCATATTTCTTCACAATCCAGTATTATGCTTATGTGAAATTATATGCTGCGGTTCTAACTTTCAGATTCATTTCGCGTTATTTCTAGAGTAAATTGTTCGTGCGTATTTTTCTTTGTTTATAAGGATTTATGTAACCACGCCGCAATTCTGTTGTTTGTAGACACGTGTTTTGTACTTGTATTTCAGATTAAGCACGTCGGTGTGTCAACATGGAGGCACTATGAAATAATGTCCATCGTAGCTACCAACATTAAAACATAAGGATAAAAAGGGTTGATGTTTCCACCATAGTTCACTAGCTAGTCGAATATATGGAGAGAAGCTTGGACAGATTCCATGCTAATCATGACGGTGGATAATCTTAAAAAGAAGTCGAGGTAAATAATCTTTTGGCCATACCACTGGACACAGAACGGCACTGCCAATCTAAAAAGATCGACCAAAGATTGACGACACACTCAATCTACAATATCATTCGATGCCCGTACAATTTATGTCGACACATCCGATGTTGATAGCAGACTTGCTAACTACTAGGACATACAACACTTGCAATAGAACATTTCAGCTGGTCTATAAACAAGTCAGAAGCGAGGCGTTATTTATTTGTATCGAGCGCTCTTGCAGATGGGGGCGAAAGTCGACGACAGATACAGAATTTGAAAATCGTGGAAAGCTTTTTACAATTGCGTTTAAAAAAATATCTTCGAATCTGATCGTGGACTTTATAAGTTCCGAGACCTCACTGATCCATAATCCGTCGTTTTGTAAATGAGTTAATATTGCTGTACACAATGGAAGTCTTTATTATTTCGTATTTTTTGTGTAAATATTTGTTTTCTTCGTAGCTTTAAATAGGTACGTCCTTGCTTAGCTAAGTTAAAATCGATTTGTAATTGCACTTTGTACAATAAAGTTCTTGGTATAATTTCGTATTTTGTTTTAAAACGACGACCGCTTGGGGCAGTGGTTTGAGCGTAGGCCGCTCGGCTCACTGCATCGGGTGGTTGCGGGTTCGATTCTCTCCGGGGCAAATTTTGGTACCCATTCCATTGTACGGTACATGCGTTGCTTAGTTTGGGACCATACAGTTGGTGTGTCAATCTGGCGATGTTTATTTATAGAACATCTGTAATTTTGGGTGTTAGTACGTGTATTACATACAGTATAAATACACAGTATATGAAAATATCAAAAAAAATAACTAAAAATACTGCGGTGAATAAGTTTCTAGTCAGTAAAAGGACGCAGTAATATCTCCCTATGCATTGGGCTCTGTCAGTCCGTGGGTTACGTTGAAAGCCGCTAATCCATTTGCCTTTATCCTGACCACGGAGAGTGCAACAAAATGCTTCATTCCAACGTAGGTATGTTTGGGAGATTTATTTGGATTAATTTGGTTGAGTTTGTTAAAAATAGAAATGTCTAGAAGATTCTGGCCGCATTTTAAAATAGCAAATTCTAACCAAAAACCTTCTCCTAGAAATGCATCTAACAAAGGTGTCAACCACTCTTTTCATTGCATTGGTTGAGGCAACTCTTTGCATTGAGACAATGCGACAGCAACGTTCGATTATTCCTAAAAAAACCTTCGAATTACCTAAGGAACAGAAGCAGTTGGATCCCCCAATTTAATTCCCGTATACTTTTGAGATTTAGGACTACGTGATGTTGATTCAATACGCGTAAATTTTCATGTAAACACGTATTTCGCAAACAAAATTATGATCAACAAGTAAAATATGTTGAGAACGCTGCAATCCACTTAGGAAGCAACCGGGTTGATGTCACACAAATCCAATAAAGAGCGTATTTATTATTCACTGCGCCTCTCTGTGGTCCTCGCCGTTCTACTGAGTTAGCTTAAAATTAGTGAATGATCGAAGACGTAAGACTGCCTGTATACAAGGATGACTTCGGTTGTCAATGAAAGGAGGATCTATTCTAGGGTACTATACTCTTAGTAGCGATAATCGATACATCGTGACATGCGTATTGCCGAATCCTACTCTATATTCGAGCGCTTTTGCCGTGGTATCGATTACTGAACGAAAAATACAAAATTATCCTTCGTTCAGACGATATAACACGCCAAAAAAGAAGGAATTTGGAGTAGGATTCGACAATAAGAATGTCACGATATATCGATTGATGTTGCTAAGAGTAGCACCCCTAGTCTTCATCCCACGATTAAAGTTAGGAAGGCAATGGAGGCTAGGTACTATACAAAATAACTTGTGTGCCTACAGGTGAATTTTTATTTACTTTTTTTATTGTATCTAGGTAAGCAATATAGTATCACCACGCTAAGCCCTATGTTAAATTTCTTGGGCACAGCTATGGATATACCACGACACACATAGATTTTTTATAGACAAGACATATCTACCAATAAACAACTGAACAAATAAGTAATCTGTGAAAGAACACTTAAGTACAAAATACTTTGTGAGTTCTTACCATCTACTGAATGGGGAGACACTTTATATTTTCATAAGATATCCTAGTCAGACAGATAAATAAGTCTTAGATAAATTAACGCTGCCATGCTGTAACCTAGACTTGCTATTTGTTTACCGAGTTGCGTAGAATTGGCCTATTTGGATATAGTCCAGCTAAGTTTGGAACTTACACTAGAATTGTGGTCTTACTTATATTGACGGTCATTCTGCGTATTTCGTATATACCCACCTACCTACACTAGGTATCTAGGAAGACGCTAATGCTGAGGAGGTATCGAGACATATCACGGAAAATGTAAGGAATAACTAGTTTTGTTTTAGATGAATTTATTTGGTAGTAGTCATTTGAAAATTATTTAAAGATAGATAATGCTTTTTAAATGGTTTACTTACCTACTTTTCTGAATCAGGTACCTAAAGTCAGTATCAGTATGAAGTACATGTATCTACGTACGAGTATATGGGCTACCGATAGTTTTAATAAGCGTACGTAAGTATTTTGCCCCAGTATATAGACTTATTATTACATTAATTTAAGTACGCGGTTCTCATAAGTACTTATATCTTTTCATTAGGCGCGCCGCACCGCGCGCCGCAATCTTGGAATTTACATCAGACTTTATAGGGAATCTTTCCTTAGCATTTTTACTTTATTTCGTATAATTTTTCTCTTGTTGTCTGTTTACCAAGAAGTTCAAATAGCACCGTATCACAATTTATAACCAAAGTAACGTTTAGAAGTTGTTAATAAACGTGGCAAAAACTCTCAACTCATTCGTAGATTCTCGCGGTCGCATTAATTCAGAAGATTGCTTCTTCATTTAATATAGAATATATTTTGCCGTTCTCGTCCATGTAGATACTAGATAATATATCATATATATATTTGCTATGCATAGTGAATTACTTTTACGTGCTCAGAATCCCCATTGTTACCACCGAGTTCCAGCTATAATTGTGAATCTTCCGGCCGCGGCTCGTGCGATTGATTGCGGAGGGCGGTTCGTAAGGCCATTCGCCGGCGCCGCCTGCGTTACAACTGAAATTAATTCATAATGCCCGCGATGCCCACAAAAATGATAAATTAGCACACGCGACACGTCCGCGTCCCGCCGCCGTCTCGTCCGAACAAAACGCCGCAATTCTCCTAATTGCTGTAATTATGAAACTCTTCGCTCGTTGATGGAAGTAATTTTTCCGTAGCGACTACCAATTAGGCGTCACCAATTAGTGCGGAGAGGCGCTATTTGTAACTTGAACTCAAATTATGAGGCAAAACATTATAAATAAAATTTTAAAGTAGTCTACAGACTTAATTGGAACAAAAGTTTATTAATAGTTTATTGGATTTCAATAAATCGATCCTTTGAATCGGAAGCTGACTTTTGTTTTTAACACCGATCCTCACAATGGAGTCGACGTATAAAAGGGGGATCGAGATCTGATGCCGACCAATTTTATAGAAAAACAAAAGTTTTAATTAACAGTTTGTTTTACCTTTTGAATTATAAAATATTTATATATTTAATCATAAAATAGCAAGAATCTTATTGCACAATAGTTACCTACTTAGTTACTTTGCATTTGAATTCTAACTGAGTGTTAAACTCTTTGAGACATATATATAACTAGCTGTGCCCGCGACTTCGTCCGCGTGGAATTTAACTTAACAATCTTTCATCCCCTATTTTATCCCCTTGGGGGTAGAATTAATCGAAATACTTTCTTAGCGGATGCCTACGTCATAACATCTACCTGCATGCCAAATTTCAGCCCGATCCGTCCAGTGGTTTGGGCTGTACGTTGATAGATCACTATGTCAGTCAGTCAGTCAAATTTGAGTTATATATATTTAGATATAGATAGATTCCACCTATCTATTTACCATATTAGTAATCCGTTCCCAAAATGTTAGAAGTTAGAACAGAAGACAGAATTTATTTGTGCCGCACTCAAATCTCTTAATTACAAATAGGTTCATCTCTTTCCATACGAACCTATCTGGGTACTATCATTTCCGAACCAGTGGTAGATTAACCGAAGTAAAGGAATTTAAAAAATCTACTTTATAAATCCAATAAATAAAACTGGCTTCATATTCTACGAATACCTACATTTCAACAAACCAAAAGTGGATGTCAGTACGTGTGGAAAAGAAACTAAGCGCCCCACGAGGCCAGCCGTGCGCTCAATAGCTTATGAATGAGCTGCTACATCTACCTTTGCAAATAAAATACTTGTTCCTGTCGATATTAATGTTGCTTCAGTATTTTAAGGTGACACTTGGGGATAATTAATATAATAAGATTTTGAAAAATGCTTGGACGTTTGGAAAATGCTTGGATTAAAATATCTCCGTGAAGGTTTAGAATCAGCATATTTTGGAAATTTGGACGGGAAAATTTTGCTAAAATTTTTAGATACCTACTTTTTAATTTTACCTAGGTAAGAAAGTAATTGATTGTGTAAAACAGTCGAATGCAAGTACCCAAACGTCTAGTAGTAGTAGTACCTACTTATTGATAGGAGAACGCAGAAAATTATATTTAAATGCTTTCCTTTAGTTTTAATGGTATTCCTACCACTAGTTAAAACGAAAACAAAAAGACCGTTACATAAGTTATATCGATTACGGACTGTCTGACGTTCTATAAGTATCTAACTGTCTAACAGAAAAAGCTTTATGTACATAAAAGTTTCATCACCACTAGCCAGACAGTACACGATTATTAACTTAACTAAAAGTCAAAACTACGACGGGAAAAAGTTTATTACAAGCAGTAGGAACTTAGATAAATAAATAATAAGTATCGATAATATACGCTTATTGTGCCAACATTTATAAAACCCGAAATTATAAATGAGGGGGAAAAGTGTCCCACAAAATAAAAAATATATCGGCATCTTATTTATACCTCCTTATTTTGAGATAAAATTACGATCGCAACGCAACGTACATTGGATGCGACCACACTTAATATAAATTCTGCGTAAAGAAAATAAAATATCACACAAACATTTTTGTAATAAAAAGTTGAGTTTGATATGTATACGTGACAATTTAGAATACATAGAGGTATGTTTGTCTTTAGATACATTATTTGCCTTACATTGAAACCGGTGATATTTGTCGTTTTGTGGTGTAGATTTTCAAATGAGTATAAGTTATAGTTATTTCAAGTGGGTTCCTAGGTAAGTGCATGCCTAGAAAAACACTGGCATAGTTTTCCATAGTGGTTCAACATTTCAATTAGAACCACTTCTTGGGTAAATAACTATCCAATTAGGTCCAAATCATTTACAAATGCCCGTCTTGTCAGATTGATGATTTAGTATGAATGTTTTAAAACATTTTTATTTGAAAATGAAATGTGACGCTGAGACCTAGTATTACAATCCATGAAGATAACATCTAATTTTAGAATCCATTACGTGGGCGCACAAAAAACATTTTAATACATTTCAGATACGATTTACCGCATCATGGGCACGAAAAAAGATGTTTCGCTTTCGTTAATCTATCGCTGAAAGGTGAAAACAAGATTTGGGGGCCGTCAATGTTAAACTAATCCACGCCATCCATTGTTTATTCCACGCTCTTATAGGATTAGCGGAAGTTTGCGAGAAATTACATTAACAATGAAGAGGGCAGCGACGAGAGGCGTTTTAAGATAATGGCGCGCCGCTCACTTGACATTTGCACAAACAAAACGTTGCTGGACATAATATAATTAATGATCAAACGAACTTACGTGTACGTAAAGGTTGATCATTATTATATGAGCAGCTTGACAGTTTTGACGGTATTTTTTTTAGAAAATCTATCAAAACTCACTTATTCCGATACATGATGGTCTCCATTTAGGTTTTCCAAAATTGACGGTCACGTATTGTATTGTTATTAATTGTGTTTGTTATTGCTATTTGTTACTCGACATTGGCAGAATCACATTGGGCCTGACCTGACCCAACGGAAAGAGGCCATTAATATAAAAAATATATACATGATGCGTCAGTTTTCATGTATTGCAAGTACGTAGTGCTCATAAGCGGTATCATTTGAGTCTTTTTCTTTTTAACTTTGAGGTATTTCTTAACATTCTTTAGTTGACCACTTGGCGTCAATTCAGTCGTAGGCTCACTTTTAGAAACCGGGGCCAATTTCAGAAATCGCCTTTTTGTAATTTACCATGGTCTGTATGTGGTCTGTTCTGTTACACTCCCCGTCAGGTCGGCGGCGTGCAAGCAATGCCCTTTGTATTGCAAGCATCTAGGTGCTAAGGTCATTGCTAAGCATTAGGCAGGTAGTACGCTTGTTCGCAGAACAAGACAGGGCGCTATGGCGCTCATTAGAGGAGGCCTATGTCCAGCAGTGGACAAGCATAGGCTGATGATGTGATGTGTGTGTGATGTGACGCTTGTTCGCGGACTTCGCTATATAAAAAAATACATTTGCTATACCCACGTTAGGTACTGTAAGGTCCATGTCGGCGCACTGGCCACTAGCGATAGGAGTTCCTGGCTGACGAGAAAATAATAAATTTAAGAAAACATGATTGTTTTGAAATTGAAAGCTCTGCGGTGCGCTGGCAGTGACAACCGGGGAACCGATGTAATAAGACGTATTTAAATATAAATAAATGTTATACATAAGGAATAAGACTTCATATTTGAAACCCGGTATCATAGTACCGAATACATTCGAAATCCACGCAGGCGTAGCCGCGAGTAAATCTTGATCATAAATCACCAAATTTATACATTTCATTACTCTAGTAAGCCTCTTTATTCAAAACCTAATTTATCCATGGAAAACCCAATTCAATTCAAATTAACTATGCTTCCAACTAGTGCAGAATGCAGATGTCTCAATCGTGGCGAATGGTTCGGGAGTGCATTTCACTAGATAGAGCACTTGACTGAAAAGATTTATGGCTGCAGCGAGGCGGTAATTCAACTAGTCTTAAGCTTAAGATATTAATGTATTCTACATCTGATATTCCATGAGTTATGCTACTACATTCAATTGCATCTACCAAGTGAACTAAGTACTATGTTACTATTCACTATTGTCAATTCAATTTTTTGTTCAATAGTATGCAGACAATAGATTTTAGTATGGATTATTTTCTTCCAACTACTCCTATTATTATTTATTTCCATTAAATTCGTGCGGGTTCCAAGACAATTTAACTTTTCCCCGGGACTCTTTGAAGGTCAAACCTCGACGTCATTATTGGTCACCATTGTTGATCCTAGTTTACAGGAGTAACAGTGGTGAGAGTGTGTGGCGGGACCAGTATGCAGACTGTTTTACGTAAATATTACTCCTCATAATTTTAGGCCATGTTAAAAATAGCAGGCGCTGTTTTAACATGGCCGCGTTGGTAGGTAGTCTCTACGGCAAAATTACTTCTATCAACGAGCGAAGAGTTTTATAATAACTGCAATTAGGAGCATTGCGGCGTTTTGTTCGGACGAGACGACGGCGGGACGTGGACGTGTCGCGTGTGATAATTTATCATTTTTGTGGGCATCGCGGGCATTATGAATCAATTTCAGTTGTAACGCAGGCGGCGCCGGCGAATGGCCTTACGATCCGCCCTCCGCAATCAATCGCACGAGCCGCGGCCGAAAGATTCACAATTATAGCTGGAACGCGGTGGTAACGATGGGGATTCTGAGCTGAGCACGTATAGATGATTCCCTATGCACAGCGAGTAAACCATTCATGAACGACCAACATGCTATATTAGATGAAAGAGCGTTGTTCTAATGCGAGCTGCGAAATACCGAATGAATTACGAGCTCGTGGTGACGTGTAACATACAACAATTTTGTAAACGCTTGTCTAGTCATATATTTTCATTTTGCACCGCAACTCACAAGAATTTACCTCAGTAGGTAACATTACAAGAACAAAAACAATGCCCAACAAAATCTGTTATGATACAGATCTTTGGTTGACAAATGCACGGAAAGACTCTAAACTACAAATATAGAGGTCGAAGATTAATCTCATAGGGACAATAAAATATTTAAGTATATTCGGCACCGTGTACCATATCATCATAAATTTGATAGAATAATAACTGCAGAGCTGTCATTAAATTGTGAGCTGTACTTACGAAACTTTAGTGCATATTCCTAGAGATTAAATAAAATAGACCAGCAGTTTTTCACCTTAATCTGCGGTTAGGAGATGCGAAAGAATAAAGTAGCTAAGATAGCTATGATTTCAGCCCGCATATTTACAGAATTAAATTCTTGAGTCGAGTAAGGCATGTGTGTTTCCTTATAAAGTATTTAGTTAGTTTCCTTTACTGTGTTAAGATAATTTATATTAAGCAAAAAGGAGACAGTATAGGTGCCTACTTATAGCGGAGATAAATACTATTATTTTTGCTAAATTTCAAAAACATAATAAGCAGTGTTATCCGATTGGTTAAGCACGCGCCTTGCGGGCACCAGGTCCTGGGTTCAAACCCTGCCTCGCACCTCTGGGTTTTTCGAAATCTATGTGCGAATCATAATTATAATACGATTATCACTCGCTTACGGTCAGGGAAAACCAGTGAGGAAACCTGTATGTCCTAGAAAATCTAATCAATTTTCGAAAGACAGGTGAAATCCGCCAACCCGCACTGGGCCAGCGTGGTGGATTACGGCCTGAATCCCCCTCATAGTGAGGGGAGTGTCCAGGAGAGGGATGTGAAAAGGGCGAAATTATTTATTATTTTATTTATTTATTCAGAAACATAAAACATTTTTACGGGTTACAGTTCCACTATTATCGTTCAAATGAAGCAAATAAACCCTAAGATAGGTAGGTATAATTCATAGACTTTATGCAATCGCGTAATAAACATCTGAAACCTAGACAAATATCTCGAGCGTCCCAAGCCTGCTTAATTAACACCGCCCAGTGCAATAAATCATTTAACTAACGTATTTTCTGAAATGCGTTTTCAAGCTTTATTAAGTAAACCTGTATTAAATGCAAACTGAATATTTGAATCATTCTATTAGAATTTACTATTATAAGTTGGACAACAATTTTATTTGTACCTACTTATTATTGGAACTTCTGTTAAGATTTGCTCATCACGGTTCGCGATCCACGATCGGGGCCGCACTTACCATTAAACGTCTAATCACATAAAAAATTATAATTATACTTATGCCATATTGCGGACAAAAAAAATAAAAACACAAGCTTATCTAAAAATGAATCTGGATTGATGCTACTTGATATTACTTATGCCGGCTTCACTTAATAGTTCTGCGCGTTCCGTCTGTGTTATTGTTTTCGTCTGAGTATTGTAAGTGTTTTCTTGATGGAATATCAACATTAATCAACATTCCAAATTGAATAAATTTGATAACTTAAGCCGGTTTGACCACTTGATTGAACAACGTCTAAAAGCCGTTTATTGTCGACTCCAGTTTTGTATGTCGAGCTTTCACAAGGAGGCTATACAAATCGATAACGCTAACATATTGCTTCCTAGATAGTCTGTTGTAAAGGATCGCATCGTGAAGCTTATCGGTAACATGGCTACACATAATAGCAATACCTCACTGGACTACCAATTGTTCTCGTATCTAACGTTTATATGCATATTCATTTTCTCACATCGTCATTGTTATTAGATTGTGATCGATGTGAGTGAGAATACGATAGGTATGGGGTCAGGCACATTTCGACCCGAAGTATTTCGTCCGTTATCCATATTTAGACGCATATCGTCAAGCGCTATTTTTTTTTTTTATAAACTCAAATGGACCTGAAACAATTCACTCGGTATAGATGTGAAGCTGCAAATATAATATAAGATACTCACCAATATTTACGTATTGTTACACAGTTAAGCACAACAGAAAATTGTACGTATTTATTATTACTTACAAACAAAAAAAAATGAATCTAAAAATAGAAATTCAGTTACCATTTTCTATCTTCGTCTGTTCGTATTCGAACAATAATATCGATATTGCCTTCGAAACAATATGTGTGTATTTGCAAGGATCTTCATCTCGTAGCTTATCGTCTCACCGTAGGGTTGTTCACAGTTCAGGGGCACACGGCCGCAGCCCACCGGACATCCCCGGGCTGAACATATGGACAATGAATATTCATGTTCCAATAATCGCGTTCTGGTTCGTCCGGCAACCGACTGTTATTGTTTTCGCCATCATCGATTGGATTGCTTGATTATTTTAACGGTACGGTGATTCTAATTTGATCATGGTACTGTATTTCAGTTTGCTTAGTGAATCCTCGAGCATCAATGGGAATGTATATTGTTTGGAAGTGACCGGAATCTATGGAAATGTATCTAACATTTTGTCCGTTAGCTACCTAAGTACATTATATTACTTATTTCATAGACTCGTATAAAGTTTGGCCGTTTATTTTAGATCTTCCTTTCTTATTACAAGTTACGCCGCATAATCGTGCTTTCACTTAATATTTTACCATAGTTTATGAAACATTGATATGTTTTGTCACGCGAGAGCAACTTTCCTATTGATAAAATAGAAACATGAAGTTTTCCTTCAATAGTTCCTTTCAAAAATATTGGTGTTATCTCCTCAGTCCATAAATCCTGTTGATTTATGTCGATCGAGAGAGATAAAAAATGGCATCCGGGTTTAGTGGGTACGATGTTGGACTCTGCATTTGTGCTATGCAGTGTCTCCACGATTTGTCTGTGCGGGTATCGAGTCCAAAAACGCTTCTCATCCCTGTCCTTCGCCTACACTGTTAATGTAATTTTCTTGCAAACTTCCGCTAATCCGATAAGGGTTTGGAATAAGCAATGAATGGCATGGCTTACCGTTATAACGCGAGTATATTATACCTGATGATCTGGGTCAAAATGCGCCTGATCCACTTTAACCAGGTAATTTTTGTTTTAACTTGCGCTGGATAATATAGAATGTCTGTTTTGTTTTACAAATAGGTAGGTGTAGCTAAAAATATTAAACAATTCCGAGCAGCTCCAACTTACACAGTAAATAAGAAAAAAGAACGCAAAGAAAACTAATATTTCTTCCAATTGCACTTTTCCTTTGCTGCAAATGGCTTTGACATCGAGGGCTCGAGTAAGTACTTCTCCAATAAAAGTCCAAGTGACCGGATCGGAGTGCACATAAAGCGACGGGCCATCTGCGGCCCGCGGCGACTGGTGATGGCGCAAGTGTGCCGAAGAGCCGCGTAAAATGCCAGTGTAAAATCTAGAACATTCTTGATTTGTCTAAACATCAGTATAATATACAGGTCTTGATCCTTTATTATATTGTTTTTAGATTGGTAGGGGAATGCCCCTCTGTTCACAATCTACAAGGTGACACATAATGGGTATACTTTTTTTTTCAAAACTTAACTTTGTAATTCTAAAACCATCGGCTTTGGAGGGAACTTGAAAAACAAAAGGTGTTATAGGAATACAGCTGTTGACCGATTTCACAAGTCTTCAAAACCTTTAGTACTTCAACTGTCCCACAAAGCCGATAGTTTGAGATTTACAAAGTTAAGTTGCAAAAAAATAGTATACCCATTTTGTATCACCTAGTATAATGTCACTCTGTAAAATGATACAGAGTATAACGGACATCGAATCGAAAACTAATACCATGGATTGAACTCATGATTCTGGACTATTGCTCGCACGTTACCAAACTGAATGGGGCGGGCGCAAAAAAATGTTGAAAGGAGAGAAGAACCGGTTGTTGGGTTGGGTTTCCAGCTCTCTCTCTCTTATCGTACGAAACGCAGCTATAATAGCTACTTAACGCCGATCTTCTGTGAGAGGGTGGTACTGCCAAGGCCGAGTCAGCCCGTATATGAGTTGTAGACAATTGACTATAGCTTGGTTCTACAACCGTATAACTTACACCGACTGGGTCTCAATATTGCAGCATTGCTCGATGTCATCTCATTCTGTAATGAAATGCAAACGCAGAGCTTCCTTGCGGCGTCCCATTAATCTTTGGTGGCTTCACTTTTTCAAGCGCACAGACAATTTGTCTACGCATTTGTCATGATTCCCACTTTTCCTTGTTTGCTCGCGTGTGTTGTTATTTATATTATTATTGCGTAATGAGGTGGAAGAAAAAACGGGAGTTTGTGTGCGGTGTTTTCACAAAAACAGCGGTGTTAAAAATGTGTGTCACCGACAATTTTACAAATATAATAGGCATCTTCCTACTTAACCCCTTTTTATAAAATATGTTGTCGCTTTTTGCGCAATTCAAAAATATAAATTCAGATAAACATGTTTCGTGTCTAAATGCAATTTGTAAAGTATATAATTGAAGACAGGGAACTTGTTGATAATATTTTTATTCTGAGTCTTTAGATCTGAGTATCTAAGTATTGAGATCGTTAGTTCTTTTGTACAATATATTTTTTGACTGCCTAAAACCCAACATTGTTTACCGATATTGTTAGGGAACTCTGTGCACTGTGCTTATTAGGTAAATGATAGGCGTGCTTATTGTGGGGCCACTTATGGACTACAAGCGTTAACATACTAGCAAATTAAATGAGCCTACTGCATGAATTTGACCAGAGACCCCATGACCGTCAGGCAGGCTTTTGCAGCCGTCCCGGTAATTTTATCTCAAATTTATTTGAATTAAACCCGTTTAAAATAGTTCGTTTCAAAACATTTGCATTCAGTTTATTTAGCTTTTAAGGTTTGTTGTCCAAAGTTCTCATTGAGCGTAAAATATGGTTTCATTAGAGTTGGTTCGTACCGTGAAGAGGGGCTGAGTCACAGACAAAGGTATTTTATTGCTTCATACCTAGCTATCACCGTCGTCGCAGGTTAAATAGGTATTGCGCCTACAGATGAATTTTACAATCGTTGCTCTCAGAAATTTGTTGGAAAAAGCTTTTAGAAATGTTTAATGTGTTTTCACCTTGTTAAAATTGTATTTTATATTGCATAAATAAATTCAGTGGAGTAATGGTGCTAATTCAGTTGACATAAAAACTAAACATGCCTAACTAAGATATGAATCGCCTTCCCACTTAAGGTCGTAATGAGGAGGACAAAGATATGTTCTGCTCATAAATGTGTTAAAAGTTTAGGCGTGATATGACCACAATAGAAATGGCATCATTTATTCTCAGAACGAAAGATAAACAGCTACAAATTCTTGAATGTAGTAATACTTATAAAAATAAATACCACCTTAATAAACAGTAAAATAAAAATATGAGTAACAAACTCTCCAGTAATGCGGAAAACGTTGGCGCCTATTTTATATGCCACAGAGCAAACGTGGTGACGTGGTGGTGAGGGCAACAAATTGAATAATTATTCATGGCCATTGTCCGCCCATCGCGCCGATAATCGTGCATTGACCCAACCCCATTGTGGACCACAGTGCCAAATAGACCATAGAACGTTTCCTACGTCCGCATTATACCGGCCAGTATACTTATTTCCCCCGTCTTTATAGACGGGCGATATTTTTCAAGAAGAACCACTGTCTGTAAAGTTGCCGCCACTTGACTGACAGGATATGGAAGAGAGGGACTATTTATAAACACACATGAAAGCCTTATAGCTAAGCCAAAGGCTCGACGCATAATAAAACTTAAACTGTTATTCTATTTCAGACTGGCTAAATGCTAGAAGCCAAACCAAAACGCAAAAACAGTCCCGTCAGTGCTTAGACAATCTATCACCAGTGGTATGCCGCTCATAGAGGCATAAGGATAGAGGAGGGGAGCCCCAGGCTCTCATACAAGTGGAAATATCGCCCCGCTAGAAAGAGAGAGGAGGTGAAAGCCGGGTTCTCCGGGTTCTCTCTCTAGCGCCGAGGCCGCGTAGTTTCATTTAAAGCAAAGCGCCCGACTGCGCATGCGCCAATGCGCCAATAGAGAGAGAAAGGTACCCGGCTTTTATCTCCTCTCTCTTTCTACTACGGCGACACTCTCAGCGCCGTCTTCCCTTCTCTATTCTTATACCTCTATAATGCCGCTAGCACCTGTACTTTATAAATGTTTGACTGCAGAATGCTAGATATGTTTTTGCTTTCAAGAAGATCTGGATGTCTGATAATATCCAGTACATTGTGGTACGTCTGCGTATCGCAGTTGACAGATGTCACGCGGCGATCTAACGTCCCTTGCCACAATTGAACGGTCGCCATTTATCGAAAAACAACTTACGCTTATGGAGCGCCGGCTACGATATGCTTATCGTAACTGCTATTTTCTTTAACAACGTACGCATGTATCCTTTTGCTAGCCTAAGTTCCGAATATATTGTTGCATGGCTTATTGTACGTTACAGTTTAATTTTCTTTTTAATCTGTATTTTACACAATTGCACAATAAATAAGCAAGAATCACATCTAACATTATACCATCCAAAATGTAGTTTAGATTATCAACCATCGGATCGCAAGCCTGCAGTTGGGGGCTACCGGATTAAATCTGTTCGAAATATGGAAAATTGCATACTAATTCGAGTGCCTCTCGCAGCGACCACATTCGACGTTGCGATTTCATTGCACTAATCTCATCTGAATCTTGCTTCAACTCCCGTAAAAGAACGTGAAGCACTCTTAATGACAACGTAACGCAAGATGCTCCTGTCGGGAGAAAAGTATGATTGAATCGTTTCAAGGGCTTCCAGATTTTAAAATGACTAAAGTTAGCGTTGCAGACTTGAACGTTTGTTTTCAGAATGCCATACAGATCGCGTCGTTTAAAATTGTTTGGAGAAATGTGCGTTCACTTAGATACTTGAACAAACAATGTTGCAGAACTTTAAAATTATTAAGAGGGTGGCGTAAATCCGTGTTAAAATTCTAGCTACTAGCAACCCCGTGGGTTAAAGTTGTGGCCAAGGGCGCTTAATTCTCATTCAAATATATTTATTTAGGAAAATCGATATGGAAATATTTAGGCCTTGTCATTTTATATGCCGACAGGAAAGTTTTTCTTTCCAATTTCATTGGCTTCCTCCGCCAAAGGGCACCGGAACTGGTTGACTGACGTATGGAGATTAGATTAAAGTTGCGCGCTTCAGACCAACGGTTCCTTCAGAACAGGTAGGAAAATAAAATGCACGAAATCATGTCTCTATATCCTAACGAAAGCTCTTTATTCTGCGCTCTTTATTTGACGCTTGCTTGACTTGGTTCTACGCGAAGATTCTGTTAATTTTGTTGAATTATTTCCTCATGAGCATCAAACATCGGGAGTATCTGCAAAAAAAAATCTGTCTAAGGCCGTATTAACAAGTCGATCTTATGTCTTAGAGCGATCTTGAAAATATTATATACTAGCTGTGCCCCGCGACTTCATCCGCGTAGTATTAGATTATTGGGTTAAAAAGTATCCCATATGTTAATCCCGGTTATAATCTATCTGTGTTCCAAATTTCATCCAAATCCGTTCAGTAGTTTTTGCGTGAAGGAGTAACAAACATACATACAAACATACATACATACATACATACACTAGCTGTGCCCCGCGACTTCATCCGCGTAGTATTGGATTATTGGGTTAAAAAGTATCCTATATGTTAATCCCGGTTATAATCTATCTGTGTTCCAAATTTCATCCAAATCCGTTCAGTAGTTTTTGCGTGAAGGAGTAACAAACATACATACATACATACATACATACATACATACATACATACATACATACATCCACACTCACAAACTTTCGCATTTATAATATTAGTAGGATACATACATACATCCACACTCACAAACTTCCGCATTTATAATATTATTAGTAGGATTATATGTACTTATGTCATATTAGTACAAAATGTTACATCAAACGGGTACTCAAGATCTCTCTCAGACTTGAGATTGACTTGCTAATAGGGACCATAAACTGTTGACAAACGTTTTAAAACACCGATGTCGGGTGATAAATTATTATAGTACTAGGTAGATTGTTCTCAATACATATTGTGTGGAAATTCACTTAAATCCGACTCGTCGTAAAACTCCCATGTTACGTAGAGATGTTTCTAGCGATCATTTACTTACCTGCAAGTACCTCCACAGAGTAAAAGCTCGGGGCTCGTAAACAAAACAGGCAGCCAACAGGCTCACGGCGAGCTTACTGCACGTAACGGCTCAGCACTCCGGGAAAATGCTGAGGATGCTGGGAGCGCCACTTATTGCGGGAACGTGCGTGTGGTACAACTTGAGGTATTAAGGTCGGTTTTTCAGCGTGATAGAAAGAGCTTTTGTGATCATCTTTGATTTTCACTGTAGATACTTTGACAAATGATTATGACTCTTGTTGATTATTGGTTCCACCCACTATATTCACGTTATCAAAACGAGACGCGTAATTTACTTACTTTGGGCAGTGTTTACACTTACTTAGCTAGTACTTACTGTATCATAAATTAGGCAAAGACGACGAGTTTTTACCGTTTGACCGTATACGGTTGCGTATAGTCAAAATCTGTCATCATATTTACGGAAATAGTTGTTATTTATTTATTGGTCGGACGACGGTATCCTATCATGATGTTAACAATAATGTGAATGTTCCTTGATTTAGTCCCATATAAATGCAAGCGCAAACCAGGCAGTGGTCAAGTCTATGGTCGGACAGTGACATAGCCACACGCAAAAATAAAACAACTTTAAGCAATGCAAACGAATTGCATACAAATGGCTCATGAGAACTTTATATTACATTCAACTTTTTGTTGTAAGATTATTGTTTTCATTAGTATTTTAATAGACATTTCTCTGGAGGGAAATCCAATCCTGAGTCCCAGTTTCCTCGTATTTCTATTTCACGTAAGCAAATAAAAGGCTTAGGTATATTTCGTAAACTGAATAAACCTTATCCATGAAACATAAACGTGTGTTTTCCTCATAAATATTATTCCTAAGACATCCTAAAAGCGTACTAAAGTGTCAATATAAGGCAATACATTATGATCAGGGTAATCTAGTTAGGAATCTGAAGTCAGCTGGGCTCGGCTCGGTGCTTCAGGAATGTAGTATGTATTATGATATACGAATTTATATTGGTTGTAGCCACAGATATAGATTTACATTAGATAATGCAAATGCATGTACTTCGCGTGTCCGAACCCCGACCAAGCGTCAAGGTTTGGTCGCCGCTAACTTGTGACCGAGCGGGACAGATATAAAAAATATGAGTATGAGCGAGATAATCACTCGAGAGAATCGTAGCGGGCGGAGGGGCATCGGCGGCATCGGTGTCTTTGAATCGGTTTGGATTTCCCGTCACTAAATTTCGGCTGTGACGTCACAGTAGGTGTTAAAAATTCATTAAAAATATTCGGCACGCTTGGTTTCAATACAAATCGTGATACTTGCGCTATCTATGTAAATCTATATCTGTGGTTGTAGCTAATAGTATAGTAGAGGGTTAGCCACAGGATAGCTACTTTTTGTATCGCTTTGAAATTATCCACTGCATATGATTTGCCTTCGTCTAGAGATAGCCCCCAATTGTATGTTACCTACATAATAATACTGCTTAGTTTAGGACCATACGATTAGTGTATTTATCCGGCGATATTGATTAATTATTATTTAAAGAATATCCATTCTCCAATAAAGTATTTTTGAAGTGATACGCAAAGAGAATATAATTGATAATTATGAATGAATTCTATAAAACTACACTGTAAAGTCATGGAATAATTATAAACTTACAACTTTTTTTTTTTTTTCAGGTACCTTTAGTTACCTTTAGTAATGAACTAGGTTAGTATTGTTTTACATTGTTTATCAGGTACCTACTTAGGTTGGTAGGTGCATAGGTATATTAAAAATAAACATAACTCCGTGAAACATTACTGTAAATGAAATTCTGTTCGCACAACCAATACAATGAGTTCGTAATCATAATCGCGGCCCCTCGTCATAAAACGCACAAAACTTGGAGGAAAGTAAAACTTGCGCGAAAGCTTTTTAGGTCGAACTCCTTACTCCGGCCGAAGACCTTAGGTAATAACCCTGAAATGAAATTTCCCCAAATTCTGGGAAACTAAACTCGACTTTTTATATCGACCCCTCGCGTATTGAAAACATAAAGGAAAACGAAACTGGGCTATGATTTTTGGAAATGAGGACATTAGGTTTGTTAAGATTTGTATGGTGAATGTTCTATGATTGGTTTCTGTGCCGAATATCTATACATCTATACAAATAAATAAAATTGGAGTGTCTGTTTGTAATATCAAAATAACACCTTTTCACTAAATGCATATGAAAGTACATACAACACCTATAACCAAAACGCGATTTAATTTTTTTTTGTCTGTCTGTCTGTCTGTCTGTATGTTTGTTCCGGGTAATCTCCGAAACGGCTCGACCGATTTTGACGGGACTTTCACTGGCAGATAGCTGATGTTTCAAGGAGTAACTAGGCTACTTTTATTTTAGAAAAACATAGTTTTAAAAAATGAGTCCTGAGTTTTTTTGTTAAAATAAATTCCACGCGGACGAAGTCGCGGGCTCAGCTAGTATATTTCATATTTTATTTATGTAGTATACAGGTAGGTCATCATCTATCATCAAAATCAAAGGGTATAAAAGTACTTGATGTACAAAAAAAAACTGTAACTGCTGAAACAACTCAAAAAGTGGTGTTATTTGTTTCAGTTTGGGTATTAGGTACCTACTTACCTAATTATCTAAAAGTTACTTCTTATGATATCAATTAACAAAGACGTTTCTTCGAATTTTTAAATGCTTTTTTCCTTGAACATACCTATATCATGCGAAAAATACTTATACAATTTTTTGGTAGGCTAAAAATAAAAGTAGATTTAAAAAAAACATCACCAGAGAGGCGAGTCAAATTGGATTGAGTTGTTTCGGTTAGGCGGCCGCCCGGAGTGCTGCTGGACGCAGGGCGTAATAGCACTTAGGTACTGAAGGCCTAGACTCGTACTTCGTATCTAATATGTATCGTGCTGGACTAGCAAGTATAAATGTTCTTATCAACATTTGACGACCGCTTGGCGCAGTGTTTCGAGCATAGGCCGCTCGGCTCACCACACATGGTGGTTGCGGGTTCGATTCCCGCTGGGGCGAATTTCGGAAAATCCTTTTCGTAATTTGCTATGGTCTGGGTATCACTGGGATCGCCCCCAATCCATTGTAAGGTACCCATAGCACAAACGTTGCTTAGTTTGGGACCATACAGTTGGTGTGTCAGTCTGGCGATATATAATTTATTATTATTTATTAACAGTCTTCCTACAGGCGGTCGATCTTTCCATTACCGGAGTCCTACTAATTTCATGAAAAATCTTAATAGCAAAATAGATTGGAAAATTATGATTCTTAATCACTTGAGAAAAAATTAAGTTTGGAAGGTAGATTACAAACAATGACACTATAGAATAAAAGTCTACCTAAGCTACTTTTATAAATGTTTCACAGCAATTTTAAAAGTAAATGTAAGTACCGCGAAATAAACCCAAGTCTCCACTGTATTTCCGAATACGATTCTACATAACTCTAAATTGAAAATTTAAAAACCCCCGATGCGACGACCTTTACATCAAATGTATAATTTACCTAGTTCTTCCAAATAATGAAGTTAGCGCGATTTGCGTAGCTCCCGTAGCTCAGTATCCATAACTCATCTCGCAAATTCATCTGGTATGCGCGTGCGCGTATCCATCATTTGAAACGTGACTTATGGAACGTCTTTAGTTCATACACAAATCTCATATAAAAATTGATAAAATATACATTTTTTCCAGAATCAGGGAAACTTTTCAAATTTATAATATTGTAAAAAGCCAGTTCAGACTATTACGATCATTTAAAAATATAATAAATCGAAATCCAATAATCACAAATTTCGAATGGATTCGAGCCGTGGGAATTGGTTTTGGCCGTGAATGTGGCTTTTTTAACCTACAATAGAGCTGATGATCTTCAAACGGCTGAACCGATTTTCATGAAACATAGCTAAGAACACTCTCACAGATACACAGATACACATGTTAAACTTATAACACCCCTCGTTTTTCGTCGGGGGTTAATAAAAAGGCTCATGGTCGGCCTAAATGAACAGTGTGTAACACGAGCGTAGCTCTTCCACGGGTGTAGGGTTGCCGCGGCGCGGCTGCCGCGTGCAACAGCTAATTAAATTATGTAAGCTGAGAGGTGAGAGCGACGTGCCGCTTTCATTCAATAACGAGAAAATCTAATTTAGTGTGAACAATTTTCATTTTCCACATATATTGTAATAATTTTCCAAGAAAAGTTCATTAATATTCAGTTCTTTTCAAAACTTTTTCACTTTGGCTCGCTTAAGGTATAATAAAGAAGTAAGTAGGTACTTTAAAGAAATAGATTATAAGAAAAATAATATTCTTCGTTATTTAATGTTATAAACTATTCATGTTTTAAAGAAAACAAAGTCCGAACAAGATGATTGAGTAAAATTTACAGTAAATTTATTGTAAGGGCCGTACCTATTTATAAAACGCTTTCAAGTCTGAGCGCGATCTTAGAAATGTAATTCTTATGTCAGTACGGAATGACATATCAAAAGCGTACTCAACACCCGCTCTCAGACTTGAGACCGATTTATTAATATGAGCTTTAGTTATAATTTCATTACTTAAATGGGTTTACACATCAACAAGACTATTTTAAAAGTCAACATTGACAGCATACCGCACGTAGTCCGATCGTCGAATGGGGATTTGGATCATCTATCATGCGACGTCAACCTTCATCACGCGACAATCCTTCCATCTCAATCCAATAACGCGTACTGTTTATGTACCTACCTAATGTGTTACATGTTTGATAACTTACTACGTACTGTGGTCAATAAAAATTTGTGCTTTTCACGGTTAGGATTGTAGGTATCGTAACCTGCTTAAAAAGCCAAAAAAACTGGAAAGCTCGCATACCAAATCTACGACTAATCTATAAAAAATGCTACCTAATATATTTGTTTAATTTATTAGGTAGCCTTTTTTATGAGTAGGACAGCATTAGGATAGGTACCAGAAAACCTAGTTATGTACTACCTAAGTATATACGGGAGGCAGGCAGCAAAAACGACAGTCGTACCAACATCCTACAGACAATGCTTTCGTCGCTTTTCCAATATTTGAAAAATAATCCTACCATAAATAAACTTCAATAGCCTTGTGGTTAGAGGGACCGCCCTCGTTGCCGAGAGGTTCTGGGTTCGTTCCCCATCCTGGCCATTCAACTATTGACGTGGGCCCACTATTAACACAAACATTAGATTAGCCCTTCCAGAGGGGCTAACGGGAATAATAGTAACGTGATAAACTCATATTGCTAGTAATTTTTTAAAATAAGAAAATAAAATAATGAATAAAAACAATAAAAACGGAAAATTTTAAAAACCCCTGATGCGACGACGCTTTAAACTACAAAAGAGCTGATAAATTTTCAAATGACTGAACCGATTTTCATGAAACATAGCTACTAACACTCCCGATCAGAATACCTAATTAACAAAAAAAAACAAAATTAAAATCGGTTTATCCGCTTGGGCGCTACGATGCCACATACAGACACACAGATACACATATTAATTTTATAACACCCCTCTTTTTTGTCAGGGGTTAAAAACTATATTAAAATATAGTCCCAAAATGAATAAAAACTGTTTCGCAGATCACCCCGGATTCCTTATTTACATAACAGGCCAACAATAGGGCGCAGACACAGTTAACCTAAACCAGGTGCACCTTATTAACTTTCAGAACTCCGGATGGAATTTAAGTAGCCGTTTTCACTCCGTGCCCCGAACTGTATTCGTGTAGTCAGCCAGTCTGTTGCCGTACTATGACATATTAGTTCTTCGTTGATGAACAAACTTCAGCGAACCGGGGTCGCGGAGGAGCATCGTAGGTACATAAACTTGTATTTGTAACTAGCTGAGTAACTGAGCTAACTTAACAAAAAAGCCCGCTCCCGCGTTCTGAGCCCGCGCGACAGGACTCATTTTTTTTTATTTTGTTTTTCTAAAATAAAAGTGGCCTAAGTTACTGCTTATAACATCAGCTATCTACCAGTGAAAGTCCCGTCAAAATCGGTCCACCCGTTTCGGAGATACTCTTTGATTTCATGTGTTTTTATTTTTTTACGCGGAACCCTAATTATTTTTCCAAAATTAAAGTAGCCTAAGTTACTCCTTTTATCATCAGCTATCTGCCAGTGAAAGTCCCGTCAAAATCGGTCCAGCCGTTTCGGAGATTACCCGGAACAAACACACAGACAGACAGACAGACAAAAAAAAAAAACGCGTTTTTGTTATAGGTGTCGTATGTACTTTGATATGCACTTAGTGAAAAGGTGTTATTTTGATATTACAAACAGACACTCCAATTTTATTTATTTGTATAGATTTCAAGTTCTTTTTAGCGTCTGTTTGGAGTAATGAAATCTTTTTTTGGACTTGTGAATTTTTCTTTTACTTCGTGTACCTACTCTAAAAAGTCTGGAATTAAATTTATGAGGTCTCGAATTGTTCTTTTAAACTGTATCAACTGAACTTAATCTCGGAAGTTTTTTTATTACCAAGCTGTTTTGATACTGTGACGTCACTAGGTTAAGGGCATCAATAAACTCTTAAGAATCCGTTTACTTGGGGCATAGCAGACTAGGGTATTTGACTACTATTTTGATTACATAATTATTGTAAACTAGCTGAGCCCGCGACTTCGTCCGCGTGGAATTTAACTTAACAAAAAATCCCGCTCCCGCATTCTGAGCCCGCGCGACAGGACCCATTTTTTTTTCTAAAATTTAAGTAGCCTAAGTTTAGCTTATAACATCAGCTATCTACCAGTGAAAATCCCGTCAAAATCGGTCGAGCCGTTTCGGAGATACTCTTTGATTTCATGTGTTTTTATTTTTTACGCGGAAACCCAATTGTTTTTCTAAAATTAAAGTAGCCTAAGTTACTCCTTATAACATCAGCTATCTGCCAGTGAAAGTCCCGTCAAAATCGGTCCAGCCGTTTCGGAGATTACCCGGAACAAACATACAGACAGACAGACAGACAGACAGATAGACAGACAGACAGACAAAAAAAATCGCGTTTTTGCTATAGGTGTCGTTTGTACTTTCATATGCATTTAGTGAAAAAGTGTTATTTTGATATTACAAACAGACACTTCAATTTTATTTATTTGTATAGAAGATGTATAGATTATGTCTGAGGGGTTCGTTCTTATTGGTAGCGCGTGTACTAACAGTACGTACGAACTCCATACAAGTTCAAATGAACTGTTTGTAAGAATGATACCAATTGGACATAGTTTTGCGAAATGGAACCAATGGACCACATACACTTTTGCAAACTGAAACCAACCTAGAACCACTAACACAAGGTTGGTTTTGGTCTACAGCAGTGCACGTGGGTTAATTCCGTTCTGAAAACCGATATCCAATTAGAAAGATGCTTTACGATTACTAAGAGTGACAAACGGTGTGTAATGTCACACAGATTTGTTAAGTATTTATAACCGATTGGCGAAGTGGTTTGAGCGCAGGCCGCTCGGCTCACTGCACTGGGTGGTTGTGGGTTCGATCTCGTCGGGCCAAATTTCGGAAATGGCCTTTTCGTAATTCACCCAGGCGTGGGTGTCACTGGGATCGCCCCCAGTGCATTGAAAGGTACCCATTTGTTTGCGACAATACTGTTAGTGTGTCAGTCTGGCGACATTGATTGATTGAAATAATTCAAAATTGTTCTTATTCATTATTCATGTAAGCCATCCAAGCATTTATGAATAGTCAGAATCTACCGCCGGTTCGGAATAGATTCAAAAACATAGGTCGTAGTCGAATACCATATTTAAAAGATATAAGTACGCAAACGTACTAAAGTTACTTATACCAAATCATTATTTAGCGACTATAAACACAATTTCACGTAAAAACAAAATCGAGTTTGAGGGAATACAAAGAAAAAAAAAATATTATTTAACCTCAAGCGAGGGTGGCGTATTTGAGCTTCGCATATCACGTTATCGAAAGTTCCGAGAGAGGCGGCAGCAAGGGCGGGCGCGCGACCCCGCGAAACAAACTTACCGGATAAATTGACGTATAGATATTTAATGTGGAGAAAGTTTTTTGTTTTGTTTGTATTGTGGTGTGGCTTGATGTGAGTTTTTTGTTCTGCGCTTATCATGAACACAAAGGCCTCGCCATCGTTGTTTTTTAAATCACACGCCGCGAGCATTGAAACCTAAGCGATATTATTTTCAGTTTTAAAATAGGTTATGTAAAAAAATGTTTTAGATACCTACCCCGTTACCTATGGGTAGATAAACTTGGTGTTATACATAATTCACCTATATATAATAATAATAATAATTTAGCCCTTTTTGACGTCTTACTCCTGGGCACGTGCCTCCCCTCAACACGAGGGGGATTCAGGCCATAATCAACCACGCTGGCCCAGTGCGGGTTGGCGGATTTAACATGTCTTTCGAAAATTGGTTAGATCTTCTAAGACATGCAGGTTTCCTCATGATGTTTTCCTTCACCGTAAGCAAGTGATAATCATATATAGAAATTATGATTCGCACATAGATTTCGAAAACTCCAGAGGTGCGAGCCGGGGTTTGAACCCAAGACCTGGTGCCCGCAAGACGCGTGCTTTAACCAATCGGCTATCACAGCTTGTTATATAATATTTCACCTACTTATCTTAAAAACAGCAGAACGGATTTTTATCAAATAGGCAGTAAAGCGCCATAGTTATAGTTGACAAATAAACGTATAACTCTCTTTCTTTGCTTTGTACAACATGTATTTTTTACCAGATTACTAGCAATGTGAGTTTTATAACATTACTAGTATTCCCATTCACCCCTGTAGCTAAGCTATTGCTTGTGTTAGGAGTGGGCCCACGTCAATAAATTAATGGCCAGGATGGGAATCGAACCCGGAACCTCTCGGCAACGAGGGCGGCCCCTCTAACCACTAGGCTATTGACGCCTTTAGAAATGTTATAAATGGATACCTAAATACTAATCAGACAACTATGGTTGTTAGCTTAAATGCGTCAGACATAAAGCCGACGTCAGAACTAAAAGTGAGAAGGAAAAGGAAGAAAAATCAATCTTTCACTAAAGTATTAAGTAACCCTGTAGGTGTAGTCGCCGTCATGTCAAGGGTGGGGGGGCGTAGGGTGGGGGGGGGGGGGGGGGTGGTTTGGTGTAAAGTGGTAAAGACAGTACCTCGTTACAAGCACCAAAGACAATTTTCCCGGCAACTCCCCGACAAACGGGATTACCCACTGTGGTTACCGGCTCCATGCTAAAACTTCTGTAATTGTGTTTTCACAAGTTTTTGGTTATGTAAATCTTAATTTAGAGTATTATGCTAGAGGAACGGTGCTCGCAATTTTGATCTCTTAAAAAAAGATAGATATAGAACTCTTGTTAGCTGAAACGTTGGTATAATTTTAAAAGTGAAACTCTAATTTGGAATTTGAATTTAAAAGTCATTAGGTACTCGTAGTAGGTGTTAGTTGGACTATCGCTTCAGGTAGGTAAGAAAACTCATCTTATAGTCAGTGAATAATTAGTTTCAAACTAATTAGTTTAATTAGTTTATTTTCTCGTACCTACACAATTGTTAACTTTTCGTAACGCAATATAATTATGTATATATTGAGTAACAGTTAAGTTCATAATTATCTTAATAAGTTCTTAGTCATATATAGTAAATATTTACTTCATACTAACACGATTGTAACCTGTTTTGTGTTCAATAAAAAAAAAATTCGTGAAATTGCCTTTGGCGATGGAATTTTCCCGATGTAAGGGGCGTCCCAAATTGGCACTGTCGTAATTTAATCAACACAATAGTAATCAAAGATAAATAGCGTTCTATCTATCTGCGAAACAATTTTTCCGTTGCGCGAGCCCTTCAGGCCCTTACTACAAAAATGCTATTACCGACCCTTTGGCCAGCGCCACTCCGCAGAGCCGAGACATTTCAATCCAATTGAACGTGCCTCTCTAGCGATACACCCCGCTCTGAGAGGAAGGCGGTTAGCTAACATACATTTTCTTTTTTAGTTTTCGCAACATCCTGTAGGTTTGGTACACACTATCTCATCGCATGATATATTCCTTATTTCAGTTACATAGCATACCGTTTCAATCAAGATGTAATTTTCGCTCTACCTGGTCTGATCTGATGAGGGATAGAGCTATACGAAAAATACGATCATCTGTCATGTAGTCGGTGTTACGTAAAACTTTACCTATTTAGTACCATATTTATGACAAAAAACTAATCGTTTTGTCTAATTGAATGTTCAAATTTTAACTGAAAACGAATGTGAAAGCACATACCTACTGCCTATAATCTAGTCTACACAAAAAGTAAATTATCAAAATGCTTTTATTGCTTATTTTTGCAATAACTCTTATTGGAGAGTCGGTTCCTGGTTCCGTGGAATCGTAATCTGTTATATTTATGAGGGAAATGGCTACTTCGCTGTGATTGAAGGTTGAGAAAAAGGGAAGGAAAAAATGTTATTCGTTTAATCTCGAATCGCAACTGCGTAGGAATTTTTCCAGATCCGTTTTAGGATTCATTGAATTAAAGTGGAACGCTGGATAGAAAAAATGTTAGTTGAGTGCCTATGTATAAATAATCAAAGGTTACCTATATATTTATTAACTTCTCCTAGTTCTTGCAATAATCATGGTAATTTATTTAATTCTACTACCCATAATATAGACAATCACTAAAGATACAATAATGATTGTGGATTTCGAATACCTACTGAAATACGTTCTTATATCAGAGTACCTATTCCAAAGTTTTATATCTGTTACTATTTTTCTATACACTTGTTATTTATGTGTAAATGAGAGTATTCATAATACGACGATACTTACTTTAAGGCTATACGATTGGTGTGTTATATGGCGATGTTCATCCAATGTTAAGCGGCCCATTTCATGTGATGTTCTATGAAAATAATAATAGAAGAGATATACGAATACTGAATATACTGCCAATCTATATAGATTCAACATTATTAATTTCTGCAAGGTTTCGTTTCACTGCAACGCTTAATGGGTCAATACAACAGCGCTCCAGTAATTTATTAGTATTTATTGTTTTCTTATATTTACGCGAATACTACACATTGAAATAAAACTATTTTTACGGATTATATCGCGTTTATTTACTTTTTATGTTCCTGACGTTTCGGTTGCTTTACAGCAACCGAACATAAAAAGTAAATAAACGCGATATAATCCGTAAAAATAGTTTTATTTCAATTATTAGTATTTGTTATCATGTCAGCGTGTTTTGTTCGCGGAAATAAATTGTCGGGTGTCCTACCTCTTAATCTACCTATTGTAATAAATTATAGGGGTATAGATTTAATAAGAAAATCTTTTACGTAGTATTAATTAGAAAGTTCCTCGACTAAGGGCAGATAAAAAAAAACATCTCCTGATTAGTCCCACCACACACTCCCACCAATAATAGTACATAGTTACGAGTATACTCCTGCAAGCCACAGAAGCAAGGCTGTTACAACTTATTGAAGTTGTATGGCACATCATCTTCTTTTATATATTTTTTATATTAATGGCCTCTTACAATTGGGTCAAGCCCAACATGATTCTGCCAATGTCGAGTAACGAATTGCAATAACAAACACAATTAATAACAGTACAATACAAAAATGTGACCGCTGTATGTATAGATAGCTAACTGTAGTAGCTGGTATTAGAAATAGTAAAGAAGATCGGGGTCACGTAAAGAAAAACTTCCTTTAATTAATACGGAAATATAATCGGGAGTTTCAATGAAGTAATATTTGGTAGAATTACAAGAATGATATGTGATATCCCGCAACTGTTAGTGAAAAAATCCGGGATATAGATGTCTATACTCGATTCATCAGTTGCTCGTTAGGGCGAGGGCAGGGGCCCTTTGAATAAAGTCGTGAGCTTCCGACGAGATTTCACTCCCATTCACACGGTCACGCAACATGAAAAATGATATTTGAGAAATTTGAAGGCGATTCGAGCATCCGAGGACATTCTTTTCTTAAAAAGAAACATCCATTAGATGAAATTATGAGTTGTTGTTCAAAACTCGAAACATTACCTACCGCGGGGGTGAAATGAAACGTTCCAGATTTATGCTCGACAGTTCATCTCAATCAGAATCTGAGAAATGAGCTGACAAAGGCTCTTTACGAATACGAGTGTCGACTCAAACTTCGTGAAAAAAACACATTAAACATCGACTTCCCACGTTATGCACAGCAATCTTGCAAAAAAGTTGTACAGCTTTTGAAGAGTTCGTTCTTGTTTTCGACGTATATTAATGTTGGCTTTAGCATGACAAATAAAATATTCATTTAAAAACTATAAGCACAAAAAATATGTTAGTTGACTTTTAGTTATTATTAAGAAACTTTCTGATACACGGAATTGTTGTTCCAAAACTTTCTATTGGGTAAAATAAAATAAAATTGAGGTTAATTTAATAATTATATTAATAATGGGCCCTTTGTTTATTCTTTGATGTTCCACTATTGAGCACGGGCCTGCGTTCAATGTGAGAAGGATTCAGGATTCCTCATAATGTTTCCCTCCACCGTAAGCAAATGATCATCATATTGAAATTATGATTCGCGCATAGATTTCGAGAAACGCGGAGATGCGTGCCGGGGTTTGAACCCTGGACCTTGTGGCAATACTCGTGCGTAACCAATCAGGTATTACGGCTTATTAAAAAAAATATTCTTGTAATGTTCTACACAATTGAAACCTTTGATCAAACATTTTCTCTGCCCCTATATCAACCGATTGCATGACGCCATCATTCATTTGTCGCTCGCAGATGCCCGTACTAATTGAACCATAAAATCGGTGGCAAATGCATGTCCCTTATATAATATATGGGGCGTATTTTTCATGACGTCACCTGGTCTATCTACGTGATCCGCATGGAAAAATATGTTGTCCAATTAATTAGGTGCTTTGAATGGATCGTGCGGGCCTTCCATATTGGCTGGAAAATTAAGGCGGGCTCGATTGATTGTTTCAGTGTAGGTGAACAATTAGTTAGACCGGCTACCGGCTTCCAGTTTAATATTGGATGAATGTTTTTATCTGCACGAATTTCGGTATTGAAGAAAAACAATGAGCTTGTACCGAAATCGATTCTGTTTTAAGGCAGGCACTACTCATGCTAAATATTGACATGGCTCACAGAAACATAAACGGGCTGCCCGGCTGACACACGCAAAACGAGTAGGTACCTACATTTTTTTTTCGTTTACCTTACTTTACATATATGAAAATAATAAATTAAAATAAATGCAAAAAATGCTTTGTTCTATAGAAAATAGTTATTCAATTAATTTTCAACGTGATCGATTTGCTGAGGTGAATTGACATCTGTGAAAGCTTTCTTATAGCTAGTCTTTTTCTGCCAACTCTGGTGTCGGAGTTTTCAGCCCGCCTGAAGGCCTCCGACATAGCTTAACGACTGTGATAGACGGGACCGCCAGCTTAACGTGCCCTCCGAAGCACGAATGGAAGCGCTCTATTGAAAATGTCACTAGCGGTCACCCATCCGGTGTTTACCGCAACTCCATTGCTGCACGTCTACTACCTGGATTTTAACCCACATAGTTAGTAGTAATTTCCTCTAGACCATCACGACCCTTATCTAGTGTGGAAGCACCTTATTAAAAACTCATTCAATAAACTTCGGTGTGAAGTAGCCTACACGGAATCCATCGATCCGCGCTAAGTCTGTAAACTATATAAATCGCATCGTGCACTGCGTAATGGCCCTAAGGGGCACAACGAAAATCTTCCCTGGAGCTATTAAGTTTATTTAAGGGTGTTATAAAGCGTTTTCAACGTTTATCAGTATCCCTTGAGCCTAGTTTGGTTTGGCCTTCGGCTATCGGTGCCAATTCTCTGGAGGACGATAACTATTAGAACCACCTATAAGGTGTACATATACAACATTTTGAAACAGTGTTAATAATTATGTTTCTAATTCTGTTGTGTCACCAGGTGACAGCACACATAAAAGTGATAGGTTTAATGAGCTTGCGTAATATTTGCGTGGTTTTTAACAAAACTATAATACCTATGGTTTACATATTCTTTGGGATCTTCAGATAAACTAAATTATTCGCTATGTTTTAAGAATAATTCCGTGATTTAATTCGTACTTAGTGAATAATTAGTTTAAAGAAAAAAATAATTGATATGTAATTAGAGCCTATGTTGTATTTTTTATGTAGAGAAATATTTCATTTAATCTTTTTTGAAAATCGACTATCTCAAATTAGTGACATAATCTATAAACTTAAAGTAATATATAGAATAAAAAATCACCATAATGTCCAAGGTCTCCCTTAAATAGCTTTATTTATTTAACCTATAAATATTACCTCTAAATAATGACAAGATTTAACTGTCAACTCGATAGAAAATAAAACTTCTCAATGACACACTAACGCAACTTTATTTGAAGTCTCTTCGCTTGAGAGCCAGACATTTCCAATGATCGTCGATAACTATTAGCTTCGATTTTCGATAACGAACGTAAAGGTCAATAGGACGAAAACGGCGAAGTCTTAATTCACTTTTGTCGTGAGCAGAGAAAGGCCGGATATTATACCCGGAAACTGCCGCGCGACAGGACCTATACACGAGAATTTATGGCTATATCACGCTGTCTACTTTTTGGGTGTGCGATCGGCGATTTTGCGACCGTCTCAGATTTTAGTTAATGTTTGTTCTATTGTGTTTTACTGATGTCTGGTATATACCTAGAGCTAATTACATCCCCCTTAAGGACCCGGGGTGTCATTGCGCCGGTGTAGTGGTCCCTAAATGCCATTTGCAGCAAATTATTATATATATATCGAAAAAATGAAAGATCCGACACGCATTTTGCTATTATAGATCAATTTGCTATTAGTTGTTTATTTTTTTGTTTCCAACTCCTGATTAGGTACTTATTTATTTCGATTAAATTCGTGCTGGTTTCAAGACAATTAAACTTTTCCCGGGACTCGTCGAGGGTCAAACCTCGACGTCATTATTGGTCACCATTGTCGAACCTGGTTTACAGGAGTAACAGTGGTGGGAGTGTGGCGAGACCATTCCCATAAAAGAGTTGTTTAACATTGTATCCAAATGTAAATCATTATTATAGAAAGTACAAAGACAAGGCAGTCATCTAGTCAGAAATCGCATCGATTCAGTATGACAAAAAGTAGCAAGTCTGCCCGAGTTCTAAATGCCGACGGGGCAGCGACAACAAATGCAAGGAAATGAGGCACTTCCGAATATTGGCACCTCGATTCAATTTGCTTTGAAGCACGCTGAACCCTCGTTATGTCTAGTTGTTAAAGATTGGGTGTGGATATACATGGTGTTTTAAAAGTCTCAAATAATAATTCAGATGCATATATATACGATAGGGTAACTGATATGTAGATGCCCAATGACGAGAGAATATACGTAACTAAAATATTTTCTGAGTTACGGGCATTTTAATGCCTACAGAAATACCTATACTAGAAACCAGTGTTAACTACATTTACGCGTGGCACCCACCAATATCGAACATCAGAATTTACAAATGTTGCATAGTAGGAACTTGAGATAAGTAATATTTTTTTTAATTGTCGGTATAAAAAATAATTAAGTACAAAATAAATGTTCTCATTCAAATTTCGAAAAAATATAAATATATACCTATAAGTAGGTATTTTATTATATTCCTACTCATCTAAACCTCCAATTATTATTTGGACGTTGAAAACAGCCTGTACAATTATCTACGTGGTATATAAATTGTATGTACCTACGTTTCGTCCTTTTACGCGTAACATCGGCTAACAATACCTAATTAAAAAGCATAAAATTGTAATCGTATTTTTATTTGAAAGGGACGGGGGCGTCCGGTCTAAAATGAGGCGGTAATTTTTTAAAAACAATATCGTTGCCGAGCGGATCCCTGGGGCCCAATCCAAATAATAATTACCCACCAGGTATTTGACGCGATATTTTTGAATATTTTTCGAAGAAAAAATATTCAAATATTGATAAGGGTTGACCCGGTATTGACGTAGCTCTTAAAGAAAATCAAAGCTCATATTTATATTTAAAAATATACTTATGGGGTTCAAACCTGAAGTTTTCTTGATACGAATTAAACGTTAAAGCATTTTGTAGAGAATAAAAATAAGGTTGTGCTTGGCGTCAGATTTTGATATTTTACAATTTAATTGTATTTTTTTTTAATAAGCGTCTTAGGTATGTACCTACTTAATGGTGACACCCGCATCTACGAACAAGTATTACTTGTTCTAAAGTAATCTAAATATATATAACTCAAAGGTGACTGACTGACTGACATAGTGATCTATCAACGCACAGCCCAAACCACTGGACGGATCGGGCTGAAATTTGGCATGCAGGTAGATGTTATGATGTAGGCATCCGCTAAGAAAGGATTTTGATTAATTCTACCCCAAGGGGATAAAATAGGGGATGAAAGTTTGTATGAAACTTTGTCATCTAAATTCCATGCGGACGAAGTCGCGGGCGGGCACAGCTAGTTTCTATATAATTTCTTAACTAAGTCATAATGCCAGGATTTAAAAGGCTTGGTAAATAAATCATGTTCCCTAGGTATACAAGTAATGCATCTATCAAAATGAGAGGCCAAACACATTGCTTTTGAGTTACAGCAATGATTAAGAATTCAAACTTTTCTTCCTTTTACGTTTTCGGAACTATAGAACAAAATTACCGACTAAAGTTATGAGTTTACAAGAGTCAGTAATTAAATGTTTATAGATGAATTACGACGGCTTCAGCCGGAGGATGCAAAAAAAAACGATTTTACTTTATAATTAAATTTATTAATAAAGAAATTACAATTAATTAGATAGCTATGACAACGATCGAGGTATGATACGAAGTGGCGATGCGCGGTGCTGTTGGCGGGGTCCTCGGGCCTCGTGGTCTGCGTCAGCAATTTACCCCACCGTTTCCATTGTTGCTATGTGGCAACGTGCATGCGGCGACCTCATGGTCTGCGTCAGCAGATTACTTGGTATTGCAATATGTAACACCTCCCCCCTCAGAACAGCGACTATTTCAGATCTTAAGATGAAATATCGCGGATGGTTTCCGTTGTTCTTGGGATAGGCAATGATTTTTCTCTCTTTTAGATGGTTCTGGCTCGGCGTATGTGTTGCTCTCGTTCGATGTTGTAGACTGCTCTCCTCGTCGGATGTGGATGCGGCATATAAGTGCGCCAGTTAGTACAAGTGCACCGAATAAGATACTGTAGAATGGAATGGTTGTATGATATAGAGTTGAGCTTGGTTCCATATTAATCTGAGTCTGTGATTCAATTTTATCTTGGATTTCATGCAGCTTCTTCAAGTTTATTGAGTTGACAATGAGCTGAGGCAGCGTTGCTTCTTCAGTGATCTTATGTGGTATATTAGTAATCTTGATAGGTTGTCCACGAATTTGGTCGTTGATGTTAACAATGGTGAACTCGTGCGTCCAGATTTTGCAACTGTGTGGGATGGTGACTAGGTAACTTCCGGTAAGGATGCTGGATTCCTCTCGCTCGCAGGTAAGTTGTACTTGCGTCGGTTTCGGGAACACGACAGCGTAGCGGCGGTCATCTAATTTCTCCATGGCGGACTTTGTGAGGCTGATTGTCGTCTCGTTGCAGTGAGTGTCTGTGCGTTGTCCTTCGATGATACTGCAGATGCAGTCTGGATTGGATCTCATCTGGTGGTTGAATTTTTCTTCGCAAAGATACCTTGCGCCGATCTTCGGGCATTCTGCCTCTATGTACACGTGAATATTTCCAGTGATTGCTAGGTATGGGAAGGGGGGAATGATGACCTGCCTATCTTTATTGGGTACAGTAACTAGTCTATATAACGCGAAATTAAAAGAAGATATTATAGGAAATCTATATGCAAAAACTATCTGATAGCCACTATAATATGATGCTGGCTTAATGATGTCATAATATTCCCGCATGTCTAGTTCTAATATTTGTCCCTTATCATATAATGATTTAAGTGTAATTATCATACTATTAATTATCTCTAAACTTAACATAGAATGATGAGTGCGTGATTCACTGCAAAGTGCTATCGCATTCTCTATTCTACTTATTTCGCTTAATAAGCTATCTAAATTGTCGTTTATTATTTCAAGAACTTGCGCGAATTTAGCAAATTTTATTAGCGCATGGTGTTTATACTTATTGGTGTCAAGTAAAATGTGCAGAGTTTCGTTTAATTGAATTTGATTCTCTACGAGTTTCGCAATAACTTTAGTGTGCTCGCCCATTAGCTCTTTGCTAAGGCTGACATGGTGATTTTGTTGCGTTATTATTTGATTTTGATTTTCCTGTAGAGCCTTAAGGGCATTATCATATTTTATTGCGTCATATTGGTCGAGATTTCCTGTAATGCTCTTTACTATCGATCCGAGGCCATCTATCAAACCTCTCTTGAAACGATTGGGTTCTAGCCTCTTAAGATGAGATGATGCTGTGTTAATTTTCGTGAATAAATTAATTATCTGAATGTCGTACAGTGTGTAAGTGTAATTATCCAGTCTGTCTGTCGCTTTAGTTAATTGAGTCCGTACTGACGTAATATTGCTATCTATATCTGCTAAGTTTACGGTTTGTAAGAAGGTATGATAGTGAGTAATGAGTCGCATAGGCCCTAGTTTGAAAGGTAATAGTCCAGGTCCGTTGTCCAGTGGTTCGAGTTTTATCTCTTGAGCCTGTGCCAGGCTAAGAGCCAGCGTCAGGAGGGTCCTGTAACAATTTTGATGTTATAGGGACGCGTTTAAGCCTACTTTTTGCGATTGGGCCCTTTTTCTTAGAGGTGTATATATGAATGGGGAGATTTGCTAACACCGTGTCCTGTGTATATCTTGGGGCGAGTTTAGATCTACTTGCGCACGGATTGCTAACAAATATTTGTTGGTCGGGCTGATATTCTACTTCGGACTCTCGTGTCTTATTACGAGAATCAATAATAGTGGTCCGATTTGCGAGGGACGTCTCATTAATGAGTTCGTACACCTTTTGCATTCGTTCTCTATGGGTCTCAGAATATTGTTGCAAGAGGTGCTTAGTCAAGTCTATGTCAGTAGGGTCTCTCGGGTCTGTATGTCCTAAAATAAGGTCGTAAGGTTTGCATTTGGTAAAGGAATGTATTGAGCTGTTATATCCTAGTATAGCATAGGGCATCAAGTTAATGACTGGCTCATCTTTATGTTTTAGTTTTAATATACGGAGATGTTCTAGTATGGTGGAGTGGAAGCGTTCTATGTTACCGTTTGCGTTTGGTGAGTGAGCTAGTGTCTGATGATGGATGATCTTATGTATGTTACAGAACTCTGAAAACATTTGGTTAGAAAATTCAGTGCCCTGGTCTGTGATAATGGTAAGCGGTAAACCGTGATGCGTGCTGAAAGTTAGTAAAGCCTGAATTATGCTGACTGCGGTCCCATCTCTTAATAGGTATGCTTGGCCATACTTTGAGAAGGCATCTATGAATGTCACATACTTCTCATTTTGCGCGGTGAAACTGTCCATATGTATAATTTCGAATGGTCTTGTGGCTGGAGGTACTATATTAAATTTCTGCCTGATGGGATGCCTATCGTACTTTGCTTGCCCGCAAATAGTGCAATCGTTTATGAATTTAGTTATGTGGTCCTTCATTTTCGGCCAATAATATCTCGCGGATAAAGCTAGATAGCATTCGTTAATGCCACGATGATTGGTTTTACCCTCGTGGTAATGGCGAATGATATCCTGTTGTCTCAAATATTCTTTAACATTTTCGAGTTCCTTTTTAGCGATAACCAAACTCATAGACGAACTTTTAAAGTACTTTTGAATTATGGGCACGATACTGTACATGGCCAATGGTGGGTTTATGAATAAAGCAGTTTTAATCTTGGGGTTTACGTATTCTTTTATGGCGTTAATGAGCTCCTCCTCTAAGTTAGACTCAATTAGTTGAACTGATGTCCGGGTATGTGTATCAAAACGTTTAGTCACACTAGCCCGTTTTTTTATGTCGCCTACGACCGTTAAACACAGTTGCCTATGGAACTTATTTAAAGGGTCGTCTGTTATGGGTACTTCGAATATTGGGTTTTCCTCGGAGGTATGTGCTGTGAGTGTCTCAGAGTTGCCTAAGGATGGTGGGCGGTCCGTCGCGTTTGCAATTATTGAGCTAATCTCTTCGTTGCAGATCTCAACGCGTGAAAGGGCATCAGCGTTGGTATTATTTTTACCCTTCTTGTAGATAACGCTGAAGTCATACTCGCTTAATTTGAGTCGCCATCTAGTCAGTCGCGAATTCGGTTCCTTAAGGCTCATAACCCACTGTAGTGGCTTATGGTCCGTCACGATTTTAAACCTTCTTCCGAAGAGATAAGGTCGAAAGTACTTCGTCGCCCAAACGATAGCTAGCAACTCCTTTTCTATTGTACTATAATTAATTTCACTTTCATTTAAAGTCCGTGAGGCGTAAGAAATAGGTTTATCTGATCCGATAGTACCTTGCGACAGTATAGCGCCGATTGCGAAATTTGACGCGTCAGTGGTGAGTATAAATTCTTTGTCAAAGTCAGGATATATTAGGATAGGATCGTTTGTAAGTAGGGTCTTGCACTTTTCGAAGGAACTGTTATACTCAGGGGTGAATGTGATTTTCTTCCCCTTCTTAAGGCACTGTGTCATGGGTTTTGTTATGCGCGCAAAGTCCGGGATGAATTTTCGGTAGTAACCGAGAAGTCCCAGAAATTGTTTTATCTCCTTCGAGGTCTTAGGTAGGGGATATTTTTGGATGGCAGCGATTTTATCCGGGTTTGGTTTTATACCCTCAGTACTAATCACATGCCCTAGATAAGCAGTTTCGAGTTTCAAGAACTCGGACTTATCTAACTGTATTTTAAAGTTTGACTCGCGCAATCTTTGGAATACCTTTTCAAGGTTGATAATATGTTCCTGAAGGGAGGTGCTGAAGACTATTATATCGTCAAGATATACTAGACAGATGACATTCTGGAGCCCTCTGAGGACATTATCCATCACACGTTGGAATGTGGACGGTGAATTTTTTAAACCCATAGGCATTCGCAAGAATTCGAAGTGCCCATGCTCTACGTTAAATGCGGTTTTCGGAATATCCTCAGGACTCATTTCGACTTGGTAGAACCCTGATGCGAGATCGAGGGTTGTGAAGTATTGACACTTGCCTAGTTTGTCAAGGACGTCTGAGATGTTAGGAATAGGATATTTGTCGTCTATTGTTTTTTCATTGAGTTTGCGAAAGTCGACAACCAGACGCCACTTCTGTTTCCCTGATGCATCTTTTTTCTTAGGGACTATCCAGATAGGCGAGCTCCAGGCAGACTCTGATGGTCTGATAATTCCTTGCTCGAGCATCTTAGCGATCTGATCACTAACTTCCCCACGATGTATGAAAGGGTAGCGATAACTTTTGGTATAGATAGGGACTTCGTCTGTTGTTCTGATATGATGTTTTACTCTGTTGGTGAAGGTCAAGGCCTCCCCTTCAATGTAAAATACGTCAGAGTACTTAGAACAGAGAGTTAACAAGTTAGACTTTTCCTCTTCGTTAAGATGTTCGGTACGTAACTGCGATAAAACATTCCTAGCGCGTGGCGTTATCTGTTCGGTGCGACTGCACTCGATATTAAACATAGCCGCTTGCGTGGCGCGTTCCAACGAGAATATGATGTCGTTTTTTGTTGGATTTACGACTTCAACAATTCCGCGACTATTGCTAACGGTGGTTAGACATTCCACTATCGTGCAGTTACAGATCACCTGTTCCTCGATTAAAACTTCGCCATCCGGGGCGTTAATAGGCAGCCTAATTAACTTTGAACTCCCGGCGGGTATCATATCTTCGTATAAGTTTATATTCCTAGAATTATATACATGTATTGGGTTTACGGCAAATTTAGTCATTAGAGTAAGGTTTTTAAGGTCTAATTTAGCTTCCCACTTTGTGAGTAGATCCATTCCTATTAGTCCGTCGAAATAATCGTGAAAACGATATACAAATAATTTTATCTCTTCCGAATCCTTGAATTCCGGAAAACAGTGCAGATTAATTGAATAGTCATTCCTACTCGTGGCGTGAACATTAGTAACCTCGAATGGGTCGTAATTCAAGGGTACGTGTGGAAAATACTTTTGAACGGATTCCGGGCTGATAAATGATTGGTTAGCGCCCGTGTCTATGAGTAAATTCAAGGGTGGATTATGAATGCGTATAAAAGGTAGTTGTCGTTGCGTTTGCAAGTTCAGTTCTATCCTAACTTGTTTGATTTCGATGCTTTTGGAAAATCCGAGTTGTCAGAAGGACGCGGCTGGCCATCAACGTCATGGTCAGGTGTCGGGTCAGTCACTTGGGGCTCGGTCGTATTGTATTCATATGAGTATGGGTATTCATTGTAATTGGAATAATCTTCGTAGGTGTATGGGTCCATGTAATACGTGTCATATATCTCAGGGTCGTAATAATAGTCGTCGTACGGCGAACACTCGTTTACATTAACGTCTCGAGTTTTAAAATAGTTCGAAGGTGGTGGATTGCCTTGCTTAGCCCAGTTCCATCCAGAAGATGGAGGAAGTGGTCTTGAAGAGAAGTGGCTAATGCCACTCATCGGTTTAGGACCGTTATATGCAGGTTGAGGTCTCGGTGGCATTTTGAATGTGGGGCCACCTTGATAACCTGGCGGCGGTGCACTGAACATTTGTTGCGTGCGTGTAGGGCCGCGATGTTGCATACCCTGATTTACTGGTAGTCTAAATTGATGTTGGGTTGGCGGCCGCCATATAAATGGTGGTCTGGAGGGACCAGGTAAGTTCACAGGGGTGGATTTTATGAAAGGCGCCTGCATTAAATTAGCTTGGTTAGGGGTTTTAAAAGGTGAATTACCATGTTGGCCTGTCATAGATTGGGCCAGCGGTTTTCCGTCGGATAAATGTTCGTTCCTACTCTGTAAATAAATTGTATTAACTTCTTGGTGTACAAATTCTAATGCCCTCTCAATAGTTTCTGGTCTCATGCACCTAATACGTGACCCTAAGGGGTCTCTCAAACCACGGAGATAGGACTGCAGTGTCAAGTCTCGGTATAACCTGCGTTTAGCCTCCACTACAGTGTCCCCGCTTTCGTGCAGTGATACATATGTCATGATCGTGCTGAAAAGATTTTGACATCGTTCATAGAATTCTTGTGGTGTGCTATAGCCTTGGGTGAGAAGAGCCAAATCGTTATAGAGTGCGGTCTCGTTTCTTTGGTCGGCAAAATTATTAATAAGAGCATTACGAATACCTAACCAATTATTCGGTATCCCATTGGTGTTAATCAAGCGGGCGGCTTGCCCGGTAATTTTATTTAAGATACCATTTAAAAGAGCGGCGTGAAATAATTCTGATGTCCCTTCAGTAATATATTCCTTCACCAGCTGGTCGCAGAGGGCGATAAATCTGGTGAGGACGTTCGTGTTTCCGTCAAAATCAGGAACCAGCCTGAGTGCCTTCACAATTCTATCTAAATCCGCCATAATGATGATTTTCTCTACTTCTAAGCTATGGTCTAAATCGCTAATATCTAGATCAATTTTACGATTATAATCTATAACACTTTGCCTATCACTAACTAACCTAGGTACCCTTGGTTCTCGTGGATGAAAAATCTTGGGAAAGAATATAGGACTTATGTGCGAAAGGAAAGTAAGCAACCACAAAAAAATTCAGTGTACTTACATGAACATGTCGTTTTCTTTGCGGTATCGATTTCTGGATTCGCCTCCCAGCTGCAGCACGTGTAGGTTCGGATACTCGTCTCGGTGCTTGGTAGCCAACCCGGGTGACTCGCGAGATCGCGGCGTTACGAGATGTAGGCTTTTTGCAATACTCAGCGAACCGGCCCGCGAGTATCCTACCGACTGCGCCAATTACGACGGCTTCAGCCGGAGGATGCAAAAAAAAACGATTTTACTTTATAATTAAATTTATTAATAAAGAAATTACAATTAATTAGATAGCTATGACAACGATCGAGGTATGATACGAAGTGGCGATGCGCGGTGCTGTTGGCGGGGTCCTCGGGCCTCGTGGTCTGCGTCAGCAATTTACCCCACCGTTTCCATTGTTGCTATGTGGCAACGTGCATGCGGCGACCTCATGGTCTGCGTCAGCAGATTACTTGGTATTGCAATATGTAACAGATGATACGGGGGTTACTCTCGCTAAACAAAAGTACATCAACACAATCTTCACAATCTGTTTGCATCTCAAACGATTGAATATTAATTAAAATACGTTTACAAGAAGATCAAAATTATTTAATTAATTACAACCGGCCTATAATTACTGTCTGAGGGTTGGCGCCGGGATCTACGGAATGTTTTGGAATATTAAGCCCGATCTTGTGAAATTCTAATAGCTTCACATAATTCGGGAAAAGTGTGACGCAAGTTAAGGAGGTTGTGTTGCATTAATGCGAGAACAAAATATTTTCTTGCATTTACGCAAGTAGGTACCTAGTTGCACTATTTAATAGCGTGCCCAGTCTGTATGTCTGCGTATATCAACATCAGTATTTACATTCGAAGAAAGTAAGTATAGGTTTCACGGATTCATAAAGGGTAAGAAAATAGACTGATCTTATGTGGACCTTTTCATTATTTTGACAGTAAGTAGATCTTCAGATTTATTATGTCAAGAGACCTTAGATACTTTCATAGTGATAATACAATTTAGTTATGTTAGTTTACTTACATCATCTTGCATATATTCAGGATATTGTCATGCAAAACTGTTCTTGCATTAAATAGTAGTGTATCGCTTCCCTTACCATTCACCAGATTGTTGATCCACGCGATCCAATCCCTCTGGAATGGTTGTGATATTAAAGCGACTGTTTGTTTTCGCGGTTGCGGTTAGTTTCAAGTCACGCCATCGAATTTCATCGGTTACGTATCAGTTTTTCGACATCAGGTGTGTTACTGTAACAATAATCGATATATCGTAACATTTGTCGTGTCGAATCATACTCTAAATTCAATCTTATTATTCGTACGATAATTTGGTATCGTTCGTTCAGTAATTGATACGATGCTCTGAGAAAAGTTCATGATTCATGATTATACATTGGTATAACCCAAACGAGCTCGAAGCTTCGTCCGTGGTGCATCGTGACTAACGAAAGAGGTTTTGGCAACGCGCCAATCCCTATTCGACAGGCGTAGTGAGTTGTCGACAACTTTGCACCTTCACTTCAGCTTCGTTGCTGTCCTGTTCATATGAGGTCTTATTTTAATAATGCACGATATTTTTCTTGGTGTGTAAGTGAATGTATAAGATTATGCAGGAACCAACTACAAAAAAATAAATCAGAGTTGTTTTTTTTCTAACAGCTGAACATTGAATACATTACCACCAACCAGCTAGGTATACTTAACAATATTTTTTTTTGGCATATTTAACACATACACAGGGTCACAGGCTCCACAATCACACCCTGCATGAAATACATCGAATGATCAGTAAACTATCATAAAGTAAGTATATTTTCATACATAGTAACTATATATATTTACTTCTAGGTAATTGCGAAACCTGGGCAGGGGTGCACCTGCGCTTAGTATAAATGCATCAGTGAAATATGGCGATGGTGGTCTTGGCTAACGATCTCATACAGATGTTAACATGCAAATTATTATGTTTGTCAATGATACGTTCTAATGAACGTAAAGATAATCTTCTTCTTTACATCAAATTTCAGTGTGCGTGTAATTACAATTCTTCTCCTCCTAAACGGCTTGACCGATTTTGATGTTATTTTTGTTCTTACCGGGCATCTGGATGGTTATTAGTAGTTCCATCCGGTAGGCTGTTGTCGACATTCAGAAAATAAAATATAGATACGTTTAAGTCGATATAGATACGTCAAAGTTTGTATTATTACCTGCCTATATCTACATCAATTTCAGCATACCTACATAACAAATACGCTCCTATATGTGTACTTATACCGTCATATGAATAGGAATAGGTACATGGTAGATCATGTTTACACTGGTTCCATCGAGGCGGCTTCGATGGAGAGAGTAAACTAACACACAAGTCAATACTCGTCGACTTTGACAGGCATCGGAATCGTTTTCCCAAAGGCAATATTTCGGTTTCCTCTAAATATATCGATCAGTTGAAACATTGCGGCCAATTGTAAATAAAAGCGTTTGTATTAAGTACTTATCTTCCGTTAAATGGCTAGATAACATTTGTACACTAGTTTAGAAAATATTTTCTTTTTAGGTGAATAATTTTCTCGTTGTATCACTTTCCTGATGTGAGTGTGTCCTCATTCAGATATATTTTACACTAGCTGAGCCCGCGACTTCGTCCGCGTGGAATTTAACTTAACAAAAAAGCCCGCTCCCGCGTTCAGAGCCCGCGCGACAGGAGCCATTTTTAAAATGTAGTTTTTCTAAAATAAAAGTAACCTAAGTTACTGCTTATAACAACAGCTATCTACCAGTGAAAGTCCCGTCAAAATCGGTCGACCCGTTTCGGAGATACTCTTTGATTTCATGTGTTTTTATTTTTTTTCGCGGAACCCTAATTGTTTTTCTAAAATAAAAGTAGCCTAAGTTACTCCTTATAATATCAGCTATCTGCCAGTGAAAGTCCCGTCAAAATCCGTCCAGCCGTTTCGGAGATTACCCGGAACAAACACACAGATAGACAGACAGACAGACAGACAAAAAAAAAAATCACGTTTTTGCTGTTGGTGTCGTATGTATTTTCATATGCAGTTAGTGAAAAGGTGTTATTTTGATATTACAAACAGACACTCCAATTTTATTTATTTGTATAGATAAAATTTGGTACAGGGCAGCGCAGTCTTGTACGAGTTCCGAAATTATTTAATCGCTTGATACCTATGTTTTTTGAATATTAATTTTGTGTGAGATGTGTGCTTACATGGTGTCTCCTTCTTGAAGTTTAAATCTTTGCGTTTAACACCACGTCATGTTCTCAAAAAACCTACTCAACGTCAGTTTTTGTGTATAATTTATAAAATTGGAAGGAAACCTAGGTTTCCCATTTAAAATGTTTTCGTGAAACTGATGGGACATGAAATATGAACGTTTTTATGAGTTATGAGCTCGTCGCGTCGTGGCCCGGCGCTTATCAATTAATGTATTCGTCGCGAGGCTCCGATGATTACAGCCAGGGCTGTCAGATGGGGTTTAGTGCACGTTTAAAGATTCACTAGCTAAATGCGATTATGAACCAAAGAATAATCACATTCAAATTGTCGTATTTTCAGAATGATATCCAACTCTACCTAAGTCCTAGCTGTCTAAACCCTGTATCTATTGTGGGATACCTTGTTCCTTAGTAAAGGTAATTAATGACTTTTGTTCTCAAGTCCAGAAAATGACAAAGTTGAGAACCATTTTCGTTTACAGCAATACATTTAAACACTCGTTTTGACAGTTGCAGTTACTTGTCCAGTAATGATGAAAGGGTAGAAATAATTCTAAACTGTAATTGTAGCAATATAAAAATATTTAAAACAAGTAATGGCTTGTTTATAGATACGGCTGTTATTATTTTATCTTAAGTCTTATCGTTATCACTATTCAAACAGTGCAGAAAGGCGAGAAACAATTATTTCTCAGCACACATAGCATCCTAGCTTCCCCCTCTTGTCGTCTTCCTCACTAATAAGGTGTCAAGTCTGTATCCACACAAATCTTGCAGCCCTGATTGTACCCGTCTCCGCAGTGTTGTTCCGTCGCTAGATGGCGCTGGGATTACCGCGGAAAGCCCCGTTTATCTGGCAGATGTTTTATTAGAATTTTCCCTAATATTAAAGTTGGTGCCGCAAGTTTCTTACTTGTAATCTCTGGTTAGTGGGCGCGAGAAACTTTTGTGTCTGCTCGCAATATGTTCATGTAATCTTGTTAAGGAAGGTTTAAGTGGGCATTGGATTTTTGTCTTAGGATCATATTAATAAATCAATCTCAAGTCTCAGAGAGATCTTGAAAATGACATTCCAGTACAAAATGACATTTCAAACGTTGACTCAAGAACGCTCACAAACTTGAGATAGATTTATTAATGGATACGGACCTTAGTGATTAAAGATTTAAATACATATCGCTAGACGAACACACCAACGGTATAGTCCCAAATTAAGCAACGCTTGTACTATAATAGGTACTGTACAATGGACTGGGGGCGATTCCAGGTACACCCAGAACAGGAAAAAATACGAAAACGCCATTTCCGAAATGTGCCCTGACGGGAATCTAAATCGCAACCACGAGTAAATATCGAGATTTTCATCAGCCGTTGCTGAAAATAAAAGCATGGGATCTTCATATCGCGAGCTGGATGATGTCTATCTAGGTGGCGAGTTTGAATCGGAAAATTTGGAAAATGCCCCTTTTGTAACATACTCTCATCCGAGTGTGACTGGGATCACCCCCAGTCCGTAGCATCTACGGCACCCATAATAAGTATCTAAAGTTGTTTCTCAGTCTGGGACCATAATATAGTTACTAATTTATTTATATTTCTACTGTAATCTTATCATAATTTATATATATCCTACTAATATTATAAATGCGAAAGTTTGTGAGTGTGGATGTATGAATGTATGTTTGTTACTCCTTCACGCAAAAACTACTGAACGGATTTGGATGAAATTTGGAACACAGATAGATTATAACCGGGATTAACATATAGGATACTTTTTAACCCAATAATGCAATACTACGCGGATGAAGTCGCGGGGCACAGCTAGTATGATTATAACTTGCTTATGGTTAAGGAAAACATCGTGAGGAAACCTGCATGTGAAATCCGCCAAACCGCACTGGGCCAGCGTGGTGGATTACGGCCTGAATCCCCCTCGTAGTGAGGGGAGGCCCGTGCCCAAGAGTGGGACTTCAAAAGGGCTAAATTAGTAGTATTATTATAAACTTACGCCTCGGGAATTCCATAGTTACATTTCGGGCGTGTAGATAAATCCATTACCTACTGAGTTACACCAAAGAAGCTGGGTACTAGGATGTTTTTAGTCGCGAGGATAATACGACACAAGCCATTAGGCACCGAGCCTTTGAGACGGGTCGGGGAGCCGAACAGACAACTTCAAAGGGCCACTTCATCGTCTTTTCATCTTACAGTCCGAAAGTTGGTGGCAGAAATAGAAAAACTATAACAAAATATTTCAAAAGTGGACAAATGTTATCTTGATTAAGGTGACGGAAAACATCGTGAGGATCGCTGCATGTCTTAGTAAATTATGTCATGAGTCATAACAAGAAAATGAAACGTGTGCAGACTAGAAAATATTATTGCTTATCTACCTACGAGAGTTACCTACCTAAGAGTCTTATATTTATAATTAGCACTTAGTATTCAGAAATAAGGTCCATTCTTGTTGAACACTAGCATAAAAGTATAAAGAGTATTCCAGCAATTCTAATCAATTAATTACTCTAGGGCATAACGGAATTTCGTACTATGGTTCATGAAAATCTGTCTAACCGTGATTGTGTGATGCCTAGTCAATCTTAAATCCAAACAAACAAACATACAAAGTTTTGCATTAAGGTATATTAAGGAAGGATTTAATTTTATTTGCATCCAGCTCTTGGCCTAACACCTAACACGTCATCACACAATTTAGCCACTCACCTCGGACGGACCATGATATGATAATAAATAATCCCCCTGTAACGGCTCGTGTCGCCTCCAAACTGTAAGTGCCTACTGAAGTTCAGAGCCTCCGCTGCTCCCCGCAGTTTATATTGGATATGAAATTTTAACATAAAGTTTCTGATTTTATAAGCCAATATCAGATGATTCTTTCAGAGTTTGAAACTTGAGTTCGTGAGACAAATATTATGATGATACTTATTGCTTTTCAAAGGTCTATTCTTTTAAAAAATCCGTTTTTTTTGAATAGGTACTTACCTTCTTTAATAATACATTTTTGAGGAAGGCACATACAATAAAATAATATAACAACTATAATAATAATAATACTTACTTAGTTCCTTAGTTTTTTTTTGTATCAACGAAAAACAAAAAAAAAGGAAATATCCTGAAAATTCTATTATCATGAACCTCACAATAAGCGTAGAGCTAAATAGAAACTCATTTGCGTTGCGAACATAAGTAACATGTAGGTAAGTACCTGATCCGAACAATACGGACAACTTCCAAATGAATTTCACTTTCCGCTGGCATTCATTCGGACTTATGAAAGAAGCGATCGATAACAAATTCGGGGGTTAGTAGCGAAATTAGCAATTTAATTTCGATTCTGTGAAAGTTTCTTTAGTGTTCGAGAGCGGGGTAATTTGCAACCGAGAAGAAACGAAAGGGGCACGTTATTGCACAAACTTTTGTCAGTCAAAGATTGATTAAGTTTACTTGCTGAATTTACATTTGTATTGATCCCGAACGACTTGTCGTCTCACTGTCGGTGAGGTAGATACAATGACTAAATACATGGAACTAGGATGTCAAGGAAATTTAATATTCCGTACACTTGTAAGCGACAACAAACAGTAGGTTGCGACACAAAAATACCAATTTTAAATGACTTCGCGGCACAGTATTCAATATCATTGTTACACCACTGAAACTAATTTTGTTTGGCACCAAAAATTTGGTGCCGTTTGAAAGATACGCTAAGCAAGATGAGAGATATATATCTCTATGTATCCCATTTACTCTAACGGTAAGGTATATGTGTGTATCTCATTTCTGCAGCTGTCAAAATGTTCGGAGTATCTCTATCTTGACGATTTTTTTCTTCTTCCTTGTTCTTGAAAACAGCAACTATAGTTCATAGCATAGATAATTATAGAAGATTTTTACTGTTACTACAGTATGAAACTAAGACGGATTGATGGTCGGACGGAGTTTTATGGATGGTAGAGTTCTTCCAGTAGGTATTCTCATGGGGGTTTGCACGATATACCTGCTATATATTTCAAGCCGTCGGAAGCGGCTAATGGTTTCAGGAACGGAATGGCTATTGGGAGGTATCGGCTTCAATTCACACCATTGGCTATTCACGCGAGCTTAGTCTTAGTAGTGCAATTTTAATTCAGTTACAGAGTGGATAGGTATAAATAAACTTTAATGTTTAGATAGTTCAATTCACGAAGACGCGCCACCATTTATCTTAGTGCATGTGTGCAAGGTACTACAGATGTGTTAGTTATATCACTACGCACTTATTAGCGATGTGGTCGCACACACATTTAGATTACAACATTACACTACAACAGACAACTCCGGCGACCCTTTGGTAAAAATAGTGGGGCGTGTATTCGTGGATAGAAAAAAATTGCTACCTACTTATTTAAATCTTGATCCACATAATATCGCAAGACGTGATAGGGTAATATCCGAAAAATCTGTTAGACGATTTGATTTTTATGATTTGACTAGCTGAGCCCGCGACTTCGTCCGCGTGGAATTTAACTTAACAAAAAAGCCCACTCCCGCGTTCTGAACCCGCACAACGGAACCCATTTTTTTTTTTTTTTAATTTTGTTTTGCTAAAATAAAAGTAGCCTAAGTTACTCCCTATTACATCAGCTATCTGCCAGTGAAAGTCCCGTCAAAATCGGTAAAGCCGTTTCGGAGATTACCCGGAACAAACACACAGACAGACAGACAGACAGACAAAAAAAAAAAAAATCGCGTTTTTGCTATAGGTGTCGTATGTACCTTCATATGCATTTAGTGAAAAGGTGTTATTTTGATATTACAAACAGACACTCCAATTTTATTTATTTGTATAGATGATAAGAGCCAAGCTGTAGTCGATTCACTACAACTCATATACGGGTTGGTTCGACCGGGGTAGTACCACCCTCTCATAGAAGATCAGAGTAAAGTAGCTATAATAGTTGCATTTCATTCATACGATGAGTGATGATTTCGTCGTGCTACTGCTCGGTATGTGTAGATGCAGCAGTTTAGGGACATTTACAGTGACACTCGTTCAATTCACAAGAAACAAGTAGGTTTAAAAAGTAGAGAGTACTTAAATACGCGACAGTCTGACCCTCTAATGCACTAGAAAAAGTTTCACGGAAGAATTCACAGTAGAAACTCCGGCGGTGAACGTGTTAAAAGCGTCCAAAAATATGTAAAAGTTCCTTTTATCAGAGTCTAACGCAAAGAATCTGGAGTCCCCAATAGGTTCGTTCGTTCAAGTCATTAAAATCAGATCAAGTATGATCCCGGCACCTGGCTTCTCGGTGTGAAATATCGGATTATGGGATCCACCGCGCAGCGAGGACGATTGTCGGCAGATTTCAAAGTATTAACCCTTACATCGTGCCGCTGGATTTATCTAACCGATCTTGGAACAGCTTTGAGAGATTTTACAGTGGAAAAAGATTTCTATGTATGTTAGTGTCTCGGATGGGTAAATACTGAAAAGTATTTGTCGATTAAATAACGTTGAGGAAAAATAAACCTACGGCTATTAAGACGAGAGAAAGAGAAATTTAAGATACATTTTATTAGCTATCAAAACTGTAATCGAGGGTTGTGAGTTCTATTCAGAGACTTGTCAGTTCTCGAAAAAACTGTAATTTTATTGAATATAATTTTTAAATAGATATCACAATCAAATCTCAAAATAAACAAGTTTTTTGTGTATGCACTTACATTTTCTATATATATTATTATAATTTTTCACTTGCATTAAAAACAAACAACAGCCAAATTATACGTTATAGCTACTTAATATCTACAACACAGAATATCCCAGTAATCAAACACAAAGTGATCCCATATAGTGATACGATCTCTTATGCCTAAACGCGGAACAAGTTGTTCTCAATGAGCGAACAAAGGGACTTCCCTATCAATGCGTGTATCTTTCCACCGCCCCGCGTACTCGGGAGTTCCGAACTCGGCCGTCCTGATACAACCCGTTACTGGTAAGTGGTACATCGCTGTTGATTCCTTTGTACTAGGTACAGGTGTCGATACATATTTTGTGGTTTCGCGAAACAACATTCACTACTTTGTGGGTATAGTGAAATAATCTCTAAATCAATTATTATACACAGCTGTTGATTGCTTTGTTTTTGTTCAATATAATGAAGATATAAAAAAACCGCCTTAAAAAACCTGGGTGTACTAAAATTCTAGAAATAACAAGAGACGTTGAATTTCTTTCATTTGGAGTCGGATTCTGAAATTTCTATGGATTCTACTGAGTACCTGGAGAGTATAACCTTTCTTGCAAAAAAAATAATTAAATCGTTCCATAATTGACGGATAAAGCGGTGACCATGTCTGAAAAAAGAAACATACATATACTTAGACGAACATATAACCTCCTCCTTTTTGGAAGTCGGTTAACAAATGACTATCACTATTGTGTGGTAAGTTAAGTAATCGCTTACTAAATAATTGCTAAATGAATAATCGCTAAGTCAAATAATCAAATCCACTTATAAACTAAATTCAATTTCACTAAATTACCTACTTTTGGGATCAATTGAAATATTCATTTTTCGAACATTTCTCTCACATGGTTGTACTATTAAGGTAATTAAAATTGGGTTTTAATGGGTCGGCTAATGTCACTCGACACTCGACCTTCCAAGACCAATATTAGAAACAAAAGAGACTTTGAATAATTAGCAGCTCCTTCCACAATACCATTGTTATTTACTACGATAAGTACCTACAGTGTAAAGCAGTGAATATGGTACAAATGATTTTTTTACCCCCGCTCAAGGTTGTGTATGTATGAAGTTTGTAAAACACAACAGATAATATGAATTTGGTATGGTATCTTAAAACACTTTCAGGCGCCCACGGGCCATTGTTTTGTAACCAAAGTGAGCCATATACAATGGCGTGCAATGTACACGAACGTAAAGTGCGTTACACACCACCCAACAAGCAGCTGTCCCGCAAATAAGTTAAACTATAATTAAGGCCAAGTTCCCACGAAAACTGTTTAGATAAATTAGAGACCCTTTGCTAAAATGTCAGCGCTGACCATTAAGCTACGGCCTTGAAAAGGGTCTGGTGACCACTGGCACTCAACGTGTGCCTTTATGTATCAAATGTTGATTAACTCCAACATCATTATGTTAAAGAAAGTCACTTTTATCTCGTTTTATGTCGCTTTAGGTTTTAGTCCTAATGAGTCGCGTCGTGCGTGTACATATTATAGTGAAAACATTTTGTGAAAATGAGAGGTGGGATATTAAATAAAAAGCCTTAATTCTGGTAAATCTTACTTATTTTTCAATTGAGATAAAATAGAAAAAAATATTAAACTATGTATTGAATTGCTGGTAATGGTAAATAGTCTATATTAGAGATGCCACGAATAGTGATTTGGCCGAATACCGAATATGCGACTACGTACTTGGCCGAAGCGCCTAATATTCGGCGGCCGAATGTTCGGCAAAAGATGTGCGTTTCGCGCGGGACAGGTTACGACTTGTCTCAGTGCGTTACGTGCGGGAGCGACGGAGCGCACTAAATAGGACGGTAGACCCTTACAAGTGGTGGTAATCAAACGCAAAAGTGTATCCAGTTCTGACAAAATTTGCTAAGGGTTATCTGTCGTCTCCTGGCAGTAGTGAGAGTAGTGAGAGACTATTCTCAGAAGCCGGTATTATTTATGAAGAATGCCGTTTGTTATCTACAAATGCTGAAAAAATTGTTTTCATTCATCATAACTTACCTTTGATAGATTTTAAGTACTGAAGTATTATTTTATGTATGAAAATTAACCATTTGTGATTGAAATAATATATCTTTTTGAATAATATGTGTTTCTAACCCTTTCAAACAAAATATAAACTAAATTGGTCCACAATTGACATAGAGATTGGTTAACATACATAAAAAAAAATACATACAGTACTCAGAACACTGAACCTCCTCCTTTTTTAAGTCAGCAAAAAAACTATAAACTAATTCTGCCGTGATAATCTTTAGGGTAAAATATGACGGATTGTCGGAAAATCTGATAATTGCCTTCTAGATCTCAAGGCGGAACAGAGTTTCAACAATATTGTTTTCATGATACAAAGATAACTTATCATTAACTATTTCGGTATAGGAAATTATTTCTGCTCGCTCCAATTATTTTGTTCTCTAAAACACATTTCCTAGGAACTCTAAGGCTTTTTATGTAAAAAATATAAATTAATTCTTACCTAACAACAACGGCTCCCAATGAAATGAGTAAAAAATTGCAGGTACCCTATACCAAAATGATTTCCATAACCTAGGAATTCTAAAACTAATACATAACATATCTCAGTATTATAATTATACCATGTTACATAGTAATTTATTATTACCTGCAGAGTAATTATTTATAGTTGAAAAGTAGTGGAAGCTAGTGGGAAATTAGAGGAGGGGGTAATCTCGACGAGCTGGGAAGTTGCCGCGGTAATCCTTCATGGACCACGCCGGGTTCTCATCGTCATACAACTTAGTCCACCGAACTTTCCATTCAAAGGGTATCTGGGCGATGACGAAATATAATTAAACTTTGATGTAATTACAGCTTCCGCTGAGGACCCTTTTGACATAACTAAGGATTAGAAAGGTCCCGAAGTTGGGTTAATATGATTTAGCCGCACTAGGGAATATTTTCGAACTATTTTTGAGTGTAGGATTTGTTTGTTCTTCTTCTAAATATATATAACTCAAAGGTGACTGACTGACATAGTGATCTATCAACGCACAGCCCAAACTACTGGACGGATCGGACTAAAATTTGGCATGCAATTAGATGTACGTACGACGTGTGGATGACGTAGGCATCCGCTAAGAAAGGATTTTGATTAATTCTACCCCCAAGGGGATAAAATTGGGGATGATTGTTAAGTTAAATTCCACGCGGATGAAGTCGCGGGCACAGCTAGTTTGTATATAAATGACTATAGCTCTCTAGACAAACTTACTAAAGTATGTATTTTTTGCGTGAGCTCAAAATCAAATTTTATTTAGACCTACGGCATGATAAGGTTCCTACTCTACTGTATACACTATAACTTACGGTGTTAGAGCCAAGGTGAAGCCAACTGACTACAGCTCAAATACGGGCTGGCTTGGATAGTACCGCCCTCGCACAGTAGATCGGCGAAAAGTAACTATTAGCTATTGCTGCGCTTCGTACGATGAGAGGGACAGCTGAAAGGCCAATCCTCCTCTTTTCCCATCCCTCTGACCCACTCCCTTTCAAGTCGGTAACGTGCTAGCAAAGCCTTCGGTATTGCAAGTATCTATAGGTGACGGTAACCGCTTAACATGATTTTTTTAAATACCTGAAAGAGAAACGTTTTACACGCTGTCTCTGTTTCTTTTAAATCCTACAAATATTTTAAATGCCAAAGTTTGTGAGTGTGGATCTATGTATGTATGTATGTTTGTTACTCCTTCACGCAAAAACCACTGAACGGATTTGGATGAAATTTGGAACACGGATAGATTATAACCGGGATTAACATATAGGATACTTTTTAACCCAATAATCCAATACTAAGCGGATGAAGTCGCGGGGCACAGCTAGTTCGTTATAATTATAATAACTCTATGTATTTGTAATTAATAAGCTGTTGGATGTAAATAAATAAATGTATGTACTAAACAACAACTGCATACGATAAACTGTAAATATTTCAATATTTAATAGCATTCTCAATAAACTTTGGATTGTGAAAGTTATAATTAGTTTTGGATACGAAAAGGCTCATCAAATTTGCATGAAATTTGGTTTAGTAAATATTTCATAGTTTGTACAGCAAGTTGTAATATGATAAATTAGTTAAAATTGTTATAAAGAAATTGATAAATAATGTTGGTACTTATATGTATATAGACTTATTTCCCATGGGAATTGACACTTATTCCACATATTAATACATTGTACTATTCACGCGACTATAGGCTACAAATAGCATCTTTATTACTATTATTTCTACTTATTTGTTCTATTAGTAATTATTAATATTTTATTTATCATAATATTTGGGTCGACTTGGTCAACTATTTATTTATAGACTGGCTAGTTTTAATTTTAATTTATTGGCTTCCATATTAAAAAAAAACATAGTTTAACTACAATTTGCACCCGTGTCTATAAACAAGTAATTACTTACTTAATAATAACGGAAATTTAAATTTCTTAATTAATAAATTCGTATTCTTTAAATATCTTAGTAATACAATTGTCAAAACGAGAGTAAAAATGTATTGCTTAAGTAACGTAACAACAGTGATTATTACTTGGCTAAGAAATCTTAATTTTGTCAGTATTTACTTTTGACATATTCTGAACTAAGTAATTCCTTAAGAACAAACTCGTAGGTATATAGATAATATACTTCAAGTCTTTTATCTTCCCCTAAAACCCGTTTATAACCGTCACCCCAAATACTCAGTAATGGAATAGTTTATGTTCTCATAACGCAAATCTCTTGAGTTATTTATCTTTTCTTTTCACTTGTCCTCTCGCAAAAATGAAAATTTATTGTCAGAGTAACCGGACCGTCTCGGCTGACCGCTAATGAAATGTTATATAGCCCCTACCAGCGTCTTGAAGTATATTTTTTGCGGGAAACAGAGTCAGTGTTTAGTGATATATGCTTTATTGTCGGTCTTCTGTCTGTGTTCGGACTTATTACGTGATTATGTTTGGCGGGAAATTAATTGTTGTGGGCCAAGTTTTGGAATGGAATTATATGACTTTCCGATTAACTTGAACCAAAAATGAATGAAAATGAAGATTTTTATTCATTATTTCATTATCACACAAATTTAATTTCAAAGCATGCTCGCCTAGTAATTTTACGCCGAGGTGATTACTCATTTAACTAGTTAACATACATAATTTGTATAACTGTAGGTACCAACCAGCAATACGGTATTTGACAAACATTTATATAGTATAATTTTATAAAATAATGATAAAAAGATTAATCATTCACAAAACATCTTCAACTTTTTTTGAAAAATTGGAAAACATTATCTACTTACTAGCTACTGACGTATAACTTTGTAGTATAAGCAAAAAAATAATCAAATCATTTAATATTTTTGAAAAAACTTTTACAATGAGTATAATACGTGTACATAAATAAGGAATTGCTACAGTTACCTAATATAAAAAAGTACCTTAATTAAATTCGATATTAGTCAAACAATTTAAATTTTGCATTCATATCGCTAACAGACCGACTCTGTCGCGACCGTATCCAAAGAAATCTGAATGTGAATAACAACCATTAACACTCTGAATATTTATAGGGTGTTGTAATTCGTCACCGAACTTGGTGGAGTTTCAGCGCCTCTCAAGGCCCCGCCACTCGATCCGAAAGCTCATTACCCGCGTAACTTGTTCGCAATCATTAAAATTTATACGTTATACGACTTCACTTTATGAAAATACGGAAAAGTTTTTTTTTTCGAACAAACACGCCAAGCAGGGGTGCTACTATTTGCAAGGATAATCTATATATCGTGACATTTGTATTGTCGAATCCTATCGTATCGATTACTGAACGAACGATACAAAACTATTGTTCGTTCAGACAATGTACGACGGCAAAAAATATGGAATTTAGAGTAGGTTTCGACACTACAAATGTCAAGATATATCGATTATCGTTGCTAAGTGTAGCAACCCTGTTTTTAGGAAAGTGAATTGTGCTTTCAGGGATCAAACATAATTGCCGTAGTCTGTGAAGTCAATGTCAGTTAGGGGCAGTATTTTTGGGTGCTTGTTATATTGGCTTTGATTATAATGGTACACAAACTACACTTAACTTAACTGTATCTTTCTCCTGGATGCACCGATTTTTTTTATTTTATGTGCCGATGTTTTTTTAGCAATGTGTGTTTATCGCATTACTAGTATTCCCGTTAGCCCCTCCAACTAAGCTATAATGCTTGGGTTGAGAGTGGGCTCACATCAATAGTTTAATGGCCAGGATGGGGATCGAACCCGGAACCTCTCAACTACGAGGACGACCCCTCTAACCACTAGGCTACTGATGCTAATTTAATTCAGTGGTGTTTTGGCAACAATGTTTGACAACCACAAAAATGGCATCACTACGTAGAAATGATGCGTCAATATACTGCGCTTGTTGATACGTATTCATTTTGACGACCGCTTGGCGCAGTGGTTCGAGCGTAGGCCGCTCGGCTCACTGCATCGGGTGGTTGCGGGTTTCGATTCCCGTGAGGGTAAATTTCGGAAATGGCCTTTCCGTAATTTTCCCTGATCTGGGTGTCACTGGGATCGCCCCCAGTCCATTGTACGGTATCCATAGTACAAGCGTTGCTGAGTTTGGGACCATACAGTTGATATGTTCGTCTGGCGATATTTAAAAGAAAAAAATATTTACTTATTTAAAAGAAAATTATGGTATAGCCAACTGACTACAGCTCATATACGGGCTGGCTCGACGGGGGTAGTACCACCCTCACAAGATCGGCATAAAGTAGCTATTATAGCTGTGCTTCGTACGATGAGTGAAGACGTGAAAAAATCAGGTTGTTAACGTACGAGCAATGCCATTGGTAGATAATGCAAGCATCTATAGGTTACGGTAACTGCTTAACACCAGGGCGGTCATACGCTAGTATTCTTACTAAAGAAGATTACTAGGAAGAAGAAGCTATTATTATTACTTACTAGAATCAAACTATCTACCAGCTCAGCTAAATGCCTGGTCTAGTAGTGGAACAACACTATTCCTTTGTCACTACAACATTATTGTTAAATCGAGAGTAGTATGTAGAGCCTTGTAGCGACTGCCATGCTATGCAAACAAACTTGAATCTGTGCTGCCTGCATACAATGCACAATAGGAGAGTTCAGACAATGTACTATCGGCTCTACTAACACAATACGGACAGAGACTTTATAATAAAGACACGGTGTATGAGGTAGATACACGAGATGTAAGATATCTCTTCATGGGGTATTTCCGACGGAACACGGACGGAAAATTTCCGTGTCGGAAAAAAATAGCTTCCTTTCTACTCCCGATTCATTTTTAAAAGAAGGATATAACATGTCGTTTCCGATATGACTTTCCGACAACGGTGAATATCTCAGTAGGTACGCATCAGAAGATTAGATGACAAATAAGATGATAAAAGAAAGGAATTTTATCCTAGAGTAGTTATTGTGTCCTAGTGCAGTTGGGCACGGGTCTTTCTCAACGCAAGTGGGGGGTGACGGATTTCAAACTTCTTTCGAAAACTTGTTAGGTTAGGATTGTTTGTTTCTCTGGCATGGGTCACCGTTGTATTCGGACGCGTCCCATCGGGCGCCCCCTGGAGGACGGCGGCGTAGTGTGGCCTTCGCTGCCATGAGCAATCTCTCTCTCTGAGCGTGCTCACGGCAGCGCTGCTCATGGTACCAGTGCGTTGCTTTTTGAGATCCCTGAGCCCCTTGGACGCGCTCAAGGCGGCCAAAGGGGAGGTTTGTGGGTAAGAATCCGACATACCTGAAGCTGCTTACACAAAGAGGTCTGGGCATCTTTCGAAGATTTCCTCCCCTCAACAAATAAAAATCATGCCTATACGAGGCATGCCTTTTAAGTTCTGTCGTTTCCATAATTCCCGGCAATTTTGAATTTGGAACTGTTCTATATTCGAATGTGTTTAAATTTCGAATCTCAAAACAGTTGAATGTATTAGGATTAATGTTATTGTTTAGTCACAGCGTCGATTAGAATCTGTCAGGTTACGTACGAAAATGAATCTTTCTAAGGAAAATGTTCGTGCAATAATTTTCTACAACTTTAGAAGAGGCCTGACACGGCTTCAGTGTTTTGAAGAGCTAATATCTGTGTTCAGGGATGAAGCCCCATGTCTGCGGACTGTCGAACGCTGGTATTTAGAATTCCAGCGTGGACATACTAGTGTTAGTGACAAATCTCGCGAAGGTCGCCCAAAATCTGCATTCACTGAAGATAACATCATTTGAGTGAGACAACTAATTCTCGAAGATCGTCATGTGACGTATCGAGAGATAGAGGCTCTATTAGGCATCTCAGGGACAACCATTCAGAAGATCTTGCATGAAGCGCTTGGTGTAAGAAAGCTAGTTTGCCGTTGGATACCGCATCTGCTTTCCGACGATCACAAGGCGGCCCGCGTCAGATGGTGTAAGAAAACTCTGCAAAGGTTCAACCGAGGAGAGTCAAATCACGTCTACGACATCATCAGTGGTGACGAATCTTGGATCTATGCCTACGATCCTGATTCCAAACAACAATCTACAATCTGGGTCTTTCAAGACGAGCCAAAGCCGACTAAAGTTGTTCGTTCTCGAAGCACTTCAAAGAAGATGGTGGCCACGTTCGTTAGAAAAACCGGCCATGTTGCGACTATTGCACTTGATGATCGTAGAACGGTTAACGCAGAGTGGTATACCACAGTTTGTTTACCACAAGTCATCGCCGAACTTCGAAAATCTAACTCAAAGCGACGCATCATCCTGCACCACGACAATGCAAGTTCACACAGCGCTCGTCAAACGATTGAGTATTTGAAGCAGGAAAAAGTAGAAATTCTTGACCATCCTCCATACAGTCCTGACCTAAGCCCTAACGATTTTTTTACATTTCCTAAAATTAAGAAAAGTCTTCGTGGTCAAAGGTTCCAGTCCAGTGAAGAAGCAGTCGACGCTTTCAAGTCAGCCATTTTGAACACCCCCACTTTAGAGTGGAATAAATGTTATAATAACTGGTTTGAGCGAATGGAAAAGTGTATTAAGCTACGTGGTGAATACTTTGAAAAACAATAAAAAGTACTATAAGGTTCTAGTTGTGTTTTTTTCTTCAAACGACAAAACTTAAAAGGCATCCCTCGTATTCCCTAAATTCCATTTTCCATTACTTAGTATGTAATTATAATATTGCTTCTGGAATTAAAACACTGTGTCAATGTAAACTCCGTGTGATTTTCAGGTTCAGGTTATTTGTAATCAATTGATTTGTATATTATTGTTCCTAAAATAAATCTGAGTCATAGGTTATTATTAAAGTTACACTAAAGTCAAAGTCACATTGTTTTTTATTGAGGCTTACAAATTGTCATTTTTACGCATTTTCCAAAGGTTTACAAGCTGATCGGCACGCGACCTCGACTGAGAAGATCCAGCAAGAAACTCAGCAGTCCTCTCTTTATTTACACTTACTTTTGAATTGCCCGTTGCTTATATATAAAAGGTCCAAAATCATGTATTTTGGAAAATACTATACCTAGTGTGTTACCTTTTGTGATAACTGTAGACATTAGGCAACTTTTCCTTACCGCCTGAATATCAGATTACAGATCGTCCTTTCAGTTAACGCTCGTGTCACACTCTAAGTTATACTAGCAATACTGTCCGGGAAGTGCTCTAAGGATTAAGCCTCGCCAACTCTATTCCGGTAATCCACGCGCTACTTAGCCGGCTGTCGTTAAGGCCGATATCTGACGCTCTGGCAACACTAATCCCAGTAAGGTTTCTCCTTTTAATTGTTACTATGTTACTTGGAATTACGATTATGGATGTAATAAACTTAAGTTAGGAGTATTTGGAGCAGCCGAAATCAGGTGGTGGATCGGGGGACCCACTACCTATTGCACGATTTCGGCCATCTGGGGGATGACGGGTGGTACCAGGTCGTCCCCCTTTAGCGCCTGTGGCCCGGCAAATCTATGCCGGGCCGTCCGCCGGGGTGTCTCGGAGCATTTCACATGGTCCCGGGGCGCCCCTCTGCATGGCGGAGGGTGGTACACCGTTGGTTTTTAGTGGGTATACTGTGCCCTTCAGGCGCAGGGACTCCCACATACCCCTCTCGCCTCCCCCGAGGCGTGAGGGGAACCATAAAGAGTTTTCAAAAAAAAAAAAAACAAAGGAGTATTTGGAGCGGTAGTGTCTAGAAATATTAAGCTTAGCTGCTTTCTAGTTCTACTTTCCAAAAATCCTGCTTAGTCAATTTGGTTTGTTTTGTTTGGCTTACGAATGCAATGGACATGTTGACTTACGTTAAATTTAGTAGGTATATTTTTTATACAAATTCATTTTATAAACATTTTAATTTATTTGTAAAAAATACCTCTTAAATAGATACAATAAATTTAGGCTGTATTTGTACAGGTATAGATTAGGTAGGTACCTACTATACCTACAGTCTATATGATATCTAGTACTTGCATTGGGGAAGGTTCGTTCATGATTATTCCGTGAACGTCGACGGTCTAGGTTTACCATAGGCTGAAGCCGGAGTTTTCTAGACATTCATAATTCAAAAGCATCACAATGCATTCGGCTATCGCTGCGGGTTCATATTTCACGAGACACTGCCGCGTGACGTAATTAATGTACAGGCGAACAACAGCCCGCCGCGTGGCTTTGGCATAGGCGCACTCTCCGGTCTCGGTGATATCTCGCGCGAGCATTGATTTACGACACTTTATTATTTCCAGTGAAGACGGCTGCGGCGAAAATATATATTTTCAGACTTAAATATAAAAGTGTCCCGTAGTTTTGTAAATACGAATGTAGCAGTTTGAGGTTGTTACATTATTAGGTAGTTCATAGTTAGCCCCGTCGACTAGGTAGGTTTGTGATTGGGCTCACGCCACTAGTTTAATGGCCAAGGCAGGCATCGAACCCAAAACTTCTCAGTTACGAGTGCGGCGTTCTTACCACTTAGGCTATTGCATAAGTATATATCTATACAGCATTCTTGTAGATACACTGTGAAATGTGTGAATGACAGAAAACATCTAGTATAATTTGTATAATTATCTATTTACAACAAAGATTAATGTACCTAACACTCTTACATTCTTACATTATTTGTTGTAAAATACTAACTACGGACTACAAAAATTATTTGTTGTCGTTATATTTTTCTGATTGAAGTTTCTATTAAAATAAACAATGAAAATGCTTGGAATTGCACAGGTAACTTTCGAGGTAAAAACTACGAGATCTGATGACAGTAAGAAAGTAGGTATGTGAAAACGGTGTGAAAGGTACACCCGTCTTGCTATTATATACCAAAGAGCACGTTGTTTGCAAAAAATAACACAGATTAATATAACTAATGAAGTGAACCACAAGAATACTAATACCGCGCACTGACACAAATAAAGGCGTATCACTTACTCAATCCCCACACTGGCGCGGGTAACTAATAGCCCAATATTTTGTATTAGCACACGTCATGAGGGTATTTTCTCGCGGCTTTCGGACGAAGGAAATAATGTTCGGCATTAGCCGCAGTTACTGTGATTAAACGACTCGCCGGCGCGTAGGGCAGTAATAATGGATTGCAAACACAACTCTGATTATGATGTAATACATGTGTCTATATTAAAATCTTTGATTACAATTTGTAAAGCAGTGATAGCCGATTGGTTAAGAACGCGTCTTGTGAGCACCAGGTCCTGGGTTCAAACCCCGGCTCGCACCTCTGGGTTTTTAGAAATCTATGTGCGAATCATAATTAAAATATTATAATCATTCGCTTACGCTGACGCAAAACATCGTGAGGAAAGCTGCATGTCTTTGAAAATCTAAACAATTTTCGAAAGTCTTGTGAAATCCGCCAAACCACACTGGGCCAGCGTGGTGGATTACGGCCTAAATCCCCCTTGTAGTGAGGAGGGATGGCCCGTGCCCAGCAGTGGGGGATATCAAAAGGGCAAAATTATTATTTATTACAATTTGTATTAATGAGTAGTATCAGCATGCCAGCAGTATTAGCCGATTGGTTAAGAAAGCGTCTTGCGTGCACAAGGTACTGGGTTGGGTCCTGGCTAGCACCTCTGTGTTTTTCAACATATTTTGTTCATGTTGAAAGATAACAGCGTAAAGAAACCTGCGTATCTAGGATATCTTACCAAGTTTCGGCCATCGGATTATGGCTTGAATGCTCGTGTTAAGAGGAGCTAAGTCGACGAATTTACTTTTTTCTACATTTGTCTTTTGTTTTCTTTGTTTTCGCTTATCTTTTCGCTATTTCAACGAAAACTTTCATGATATTTGGCAACTTCTAATACAAAAGGGTTGAAAGAAACGAGGAAAGTTAGCCGCGGCTTTGTTGTACACCACTTGGCTTGTCCTACGCGTGTTCTGTGTCGTGATGAACTTGTTTTTTCCTCCATTGCGGGGAGAGTGCTTAGGGGATTCATTAAACAAAGTACAGTATTAAGGACCCACAGAGGTTTATTTTAAAAGGAAAATTTGTTTTTTTTTATAATTGTGTGTTTGACTGTTTAGTAATAAAGGTACTTACAAATTTTATTGTTACGCAAACTAAACATTAGTAAACTAATAATTGTACTACCGTATTTCTAATGGTGGTGCTGTAGGAGCGGTCACCATTATGGGTACATACCTAAACACATAAGTGGTTTGTACCTAACTACTTAGAAAAAATATTTGTTTCCTCCTGTCAGCGCACTATATAATATAAAAAATTGTACTTAATAAAGCATTCCTTTTTCAAAATATGGAATTATGTCACAGTATCATTGCCGCTTGGTTCCTGTATCGGTCAGTAATGTTTTTGAGCCCTTAAAAGGGAATTATGTAATCATGTGTGTAACATTCTTAAATGAGATATTTGAATGAAAACTTTGAGTCCATAAAAATAAAGTTTACTTTACAGTAGAACTTTCATAATGTTTGACATGTTATCGAAAAGTTTTGGTGGAGAGCGTATCATGTGAGCTACTTATCGCGGATGCACGATGTATTGTCCCTCGGGTGATATATAGGAAGCGGGGTTGTGACTCGTGCCCTGCGGGACGCCCGCCTTCCAATCGATGCGGTGTACATTAAGTTTTGAAATAGGAAGGATGTTTTATATATTATGGTTTGGGAAATACGCTCTATGAAAACTTAGGCAAGTATCTATACTAAAGGCAATCTCGATAATATAGAATATTTAATAACAAACCGTTGCCTGCAACCAGTCACAGGAAAATTGCAAAATCTGCTCTATCTGTGCTTGAACTGCTTGCGTGTCAGCATGCGCTCATACTTACTCGCAATCTGATGAGCGCTACTCAAAATTTTCCTAAGCTTTGTATGGCGTATCAAAATTTAGCAGCTCTCAGCTTAATGTATTTTTTATATAGCTCCGACTAGGGGAGTTAGAATTAATTTTGAACGTATTCAAATAGCGTTCGAGTGATCGAATGTCTCCATACATTAGCTAGTAAATCTGCACGTTTCCGCTAGGGGCGCTGCTGTGAAATGTACCTGTGGAAGAACTCGATAATTTGATCATGGTATTAAATACTGCCGAAACTTGTACTACGTTACAATATACAGTTTATATTAGTACTACCGCATCAACGCCTATACCTTTTATGTTTTTTGATCTTTCATAAAATATTTTTTTATAATACTGAATAATGTAAGGAAAATAGGGTACACGGATTGCGTGAAAGCGCTTATACGCTTATCAGACACTGCCACCGCATATGAACCCACGGTTACTGAACGAGATACCAACACGTGCTTCAAAAAATGGTGGAAGACATTATCGTAAATCAGAGGTATATTTCATATCGAAATGAGAGGAACGCTAACAATAAAAGGACTTGTTTAAATATTACACGATATTTTTCATGGCGCTTTAGTTTCTGTTGGTTGATCTAGCTGGTTTCAAGCGAGTGATTTAATCAGAGGTCAGCTGTAAGAAATAAACCCACAAAACATTTTTTTTTCTGTTAGGGTATTTTAAGCATTCCTCGAGGATCTAATAGTTCCTTGGTGCTTATAAAATTGCTATCAATGTACACATTTGGATGGATCTAATTATGAAGGTCTATATTCAACTAAAAAAGGAGATTACGCCGCATTTTAAATAAACACGTTTAAAAAACCCACACCAAACTGACACACCAACTGTATGGTCCTAAACTAAGCAACACTTGTACTATAGGTACCGTACAATGGACTGGGGGCGATCCCACTGACACCCTGACTTGGGCAAATTACGAAAAGGCTATTTCCGAAATTTGCCCTGGCGAGAATCGAACCCGAAACCACCATGTGCAGTGAGCCGGGCGGCCTACGCTCTAACCACTGCGGCAAGCGGTCGTTTTTTGCATCTATAGATCACATTGTACATAAAGATTATTATTTCATTGGTGTTTGAACGATCAGCGGCTGTAAGTGTCCTCCCATATAGTTATAAATAACAACCCTAGGGAGCTTCTGGCGAGCGTATCCGGGGCTTCCCATCCCCGTGGGGCCACGATTTATGTCAACAGAAAAACTAGTGAACCCATACAGGGATATCTATCATTATATCGAAATGGAAAACAAACTTTGTACAAGCTTCTATGATATTGAATGCTTAAATTATTTTTTTTGCATGATGGTACAGCGTGTACTTATTATAAAACCTAAGCAATTCACTAGAGTGGATACTGTAGTGAATATCCACTAGAGTCTAGTGGATACTCACTACAGTATCCACTCTAGTGAATGCTGGAAAGCAATGTAATGTTTATTTCAATAACATAAAAAATTACTCACTACGATGTAATAAATGCCTAATTTGCTACGAAATAAACCTTTGTCTAATATGCATGAGAGGATTCGAGAAAAAGTAATCCTAACCCACTTTACGACCTCGACTATACAATGTATGACATCATGCTCAGTGCCGGATTAAGCAAGCGCGGGGCCCGTAGCAAAGCGCGGGGCCCGTAGTCGGTTACCGAGTGCTTGACATGGATTGTCTTAGTAGGAAAAGTTGTAACGTTTCACGTTTTTGTGACATCAAGTAAATTCAATATACCACATCTTAATAAGTTTGACTCAAAAAAATACGCCCATGCAGAGATGAGTGGGTTTAAATATGCGGGGCCCCCTTTCGCGCGGGGCCCGTAGCAATTGCTACTCTTGCTACTATGGTTAATGCGGCACGGATCATGCTAACGAAAGCATCCAACATAAATGGGATCCTACTTTTATTTTGATAAAATGGAATAAAAACATGGACATGAAATTAAACCACTAAATATACATGACACAGAACCTAAGCGGGATAGATATATACTGTGAAACTTTTCTAATTACTATGCTAATATAATATAATTCATAATTCATATTAGTGATTTCCAGCGAGACGGAAGGTGCCCGCCACAAATTAATTCGCTATGAAACTAAACTGAACTTCAGTGTGTAGTTTTAAGTTGATTACTTAGGTACCAATTATATTTCACATCAAAAGTTAGACACGATACCAGTCCAAACCGTTGGCATAGAACATGACGGAAGGGCGTAAAAAACTGAACATCTTAAACTTTCCAAAACTATAGTGTGAAACGTAGATAAAAGGGAGCACCAACTTCTATCGAATGATTTTATCGTTTGGTTGAATAATATATTTTTTTTAATAGATAAGAAATTAGGTAAGTAGTAGTAGATAAAGGTGGTAGTAAAGGTAGGTAGTAATGGTAGGTAGTAGGTAGGTAGGTAGTTTTATCGAAGGCAAAGTGGAGAACTGCTTAGGATGCGGCGTAACGACCGACACAAATTCCTACAAACGCCGGCTCGGGAATGCATTTAAATCGACTTGGTTAAAATAGAACCGTGAAATGTTTTCTTTAAATAATTAATGATTACCCATTTTATTTTATGTAGGTACTGAGAGTAGGTAAGTACCTACACCCTAGTATTCTACTACTCTACTTACTCTTCTTCTCTGCTAGTCTCAATTCAGGGAAATACCTATCTTTTTCACTTGCTATGTGGCCTTTATTTATAATTTATAGGTACTTACATCTTTATTACAGAAAATTCTGCATCATAAATGAGTGCTTACGTCACAAAACCTTTATCTTCTTACCCACCTACTTCAGTAGAACTACCACGATATAGCTATCTAATTCTGAAATGCGGTTTTATCCTTATTTTCATAACACAGCAACATGTAATAATATTTTCCACGTAAATAGACTTCCTTTTCGCGTTGACTCTTCCCTGAGGATTTATAAGATGGATGTTATAACGGTACGTACATAATGTATAACTACTGGAATATTTACCTTATATATATTGTGATAGAGCCGTTCTTGTTTTTACAACGCTATTAGGTTTTTGAAATAGTTTCACAATTTTTAAAACCTTTGTTATTTTATCATGATTATTAATCACAGGGTATTGTACAGGGTTATTGGTAAAAAAATTACAACCTCTCAGGGTTATATGACTAACATCAAAAATAACTTGCTCTATGACTTTCAATAATTCATCAGACTTTCATACAAACATAAAACAATTTAATTTTCAAACCCATTCATAACAAATTCATAACATTCGCCATTCTGTGTCGCGTCATACGTGTCCTTGCAGCTACCTACGTTCGCTAGTGCGGACATACCTATAGAATTGAAATGTGTTGGATAGAACAACGAAATCTTAAAAGATTGTTTCGGTAAATGTGTTATGTTTTGTGAAAAGTCATAGAACAAAAGTTGTTGTTTATTCATAAATCAATCTCAAGTCTGAGACTGATCTTGGAAATGTCATTCTTATGTCATACCAGAACAAAATGACTTGTCAAATGCCTATGTAAGATCGCTCTCGGACTTGAGATAGATTTATAAATACGGGCATAAGGTGTTAGTAAAACAGTCCTGCAAGGTTGTCAGTGTTTTACCAATAACCCTGTATACTATAGATACACACCTATGATTTTTTTAGCCATAGGTTACCGACCTAAGTACCTACCTACCGCCTCCGGGACAAGTGCATATTCCCGTTTCCTTCATAGTCAAAATTCCCAATCTTACAAATATTCCCAGGAAGGGCCAATCTATGTTACCTGCTATTAGACCTTAATTTTGTATATAATCGACTGTGAATTGGGTCATACATTTTTGAAGAAGCTACCGTCTGATGTGCGAACGTTTTTAGACTTGTTTCACGTTGAAAAACAATTGCATTTTTAAGCCATCTTTATAATTGTTCTTACATATGTACGTAAAATATACCAACATGCAACTGTCTTTGCTCGCGAACTGGGTTTCGCTGGAAGCCGATATTCTTTCGAGAACACTTTATTTTTAGTACCTACCCAGCAAGCGCCGTGGGAAAACTTTGCTGTCTTTTAATAAAAATTTACACAAAGTTTGTATGGCACTGTTCGGGAACAGGCTATGCAATATTTATTATGACTATGTGCTTATCAAGTTTTTATTAAAAGGTCTAGTAAACTATCGCAATAACTGTAATATTTATATTTAACTTTAAATTTGTTTTTCTCTACTATTTATAAATTTAGGTAGGTAATTAGAATGTAGGCAGGTTACACATACACTTTCCGGAAGATATTCTTCAAATGATAGTGGAACCCGCTTCAAAAATCTACACCATACTCCTAGACTCCTTGGTAGGTGGGTCATTTTTGTCTTTCTCATGGTTATCATGAATGAGCAAGACTGAACATTTTTACTTATTTCAAAAGTTTAGTCAGATTTCGTAGCCCACGTAATTAAAACCAGTGTTTTGTTATGTATCCTAAACTTAATACGTGAAACGAGTACATTAAAGAATACTGTGCTAGTCCGAACGACGCGAGTTTAAATCGATTCTTGCAACAATTTTCATAGTTGCTAAAGTTTAACCTGTAAACGTTATTACCTCGCCATCCTCGTCTACAAAAACAACTTCAAATTACAGCTTAAAACTCTAAGAATACAATTCCAAGTTTAGAATACACTTAGGTAGGTACAGTACTTTTTTTTTAACGGAGATGAATGGCGCGCCGGATTTGCAAGTTGGAAAAGTAATTATGAAGGTCTAAGTTAATCTGGTTAAAATCGTTGAAATGTAACGGAATTGTATAATGACCCGTGATGGAAACTGTACATTTACTTTGTAAATGTAATTAGTGTTTTAATGCTTAAATATTTTAGAGGAGAGCGCTTTTATAAGCTAAGTACTTAGTATTTTAATTCTGGATTTTTAATGTTTCGTCACAAAACTACCGAGGGTGTGTTATTTCAATTTTTAAACCTTTTTATTTATGTAGGCAGATTCTTTAACCGGTTTTGAATGTTGCTTCCACTGCGAAGATCCGGCAAGAAACTTACACTTACACTTATAGTAGTTTATTTCCACAAGACGGCACTGGAAAGTGTACTTCTGAAGACAAACATTGAGTGCATGTGAAGCAAACGCCCCCACGAAGTCGCTGCAGACGCCATGATTCGCCTGTACAGACTCCCAACAGGGTTGCTATTGCTACGTCACTGCGATGCTACACTAGTAGATCTTAGTACAGCAAGTGTAGATTGTAATGCATGGGCAGCAGCAGCCTCCGCAGCAACCGCCACCACAGCAACCGCCTCCGCAAGGTCCGGTGAAGAGTACTGAAGTCTTAAAACTCGATGAAGCGTATTCAAAGTATGCGGAAAAACGACGATTTTTATTGTCTTTTTTTAGAAGCTTTTGTTTTTCTTTTACTTCTTTTTTGTATGTGTCACTTGAGGGATTTTATTGTACTAAATGGTAACTCTTTTCAATTGATTAAAAGTTGGTGTAGGCACATTTTCAGAAACAGTAACGCCATATTTTAGTAGGCAACACCATTGCCAATATAATTCTAAACTACAAAGCTACGTAAGTATCACTCAGATTTAGGTATCTCAATTAGAAAACTAGCTAAGTGAGGTGTATACTCGTAGATATTAAAAATAATTGATTTGGTGTGACGCCTTCTGTACTTAATAAATAAACATAATCTTTAGAGTCCGTCATCTAAATATATATAACTCAAAGGACTGACTGACTGACTGACTGACTGATAGTGATCTATCAACGCACAGCCCAAACCACTGGACGGATCGGTCTGAAATTTGGCATGCAGGTAGATGTTATGTCGTAGGCATCCGCTAAGAAAGGATTTTGATTAATTCTACCCCCAAGGGGATAAAATAGGGGATGAAAGTTTGTATGAATCGTTGTCAATTAAATTCCACGCGGACGAAGTCGCGGGCACAGGAGTTATGCTATAAAATCAAATGAAGAAAAATGTCTATGAAGGTCTCGCTATCGCCACGCTCTACCCTACAAAAATAATATAAAGCAACAGTTTTATTGTTTACCTTTGTATAGGTATATCAACGTCAACATAAACAGTGTGAAAGGGCCGTGTGACGTAAGAGGCTACGAGAGGCAGGCGCACTTACGAATGTCAAGCGTCATGGAGAAACCGCCCACGGTCTAATGACGCCATATTATGTACATAGGTGAATTTCTCGAGGGTTTGGTGCAGAATACTTTATCATTTCAAGGTCGTTTGTGTCCTAAACTAGGTCAACAACCTGACTGACAATCAATTCAGTATTCTAATTAGGGACCCAACTGTGTTATTAAGGATGTTCGGTTTTGGTAGTCTTGTGTTTCGAAAGTCGTGGGTTTGAATCCCGGTAGTGGATAGGCAGCGATGAACATTACTCAGGACAAAAAAAAAGTACGCGTACTTACAAAACAGTTGCGCTCGCGGTGGTAAACAACAAAGGGTAACCGCTAGTGGTTTTTTAAATTTAGATTAACAACGTAAGCTCATCCGATTTTGCTTCGAGCAGTCGTAAAGCGTGTTCGCCACTACTCATACGATGGTGTATTACTTACTAGGTCAGTAAATTGGTCAAAGAAAATTGGTTTCTGAAAAAAAAAACCAGCCGAATTGAAAACCTCCTTTCTGAAGTCGGTTGACAATATGGGTACCAAAATCGTATCGAAATAGCGGCAATCGATCTTCAGCGTACTCACTTGCTGCACAAATAATTCTTTCTCAGTAAACTTGCACGGACCCCGGGGATTGGTCCGTGATCGATCGGACACACCTGCTCTTCTGATTAATTCTATAATATGGTTCCATAATTGCCGTAGTAAGTACCTACCCGTGAATATCGTTTATATTGAATTATTCTAGCAAAGAGCAAGCCTTGGGTGAGATCGGTACACTGGCTGGTAATCTATGCGACACAATAAATTATTTTAGTTTAAAATAGGTTTTTAGTTTCTCTTCAGAGAAGCTGATATGAAGTTATAAGTAACATAATCAATATCAAACAGAAGTCTTCTACTGGATTCAGGGCTCAAGTAGGTACTTCCATATGTCGCCACGTCTCAGTCCTTCGTCACTTGCATCCCCCGGATTCCTGAGAAACGCACGAGGTCATTGGTCTATTAGGAGGACATCTCACACAACTTCTAGAACAATTATTGATTTAAGTTTTCTATACAAAATTTTACACAACTACATTGACTGCCCAGGGTTACTAACGGGATTGAACTTTAGGGTCCCTAGAAGGAGTCCCCGATACCCCGAGACATTACTAGTCCCCCCATTTCGAACAACTCTCCTGGGCAGCAACTCACCTATCCCGAGATTGTCTAGACTATTAAATAAGTACACTGTCTCAATGGACGTCTTAGCGACAAATATCAGCGGTTTCCGCGGGCACTTGATCGAGAATGTTCCAGACTAATCCTTACTATTATTACTTTTTACTGCACTGTTCTATTGTAAGGCACTATTCGTATTATCAGTTATCCCTTTACTTATAAGGCTCTATTGCTATTATACATTATTACCATTACGCATCTCACTGTCTCAAAGGATTAATTTTAATCCTACTAATATTATAAATGCGAAAGTTTGTGAGTGTGGATGTATGTATGTATGTATGTATGTATGTATGAATGTATGTATGTATGTATGTTTGTTACTCCTTCACGCAAAAACTACTGAACGGATTTGGATGAAATTTGGAACACAGATAGATTATAACCGGGATTAACATATAGGATACTTTTTAACCCAATAATCCAATACTACGCGGATGAAGTCGCGGGGCACAGCTAGTTTTATATAATTTTTCATTACTCATACTCTGAAAGTAGGTCTGAAGTTGCCTGAGGAGCGGGTTGAAAGTAATACTTTTCCGGCCCGGGAGAATCGCTTTCAACTGACAGCTGTCAAATTATATAAAAAAACTAGTTCCATTTTCACATTTCTATGGAACCATGTTCAATCTTTTTCTACAGTCACTCAATTACAGCACGATGTAAAATTGAAATAACATAAAGTTAAGTAATATTAATTAAAGAATATATATTGTTAAATGACTTAATTATAATTTAGTTTCAACTATTTCTTTAAAATAACATAGATTTGGGCAAAATATTTAAAGATGAAAAAGAATGGCTCAATAATGAAGTTGGCCGGCCAACGAAAAAAAACAAAATAGGCGGCAATCCGATCTTTTTTTTTTTCGAGTTGTAGAGTATTGTTCATACTTCCTTATATTTTTTCTTTAGCCAATTCCTGTTTTTATTTTTACTTTCCTTGTATTCGTAATGAAAAGCACAGTGTTTACCTGGGGTGAAATACTTATTTTGTCCCTCGAGCTATTAGCGCCCTCGCTACGCTCGGGCGCCAAACCCCGTCTCGGGACTAAATAAGTCACTTTCACCACTCCTGTAACAATGTACTATTATATACTTACCAATTTACATTCATTGTTATGATTTTTCATTTCTTCAGGGTTATTATTGTATTGCAACGGAATGTACCCAAACTATTTAGTTGTTAGTTATAGTTGTTAGCTATTTAAAATATTGCAAGTGGTGTTTACCTTTGACTGGCTGTGCAGTTGGCAAGATATTTTATTTGCACTTAGCTTGTAAGTTTTACTGTAACAGTCGTTGGTAGACCTAAATAAATAAATAAATAAAAATAATTGAAGTCTTACAGTATAAGTCAAAAATAGTAGGTAAAACCCGCGTTTGCTTAGCCAGCTGGAATGAAACCTAAGTAATTACAAAAATATTGAAAACTAGCTGTGCCCGCGACTTCGTCCGCGTGGACTTTCATATTTATTCATCTTTTAAACCTTCTCTGGACTTCCACAAATAATTCAAGACCAAAATTAGCCAAATCGGTCAAGCCGTTCTCGAGTTTTAGCGATACTAACGAACAGCAATTCATTTTTATATAATCCTACTAATATTATAAATGTGAAAGTTTGTGAGTGTGGATGTATGTATGTATGTATGTATGTATGTATGTATGTTTGTTACTCCTTCACGCAAAAACTACTGAACGGATTTGGATGAAATTTGGAACACAGATAGATTATAACCGGGATTAACATATAGGATACTTTTTAACCCAATAATCCAATACTACGCGGATGAAGTCGCGGGGCACAGCTAGTATCGATATAATAATATATCTGCACTGTCAAATCGTTCATGGTCCATTAGATATATTTTTTTCGCTACTAGACAAATTCATAGAAGAATGGATACGTTTTCTAATTAAGTAAATATATTGCAAAACGAACAATATTTCCAAATGGCCCGATACATGATAAGTCAATGGATGTGCCATTTTTACTCCAAAGTATTGTAATACGAGAGTACGTACCTACCGATTAATTTATTAAACCTGCGTCATGATTCAATTTGCGACACAAAGGCCGCTCGTGTGAGAGCCTCGCTAAACACCGGCTTCTCAAATTCGCTCTAACATTTCCCTTTACGTGTTAAATGAATACTTGTTTTATTTCTCACTTGTAAATTTCACGTCCATTCAGGAAATTCTAAAGCTAGTCTTTGTTCATTTCCGCGCCTTTTGGATTTCGTTAATTATTTACGCTCGCTGTTTTGCTAATTTTAATTTAGGTTTTTATTTTATTCGTTCACAAAGTAACGTTGTTGTAACCATTTGATTTCATGAAATCTGTGAAGTTTTTTAATTAGAGAATGTGCTGCGTCTTTCCAAAGGTTCAAATTTGAACATTTTTATTTTTTTCATGTAAATTACGAATAGTCTCGTGGATTTTGAGATCGTGAAGATTGCACTATTTTAGAAGAATACGTGTGAAAAGTATTGCTTAAAATGGTTAAAGACTTTTTTTTTAAGGGACTAGTCCCACCACACACTCCCACCACTGGAACTCCTGTAAGCCAGGATCGATGCTTAAAGACTAGAAACCCAGTCGGGTATTCTTAAAAACTTAGTGCAAAATTAGTATTTTCTACAACAAAATACGCTCATTTATATCTATTTAACACAGACCCCAGCAATTACCATCGTACAATAGAAAGTCGTTTAAGACGGCGTCAGTGGGATAACTTTTACATATAATATCGAGACAACGCTAATGGAGCCTTATTTAATTTCGAGCCCGGTGTAATTACATCAAGTACTGTTAATTTCACGAGCCGTTAGGTCTCAGGCCTTCGATATTGAAGGTATGCACACTATGTTCAGAGCTATGCGCAGCCTGTTTTAATTAAGTTTCCGCGTATCCATTGCGAATATTTCAATAGAACTCTCTATTGAAATATTCGTTACGGTACTCGGCTACGGTAATTTTATATCCTCTTCGGCATGTACCTACCTATTTGAAATTGGTTTGTCGGCGTATGGTGTGTGATATTGGTTTACTGTTTATTTATTAGATACTTAACAAAATCGTGAATATAAAAGCGTGCTTAGTATTCTTATCATGTCCTAACAGGCGTGTCAAAGGCAGAACTCTCCTTTTTAATTTATAGGACATACCTAATGAGATAACATTAACATTTAGGGTATCCAACCACGCTCGTTCCCACGCTTCATTTTCGCCCGATTGCTTTATAAACGAATCGAAAGGTCAAAGTGAGGCGGCCAGCTAGCCGCGCCAGCCCACTCGGCTCAAATGGACGAGCACCCTTACAGCCTGTTCCCCTTCAGGCCTTCTGAAAGTTTATTTATAAACAATAGAAAATATTATTACAACTTCTCTTTGAATTTCCTAAGTAGAAAGTTCCATTATCTAATTGGCTCAAGTTAATGAAGCTCCGCCCACGGTCAGAAAACAGTTGCTTGAAAATATCTACCACATTTAATGGTAAGTAGTCATTCTTTGCAGATAATACTAGTTATAGATGGTACTTACAAGATAGGTACCAATGGGTCAAAAAGGACTAACGACAGTCGCTACACAAAAAAAATAGAGGCAAGTTATCCTGCATACTCGTATTAAGTAATAATAATAATATCCCCAGACGAACATACCAACCGTATGGTCCCAAACTAAGCAACGCTTGCACTGTGGGTACCGTACAATGGACTAGGGGCGATCCTAGTAACACCTAGAGCAGGGTATATTACGTAAATGCCATTTCCGAAATTTACCCTGACAGGAATCGAACCAGCAACCATTCGGTGCAGTGAGCCGAGCGGCCTACGCTGGAACCACAACGCCAAGCGGTCTTCGATATTATTATAAAAGTCTATACAAATAATTTTAACGGTGGTAGAGCCAAGCTGTAGCCAGTTCACTACAGCGTATATACTGGCTCGCTTGAGCGGAGTAGTACCGCCCTCTCACAGAAGATCTGAGTGAAATAGCTATTATAGCTGCGTTTCCCACGATGAGTGAGGGAGCCGGATGAATTCCTCCTCCTTATATCCCACTCCCCTTTAGACCCGCAACACGCGAGAAATAGCTTCGGCATTTGACGACTGCTTGGCGCAGTGCTACGAGCGTAGGCCGCTCGGATCACTGCATATGGTGGTTGCGGGTTCGATTCCCGCCGGGGCAAATTTCGGAAGTGGCCTTTTCGTAATTTTCCCAGGTCTGGGTGTCACTTGGATCGCCCCAGTCTATTGTACGGTACCCATAGTACAAGCGTTGCTTAGTTTGGGACCATACAGTTGGTGTGTCAGTCTGCCGATATTTATTTATTATTATTTATTTATTACAACCGTCTATAGGCTACGGTAGCTGCTAACCAACATGCGGTTCGCTCGCTTTTTTCCGACTTTGTTCTAAATAAAATAAAAAACATAAAAGATTTGAGGCATATTAATAATGGATAGTGAACACTTGTTTATACCTATGTATCTCTATCAGCTGAAAATCTTTTGAAATGACTTTTAATTGATGGAAATTTCAAAGAAATTGGTATTCAAATTACTATCCAGTTTCTGACATCCAACTCACATTTTACGGAACTGAAAAAAATTAGGATCGGAACAAGAAACAGTATTAGGTTGCAAATTTATTCTGAACGGTCTGAAATTTAAATGTGCGCTCATCAAACTTCTAAGCGAGTTCTCGATTATAATGTGAACGTGTGATTGCTTTAGGTACATCTTCAAGTGAGCCCCGGGCTACACGTGTCGGAGCCCTAATTGCTTATTAACTCTTATTAGCAGGCTCCGGTCTCATCCGACGATTTTAAATCACTTAATGTTTCCACTTTATTCGGGGAACAAAAGGGAGGAATATGTTTAGCGTGTGTTATGAAAATTTATTAGGGATAAGGGTTTGTGTTTGAACGATATTATTAATATAAGGTTTTTTGTAAATAATGCACGGCGTGTTAGTGAATGCTAAAGATGATGTTCCTATGAGTAATCCTGGGCACGGACCATCCCTCAATACGTGGGGATTCAGGTCATCTACCACCCTGGCCCGGTGCGAGTGGGCGGGTTTCACATGTCTTTCGAAAATTGGTTAGATGTTATATGACATGTAGGTTTTCTCACGTTTTTTTCCTTCACCGTAAGCAAGTGATTATCATTATATTGAAGTTACTGCAACATAAAATTAATCTGAAGGGGTTTATTTCTAAGAGCTGTACTTTTAAATTACTTACTACCAACCAACAGAAAATACATAGGTATTTATGGCAACAGATTTAGTTGTCTATACAAATAAATAAAATTGGAGTGTCTGTTTGTAAGATCAAAATAACACCTTTTTACTAAATGCATATGAAAGTACATACGACACCTATAACAAATTCGCGATTTAATTTTTTTTTGTCTGTCTGTCTGAGTGTTTGTTCCGGGTAATCTCCGAAACGGCTGGACCGATTTTGACGGGACTTTCACTGGCATATAGCTGATCTTAAAGGAAGTAACTTAGGCTACTTTAATTTTAGAAAAACAATTAGGGTTCCGCGTAAAAAAATAAAAACACATGAAATCAAAGAGTATCTCCGAAACGGGTGGACCGATTTTGACGGGACTTTCACTGGTAGATAGCTGATGTTATAATCAGTAATTTAGGATACTTTTATTTTAGAAAAACAAAATGAAAAAAATGAAAAAACGGGTCCTGTCGTGCGGGCTCAGAACGCGGGATCGGGCTTTTTTGTTAAGTTAAATTCCACGCGGACGAAGTCGCGGGCTCAGCTAGTTAATAATAAAGTGAGAAATATAAGCTTACTACCCGCCTAATGGTAAGTACTAAGCAGTTATCGTTGCCCCCCTTGCCCCCCTCCCCCCTCTGTCTCACTCCCCTTCAAGTCGGCAACGTGCGAGCAATGCCTATGGTATTGTAAGCATCTATAGGGTACAGTGGCTGCTTAACATCAGGCGGGTCGTACGCTTGTTTACCGACTTTATTATATACAGGGTGTAAGACATTATTCTATACAGGGTCTAAGACTTTATTATATACATGGTAAAATTGATTTGAGCATGAAATTCGCGTTCGAGGAGATTGAGTCTTAATTTACATTACAGTTTATGTCTAAAATAGTGATTTTTGATTTATTTATATAAAATCACTTGAGACAGATTTTGTATAATGATTTAATGCTATATACAATTAGAAACGCTAAAAAATTAGAGCATAATTCATGAAAATATCGACGTTAAATCCTAACCTTGGGGGGTCCAAAATCATGAGTTGAATCCATGGTATCACACTCCCACCACTGTGACTCCTGTAAACCAGGATTGACAATGGTGACCAATAATGACATCGAGGTTTGACCCTCGACGAGACCCGGGGAAGTGTTAAATTGTCTTGGAATCCACACGAATTTAATCGAAAGTAGCTGGCTAGACAAAAATAACTGGTATGGGCTGATTGCCATAGAAGCAAGGCTGTTATTATAACACACCTCACACCCTGTATAAACACACAGCCTTTACAATTGAAGCGAATCCCGTCTGCAACCAAAGCTCTATGCACAGATCCTAAGAAGAACCCAACCAATTATATAATTAAATCTCTCCAAGCCGTTGTTGTAACTGAATGCTGTCTTCATAATTAGACAGGCGAGGTGCGTCAAATAAAATTAACAATGCAAATTTTCAACTCGATTTAGTTCTGATTAATTTCTTGAGACTTTTAATCAAAGCCTTATTATTTTGGCTACAGATAGCTGTCTGAGAGACTTGATAATGATGATAATAGAAAAGGCCGGTTCACGAACCTTTTTGTTTGGATATAATTGATCCTGAGTTAGAGATAAGTTCACTTGTGCTGAGATAGCTATTAAACTTTCATTAGTTATAGTTTTTTTTACAAAGTCTTTTCGGACTGGAATGGATTTTAAAAATAAATTAATACAAATGGAAATAAATAAATTAATACAATTTCTTTGATATTGTATTGATTTGCATATAAATTTACAAAAAACCCAGAGGTGAGAGCCGGGGTTTGAACCCTGGACCTTAACCGCGCAAGACACGTGCTGAACGAATCGGCCATCATTAATTAATTAATTCTCGTATATGCCATACCGGGGTGCGTATGTTCGTAATTATTCTCCACCTAAACGGCTCTACCGATTCTGATATACTTTTTTGTACTTACTTATGGAGTCAGTCATGGATGGTTCCAAGCTGAGAGGTGGCGCTGTTGTCGATATCCCAAAAATAACCCAGCGATTCTGCGGTCAGAAGCTATAAATTACAGATTCTACTAAGGGTTTACAAGTCTTTAATTCCCTTCCCGCTTATCATCACAAGTTAGTATTGAAATATAAATAAGCATTCATACTTCACGATTCCATACAATTCAGAAGTGTCAAACCCACAATCATTCTTCAAAGGCTACGGCCTCGGGTAACGGTGGAAACTTTAGCAATTTGTGTAGATAGCTATTTGACAATAATGGATTTTTAGCGGAAATTAGAAGGTCGTTCAATTCGAGCGATTTCCCGTCGGACACGTGTCTGGGATGGTCGTTCGGTACATTTTATTGGAGTAGTTAACGTCAACCTTTCGTGGAATTATTTATGGATCTTGTTGGAGCTCTTGGAAGTTTTTTATGTAAAGGTCTTGCTGGGATTTCTTGAACACGGCCGGCCAAATTGGAACTGGTTTTTTTCACTCAAAGAGTTCCGAATACACCAAAAATAAAACGAATAAAAAGTTGCTTCATCCGTGTGGAGGAGGCCTAAGGGACCATATTAATATTAATAATAATAATAGTTCATTAAGAAAAACAGGCAATATTTTAAAGGCTGCACCCAGCACTCATTATGGTAATATAATTATAACTGTGCTATGAATGCTGGCTTTCCACTATACAGGTAAATGTACTTAGGTACTTAGTCAATATGCAAGAAAGAGAGATAGAGAAAGAATTCATTTAAGATAATTATGAAAATAAAAACCAATGTAATTAAAATATGAAAATAAAATAATTGGTGATTGTACGTTTTATTAATGTATGTGTTTATTAAATTGTACCTACTAATAATATGCAATCCCTAGGTCTAAATGGAAAGTGTATCTATGTATCGAAAATATTAAAAGAATATTACAATATGCAATATATTACTTGATCGATATAAAACCAAGCGTCAAGTTAAGCGTAAAAAATCTAAAACTATATATACTATGAAATGCGATTCGACGTTATGGACTCGAAACATTACCATGGTTTTGAAGTTATTCGAGCATCATACAAAATTAGTGGTCAGATAAAGTACTCACACTATCTTTGCGTTATACATAATTATGTAACTACCTAAAGAAAAACTGTGAAAAAATATAGTTGAGTTCGTCCCCATTGTATTTTCAACTTAATTGGCCTATATATACATTCACTATTGGAAATATCCATAAACGCCTTTCGCCAGTGAGTTTGATTTATTAGTGAAATGTTTATATTCCGTTATTATCTAGTGTTGGATGGGCCTAAACCAACTTCTCTAATACTAAGCAAACACACCGACCAAACCCTCGTATACCTTTGCCCTTAAAGAAAACTTTGCTAACTCTTATTGCCTTTTTCGTTTGGATATCGACGGGGAAGGGACACATTAATTATTTTACGATGGTACGCGTTTGTACATGAAATTTTCGGGGCTTAGTCAGCCGGGGGGTATGGTGGTAGACCGGAGTGTTGGCTCCAGCTTGAAACACAGTTCACAGTGGCCTTGTATAAGTTGTAGTCAGTTGGCTAACTGACTACAAATTACACAAGGCCTATCTCGATCAGGGTGGTACCATCCACTCACAGAATATCGGCGTAAAGTAGCTATTATAGCTGCATTTCGTACGAGGAGTAAAGGAGCCTGACGAGCAATACTTAGCACCTCACTTCCCTCTGTCCTACAAGTCCTACTCCTTTTCAGATTGGCAATGTGCGAGCAGTGCCTTTGGTATTGCAAGTATCTATAGGCTTTGGTTACTGCTGCAGGTAGATTGTTTGCTGACTTTGTAATTAATCTAGTAGCAAATTTTAGGTTAACAACAATTATTACAACAATGTATTTTTTAATAATGCGGTTGATATGTGAATTCCCAACACTGGATTCTGCAGCTATACGAGTATTTATAACTGTGCCCGCGACTTCGTCCGCGTGGAATTTATTTGAAGTTTCATACAAACTTTCATCCCCTATTTTATCCCCTTGGGGGTAGAATTAATCAAAATCCTTTCTTAGCGGATGCCTACGTCATAACATCTACCTGCATGCCAAATTTCAGCCCGATCCGTCCAGTGGTTTGGACTGGGCGTTGATAGATCACTATGTCAGTCAGTCAGTCACCTTTGAGTTATATATGTATATAGATGTCACAATACAGTTTTATTCGTTTATCCACCAACCCTATCAAGAGCACGGAAAGGACTTACTTTGAAGTTTGCCAGTAGTGGCAGATCGGTCGCCAACTCGGATTTTACATTGAAATAGTTCGGTACTTATAGACTCCGAGACAGCACTTAAGGAATTTCGTGCCAACAGACACAGAGTCTGGAAATTCGAATTTGATTCCTTGAAAGAGTTGTGCCCAATCGATTGTGAATTGAATGGAAGAGTAATTAAAAGTTTTAAATTAGAAAATGATATTAATTATGGAAGCTGAAGAACTAAATCGGTAAAGCATTATAAAGGATCGAAATTCAAGCTGGTTGAATTATGTGAATATGATAATGAACAATGATAATAAATAATCACGACGATTCGGCCCTGACTATATATATCTTCATCGTTCGATCAGATGGTACTTTTGATGATTCATAAACCTTAATCTATACAAATAAATAAAATTTGTGTGTCTGTTTGTAATTTCAAAATAACACCTATTCACTAAAAGCATATGAAAGTACATACGACACCTATAACAAAAACGCGATTAAAAAAAAAATTGTCTGTCTGTCTGTCTGTCTGTCTGTGTGTTTGTTCCGGGTAATCTCCGAAATGGCTGGACCGATTTTGACGGGACTTTCACTGGCAGATAGCTGGTGTTTTAAGGAGTAACTTAGGCTACCTTTATTTAAAAAAAAACAAAATTGTAAAAAATGGGTCCTAACGCGTTGTCTCAGCTCGCGGGAGCGGGCTTTTTTGTTAAATTCCACGGGCAGTTAAATTCCACGCGGACGAAGTCGCGGGCTCAGCTAGTTAGTTAATAAAATTAAGTTTAGCTATTTCGTTTTTAACACTCTGATGTCGATCCACAATATCTAAATACTTGAAAATATACATATCTCAAACAGATTCTGTTGTCTGTTTTCTCACAAAAAGATAATTTCACTGCCTACTCGTGCAAGCCAGCGTCGTCAGTGATGTCCAATGATGACGCCAAATTTTGACCCTAAAAAGCCCTAGAAATTTCAACCTCATCTATCGCTATTTACTATCGCAAACGTTTCCACGTTACATTTCATTACACGCTACCATGCCATACTGGAGCTGACGAGAGTAATATACCGTTCCTAGCTGTCTTTATGGCCACTGTAAATCACTTTTACCTACTTGACCCGAACGACCGATAGCCGAACATTAAAAGGGGTTTGATTTATACCGGAACTTAGGGCATTGTCGCCATCTGTTGCTACACACGTTAAGAAGCAGTTTATTATCAAGGTGAACTGGACTCGGTGTTTGATGTAGTGCGTTTAGTTGGATCGTTTGTTACGGCTCGTTGACGCCTTGTTGTGATAAGTGCTTAACTATGATTTAGCAAAACCACCTTTATGGATATTCGGTAATTTAGGGTAAATACATAGGAAGACATTTCAGGATCAACCTCAGAAAACTTTTTGGGTTTGAATGTACGTAATTCTTAAGAAAACCTTAAAATATAACCATATGTCCTTAAAATATCTGTTATCTCTGTGTCAAGTAGAGTTAGTGAAGTCAGGAAGGGTATTCTTCCTCCAATGCCGTCTCCTCCTACACTTGTTATAGCCAAAACAGTGGCACCTTCTAGCTGCCCCATAATGGCAAAACATAGTATGCTTATAATATTTTAGAACAAATCTGTAAACGTCGACGCAGTTAATACTCACTACATAATTATAAAAATATAAAACGATGAAAATATAAATATAAAAATATAAATAGTGCACTGAAAGCTGCCTTCAAGATTTTGCATCCAGAAACAAAACAAGTCAAAGTTCTGCAAGTGTCATATAAGGCCCAGGCAAACTTTACAAGTCGCTGCGACACTGCCAGCATTGTTTCCACATTGGCTTTGAAACTTGAAAATTCAAGACTACCCACACCCTTCTGTAACATTCCGAACGCTGGAAGTCAAATGAGATCATGGAACTTCGAAATTAGTATAGAGAAATACCTTATTTGCCTCATACCAATACCTTACCGAGAACATGGCTCAACTTTGTGGTTTACGTTTATAAGCCGCATGAGTTAGTATGGATTACGTCATGGTAACTCAAAAGTTTTAATGAATGATGTCGGTTACTCATGTAGACAAGGGAGCAGGTAGGCGAAGATTTCATTAAAGTAATTCAACGACCTTATATGGAAGTGAGGTGTAAAGGGTGCTGTGGTGGTTTATTAAATATGGCATTTCTTGCAAACCACTCTCCCAGACCAGAATCTTCTTCACGACTTGTGTGAGTGATACCTAATTCGTAAAATATACTGACAGAAGGAAACTGAAAAGTTGAATTCGAACTCGCTTGTTGATCGTTCTTTATTTACTAATACTATTTAGCTATTTAGGCCCGTATTATTAAATGTATCTCAAGTCTGAAAGCGATCTTGAGTACGTTTGGACATGTTCTTTTGTATTGGTATGACATAAGAACGGCATTTCCAAGATACCTCTCAGACTTTAATTCGATTTATTAACGCGGGCCTTAATGTACGGGAAACGACAGCTTCCATCCTTATTTTACAAATTAATTAGATGAAGGATGGAAGCTGTGGTTCCCGACACGGAAACTTTCCGTGTACTGTGAATACCCCCTTCCCCCTGATTACATCCTACGTACAAGCTATTCATGTTGTACGCAATGTGAGTCCTTTGCATCAATCTATTTGCATCAACTAAAAGTACTCTTTGCAAACGTTTTCTCAGTGCAGAATCCAAATCCGTTCCTCGGCATTTACACTTCAAAACTTACCTACTCTTAATCTGATAAGATGAACAGATAATCTCAAATCCGATTAAAGCACTCGAATTCTCCATAAAACAAGTTAAAGATAAACAGATATTTGCTGAAGGATGTTTAGGGTGGAATCAAAAGCATTGATGTGTGGTTTGGGATCAGGTTCCGTTTCCGTAAACGAGGTATGTACTTACAAGTTGATCGCCATGTTTACACGAATTTCGTACGGAACACAGCTACAATAGCTAATTTTCGCCTCATCTTCTGTGAGATGGTGGTACCACCCCAGACGAGCCAGCCCGTTTATTAGATGTAGTAGTCAATTAGCTACTGTTTGGCTCTACGAACGTCATACGATATAACTAGTTTCTGCCCGCGACTTCGTCCGCGTAGACTTAAGTAAAGTATTCTATGTATTAATCCAGGTTATGAACTATCTGTGTTCCAAATTTCATCCAAATCCGTTCAGCAGTTTTTGCGTGAAAGAGTAACAAACATACATCCACACTCACAAACTTAACCATTTATAATATTAGTAGGATAAGACAGGGTTATGAAAATAATATATTTTGTTTTATAGGTAGTTTTGACTTAAAAAATTTAAAAACAATACCTATTTCTGCTAACATTTGGGAATTAGATCCTTTACAACCGAGTATTCTCAAGTGGTTTCACGTATAAACAAAGGTACTAAAATATTATAAAGTGCTCACGCTCCCATTCAAAGCTCACAATTTATAAGCTCCAAAAATTACAATACACAACACAGACGCGTAATTAAGCGCAGTAACACGAAATATGCTACAATTAATCTCCCAAACGTTGCAATTGTACTTAAAACAACAGCCGAACACTCTAGGAAATTTACATCGCGGTGGTTACAACCACCAATTAATCCCCTCGAAACAGGAACGTGGTTTTCGAGTATACCTACTCATTTCCTCGACCCTACACCCATAATGCTCATGTTACATTCATTATAAGCTTGTATTGTGCGTTAGTACATTCTGATATTAGGCTGTTATGCTTTGCTTTACGAGTGTAAGCTTACCGCGTGAAACTTTGGGAAATGGAAATTTTGTTAGCTTCAATCTTTGTTGGTATTCGAGTTTGGAAATGCGTCGTTTAGACACCTGGGTTTAAATAATATTTATCATATATCGAATCTGTATTTGACCACTGCAAACTTAGTAGTTTGCAGTGGTCAAATACAGATACTAGTGTAAGTTATTACCGATTGCGTTTGGCTTTAACCATTGTGAAAATACGAACCTACGAACACGCCCTAGAAGCTCAACCATAGAAAAGTTACGGTAACTGTTTGATTGTCACTTCATAATGTCCCTTAAGCTTTTTAAGATCTTGTATTTCTATAACATCAGATATCCATTGTGAGGAACTGTGAACAATAATGGCGAAACTCTCAGAGAAACAACCTCAACAATCGATCTTCGCCACTTTTGCTCCCAGATAGCGTAAGTCCTCATAGCTCTCCACAAACAGTTTCAACATTACAAGATCTGCAGACAGAAACCATAATGCAATCCTCTGCACTCGCTAGACCTAGCCCAAACCTATTAGCATTTTTTTACCTATTGCTAAGTATACATAAAAAATAATATAAAATAAGTTTATCCGTTTCAGAGCTACGATATCACACACAGACACAGATCTATTCACATGTTAAACTTATGACGGAAAACGAGGGGTCGTTTTCCGTTAGGGTTCAAAAATACAATACAACACGAATGGCCCTCACAAAAAATAATAATATGTCAGTAATACGTGGAGTTCAATTAATTTTGGGTGAAGGAAATACTTAAAATACAACAAAGAATTATAATCTAAATAAAAATTCAATGGATTGATAATACTGAGGTATATTGGTTTTGTTATCAAAAGCGAACTGTATTTTTTCATCAACAAAAACAAAATTCACATATCCAATACTCACATAGCTCACACACAAGTTTGCAGCATGTTAGACATTCTGCCATCAAAGGCCGAATGCGAATGCAAGATTGATATTGGGTCCTTTCGCTTTTTCTCTTTTAATTAATCGCTTTTGTAAAGCTCTGAACTTCAAAGCAAAGGGTATCTGAGCAAACCCCGATACGTTTGAATCTGCCAAAATTGAAACGCGATGTACAATCGAAATTCGCTTCCATTTTTATGTGCCGGTTTTAATCTTTTTAATATCGAATTATGAATTAATCCTACATTTGGAGTATATTACGCTAAGTTGACAGCCTCAGACCCAAATTAATTATGAAGGCTCGATGAAATATTTGCAAAATGATGAGCCTAGAATCTTATTATGAGACCTGTCTAAACTTTTTCCACATCGATAAATTTTCTTAACAACTTAAAAAAGTCTGCAAATTGAACGACGTTTCTCAAAGTAAGCGAATACTAATAAAAATAAATATTGGGTATCCTTTTGTATAAGGGACCCCACGGAGATAAAGTGGAGAGAGGCTGCCTACTTTTTACATAAATTAAGTTAACCACGCCGTTGGTTTACCTATCTGGAATTTATTTTGACTTTTTAAAAGCCAAACATTTAAATTGACGACTTCTGAATATAAATTCAGACATTGTGATTGCCTGAAATGATTACTTTTCTCCTTCGGGGGTCCAACGAGTGGCGAATACGTGACGACAGAAGATTGTAAAATTGTTATTCTAACCATGCTGAAGAACCCGTCTGGAATTACGAAAATTGTTTCGCAGATAAAAATATCAATTTTGTCAAAACTAGACACGGAAATAATATTACCTATGACTGGTGTTTGGAACTATCTATTTTATTTCTGCTCATTTTGACACCTATGTAGAGAGCCGGAAGACCAACCCTCCCCCCTTTCTCTCCCTCATTCCCAATTCCCACACACCCTCAAGGCAACGTGGGAGCAATGCCATTGGTATTGCAAGTATCTTTAGGCTACGGCAACTGCTTAACATCAGGCGGATCACACGTTTATTTGCCGACTTTGTTGTATGTGCTATAAAAAATAAGTAATTGCCTCATTTTCATAAAACTGGTTCCCATGGTACATAAAGCCACCGATGGCTCATAATGTTTGATCTCACCCGTTTCGCGACGCCCGTATTTTGTCTTACCCTTGAAAATATTACACGAATAAATTCGCCGGGAGCACCGAACGCGGCGATCGATAGCAATCCCACTCGGCCGACTCCGCAAATCCTTTAGGTGGCTATCCTCTATATTTTTGCGATAAATAAAATTGCTAGCAAATTATATCATTGTGTAAGTGTGATGTACACTTCGTGCGTGAAAGATTACAGACGTGACGGGCGGATTGTCGGCGCGACGTCTTCGGGCACAATTTTACACAGCCATTAAACCGCTAGCAACTTAGAATAAGAATGCCTATAGAGGCGACACTCTACGTACACCCGTAAGGGACAGCAACAGAGTTATCGACTCATAAGTAAGATTTTGATTGACTCTCACAGCACACAGCTCATTCTGGTTATTATTACGCAAATAATTTGCCAAACCCATTGCAACTAATTCTGTCTCCACCGATCAAAAAACTCTCTTCAAACTAATAATAATATAATAATAATCTTTATTGCCAAACACAAGAATTATTCTTAATCCTAGAATATGGTTCCACCCAAACTAGGCAAATGCCTGTATCTTGGGTGTCAAGTTAAATTTATAGATAGGTTTAAAATTAACATTTTGATGTACGCAAACTAAAATAATACAAAAAAATTAAAGAAAAAGGGACAATCCAGTAATATATATCAAAGTTCAAATATAAAATTTAAAAATAGTAATGATCTTAAAACAAGAAAATATTTAAATCTCATTAAAATGTTGTAACAAGAGACAATTTAAAGAAAAACTAAAAAAATAAAAATAAATTCTACAAATAAGAAAGACGAAATAAAATAAAATTTGAATGTTTGTATGACAGTGTATGTGTGCAGGGTGTGTTTTGTGAATGTGCGTGTGTGTGTAAGGGGTGTGTTTGTGTGAGTGACTAAAAAAAACAGTGCTGTCTAGGGACGCCCGAAAAAAGCGAAGCTTTGCAGTATAAAGCGTAGGGCGCCCGCAGCTTCCACGTCATGTAACGTACGTATCGTGTAACGCTACTGACGCTTAGCACGAATAGAGTGGCCGCGCGGCGAGTGCCCCGAACGTCGATATACCTAGAAGCTTCGCTTCAAAACGTGTACTCTGAGTGAGACATATTATACTCTATGTATCTCGTTCACTCGAACGCAGATGTCTATGCGTATATCTCGCTTACACAACTGTCATAATTGTAACTTGCGGACCGTTGGAAGGTCAATTTTCTTGATCTATGGCTCGCTTGCTCACAATAAAATGTAGCCGAATTTCTTTCGGCCGTATTTTCAAATGGCACGGTCTCTCTCGCCTGGAATGTTTGTTTTGAGATATTTGGGCCAATGCGTACGGATAACGGTCACGTTTAATTCATTTTCGGTCGTTCGGACGTTGTATTATGGAATGTTGGGTTTTATTTTGAAATATATTGTAATAGCGATATTGGAAACAATTTGGACAATTATAAAGGAAATTGTTTTGATTAAATTAAAGTAGGGTGAAATTAAACAGGCGACTACGATCATTTGAACTCTGTTTGTTTCAGACGGAACTTAAAATACGTACACATTATATATATACCTACACAAATATACTTACTTACTTATAATCTGTAAGATTTTTTAATAGATTCATCCAAGGACAATATAAAATTGAATTTGGTCTTACAAAAAAAAATCATGTATCTACTTAAGTAATCTCAATTTCTTTTGATAGGTGTAGATTAAGATTATTTTCTGTACTAAAAGCCTAATCAATATCTCGCGGTAATGTAAGATAATTTCATGATTATCTTAGTTATTTAGAGAATTCTAAATGACCTTAAATAGGCACAAGAAATTTCACAACAAAATCAGACGGGTGTTTTAACGCCTACATGCGTAAAGTTAGAGGTATGAGAGAAAAGGTCATGGTTCAATCGAACGACTAAGTCTAGGGTGTTCCTTGGAAGGGAGTCTCTTTCATCGAAATTACGGCCATAGTAGGTAGTCTGCAGAAGAATTATAGCGTTTGTTATAATATAATAATAATAATAATAAATGGAATAATAATAATAATTTATTTATTGGACCAAAATTAAGTTTACATAAAACATGCAGAATCCTGCCTCCTAGATTAGCGCAAGCTGTGGCCTAGGCCTAATATAATAGGTAAAGCTTTGAGGTAACCGTTGACACGTAATGAAGAGTATGAATAGATCGTAAAATCAGTTGAAACTGAAACAGTGGGGTTTTAATGACTAGAAATGTATAAGTTTTCGTTTCATCTTATCGGATCAATTCGCTTTAATGTTTCATGTAGGTATCATCCAATTTTAAATTTTAGATTTGCCTTTTTTGGAGTTTTAGCTAAAACTTTTCGAGAATTGTACGGAAGCGCGTATTGCCCTCTTCGCCTAACCTAGTACAGAACTGACGTCGATATATTAAACATTATATATCTCGAAAACTATTGGATGCATCGAAATAACTTAAATACATTTTTTTTTAAAGAAGCACCTTTTATTGAGCTAAAATTTTGAACTGCAAGTTTCTTTCAAGAAATAGGTAAGTACCTAAGTGTTTTTCATACGTGTGTACACCTCTATTGACATTCTTATTCTAAGTTTCGAGAGTTTTCTACGCTGATTACTTGTTTAATAAATATTTACATACAATACGTCTCTGTATTTTCTTTCCCCTTTCTATGTAAATATATTGCGCGGGATCAATCAAAACTTTTCATAACACTCGATCAATACAGTACATTTGCTTGACGTAGGTACTTCCGACATCTCGAGACATCTTGGCATATCACGTAGATTATTACTTTGCGATGCAATTTTTATTCAACAGCTGGAATGAGACGTGGGGTATCTTATATGGCTGATGAAATATATAAAGATATGCTCTGTGGCTGGTTCTTTAATACCAAACACCTATGAGAGGGATTTATATTATACATAGTTATTTATAAAAAATATATTCGTAGCAAAAAATTGGGGTCATAATAAACAGGGTGTTAGGAAAGTCCGAAATAATAGCTGATACTTTATTAGTTTTGGTTCGTTGAATATTTGTCTCTACTTTCGTGTTGTGGAGTGAGATCACGTCGAATGGCGTAGAAAATACTTGTAACACACTCTCTAAAAAATGCACAGTACCTACTTGATATATGACAATTTATACAAACTGAAGTGAAACAAAAGTGATCGAAAATCAATCGAATTCTCATACTATTTAATTATTTATTAATAAAACTCCCTATATTAGCGGCTATCGTTGTGTTTTTCCGGTCACAAATGTAATCATTTTTATCTTTCTAAAAAGCAATGTTTTTATTTGATGTTATTTGTAACCACTGTATTTTCTTCTCTCCAAAATCAATCCCAAATCAAGTCTAATTGGTATCTATTATCCATTGGTAAGGAAGATAAATCCAACTTACAAATGATATCCCGTGGCTTGTAATAAAACTGATTCCATAAAAGGTAATACTCCCCAAAGGCTTTATGTCTCTGGATTTTCCATAAATCATAATAAGTACACGTGAGGGATCCAGACATAATTTATTTTCAGGTAATATCAGAGATATAAGTCGAGAATAGTTGAGATAGAATAAATGTCTGAATGGTACAGCCAGCAAGCCAAACAAAAGTGTGCAAATGATTTGAAAAATGGCGAATGTTCGGCGACTTTTATCTCTGACCATACGTACACACCCTTTTTATTTAGCTCCAGATTTTCCTTTAGAATTTGTCCGTACAATAGTTTTGATAGGTACTCAGGTATAATTGATTTATTTGATCAGATAAAAATAAAACATTTTGAATCAATTTCTAGGGTAAGTTTACAAATAAAAAAAAATAACGAGCTTACTCCTTAACCTTAATAAATGTCCTCAAAACATGTTCTATAAACCTTGACAGGTCGATTATTATAGAACGTACGAAATTGCTTGGTCTTAGACAAAACGGTAAAAAAACTTAGTGGGAATGGTTGATGGAGAGTTAACAGAGAGAAAGGTGAACATTTTCCTTAGTTTTTATTCCTTAAGTTGGTAAGTATTGGTGACGCGAGAGGCTCACAGTGCGAAAGCTTTCAGTGACCTTATTCGATTTTGTAGCCGTAAAAGGTCCTTGTTTGTGCCAATAAGGTTCTTCAGAAAACTGAATGTTATTTCTTTGCTGCAAACCAAGTAGGTATTGAAAGATCTCCATACCAAAAGTATTGGTTATATTACTTATAATACGGCTAACGAGAACTGATAATAAAATGATAGCAACCGGAAGCCAACTTCTTCTAATATTCTAAACTTTTGTTAGAGTGTTACTCCTAGGTTAAACCAAGTAGCAGGTCTTGGGCGGCTTGCAAATTCCAACACCAGAGTGAGCCACTACTAGTTAATGCGAGCGAACGAACTAACTCTTACATTACCCAGATATTGTAAAGTCAAAGTCAACGTCAAAGCGTATATTTTGTTTAAGCCTACGGGGGCATTTACATATTGTTATTTTTAATTTTTTTTCTTATATCCACAACCGGATTGGAACGCGACCTTAACATAGAAGATCCGGCAAGAAACTCAGCGGGCTTGTCTTTTATTTGTTTTGTAATAGTGGTTTTATGGCTATGATGATTTTTATGATTATAGAGCCTAGCGCGTTATGGCGCTCATTAGGGGACGCCTATGTCCAGCAGTGGACTAGTATAGGCTGATGATGAGTGTGATGATGATGAGAGCCAAGCTGTAGCCAACTGACTACAGCTCACATACGGCCAGGCTCGACCAGGGTAGTACCACCCTCTGACAGAAAATGAGCGCAAAGTTGCTCTTAGCTGCGTTTGGTACTATTAGTAAGAGCCGCAAGCCCAACCCTCTAATTTCCCTTCCCCTCCCTCTGTCCCACTCCCCTTCAGGGCCCTAACCACGCTAGCTACTCGAATCGTAATAGAAAAGCAAACGCTCGCGATTACGTTTTAAACGCCCCGCTTTTGACGTTTTGCTGACACCATTGATATGGTATGGTGTCAGCAAAACGTCAGTTTGAAACGTAATCGCGAGCGTTTGCTTTTCTATTACGATTTGAGTAGCTAGCGTGGTTAGGGCCCAGGTCAGTAACGCACGAGAAGTGCCTTTAGTATTTCAATCATCTAAATCATAATTTCCCTTCTAGATATGGCACCTATTTACCGACATGTATCACTTGAACTGAGTTCCAACATCTTCTGGGATAAGTTAACATGCCCGTATCGCCCCCTGCGGGTTAACCCGTCCAATATAAATCATTCCCAGGGTTGATATAACTTTGTTCTCGTTGTTAATTTGAGTTATGTTAAATTACACGTGACAGGGCATTCAGTAGCAAATGATAAAAAATATGTATGTACATAGTAATAACATTCTAGTTGAGGGTTGAATTTCTTGTAATACTTATTAATCATTTTTTAGAATAATGTTCGCAGTTTATTGTGCCTTGGGCGGTTTGAATAAGAAATGATGTTACATTTTTATATTTATTTTCAGTATTTATTCCGAAGAACATGGACAGATCTGTCTAACAAGGGAAAATTTAAAGTGAATTTTATTTTGCTTTTAAAGACCTTGAAAATATTTTTTTTAAGCTCTAATAGATATCAGCTTTTGAGCAAGGTTAAGCAAATGCCCGGTGTTGCTTAACCTAGGTACCGTACAGCATACCAACAATTAAGTCATCTTTAGATTTATGACCATAATATTCTAACTTAGATTAAAACATTTATAAACGGCGATTAAGTAAGGCGTAAAATTTTTATGTCCGTGATTAAGTAACAAAGTTTGGGTAAGTTCTTTTTAGGCCGCGAATGGGGATTTCGAAATTTATTTGCATTTTGATTGCAAACAGGCTCAAAAGGAATTACAATTAATGAAAATTGACAGTTATTTTTCATATATTTATTTCTATATAAAATATATGCGGTCATTCATTCGAAGAAGCCGTTTTGTCCGTTTTGTCTGTAATTTTATGACAGATAATAGCCATATTTGACATCTGGATACAAATTATCGGAGTCGGGTTAACCGTGTAAATTACCGCTTCTTCTACAATAAAATAATATTCAAATACGGCACTAGACTATGTAGGGTACATTTTTGCGCCTACTGAAAACGCAGCTAAAATAATAATTAGGACTCTAGGTAGAGACAAATTAAAAACAAATCTGAAACGTATCCCGATATGATTAAGTTCTAATTTGGGCACTAAGGTTTCATTTCATCCATACTAAAACGATAACCGTCAAAGCTATTTGGTCAGCTCCAATTACTAGTAACGAGCTATCGGAAATCTGTGTAAAATGAAACAATTAACATTTGATTGTACTCGATGCCAGCTGTTTTATCAGAACGATCCCATTATGTTCAATGTACTGAATTGAGAGCTGATTAACAAACGATCCGATGCGATCCCAAAACAATAGAGTTATCAACGAAAATGTTCCGAGCCGATCCGATGATAGGTACTCGATGAAGAACTGTAAATTTATGAAAGAGCTTGACCAATTTTTTGTTGAACATATTTAAAAAAAATACTAACGTTAACGTATAGTTTATTTCCTCTTATGTATTTATATACGTAAGAGGTAGAGGTAAGGTAAGGTAGAGGTAAGGTAAGGTAGAGTAAGGTAGGTAAGGTAAGGTAAGGTAGAGGTAAGGTAAGGGGTAGAGGTAGAGGTAGAGGTAAGGTTTTGTGGTCTCGTTTATGTATACATAAACGAGATCACAAAAAGTATTAAATTAGTCAAGGTTTCTCCAAAACTGCCCTGACTTCATACCTGAAATTGGTACACGTGTTCCATTTTGTCATGGGAGATAAGAACGGATATTTCAAAATTCCATCCCTGAGGGGGTCTAATGGGGGTCAAAGTTTGTATATAGAAAAAAGAGATGATCTGAAATTAGGCTGATCAGTTATTGCTGAAGTTATTTTTACGGATGAGAAAACCATTATTATACTGCCTAAATAACTTTTTAGCTATTTTTTCTTGCTGACTGAATATTTATAATAAATACCATTTAATTACTTTCCGTAAATTTCTAAGAAAATTCTAGTGTACTAGCTGTACCTAATCATTAGAATTAGAAAAACTGTCAGCTTTTCAAGACAAATAATAAAGAGTTTGCATGGCTATATTGCTAACCCTATTTTGATGGAGCTCCATAATTATGTATGGTTCTATAGACAATGACCCTCAACAAAAACATCCGTAGCTAATTGATTCAATGGCTCTGAAAAAGCACCGAGCCGCAAAAATTAAGCAATCTATGGGTAAATTTTTACAACCCAGCTTCGGTTCATTTATCTTGTTTCAACCTTCCACCTGCACTGAAATTCAATGATAACGCTTCATACAATGTCAAAGTTAGCCAACTTAACCTTTTTTATGTGTCATTCAACAATTTTTCTTTAAGATTACTAGCAATGTGAGTTTATCCCAGTACTGGTACTCAAAGTTAATGCTTGTGTTAGGAGTGGGCTTATGTTAATTATTTAATGGCCAGGATGGGGATCAAATCCGGAAGGTCTTAGCTACGGGAGCGGCCCCTCTAACTACTAGGCTATTATTGCATTACATGGTAGTACTTACTTAGACGAGAATACTAACTTTCTAAAACTGCCACGAGTTAATTTTTATATTCCTTTTAATTTCCCACTGACGGCGTTTTCTGTTGCTTAAACCAGTTACTCTACCGTAAGTTTATATGTTCGATACGAATCGCTAGTCGCTAGTGTCTACGTCAAATATTTGTAAGGCAATGGTAGAGCTACAGATTGGACAAGTGTTGTTAACTCCTCGTGGTTTGACGACCGGAACGACCTCTCTGATGAAATTAAAGGTAACAAAGTGAAACAACTCCGCGCTAGACAACTTATTTAACTTTTACTGTAACTATTACATCTATATTGGGCAACTGTGAAGGTTGATTACCTAATTTTTTTAGGAACGCTCTTTTATTTAGTTCTGGAATTTCAGTTCTAATGGACAATTACTTTTAGCGTTGGAATTGGAATTCAAACATTTTTATTCAAGTAAGTAAATCCATAATGGGGATTCTTAGATTTGTTGTTTGTCGGTGTTTAGAATGTATTTAAAATAGTTTTTAAACCTGATGACCGTTTGGCCTTTTTGTAACTTGTCCTGGATTGGGTGTCACTGGGATCGCCCTCAGTCCATTACATACGAGTAGTATAAGGTATATATATGCAGTTGGTAAATTTATTTGGCAATTGGTATTTATTTATGTCAAAATTTATTGAAACAAATAAAAATCGTAGAAAGCAACGCAGCGAAACATATATATTTTCCGCAGCCACCGGCAAGGTTTTGAATTTATTTTTCCTCCCAAACATTCCGGTGTGCCTCTAAAATCATTAATCAGGCTTCACTTTGGCAGTGACCCAACATCCTTACTACCCTCTCATTTGTATTTACTGAAAGAGTTTCTGATCATAAATCATGCCGTTTTGATGGATTCACCATTGAGTTTTTTTTCAAATCTCTGAGAGGCCACGTCTGGGCTTAAATTTGAACACGCCTATTTAATACGTTGAGTTATTCAACCGACAATATTTCAGATAAGTTAACGACGTCGTTTATTTTGCTATTAAATTTATTGCAGAGAGTTCCGCCGGCAAATTTTAGCTCGCGCTTAAAGTTATCGGTAAGGTAAAACGAAATGTGGCTAATTAATTCGGTCAAGTGTAAGTAATGCGCCGATTCTTTATGCTGAATAGGATATTACAAGTTGGCAGGTGTGAGGAGAAATTTGTGTTGTAACAAGATAACTTTGACCTTGATGCTACTGAATTGCTTAATTAGTTACAACTGTACGATAAATTGGCCTGAGATGCAACTCCACTCAGCATGTAAGCATAATACCTAGCAATGGTTTGTAATAAATGGACCAAGAATAATTTCAAGCACTGTAAGTTTTATAGAATAGACCATCATATTATTATTTAAATGCATTACAAATTTACTTTTATTTTAATAATGAAACGAATGAATGAAACCTACCTACAAGGAAAATCTATGAAACTTGTTTCTAACAACTGACCTTTGATAAAATCATGCAGTAACAACTTAACTGTGCCAATTACCAGAAAGATCAGTTCTGGTAGTTGCATTATATTCAGCATTTACAATGCAAAATACGATGTTTTACATTGTAATAAGACCTTATAATAAAACGCCCTAAATGCAACATATCATTTTACGAATAAATACGTATCAGAATATATTTCCGTTGAATCCACAATGCGCTACGGCGGGCACACAGCCCGTCGATGCCGGGATGAATAGCCCATCTCCGGGCGGCGGATAGTGCCGGAAGCTGAGCGCGCCGCCCGCCCAACCGCGCCTTTTAACAAGTCATGTCTTTTTTAAACGATGGCTTAAAGTTTGGTTTCAAGAAAGCGACGGATAAAAATAAACCCTTTTTGCCATATTTTTTTTCATTGTAAGTGAAGCATAGTAGATTATTTCTTCTGAGTCGTGATTTCATAAAATAACATTATTTTTACATGCACTCCATTCTAACAATGTTTTGCATCTAACAAAATTGGCGTCTATCATAAATGTATAACCTGTATCTTAAAATGTTCTATTAGATAATAGATACTAAACTACACACCCTTTCCTAATGCAACTAGGTTTTCATTACCCTCCGTAGACTTTGGAATGAAAACCACGACGTATACACATTTTACGCAAAATCTTCCAACCAAAACACCTTACTCATAATTAATTATGTAGATACTATTTCAGTTTCAGCACGAAGTAGGCTTCCTTACGAAATAACCCAATGTACCTTCTTGTGTTTCACAGACGAGATTCGAAGCCTGGTAGATCCAGGTGGCTTTAACTTGCTACGATATATCGACGGAAGAAAGCGGAATTGTCGTAACTTGAAAAACACAACTTTACACCAGAGCCAAAAAACTATTTCAAAAATTCATAACTAATATATTTATAGAGATAGAAAGTTGAAAATTGGTATGTATTTATATTAATCTAAGGCCTATCTGATGCTTTTGTCTAAATTGTCGTAAAGTGTGTGTATCAAGGATTTTGCACAAGTTACGCCAATTCATGTTTAAATTTTAGGCTGCAAAAATGTTGTATCTGTGAGATAAAATGTATGGACAATTTAGACATAAATGTTTTTGAGCTACGGATTTGCTGTATCTTATATATAAAACCTTCGATACACGTTTCATTTAGATGTTTTTTTGGCTACGGATTTGTTGTATCTTAAATATAAACCTTCGATACACGTTTCATAAAGCTGTATGTCGTTTATTTTATGTATGGTATCGATAAAAAAATTAATGGTAGGAAAACGAGACCCAGACCATTCGAAGCAGTATTTTTTTTTATACAAGAATATGGTAAAAAGTGAATTAGGCCAAAATGCAAGTTACGACATTTCTGCTTTCTCCCGTCGATATGTAAGTAAGTGTACAAGGCGGTCCATAATCGCTAATCCACATTTCAGTTCGTTATTAATCTCTTTGTCCTGACTCAATATAGATAAGACTGGAATTTGTTGCTTATTATCAAGTGGGATTAGACTGCTCTTTGCTTGAAACCACAACAGGTAGGGATTATCATTATAGCGGGAATTAAAATAAGCCGCCGCTCGTCGACGACTTAAAAAGGACTTTGAGAGTGCATCAATTGTGTTGAAAGTTGTTAAACTATAAAAAACGTGGCAGTACACGAAAAAAATATGTGATTATGGATACACAAAAAGAAGGTCAAAATGGATACGTGACTTTAATTTCTATACTTGCAAAAAAATATTGATGACCTCTGACCACGTGACGTCAGTTGCTAATGTTGCCAATGCGGTGATTACCAAGATAGGAATAAAAAAAATTATCTTTATTGCAACAAGCACTAGTAAACAAATAGACCCAAAACCGGGCACTTCGCAAACGGTCCCAATTCAGCATATGCTGGTTGACGACTACCATCGCTGGTCTTCCATTGCAAGCTACAAAGTTTCTAACGATGATCGATTGTCAGGACATCAAAATTTAATCCAGGCTACCTGCTGAGTAACCCGTCAGGTAATAGCAGCCTACTTGCACAAAGGTTCTACATGTCTCTATAGATCTAACGACCTGCGTGGGACGGTAATCATCACATAATGTGTGCCAATTTTAGATTGCGGTTATTGACAGGATATTAGCAATGAATATCTATCAATGTATATCTACTAGTGATATTTCTTTGCTATTTTGTATTGAATCGGTTTGTTATTTTGATTTAGGACTCAGCGCCTGATGTCTGCTGATTTAATGCCAATTGAAAACAATAATAAATAAATATCGCCAGACTGACACAAAAACTGTATGGTCCCAAACTAAGCAATGCTTGTACTATGGGCAGCGTACAATGGACTGGGGGCGATCCCAGACTAGGGCAAATTACGAAAACGCCATTTCCAAGTTTGCCTTGGCGGGATTCGAACCCGGAATCACCATGTGCAGTGAGCCGAGTGGCCTACGCTCGAACCACTGCGCCAAGCGGTCGTCAGTAACCTTTGCCCATTGCTAATGCCAATCGTAAATTCTTAGCAGTCGACATGTTGCCGGCCAGAGTGCTGTTAACAGATACCCATAACAAGCGTTTATTTGGACGAGCTAACGCGACTTTTAGTAGGCAATTAACCTTATATGGGAGTCTTAATGAAAACTACCGCCAGTTCGTTTTTTTTTCATAAGAGATAGTTATCTAGTCTATTAAATTCTAAAGTCTATGATTGTTTCCGCATAAAAATAAATAGCGCATCTCTCAGTTCGTGCGCACCGGAAGGAGAGCGCTGCGGTCGCGGCTTCCGCCACTCTGTCAGTTGCGGCGGGGCCTTCTTATTCGCCAACTTTTCACAAGTATCCCACAAAGGATTGAGTGTCGAACTTGTTTACTGTTATTTTCAAACAAAGACGAAACTCAAGTGCATTTTTGAGTTCAAATAGCTCCGTATTCAAGGAGTTAGAGTAGGCGATTGTCATACGGGGATTACTTTTAAAAATCAGTAAGTAGATAGTTGAAAGAAGCCTCGAAAAATAAGTAAGTACCTAAAATATTTAATATAAGTGTAAGGAAGATTGTAAGCTTTTGCGATAGTTTACTTTATGCAAAGAGTTAATTGAAGTTATTATATTCCAATACATACAAAGAATGACCCTCATAATTTTTAGCGTTTCGTTTCACGCGGTATTCTCGGCAGGTAGGCTGTTAATGTTTAGCTAGGTTGTTTTTTTTATAAAGTAAGTATGGATATATAAAAAAAACAGTACATTAATAGAAAAATCTTTTTAGAAAATTCAGAGGATCTATTGGAAAATCAGTAGACCTGGTGACGTTTCATCCCGTTTTGTTTCAGAGTTAGTGTCGCCGAGCACTCAATTGTATTACAAAGTTTTATTACAGTCTCTATTACGGAGTTTCGGGCTCTTTTATTGTGGGACTAGTCCCGCCACACACTCCTACCTCTGTAGCTCCTGTAATCCAAGATAGACATGGTATCCTATAATGAACTCGAGGTTTGAAATGCTCAATTTTCTTGAAACTCGCATGAAATTAATCGTTTGAAAGAATAGGAGGAGTTGGAAGAAAAATAATATCCAAACAGTTTCAGGCTCTTTGATATTTGTTATTTGGAGTCAGACTTACGGCCTTAATATTGTAAGGTGTTACAAAATTTCCATCAAACTAATTCGTTTGTTGCTTATTTTTTTCCCATCTGCAATTTGTTGCTTAATTTTTCCCAGCGTTTTTCCTGCCATCACTTAAGTCAGCATAAAATACCACGAATGCTTCACAGCTCACCATTTGTTTAAGTAAATCAAGAACGCTGAACATCGTTCTATTACCCGGCTAAATCGCGCTCGCATCCAACGTGTATAAATACTAAGGGCATCACAAGTATTCACGAGCCTTTTCTCGTGAGGCGTTTCTCACTTATTCTTTTGGGGTTCCACCGTCACTTTCTGGGCCCTCGCCGAGCTCATGATTTGCATCCAAATAGCTCCTATAAATTCGCTTCCCGAATTTTCACCATTCTCTCCGCTCCTTGGGAGCAATTAAATACTTTTTTTCTCCGAGAGTTCGGGCACGATTTTTCGGTGTGAATAAATTCAGCGGCCCAGATTGTAGTCAGCGCCAGCTAGCTTCATTAGGTAAATCATTTCAACACGATTTTTGACCGCAGCGGTTATGCAATACGTATGAGGAAATCTGCAACTTTGCTGTTAAAAATGAGCACTTAGTTATAGGTACTACCTAGTTATTTGGATCAAACTATTCTAGAATAAAAGTAGGTATCTGTATTAGTTGGATTGGTTGTTAAAACGTCGTTGAATCCCAACCCCGTTGAATCCATTAGCTCCACAATACACAATCTCAATCGTTATGTATCAAAAGAATTGACAATCGAATTATTTCCTATCAATGGATGATTTCTTATTATGGCGTCGCGAGGTAAGAACTCTGCCCGCTCGCCGAGGCCAATGGCTCGGAAATGATAAGCGTGCCCAACATTACAGCCACTTGTATGGTACGCTTCGATATTAGGGCCTGTGCACACCACGTTTTTTAAACGCGCTGTCGACGCGCGTTTGTAGCGATACATACGCACGCGAGTTAGACGCAGCCTGTAGACATTTGTAGGATAAAAGCGCGCCGTTAACGCACGTTTATAAAACGTGCACAGGATCTTAGAGTTATACACTGAAATTAAATACCATTAACGTTGGATGGAATTGAGCGAAGCTGTAGCCGACTCACTACAGCTCATATATGGGCTGGCTCGACTAGGGTACTAGGTACCCCCTCACAGAAACTCGGCGTACAGTAGGTTTGTTGGCTTACATGAATAAAAACAATTTTGAGTTGAGTTGATGAGTGGGAGAGCCGAAAGCCCAGCCCTTCTCCTCTCCCTATCCCACTTTAGGCTTGGTACGCTTTGCCGACTTTGTTAAGTACAATATAAGAAAAAGAATATTTAACAATAGGTATTGATTTATTTTAACGTTTCAAAACATTACCGAGAATTAAATTTATTTATTTTATTAGGTGCCTAAATAGAGTTGGAAGTGTTGGCAACATTTTTTTGCTAGAACGATTTAGCGTACAAAGAAAATTCACTAAATACAGGCCAGATGTCGTGTTAATCTCATTCCGCATGGGTAAATTACAAGATCGAGGCGACAAACTGGCTGGCCGCCAAACGGGCAGGCGCATCGGCGGCAACAATTCACCACCTTATAATTCTTCCATTCCACATCCCGATCGAAACGTCTTTAATAGTTTTTTTATCTATGCAAGCAATGTATGTGATGTGATGCGAAAGTATCCACGGAGAAACATAATGAACGTTTATTCATTACAGTAGTAAAATTGAATTTAGATAATATATATTCATCTGAACATAAGAAGTTGAAAACAATGTCACTGTTTGATCTGTTTATGCATGACGTGTATTGTTCTATTTTGAATTTCGACATGAAAGATTTTTAGTGTCACGGATACATTTGGACACTTGAGGGTTTAAATGTTCTATTTTGCTGAATCATTCTGACTGAAGATTACTATTGTTTCATTTATTTAAATTGAGAGACATGAAAATCTTTAAGTACTTATGTAAATACAGCATCACGCATGACTGTACCCACGTTTGGCTGACGGTAATTCGGTTCCGAAGACGTTAGACATTTCAAATACCAAGCTACTTTAAACACGTCATTATAGTATGACATCAGAAGGTCTCACTGCAGAATATTGTGTGATAAGTACTTTAGAGATCTACTTATGATGGTGGCTATACTTATTGTAATGCCGCCGGACGCATGCACCACTTAAAAATAAATTTGTAGTTAAGTACCTATTTGGTTTGATCATTTTTTAACAAACAAAATACAATCGCAAACCTAATTTGTTATGGATTAGATACGGATAAAACTATACGGGATAACTTTCATATTAATACATTATTATCAATCTAATAAACTTACGCTACTCCTGAACAGACGCTACTCTTCTGCTATTACGGCGTAAAAGATCGCCCAGATACCGCAACAAAAGGAAAACCGGCCGTCACGGAAGGACGACATCCATCACAATCCGCCACTCTGTGACATCCTCGCACAATAAGCCCCTCACAACACTAGATTCCAGATAAAGCCAACGGAAAAACATGTCCGTCTATCGGAATAACGAACCCTCCAACGTCTAATAAACGCGTGTTCCGAGTTCCGACCCTAAAACAAAAAAAGGCTTGTGAGATTTTTAAGGGTTATTAGATCAGAATTTACCCCCGACACGTTGTAGCTCGCTGTACTATGCCACGTGTTAATAATGGCACTGTCAAACTGTTCGGCAGCTTTGATATGGGTCAAAAAGGTTTCGATGGCGTCTCTTCGGGCCGAGTTTTTCGTAGCACTATTTCACCTGAAATGCGTACGGGGTAACACTGGACCAATATGTTTTTTATGGCGGAAAAAAAAGTAAAACCAGAGGAATTGGTTCGGACCAAAATAGTGCGTTGTTACAAGCGTTAGTCGAGCTTTATTGGACTAAGTTTGTCAAAGGTCTTTGTTACAATATGCTCGTAAACTAAATCGGCCGAGCACAGAGGAAAAATAAGATATTATAAGTAAGATATTTTATGGCCTAGCGATAAATTTATTATATAAGTGCGTAAATAAATAGACCAGCGTGGAGCTAAAGTGGTATCTTCAAAACTATTGTCATTTAAATATACATTTACGGTACAATTTTCTTTCTAAATTCTGTATCGATGTCTAACCTTTTATGTTTCTATGCGTTAACATATTTTCAATTTCAATCTTGACTATTAACCTCTATCATTATTATTTATGTTATGTCGAAATAAAAAATGAATGAACAGGGGTTAAACCTATATTTTTCAGAACAAAATTGCTTTGTAACTTTCTGTAAATGTGCGGTAACTGTAGCAACAATAAACACAAAAACCAGTTCCTCTGCAACCTATCCAATATCTCATTTCAAAAGTATCCTGAAAACGATATTCAGAACATGCAGCTAGGAATTTTTCCAGTAATTTGGATTCAATTCACAGCGATGGCTGGCTATAAATAAGTGCAACTTCAAATGAGGTTGCAAGCCTGGAAATAATCCAACTCGGAGGCGAAGTTGTTTTTATCTTTTTTTAGTAGTAGACTAGCAGTCTTATCGTGTGCTACGTATTGTATACAGCAGTAATATTGTGCCATTAAAAAATGTAATAGCGGCCCGTTTGTTTTCGTTCCTGTTATAGAAGCAGTTATGATGTTTGGAGTTAAAAGATTTTACGAACATTGAATAAACTTATTTTTTTTTTTTAGGTAAAAATATTTACTTCGTACATACTGAATCTGCTTATAAATAGGAATTTTAATACCTAGTATTTAGAATTACTTAAAAACCTGTAATAGAAAGTTACTGCCGACACGATTAGGGATGGTATCTTACGATCTTATAAGGGTTTCCCGTAGGGACTGCGGAACCCTAAAAAACAAATATTTTAAAACGTAAGTCGCTTACGCCTCCTAATAACTTGATAAAAAAAAGATTTCATGTATTATTTGGATTAAAATTGATATTAACATCTTTTCTAAAACAATAATTCCACACAAGGAACGCGTTTTAATAGTAAATCATGCAATTGAAGGTATAAATTATCCGGCGATCATAAAATGTTAATAAATAATTCACAGTTTAATCGGAGCGTTAATTGCGCTCGCTGGCCGTCGGGCCCCGCGCAGGAGAGGGTTAAATGAATTTTTCCATTTAAAATATTATCGTGTGTCGTTTTATTAATGCGAACCTGTTTTCACTCCTTCCGCCGAATAATCCCGATTGATGGTCGACAGTGTATAAAACATAAATAAAATTTTTAATCATCGGTCCGAAAATAAAATTTGTGATTCGCTCGTCAGCTGCTGCCGTTAAATTGATAGCTGCGTTTACGTCGGGTTTCAACGAAACCTACTAGATTTTTCATATGCGGCAATAATAAATTGCGTCTAGAACCTATCAAATATTGGATTTTACTTTATCTACGTGCACCTTTTTTATAAATTAATCTTTAAATTAAAAACTCCGGTGTCTCAATTCGTCTCCTCAAGGCTTGGCCGATTAAGATTTGTTTTAAATGTAGATTTCAATTCCATTTAATTACATTTGTAGCCCACCAAAACAAAATGCGCCAAATGGCGCTGTCGACATCATGAAAAATTTTTTTTCGCTATCAAAGTCAAAACAAGTTATGTTTAAATTGTTTCGTTTATGAAAGTGCAATAATTAACCATCTAGTATGAGTGTTATCATCTGTTTAATTACATTTAGTAATTATGACTACATGCATAATTCTGTTCAGAAATAATTTACAAATGTTTCATAGGTACCTACTTACCTACCCTATAAGTAAAAGTTTTCTTTCCATCTTTAGTATAGTTCTAAAATATATCTAAAATCCCTCCGTGTTACTCACAGTTCACGCTATTTAATAATTGATTACGCGTTCGTTTGTAAAATGTTTAACCCGAAGGCTGCCGCCGCCGCGCCGGCCGGGGGCGCGAGCGACCCGCCTCTACATACACCGCTTGTTTCACACCTGATTATCTCCAGGCTGCATGGCTCATTGCCTCGACTATAACAGTTTTAAACCAGCACGTTGTTAGCGTTATTATTAATTTTAAACTCAAGTGACAGAGGGTCAGGTCTTGGGTAAGTACTTCATTACAGCAGTGAGAGGGTTGGGTAATGTGTGTGAAGACTTGTATTATGGGCGTGTGTAGTGGCTGTTAGTGCTTGTATTAAATTACTTTGTGTAACGTTACATATGTCAGTTTATGTTGAGAAGATAACGTTACATCTTAATTCTATGATGGATGTGTCTTTGAACTTGGTTTTCAGATTAAATGTTGCTGGACTGGACTTATAAAAGTTTGCTTTGTGTTTATGTAATGGGAATGTTTACGAAAATGGTTTATGAAATTGACAAATTGACTGATGATGATAAATACAAGTATCCTGACAATAGTATATATATTTTTTTTAATTTCAACGACCATTGTAATCAATAATAATAAGCCATATGAAAATAATCAGTACTTATGCCAAAAACTTCGCAACTGGAATGAAATCAAATGAGCTTAGTAACCAAAATTTGGACCATATCCAAAATTATGAATTCGAATGTAGGTACACATTCTCAGTTGAATAAAATATGGGCGGGCCACACTTAACGTTGGCTTGAACGGACCACGGCACAATTAAAACTTGCAACGGGTTAAAATGAATGTTAAATTATACTTAAGATATTTCAGATCGTTGTAATGTGAATATTTTTGCCTATGAAGGGTTATTGGTAAAACGCTCACCATCTTGCAGGATTTTATTACTAACATCATATTAACAACAACTTTCGTTCTTTGACTTTTTATAAAACAACTAGCTGACCCGACCGACGTTGTCCTGTCCTAACTTTGAATATTGAATTCGAATTGTTCCACTCAACTTTCTTTCATAAGAACCTTCTCCTGAAAATAATAAACACAACAAAAATAGTACATTGTTACACGAGTGGTGAAAGTGACTTATTTTGTCCCGAGACGGGGTTTGGCGCCCGAGCGAAGCGAGGGCGCTAATAGTTCGAGGGACAAAATAAGTCTTTCACCCGAGGTAAACACTGTGCTTTTCATTACGAATACAAGGAAAGTAAAAATAAAAACAGGAATTGGCTAAAGAAATAATACAAGGAAGTATAAACAATACTCTACAATTCGAAAAAAAAAAGATCGGATTGCCGCCTATTTTGTTTTTTTTTTCGTTGGCCGGCCAACTTCATTATTTAGCCATTATTATTCATTTTCATCTTTAAATATTTTGCCCAAATCTATGTTATTTTAAAGAAATTGTTGAAATTAAATTATAATTAAGTCATTTAAAAATATTTATTCTTTAATTAATACTGACTTTATGTTATTTCAATTTTACATCGTGCTGTAATTCTGTGACTGTAGAAAAAGTTTGAACATGGTTCCATAGAAATGTGAAAATGGAGCTAGTTTTTTTTTTATAATTTGACAGCTGTCAGTTGAAAGCGATTCTCCCGGGCCGGAAAAGTATTACTTTCAACCCGCTCCTCAGGCAACTTCAGACCTACTTTCAGAGTATGAGTAATGAAAAATAATATAATTAGCGAAACATCCGTTCTCGCTTGATGTGATAACCAAGGAAATAGATATTCATTTTTATATATATAGATAGGTACATTTACAACCAAAACAGGATTTCGTTGTTCTATCTAAAATATTTACGTCCAAACTACCAAATATCGCTACAAGAACACGCATGACGCGACGCGAGTGTTAAAATTTCTAACATTTCGAGCGTCGAATTTAAATATTTTTATTTTTGTGTAAAAGTCAGATATGTTAAACCCTCATATGTTATTGAAAGTCATAGATTAAAAGTTGTTATTTGTGATGTTAGTCAATAAAGTCCTAAGATGTTAACTATTTGTGTTTAACTAATAACCGGGTATACTACGGCCAACGAAAAGAGATACGAAAAGTGAAGGTCAGAGCGGTCACCTTGGCCATTTTATAAATACAAAGTCAAAAGAAGAATATCTTCCAACCTAATAACAACACAATTCTTCAATGATTAAGACCACTTTTCCTAATTAAACATCCTGATCCTAAGACAACATTAACAATGAGCAAGCAACAGTACAGCTATCGGACATTAATTAAGCGTCTTCTTACAATTTATTACAGCCAATTTGGAGTTAATTAACCTCTATAGTCAAAGCTGTAACGCGAGCCGAGCGCAGCCGGCATCGTTTTTATTGCGACCATCAAAATGTTTTCATAAAAAAACGCTTATTATTTTATAGCTATTTATATTTTCTTTTTGTTTAATATCCCTATTCAATACTAATTAGCTCTTTCTTATTATTTTGAAACTCAAAAGAAGGGTGTGGGTGTTGTGCTTCTATGGTTGAACCTATTTCAAAGCAGTTTTTGTAGTATTGGCCAGACGGTACTTAGCTGTGTTTGATGGAAACAAATTCTATAGCTTTCAGGATACACGCAGCGTTATACTCCTGTGATAACCTCGTAACTTATATTCATATGTGTAAGTAAAGGGGCAAATAAATAAAATATTTAAAAAGTGTACTTACGTCGTTTTACTGCCAGGCGGCGACAGGGTGTTGGGTTAAGTGTTGTTAAGTGTTGCATACCACAACATTTTCCAATGAAGAGTTCTCCGAAATGTACTCTATTTATTTACAGAATACGATTTAAAACTGAGATAAAAGATCTACTAAATTATTCAAGGTCAAATCCAAGATCGGTTGGGAAATTTCAAGGAGAGTCTCCCCTAGCGGCGTAATGCAGCCAGTCCGGTTCATTTGCCGAGTCTCGCCTTTCCGCGCTTGTTGTGAATAGAATCCAAATTACTTGAAAAATTCTTGGGAGTGCATCCCCGGGAGACGTTCCACTTAAATTCTTCCTTGGTCGAGTTTAACGGGAAATATTTATTAAATGTCTGAATGTGAAATGAGTTCGATTTATGAATTGAGCTGTATGGTGTATAAGGAAAATTTATCAGGTATTTTATATTGCCTGCATTGTTAGGTGTTTGATGTTCATTGTTTGCCATCATCAGCATTCTGCCAACTTACTTGTTCTATTATAATGTTACCAGCGTAATGTGCCTAATGTATTTTAAGGTTTAATTTTGAATGAGGTTTTAATGACTAGGAAGACATACTTTTTGTTTCATCCAATTTGATAAAGTTTGGAGTTACAAGCATCAATACCAACGGCAAATTTCAACATTTGTAAATTAAAGATTTTTCGTTGTGTTGCGCTTATGCAGCACATAATTTTCTAATTCATGGTTTAAACAATAGAAGAGTCTCCTAGAACTTCTTGATAAATGTGTACCAAAGCGCGTATTACCGAGTTTGTCTAACAACGACGTGTTAAAAATTATAAATCTCGAAAACAATTTTGGACATTGAAATAACTTCAACTTTTTATTTTCAAATAAGTATAATGGTTTTCTAAAATCAAAATATCTTGATGGAAACATGCTCCCTTTGATTTTTTATGTATGGAAATCCTCATGGAAGTCCGCAGCAAATAGGTTATAAATAATATTAAACAATACGTTTATTTGTACCTATTTACAAGTTTATTGTATCTATACTGAATTATTATTTTCAATAGACGTGCTATTCGATTCTGTCTTGAAATAATCATCATAAAACTACAAACCGTTCACGATTTGGTCGTGTGTCTTTACTTTTTCCCGTCGCTTTAGTAACACGAGAACGGCTCTACAGTGGGCGGCCTCCCCCACAGTCGGGGAGGTAGCGACGACACGCTGTGTAATCTCAAGTTAGCGAGCAATTTGGTGTTTGCTTTCAATAGTGCAGCATTGACTATTGGATTGTATTGAGATTCCTGGGATTTTCAGAACGGGAGATTGGATAGAAAACGCTGGGAAATCTTTTGATACCTACAGAAAACAATGAACAATAAAAAATAAAACAAATCAAAAGTATGGACAAAGAATACGCTGGAACAATATGCATCGAATTTGCTCATATATTTTTATTCAGAAAGTTTTTTTTTTTGTTTCGCCGTGACGGTCGAAAACAAATTCTGTAGTACACAACAATAATGTTGAATTTACTTTACCCTATCGGTCCCTGATACCTAGAGCTTATGTCTATTATTATAAAGGTTATAGTAGCAGACTCGGTCTTGTTCGAATAGTGGACTGTAAAAAAGTCACAAATAAGAACAAACGTTTATCTTATCTCAATCGTCTAAAATGACCCGACACCCTCGTAAATCGTGTAGCAATTGATTGAAGAAGCATTTTATAGTGTGGTGCTCTATTTATAAAGATTTACACAAGGGTGAATCGTTCTCGACTCTCCTCACAATCTGTGAAGGGTTTATTCAGAAGTGAGCCAGATGAGACATTTTGTAATAAAGTATGTAATTATTTATACCAATGTGCTAAGCGCGCAATATTCAAGAGCTGTTTAATTTTGCTACTTATATTTTTGATAGTGACTCATAAAACATTGGTTACAAATACGTTCTATAATTTTACCACTACCTACAAAACATCTTGTGACAATTAATTTCAAAAGCAAACATCGCTAACAGCCCGCCGCCATTATAAATAAATCCTAAACAACCTGAAAGTGTGGTGTAATTGTTGGAAGCCGCGAGTGGCGACAGAATGCAAAAATCCTCACCAACATTGCCGGAATAAATGTAAACAATCTGTATGCAAATCACGCGGCAGTGTCGCATGCGCACGATAACGTCACGTTCTGGGACCGCTTTTCGTCGGTTCCCCGTTTTTGTTGCCAGCCAAACCGAATTCTTTTGTTTATCTTTAAACGTTTTTGCGCGAACATTAAATTTGACCCCTCATGTTCGCGGGATTCGCTTCGGGAATTTTATTTCTCGTATTTGTTATTTTCTTATCCGATGCGGTGCGAAGGGTGAGACTGGAGAATGTTTATTTGATTCAAGGTCAAGGACGCGTTTTATTTGAATTCGAACACTGTAAGGCAATTTTATTGTTCAGTTTACTTGGCTTTAATGTTTTATATTAGGGCTATCGTCTGACCGCCTTATTTGTTTATAATATGGGATGAATTGGTACTTAATGTTTTCGATGCCTCGTGAAGACAGGGTAGTAATCACCTATACGGACAATAACATGTTCTGAGTTACAGACCTCTGAAAATTTGTCACAACTCTTGTGTTACGGCCTTGGAACACGTCCAATGGCCTGGACATCATTGTAAACTGCAATAAGGCGTCAATAGCCTAGTGGTTAGAGGGGCCGCTCTTGTAACTGAGAGGTACCGGGCTCGATCCTCATCCTGGCCATTAAACTGTTGACGTGAGCCCACTCCCAACACAAGCATTAGCTAAGCTAGAGGGTCTAACGGGAATTCTAGTAATTTGATAAACTCACATTGCTAGTAGGTAATATACATTGAAAAAATAAAACTATAGAGTAACCAGTAGCCTCAAATAAGTTTGTAAACAATTGCATGACAAGTGTTCTAATATCGATCAAATTGTTATACGTACCTACCATAAAATTCTATGACCGATACTCATCTAAGCCAACAAGGACTTTTAAAACACTGTATTTTGGGCAGTTCAGTAACTATGTTACCTAGGATTACATAAAAATAAAATATATAACATATGAGATTAAAAAAACTAATGATCCATAAAGGAATGCAGAAAAATAGGTAGGTACATACAAAACAGCTCGAGGTTTCAGTGAATTAAAATGATTATCTTCACAAATCCAGAGCGTTCTGATGATCATAAGAAGAGACACGGAATTTATTTGTCAAGTAATATTTCTTTGTAAGGGAAACCCGGATAATCGTTAATGCTCCGCCTTGGGCGAAATCCCTTGTATAGATTGCGGTATCACCATAAATAACTGCCTAACTGTTTTTATGGAGGAGAAAATTACTCTTTTCACTCACTGCCTTTTATGTAGGTACACTGAATTTTTGTTTACGGGCTCGAAGGCGGGATATGGATTGATGTGCTGTAAATCTCGCGGGTAAGTAGAGGTAGGTACCTGAGTCAGAAAAGTTTATTCCTGAACATAAAATGTCTAGATAGATCATTATGTGGATAACCACATAATGATCTATCTATCTATCACATATGTACTACCATAAGGTACACCCTTTGGTATCCTTCGACAAATAGGAATACATAATCGTGAAAAACATGTTTAAAAACTATGGCATACGAAAATTTTAGAGATACGAGCCGGGAATTGAACCAGCGTCCCTTTGTTAGCAAGGCGAGAGATCGGCTCAATATTGCTGTCATTCTGTCTGACGTCATCGCCTCTTCTTGAGTAAAATAAGTCTTTGTCTTTTTTATTATTCCGCAAGTGGTTGCTCCTTATCTCCCGTCACAACCGTCATTACTTTTATAGCGGAAATTACACACGCTAAGTCTGCTTTGATGTTGTGTGGTGGAAGAGCCAGTTTAGAGCCTTGTTATATTTTTAGTATAAAAATAGATGCAATCATAAAATGACTTTTGAATTTCTCGTACCTCATCGTGATATCTTTAGTTTCTATCGTCTAGCCTCGTTTCTCAACCTCGACTTAAACGTCCTTAAGGTTGATTACCTAATTATATTGATATTTCAAACGAGCTATTGATTAGACCAATCAAAGCGCGAGAACTATATTCTTAGTAAGACATCAAAGCTCTATTCAGATCATATGCCTTTAATATAATATTATTTAATTGACTTAATATCTTCAAAGCCCGGTATCGCTTTCACCATTAAAAACCTGTCAATACTGACTTATGAAGACGGATCGTTAGCCCATTTATTTTGTATTTATATTACACAAAAGCCGATCATGTGTGAAACACACGTCGATATAAATCAGTATACAATTTGTTAATTATTAAAAAGGCTTTAAAAACATATTTATAACTTTTTTATGTATTAGGTATGTATTAGGTAGCTAACGAAAAATATAAGCAGCTTTAAAGACCAGTTTTAACGAAAAGCTTATTATTTCTCTTTATTTGTCTTTACTTTATGGCATAAGATAGACATATTTTATTAATTGTATTTTAATAAAAATAATATAGACAAAAATACCTACTATAAGTTAAGAGCCTGCTAAGTTACAACCAAAATCTGTAGCTAACAGCGATCAACCACACGTGGTGCGTACAGAATACCCACATATATGATCATGATTAATGGCCGATAAAACTAAAATGTCGACTTGTCGAAAATACGCTGCAGTCGTAAATGCTATTTCTGCGTTATTTTAGAATGATTGGCCATATTTTACGCAGCAATGACGCGTAGTCTGCGGTCATATTTTTATTATTATATTTTTATCATTATCATATCATTTATAATAATTAAAGCTACTCGCGCCACTGCTCCACGGCACATAAACTAAAAATCGATACCACGCTACCAATAACTGGGTGTTCTACCCTACACATCCATTACCTAGAATAAACCGCTCCGAGGTATTACACCATACAAAGCGACCACGTATACGGGGTTGAGATCTACTCTGATAACTAATATTTATACGTCAGAAATCAATCAATAGGGTGTGAGGAGGTGAAATTCATCCAAGTATCTACCTACTTATATCTACAGCTGATAGTCAAACATTCATTGATTATTCATATTGTTTTACTTACTACTGTCGTTACATTAACATGCATACAATTTTTTATAACTGCTGACAATTGACACGCTTTTTTACCTGTAATATTTGTTTGTATGACGTTTTAAAATTAAACAAACAGCACTCAAATTATTGTCGATTTTGAGGTTGAAAATGAGTGATTAATAATTAAAGTAAAAACCTTACCTATTTTTGGTGAGCTATATATTATTGGTGGAACATATTCCGTTCTGTGAAAACCCTGCACAGAATATTGATCCAATGTTTCCACCGTTCAATTTGGTATGAAGTTTGTTTTACATTCACTATACATCATAATTTGTACTGGACGTAACATATTGGTCGAAAACCTTTGTTATAATGTGAAATGTATATACCTAAAATGCATCTAACATAGATATACCTACATCTATGTTAGATGCATTTTTATATCAGATACCTACGTAGAATACCTATTTCCATGGAATTACCCAACGTGAGTGAAAAACATAATACTTACAATCATACTAATATTATAAAGAGGAAAACTGTGTTTGTTTGATTGTAATGAATAGGCTCCGAAACTATTGAACCGATTTGAAAAATTCTTTCACTGTTGGGAAGCTACACTATCCCCGGGTGACATAGGCCATAATATATTTTCAAAAAAATTAGGGATCCTTACTAAAACTCGCATAATGTAACCGCAATGTACCCGTGCGAAGCCGGGGCGGGCCGCTAGTATAAAATAATGCCAAACAGCGTCGGGTAGTTAATCTCCGGTGCCGAATTTGGTGGCATGCAACTAAATTTAACTAAACTAACTGTAATGCCATCCTTCCCATAGTCGAAACGACAAGACAAGCAAAACATAGATAGTTTAAGACGTGGCAAATTTTACTGCAGCCAATTAAAAAGTTAACAAAAATTACGCGTCTTGAACTATTTTATTTCGTTTAAAAAAACCGGGATGTAATGTCAAAATCTATAAACCTTACGTCAGAAGATCGCACTTCAATTGTCACGTGCTCAAATGAGAAAACACTTCGATTGTCATATGCTCAAATGTTGCATAACATTCCTTGGTGAATATAATCCATTTTGACACTTATATCGATATGAAAAAGAACTATAATCCCGACGATACCGGAGATAATTGACGTACCTTGGGCGTATTTGCACTCATCGTCCGGTTTGCTTAGTTTGCCGGGTCTAGTGTATGTCTGCACAACGAGTGGTTGCAAGCGGATTAGCCTGGGCCTGCAGTGATTCACATGCGGGGTTATCCGGAAAACATTACCGTTACGGAACTCTTGATACCTTGCCCGTATGAGCAGTTTTTAGTCCGTTTCTCTTGCCATTCTGCATTCCATTACTAAATATTAAAAGATTTAATACTTTAAAATAAAACCTAAACTTACTTCTCTAGTTATTGTGCTGTGCAAACTAAATTATATCGCCTCGTTATATTTGTAATTTGAGGCATTATTTTCTTGTGTCAAATTTATAAAATCCTGATATACCTACAGAAAAATCTTTAGTAGGTACCATACAAATTATTTATATTGGATATGTGAACCAAAATAAACTGCAGTACATGTTAAAATATATCCTGTCTCTTGTATCAGACAAGAGACAGGATATATTTTGTGACAGTGTGACAAATCCCAGTAGACCATCACGTTTATGATTATTTCAAATTTAATATGTGTCTATCCGTATAATACACCCATATTTTAAGCCTGTTTGTTAATTCCAAAGTAGAAGCAACCTACAGAAAAAAGCACTCTGAAGAAAATAATCTCGAGAAACGCGTAGGTATGAAAATGTAATATATTTTATATGTAATCAATATCATGCGAAGTATTCCAAACGAATGCGGCACAAAGGGGAGGTAAATGTAGGTGAAAATATGTCTGATTATAAAGAAAAAAAAGATACGAGGGAAATTCTGAAAACGGGAACGGAAGTGAGAAATGTTTTGTAGTTAACGAAGTTCTTCAAGCGTTTATATAAGTAGAATAATTTGTGTTAAATGAGCCAGGATTGGCTGTTCATAATGGTATGCTGTTCTGTACACAACAGCTGAATATGGAGGCACAAGTGCCTATGGGGGGAGTGCTTTCAAGCGAAAAGCATTCTTTACAAGCGCACGCGTATATGATTTTATTTCCACGCTAACATTCTTTAGTAATAAAAAATGTTTGGAATTGTTGGCAACGAACAGTTTATTCCAACTGTTCTGGTTTTTTGTTTCGTACGTGGAACATTTAATATCTGTGATGTGAATCCTGCGTCTTCTAGTGCCGTCTCCTGCCGAAGGAATACAGCTTGCAGTTAATTCTAGGTGTACTTTGGAGACTACATCTTTGAATCCTGCAGGGATAATATTTTTTTTGTTGCTATATTTATGAGATTGATACCTTCAACGGATAATAATAATAAGATGGCGATATACCTACCTATATCATTAGATATGAACCTACTTAGTTTAAGGCACTTTTTCCATAGGACAGCGCCGGTACGGAGCATGAGTAAGTAGTAATAATATATAGTGTACTCTGACTATTACTATACATTTTTGCTTTTGGGCCTGTATTTATGTCTGTGATGATCTGAGAGTGACGTTTTCGCTTACGTTTGAAGTTTAGATTCAAAGTTTTTGCTGACAAAGCAGCCATTGGGGGTTGCAAAGTACTTACTTATCTATAATTATTTTCTCATTAAGAACATTTTTTTCTTTAAAAAATATTAGTATATAATCTAATTTGTATTACTTTTTACTAAAAGCTCACAAATACATTAGGTACTTATATGTAATCGATCTCGTAACTTGAACTTTATTAGAAGTCTTGCTTTTATTTACTTTTGAAGCTTGAGCATCTTATACTGGACGTCAATATTAAGATGGATATAGATTGAACGGTATCTAAATAGTTCTGCAGTTCTACCATTATTTATACGTTCTCTAGAGACGATAGATGATAGTGTCTTCGTAAAATCTTGTATGGCAAATTGTTTGTATCTCTGGTGTTCAAATTGCGGGTATTACAACTCGCTATATAATAATACTAGCTGTGCCCCGCGACTTCATCCGCGTAGTATTGGATTATTGGGTTAAAAAGTATTCTATATGTTAATCCCGGTTATAATCTATCTGTGTTCCAAATTTCATCCAAATCCGTTCAGTAGTTTTTGCGTGAAGGAGTAACAAACATACATACATACATACATCCACACTCACAAACTTTCACATTTATAATATTAGTAGGATGTTACGTAGACTCTAGCGACTAGCGAGTATAGAGAGCTACCAGTGCTGCTGAGTTATAGTATGCAATATATTCGTTGTAATTTAGTTTGATACGTGGAAATTGATTCTAGATTTTTTTTAGTAAAGTTAAAGGTAAGCATACAAATTGTCATTTGTCAAGATTATTCTTAGAATAATTAAGTATCGCACGAATATCAAATGGCCTTTTCGTGATTTTACCAGGTCTGGTTGTCACTGGGATCGCCCTCAGTCCATTGTACGGTACCCATAGTACAAGTGTTGCTTAGTTTGGGACCATACAGTTGGTCTGTCAGTCTGGCGACGTTTAAGTCTGTGTTTATCAGCTTCTTGGTCTGTATGTATAAAATGTCACCTCATGTATATAAAAATTAACGTTGCAACCTAGTTATTCTCGCGTAAATGCTATTCCCGGCAGGTCTATGAATAGGTACCAGGCATGCATGAGTACAAAGTAGTCAGCGCCGTTGATCAACCAGGACGCAGGCAGGACCGACGCCTCTCGCAGCTAATCAGATGAGAAATGATGGTCGGCCGACTGTGTGACCCCTTTCGCACCCCTAGCTAGCTTGATCGGTGTAAATAATCTCACCATGTTCACTTTATAACGTGGTGTAAAACTGTACTTTTATACAATTTTATAGCATTTTTATTTATTGCCCATTAATGTTAGATTAGATATAAATTAGCTTGTTAAATGTGATGTCATAATTTTTGATTAAAAACATCTTTAAAGTTATGACTTAGTCCGTTTTTGATAATTAAATTAAAGTCTAAGGTAGAGACTGCAAAGGGGATTCAAATCTTAAATGTAGAGATAATTTCTACCTCTTCTTCGCCATGTCGTTACCTTAAAGAAAATATAATAAAAATTAAGACAAGTGAATATTATTAACTATAGTTACCTACTACCCAAATGATTGAAGGTACCTAATGTCGAAAGTACTGAATCACGATGTTTCGTTTTAAACTGTTACTACAAATAAATATAGATACCTATGGTTACCAACCATTTTAACATGATTTTCGGCCTTATGTTATCATAATTGCTGAGCAGAATTAGACTTACTGCGGGTCACGATTCTCATTTTTTTTACTGTACATATATAGCTGTTTGGTAGCATCAGGTTTAGCTAGCAGCAAAGTTCCACGTGGCACACGGTGCAACTTAGTTTCATTTGCATTAGCGAGGATTGCAAATTTGGCGAATGCGGAGCCTCCGTGCGGGCTTCCAAATTGGCTTAATCGTCAGAGATAATAAGCAAGCTTGGTGCTGTAAATGCAAGGCGTGCATTCAATTTTGACGTTATCCAACTTAGAGGCTGCGGTACCAAGTAATTCATTAAAAAAACTATACGCATTGACAAACAATAAGCAAGTGTATTATTAACATGCTTTTCACTTAAGCTCATTCGGTTATACCGAAAGAGAGATTGCAACAGTAGAAGGTCTAGCACGCGCGCCGGAACAAGAATTTTGTCACTGATATCTCACACCGAGTTGCATCCTCTCTTTCTTAACGCATGGGAAAGAATAATACATAATCTATTTACCTCAAATTTTACGTACAGCGGAACAGTATGGTTTAATGAACAAAGTTATTTTCGTGAGTGTCCGCATTCGCTGGTCTGTACGATGCACTATGTATGCAAGCTCCTCAGAATCAATATGCGAGGGACCGAAGATACAAACTAGTGAGTACCACATGGGGGTACATTAATGTTCTCATGCCGGAGTGAATTTCAACTTGGTCGTTGTAATGTAACTATCAGCAATTTCGCAAGCTCTCCCGGTTCATTCAATAAAACTAATGGGTTCCGTTTGGTATGAACATTAGAATGCACTTTTTTTAAGGAAAGGATTTCACTCTTCAGGATTTTCAGTATAGTGCATCAACATGTAAGTGTCCCATGGAAAAAAAAATCCATAAAACACTTTATTAGACTTTTTCAGAGACGAAAAGTCCACGTCTCTGATACTTTTCAACTGAAAATTTAAGCTAATAACAGTGTTTGAGGCGAAACTTGGTTGACATTTAACAAACGTAAATCGATTCTTGAGTAAAAAAAAATTACAAAAATTAATCATGCATGCATCCATGCCATGCTCTTTAGCGCCCTTATCTTTGTACTTCGCAATCAGTTTGTTATTGTTATAATAATAATAATAAATATCGCCAGATTGACACACTTACTGTATGGTTCCAAACTATGCGACGTTTTACTATGGGTAGGTACCGTGCAATGGACTGGGGGCGATCCCAGCCACACCCAGACCTGGGAAAATTACGAAAAGGCTATTTCCCCAATTTGCCCCGAGGGGTATCGAACCTGCAACCACCCGGTGCAGTGAGCCGACTGGCCTACGCTCAAAACCACTGCGCCAAGTGATCGTCAAGTTACCTATAAGTTTTTCAATTGCTTAATTAGTATACTAACACGTGGTTTGATCTATAGTTAACATACATCGTTGCCACTTACTTAAGCCCACCTCTTCGGGGTTGTTTGAGAGGCAATTAAACAGCGCCGTCGTAGAGTCAAGTGGTCAAAGAATAATAAATTCGTAGAACTGAACATTACTTACGACATAGTTCAATAAAGAGCTAGGTACTTATGATTTGTCCTCGATTTTCAAAGATAACTCGGAGAGAAGATTGTAGAGCGAAGCTGTAGTCTAGCTGACTACAGCTCATATATGGGCTATGTCGACCGGAGTAGGACCACCCTCTCACAGAAAATCGGCGTAAATAACTGTTATATATTGCTACATTTCGTAGTGAGAGAGCCGAAAGCCGAACTCCCCTTCTTCTATCCTTCTATCCCACTCATCTTCAGGTCGGAAAAGTGCGAGCAATGCCATTGGTATTGCAAGCATATATAGGGTACGATAACTGCTTAATATCAGGCAGGTCGTACGCTTGTATGCCGACTTTGTTTCATAAAAAAAATGTGCAATATGAGGTTATGCCAACTAAGTTAAATTATTGTACCTAATAGGAGTACATCAAAATATTAATGGCCAGGGAGGAGATAGAACCCAGGACTTTTCCATTTCTAGGGCTGTCCCTGTGGCTAATCACGTTTAAGGATTGGAATCTTCAAAATAAAATCTCTTTGTCTTATCTTTGTTTTATTTAATACTAGCTGTGGCCCGCGACTTCGTCCGCATAGAATTTAACCTAACAAAAAAATCGGGATTATCGAGATAAAAAGTATCCTATGTGTTAATCCCGGTTATAAACTATCTTTGTTCCAAATTTCATCCAAATCCGTTCAGTAGTTTTTGCCTGAAAGAGTAACAAACATCCACACTCACAAACTTTCGCATTTATAATATTAGTAGGACTTATATTTAAATCCTCTTTACAAAATCAACCGACAGCTTTCTCTTTTTCCTCCTTTCCTCTTTCCGTCCCATTCCCCCCTCACACTTATTCCTGTCATCTTGGTGCTTTCGAAATTAATACGACATTTAAAATAAATAGGTAGGTTACCTACCTATTCTAGTTTACCTGTATTTTATTATATTCTTTGAAAGATTCATACTATAGATTCAGGGTGCAAATTAAAACGGTATGCTTGGCGTTTCTTAAACTAAAGACGTCAGGTACGCTTTCTCAAAAAATAATTACTAAATTACCTATACTTAGTTGGGTATATCAAAAAGATTAATGAGAATAAAACCAGGAAAGAATAAAAGGAACAGCCTGCTTGTTTAAAATGTAGTTTCACACATTAACAAAAGGTTCAAAGTTAATTGCAGCACATTATACTGTTCTATTGAATTGCTTTAGCGGTTCATAGAGCTTTTCGATAAGGAAGAGTGTAGCCGTCCGATAACTGGATATAATATATGTCAGTTAGGTAAGGCAGTCTCCAGGAAGTCTTCAGCGACATCAAGAAGTTTGCGAACTTCTTGGCAGAACTAGATTGGCTGTAATGAAAAGCTCACCACTCTCCATCACACAAAACAGGTGTAACTGACGTCGGTTTGTAGAAACCACCCGCAGAAGAAGAAGAAGAAGGAAAATAAGAATATGTCAGTGAATTTCTGGCCAGATGGGCCAAAGGTTTGGGTTATTTGACCACCCACTAGTGGATTTTACAAACAAAGTCCAAATTGACTTTTTATCGACCGACGAATAATAAATGAGTGACCAGACGGATAATTATAGTAGGAGTAGGTATTAAAAGTTCGGTAAATATTTACGTACTAATAAGTAACAAACATCCTAATTTCAATAGGGAAGATGGCTGGGTGCTACCACCAACTTGGGATCCAGTAATTAATATAATTAAATCCAAAACCAAGCGTACCATTGCAAGACCTCAAGACACAGTGAGCACTTTCTGCGTGGATCGGACCGCCAACACCAACTAAATTTTGAGGGTACCCAGTTTTTAACTATGACATCAGGACGTCTAACACCTCAGTCCCCCCGTGACCACGGTTGCTGTAAAGCAACCGAAACGTCGGGAACATAAAAAGTAAATAAACGCGATACAATCCGTAAATATCTTTTTATTTCAATACGTAAGCAGCAATATTAAAAGTCTTTTCTAGAAACATTAAGTGGTGTTTCAGAAAGAGTTGCAAGTTGAAACATTGTTTCGTTGATCTAAGCAGGGCTAATAAATATATATATTATACTATATATTCAGAGAAATCTCGACCTTTTGCAATCTGTATAAAATATTTAACCATTTCTTTACACAACATCCCTTTCATTTACATACCGCGTAAGTATAATAATTTCTTACGTCTGCCGAATGATTTATATGCGTAAACATTAATAATAAAACTCCAAATACTTAAGTAAATTGGATTTTCTTCTAAATTTTATGGTTGGGTAAAATAATAAACAATGAATGAAATCCTATCTTAAGGACATTAATGGTCCTTGTTTAAAGATTACAATTATTAACTAATTGCGTGGATTCTATTGAATTTCATTTTCGTTATTGACTGTTTGCGAACAATTGTTTGCCAAATTAACTATTGGACGGTAAGGTTGTCTTTGTGGAGTGATTTATTGTGATTGATTACTGTTTATGCTTCATTATCTATACAAATAAATAAAATTGGAGTGTCTGTTTGTAATATCAAAATAACACCTTTTCACTAAATGCAAAGTACATACGACAACTATAACAAAAACGCGATTTAATTTTTTTTGTCTTGCTGTCTGTCTGTCTGTCTGTCTATCTGTCTGTCTGTCTGTATGTTTGTTCCGGGTAATCTCCGAAACGGCTGGACCGATTTTGACAGGACTTTCACTGGCAGATAGCTGATGTTTTAAGGAGTAACTTAGGCTACTTTAATTTTAGAAAACCAATTAGGGTTCCGCGTAAAAAAATAAAATGGGCTTTTTTACTTCCTTTATCAAAGGCTTTTTTGTTAAGTTAAATTCCACGCGGACGAAGTCGCGGGCTCAGCTAGTTGGTCATAAGAGCTGTGAATGGCTATTAAAGTACCTAGGACAAAGAGTCGAGCTCTTATCGAGTGACATGCATAGTTATACAACACCAGAGTGGCTGCGGGTTCTATTACCGCCAGGAAAAAATCCGAAAAGGCCTTTTCGTAATTTTCCCTGGTCTGGATGTCACTGGGATCGCTCTCAGTTCTTTGTACGATACCTATAGTACAAGCGTTACTTAGTTTGGGACCATAATTCCGTGTGTTAGTCTGACGACATAATTATTGTCAAAGTTATTACCATAAAGACACACAAATAACTCAACGTTAATGACAGATTGTTCTAATAGCATACACCACCATCGTTCCGGTTACTGCATCGGGTGGTTGCGCAACGGAAATTACTTAAATTGATTTTTCATTATTTTACCCAGGTCTGAGTGTAACTGGGAATGTCCCAGTCTATCACAAGTACGCTACCTATAATATAAGCGTTAATTACTGTGTAATTTCATGTTAAGCTGGTTAGGCATCATGGCAAAATCACGCAACATATCTCTAAAGCTATAACCGCGAATGACCAGGGAAAGAATGCCAAAACTCCGGCCGGGAATGGCTACGAATTTCTCTTTGCTTAAAATATTAAAACATCAAATGAACATCATTATGCGGAACGAAAACGCGCTACCGGTTTTATGAAGAGGTAAAAATACGAGCGTGAATTTCATACACTCTGGATGTAGATACAGGAAAATGCGTGGGCGTGGGCGAAAATAAAATTTACCCAAAATAAACATAATTCATGAACACGCAAATAGACAATTACTGTGTGTTTTTTTTCATGTCATTTGTATATACATGGTGTAGGGAAGGATTCTGCACTGGAGTCAAAGGCGACGACTAAAAAGTCATTTTATTATACACTAGCGGCCCGCCCCGGCTTCGCACGGGTACATTACGGTTACATTATTGGAGTTTTAGTAAGGATCCCTAATTTTAAAAAAAATATAATATAGCCTATGTCACCCGGGGATAGTGTAGCTTCCCAAAGGTGAAAGATTTTTTCAAATCGGTGCAGTAGTTTCGGAGCCTATTCATTACAATCAAACAAACAAAGTTTTCCTCTTTATAATATTAGTATGATGGTGTAAGGGGCATCGTAACGAAACTGATACCATAGTTCTAACTCATTTTACTGGACCCCTCAGAGTTGGAATTTTTCGTCGATACTTTTATGAATTAATTAGTATGCTCGAATATTTCAGCATTTTTAAATTGATTTTAGCATTACATGATTATACAAATCATCTCAAGTGATTGTACATAAATAAATCAATAATTACTATTTTAGACATAAAATGTTAATTAAGACTCAATATGCTCAAGAGCACATTTCATGCTATAATCTATTTTACCGTGCTGAAAAATTTTAGCACAATTCATGAAAATATCGACGAAAACTTCCAACTCTGGGCGCTTTAGAAATAGGAGTTGAATCCATGATATCAGTATTCGTTACGATGCCTCTGTATATAAAAACTATCTATTAGATAGATAGTTATATCTAGTACAATTTTGTATATAAAAGATTGAATTGAATGAAAGATATTTGTACGTATGTGATATAAGCTACAGTATTGTTTTCTTATATTTACGCGAATAATACACATTGAAATAAAACTATTTTTACGGATTATAGTCTCCCCGTGACCACGGTTGCTGTAAAGCAACCGAAACGTCGGGAACATAAAAAGTAAATAAACGCGATATAATCCGTAAAAATAGTTTTATTTCAATAAACTACAGTATCAATTGCATAACAGCTCTTGCTATCAATACCAGCTGTGAAATACATCAAGAGAGAATAACTAGTGAACTATGTAAACATACCTACAACCAAACCATGCACTATGTTATCCTTTCATATCTAGTATACATAAACTCCCGCAGTATTGCTAGTACAGTCGTTGCATGAATGTTGCAGTACATAAAGTCAAGAAATATTTTTATTAAAATTAAATAAACAGCTACCGGAGTGGAGCAACAAAAATAACGCGACCGCCACTGACGCGCCCCGCCAATTTCAGTTTCAGCACATCACGTTTCACACGAACGTTGCTATCAAATTAAAATTATTTGCGGACGAATATATTACGAATCAGGGATACTAAAATATAATTGAATTTTTGTGTTTTTTACTCGCATTAGTGATTTTATTAACATTCCTATATTATTGTGGTCGAATAAGTGAATTAAAAACAAATTATATAACAAGATATATGTGTGAAGATGTTCAACAATACAAGTACAAGTTACAGTTCAAGTCTCAGAACAAGTTACAGAAAGAAAAACGATGTGAAAACTCAAAAAGGTATTGAAAAATTGTTTTCTTAACCAACAAATCGAAATTAAATTCGGTTGGAAATTTCACGAGCCAGTGGGTTTCCGTCCACAAGAACCGCAGCTCAATTGACTCGACTACCTTTTACGATCAATTTAGTTGGATTTTGGGGTGAATATTGTTTGGCAGGTTACATTTTACTGTATAACTTTTACGAAAAATCAACAAAATAAAATTATAATTACAAATAAAAAATAATATTATAGATTTTTATATGATAAATAGAGGCTGTATTTTCAGACTGTATTTATGTTGATACAACAGTTTCTTACAGAAAATCCAAAGAGCGCTTTGTGGGCTAAGGAATCGGAGCCAGAACCTTTTGACTGACGGGCCCCGTAGACATCTAGATCAAAGGGAAATAAAATAGTGTACCTGAACGAAAATTCCGTAGTGACCGGTTTAAAATTCCCGCTTAGAAGAGAGTGGCAGGCACAACACTGCTCCATAAACGTTCCCGTTAAAATATTTTCGCATTACGTACGATCGTTAACTTTTCGTTTACTCATGTTTTACTGTTATTACACCGATTCCAATCTTCATAATAACTGAACCTTACTGATTTAGTGCACGGTATACAGCGGAGCTTTGGTTTTTATACAGGCATCGATTGTATCTCGATGATAGTTTGGTATAACGAGCTGACCCAAAATGATGACCGGCAGGCCCACACGTTATGTGACTTTTTACAATAGTGACAATGGTGTTGCAAGCTCACATTCTGTTGCTGTTTCTGAGAATGTACACAATCTTTTATTCATTGAAAAGAGTTACAATTGATATTCTTTCCGGATCTTCTCAGTGGAAGCAGCATTCCGAACAGGTGGTAGATTCTGACTTGTTGTTGATTCATAAATTCTTTGCTGGTTTACATGAATAAAACTGTTTTAAGTTTGAGTCTTGAATTTCCTATCATTTTTAACATTTATTTTATTACCAGACCATAAGAAGTCAATATGTAAATTCGATTGCTATTTTTTTCATATATATAGTAGGTGATTTTTTCAAGTGGGCGTTGATGGCCAAATCCGAAACTATGAGGAATAACATACTCAAATCCAATGATGCAGTTTTAGTTTTCATCAAAATCGGACCCCTGACTCGTTTGAATATTTTTCGCTATCCCTCATAGTTTCGGATTCGGATTTGGATGGATTCATAGATGGCCACGCCCACTGACAAATATATCCTGTATATAACAAAGTCTGCAAACAAGTATACGACCCGCCTGATGTTAAGCAGTTACCGTAGCCTATAGATGCTTATAATACAAATGGCATTACTCGCACATTGACGACCTGAACGGGAGTGGAATAAACTATATCTCAGTAAAATCCAATATTTGTGTAAATATAAAAATCAATCTGCCTTTTTTGGATACTTTATTAATAACTGTAACATCAAAGCGGGTTCTATTTTGAGTCGGGATTTGTTACACGATCGCAAGAACATGGTGGGTCATGTAACTCATCCTTGTGTTTATAAAAACAGATCGCGATGTAATCAGATCGTAAATATCTGCTGAACGAAACGACGTGGGCTATGGTGATGCGGTGAAAAATGGCTATTTACGCAATTGGCAGTTTCATTTTGTGTATATGACGAATGAAAGAGATACCTAGCGTTGTTCGAATGGTTGCCAGTCAAATTACGACCTTCGAGATTACCGGATTCTAGTCTCATTTTCGGCGATCATATCAATATCGTGAAGAAAAAGTTTTTTACCATAATAAAGGTTACATTTTGCATGGAGAACCCTGGCTCCTAGAGTTGAGTGTGTCAAGAAATATCTGAACAACCAAACAAAATTCGGAAGGCTTTTTGCAAATCCAAACTAGATAAGAGTTATGGACTTATTTTGTGAATGAGGTGGTTTAATCAATTTGAATCCTTTTAGTTTAAGTTCTCATAGAAAAAATATTGAGTAAGTACATCTGTGTTCTTTTTATGTAGAAAAACCACAATACGCCAAAACACGCAAACAGATATCGCGTAGTTTTCAAGAAACGCGGCCGCTATAAAATATAAACGCTCCGTTGTAAACAACGTCTGCATTTAAATAATAACTGCAGAGGGAACTTCCGGATTTTCTCCATGGGCACAGCCAGATTTATCAGTCGAGCGAGAAATTAAAGTGGCCGTGAACAGAATAACATTAACTAAGGCTCTGACCCGAGGTGCTAGCAGCGCCCCCTAGGGTTTGCTGGCTCGCTTCTTGCATTTTATAAGATTAACACTTGAATTAAAAATAATTAAGTGCTGACTTGCGCCATTTTATAAAATCAAAACCGTAGACGAATTGAAGTTATTAAATAATAATCATAATACTTTAGCCCTTTTTACGTCTCACTACTGGCCACGAGCCTCTTCTTCACTACGAGGGCGATTCAGGCCGTAATTTACCAGGCTTGCCCAGTGCGGGTTGGTAGATTTCACATTCTAAGACATGCTCACGACTCACGATGTTGTCTTTCACCGTATGCAAGTGATAATCATATATAAATATTATGATTTGCACATAGATTACGAAAAACCGCAGACGTGCGAGCGTAAGACGCGTGCTTAACCAATCGGTCACTGAATGGATGTTACCTACAGAAGAAATAATTTGAATGTTGAATTTTAATTCATGCGTACAATCAATATCAACGGTATGTTAAGTACAACGGTTGCAGTAGTAGCTTGGTATCTGAAATGACCTAAAAATGACAATGTTAAACTAGTCGTAACAATTTTCACTATTAATTATAATAGTTATAGAGCGATAACTGTTAAGTCTCTGAATGTGATGCCTAAAATACAATAGTGTAAGAATACTCGGTTTTATTTGGCGGATCTCGGTTGTAAAATCAGGCGGCACGCATGTAAGGCAAGATAGGATGTCACTTTATAGATTGAAATGCGTTCAATTGGAACTGAGTGCGACGCCAACTAACGTTAAGGAAATAGTCAGACCAATCGTAGGAAAACTAACCTGGGCAAAAGCTAACACTGAAAACATTTTGCTTTGGAGTCAGGATTGTATTTATCTAAGTATAATAAATAAATATCAAAATAATAATACAATTTTAGTAAATACATATATGAAAGTATAACGATACTTATAACAAGAACAAGAAGAAGATTATATAATATTTTGGTTTGTCTGTCTGTCTGATTGTTCGTTCCGGCTAATCTCAGAAACGGCTGAACAGATTTAGAAGGGACTTTTACTGGCAGATAGCTGAGTAAATTAGGCTACCTTTATTTATCGAAGTACCACAGAGGTGGATCCGCGGTCAACACCTAGTTGAATACTAAGCTTGGAACTCCTACTTTACTATGATAATAAAATTAAAATAACATTTTAAATCATGCTTAATACAATCAAATTGTTTCATATTAATTATTACTTACCAGTAAAATTGTTGGAGAAGTTAAAGTTAAATTTCGCGTCATAATAAGGCAACATTTTGTTCGTTGAAATAATTAGCGGCAGCCCGAGACGTCGACTCGACACGGCACGACTTGACGACGAGTTGGCAAATCGGCCTAATCTTGGGAAAGTAAACATGCTATGTTTCAGGAACTTTTCTACACGGCATAATTATAAAATGACGGTAGGTAAGTACATCACATTATTATACTAATATTCGTAAGGTTTAAAATGAATAATTGAATAAAGATAAAATGAATAATTGAAGCGTCAATAGCCTAGTGGTTAGAGGGGCCGTCCTCGTAGTTGAGAGGTTCCGGGTTCGATCCCATCCTGACCATTAAAATATTAACGTGAGCCCACTCCTAGCACAAGCATTAGCTTAGTTGGAGGGGCTAAATGGAATACTAGTAATGTGATAAACACACATTGCTAGTAATCTCAAAAAAAAAATCAAAGTTAAGTGGAAGTGAAAAGTGAAGCTTTTGCCCGGGATTGGGACAGTCCCGAGACCAATGAAAAAGGGTACCTACCTACTTATATTGTCTCAGGTTTTTATAATGTTCTACCTCCTTGAGTCTAGTTATCTTCAAAGGTTTTTTTATTGGAAGTCGGTAAACAAACGTAAGACCTGTCTGATGATAATTAGTTTACGTGGTTTAACCGTTTGGCATCCGTGACGTTTAATTCGCGCACATCCGTCAAGTCTCGCGGTCATATGCCGTATCGCGGCGTCAAATTACAAGTGTCGTAAAAAACCCTCTCATTCAAATTCTATTGGCACTATCGCCTTTCTGATGACTGTTTTAGTTTCTTGAATAAAGGGGCCGTATGTTATAATGCCAAATAAGAATAACATTACTTCAAGCAAAAATATACCATAGCTTTTTAGAAAAACGGTTTTAATTAGTCTGCGTCCTGCAATCAAGTAATGTGCCACCGGGACTTGCCGGTATTAGCTAATAAAACTAGCATTAATGTGCCATCGGGAATCAAAGTGTTAAAGTTGCTTGCAAACCAACATGAACGGAAGCGGGATAGAAGGAGGGGAAAGGCAGTGGGAGTTGGGTTTTCGGCTATATTAGCTAGTTTAGTCCGATTTTCTGTGAGAGGGTGGTACTATCCCTGGCGATCCTATTCATGTACGAGCTATAGTCAGTTCGCCACAGTTAGGCTCTACCACAGAAAATGCATCATCAGGCAAAGCAAACCCATGTTAAAAGTAGGTTTATTGCACAAACCGATTCATTTTATTAACAGAAACTCATAAACGAAGTTTCATGTAAGCTATGACCTCTACGTTGTAGCTACTATGTGCATAGATATTTACCCTGTCTGGCCAACTTGCATTATATTAAACTATATGAGCCGTTGCTTCCCTGAACCTTAGTTATGTAGACACTGAGATATGCCCGGGCTTCGTGAACTAACACAGCTCGTAATACAAGATGAGTTTATATGATGCACTATGTTGAAGTAAAATGAAAAATATTTGAAATTCGCTATTAAAGTTTAGTACAGCAGTCATGCAGAAATAATTTTTAATAGTTTTTATGTCTGAATATGAGTTACCTATGTAAAAAGTAGGGTTGTGTGAGAGTTCTGAAAGTGTGTTTTTAGAAAGAAAGAAATAACATTTTTAGTATTGGTACCATGGCAGAACTATACAAAACTAACTAACAAAATATACTAGCACTATATAACTAAGTATAACAATTCTACATAACTAAGTATTATAACAATAAAATTAAATTTAACATAATCATCAGGATCCAAGGACTGTAGCAACCTAGGACAAATGAGTAGGAAAATTTATATATTTTTATTTTTTGGCTTAGATTTTACACATAATGATATTAAAAATTATATAACGCAATATAAGCACAACATATCTTATATACCAAAACTTTATTATTTAATTTATGAAAATGGCAGAAGTGTGTATCACGCCACTAAAGACTTAATTACCTTGTTTTATAGTCGTTATTTTCTCTACGGGGCTGATAGACATAATTTATTTTCTTTCTATACTATTATCAACCTAATCCCTTAGAAATACTTTCTCTAACATTTTTAAACACAAAAGAATCGCACTCTTTTGTTATCATACTTGTTAACAACGGTGGTCTTACTTTTTTGTTTATTTAACAACTTGTTTATCTTATTTTTTCCGAGTTATCTCCAGCGTTTTGATGATGTAATTCATTCAGATAATATTGCGTCGGTCGGCAGCATCTTAAAGCAGCCGCGACGGAAGGAAAATCTTATCTTGTTTGAGCCCACCCTTTCACTCAATGCCGCTTATTGCGACCAGCTCCATACTTTGTAATCGCAATTGTCTTTAAACCTGCTGTTCGGATGGTTTAAGTTAGAAGAAGTTTTCTAAAAGCTCGCTTATGAAAATCTTTCTAAGATCTCTTATCGCGACTATCGGAGAAAAGGGCGTATACAATACAAGAAGGTTCCTTGGAGTTATTTACATCTCCCTAAAAATAAGGCCAATTTGCTGGCAAGTTCTACGGCGATACGCTCTTGACAAATCGATCGTAATTGTCTTGTATAGTTACTAAGGGCAGATGATGGTCGCCCCAAGATATCTCACCATATGTGCCTATTGCAAGAATTACATTCATATCCACTAGGGTAAATATATTTAATAAATAATTTAAACTGTAATGTAGGTACAGAGAGCCTAAGCTAATAAAACTGCTGGGTTAGTGGTGCTTTTCAGGTAGACCCCGAATAGGTTCCGTTGATGAAGCAAATAACTAACTAACATTGTTAATTATGGCTTCGTTTCTAAAGTTTTGGGAAATCTACGGTGGCAAAGCTAAGGCAATTGATTACAACTCATATTATGGGCTGGCTCGACCGGGGTAGTACCACCCTCTCACAGAAGATCGGCGTTAAGTAGCTATTATAGCTGCGTTTCGTACGATGATTGAGACAGCCGGACGAACGATACTCGCTATGTCCCACTGCTCTTAAAGTGGTAAATGTGCGAGCATTACCAGGCTACGGTACTGCTTAACATCAGGGCCATAACCACGCTAGCTACTTTCAAACGCTCCGCTTTTGACGTTTTGCTGACACGAGCTTCACGATTTCTACTGACATTGATATGGTATGGTGTCAGCAAAACGTCAAAAGCGGAGCGTTTGAAACGTAATCGCGAGCGTTTGCTTTTCTATTACGATTTGAGTAGCTAGCGTGGTTAGGGCCCAGGCAGATCGTAAGCTTGTTTGCGGACTTTACCGCCTGACAAATGTAGACTATTATTTCATTAGATTGAATTAGAAAGTATTTACATAAGATGGTCTAACTATCTACCTGTAAAATTTTAAGATTGGTATCTACACTATTATATGTTGGTACCTACTTGCCTAATGAAATCGAAGAATCTATTTTTTTTACTACCCTTTTTTTACTTTATTTAAAGAGCCGATTGGTTAAAGCACGCGTCTTGCACCAGGTCTTGGGTTCGTATCCCGGCTCACACCTCTGGATTTTTCAAAATCTATGTACGAATCATAATTTATATGATTATCACTTGCTTACGGTGAAGGAAACAACATCGTGAGGAAACCTGCATGTCTTTTTTTTTATGGGACTAGTCCCGCCACACACTCCCACCACTGTAACTCCTGTAAGCCAGGATCGACAATGGTGACCAATAATGACGTCGAGGTTTGACCCTCGACGAGTCCCGGGGAAAAGTTAAATTGTCTTGGAACCCGCACGAATTTAATCGAAAGAAATAATAGGAGGAGTTGGAAGAAAATATTTCCACTTCCCTCCGGTGCAAAGCGGGAGACAAAATATATGTAGCTGGTATGGGTACCTGCATGTCTTAGAAGATCTAACCAATTTTCGAAAGACATGTGAAATCCGCCAATCATCACTGGGCCAGCGTGGTGGACTATAGCCTGAATCCCCCTCGTGTTGAGGGGAGGCCCGTGCCCAGGAGTGGGATGTCAAAAGGGCAATTTTTTTTTTTTTACTTTACCAACTTTTGCATGTAAGTAACTTGCACCAAACGTTGAGGATTTATCACAGACGTGCTAAGGTGTGCTTGTTATTATAGTTTGTTTGGCAGATAGGGCTGCAGTCGTTACTCGGGGGCGAGCGGGCTTCTTCAAAAGCCGTTTTATCTACAACACAGATTGTTGGAACCAAAGAATTTGTAATAATAAGACATTTTAGAACCCATTTTTACTCGGTAATTGTGCGTGGGACTGACGTTAATTTTAGATTTTTGTATTTTGGTGTAAACGCTAAGTAAAGTAATGTTCCTCACAATGGTGTTATCTCAAATAATGTTTACGTTCACTCATTACGGAGGACATAATACTTAATATATTTTTATCGCTGCGGTTTATCAGAAACTATCTTGACATTATTATCGATGTCGCGCTTTTTCAATGCCGCGGTGCTTAAAAGATGGCGCCTAAAATGTTTTGCTTTGACAAAAAGTGGGGTAGTTCAGTAAGATTGATGTCTATTAGTTAGGGCGTGTACAGAGACAAAATATTGAGGCTATAATTTTTATAACACTATTTTACAACACTTTTTAATATAGAGGCCCAAAAAAGGTTTTTGTCTATGATAGTTTTTTGTCTGTCGAAAAGCATACAATTCAGTTTTGGAATGCAACCATGTAATTGGACGTCTTTCGCAGACATTTGTGAGAATTGACGAGTGCCTAGATAATTAACATAATATACAAATGTTATCTTAACAGACAGAACCAATTGATATCTAATAGTCAAATAAACCTCGATCAATTGTTTGTTTCCGACCTAAACCAATAGTAAGGATTGGTTAATTGATATAATGCTATTTAATGTTATAACCATTAAGGAAATATCATACCAAATAATAATACAGTTCATAAATTCAGTTCGTCTTTATTAAAATGGCTTTTCACGAGAATCATTTTAGAGGATTACTTAAACACGAAACAATATATTAAAATAGCTGTTTGCGATCCATCGACGGTTTTCTATGCCGATATTTCTCAGGTGCTGCAATTATAAAACAATGGATGAATACTCTAGACCCGTTCTCGTTCAGGGTGCCACCTGTTCCGTTAATTAGACATTCCACCGTTTATAGAGTTATTCGGCTTACGATTGAATAACGCAGCATAGGTATTTATTATATACACATTAGTACAGGTATTAATTAAAAAAATAAGTTAGTTCTTATGTTCTATTTTATACTCTCGGTTACTTTAAATATAATTGAAAGGAAAAATTACAATGTACATAATATATTATTATTGCGTTCTTTTGAGGTAAATTCCGTGAACGTCTTTAACGTTTGATTCGTTTACTTTTGAAAAGCTCGTGCCATTTAAGTTTATAAGTTATACAATTAATATTCATATAATTGTAAAGATACATTTGGCGGCTCTACAAAAATATGTGCTTGACCCATTTTTAATTACACCCTGTGACGTCATAGCTCATGAAAGTACGTAAGATTCAGGCTTTTGTTTGAAATTGTCAAATTCTACGTTCCATTTTATGTTCATACTAAGAAGCTGCTGTGGGACTGGGTAGGTACTGTTAAGAGGCTAACCCTGTATATCTTTTTTAAAAATAACTACTAGTTGTACCACACTACATTTATTAAAAATAAATACATTTAATTTCATACTGACTCACGTGTTTCTGAGTGGCTATACCAAACTCCGCGAGGTCTAAATTCTGACTGACTGATAGTTGACTACTAAACATTAAAATTTTAACGGAATAGGTAAAATGGCAAAACTGCTGAATTGCATAGGATAAAACAGCGCACAAGCTACAGTGCTGACTGCGCTTTATGCATATAGAAATAAGTATTATAACAGTACGTTCGTGTATAATTATTTTTCATGCTAGCTTTTCTCGCGCGTATTCATGTTTTTCAGTAGATATGCATGTTGAAATGTAAGCTATTAGGCGTTGACGTATCACATTATGCGTAAACATCTCTGTCTTAGCTAGCTCAACCCTCTTCAAGTTGTGATTGTCGGAATTATTTGTCGGACATTACATACTTAGGGTGACCGTCGACTTGATCCAGACGGCCTGGCTGGGCTAGCAGGTCCGCTCGCTTCAACCAATAGGATCGCTTTAATTTAATGAGTTGAGGAAAATGAAGTTATTATATATGTCGAAGCGAGTCCAGTCAGCCCGCCCGGCTCATGTCGACAGACACCCTTAGTTATAATCTGAAAGGGGTAAGTGTTGAAATCATATTAGCGCAGACGGGAGGCTTTGGAGGATATATTACGCATCATCGCGACATTCAAATTGTAAAGACCCATGTCATGATGCCACTCTTGTTGAGGACTAAGCTGTACCCGCAGTTTTGCTTGCATAATAGTGTTTTAAATCATTCCAAAGTTCAAGACTCAATTCCATGTGAAAAGTAAAATATTTATCTGTAGGTCAGTAGGTCTCATTTTATTTATAGAGTGCTCTAAAGGAACTTTAAATGTTAAATAGACATGTTAAGGTCTGTATTCATAAATCGATCTCAAGTCTGAGAGCATTCTTGAGGACGCTTTTGACATGTAATTTTGTACTGGTATGACATAAGAATGACATTTGCAAGATCACTCTCAGTCTTGAGATCGATTTATCAATACGGGCTTAAGTGTTTGTGGCCCAGTGGTTAAGTGAGACTTTTGACGGGACAATTCAAATAATAATTCGATGCTAATCATTTTAACGGCCTTCTAAGCTGGGTACCTTAATCTATGCTTTACATAATTTATCACACACTCCTATGAAATGAAGTAAGTACGACTCACCAAGAAAGTTATAACTATAACTGGAATGCAATTTTGGCCGTAAAAGTACGTTAATGCCACACACAGATCCTTCAACCATATTTATCTACTACTAGCTGAGCCCGCGACTTCGTCCGCGTGGAATTTAACTTAACAAAAAAGCCCGCTCCCGCGTTCTGAGCCCGCGCGACCGGATCCATTTTTTTTTCTAATATGAAAGTAGCCTAAGTTATTGTTTATAACAACAGCTATCTACCAGTGAAGATCCCGTCAAAATCGGTCCAGCCGTTTCGGAGATACTCTTTGATTTCATGTGTTTTTATTTTTTTACGCGGAACCCTAATTGTTTTTCTAAAATTAAAGTAGCCTAAGTTACTCCTTACAACATCAGCTATCTGCCAGTGAAAGTCCCGTCAAAATCGGTCCAGCCGTTTCGGAGATTACCCGGAACAAACACACAGACAGACAGACAGACAGACAAAAAAATTTTAGATCGCATTTTTGTTATAGGTGTCGTATGTACTTTCATATGCATTTAGTGAAAAGGTGTTATTTTGATATTACAAACAGACACTCCAATTTTATTTATTTGTATAGATGAACATTAATAATATGACTATGTCATCACATAAAACGTCCGAATTTAAATAATAGGAGTAGATGTCACACTGGACGTGTACCATTAAAATGTCGTTTGGCCAATTCGAATAAGGATTTAGATGCATAAAGATCTATTTGAACGATCAATACGTGTATGAGGTGGACATAAAATAAAATTGGATGTAATAAAATGGGTAATAGTTGGCGGTGTGGCCGAAGCATATCGTATTCCTGACTGGAGTGGGTGGCTATTAGACGAGCGATTGGAACATTTTTTTAAATGGAATTTAGCAATATATTAAACACGCGACAACAGGGGCCCAACTCTTTTAACTGCTGTCGCTTGCCTCGACTCATACTCGAATCACAATACGTCTTAAAGGACGTATAACGTAAATTAATACATCAGTTATGACTTTTTTTTTGGCTCTGCCTTTTGGACCATTCTTTCAATATCCAGTGAGGTCTAGTGAGGTAAATACTCGTACACGGTATGCATGCAGAGTTTGGCCAGTGTGAAGCGAGATAAAAATCAAAATGAAGAATCGAAGTTGAAATATCACAAAACACAACAAACACAGACCATATACTTACAGGACAATCACACAAATATAATTTGTAATTTATATTAATGCAAACTAAAACTAAGCAAGAAACATATTTCTATATAAAAATTATCCAACCTGACGTTTATTCTCTATGAAGACTGTCAAAAGTGACGTTTCAGATAAGCGATTTGTCAGTATGGACGTGTTGCGAGTTGAGTGTTATAGTCCCTATTTTTGTGACAAAGTCCTAATATTTTCTATCTCTGTATAACATCTGCGCATTCCATTTTCCTTATTCCCGATTGGAATCAGTCCCTTAGAGTGAGCGATGCCAAATCAAGATACCGTAATACCCCGATTTTAATCAATTATGTAGGCGTTCTAACTCCGTGGATGATTGTGTTTGGAACTTTGTATGTAATAGTTGCGCCGTTTGAATCTTATTTTACGAAGTTATTTTATTATATACTAGCTGAGCCCGCGACTTCGTCCGCGTGGAATTTAACTTAACAAAAAAGCCCGCTCCCACGTTCTGAGCCCGCGCGACAGGACCCATTTTTTTAATGTTGTTTTTCTAAAATAAAAGTAGCCTAAGTTACTGTTTATAACAACAGTTATCCACCAGTGATAGTCCCGTCAAAATCGGTCCAGCCGTTTCGGAGATACTCTTTGATTTCATGTGTTTTTATTTTTTTACGCGGAACCCTAATTGTTTTTCTAAAATTAAAGTAGCCTAAGTTACTCCTTAAAATATCAGCTATCTGCCAATGAAAGTCCCGTCAAAATCGGCCCAGCCGTTTCGGAGATTACCCGGAACAAACACACAGACAGACAGACAGACAGACAGACAGACAGATAGACAGACAGACAAAAATATTTTAAATCGCGTTTTTGTTATAGGTGTCGTATGTACTTTCCTATGCATTTAGTGAAAAGGTGTTATTTTGATATTACAAACAGACACTCCAATTTTATTTATTTGTATAGATTCGTGCAATAATGGTTCGTGCAACACGTACGTGATTGCAGTTTTTGGCTCTAATATATATTTATCTCACCATATTTCTCATAAAGTAAAGCCCGGTCTCGTGATTGCTATATATTTTGAAATCTAATGAAGTCAACTATACCCAAGTCATTTTAACGTATTCTTATGTACCTATGTACCACCAGTTTTAGGATTATACTGAAAGGTAAAAGCTGTTTGCCAAAAATAGGTGATAGCCAACTAACCACATCTTATATACGGGATGAACGTTGAAGGCAGGAGACCACGTGGGCGCTATCCAACACGGTGGACAGACCTCATAAAATCCGTGACACACTCAACCGTGAACGACTGCTCTCACTTAGCCAAACATAGACCCACATGGTGACATATCGTACGAACAGCGGTGGCACAAGAACCGACCGAAACATGACCACGACCGCTCTGACAAGAGTGCTACGACTTAGAAGAGAGATATACGGGATGGCTCAATCGGGGTCGTAACACTGACTTACAGAAGATCGGCATGAAGTAGTGATAAAAGCTGAGTTACGTACGATGAGTGAGAAAGCTCAAAACCAAACCTCCCCTCCCTTCCCTTCCTTTTGTCCTACTCCCCTTCGGGTCGGCAACGAGCGAGCAATGCCTTTAGTATTGCAAGCATCTTTAGGCTAGGGTACGTACGTTAAGAGCTTAACATCAGGCAGGTCGCTTGTTTGCCGCCTTATTTCCGTATAAAAAGAGAAACTATCCGCCCGATTAAAAGCCCATACATAAAGGCGTAGGCTCAAGTTGGAATCGCGCATTTAGTAGCTGCACACCGACAGTTAGATGCGCAGAACGATGCTATATCCCGGTTCCATTTCCAGGTTTATGCCGTTAGGTACGCTCCAGAGTATCATGCCCAATCCGAATGAATCGTTTTATTATGTGTATGTGCCTTTTTTCGCCGTTTTAACTTTGAATATCCGCCTTACATTGCTGTTTCCCTTTAAATTATTCGATATGTTTACACCTTTATTCTTTTCGCCATTTAATTTTGGAATGAACTTAATTTATTTTACCTACCTACTTACTTACCTAATATTTTGCGTTCGTTTATATGGGCACAGTAAATTTTGAATGAATCAATATTTTATGGATATAAGATTTTTTCCATTTACAGTGGACCCCCGGTAATCCGGCACCCCTTGTCTATTATTATTGAATATTTTATTTTTTTGTCAATTTTCGCCAATGAACTAAGATAATGCATGATTGAACAGATTACAACTTGTACGCGCCACTACTATGGTACTCGACGCGTAGGTATTGTTTTGATTTTGATCGCTTCGTTTGAAAAAAATCGACATAAATAATGAAGTATGATTTATACTTCAGAGTATAACATATAGAATCTTATCATTGGATCTGTAATTTGACGGATTACAAGGTGCTCTTTTGTAAAAAAATCCAGACTATAGGAGGTCTTAGACAGTACTCTATAACCCGACAAATTCGATAGTCGACACTGCCCTGCAAAAAGTTTGTCGGATCACCGCGGGTCCACTGTATTTGTTATCATTGATTATATTATGTCATCGTCAAATCTAAATTTTACATAAGTATCAATTATGACGACGAAAACAAGTGTGGCATTCTTTTTTAGACAGGGTCTATTGTCTATTTAATTGCTACTATTATGAAAATGAAATAATGTGTTGAAAATGCTTTAAATTAGAAAACAATTAGGGTACCGTCTCTCAAAAGGAATAAAACAGAACCCTCACAAGATCACTTTGGTGTCCGTCTATCTGTCTGTCCATCTGTCAAGTCCGTATTTTCCAGAAACGTGTAGAGTTATCGAGTATAAATTAATATTAAATATTAAATGCCATGGTCTCATGGAGGTGCAAGAACATTATGTTTCAATGCAATCAAAATATACGTCCATTTATGTCATACATGCAAATGGCTGACTCTTTTTCAATTACATATTGTTGGACTTGAATTTGGGTAATTCCAGGAGAGATGGACCAGCGGGAGAGACGGACTTTTTCGATTATTACCAATCTATCATATTTTTTTACACTAGCAACACTTTTTTGTTATTGTTACACCACTTGCCACGTGTGCAAAGTGAAAAGTTGACGATGTCTTTTGTTTATTTAAAAAAAAAATAGGTTAAAGATTTAGGGAGTGCAATTTCTTTCTCACTAGCGCATTAAAGGCGAAGGTATATAGTCAATATTGTATTTTTGGAGCCATAATTAGTAATACTGTATTACTATGATCTTTAAGCATTGTAATAACCTCAAATAAAAATATTATTGATTTCGATTATTGTCAGAGGTAGTGGTCCGTCTATCCTCACTTTTAAGGAGAGATGGGTTGTCATTTTAAGGGCGAGATAGACCACTTTTTATACACGTTTAATTGTGTTTTAATGTTGTTTGAATTAAGAACTAACACTTTATATGCATAATAAAAAATGGTTAAGCTTCTTGCTTTAAATTTCAGGATTTCCTCTAACATACAAAAGATGAAATAAAGTTTTTTGGGGAGAATGGATAGAACAGTATTTATAAAATGCTATTAAGGATTTTTCTGATGGAATGAGAGACAACAATGCATCCAGAACATTTGACATACCAAGGAATAGACTAAAATAACGAGAATATACAATATCTGCAACTAAAAAGGCAAGAAAAATGTTTTTTTTTAGATTGAAAATGAATGTAGAAAAACAATAAAAATACAAGAAAATAAAAATAGTGACGAACATGTAAATTAGAAATAATAAATCTGGGTAAAATCCCAAAGATTCCGGAATGGGATGACAATGAATGCGCGACTGTGGAGAAAATTGTGCTGAAATTTTAAGCAGTGATTATTGGCTTGAATGTTTTATCTGCAAACGCTGCTACCATGACGGATGTACCTACTCTGAATGTGCGATAGATACGGAAATACTTTTAACAATTGAAAATTTTACCAATTGCATGATTATTCGTGACTTCTTGCATCTATTTTTATATAATTAAACATTCTGAATGATTATTTTTGTTAGGTCCATCTCTCCTTTGTGGGTCGTCCAACTCACCCATACAGTATAGGAGAGATGGACTAAGTGTATCTTTTTTTTTATCTCAATTTTAAGTTATAAGATGTTTTTCTAGTGACGTAAATATTTTATAGAATGTTAATTATTAATAGTAAATTGATATAAAAACTAATTGAGAGTTTTACTTATCAAGAATAAAAAGATATAAGGCTTAGAAAAAAAGTGGTCCATCTCTCCTGGAATTACTATACCTTAAATATAGAATTTTATGTGCTCAGAAAATGTAATAAAAGCTACCTTTCCCCCGTATAGCCCATTCAAGTAGCCGTAATCAAATAACAAATTACAATACCTTCACATTGTAATGGATACCGGAAATTAAACCTATGAACTACCTATACAGGGGCCCAGCTCTGTTAACCACTGGCATCTCGATCGAATCACACTCGACTCGTAATACGTCAACTCGTTTTGACGGTTTTCCTATAGAAAATCTGTGAAAACTGACGTATTCAGATATGCAATACGTCAGTTTTGAAGTATTGCGACTCGATCGAGATGCCAGCGGTTAACAGAGTTGGGCCCCAGGAGTTATGATTAAGACATACGCACATAACAAAACGACGATTACTTACAATTTCTTTATTATAAGATACCTACTAGCTTCTACCGGCGACTTCGTTTGAGGGAATCCTTACTTATATGCATGGTTCGAGCGTAGGCCGCTCGGCTCACTTCACCGGGTGGTTGCGGGTTCGATTCCTGTCAGGGTACATTTCGAAAATGGCCTTTTCGTAATTTTACCTGATCTGGGTGTACTGGGATCGCCCCCAGTCCATTGTACGGTACCCATTGTACAAGCTTTGCTTAGTTTGGGACCGTACAGTTGGTGTGTTCGTCTGGCCATATTTATTTATTATTTATTTATCTAAGTAATAAACTATTTGTGTGCCAAATGACATTTAAATCCGTGCAGTCGTTTGTGCGTCATTCCAAACACACAAACTTTCAAATTTTTAATATTAGTAGAATTCCGAAATGTATTATAGATATTCAATACAGAAATTAATTTTAAAAGAACAGACATAGAAAAACACTGAAAAAAATAATTCCTACAAGGTTTCTTAAGGTAGGTTTCCAGTCGCTACAGCTTATAAATAAGCGTAGGTAAGTACCTATTTCATAGAGAAATTAGGTCACCTTACCAATCGTCATTTGGACGCCATTTAATGGGATATGGGATAATAACATTGATTGCGCTCAATAAACCCAAGGTTCGGCCTATTGAAGGATCTCGCTCAGTGGTACCAACGCTTTAACCGGGGGTCACATAAAGGTAGGGACCGGGTGGGTATCCGGGTATAGTGACCATATTATCATTAGCCGCAATAATGTAATACATTTTTGATAAGTCCGTACACAAAGGGCAGGTGTGTACACCGTCTATCGTCTTGTGCGTTACCAGGAGCTGATAGAAATTCAAAACCTTGTTATTCATGTAGAACAAAACACTTATTAATAGTCAAAATCTACCACTGGTTCAATGGCAAGATCCGCTAAGAAACCAATGGAAATTTTGTAAATCCGCAAAGAAAACCTTTTTAATAGAAAAAAAACCTGAATAGATATTAATATTATAATTGTATACGATTATGATTATTATATTTCTGTAAGTGTCCCCGAGAAATAATCAGAGTCCCTCATTTATACTGGGCTTGATGCCATTGCAAATTGTTTGTTCAACAATGCACTAAAGCCTATTTTTACACAAATCTAAACTTTATGCATAAAGCTGGTTGCAATAATTTCGCAGTTCCAAAGTCATAAGGTTAATATGGCTCGCCGAAACTGCCATTGCTCTAAAGTATAATTGCATATAACAATTCAAGCTGCAAATATAGCTTAAAAACCTCTACGTCACACAGTACAATGAGAATGTTCAGTACTACAACTCCATTCAAATTATTCACACATTTTTTATGTTTTATGAATACTTTCTTTATTGGTAAGTGCAAGCTCGACTCTAGTCAATCTATATATATAATAAAATATTTTTATGCGAATTTGTAACTACACTATATATATACACTTTTCACGTATTTTTTTTTATCATACTTAAGGTCTAAGCTTGACAATAATTTGCATCAATGTCTTGATGATATTATTATGTAATTGACGCGAAGCTTCTATACGTACGTTTGGGGCGCTCATCGCGCAGCCACTCTATCCGTGCTAAGCGTCAGTAGCGTTACACGATATATATAGGTATACAGAGTGGCAGCTGCGGCGCCCTACGCTTCATACTATAAAGCTTCGCTTCTTTCGGGCGTCCCTTGACGGCACCTTTTTTTTTCGTCATACAAAACTGGTCTTCTGTTCACATACAACTGTCTTATTGGTTCATTCAGGAGGCGAGCGGTTAAATGCTGCGCGAAGCCATTCCGGGACCATTTCGTTTGACCATAGCCGTTTCCATTAGTGGACACCAACTAATGAACGCAAACGAGCCGAATTCGTCGTTAAAGATGGTGCTCCGTACAAGTTTGTTGTACAATTTTATATCGCCTGATCCAGTGATCACAGCATAGGCCACCTTATATAACGTCTTATGTTAATAATAATGCACGATATTTTTCATGGCGCCTTACTAAACGATAAATATTATAATACCGCACAAGTTTTGAAGCGAAGCTTCTATACCGACTTTCGGGGCGCTTGCCGTGCAGCCACTCTATCCGTGCAAATCGTCAGCACTGACGTAGCGTTACACGATGACGTCAGAGCTGCGGCGCCCTACGCTTTATACTATAAAGCTTTGCATCTTTCGGGCGTCCCTAGACGGAACTGTTTTTTTTTCATATAAAGTTGCCAAACAATCATACGATCCGCCTGATGTTAACCTATAGATGATATAGCCTATACGAGATACCTACATATAATTCTTACCAAAAAAATTGCTTGGACGATGTCGACCTGAAATAGAGTGATATAGAGGTAGGGTTAGGGAGCGGGGGTACATCCAGCTCTCACTCATCATACGAAACGCAGACATAATCAAAGCTTTACGTCGATCTTCTGTGAGTGGTTGATACTACCCGGATCAAGCTAGCCCGTTTATACGCTGTAGGTATATCAATTGGCTACAGCTTAGCTTTACTACAGTTAAATTATTATACTAGAAGCATTGTTATGAATAAATGTCATGAAATATAATTATAATAGAAACAATAGAATATTAACTGAACGATAATATCACGTTGCGGTATCAGAAAGTTTATTGTTGTTGTCTCCGAGCGCGGCGTCAATAGTTCCGTCGCCCCGGGGCTCGATGGAGACATTCTTGGAATATCGCAAATTACCTAAGTGGGAAGCAATTGTCTTGGGGCGGTTTAATCACCAAAACCCTTTAGCGCGGGATCCGTAATGATAATAAATTCAATATCCGCACATCATGGAGCTGGGTGACGTTCTGAATTAAATGTGTTTCATTGTATATTATCATTGTTTAGGTACGTTAGTGCCAACAGACTTCGTCGCCCAGATAAATGCCAATAATTTACAATTAACAATGAAGAATTCACAAGCATTTTTACAATGGTAGAGCCATGTTATAGGCGATTGGCTACAGTTCATATACGAGCCGGCTCGACCAGGATAATAGGTAGTAGTACTATCCTCTCACAGAAGATTGGTGTAAAGTATCTATTACAGCTGCGTTTTGGTATAATGAGTGCGAGAGAGCCGAAAGCTCAGCCACACTTCCTAGGGGAATGGAATAGAGGTAGGCCTCTATTCCATTTGCCTCCAAGACGACAACGTGCAAGCTACTCCATAAGTATTACAAGCATCTATAAGCTATGACAACTGCTTAACATCAGGCTGGCCGTACGCATGTTTGCCGACTTGATTATACCCATATAAAGAAAAATAATAGTAATGAGTTATCGTTTTCAATTGGTTTGAAATTAGCTGACTTGGAGGCTTTACAGTGTGTGCCGGCTTACGAACGACATATCGATCTGTATATCAAATATCTTCGTTCATAATTAATTAAGCTCTTCTAAGGAATTTGTTATTACTTTGTAAATTAATAATAAATATCGCCAAACTGACACACCAACTGTATGGTTCCAAACTAAGCAACGCTTGTACTATGGTTGCCGTACAATGGATTGGGAGCTATCCCAGTCACACCCAGATCTGGACAAAATACGAAAAGGCTATTTCCAAAATTTGCCCTGATTGGGTAACGAACCCGCAACCACCCGGTGCTGTCAACGAGCGCCTACGCTCAAAGCACTGCGCCAAGCTATCGTGAATTAAAATCACATGAGGCGCTTTCTTCAAATTTTAAATTACTTTGAGTTATTATTTTTCATCGTTATCTACTATCAACATCCTCTCCAGAGGTTCACCGATCACACAAAAAAATAAAAAAAAAAACAATAAAAAAAACTAATAACGAGTTAGCTCTGAAGGTCGCAGCTATACGCACGCACGGGAGATAAGATATACCTAATGTCGAACCAATGCCAAGGAAAATTGACAACGTTTTTTCTTCTTCAATTGATTTTCTTTTCCTTAAATATATTTATGTATAAAATCACTTCTTGCTATCGTTTGGCTATTGGCATTGATAATACATACTTACATAACAGGAATCGATGCTGGCCATCACACAAACTGCCGCATGGCTCGTCAATTACTTGAAACCAGTCCACCTTTAGAAGTAGACGGCCAATCACAAATGTCCATGGTCACACCAATTCTAAATACCATGAAATCATAATAAATGCTACGAACTCATGTTAGATAGTGATTTTATAAAATAATTACAACGTATCATGAGTTTATCACATTATTAGTATTTAGCCCCTCCAAAGAGTCTAATTGCTTAAGAGCGGGTTCTCTTCTCAGTATACACGTAAGAGGTCTTTCACACGGTCAACCCGACACAGATTATTTCCATTCATTTTACTATAAGTATTCGGTAGCTAAATAAGGCTGTTATCTGTCTTGTGTTCATCGTGTGAATTACCGCTAAGTGTCCGTTTTACCAATTTCAGCACACAACCCAAATAAAGCCGGAAATACTTATTCGCACATCAGAATTTCATTACAATAATATACATTCACTAATCGCGATTGTGACTCATCAACACTCCCTTTCCTGTACAATACATGCGAAGTCGAGGGTGTATTCCTTCCGTGACGTAAGCACCCATTAGCTGAGAGGGTGAAAGGGGTAAAGTACGTCTATGAGAACTGCCGAAGGCGTTCGGCTAAGGTATGTAGATGTCGCCGATAGATTGTATAATTAGCAATAATACAAAACAGCCCCGTTTTGTAATACAGCTGAATAACGTTCATGTGGATTGCCATTGCATGGTTTATTAGGTATTATTTATTATATATAATATTATGTACTTATTGCTTATTATTCATAATACACTTGGTTTAGGTTAGGGTTATTTTTTATAACTACCCAGAAATCCCGCGTAAAACCATCTAGGTTAGGCAATCCAGCTGATAGTGTTCAGCTGTTTTACCTAACGGAGGTTTTTGTAATATAATCCTAAAGAACGATGTGATAGTTCGATCTCGATCGACTGTAATGTAAGCTCACCTTAACGTCCATACAATTAGAATTAGGATGAATTGATACACATCCCGCCAGGAATTATTGGCATCGATACAAACATCAATAATTGAATGACATTTGTAATGAACTACATCGGTTTAGTTGCCAAGAACCTCACTTACTCTGGCAATTTATGGTTAGAAACTCACTTGAGAACAATAATGATAATACATAAAATATATTATAATAAATTAATTTGTTAGGAAGAAGGAACATATTCTGTATCTGGGCGCCCCAGTCGCCCCAAACTTTCAAAACGAGTAAAACTAAATGTAAAAGCACAGTGTGTTTAGTAAATTAAAGTGTGCAACAGCTAAAATATACCAAATATTATTCCCAAAACAAACAACGTAATCTTGTAGTAATGACGCCCTAAGTACGAATCGTTTAAGTACTCCAGTACCCGTGTGTACAGGATTACTTAAGTTACGTATGCTAATTAGACGAAAACGTGCTCTATGTAATTTAAGCTGTTCGAGCTTTCTGTTCGTATACTTGTTTAAACTAGGTTCTGAACGGACGTTAGAGTAGCAAAATTTGAACGACTTAACTCCATAAATAAAAATATTCTGTTCAATGTTGTTACGGCAGATTGACCTTCGTCGTGGAAAAGTTGTTTCCACGAGAATTCAAGATCCATAAAAAATATATCAAGCCAAGGAAGATAACTCAAGAAAATAAATATTATGAATATAAGTTATGATCAGGTTCTTAAACGCTATGCATAGGGAGTCATATTACATAAAAAATCTTGTCCTTAAAGCCACATCTCTGGACCAAGCGTTATTGGTGCGTTTTATCGTAGTTACCATTTGAAACCAAATGAGAGATATTAATATCAAAGACTGCAGCTGTGTAAAAGAAAACCTCTTCAAAAGATATATGATCACAGCGACGCTGCTAGGGGTCGACAAAAACATGATCCTTAAAACAAAGAGCCCTCCAGAACTACTAATTCCTCACATTTCATTTGATATCAATCACGGCTTACAAAGTCTCGGCCCCATTCGGCCGCGCTCGGCAAACTTCGGGAGCTTGGTTCGCAGCGGCATTACTCAGTTTATGTACTCGGCTACGCGGTTCGCACGTGTTCAGCGTAGGGCCCTTCGTAGCGGCGTAGCGGCGTAGCGGGAGGTTCGAACGATTGTGAAGTGACTTTGTATTTTTTTTATTGGTGAACGCTGAAGTGCAGAATGATTTACGTGGTTTGGTGAATCGCTAGGATTGGCAATCAATTGGTTTTATATTTATCGTTATTATATGGTGAGTACTAACCTCTTCATCGTTTTTAAAAATCAAAAATATACCTAAAGTACTTTTACATACAATTGTAGTTGAATTGTACTTTGAATGTTGCTCCTTTAAAATGTTTTATTAGTGTGGTGGTTGAACTAACTTAATGATTTTTTTTGGCTCTACTCCGTCGTCTGATCTATTGTTTGAAGTCTCTTTTATCTTATTCCCCTCGGGATAAGTAATTTGTTCGTGACGCGAGAAGTGTTTGTTAACTTCGTGGATGTCATTTGGCAGAGGCAATTGTTTCCTCCGGCCCTTGATTCTATCTTAAACATTTTCTAGTTTTAAGGTGAAGGCGCCTGTGTAGCCCGCGAAGTTCAAATTTTTTGAGTTCTTTTAGAAATTTTTCAAAATCTCACTATAATAAAAGACAAATTTTGTAATTCGCGAAAAAGACCGTGTGCAGTGCATTTATTAATACATTTATTTTACTCTAAATATTATCACGGTGGATATGATACTAGTAAATCACTAAATATACAAAAATTGCCAGATTATCTGGATAGCTGTCGTTCTTGAAATGTTTTAGAGTAAGTTGGATATATTAATAAATGCACTGCACACGGTCTTTTTCGCGAATTACAAAATTTGTCTTTTATTATTGTCAGATTTTGAAAAATTTCTAAAAGAACTCAAAAAATTTGAACTTCGCGGGCTAGATGGGCGCTTTAGCCTTAAGGAAACAAGTGCCTATAATTCATTGGTTTTACTATTAGTTTAGTACCCCAATTTATTTCGCTTATTTATAGAAACATAATATATAGCGCAGATATTTTTCTCGAGATTTTACCACCAAGCCAGAATAAATGAATGAACTATTACTATAAGTTTTATCAAGTTTAGAATAAATGCCGTGGATGTGGTACAACGTCATTATTTTTATCGTAAATTACGCAGCTTTTCTTATTATTGTCATTTATGATTAATTTAATTTTGTTTTATTTTTTCATTATGTACTTCATATAAAAACAAGTTTTACATAGTACCTATTGGAGAACATGCATATTTTTTATACCTAGAATAAAGTGAGCAGGCAAGCGTACGATCTTCATGATGTTAAGCAGTTACCGTAGCTTATTACATGCTTGCATTACCAACGGCATTGATTGCACGTTACTGATCTGAAGGGGATCGAGAAAGAGGTAGGAGAAGGGAGGAGGGCTGGGCTTCCGGTTCTCTCACTCATCTTTCGAAACGCAGTTATAATAGCTACTTTACGCCAAACTTTGAGAGGATGGTACTACTCCGGTAGAGGCAATCCTAAGGTATATGAGCTGTGGTGAATAAATTACTATAGAAGTTATGGCACTGTGTTAGACTGGGACGGACAGACAGACGGACGGACTAAATGATTATATAAGTGTGCCTCGTAGGGACTACGGAATCCTTAAAAAAACTTGACTGACTAAAGCTAATCTTATACCTATATAAAATTCTCGTGTCACCATGTTAGTTACCATACTCCTCCAAAACGGCTTGACCGATTTTTATGAAATTGTATATGCATATTCATTAGGTCTGAGAATCGGCTACTATCTATTTTTGATAACCCTAAAAGACAGGACAACGTCTGTCGGGTCAGCTAGTAAATATATATCTAACAAAAAAAAGAGAAGAGTATATTTTTGATATAATTCCGAAAAACCTGTTTCGAAATATGGCCCAACAAGAACTCGAGTTGAATAGGTAATATTTAGTAGGAATGAAATTACCCTAGTCATGAAATATGACAAAAACATCGTTTAACATTACATTACATTTCGTGTTAGGGATTTCCACATGTTCACAGGCGTTACGAATGTTAATTTCGCCTCGAAATATTTCACGTGTAAATATTATATTCTATTCAGCAACGGAATTACTATTTACTGTTTGGTAATGTAGTTTCATACACGCTTTTACTATGACGATGAGCAGACCTAACAAGCTTTATCAGATTTTGGTGCTGAATTACTTCTTGTCGCCAAAACTGAATATCATACTAATATTATAAAGAGGAAAACTTTGTTTGTTTGATTGTAATGAATAGGCTCCGAAACTACTGAACCGATTTGAAAATTCTTTCACTGTTGGGAAGCTACACTATCCCCGGGTGACATAGGCTATAATATATTTTCAAAAAAATTAGGGATCCTTACTAAAACTCGAATAATGTAACCGCAATGTACCCGTGCGAAACCGGGGTGGGCCGCTAGTAAATAAATAATAAATAAATATCGCCAGACGAACACATCAACTGTATGGTCGCAAACTAACCATCGCTTGTACTATGGGTACCATACACTGAACTGGGGCGATCCCAGTGACACCCAGACCAGGGCAAATTACGTAAAGGCCATTTCCAAAATTTGCCCTGACGGAAATCGAACCCGCAACCACCCGGTGTAGTGAACCGAGCGGCCTACGCTCGAACCACCGCGCCAAGCGGTCGTCAATATGGATCTGAGGAAAATTTTGCTTATTTGCTCATATTTTGCGAAAAAGAAAAGGACGAAAATACGTTTAAGTATTGAGATACTATATATATACTACTATCACTCCCTATCCGTCCTGAGCAATAAAAACAAACATTAGTCTGGTGACGGTAACCAATTTTGATTCTGTCAATATGAATCAAGAATACCGATACCTGTCTGAATCTTTGATTTGGATAAAAAATATTGTATGCTTAATATTTCATGGCGCCGGACACTAGAACACGCCCCGGGGCGCGTAATATCCATGAAATATGCGTTGGTCCGTACACAAAGCAACAGTGCCGCCCGTCGATCCTACAGACTGAAATTCAGAAAATTTCAATAACGCGTAAGTAAATTTTAAATGTTATTGAAAAAGTATGCAAACCTTTTTTCTGATATTATCGGGTACATGTTTCATTGCAAACCGATTAGCATAAATGCCGGAGTTCACTAGTTTCATGACTCGTATTAATAAATCGATCTCAAGTCTGAGAGCGATTTGGAAATGTCATTATTACGTCATTTCAGTATGAAATTACATGTCAAAAGCGTTATCAAGACCGCTCTCAGATTTGAGATCGATTTATTAATACGGGCTAAATGTCCTCTCATATATTATCAAATGAACCTAGTAAACTAATCAATTTCGTTGTTTAAAACTTGGAATTTTCTAATCAGGTTATTAGGTAACTACGAATCATTTTCTTCGTGTAAATTGGCTATCACTGATTAACGCCAAAGAATAAACTGCAATTTTTTACAAAAATCAGAGAGCCCAAGTGCGAAACATTTTTTCGATGCAAACAAAAAGCTATGCTTTCAACATTCGGCTTGAAAGCTTTTCCCGATAAAGCGATTATCCAAGGATTTTTGAACGAAAATTTCCAATGTCGTTTTTGTGAAGGGCGTTTTTGGACGTGCCACAACAAGTTAGTGTACCAATTTTATTAGTTTATAGTTTGTTATATTTCTTCCAAACTTCTGAAGAAATAATGATTTTTTGTTTTAAGTATCGAAGGACCACATTAATTGATTTCTTAAGTAATCGTATGACCTTCACAAGATGTATACTTACCTATATATTTAGATACATACTGCGTATTGCATATTATTATAACTTCACAGCCTCTTAACATTAATTTCCTCTTATGTCAAAACCCACCTCTTACAAAAGTTTGCAATCAGAATCAAATAAATAAAAAAATATGGCCATACTAAGTTCCAATTCCGAACAAAGTTACACTCGTACTATGGGTACTGTACAAACGACTGGGGGCGATCCCTGTCACATCCAGACTAAGAAAATTTACGAAAAGGACATTTCCGAATTTGACCCTGGTGGGAATCAAACTCGCGACCAATGGGTACAGTTTTTGAACTAAATTGAAAGTGCAATGTGGTCGGACAGATTCTTAACTAAAACCACAGGAAAAGCTATAAAAATAATTGGCTCTTTCCGTTTTCATTCAGTTTGTTTTTTCACGAAAAATAATAAGAAGCTTGTTACGAAGTTCCAAATTAAGTTTAAAACACAGTAAGTAATATTACTGTGTTTTATGGGTTTCCGTTAACGTGGTTTGCATTGCTTAATGAATTTTGACTCTTCACATTGTGAATTCCGGGGACTCTGCCTCGTTAAATTGACTTCAGTGTAGCTATTTGTCAGGGCGTCATTCACTTAGCAATTAGCCATATTTTCAGAAAGCCGGGGATAAGTAAACTCTACATTTTTTACATCCAGTACAATAAAAAAAAATATAAAAACTGTTTTTTTTTTGTTGCGGAATATTTTAAGCAGGTTGTTTCAAGAGTGCAAAATAATAATAAAGGTATATACTATTTCATTACTCATACTCGAAAAGTAGGTCTGAAGTTACCTGAGGAGCGGATTGAAAGTAATACTTTTCCGGCCCGGGATAATCGCTTTCAACTGACAGCTGGCAAATTATTAAAATTAAACTAGTTCTATTTTGCCAAAAAAAACTAAATAGGCGGCAATCCGAGCATATTAAATTTCTACTTCTACTTCTACTTCTACTTCTACTTCTACTTCTACTTCTACTTCTACTTCTACTTCTACTTCTACTTCTACTTCTTACTTCTACTTCTACTACTACTTCTACTTCTAGTACTTGAGATTTTATTACAATTGAATTTGGTGCAAAAAAATATAAAGAAAAAAGTTTTACAATATTGATCAACTTTTATAGTTACTCACCATTTAATTGCCATGCCCGAGAGGTACCTATCCTTCAAAACCCCAAGTATTATTTCGGACTATTGAATCACCCTATTTACCTAAGTAATGATATGGGAAGCAAGATTACATGTAGTATAGTATAGTGAAGTATTGCCCTGAAGTAGATATTTACGCAAATCAAAGATGTTTCTCCCACATTACTCTTTCATATTTATTATACCCTAGTACATCTGCGACAAAGACGTGGTATTATTTTTTACGAATATAGCGTAATACAGTTACTCAGCATAATTTTCTTTACGGACTGTTCGTATAGCTTTTATTATTCTATATAAATAAGAGTAAAGTAACCTCGCATCATCTTAATGTATGTTTGATATTAATACCATTAGAAACTGTTTGTTGAAAGATATTCTCATCGGGATATCTTTTCGCTAGTATTATTTTTATTCCATCGGTCACTGATATACTGAGCAACAAAGTTAGGTATATGTTGAGCTATTTATTTCCTGATATGATCGTCATTAAGTTTACAGGAAATTGAATTTCGTTACTACATAATTATAGTAAACATCCATAACTATTTCACGTCAATAGTTTGACACGTTTCCAGCTTAAACAAGGTCGTTCGACCAAGTTAGTTTGCACTGTAACACACAGTAATGTAATATGTCTGCCTGTGTAAACCTGTCTTTACCGCCTCGGGGCAATTAGTCAAATATATGTTGGTATTCGGTATATCGATTCTGACAAACACTATTACTCCGGCCGGAGGAGATGGAGACGACGCCTTCAACCATGCTTCAGTACCTAATACCAAGGTTGTATATCGAAACCACCTCGTTCATATTTTATCATGAGGTTCCTATAACTATTAGGGGATTTTACATTATAAATCCATATCACTATGCTGGTATCGCGAAGCTATTTGCTAGCGTAGCGTAGCACAGGCCGCTCGGCTCACTGAACGAGGAGGTTGCGGGTAGATTCACGTTGGGGAAAATTTCGGAAATTACCTTTTCGTAGTTTGACCAGGGGCCCAATTCTGTTAACCGCTGCCATCTCGATCGTTTCGCAATACCTGAAAACCCACGTATCGCGTATCTGAATAGGTCAGTTTTAACAGATTTTCAAAATATTTTTTTTATGGAGTGGTACGAGATGCCGCCGTTTAACTGGGCCCTAACCACGCTAGCTACTCAAATCGTAATAGAAAAGCAAACGCTCGCGATTACGTTTCAAACGCTCCGCTTTTGACGTTTTGCTGACACGAGCTACACGATTTCTACTGACATTGATATGGTATGGTATGAGCGCTTGAAACGTAATCGCGAGCGTTTGCTTTTCTATTACGATTTGAGTAGCTAGCGTGGTTAGGGCCCTGGGCCCTGATGCCCTGGTCTAGGTGTCACTGGGATCGCCCGCAGTCCATGTTACAGTACTCATTATATAGCACAAGCGTTACTAAAACTTGCGTGTTAATCTGGCAATATTCATATTTTAGAGGTTTTCTAGCGACATGGCCAATATTGGTTGGAAACGCGCAATATTACTTTTATTACTTATAGGTATTAGTGATGGTGTAAATAACATTCGATAACTCGCTACCATCATTATCATGCATGATTTATCACCACGTCGTAACGCATTAGTAATAAGAACCATTGCTTGTTTAATCTATATCTCGAATGAATTACGCCATCCCCAAATGAAAACGGTTATAGCATGTGGACAATGTAATTAACGGAAATGCTGTGGCATTTTCTTTTCCTATCTGTAATTTTCCGTTAATAATAGAGCTTAATATCGCGTGTCACATTTTGTAAGGGTCGGCCTGTTTTGCGTATTCGTCTCTTTCATGTCCCGCTGTTAGGCACACGCTTCCTCTCAAGGGGAAGGGGATTCAGGTCATTGTCCGCCACGATGCCCTAGTGCGAGTTGCTGGCGGACTACATCTGCTGAGATCACTATGAACTCATGTTTAAAAAGCCAAAATTTAGGCTGTCTACGCACGCACATGTAGTAACCAATCCAATCATCATGATTTTATTCAGAATCATTAATTTTGTAAGGTATTTCTATGATTAAAGAAAAGACCGGGTCTATACCTATAAGATTATAAGTACCTTTTGTTCATACTTGTCGGTACAACCGAATCGGAATGCAACGTCAACTGAAAAAATCGGCAAGTAACTCAGCGGGCTTGGCATTTTTTATTTTGGCTGTGAACTTTATTTGAAATAATTGAAATAAAGATTAATAAAGATTAAAGAAGATTATTTTGAATTTTAAGTTGGATAAAATTGAGATATTATTTATTTCTTATCGCATGAGCTCGTTGCCAACTCTAGTGTCGTAGTTCTCTGGTTGCCCAAAGATCTCCGACATGGCTACACGTTTGTGATAGAGGGGACCAGCACGACCGGATGCGCCTAGTTGTAAATTCTACTAAGCCGTAACCCATCGAGTGCTTCTCTGTGTTAAAAAAGAGTTTAACTTGATTATCAGGGTCGCATAAATTTAATACAGGTTACATGCCACTCTTCAGTTACAATCTTCTGACTGTCTTTTTTTAAAAGCGAATAATTCCCTAATAAAAATAAATCACATAAGGGTTTCGGGTTCGCGATAATGAATACAATATATTTTAATAAGTAGCAAGTATATATAGGTACTTCTTTTGTTACCTTAAATAATGTTGTAAGCTACCTTCACCGGGTAATTACTGGTAGCGTTGAGTGGCCTCCGCTAAAAGGTTGTGTTGCTAATAATCAATCTTCATTATGTGAAACATGTTTGTGTCTTAATACATTGTACCTGCAGATCAAAATTATGTGCTCATAATATATTGATGCTCTATTGATGCTCTAGTAAATAAAATAATCGAGACCACTTATACTGAGAAAAGCTGTCTAAAGCCATTGTAAATTGATTAAACATTCTTTAAATTTGGGGTGTAGGTTCCATAAGTAACTGTAGCGTGTACACACTAGTATTCTTTTATTCTGTGATACTACCCTGAAGCGCCGTATAGGCCTCAAAAAGAGCTGACCTTAAGTGCAGACTTTGTGTGTGTTGTGCTGGAAACTAATATCTGCAACCAGCAATGACCATTGCTGGTTGCAGATATTAGTTTCAGATATTAGCTAACATATAGATCTGCAACCAGCAGTGGTCAGCTAACATATAGATCTGCAGCCAGCAGAGTCAGCTAAAATAAATATCTGCAACCAGCCGTAGTCAGCTAACATATAGATCTGAAACCAGCAGTGGTGCTGACCACTGCAGCTAACATATAGATCTGCAACCAGCAGTAGACAGCTAACATATAGATCTGCAACCAGCAGTGGACAGCGTCAAAAAGGCATACTGAAGACACACTGAAATCCCTACATATAGCACAATGCAACTGAAGGGAATAAGTGAACACGTTTATTTTTCTTACTTAAGAAAACAAATTTTAAACGATATCATACCGAGCGCGAATTCCCAAAGCTCGCATCCGCTCTTGTGCGAAACAAAAGAAACAGAGTATACGGGAAACACGTCACATTCTATAACAAAATGTAGGTTATGAATACATGGAGGGGTCTGGTATAATATATGACGTAACAGTGTTATGGGTTATTTTAATTGCTGGTAATTTTAAATGTATTTTTGTAAAGATTTATACAAAAAATGTTACCAAGGGCATTTATGAAGACACTTTTAAATATAAAGAGGTTATTTCAAGATAGTACAGTGGGACAACAATTAGCGTTATTCCAAAGAAGTTAAACACCCGATAAACACAAGTTATGTCAATAAGAGCATAGAATAGAATAGAATAACTCTTAGCATAGGGCTCTTTTACAAGTAATCTTATAGAGAGCCCCAAGTGATTCACGTAGCGTTACGTTAACGTAAGCATGTTAGAGAACGTGCTTTTTGGCAATACGATTACGATCAAATATTGTGCTCATAAGGCTCAAAATTGTAGCAGATAATGACACTATCACGACCCTGGAAATCAAACACAGAACCACAGGATTGGCAGGTCACGTGTGTGACCAATATATAGACAATGACGGATTTAGCTATCAGGAATTCTCTTTATTCACCTACATGTAACCAATCATGAAAAAAGTTTAGGTATCTTATGTACTTATCCTGAGAATGTACACCATCTTTGATTCATTGAAAAGAGTAACCATTAAGTTTCTTGCGGGATCTTCTCAGTGGAAGCAGCATTCTGAACCGGTGGTAGATTCTGACTATTCATAAATGCTTTGTTGGCTTACATGAATAAAAACAATTTTGAGTTTGAGTTTGACTTTGTAGCAACCATATTATTCACAAGTTCACATACATCACTGTCACCGTATACAGTGCATAACAGAACTGGGAGTTTAGCCAATAAATGGCGGGGAGACAAAGCCTGTGAAAATCGTATTACGTATCTTACGTACGTATTCTCACCCTCTCACCCATAATTCACGCATTATGTGGCGTGTGATTGAAGTTGTGCGACTTTTGGTCTAGTGTGAAATGGTACTGAGTCGCTTTAGATTAAGGTGAAGGCGCCTGTCTAGCCCGCGAAGTTCAATTTTTTTGAGTTCTTTTAGAATTTTTTCAAAATCTGACAATAATAAAAGACAAATTTTGTAATTCGCGAAAAAGACCGTGTGCAGTGCATTTATTAATACATTTATTTTACTCTAAATATTATCACGGTGGATATGATACTAGTAATTCACTAAATATACAAAAATTGCCAGATTATTTGGATAGCTGTCGTTCTTGAAATGTTTTAGAGTATGTTGGATATATTAATAAATGCACTGCACACGGTCTTATTCGCGAATTACAAAATTTGTCTTTTATTATTGTCAGATTTTGAAAAATTTCTAAAAGAACTCAAAAAATTTGAACTTCGCGGGCTAGATGGGCGCTTTAGCCTTAAGTAGTATTATGTTTTATTTGTCAGTGTGTATGCTGTAATTCCGTTTGGCCTTCAAATAACATTTCTGTGTACCTACAATTTAATATATTTAATTCACGACTGAGTTATTTCATTTTCTTGACATAGAAATAATGAAATCAGAAAGAAAATATATAATTTGAAATAGAATGAAGGAACCTTATATAGGCTGTTTCAAATCTCTATTTTCGCTTGCGATCGATTGAAAGTATAAGCAGGTTCACCAAGAACGGGTGACTCATTATTTTCCCGTCATCATGTAGGTAGATACAGCAACAAAATCTCAAACATCTATTTAAAATTTTATTATCACATGAACTTATATTCTTGATAAATTCTCGAGACTAAGATTATCCGTGTGTTAACCAGCGTTTTTCTGACTCTACCGTATACTTTCTTTACAATCTTGTAAATGATAAACGGGTGCACCCTTTATAACAGTGTCAACTAAATTAAAATATCCCTGTACAAAGTATGTAAATTTAAAACATAAATAAGAATACATACTCAGGTTTATTTACATATACTCGTATTTATGTATGTAACAAGTTTTTTATTTGCTTACACTTTCAGATCTGACCTGGCTTTATAGAGAAGGTAATTTTTACTTTCAAACAGGCTCACATAATTTGCTGACGACCTGAATAAATTTGTACTTTTAGGAATCTGTTTCTTTTAATATCTAAAGAAGTTGTAATAATTGCTGTTACCGTACCCAATAGATGCTTGAAATACCAAAGGCATTGCTTACACGTTGCCAATATGAAGGGGCTAGGGACAGAGGAGGGGGTAGTGAGGGAGGGTGGTCACACGGCTCTCTTATTTCGTACGTAACGCAGCTATAATAGCTACTTTACACTCACCTTCCGTAAGAAGGTGGTCCCTACTACCACGTTCAAGTAAATATTACATACTTTGGGGTTGCAGCTGAAAACCAGCGTCAGGTGGTATGCATCACGCATGCACCCTGGCATATGCTGAGCTGTTGACCCTTTGGCCTGGTATGATAGTACATAACTAGCTAGATGTGTCCATTTATATTCCTAAGCTGTGTATGTATAGTTAGTTAGTTTTGTATAGCTCTGCCATGGTACCAATAAATAAATTTCTTTCTAAATTTCTTTCTTTCTCATTAAAATTTTCAAGACGTTTCCTAGGTAGAGTAAAATTATGAAAGACATAATAATTACACCTTGCTAGTTTTAAGTGTGATACAACCAGAAAAGCAGCGATCAGCCGTTCAAAGTTATTTATAAAACAAAATGATTGAATGTAAGTCATGAATTTAACTTATGTCTGTGAAAGACTTCGCGAGACGACGAATATGGTAGAGTTGTGCTTTGTTATTTTTACTTTTCGGCAAAGCATGTTTGGTACACACCACAGATATAGATTCACATAGATAACGCAAATGCATGTACTTCGCATGTACGAAACCCCGAACAAGCGTCAAGGTTGGTCGCCGCTAACTTACAGTCCGCGCGACTACAGATATAAAAAATATGAGTATGAGCGAGATAATCACTCAAGAGAATCGTAGCGGGCGGAGGGGCATCGGCGGCATCGGTGTCTTTGAATCGGTTTGGATTTCCCGTCACTAATGACGTCACAATAGGTGTTAAAAATTCGGCATGCTTGGTTTCAATACAAATCGTGATGCTTGCGTTATCTATGTAAATCTATATCTGTGGTACACACGGTTTCAAAAGCTATTTACTTACAAGATCGGCCCTGGCCTCCAACGATCTCTAGCGAGATTAAAAATCAAATAAAAGGTAAAAAATACATATTTCGTCGTAAAACTTCAAAAGGAAAAGGTATTAAGCATCCATAAAATTAAAGTACTTACTTCCATACTTTTCGCCGCAAATTCATGCTGTGTTGATAAATTGAAAGTAATTCGGTACTTAGAAGGGTGGACCGGAAAAATCTTGTCACATCAATCAAAATTTCTCTCATAAAACAGCTTTTCATCGGCAAAAATGAGGTCTCAATGAGCGTGTAAAAAACGATTACTTATAAAATTGCTGACAAAAAAAATGTTTAAGTGAGGTTTCTTTAAATCTTTATACTTATACTAGCTGAGCCCGCGACTTCTTCCGCGTGGAATTTAATTTAGCAAAAAAGCCCGCTCCCGCGTTCTGAGCCCGCGCGACAACACCCATTTTTTCATTTTTTTAAATTTTGTTTTTCTAGAATAAAAGTAGCCTAAGTTACTGCTTATAACAACAGCTATCTACCAGTGAAAGTCCCATCAAAATCGGTTCAGCCATTTCGGAGATACTCTTTGATTTTATGTGTTTTTATTTTTTTACGCGGAACCCTAATTGTTTTTCTAAAATTAAAGTAGCCTAAGTTACTCCTTAAAACATCAGCTATCTGCCAGTGAAAATCCCGTCAAAATCGGTCCAGCCGTTTCGGAGATTACCCGGAACAAACACACAGACAGACAGACAGACATTTTTTTTTTTTAATCGCGTTTTTGTTATAGGTGTCGTATGTACTTTCATATGCATTAAATGAAAAGGTGTTATTTTGATATTACAAACAGACACTCCAATTTTATTTATTTGTATAGATACAACTCCGGTGTGCGTGTGTTAGTAATCCTTGTCCTCCTAAGGGTGAGCGGCTACTTGGCTGTGGTATGAAGCCCGCCAACTATAGCTAAGAGCCATACACAGGTGACCCCATAATTACAGAAGCTGGAGCTGTACCTAGTCAATGGCGGTGATGTGGCCATCCAGAAAAAATAAAATCTGCGCTAATTAAGCTACAGATAAAACTTGATACATATGGCATAAGGCACCTAAGTGGTAGCAGCATGTTTGTGGCGGACGGATTTTCGATTTGACAGTAGGTGACTACTTTTAACGTTGAAAAGTAGTGTTAGGTTTAGCCAGTTTAGTGTTTACATTGATGAACAAATTTACACCGATAAATGATGTCAAATGTCAAGAAAAGAGACGACACCAAAAATTGGTATGAATTTATCGTCATGTAAACTCACGGTAAGAATCCAGATTCCATTCACACTGTTAAGCATGACACGATATTACATACATTTTGACCATATTTCGTATGCGGTCAAATTTATGTAAAACTAGCTGTGCCCCGCGACTTCATCCGCGTAGTATTGGATTATTGGGTTAATAAGTATCCTATATGTTAATCCCGGTTATAATCTATCTGTGTTCCAAATTTCATCCAAATCCGTTCAGTAGTTTTTGCGTGAAGGAGTAACAAACATACATACATACATACATACATCCACACTCACAAACTTTCGCATTTATAATATTAGTAGGATTAATGTGGCAGGGCAGGTATAACTTACAGAACATTTAATGAGAGAATCAAGTAAAAATATGATCTTTCATTATTTTGAAGCATTTAACTGTGGACATTGAAACCTAGATAGAACTGGCTGTACATAAAAACAATACGAATTCCCCCAGACATTGGCTCTATGTACCTACTTAATTAAGAACTGTGAGTATAATGTTGTTTTCTCTTAAAGACTAGTTAAAAACATTGCGCGGCTACCCGTCTGAATTGCCACTTGTGGGACATCTTAGACTAACTGTAGCCTCCTTGGAGAAAAAGTAAAGTTTTTGTGGAATAGCTTTCATATAAATAACAAGTACATTCTTTAGTATTCAAATTTATAAACGCTTTGACGTGTGTTAGAAGCGAACTCGTCTTGCGTTGCATTATTAGATATATCTATGCTACATTATAAAATATTTTTTTTTTACTAATATAGTTCTTTGTTTATAGTCGCACTATTTTATGAAGAAAATATTTTTTATATTTTTTTTTCTAAAACAGCAGTGATAGTCTATTGTTTAAGCACGCGTTGACACTTGTTTTATTGTGAACTTATTATATACTCAGGTAGCTCAAACGTGTCTAATTTAATAACTATGTAGTAGAGATACGCCTGGGAAAATGTTACAGAATTTTTCCACGTCTTACCATTCGCATTTAAATGTTACTCTTTCTGAAAGTAGAGGACAAAGTTGACACAGACTCAACTTTTCTGGTTTTATATTTTCTTTTATTCGTTTTGATTTGATTTGAATATTTAGTTTCAAAGGGAAAGTAATAAATGCAGATATTCACTATTATTTCCCTTACTCGTATATTTTATCATAGGATGTGAAGGTAATGAGTTAAAACTGATAATATCCTATCTTATTGTATAGTATACAGGGTGTTTGGTCAAAGGAAGGACTTACGAAGGAATTATTTGTTTTAATTTTTAGCCTTTTTTTTTTAGCTTAATTTTCCTGCAATATTTACTATTGATACCTAGCTATTTTATTTGTGTAATTCTTGGTAACATCAAAAGGCAACACACTGGAGCTATTATAATATTTATATTAATATCTACTACCCTTTGTAATTATTGAATATAAGCAACTAGTGATAAAAAAATGACATGTAAAAAGACAAGCCCGCTGAGTTTCTTGCCGGATCTTCTCAGTCGAGATCGCGTTCCGATCCGGTTGTAGATATAAGAAAAAAAATATGTAAAATTTACAATTTGTAAGTGCCCCCGTAGGCCTAAACAAAGTAAACGCTTTGAATTTGAATTTGAATTTGTCTGTTCTAAGCATGGTTTGAAGTGCGAAGGGAAAAAAAAATATTATAAAAGTCATTCACCAATCATAGTCGCTCGATAGCACAAGAGTGAGAGCTAGTATTTCTGTCAAGGGTTTCTCTGTGATTTCTCATTTTATTTTATTACACTTTTATTAGTTACACGAAAGCATAAATTATCATGGGATTTTGCAATAAAACTATTTTACGGATTTTATCGCGTTTATTAACTTTATTAAAATAGTTTATTTAAATAATAACATAATAATAGTTAAATAGTTTTATATCAATGTGTAGTATTCGCGTAAATATAACAAAACAATATATCATGGGATTTATTTTGTCTCTCGTTTAACCTGAATCCCTATTTATGTTAATTTCCTTCAAATAGCATCTTCCAACCAAGACAAATGTGTCTCTTTAAATCATTTACAACCTCTGAAACGATTTTGACTTCGATTCCACAAAGACAATATTTCCTCCTGAATCCTCTACCGTTGAGCCGGCCCGTGAGTTCCTTCCTAACCGCCGTGATACATTACCCACCGATAAATGAATTCAAAGAAAATAAAACAGCCCGCGTAAAGAGGTACTCCCACCAACACGCATCACTGCAGAATAGGTATCGTTCTCGCGTCGAGTTCCTGAATGTATGGAAATGTGATGGAGACATATCGTATTCTCGCTTCACTGTTGCGATACTGAGTGCTCCCTATACTTCGTTTTGTATTCACTGTCTTGATGCTTTTTGTGGGAGCAAAACAATGGCATCCATTTGAAACATTCCTCACTACGACGATTCAGTGGATGCAAATATCTCTAAGTGTGAAATATTTTGTGTGTAACAAAGTTCTGGAAACTTTTATAGTCTTTCATAAAAGCTAATGCTGAGCTCTAACATGAGTATACGTTTGGTAGAGTCAGTAGCATCTACCTTGAAAAAAAATACAAACCGATCGGAGCTCTATATGATATTCCATACAAGTATGTTGAGAGGAGGCTAGCGACTTCCGCGTTTAAAATGGATAGTGGAGCTGCTGATAAAAAAACTGATTATACTTTATATGGTACAAACTTGAAATTTGACGCGAAGTTTCAGGTTCTCGTCAAGATAGGGTTCTATCAAAACCCTACACTCTACAAACCTACACTACTCGTAAACTAAACATAAGGCGGTGGCTGCATCATATACACGCTGTCGCATTGCAATCGTCTGACCGGTGCGGCCCCGACCTAAGGTTATCAGCACGGGAGGAAATTTGTATAAGAGTCTTTGACGACAGCAACAAAGACTAATCTTACATAACATATGGTACGTATGATCCTTGCCAAAAGTATTAATGACGGCTATTTAATATCTTTTTTCCAATACTTATTTCATACGTATTTGATCCGAATTTTACAACGATACACACTAAGCAATTTGAGCGTCTAGACGCTTGATTGAAGAGATTCTGCAAATATTTAGTCCCCTCAATATCGACTTATTGTTGAAGGGACCGAACCGAGACATCTTGAACCTAGTTATTTTGCAACGTCACGTTTTGTAGGATGTTTTCGGAGATGCTTTGTTTTGACAAATAGATTCACTACAATATCCATAAGTAAACATTCAGTTAACCCTTTTCAAATTTAAACTTTACGAATATAATATTTAAGAATTTGAGATTTCGCTTGTCATTCTTAGGTTGTTTATATAATAATCTAATAAGGCTCAGTTTGTGATTAGCCAGAATGAGATCATACAAGTAACGTACTCATTAGGGAGGATTAATATTTAAGTAGGTACTTAAATAGGAAAATGCATTCGATAATGTCGTTCTATACGCTACGTATGCGTATGTAGTATGCATATAACCGTGAATCCATGACACGAGATCCACTTTGCAAAATTTCATACCTTCCTTAACAAGTCACCAATTTGTAAATACAGAACTGAACGCGGAAGTGATTTAAAGGTACGGAACCCACTAAATAAAGAATTGTTTACATTTCCGTTTCCTGAGTGTCCAATATCGATCCAATACCTATTTATAAGACCCTAAGATTGATTAATATAACATGTGAGACCTACGCTAAAGAGGGGCTTTGTATGTATGAACGCGTCAAGCTTTGTCCCTCGCGAGAATCTCTCTCGACTTGTTTTCGGCACGTACCTCATTGTTGGCCCCTATATTACGAACATCCTTTACCATCGATCGTCGGGTTATAGATAGAAGAATGATAAAACTAGACAGGTCACTAGTTAGTTGGTTATGTCGCAGGGAAATTATGAAAATGGAGATTTGATTAAGACCCCAAGGTAGATGATTAATTAATGAAAGATGTTCCTGTTTTGTGATGTTGTCATATCTAGAACAACTCTATTATAATTTTCATACAAACTCGAATCTCGGGAACGATGCCTTTGGTATTGCAAGCGTCTATAGGCTATGATAACAGCTTAATATCCGGCGGATCGTATACTTGTTTGCCGACTTTGTAATAAAAAAAACACAAATTTTACTGATTTGTTTATACGATGAGGAGAACCAAACCAAAATTATCTACACACAATTTCCCTTATTGTGCCCAAATTAAGTAATACCAATCTACGAACCGCAGGGTATAAAGAAACCCAGTTAACGAGTAACAAGAGTATTGCGATCGTACCTTGTGTTCAAAATTCACGGGGAATAGTCCATATTTCATTTCCATTCGCTCCTCGAATACACAATGAGTGGGGTCCCATGAATACTAACTAGACAACAGTTTATTTCGTTAATCGCGCAAACAAGAACTTTCGGCGTGTATTGCTCTATCTGGCAAATAGTTGCGTTTGTATTCACTCTGACTATTGTGTCGTGTACTTCTTAATTGTTTGCATTATACTTATTAAACGATGTCCCCAAATATTATTTTTATTACGCTACTTGAAATGTTCCACTCTTGGGCACGGGCCTCCTCGAAAGGCGAGAGAGCTTCAGGCTATAATCCACCACGCTAGCAAAATGTTGGTTGATAGATTTCACATGTCTATTATAATCAATATACATTAGATAATGTTGGCGTTCATAAATAAATAAAAAGGTCTTCTTTTTATTTATCTATTTCTAACCCTTGGGTCTCTGAGGGCAGATGGCAGTCGAGTCACTTCGTGTAGTATAGTATCGCAACTATGTATTATTCAAGGTACTGAAAACCGTCTAATATAATTATATGAAAACCTATAGTAGGTATTACGGCATGGACATTCAAATTATGATATTCATATGGTCACAAAATGCGATAGGTGTTATATTTAGGAACAAGTTTTTGCTGATGCTTCCTATATCGATTTCCAAACAAGACAAGTTTCCAACCGTTTGAATCAGTCTCACCCATAAGCCTTAGTTTACGCTACTTAATTAGTTTACGTTGTATCGTTACATAATTTATAAATTTGCCCATACATACATAATTTAGCCAAATTAAAATTACTAGGCTCATACTTACGGGAAAATTTCTCACCGAATCCGCATGATTACGTAATTCGTTTTCATCAAAGTAAATCCCTGAGGCCCTTACGAAGTTTTTCGCCTCAACGAAAGGTCGGAGAGGTACTACGCAGTAATGTGCTAAACGATTCTGGTGGCTTCCCTTTGTTTTCGGACGATTCTTTATCGCGCCGCCGCCGTATCCAAATCCTCTCGGGGAGTGTCTTCGAGGCGTCAAAGTTGCTGAAGTATGAACAAACGGCGTCGAGTTAGTGACACACTGTTCAAAAAGGAAACTCGAAATATTTGTCTACTATATAAAAATAAGTCGGGTTTTCCTTCCTGACGCTATAACTCCAGAGCGCACGAACCGATTTCCACGGTTTTGAATTCGTTGGAAAGATCTCGGGCTCCGTGAGGTTTATAGCAAAGAAAATTCAGGAAAAAATTCAACAGAACGCGGACGGAGTCGCGGGGCACAGCTAGTTTGTTTATATATTACTAGCGGCCCGCCCCGGCTTCGCACGGGTACATTACGGTTACATTATTGGAGTTTTAGTAAGGATCCCTAATTTTATTTTAACTATACTATAGCCTATGTCACCCGGGGATAGTGTAGCTTCCCAACAGTGAAAGAATTTTTCAAATCGGTTCTTTATATTCAGTTGTAGGATGTGCACTACTGCACAGCCGGACCTACCTTAAAATTCACGCATGAGGGCACATCCACCGGCATAAATAAATAGAGTTATTAAATCCTTTTTTAAAAATAAATATTTTAAAAAAAATTTTTTGACGAGTCATCTAGTACGTTAATTTTGTTGGAGGGATACTTATTCAAAAACATTTCGATTTCCATCGCATCTCTGTGGCACATTCTTTACTCCACATCGACAGAGCAATCTTTGTAAGTTCCAACAGCAGTTTTTTGGTATCGACAGTTCTTCCGCTCTTGTCTAGATTATCTCGAACTTGCTGGCGGCATTTTATTCCGAGTCTTGGAACTTAGTACATTCCGTAAGTTAGGTACGTAGGTACGTACCTCACGTAGTACGTCGTAAGTACCGTGAATAAACAGGAATACAATCTTACTTTGGTGACGGTTACCACTTACCATCAAATGGACCGGCCACCAGTAAAGCTACATAGGCTTAAAAAATAGCGGACTCTGGGAATCAGAGTCAAATACTATAGGTATCTACGTTATATACCTACTTATCTATAAGGTACAAGAGGAATTTTTGTAACCATTTTGATGTCCTACTAATATTATAAATGCGAAAGTTTGTGAGTGTGGATGTATGTACATGTTTGTTACTCCTTCACGCAAAAACTACTGAACGGATTTGGATGAAATTTGGAACACAGATAGATTATAACCAGGATTAACATATATGATACTTTTTAAGCCGATAATCCCGAAATTTTTGCTAAGTTAAAATACTACGCGGATGAAGTCGCGGGGCACAGCTATTAATAATAATTATATTAATTTTAAGAGAACACGGATATCGGTATCATAATTATTTTTGTATCAAAGCAAAAGCACTTTTACTCGTATATAATTACAAAACGTTTTCCAAGCGTAGGTTAACGTACCTACATTGCGAATTGTTTTCCCACAATTTGTTTGAAATTTATTCAACAAATTTATTACTATAAACGTATTTGTACGTGACTAATTACCTAATTTCTGTTACGATGTAGGTGTCCATTTCAAAATTGCAATAAATGGTAGACACAACCTGAAAATTGTACCTAATATAGCCTGGTTACCTACCGAAATAAAATGCTATAACAAGCTTACCCATGAATCTAACACAGACGCCGCGATATTACTTCATAACAATGAACAAGAACGTTACTGCAACATCATAATAAGCTTTTTACTCATTTTACTAACAACGAGCGCCATCTAGGAGCGTTTTCCGAGGATTAACTTTATGAAAAAAGGGTGCGTCGGTGTGGGGTATAAGCTCCCTTTGTTTAGAGTTAGCTCGTCACCAAAACAACATGTAAGGCAGTGTCTTAATTACTCCATTGTTGTGCAGGTTTCGGTCGAGATGAGGGAAAGTTTAAAGTTTAGAAAATACCTACTGGCCTTTAACCATGACTTCGTCCGCGTTGATCTCGAAACGGAAGTTTCATACAAATTTGTATGATGATATTTTTAAAAACCCTTGTATGTAGGTTCATGTGTTGCTTAATTTCTAACTAAAATACAAAATATAAATTTTAATTAAGGTACCTTAAAAAAATTGGATTTTCATACAAACTTTATCTCCTATTTTACTCCTTAATATAAGAAGAATAGAGATAGAGAGAGAGAAAGAGACCAACCCGCCCGTCCCCTCCCTCTATCACACTCCCCTTCAAGTGGGCAACGTGCGAGCAATGCTTTTCGTATTACAAGCATCTATAGGCTACCTACAGAAACAGCTCAACATCAGGCGGGTCGCACCTACGCATGTTTGCCAACTTTGTTAAATACACATTATATTAAAAAATAGTTTTTTCGATCAGTGTTAGTTTATTATGCCTTCTTTTCTTACAGAGCTTCTCCTGTTTCAGTGAATGACAAATGAAAATCTTAATTAATGATCGCCCATTATATAAGTATCTACTATTAAAAGTAAATTTAAAAAGGTATTCAGCAAAGAGGTTTCAATTCGTAGACATACTTTTATCCCCAATTTACGAAACAATCCGATATTTTTTACGTTCGAAATGTACAAAGTTTAATTGTTTTCTTTCGTTCTCAAATGTACGTTTAACGGCACTTATTTATAGCGAGCTTCTATCTCTTAAAAATACAGTAGGTAAGTACTTAGTCTATGAAAAAAAGATAAATTGTCAAGCCAAATTTTCGCTTCAAACGATGAATAATTACGAACGACGCGTGGTTATTGGGAGACGGTATCGCTTACATTCAATCAACATTTATTGCGTACCGATGTACGTGCGTTCATTTTCACACGAAATTTCTTCACGGGCACGCTCGTCATTGTTGTTGCGCGGGTTTCGAGGCGGGAGCCTGATTGATGATTCGCTCGTATAGGCCGCTGAGGCGCCACCGTCGATGGCGACGTAAAAATCGTTGTAATCCGCGCCCAATTGCTTGATTATGGCAGTTAATCTCCCACCAAGATGGCTTACGCTCCCACCCCCGCCTATTTTATCGCTCCACTTTTGTTTTTGCCTAAAGTGTTTAAGACTACTTAACAAAATTGAAACGAAATAGTAAATTGGCGTCTGTTTAATAGGCCGGGTACTAGGGCTTTTAGAATTATTTGTTTAACACTTCCTTGCACACAAAGGTGCTAAGGGATTTCTGTCTCACGAAAGTTCCCTGTTAGTATAATAAGATGGTTTTAGATTTGGATTTTCTAGGCCTAAGGATTTGCGCAGGACGTAGACAGTGAGAATAAATGGATTTATAATGTTGATTTTATCTGCTTGGGGAATTCTTGGAGATGTTCTATGTGTGAGGGGCTACGATTAGGCACGTTAAAAAAAAACTCTTCTCTTTCCGATTGGCCATTATACAAACCATTTATGAATTTACAGAATCTACCACCGGTTCAAAATACCGCTTCCTCTGAGAAGATCCGGCAATAAAACCTATGGGTGCTCTTTCCAATAAAAAAAAGTGGATATAAAATCTCAGAAACACCAACGCTATGTTAGCAGGTATGCAGGCAAGAAAATAATAAACAAGAAATTAAATTTTAGCAAACTAACAAATGTAGGTAGGTATTTAAATTAGGCAGTTAGATTAGGCCCGTATTAGTAAATCAATCTTAAGTCTGAGAGCGGTCTTAGGTTCCCTTTTGACATGACGTTTTGTACTGGTATGACAAAATAATGACATTTCAAGATCGCTCTCAGACTTGAGATTGATTTCTTAATAGGTGCTTTAAAGAGGTTTGTATAACTACTCGCATATAACAGTAAAATCGATGATAAATTATATACCTACCTTTTAATATAATATATTGTGTCCTATTAGTACATGAAAATATACTAGGTGATACAAAATGGGTATACTATTTTTTTTGCAACTTAACTTTGTAAATCTCAAACTATCGGCTTTGTGGGACAGTTGAAGTACTAAAGGTTTTCTAGACTTGTGAAATCAGTCAACAGCTGTATTCCTTTAACACCTTTTGTTTTTCAAGTTCCCTCCAAAGCTGATGGTTTTAGAATTACAAAGTTAAGTTTTGAAAAAAAAAGTATACCCATTATGTGTCACCTTGTATAAACAAATGGCCTACCTCCATTCATAGTAATAGTTTACAGAGCAAACGCTAAAAATGAGCTATGGTACCGTGCTATTAGCCCACGCACATAACCCTTGTTCGCCAATGGCGGTAAAACACACCATTATATGAACAACGTCTTACCCAGCAAAATAAAAGGGGTAATAATAGTAACTATGATATCCTAAAGGGGTAAATTTCGTTTGCTTAGGGCAGTGGATATAACATCGATCAAAGCCAGCGTTTAATCGCCTTACCGTATACTTATATGCGTTACCGACTCGATGTAATGTTACCCTTTCGTCCCTAAGGGGTAATTTCTAATTCAGCCTGGATGCTCGGTTTTATGTTTATAAAATATAAGTATGTATAATGATAAGTATATATATATTTTGCTTCACTTTGTCTATACAAACTGACCTCTTCATACTAATATTATAAAGAGGAAAACTTTGTTTGTTTGATTGTAATGAATAGGCTCCGAAACTACTGAACCGATTTGAAAAATTATTTCACTGTTGGGAAACTACACTATCCCCGGGTGACATAGGCTATAATATATTTAAAAAAAAATTAGGGATCCTTACTAAAACTCGAATAATGTACCCGTGCGAAGCCGGGGCGGGCCGCTAGTCTTCTATAAAAAAAATCATTTTAAACGTTTAACACTTCATATTGACACACATTTAATGAAAAAGAGTATAAACATTGAGTAATGTAGTTGACTATGAAGCACAACGCCAAGAAGCGAAAATTATCTACATTTTAGGGATAAAAGTAACGGAGGAATTAAAATTATTCAAAGTTCAAAGGTAAATTAGAACGTTTGAAGATATCTTTTAAAGTACCAATTGCTAAGCGACTTTCGACCGTCGTAACAATAAAGAACAGGCATTAAGATTTAAGCTGAAGACAATGCTTTTGCCTAAAACCACAGTCAGCGATGAAGGTCGAACGTCGCACCAAATTTCAGAACAGGGTTTCAGTAACAAAGCAACAGCAGGGACAAATATTGCTACCTGAAGAAATTTTGTGTTCATTTATATTTTTGCCTATAAAATGACCTTTAGGTTTCTTTTTATCACGGACAAGTATCTGCATCTATCGATATATACGTTTTCCCTGAAAGCTAACATTAGTAATCAGCTATATGGCTTTACATTTAAATAAACCCACTGTCTAACTGCACGGGCCTATTACTAACAACATTATTAGTTCACAAAATATTCAATAGATATCGAACTATCCAGTCATCTGGATAATGCACTTACGCCATCTATTTGAACATGAGAGAACTTTTTCACAGTGGACGTTACAAAGTAGTTCATAAAACTACTAAAATATACCTTGAGAGGTCATAACTATAACAATAAATTTTGTGTGACAATTTCTGCCAGTTAAGGTCTTTTAAGGAACGTCGTTCCAAAAAAAAAGGCTTAATTGATGCAGCCACCGCAATGTTTGTTTTAAAGAAAGCCTTACTGGTGCGGCCCTGGCCTTAGGGTCTACACAGACGAGATTCATTCAGGCCGCAAGCGGACTCAGCTCGTCTGAATAGACACAAGTAACGTTTGTAATAACTTAATAAGAAATAAACTCACAAGGTTTTCAATCTAAATGAAATTCTGAATGGTATTTATTTGAGAGGAAATCTAAATAAAACTTGGAAAATTCTAATAGGTATCAATCAATTAGCACTCTCGAAAATCTTCATTGCCGGTACCTTAAAAGTTTTTGAATAATTTAATATAAAGAGGCAAAGTTTATCTACCGGAAAAGTTATCAAGAAGTTAATCTTTGTGGCTATTCCCACACCGGGGGATTTCTTAGCTTTTTCTTAGCGGCAAAACCAAGGGAATCTCAATATCCGAGTATTGTGTTGCTTTCTTATGACACTTTGAATACGAGACTAAGATTAGGGTTTAATTATAAAATGTAATATTATTATCGAATTTCGACTAGATACGAGTTGATTTAATGATGAAAACAGATTGGAAAGGTTAAAACAATCCTAAAACTCCCATTTCCCAGTTCATTGGACCGTGACAGTTAATCATTCCGCTGTAACGTTTCGATGTGAACTGAAAATAACATGTTTGTTTATACGCTTTTATTGTTCTCTTTAATGATTATATAAAATAATTTAAACCCTTTCAGAGTTCCACTCCTGGACACGGGCCTCTCCTCAATACGAGGGGGATATGGGTATTACTCCTCCACGCTGTCTCGGGCCTGTTGAAAATTGGTTCAATTTTCAAAGACCAGATTTCCTCACAATGTTTTTAATCACTGTAATCAAGTGACAACCGTATTAAAATTATGATTAGCACATGGATTTTGTAAAACCCAGAGGCGTGCCAGGGTTTCAACCCAGTATGTTTTTAATATCATGTTATTACTTACAAGCAAGCATTCGTTTTCATGGACTTAAATACGTCCCTCGTATAATCTAGCACCCTGTATAACGATAGATAATAGGTGCCGACATAGTTTGAAACAATACGGTACACAGAATGTTGCCTGGCGTTTCGAAGTACCTACGTAACATATTCCATAACAAGAACCGGACTGTTTCTGTTAATAACCAGCCCACGTATGCTACCGACCTCTCAAGAACTATAAATCTACCGCAGACTTGCTTATTTCTGTTACTCGTACATTTCCACGCTGAAAGTTTTCGCAATATTATCGATATTCGAATAACATTTGACGTGAACCGAAAATTGTAGTTAACCCAACCATTTTTTTGTGTAAGGAAAATAAAATTCGCATGAAAATATTGGGTTATATTTTAGAGAATATTTGTAAAGTTGTAGTTTAGTCTATTTATGATCTATTATGTGCCGTGCAAATATATGATAACACGAGATACAACTAAATAAACTAAATATACTTACACCGTCATTATTATGTAATACTTTGCAGATATAGTCTATGCTGAGTGGTTCGCTGCCTAGCACCTCGCTTTGTTAATTACTATCAGTTAATTAAGGAAAACCTGTTATTGGCTTTATTTTTATATAATCTCCTATTATGTACAAACTTTTTGTGATACTGTTGGTTTTCTTTTCACATGAATAAATAAATAAAAAAAGTGGCCCGAATTGATCTAGGATCAAATTAGGTTAAACAAAATCCTATTTTTTTTAAGTTTCAAGCTTTTTTTCGACCCGTCCGTAATTTTCATTAAGTCAGTAGGTACATAATATTTATAGTTGAATGCTGTTTTACCAAGGGTCCGTCAACAATTGCCAGAACAAATTTAGTACCAAAACTAGCTCTTACCAACTCCGCACAAAAAGATCCACAAAGAGTTTAGAGTTTAGTTGTACTTTTGAACCTGCGTAATGAAAGGATTCCTGTGAAATAGTAAAAAAGTAAATAATTCAAGTAGCCTTTATACTAGTGGATAATTCTCTTGCAACTCCTATTCTTTCTTTAGATTAAATTCGTGCGAGTTCCATAATTTAGTTTTCCCCGGGACTCATTGAAAGGTCAAACCTGGGCGTCATCATTGAACACCATTGTCGATCCTGGCTTACATAAGTAACAGTGGTGGGAGTGTGTGGCGGGACTAGTGCCACTTTAAAAAAAAGTCTTTATAACTAGTTACAGTAACTGGGTTTAAATCACTTCGTCTAGGATATTACCCGAGTGCTTTATGTTAAGATACTGCATCTCTCGTGCTCAATCTCGGAACATTCTCATTAGTCGCACCAGCAGATGCGGAAGTACCCTTGATTGATTACTCCGAGATGCCTCTCATCCATTATTTTTGCAGAAATCCTGAGATAATGGATATCGTTTGTATCCAATAGCTTTGATACGATTGTGAAAATTGTGTTTGGTGTAGGTATTATATTTATTATCGTTTGTGATTTGATCGGAACATTTTTCATGTCTGGACAAATTGATAAATGATTAAGTTTTTTTTTTAAATCACGTTTAAGCGAATCACAATATTATGAAGATAATTCAAGGTCTCTTTTATTCTACGACATGACCGCGTTTTTCGAATTTGACGTTAGCAATTGAAAGGACAATTAATTAATTCGCCTTCTATTTCCTTTCGCACTTGCTTTACCCCAGAAATTGGTTCTCTATTAGAAGAAGATGTTCTATGAGCTATGTGGTAGTCCCTGTGGTGGCCGATAGTGGCGCTGTACAATTTTGCCATACAAATATGTTACAAAGGTTAGCGAGTGTGCTCGGTAGAGCGTATACCTGTGATCCTTACTGCCTTATTTTGTATGGTCTTCATTATTATTTTTAAATAGTAGGTTTATTTGTTGCTACTTTTCTACTTTTCCCATAAAGATTTCTATAAGTATTTTCCTGGATAACAAACATTTATCTTTACATCCGAACTCTCCGACATCATGCGAGTAGTACGCTTGTTTTCCGACTTTGGTAAAAAAGCTCAAACGACAAACTTTCAAATTAACTTAAAATGCATGTTAATACGTCATCCTCGATCAAAGTCCATGCCATACGTTATAAACCCCTTTTGGGATTAACTCGTTCCATATTCTATGTGTACTTTGCAATATTTTAATCCGAGATTATACCCGCTCTTATAATGAGAGTGATTGAACGCCAGCCTCCTCCAGGTAACACGGATATTGTTATCGGCTCATTGTTCGCGTGTTTACTCTAATATTATTATATGTGTATCAGATATCGTAGAGCTTTTAGCGGAATAATGAGAATTTCCTGTAAGTCACACTAGTGACATAATATACGATGTATGTTGTTTTGAAGCGAAGCTCTCTATCCGTGCTAAGCGTCAGTAGCGTTACACGATGACGTCAGTAGAGTTACACGATATATATAGTTATACAGAGTTGCAGCTGCGGCGCCCTACGCTTTATACTATAAAGCTTCGCCTCTTTCGGGCGTCCCGAGACGGCACCGTTTTTTTTTCTTTAACAAAGTCGGAAAACAATCTAACGACCCGTCTGAAGTTAAGCAGAAATCGTAGCCTATAAATGCTGGCATTCAATATAATAATAAGGCATTGCTCGCACTTTTCCAATCTAAAGCGGGCTACAGCTCATATACGGGCTTTCTCGACCGGGTAGCTGTTATAGCTGCGCTTCGTACAGTGATAAGAGAGAGCCGGAAGCCCAGCTCCCGCTCCCTTACACTCCCTCTGTCCCACTCCCTTTAGGTTAGCAACGAGCGAACAATGTCGTATGGTAACTGCTCAACCACGTCCGTGGCGTACGACCCGTATAAATAAAATAAACCTACCTAAAGGAATAAATAAATCGCTTGTACTATGGGTACCGTAGGATGGACTGACACTTCTCGATTCAGATTGTCTAGAGAATTCTATTCTAATTCTAATATTATAATTAATAAGTAGAATAATAAACGATTGTACTTAGGTATAACAATGAGTTCCAAAGTCAATATCATATCCCAAGTTTGGGTACAACCGCACTGTATGAAAAATAGATACACGATCCTTAGCAAATAGCCGTTTCATATCGAAGGACTAAGGCTAAGGGTTCACGAAGAGACCCTCTATAAATCAAAACATGTTTAGTGAAATATATTGAAATTGTATCTGGAATATGAAATTCAGGCAACTTACTATACCTGAATATAAACTAAGACTTAAAATTATATTAGCATTAACGAAGGCGCTGTTCATTATTAAAATAAGCCCTTTTAGTAACTTATTCATTGGGAAGCAGTGATAGCCGATTGGTTAATGAAGCACGCATTTTGTGGGCACTACTAGGCCCTGGGTTCCAACCGCGGCTCTAACTTCTGGGTATTTCTAATTACAAATCATAATGTAAATGATTATAACTCGCATACGGTGTAAAAACATCATGAGAAAACTAGATATCTTAGAAAATCTAACAAATTTTCGAAAGACATGCGAACATGCGAATCCGGCATCCCCCACTGGGCCAGCCTGGTGGCTTGAATTCTCCCTCATATTGAGTGGAGGCCAGTTATATAGCAAGCAGGCACACAAACAAGAAAAGTGATATAAATTTTATGTACAGAAAACTGGATTTACAACACCCATCTCGACAAGTCATAAAGACATTGGCAGGACCAGAGCGGAGTAAAACAGTCTGCGTCTAAAACGTGCCGCGAAAGCTGTAAAACACCAGTCACTTAATAAAAGATCTCCCCAGGGAAGTGAGGCAAACGGCTCAATAAGATAGACGGTATCATCATCTCTGAAAAAAATGTCGTAAGCCGTAGGAGGGGCCACATTAAATAAATTGCAGCCGTCTACCGCTCGCCGCGACATCTGCGTCAACTCTCTAAACGCTAACTACGTTTTGAGGGGTTTGCTCTACTTAACGCCTGAGGAACGGATCTTTATACGTCAAGTGACTAACACCCGTATCTATGAACAAGTCATTACTTATCTTAATCTTTATGGCTCGTATTTCATAAATTGATCTCAAGTCTGAAGCCAATCTCGGAAATGTCATTCTTATGTCCTACTAGTAGAAAATGACATGACAAAATCATACTCAAGATCGCTCTTAAACTTGAAATTGATTTATTAATATGGGTTTACATATTCACTTCTGATGTGTGTGTGTTCCGAATCTCCTAAACGGCCTGAACGATTTTGATGACGATTTCATTTTGTACTTTCGGGGTCACCTCGGTGGTTTATAATTGTATCCAGTAGGTGGCGCTGTTGTTGACGTCTAGAAAATACGCTAGTAAAGCTGCGGGCAAATGCTAGTGTTGTACTAAAACATAACATGACATCTCTACCTTCTCTCCCTTAGCTACTATACGCCGATCTTCTTTGAGAATTTGAGAAGTTGTGTGAACCATAGAGCTGTGGTATATTGGCTCTACCACCGTAAATATATAGTAATAAAGCTAAATTAGTTAGTATGTTTACTTACCATCAGAATTTGTACCTGCTATTGGTGGAATGGCCAAATAAATAAATAAATAATAAATACCGCCAGACTGACGTTGCTTAGTTTGAGACCATACAACTGTATGGGACCATAACCAGTTGGTTATGGTCCAAGCAACGCTTGTACTATGGGCTGCTACCGTACCATGGACTGGTGGTCCTAGTGATACCCGCACTTGGGTAAATTACGAAAATAACCCGCAACCACCCGGTGCAGTGAGCCGATCGGCCTACGCTCGAACCACTGCGCCAAGCGGTCGTCCCAATCAAAAGCAACCTAAATCTAGAAAGTACAATTGAATCTTTAGTACTGTACGTAGATACAATTAGCTTAGATCTCTACCGACATAATTTAACAAAACATTTCCTTTTTGCTTTTTCGGTCCTTTTTCTTTAAATGCCTCCCTATACTTCGTATGCTAGCTTAGAGGCCGGCTAGGAATGTCTACGTTTCTAAAAACATTACGTTTAGATGCGAGACGAGACGGGTCATAAGCGCTCCCTGTAAGGGTTTTGTCAATTTCAGATAGTAATATCTTTATTTATGTCGTTACTACACTGGATACTGCGATTATTTGGGTTTTCTTTTGGTTTTGGGTTTTGTAGACAGATAAAATAGATGAACACTTAAAAAACAAAACTATGAACATATAGTAGTTTGTATTGGGTGGCTTTACTGCAAGCAACAGTGAGAACATTTATGTTTGCTTATTCTGATGGATCGTTTTATATTAGCTGACCTTTGAAGGAAAATATCGCGCATCATTAAAATAAGACCCCACACTTGTACTAAATTTGACTGCTTGATTAATTAATTATGACATAAAATCTATTGAATATAATTCAAACATAATTAAATAATTTGCTAAAGTAGGTAAGTGGGTCAGTAATCGTTCGACTCATAAAGAGGTATTAAATAGAAAAGTGAGTGCGGAGCTTGGGGGACCGAAATGAAGCGTCGCTCCCGAAATCTTCCAAATGAGTTGTATAACTTTTATAAGTTCCATCTCCATCGAGATTGGCTTTAGGGATCGTTAGCCCCGAATCGTCAACCATTTCCGGACCACTGGGTGGATTTATCTAAAACTTATAGGTACGTTATAATATGGGTGCCTAAAGTCGCAATGCTTTTCGGGTTATCTGAATTCGAATCCAATTATTTCAATGAAAACTAACGGAAATCTGGCACTGGTTGCAGGTTGCAAATGACCAGTAGCATCCACCCAGGATGCGAGGATCCACCCATGATGATAAACGATTGTGACACAGTGAGTCATGCGTATGCTAGTACCCAAGCGACCCAGTTCACGCAACTCAGGGCAGCGCAGATTTTATAGCGTTTGAGCACAGAGCTGCGTACGCTGTGACGTAGGCACGTGGAACGCAGGCATGTGTCTGTTCTGCGCTGCGGCTCGTTGCAGTGACGTCACAGATTCTGCGTGACAAGTGCATGTGATGTAATGTTTTTATGAAAAGTGACACTGACATTTGTAATGCTAGGAAAATAGGGTTGCACCTGTGCCGTTTAGCTGCGTTGTAGCATTCGCTCGTGACCTATGTCTGCGTCATGATGGCAGCCCTGCCAAATCTGCACTATGCTGTGTTACGTCACCTGCCTGTCAGCATACGATTAGTGTTATGATCTATATATTATTACGTGAAGCAAAAACTTTCAACCGCTTAGTAAGAAAATTGCGCGGACGGAGGAGTATGAAATTTCCCACACTTTTATATAGAGAAGGAGTGCAGAATGCTAATATTCTTTAAAAATTATGCATAAAAATACATTAAATCAATAAATAAAACATCACACACACTACCATGCGTTTGACACACACATATTTGTAACTTCCACTTGGTGACTGACTGACTGTCTGAATGATAAACGGTGACAGGCGGGACTTTCATAGTGCATTCTGCGTGTCAGTATCAAATAGTCTTTGACAATAGAACCTTAATGACGTTTAAAATTAAAATTTAAATGTTATGGTCGAATTTAGACCATTATAACGGAAATACTAGTTAAATTAAACATTTGAATTCTGAGCTTGGAGTATCACAGGTCATGTTGTTTTGTATATCTGTTGTTATTATCTAAACAAAATTATTGAATGACTAATCCAAACACGAAATTAAATATAAAAGTGTAAACCATAACTTAGAATACGGAACGGAGCGCTACCGGACCACTCAAATGAGTTTTATAACTTTTATAAGTTGTGTCTCCAGCGAGATGACTTTAGCTTGTCCTTAGGGGCGTCGCGCCCGTAATTATGTTTAATGACACCGTTTATCGCTAACATTACTATTACCATCTTTGTACGGTCCGAGGTCGAAGATAGTCCAGTTTTTTCTTGCTCCGTTATTTTAATTCCCAAATCAAGTTAAATGTGATCAGTTTACGTGAAACTTCTCAGTAACTATAGTGAAGTGTCTATACTAAAGAATGGTGAAAACAGATTACTGAAATATCTTCAGTTTGAAAAAATATAGGCAAATTTAAAACATCAATTTCCAAAAATTTCTCGTTCCTGACCTACACCAACCCGCAATTTGCTCGCTCGGTGCAGCGTCGCGCGTGCCACAGCCCTCCCCGCACGTCTTGTGACTTCCCGCTAGCGCCCTCGGGAATCTACTATTACGCCCTATTAACATACGAGCGTGCGTAGTGAAGTCCACTTATTGAAAGTTTATCACTGGAAGTAGGTAAGTGAGAATTATAAACGGACGTTTAGCATGTCACGTAGCAACCGTGCAAAAATATCTACCCCAGGAACCATGGACACAGACAACAATTTGTCACTTCTACTTACGGAAGTCAAACTGTTGCGACAGGAAGTAAGTGACCTAAAGCAACAGAACACAGACATTGGATTAAAATTATCTTCTGTGAATGATATACTAAACCTGAAGCTAGAAGAGTTTGACAGGAAAATATCTGCTAGAGATGATGAGATAATTATGCTCAAAGAATCTTTATGCCAACTACAATTCAAGATAAACTTCACGGACCAATTAAATATGCGTTCCGAGCTCGAATTAGCGGGAATCCCAGAAGAAAATATGGAAAACCTCTGTCACATCGTGATGACAACTGCTAGAAAGATTGGTGTAGAATTATCAGAAGCTGATATTGACGACGTCTCCCGTGTCGGGCCACGTCACCCCAATATTGTAGAAAAACCCAGGCCTATAGTCTTAAGACTGACTCGTCGCGCTAAACGGTCTGATATGCTAAGAGCAGCTAAGAGTAGACGGCCACTCTCGTCTGATGACATAGTTTCAGGAACCTCTACCAAAATATATATAAATGAACGTCTGACCAAAGTGAATAGGCAATTATTTCGTGACGCTCGTATGCGAGCTCAGGTGCATGGATTTCGGTTCTGCTGGATCCGTGACGGAACCATACTCGTACGAAAAGCTGAGAAGATGCCGCCAATCCCGATACGGACATCGGCGGACCTGGATGAACATGTGGGACCTGTGCAAGTTATGCTATCCTAGCTGGTTTAGTATAAATATCTCTCATTCATTTCTGTACATGACACTTCTCAGTCCTAGCCTTAACCTTACGCTAATGATTAACTGTTTAAATTGCAATATAATTTTACGCAAATCCTACCTTTTTAAAATAAATGTAATAATAATTCTGCTATTCTTCATATACAATATACTCAGACATGCATCTCTCCTGACACTCTACTACACGCACATGATACATATTATTACAACTACTTGCTCGCATTACTCGCACAAGCGCACAACTTACCTTGAATACTACCTATTTGTCACTCATAAATGTATAAATCCATTTACATGCCATTTACAGATCCCGTACAAATTCACAACTTTTTGTCCACACTTTTCACACAACATTGTCGAATTCTCTTCTCTTCTTACACTTTCACACGTCACACTCAATCAAATAAATGGCAGTCTCACTGTGCATACACAAATAATTATAATATATACCGAATTTACAATGCAAACCGATTACAATAACAACGTCAGTTTGATGAAAACTTTAACAGTTGTTATAAATATATCACAGAAACAAAATAATTTAGTTAAATGCTTATCCCGTATACACCTAGAGGTCTTCAGATTAATAAGTTATTTTACAATATTTTCACTGGTTGTAATTCATTTCCGTATAATTTCCATTCAAGTTCTTGACATAAAATCTGTTATGATCTTTTATCTTGGTCTTATAATAGAAAGAGCTTCAAAATGACTAATTTTCTATCTAACGAACTAGACGATAAGTTTATAGCATGTCAAGAACTTGATGACCTTGAATATTGTCACAATATTTTGACCTCTGAATATAATCTAAAAATCTTATCACTTAATATTCGTAGTATACAACATAATTTCAATATGTTTTGTATTGCATTAAAACGAATAAACATACCTTTTGACGTGATTGTCTTAACCGAATGCTGGCTAGGAATAAATCCAATTATTGGACAAATACACGGTTACAAGTCTTATCACACGGAGAATAACCTCAATCAGAGTGGTGGAGTAGTAACATACGTCAATGAATCCTGGAATGCAACTGTTTCTGAACCTAGTTTTCAAGACGCTGAAACTTTGGTTATTCAACTGTCTAATAGCGTAACACTTATTGCTATTTATCGTTCACCATCTTACAGGCAATTTGATAATTTTCTATCCTCTCTTGACAAAACACTAAGTTCATTTAGTAACTGTCCAACATTAATAGTAACTGGAGATATTAACATTAATATTTGTGCGACTGACAACTCATGCGTAGACTATCTGTGTCTAATGGCAGAACATGCACTTCAGCAGGTCATATCCAGACCAACCAGGAAAGATTCTTGCTTAGATCACATATTTTTGAAATCTTATCACCAGTCTACCATGGGCATTGTCTGTGACGTTGATATTTCCGATCATCGCATGATAATGATGGGTCACAAGATGAGTTCCTCAAAGAGCTCGAAAATTCATAATCGTACTATAAAACATACTAATTATTCAGCAGTTGTATTAGATTTGAAAAACACAGATTGGTCCAAGGTGTTATGCGAAAATGATGTTAACTCAGCAGCTGACGAGTTCAATACAATTATTTCTACTGCAGTGAGAAAAAACACAACTGAAACAAAATTCAGCCGTTCAAAACATATATGGAAACCCTGGATCACACCCGGCCTCGTTAAGTGTATGAATAATAGAGACAAACTACATCTGGACCTGAGAAAACACCCTAACAATGTAACTAAAAAACTTATTTACAATAGATATAGAAATTTTCTAACTAATCTCATACACAAATTGAAACATGACTATGAAAGCCAACAACTAAATAAGAATCTACACAATTCTAAAGAATTGTGGAAGACTATCAAAAATATCAGCGAATTTTCGAACAACAAAAATAATGCTACAGAACTCCTATCGCATAAACACTCAGCTCAAGAATCTGTCGATAGCTGTAATGAATACTTCTCCACAATTGGTAAGAACCTTGCCGATAAAATCCTCTCCGAGATAAATTTTAATCAAAGCGTATTACTATCGCAGATAAACTTGGGTAAATCCTCAAATACAAGTTTATTTATGCAGCCGACTGACAATTTTGAAATAAGTGAAACAATCGCAAAAATAAAATGCAATAGTGCCCCTGGAAGGGATGGTTTTACACCATATCTAATTAAAGAAATAAAACATGAAATATTGATCCCATTAACATATATCGTCAACTTAAGTTTAAGCTCAGGAGTATTTCCTACAAAATGGAAAGAAGCCATGGTAATCCCCATCCACAAGAACGGGTCAAAGCAGAGTCCCATAAATTATAGGCCCATTTCTCTCTTGGGTATTTTCTCTAAGATTCTCGAGAAAATAGTAAACAAACGTCTCATATCCTATCTAGATTCCAATTATCTAATTTCCAACCACCAATTTGGATTCAGACAAGCTAGGTCCACTGAAGATGCGGTAAGCCAACTTAGTAGTCTTGTGACTTCTTATTTGGATAACAACGAAAAATGTATAGGTGTCTTTTTAGATCTCGCGAAAGCATTTGACACCGTTGCAATCCCCATACTCTTAAAAAAGTTAGAGATAATTGGAATTAGAGGGCTTCCACTCAAATGGTTTGAAACCTACCTAACAGATCGAAAGCAATGTGTAAAGGTAGGGGAATGCACTAGTAGTTATCAAAACGTAACATTCGGTGTTCCGCAAGGCAGTGTTCTGGGGCCGACTTTATTTATCATCTATATGAATGATATTCACCGTGCTATATCACATAAAGCTGAAATTATATGCTATGCTGATGACACAGCAATTCTATTTCGTGGCAATTCTTGGGAATCAGTCCAAGAAAAAGCTCAAAATGGTATCTCCTGTATAAAACGTTGGCTTGATTTTAATCTCCTTTCCCTTAACGTTAAAAAAACTAGTTACATTTGTTTTCACAAAACTAAGGCATCTGCCACAACAGTACCAGTAAGTATCAAGATCCATACAGCCACTTGCAATAGAATATCTTTATGTTCCTGCGAAGAAATTCAAAAGGTTGAAACAATCAAATATCTAGGGATTATTATTGACCAACGACTCTGTTTTCAACCGCACATTAATCAAGTAGCTAATCGTACGCGGAAACTAATACATATTATGAAACTTCTACGTAACTCAGCTGACAGCAAGACATTAAAGCTTGTATATGTAGCACTATGTGAATCAGTGATTAGTTATTGCATAACTGTATGGGGTGGAATGGGCATCACAACTATGCTACAAATCGAGCGGTCTCAACGCTCGGTGTTGAAAATAATGCATAAAAAACCATTCAGGTACCCTACAGATCGCCTATACTCTGATACTTTGGTTCTTAATGTACGGCAATTATATATTCTAAAAATTGTGCTGAAACAACACAAATCTGTTCTCCAGTCATCAATTTACAGGAAACTTCTACAGCTACGTATATTTAAATGTCCTCCGAAAGTCGTAAATACATCCTTCGCTCAACATTTGCAAGATTTCATGCTCCCATTTATTTACAATAAAATTTTAAAAATTTGTGATATCAAATCAAGTCGATTAAAACAAGCTAAAATTATTGTGCAGAAATGGTTACTAACACAGTCATATGCTGAAACTGAGAATTTAATTAGAATATTGAAGTGAATTTTATATGGTTATCAACCCCTTCTTACCCAATACTGACACATATCCCAAACTTTCACCCGCACATCATATATACACCATACATACACCATCATATTTACACTTCCCTAAACACCCAAATACCAAACCGCCGGACGATATTTCATAACTATTTATGGCTTACCTTTTAAGTACCTATACGTATATTTTTTACAGTGTTGTTTTAGTTTATAGTCTTGGTTTTATATTATTTAATTGTTTGCTGCACTCACATTATCTACTATTTGATTCCTACTTACAAATTGTTTCTTGATCTCGGACAACATAATGTATTTATGGTAATTTTTTTAGAACTGGCTTCCACGAGACAGGTTTTTACCTAGTGTGGATGCCATCAGTAATTGTAGTTATGCTTTTGTCATTTCCCATTACTTAGTTTATAAGAACTTTTCATGTAAACTATTGTTCTGGAAATAAATTTATTATTATTATTATTTATTATTACAAAGTTGGTATTCGTGTTTTATTCGAGCACATTTTGGACGAATGTTGGCGCCATAATCGTCGTGACGTCGTCATCGTCATTTGAATGGGTGTTCCTTACTTACTTTTACTTTGTTGAAAAATGTATTTTGATAATAATAATTAATTTCGACGTCCACTGTTACATTGTATCTAGATTATTATTTTTATATTCACAAAAAAACAACTCCGGTTCGTGAATCATTCATCTGAGCTAAACATTGATTTTAATTGAAATTTTATTAATGACTAGCTGTGCCCCGCGACTTCATCCGCGTAGTATTGGATTATCGGGTTAAAAAGTATCCTATATGTTAATCCCGGTTGTTCCAAATTTCATCCAAATCCGTTCAGTAGTTTTTGCGTGAAGGAGTAACAAACATACATACATACATACATACATACATACATCCACACTCACAAACTTTCGCATTTATAATATTACTAGGATAGGTAATTGGGAGGTGAAAGTAACTGATGTTATTCTTGATGTTGTAACAACCCAAGCCACACACCCCGGGCATCTCATGAAATATTTGAATATAATAATGGCCAAGTGATCCGTATCGTCTAGTAGTTATAGGACCTAACGTAGTGAACCGGAAATAGTAACCTAAATTCTTTTAGTGAAAGATTGGTATTCTAAGAACAAACATACTTACATTAAATACTCCCTAATCTAACCTAAACCGTTAATATTCTATGTTCTAAGTATAAATAAGACTGTCCTATTTCAACCTAAGTTTAATGTTGAAGAGGTTTATGTCCTTAAATTACTCTATGTGAAAGTATAAATATACACAAATAATATGAACTAGTGGATGACGGTTATATAAAAGATATTATGCAGCAATTATTTGTTTTTGGACAAGGTCGGGAGCCCCATTCCACGCTGCCCGACTATGGGAAACATCTCATATATATTTTCCCTCCTTGACTTGTCACTCAGTCAACTATTTTAAATTAATAAATTGTTTTAGTACAACTTTAATATCAGCTAAAATTGTCTAGTTTACTTCCTTTAAATAGGAAAAGTATATTCCAATCATTTGGCCATTAACAAGACCTTCAGGATTTCTTCTGCTTCATAAGTCTATAATATTAATAGATACACATTCGCTAAGTTTAGTCAGTGACTTGTTAGCATCTCGATCATCTACTTGTGATGAGAATACCAACAGGGTCTACCGCCCCAAGTATGACCAAACATAGGATTGTAGTTATATAGCTGACAAATCAGGTCAGTGACTAGTTAGCATCTCGATCATCTACTTGTGATGAGAATACTAACAGGGTCTACCGCCCCAAGTGTGACCATCATTGGATTGTAGTTATATTGAAAGCTGATAAATTAGATCAGTGACTTGTTAGCAACTCTATCATCTACTGTTTAGTGATTGCCAACAGGGTCTACCGCCCCAAGTATGATCCAAAACATCAAGCTATTAGCCGAGGTATAAGTAAGTAAATAACGTAAATAGATAGACTTATCAGCCAGTTTCAATCCATCCAGATTCTCATCTCTGAACCAAATGATATTATGTTCAATTAATAAAGCAAAATTATGCAAAATTATGCAAAATGCTTGCACTATACTTGATAGTATTGAAATTGAAAGTAAGAATGTAGGTATCAAAGTTACATTATGTATGTTTAAGCAATGCAAAAATAAGACTTTACCACTCATTCGTAAACCTAATCCAATGGAGAAGAATGAGCAAGAAACTCCATGGATATTACAAAAGGTCCTACCTATCCTATCAACAATTTATATTTATATTTTAGTCAATATTCTCTAATGTAGTTGAACAGGTTACAATTTGTACGCACCGCCATTATTGTACTCGACGCGTAGGTATTGTTTTGAATTTGGAAAAAGAATCGTCCTACATCTATCCTGATCTGTGGACACTAATACCTAGGCTAAATTCCATTCTAATATAGAAATGTAAAATTAATTACTTTGTTGAAATAGGAACTTACCAGGAACAGGCGAAACAAACCAATTATAAAATAAAATTAAATACTTATTTGCAAAATCTTCTACTCTTGTGTACCTTCCGGGATCCCAACGTTGACTATCCCTCTCCTACCATTCCACCCCCCGCACACCCCCTCGCGTCCTTCCGGCCTCACACGTAGGTTCATCTCCCCGTTCCGCCGCTCGCGCCGTCAAGCCAAATCCCAGATAGGTAACTAACTAATACTGTTACCTACGTTTCATTAAAAATATTAAATAATTTTTAGACAATTTGTTTTAGATAAGATTAAATAATAATTTTATTATAATTAATTAAATTGATGTCTCTATTTATAAATTAGCCTGATATATTAATATTTGTGCACGTGACGGACGAGTTCGTACCGTTACAGCCAACCCCCAAAATTTATGCAGGTGAATGAATATTTAACCGAAGTAAATTTTTCATGAACCACAAATAAATGCACAAATATGATCTAAATAATAATATCAACCCCAGAAGAACTAACTAGTGCAAATTCTAATTTGCCAATATTCGCTTCAGAAAATTGGTCTAATGCATGCGTGTTACATGTGTGTGAGCCTACAATGAAAAGTGTATTTACACCGAATTGGCGATAATTGCTGTATGAACCCAAGTCAAAGCTTACTAACGTAGCAATCATGAACAAAAAATAACTGCTCGCAGGGACAGTCCAAACTCCGGAAGGAAACCCGTTGTGAGCAGGTCAATCCTAGTGATTTAGTGTAAACCTTTCACACCAAACCCACCTTACGTATGGTGTGAACCGAATACACCATCCTATCAAAGTCTAGACCTCCCAATGGCTAACAAGTGATAATTTCCCATGACTGCAACATCCCACCAAAACTTAAGCCCACAACAACAACTTATTCACAATTCGGAGCATGTAGAGTGTACCAAACGAAGATATTGTTTGCTGCCGGTAGAGTACGGACTTCTTATGAGATCAGTTTATACTGATGTATGTCTACTGACCTATCCTAACACCAAACTCCATCATAAAAAGCCCTTTGATTGTGTTAATGATTTTCTGATTCTCAAACATTGACAAACCGTTTCGTACCAAGACATCGCAGAATCACTTAGGCCCTTCAAAACCTATAAAAATGAATAATCATACTTCATACCTAATTCATACATCAACTACCCTATCGTAGAAAACATACTAATGCTTACAAAGCTTCTACATTCATAGCGAAACACACCACCTAAATAATCCTACAACATTACTCAGGACGAATACTACGAATAATTTTGCACATTTGGTCTAAGTAGATACCTAAACACCACTGCACAACCCCCAGATTGGATGTAACAGAACGATTCGAATAATTACGCAAATTTAAATAACGCATGAATACCTATATCATAACGATTTTATAAAATAGGTAGATACGCAAAACGTCAGTTATGAAAACCCGAAACCGTGAACAACGCAACACAACAACAAATTTATAACTATTTACGCAAAATTCCAATGTATGAAATACTAAGAAAGGAAGGTAGGTAGGTACTTAAATTGATAAGAACGCGAAATTACATTTAACGCAAAACGCAACCCTACGATTTAGACTACTGATTATTTATACATCTAGAATCCTTGTATTGAATTTTAAGTAAAATAGTTGCAAACCAACTTTAAATCGCCGTAGATCATGAATGTAAACTAAATATGACCTTCAAATACCTATTCAATGATACCCCCCTTAACATAGTTCGCGAATTTTATCAAATAAATAAAATACAAATATCGCCAGACCAACACACCAACCCCAAGGTCCCAAACCAAACAACGCCGCATCACGGGCGTCGATCCATGAATCGGGCGATCCCAACACCACCTAGACCCGGGCCAACCAGGAAAAGGCCAACTCCGAAACTCACCCCGACGGGAATAGAACCCGCAACCACAATTCGCAGTGCCCCGAGAGATTCGACACTTGTCCTTACAGGAATCGAACCTGCAACTACCACGCACAGCGCGCCAAGAGATCAGACACTTGTCCTTACAGGAGTCGAACTCGTTTCCACCACGCTGAGCGATCCACCACTTGTCCTTACGGGAATCGAACCCGAGTCCACCACGCTGAGATATCCACCACTCGTATTTACGGGAATCGAACCCGTATCCACCGCGCTGAGAGATCCACCTTTTGTCCTTACAGGAAGCGAACCCGTATCCACCACGCTGAGAGATCCACCATCTGTCCTTACGGGAGTCGAACCCATATCTACCATGTTGAGAGATTCACCACTTGTCCTTACGGGAATCGAACCCGTATCCACCACGCTGAAAGATCCACCACTTATCCTTACGGGAATCGAACCCGTTTCCACCACGCACGCGCAGCGAGCTAACTAAGCGACACGGTCCACACGGGAATTGAACCCGTAACCATCAAACACGGGGAGCTAGCTGAGCGCCTCGAAGCTTATTCAAACGGGAATCGAACCCGCAACCACTACGCGCAACAAACCAAGCGTCCCACACACGAACCACCACGTCAAGCGGTCGACAATTTTTTTCAATAAGACGTCTGGCTGTTGGCAACAACAAACACATCACTCCTGCGTCGCGCAGTCGGGTAAATAATAACCTGTGAAGATATAATGACACAAAAAGGTCAAAAACAATAAATTACACATAACTATTACAAATAATAATAAATTAAAAGAACGTCCGAGCGATAACGTACCTATTCGAAATATTAGCGTTTTCCTACCTACAAGCGATTTTCATATTTTATTTGGTAATCATAGATATCTACCTAAATTCTGAAAGAAAGCAATATTTTATAGATACCTACTTATCACAGTATTCATAAGTATGTAGTACTTACCTACTCTTAAAATCTATTTTACCCATAGACGAAGGAAGTGAACCTAATATTGCAAAAAGGTCTTTGATTTTACCGACATTTTTAATTACATGTCCTACCTAACCACATCAACAGTCATTATTCCTATTAAAACCATTTATACATAAAAGCATAATATGAGCCTGCCTGCCTAACATGTCTAACTTAAATCATTTAACAAACTACCTATTTGCCTATCCTACAACAAGGTACCTTTTCTAGAGTCTCAACTCATTTTTTTTAATTTTTACTCATAGTGGATAGTTAAGTACCTAATCATCTTCTAAACTACAATATACGAGTAAAGTTAATAAGTCTAGTTGAGTAACTACCTATATTCGTTAAGTACTTACCTACTCCGATTCTTCGTCTAACTAACTGTAAAAACCTTTAAATTAAACATTATCAAATAATCCTTAAACTTTTTATCTTTGAAGGTACCTAGCCTACCTACAAAACCTTTTGTTCTATTCGGTTCAAGTTATGGGAGTGGGAAATTAGGTATTTTCTTTCAATAAACAAGTACTTACCTACATTATTGTCTCAAGACTAGTTACCTAACTCAATTGAGGAATAAGTAAACTCTTACCGAAAGCTAATATTTTTTTTTACGTGAACATGATTCTAAGACTTCAACTAGATTGGTAGGTAAATGAGGATCTAACTTGGTAATCGTTTTTAAATAAATAGGTATTTTTATTAGTAATATTTAATTTTATTATCCATGTACCTATGCGAATCTAAATGTTATTTAATTATATAGAAGGCTATCTTCCATTTCTAATAAATACCTACTAACCTACTTTGGAATCCGTATTTCTACAATTAACCTCTTATGTAGGTACACGCCTATCTATCCTTTCTAGTAAGTACTTACTTACCTACTTTGGGGTACGCATTTCCGCATTACTGACTACTAATCTCCTTAACTCATATTTACCTATGCATTAATTGATTAATAGATACTTATCTATTAGTTCCTAGACCCGTTCTAAGATGTAAATTTCTACCTTGCTTCGCCTTTATTCGTATCTATCAAACAATGAAAACCTTCCTAGAGTTTACTTTATAAACTTATAATAATTACCTATAAACCGAACAACACTATAATAAACTACCTTCCTACCTACCTACTTACTGAACTCTTAAATATAGACAACCTCTAAAATAAAGCTAGTCTTATTATAAAACTTCCCATAATATGAAAACTGTAAATATTATCTTACCTAAAAATCCCCTAAAATAAAACCCCTTTATTTTATTTTCAACCCCCAGACTCTAATACGAAAACCACCTTCTGTACGGCACTTACCTACTAAGTACTTAACAATAGTACGTTTTTTTCTGTGAACCGGACATTTAAATTTTACGACATGGATATGGACATGAATTAAAACTACGAACACCTTACAAGCCAATTTATAACTTTCTTACTCTAAGGAAAACGAACCGCTTTCGCTTTATCTAACAGCTGACAACATCGAAATTTATTCAATGCTAAAAAAATTAATATCCATCCTCAAATCGATTATTTAATATATTATTCGATTATCGATTAATAGTACATCGTAATTATTTCCACTAAACTTCCCTAAAGTAAAATAATGAAATAATACCTATTATTTGTCAATGCATTATTATTTTACGTCCTGTAACGTATTACTACCATAACTATCATTTAATATTACTAAATTACCAAATCGATTATTCTACAATATATAATATTATATTGTTTAACTGATATTGGCATAATGATAAAACTACCATCTATTGGTTACCTCTAATGTCAATGAAGTTTTTATAACCTAAAATGTAAACATTGAATTGATGTAAATTATATTGTTATTTCCTGAGTAAAATAGCCAAACAACTAATTGAACAAAGGGATGAACAGTGCACTAATAGACCTACATACCTATTCAACTTGAAATGTTACTATCAAACGCACGAACCGCCTCCATCGATACAACAGAACGTAGCTTACAGTAGATTTGTGAACTATCATAAATACATAACTATTGGAATTAACGTGATTCCTACCTTTCAGTGTTATTTATCTAAATCTAGCTATAGTCCTAACATAATGAATACCAATCTTAATCACTTTCCTTTACACAAGCAACAAATTGTGACTTATAAAAGTCACTTAATATAGTTCATACCAAACAAAACATTACTTTAATTAAACAAATACCGTGGCAATCCAGGATTCATATTATCCTGGTCACGGCACCAAATTGTAACAACCCAAGCCACACACCCCGGGCATCTCATGAAATATTTGAATATAATAATGGCCAAGTGATCCGTATCGTCTAGTAGTTATAGGACCTAACGTAGTGAACCGGAAATAGTAACCTAAATTCTTTTAGTGAAAGATTGGTATTCTAAGAACAAACATACTTACATTAAATACTCCCTAATCTAACCTAAACCGTTAATATTCTATGTTCTAAGTATAAATAAGACTGTCCTATTTCAACCTAAGTTTAATGTTGAAGAGGTTTATGTCCTTAAATTACTCTATGTGAAAGTATAAATATACACAAATAATATGAACTAGTGGATGACGGTTATATAAAAGATATTATGCAGCAATTATTTGTTTTTGGACAAGGTCGGGAGCCCCATTCCACGCTGCCCGACTATGGGAAACATCTCATATATATTTTCCCTCCTTGACTTGTCACTCAGTCAACTATTTTAAATTAATAAATTGTTTTAGTACAACTTTAATATCAGCTAAAATTGTCTAGTTTACTTCCTTTAAATAGGAAAAGTATATTCCAATCATTTGGCCATTAACAAGACCTTCAGGATTTCTTCTGCTTCATAAGTCTATAATATTAATAGATACACATTCGCTAAGTTTAGTCAGTGACTTGTTAGCATCTCGATCATCTACTTGTGATGAGAATACCAACAGGGTCTACCGCCCCAAGTATGACCAAACATAGGATTGTAGTTATATAGCTGACAAATCAGGTCAGTGACTAGTTAGCATCTCGATCATCTACTTGTGATGAGAATACTAACAGGGTCTACCGCCCCAAGTGTGACCATCATTGGATTGTAGTTATATTGAAAGCTGATAAATTAGATCAGTGACTTGTTAGCAACTCTATCATCTACTGTTTAGTGATTGCCAACAGGGTCTACCGCCCCAAGTATGATCCAAAACATCAAGCTATTAGCCGAGGTATAAGTAAGTAAATAACGTAAATAGATAGACTTATCAGCCAGTTTCAATCCATCCAGATTCTCATCTCTGAACCAAATGATATTATGTTCAATTAATAAAGCAAAATTATGCAAAATTATGCAAAATGCTTGCACTATACTTGATAGTATTGAAATTGAAAGTAAGAATGTAGGTATCAAAGTTACATTATGTATGTTTAAGCAATGCAAAAATAAGACTTTACCACTCATTCGTAAACCTAATCCAATGGAGAAGAATGAGCAAGAAACTCCATGGATATTACAAAAGGTCCTACCTATCCTATCAACAATTTATATTTATATTTTAGTCAATATTCTCTAATGTAGTTGAACAGGTTACAATTTGTACGCACCGCCATTATTGTACTCGACGCGTAGGTATTGTTTTGAATTTGGAAAAAGAATCGTCCTACATCTATCCTGATCTGTGGACACTAATACCTAGGCTAAATTCCATTCTAATATAGAAATGTAAAATTAATTACTTTGTTGAAATAGGAACTTACCAGGAACAGGCGAAACAAACCAATTATAAAATAAAATTAAATACTTATTTGCAAAATCTTCTACTCTTGTGTACCTTCCGGGATCCCAACGTTGACTATCCCTCTCCTACCATTCCACCCCCCGCACACCCCCTCGCGTCCTTCCGGCCTCACACGTAGGTTCATCTCCCCGTTCCGCCGCTCGCGCCGTCAAGCCAAATCCCAGATAGGTAACTAACTAATACTGTTACCTACGTTTCATTAAAAATATTAAATAATTTTTAGACAATTTGTTTTAGATAAGATTAAATAATAATTTTATTATAATTAATTAAATTGATGTCTCTATTTATAAATTAGCCTGATATATTAATATTTGTGCACGTGACGGACGAGTTCGTACCGTTACAATGTTAGGTAGTTACCGTAGATAAAAAGATGCTGGTAATACTAATGCTATTACTCGCACGTTGTTGACATGAAGGAGAGTGTAGAAGAGGGCGGGGAATGGAGCGGTGGAGACTTCAGGCTTGCGGCTGTCTCACTTATAGTACGAAACGCAGCTAAAACAACTACTTTACGTCGGTAGTTTGTGAAAGGGTGGTACTACCCCGGGGAGCCAGCTCGTTTATCAATTGGCTACAGCTTGGCTCTACCACCGTAAAAGCTTTTTTAATATCATGTAAAATACACCTGGGCCCCAACCACGCTAGCTACTCAAAACGTAATAGAAAAGCAAACGCTCGCGATTACGTTTCAAACGCTCCGCTTTTGACGTTTTGTTGACACGAGCTTCACGATTTCTACTAACATTGATATGGTATGGTGTAAAAGCGGAGCGTTTGAAACGCAATCGCGACTGTTTGCTTTTCTATTACGTTTTGAGTAGCTAGCGTGGTTAGGGCCCTGATTTAAGGCATTCTATAAAGTTTCTTTAAACTGAAATAATGTGAATAAATGTGAATAAAGTAGGCACCTACCTATCATATCATACCAATCTATCGTGCTGGCAATTGAATCCTAATCAATTGAACACTTAATATGCATTATCTCGCATTGCATGCAATTAGTTAAATTAAAGCCAGATTAATATCTGATTTACTGAATAAGTATGAATAATTATGGCCTGTAAATGCTTTGTTAGTCCGATATTCGTAACTGAAGAGTGCCGATAATGGTCTTAGAGCGATCGCCAATCTCAGTTTTGAATTATTTTGGGACCTCATTCAGCGGAATTTGGGTGTTAAAGATGCTACAACTTTTTCCCTGCATCATTATCTAGTCAACAAGATACTTATACAAAAACTAGTCAAGTAATCCTTAAGTTCCTTACTCTGAAATTTCCATAATAATCATTTTCAATTATTCATTCAAAGACACTGGAGAAATGAATTAGCTAAAAATAATAAAATATGAAATGCCCTTGTAACGAGAGATCCGGTCGACCCAAACTGTACCTAACAGAAGATTGAACAGAAGGAGGATATAATTGAATTTTATTATAGAGTTTCCTTAACGTTATTACATTGCGGGTTTAGGGTTGAGCACGGACGAATAGAGCTGACGTAGCTACAAAAAACCGTTGGAGACGACTGTAGAATATCAATAGCCACCTGCGACAATGACTTGGGAATTCTGCTTGAGTACAATGCAATAAAAAAGGGTTCGGATTGACAAAACTTTTTCAGACACTGACCTTCTTGTTAATTCATATTAATATTTTAAGTGAACAATATCTTTGAAACTAGATAGGTATTCTATTTTAGAATCATTTACGATTTTGCATATAATATTATGCTAAATTAAACACCCGATATTGATGGGGAATCATTGAGATTTTTAAATTATTTTTTTTAAGTTAAAATCTATATCCTTAATTAAGTACTTACTTAAGTACCTCTGGGTTTTTCGAAATCTATGTGCGAATCATAGTTACAATATGATTATCACTCGCTTACGGTGAAAAACATAGCGAGGAAACCTGCGTGTATAAGAAAATCTAACCAATTTTCGATAGACATGTGAAATCTGCCAACCTGTACTGGGCCAGCGTGGTGGATTACGGCCTGAATCCCCCTCGTAGTGAGAGGAGGCCCGTGCCCTGGAGTGTGATGTCAAAAAGGGCTAAAATTATAATTATAATTTAATTACTTGGTATTCCATTTTGATTATCAACTGCTGACGCTGACTGTACATTTTATTCAAATAATATGATGGGAAATGTCATGCAAGTATTGTTATGATTGCAGTGAAGAAGGAGGAAGGCATGTGGGGCGGGGGTGCGCAGTGCGTGCACGCCTCGTTGCCGCGCGCCGCCCGCGCGCAGCCGGCGCCCACGCTCAGCGGAGCAATCGCTAGCCGCCGCCCGCCCAGGTCAATACATTTTTCATATCCATCAACAAACTCTTCACTGCCTTGATACGGTCTCATACCACACATCATTTCATTGGCATGCGTCATTTGCTTTAAATACCTTTACAATAATTTTTATACGTACAATAATAATTATGATTACCTGAAAATTAAATAATATAAAAGAAAGAAACTGCTATTAAACTGAACTTAGAACTACAGTGGCTGTTTTGCGCTTCAATAAAAAAACTAACTACAATACCTACTAATACCGACATTTAAAATAATTGACTGCCATCTATCATCCGTGGTTTAACTAGTCGGTCCGTTCCTGTATTCCTGGAAAGAGTGCGCGGAGGTTAAAACAGTGTATCTAACGATCTAACGATCGTGTTTACTCCCCCTCTCGTCCCTCTACCCCAATCCCCTTAAACTCGACAACGTGCGAGTAATACCATTGATATTGTAAGCATCTATAGGCAATGGCAACAGATTAACATCAGGCAGATTTGTCTGAACTGTAAACTCTATAATATAGGTAGTTTCGTAATGTTCCAGGCCGACACCCCCTTCACCGACACTGGTTGCCCAGATCGACTCATCGGTAGCGTGTCTCTGGCTGCTGACACCCCTGTCCGCCGGAACTGCGGTAGTCGCAGTCCTTGTCGCAGTGTCCACGAACAACTGGCTGCACACACAGGAGAACATGCTGAACCCCTCCTACAATGGCACGGGAAAGTATGATCTGGTTGCGAAGCAGACCATATCAGGGCTGTGGAGGATTTGCCACACGGATCGTGAGTATTTTATTATAAAGAAAATGCTAGCAAATCTTCCTTCTTCTTTGTCAAACCTTTGCGTCTACTTAACTTCTATCTAAATAAATAAATAATAAATATCGCCATACGAACACACCAACCGTATAGTCCCAAACAAAGCTACGCTTGTACTATGGGTACCGTACAATGGATTGGGAGCAATCCCAATGACACCCAGACCTGGGCAAATTACAAAAAGGCAATTTCCGAAATTTGCCCCAGCGGGAATCGAACCCGCAACAACCATGTGTAGTGAGCCGAGCAGCCTACGCTCGAACCACTGCGCCAATCGGTCGTCAATATATGAACTTTTTTACTATAAAATTTGTAGAAGAAAACATCCAGCATGAAAGTCATGATGAATATAATTTATTACTAGATTTGAATCATAGTTTCGAAAGGAAAAACTCTATTTTATTAAATTTGTAGAGGCGCCTCGGAAAAACTCCATAGCAAACTCCGTAGGGACAAAACGCGAGTTACGAATGCAAAAAAGGTACCGCGTATTGGCCTACTGAATAATATGGAATACGTACGTACTTTTACAGCACAATAGGGTACGAAACTTCCGTATGTCGCGGCTGTACAATGCGTCGCCGCTTCCGCCACGCGTGGCGGGGGAAATGCATTGTCCTATGGTCCGAGCTCGGCCCACTTTCGTCCCATTTACGGAGTCCGCTGATGCGTCCGTTGCTGTCCCTCTATTTATGACTACTCCATTTCCTCTATTAAATATCGTTGCTTTGTTTACGGATGGTGTTTTGTTTTTTTAATGACTAGCCTCTTGTGTGGTAAAAACCCTTCTTTCAATTGAACTGTATGTATCGTAAAGGGTGGCTCAATCAATTCAAGCCATGGATCATTTTAATGAACTACATAATTTGCGGCAATGGGCCCACTATACGCTTCTATATCTAATATTGTAAATAATTAATGATCCAAATCTTTTCGGCTATAGGTATCTTTGACCACGACTGCAGGGATTAGGGTCATCATGATTTCAGGATAAGAAGGCTTAGTACTCTAATCTTAAAATTTACTGTCGTTTATGTAGAGGTATTTTGTTATTGTATATAAATTCTCCGACGAAGTCATTTTTTTATTTTCTTAAATTATTAAGTTCGAAAATTTACATTTCAGCTGGGAGTACGGTGTTCAGGTGTTTGGACATTCCATATTTTCCTCTGTCGCAGTACACGCCGGATCCAAGCGACTCTACCAACGCCATACCATGTAAGTTTTAATGCTCTACAATCTTTGGTGCTCTACATTCAGTTTTTTGAAGCCATTATCCATGGCTAATATTTTGCGGGTTTATTTCTTATTTTTATTTTACCGCCAACGATTAATTTGACCCATCCCTTACAAAATAATACCGAATTTTTTCAAAGGTTTGCGGCACCTGTTTTTCCTGAATGGCAAAAGGTAGGACACTTACTAGTTACAAAGCACATAAGGGAACGTACCTATAATACGTGACCCATTTTTTTCAGTTTTTACCCCCTCCGTACTCTTGGTGATCACCCGTAGTATATAAAATAAATAAATAAATATCGCCAGACAGACACACCAACTGTACGGCCCCAAACTAAGCAACGCTTGTACTATAGGTACCGTACAATGGACTGGGGGCGATCCCAGTGACACCCAGACCAGGGAAAATTACGAAAAGGCCATCTCCGAAATTTGCCCCGGCGGGAATCGAACCCGCAACCACCCGATGCAGTGAGCCGAGCGGCCTACGCTCGAACCACTGCGCCAAGCGGTCGTCCTTATGTATGCCAAGACCCCCTCTCCCTTTGGTTTTCACATAGTAATTCATAAAAATACGGTCTGCAATATGATATTGCAAACGCTGCGTGCCATATTTGAATATAGCTCGAAAAAGCACGAAATGTTCCTAGAGGTGATGGATGTTATGACTACGTGGAAAAAACCTAAGCCCCTCCCCCCGCCGCCCCTGTGACCAAGCGTGGTAGTTTAAAATCCTCCCTCCTCCCCCTGAACGGGTCAAGTAGTTTGGGAACGTTCGCTAAGATACTCAACTCACGCAAACGGAAGTCGTTGGAAGCTTGTGTTTTATAAAATTCTGTAATAATTCCAGACGTGGTGACTCGGTCGGCGGCGCCGTTACTGCTAGCGGTGTTCACGCAAGCGGTCGGCGCGCTCTGCTGCATACTGGGACACTGCGTGAAAGGGCGACGCCTCTGCACTTTCATCGCGGGCGTCCTTTTCATTATTTCTGGTGAGAGATTTACATTTCTTACGAAATACCATCCCGCCATTAGTGCACAGTCCTTGAGGTTTTTAGAAACAGGCCCCACTATATTCAGAATAATTATTATCTGTAGCTGATTCATAGGCTGATGGCTAGTGAAGACAAGCCAATTTACGCGAGTAGCAACCATTAATATTCAAGAAATAGTTTGTTAAAATTGTGCATAGTAGATGCCTACTTAAGGCTAAAGCGCCCATCTAGCCCGCGAAGTTAAAATTTTTTGAGGTTTTTTAGATTTTTTTCAAAATCTGACAATAATAAAAGGCATATTTTGTAATTCGCGAAAAAGACCGTGTGCAGTGCATTTATTAATATATCCGACTTACTCTAAAACATTTCAAGAACGACAGCTATCCAGATAATCTGGCAATTTTTGTATATTTAGTGATTTACTAGTATCATATCCACCGTGATAATATTTAGAGTAAAATAAATGTATTAATAAACGCACTTCATACTGTGTTTTTCGCAAATCACACAATGTTGTCTTAAATGTTTTCAGATTATGGATAAACTATAAAAATACTCGAAAATTTTGAATTTCGCGTGCTAGACAGGCGCCTTCACCTTAACGTATTAATTTTATGTTTGAAAATTGGTGGGGTAAAATAATTAAAAAAGCGGTCACATTTCGATATGAGTAACATTAGTTATGTATATGCCCGAATTTTAACACCCTGTATACAAAAAAAATACAGCGCGATTATTTTCTTTAATTTCAGGTCTGATTATGCTGACCGGAATTGTCATGTACATATCGGTATTCAAATCACAATTAGGTCACAAACTGCGACACATGACGATTTTTGATTCACCAAGAATGTCATACAGTTACGGATACTCGTTTGGACTGTACCTCAGTGGGTTCATAGCCGTGGAATTAGCCGGGACTTCCGCAATATTTCTATTCCTTCAATGGTATCAAAAAGACTGGATCACAGAGCTAACAGAGAAAGCGAAGGCCGACTGTCGCGCGTGGGACCGCGAATACGCCTTCACAGAGTTCAGGGAGCGAGACTCGGCGTTATCAGAAAGGCGAATGATGAAAAGGGACACCTACCCCCCCACTGGGTCTTCGGCGGCGACGCCTCGAGAGAGGCGGCGCTTCGTTTTTGACGGCGACGAATTACCACACTGTTCCGTACACAAAAATAGACGGATAAACTTAAGTTCTGCGTCGTTGAAAGATTTGTCGTCGTCAACGCTGTACGGGTTCCCGGCGGCGCCGCGGCCGACCGCGTGCGATAATTATTTCGAAGAATTCAAGGAGGTGCCGCAAAGCGCGAACACCTTGAGCGGACTCAGGAGCGCTTCGATATTCCAGTCGCAGGCGTCTGTCGCTAGCGGCAGGTTCCTGGACACGTCGGCAGTGGAGCCGCCGCCTTCGCGGGAGGAGGAGATGGTGACGTTCGGCGCCGGCGCGAGGGGCGGCGGCCCCGAGGACCAGCACCCCCAGCGACATGACCGCGCTGTCGGCACCGACCCTTACCGCAGAACCACGCCCGTCTGATCCAAGAACCTGGGTCACCGATCCCGAATATAAAGCATATCGAGAAGTGATAAGTGACGATGCTAACTAACGTGCTATATACTAAATAGTAATGGTCGTACTTAGCGGGATACTGATACAGTTAAGAGAAGTGTCTTTCGAATTTATGAACGTACATAGGTGCATATGTGAATTGTGTTATGAAATTTTTAATTGTTATAATTCCTTAATAAACACTGCCATTTGTCTATGTTATGTTTTATTTGAAATATCTAGGTGGTAGAAGGTAAAACGAAGTGGAAGAGTCTACCGGCAAGTTTCTTCAGAACAACTAGTTGTATATATTTACTTTAGTTAAAGTAAAGCGACTGATGACATATTTCTTCCGTAATTCAGCTCAACACCCGTCGGGTCAACCCACAGACGTGTAAGTTATCAATATTGACTCTAATATACTTAATGCAAAAAGCCGTTATTCCGCCTCAAACCAGTCAAGAAAAAAAAGGTTGTGTATAAAAAAGTTTAAAATTCAAATTTAGATCTTTCTGCGACCAACTTTTAGATATTCATTTTGTTCGCACTGACAGATTCCATCAATGATGGCATGCTGACTTGTTAATATTTTTCTTTGGATATTTGTTGGTCTGAAGTAGGATAAAACAAAGATAATAAAACACTCCATGCATATAATTGTGAAGTAACAATATGGGCGGGTAAGTGGCCTAAACAGTACTTGTTAATTATTCAATATTGTAAGGATTGTTCTAAAACATATCAATAAGTTACATTTTCTTTGGTCTGTGTTTCCATATTAGGTCTTATTCTAATAAGTAATGTGTGGTATTTTGTATCGCGACTTACTTACCGTCATTCCGTATATTCAGTCTATCTCAGGTTTTAGCTTAGTTGCGATGGAACATAACCAATTGTACGTCCGTATACCTACGAGATTATTGGCTATCTTCTAAATATATATAACTCAAAGGTGACTGACTGACTGACTGACATAGTGATCTATCAACGCACATCCCAAACCACTGGACGGGTCGGGCTGAAATTTGGCATGCGGGTAGATGTTATGACGTAGGCATCCGCTAAGAAAGGATTTTGATTAATTCTACCCCCAAGGGGATAAAATAGGGGATGAAAGTTTGTATGAAACTTTGTCAATTAAATTCCACGCGGACAAAGTCACGGGCACAGCTATCGGTCCATAAACTATCATAGCGGGCTTTGTCAGCAAAAACCACTACGTTAGGACAACTTCTTGAATATCCACCTAGGGTACTTACGTAAATTGGCACCGACTTCAAATGAAATAAAAATGTAATCGGTTTATAAATGACGGAGTTCTAATGTACCAAACATAAAAAAATACAACCGACTTGAGAACCTCCTTCATTTTTGAAGTTATTTAAAAAACCAGCCTCTTATAGAGTGTCAGTTTAAATATACCTACTTCCAATTATCTAACACAATCACGTCTTACTTTGCAGGTTCATCAGTTCTTTGTTGTAAGTATCAATCGTTTCGTATTAATCACCGCTTTTCTACGGTAGCGAAGCTATTGGCAAAGTATTTTATTCAATAAAAATAGCTTGGTTTAGAATAATTTTTATCAGTACTGAAATTTTTCGGTTACACGCAATAGACCCAAATTTAATACCTTCATATTGTTTCTTTTCAGTGCTCCCAAAAAGCCTCCCAAGACTCCGGTCAAGGGTTTTTTGCCAAAGATAAAAAACTTCTTTAAGTGTCATTGGAAAGGACTCATTGGTATATTCGTGCCTGTGTTCGCCCTTACGCATATGGCTGAAAAGGGAAATGTGAGTTTACGTTGAACATTTATAAAAAAATCTTATCTACGCACTGCACAACGAGACATGGTTTAATTATTATTCCTGTATTTTTCAGAATATAAGAACTACGGAACTTATGTGGATGTGGATGTTTTGGTTCTTTATATGGCAACCCGTAGATATACCTGTGACTTCCATGATTCCCATATTCTTACTGCCGATGACCAGCGTTATGAGCACGGAGCACGTTTGCAAGGCCTATTTCAACGTAAGTACGCTCGAGTAAGAACCAGGTCAGATTTTTGACTCATTTTACGTGCCTATTAATGGAGACCTCCATATACTAAGTGAAACAAAAAGGTATACTATTTTTTAGGAACTGTAAATCTAAAACCACCGTCTGTGTGGGACAGTTGCAGTACTATAGGTTTTGTAGACTTGTGAAATTTTTCAAAAGCTGTATTCCTATAACACTTGATTTTCGCGTTTCCTCCAAAGCTGATAGTTTTAAAATTACAATGTTGTTTTTTTTAAAAAAGCATACCCTTTCTGTTTCAACCTGTGTGTGACCGTGACTCAGTTTTTTTCAGGGCATAAATAATATCTTTGCCAAAACGTTCTTTGAGCGCGGTTGAGCTTACATTGGATTCGTTGAATCAATTTTAATAAATAAATATCACCAGACGAACACAATAACTGAAGGGACCAAAATCATGGCAACGCTTGTACTATGGGTACCGTACAAGACTGGGGGTGATCCCGGTGACATCTAGACTAGGGCTAAATACGAATCCACCATGCCAAGCGGTCGTCAATAAAACACATTCAACAGTTGGTTATTTGAAAACTAACAAGAAAAAAAAACTTTTAAAATGGGTAGTTGCTACTCTAACAAAATTTAATGTAGGTGCTCAAATAGTAACTAAGCACTTGAAGTGGTCAATTTGCGAAAGAACATTGTGGACTTGACGGTTTAAGAAATACCGGTGTTAAGTACTACATATAAGTTAAACACGAGATAAAACCGAGTTCAACTATAGTGGAAATAACGTGTTCAATTTTTCGTAGTACCATACAAGTAGTGTAAGTAATTTTGTGTAAAATTGGATATTGAACTCTGTAATTTAACGCTACTTACCTACCGCTGATATTTTTTTTTAAATATCGCCACACTGAAACTCCAACTGTATGGTCCCAAACTAAGCAAAGCTTGTACTATGGGTACCGTACAATGGACTGGGGGCGATCCCAGTGACACCCAGACCTGGGCAAATTACTAAAAGGCCATTTCCGAAATTTGCCCCCGCGGAAATCGAACCCGCAACCACCATGTGCAGTGAGCCGAGCGGCCTACGCTCGAACCACTGCGCCAAGCGGTCGTCAAAATTTTAATTGGTTGTTTCAGGAAAATATTGCACTACTGATAATATCCGGGATGTTACTACTGCTGCTGAACAACTCCGGAGTGGACCGGCGTATAGCGCTGTGGTTTATTTGCTCCGGCGACAACTGCCAGTTTTCTGGGAAAAGGTATATCAGGTTTTATCAGGATAGTAGCGACAACTTGGAACAACAAAAGAAAAATTTCGCTTTCTTACTTTGCTGACACCATACCATATCAATGTCAGTAGAAATCGTGAAGCTCGTGTCAGCAAAACGTCAAAAGCGGAGCGTTTGAAACGTAATCGCGAGCGTTTGCTTTTCTATTACGATTTGAGTAGCTAGCGTGGTTAGGGCCTTGTTTCACTATCAGATAAAAACAATTTTGTATCGTCACCTAGGCTGATATTAAGAAATCTATCAAAACTCTTTGAGCGAATTTGAATACGCTCCTGATTATAGTTTAACGGACCGTTACTAGATGGCGCTCTAACACCGGTACTAGAGCAACCTAACCCTACGTTTGCACTGGACGAATCATGTTGTTCTCTATTGTTGCTGTAATAAAATAGGGACAACATGTTTCGTGTATGTATGTTTCGTAGGGTAACTTCGCAGTCAGAGATGGATCTCTAACACCATAGTGTTATTTATCATAATTGATTGTTAAGGGTATATTCATTGCAGCCCTACACCGGGACTTGATCTTGAATTTGATGAGACACAAAATTGTGATGATAGTAGTAGGTAAACCAAAGAGGTAAAGCCATTTAAAACTGTATAGTGAAAACGTAATTTTATGGCCTGTTAAGGTATAAAATGATAAAGAGGAAGATCTTATTTAATTCTGAACTTGATTAATATGGAGATGTTGGTACGGTGAGCAGTCCAGCCTATTTTGAAAAGTAGTCACCGACATTCCATTTCAATAGCGTCAACTTTTTATAGAGGACTAGCTGTGCCCCGCGACTTCATCCGCGTAGTATTGGATTATTGGGTTAAAAAGTATCCTATATGTTAATCCCGGTTATAATCTATCTGTGTTCCAAATTCCATCCAAATCCGTTCAGTAGTTTTTGCGTGAAGGAGTAACAAACACACATACATACATACACACTTTCGCATTTATAATATTAGTAGGATGATAACAGTATACAAATAATTGCAGACTTGTCTTCAAATGCAGTACCGCAGCTTTCTTCTTGTCGATGTTCAGTAACAGATTGATAGCAGCGTCCGCTATCACTAAGTATGTTACTCCAGCACTGATGGATTTGCATGTAAGTTTCACAGACGGACAAAATTGATAGTCTAAATAGTGTTGACATCATTACTGGTGGTAGATTCTAATAAGAGCTCTGTTGGCTTACATTATGAATGAAAATACATTGTTGCTTTACCTTTTAAACTGCCTATGTTGTGTAAGTATATTGTACACAGAAGCGTTGCGCAAGCAGTGCAACACCAATAGTTTATAAAGTGCATTAGTACTGCATAGTTTACATTAGAAACAATTTCAGTTTTTACATCGTTTGCATACTTATTATGCATCAAACACGATATTTATTTTGAAAATGTTCACCAAAGTTAGTAAAATTATGTCTATAACTGATATGAAAATACTACCTGTACCTGTTTAAATGGGACTAGTCCCGCCACACACTCCCACCACTGTAACTCCTGTAAGCCAGGATCGACAATGGTGACCAATTATAATGACGTCGAGGTTTGACCCTCGACGAGTCCCGCGGAAAATTTTAAATTGCCTCGGAATCCGCACGAATTTAATCAAAAGAAATAATAGCAGTTGGAAGAAAAAATACTACCTGTACTACCTATACCTACTTATAATTTTCAGACATCTAAAGGGGACTCGAAATCTGATCCTAACTACAAAGAAATGCGTTACATTATCAACAATGCCATTCAAACGTCATCAGCTATTGGTGAGTGAAGGTTTTCATTTTCTATTATAACAGCTGTCATATGTGCAAAAAAATCGCTTTAATGCAATTAATAAATTACAAAAAAATATTATAATTATTTTGCAGGCAGTACGGCTATAGTACACGCATCAACTGCAACATTGCTATTCCGCGGTATTTTTTTTGAGTGAGTACTTCTGAATTTAAATTTAATTTTGAATTAACATAAAGTTAATTTTCATAATAATAAAAATAATGTAAAATGATATTTCTTCTTCTAGGAGCCCCAATAAAGGATTTACGTACGAGGACATTTTCAACTACATGCAATTCTCCGCTTTTGCGTTTCCAGTGGCGCTTATTCAGTTTATAATAAACTTTGCCTATCATATGATACTCATTAACAAGTTAGTATTAGGCCCGTATTAATCAATCTACCTCAAGTCTGAGAGCGATCTCAGGTATAGGCTTTACACAAGTATTTTTGTAGGAACTAGTATCACTTAAGGCTAAAGCGCCCATCTAGCCCGCGAAGTTCAAATTTTTTGAGTTCTTTTAGAATTTTTTCAAAATCTGACAATAATAAAAGACAAATTTTGTAATTCGCGAAAAAGACCGTGTGCAGTGCATTTATTTATATATCCAACTTACTCTAAAACATTTCAAGAACGATAGCTATCCAGATAATCCGGCAATTTTTGTATATTTAGTGATTTACTAGTATCATATCCACCGTGATAATATTTAGAGTAAAATAAATGTATTAATAAATGCACTGCACACGGTCTTTTTCGCGAATTACAAAATTAGTCTTTTATTAGTGTCAGATTTTGAAAAATTTCTAAAAGAACTCAAAAAACTTGAACTTCGCGGGCTAGACAGGCGCCTTCACCTTAAGAGTGACATTTCCAGCATCGTTCTCAGATTTGGGATTTATTAATACGCACCCTAGTTCCATAGATCTAATTCCTGTTTACACTTCTCACCATGCTATCTTCTTTCATCGCAATACTATTTGGTACTAGATCTTTTTAAATTCGAATATATTGTGGATACGAGAGTCCACTATTCACATCTACGGACTCCTGGACAACAGTCAGTATAATAAGTATGCGTTATTTATTTGATAGTGAGTGCGACGTGTATAGTGAATAGGTCAAATAAACAACATCAAGTCTATACAAGAAAAAAACTTGAAGTGAACGTTTGTAATAATCTATACAAATAAATAAAATTGGAGTGTCTGTTTGTAATATCAAAGTAACACCTTTTCAGTAAATGCATATGAAAGTACATACGATACTTATAACAAAAACGCGATTTAAACATTTTTTGTCTGTCTATCTTTCTGTCCGTCTGTCTGTCTGTCTGTCTGTCTGTCTGTCTGTCTGTCTGTCTGTCTGTCTGTCTGTCTGTCTGTCTGTCTATCTGTCTGTCTGTCTGTCTGTCTGTCTGTCTGTCTGTGTGTTTGTTCCGGGTAATCTCCGAAATGGCTGGACCGATTTTGACGGGACTTTCACTGGCAGATAGCTGATCTTATAAGGAGTAACTTAGGTTAATTTTAGTTTAGAAAAAAAGAAAAACAAATGGGTCCAGTCGCGCGGTTCAGAACGCGGGAGCGGGAGCGGTTAAGTTAAATTCCACGCGGACGAAGTCGCGGGCTCAGCTAGTGTCAAAATAAAACGTTATAATATGAAAGTATATACGGTGCATATAACAGAAATCATTTTTATTTTTTTTGTCCGTCTGTCTGTTCGTTCCCGATAATCTCAGAAATGGCTGGACCGATTTTGACGAGACTTTCTCTGGCAGATATCTGATATTATAAGGAGTAATTTGGGCTACTTTAATTTTATCAAAGTATCACACGGGCGGAGACGCTACCAATTTATTATTTATCGCTTGTAGTGCCTAAAACAGATTTGTTAATGACAGAATGACGGGAATGAAGATGCCTGCAAGCAGCATGACTGAACTGAAGAATTCTCTTGTAAAATTGAAAAGTACAATTCCCCGAAGGGTTTCTCTACATGAGAAGGCAAGTATTCCTACTATCTTTAGTTTCAAAGGCTAGGAGTATAGAGCTATTATTATTATTATTAGGAGCCTGTAGTGTCCCACTGCTGGGCAAAGGCCTCCCCTCCCTTCTTCCAGTTGTCTCGGTCTGTTGCGGTCTGAGACCAATGTATAATATAGAGTATAAATATATAATATATAGTATAGAGCTATGAAAAAGTTTATAGTTCCCAAGTAAGGCCAGTATTAATAAATCTATCTTAAGTCTGAGAGTGGTCTTGAGTACGCTTTTGACATGTCCTTTTGTAATCTAAGTATAGAAATAAATAAAATTGGAGTGCCTGTTTGTAATATCAAAATACACCTTTTTTACTAAATGCATATTATGAAAGTACAAACGACACCTATAGCAAAAACGTTTTTTTTTAAATTGTCTGTCTTGCTGTCTGTGTGTTTGTTCCGGGTAATCTCCGAAACGGCTGGACCGATTTTGACGGAACTTTCACTGGCAGATAGCTAATGTTATAAGGAGTAACTTTGGCTACTTTATTTTAGAAAAAAAAAACAAATGTGTCGTGTCGCGCGGGCTCAGAACGCGGGAGCGGTTAAGTTAAATTCCACGCGGACGAAGTCGCGGGCTCAGCTAGTATGACATAAGAATGACATCTCCAAGTTCGCTCTCACACTTGATAGCGATGTATTAATTCGGGTCATGCGTCGCTTGTACAATGGGTACCGTACAATGGACTGATGGCAATCTCAGTAATATCATAGTTAAAATACCTGCTTATGAAAACCAAGAGCCTGGTGAATTGTCACCAAACACCCTTCGCCTTTATTTTGTATATCTAAATATGAACCGATCCCAGTGACACCCAGACTTGGACAAATTACGAAAAGGCCATTTCAAAAATTGTCTCTGGCGGGAATCGAACTCGCAACCACCAAACCACCAAGTGCAGTGAGCCGAGCAGCCTACGTTTGAACCACTGCACCAAGCGATCTTCAAACTTGACTTTATTATGCTAACTAATTATAGGCGTCCACATCGTTCCAAAAAAGTTATTCAGATAGAACAAGACGATAAATGAGCTCCATAAAGATAATGATTTAAGATTTATATTGAAATAAATGTCCATTCAATAATATTGAAATAGAACATGTTTCCAGTATAGATATAATCAGAACATTCTGGAACAGCACCCACAGGATTCTGCCTACCTATTCGGGGATGTGGCCTCATGTTGTTTCATGATACTATTACCTCAATTTTTTTTTCAGCTTTCAGTGTTCTTCACAGTTTTTGCTCTATTCATATTCTTCTTCCGTTGGTGTCCATGGCTGAATATGGGATGGTCTTCGGATTTTGTCATTGAAGCTGGTGAAAAACCTATACCGGTGTAATTATATTATTATTTTACTATTACTAATATTGAATTCGAATTGTTCCGTCAACTTTCTTAATTTTTGCTTTGATAACAACCTTCTCCTGACAATAATAAACAACAAAAAATAATTAGCGATGACCAAGTAAATAGAGATTCATTTTTATATATGAAACTGAAACCAACCTAGAACCACTAACACAAGGTTGGTTTTGGTCTACAGTAGTGCATGTGGGTTGGTTCCATTTTGCAAAAGTAGGTCCTATATAGATATGCAGTGTCATCACGGAAACATAAATAGAAATTACAGAACATTCTGTAGTTGAATCAGATAAGTCTGACCTCACTGAGTCTGTTATCCATCTACCTTATTGTTTTCAGAGTTAAGGATTCAGCCGTAGCTGCTATATTTGTTATTTCTCTACACGTTTTGCCTAAAGGATTTGGTTTTATGAAATATTTAAACGCCAATAGTATGTATATTATTAAGTAATAACTAACGAGATTATTTTTGAAGATTTTATTCAGGTGTTTAACTTTCATGATGGTAGAATGCTACTCTAAATTGCTTGCTGTAACGACTTAGCTTCTGACAAATGTTCTTTTTTCAGCCAAGAGTCAATTACCACCTCTCAAACCGGAATCTGCTATTCTGTGGTGGAAATTTGTTGACAAGAATTTAAACTACGGTTATTTGTTTGTAATGGGTATGTTATTTTTGATTGCTTAGGCCCGTATTTTAAATCAATCTCAGGTCTAAGAGCGTACTTAAGTACGCTTTTAAGGATTTACTTTGTACTGATATGACATTAGAACGACATTTCCAAGACATGACTCTTAGACATGAGATCGATTTATTAATCTAATCGTTCAGACCACCGTTCTTACCCAAATATATCAGAACACGAACAATGGTAAATGTTAGTTCTTCCTAAAAGTCGACAGTTAATGTTATTAACTATAGCGACATTTGTCTCTAAGGCCCGTAATAATAGTGATTTTGGAATTGGCAATCTCAAAATTTAAGATGATTTCAGACTTGAGACAGATTTATTTATACGGTCCTGAGGACCTAAAGTGCAAAATCTTAATATGTAACACACTTGGAAAATGCTCTTTTTAACTAAGTAATAATGATTTAAATTAATTCATTATATGGTTTTGTTTGCGTTCGTGTGTTTGGCAAGATGGGAGACCTGAATAATTAGATTACTATGAGTAAGTTGATTAGTGAACACTGGGATGTTTTGAGGTACCACTTTCTATATGACGCTGAATAACTCTGTCTCTGACTTTAACTATAATACCTAGATATAATATCAAGGAAGGCAATGTTTTATGAAATACTATGACGTCAGATTAGTTTAAGCTGTAACGAATCAAATGCTTTGGTTTCTTTGATTTCTTGACACAGAAATTGTTTTAGAAACAAAATTTACCATTTGGTATTAATTCAACATCGCGATACGCGTTATACTTGCGATAAGTATTACTGATGGTGATAGCCCGCGGTTCAATAAATTGCAGGCTAGCGCGTAGTATGCGCTAGCCTGTATCTTCAAGATAGAAAGTGATCCAAGTAACATTTTACATGTTTCAAGATATTGAACTGAAGGCGTATTTATTTTGTTTACTATGCAGGTTATTATGCAGTTATTAGTTATTTCCCTCACCACCAGGTGGCGGTATTGCGTTGTGTAACGCAGTTCGTGACTCTGGGCTTGGGGTCATTGTGACGGAACATTTAGGGAAGCAGTTATTCACCAAACATTCGTGGAATGCGTCCGTGTTCGTGGTGTGCCTCATCTCAGCGCTGTTGTCAAATGTCATGTCCGGAGTCGGCATGGTCATCACGATAATGCCTATTATTCTACACATGGTAATGTATATTGGAACCCTTTCTTTGCACTGGCGGAACATTGGTTAATACCACTATGTTCCCGGGTGACATCATCTGGGTCAACAAAGTGGAATTATTAATCACTTATGATCCTCAAAATGAAGTCCACTAGGTTCTGTGCGCCAGCTGATCTTTATCGACAACGATGTCTTTTATTTGAGCTGCCCATAAAAATACAGACAAATGAATATGAAAATATTTGGCCAGTGCAAACCAGCGGTAAAATTAAAATGAAAGGAGACTCTTAAAAATGTTCGGAAAATAAACCCAAAAGTGACAAGTAAGTACTAATGGTTACCGATGGGTAATCTATAACAAACATTTACGTCCCCAAAGGGGCAACCCTCAAATCTAAAAAAAGTATGTGATACCACTAAACTATTTATTTTTGTACTTTTAAAAACTATTAACCTTGCTTTCATATTATCTCCGTCGAAGTATTCATATAACACTGATTGCAACAAAAAGTTCAGTAAGTAGTAAATGAAATCCGTACACAGTTACTAATGGTTTATCGATTCAACAATTCCATATTATGTTTTTCTTGTTGAGTCTGGGTGTTATTTTTTGGCAGTCACCTTTAAACTACAGCAGAGACCGACTTTTATTCATAGAGTACAAGTCCTTTATAATATCATAGCAACTCGATTTCTTTTCGTCGTATCGTACGAGAACCAGATTATTTGGGCTTACCACTTGTCATTGGGCGTTTCTCTACATCTCATTACAATTTAAAAAAATGATGTTTTCAATGCTGTCGAACAGGTCGCCATGTGCCTACCAGTACTCCAACGATTTTTTGCCGTAATAGCGTTCGTTTGTTCCATTGATCGATTGATCGGTGCTACGGCAATTATTACTTTTGCCCTGGCACTTAATTAGTGCTTCAGCCAATCGTCTCCTTGGGAAACTAGTGTCTAAATGTTCCTTTTGTTATCAGAATACCAAAGCACCAGAAGGTCGAATGAAGCGACAGGAACCAGAATCCGGCGGGGAGGGTGGAGCGAATCTTTGGCCGAATAGACTGTACTTGGGCGCTTTGGCTGTCGGCTTGTGCGGTTCATACGGTTTCATGTTACCTTTTGTCTACACGCCCGCATACATTTGCAGACATACTGGAAAAACACCGGTTAGAAAAATGGTAAGTTGTCACCGACTGTACCTATCACTTGCACTAGACCGTCGTATAAGTACTCTAAAGCATCCATACTCATAATGATCTCCGCAGAGCCCTAAGGCTCCGCGAAAAAACTGGTTTTAATGAAAAACTAAATACTAAAGTAAAATGGTTATAAATCAATAAAACCAGTTTTGGATTATGTCACAGATCCATCAAATATTTCGTTTTCCAAAGGGGTTTCATCGCCTAAAAAAGGTTGGGAATCGCTGCTATGAAGCAACTAATTGGATAACTGCTTAAATTGGACGTGTCATATAGATTAATGTCAAAAACGATTAGGTACCCACCGCCGGTTTCTCCATGAATAACTTTACATACATAGTATAAAACAAAGTCGCTTCCCACTGTCTATCTGTCCCCATGTATGCTTAGATCTTTAAAACTACGCAACGGATTTTGATGCGGTTTTTAATAGATAGTGATTCGAGTATTATTCAGCTGTATTTAGCCGCCCTTATTAGTCGTAGGTATCTAAAATTTTACGCATTTATTCGGTTCATGTAACAGCGGTTTATAAAGTATAATCAATATTATTTTTATTATTAGGTACTAAATGCATATTATTATCACACTACAATTATTAGTACTAATATTGACCGAATATTGTTGTTTTAGATGAAGTATTCATTCATCAGCGTTGTCATCTGTTTGGTGGTATTATGGATAGCGTTATTACACTGGGCACCTGTTATATGGGATCCGGACGATAAAGGGTACACGATCTTGGAGATAAAAAAAGACGTGCCAACAGACGGCGGTGGTGTTGTTTAGTGGTAAAAAACAAAATCTGTGCAAACTACCCAGCACGATTTTTAAACGCGCCATCGACGCGCGTTTGTAGTGATACAGCCGCGATGCTAACGCGCGTGTGTATCGATACAAACGCCAACAAACTGCTCTGTAGGATGAAAGCGCGCCGTCGACGCGCGTTTGTAGTGATACAGCCGCGATGCTAACGCGCGTGTGTATCGATACAAACGCCAACAAACTGCTCTGTAGGATAAAAGCGCGCCGTCGACGCGCGTTTGTAGTGATACAGCCGCGATGCTAACGCGCGTGTGTATCGATACAAACGCCAACAGACTGCTCAGTAGGATAAAAGCGCGCCGTCGACGTGCGTTTGTAGTGATACAGCCGCGATGCTAACGCGCGTGTGTATCGATACAAACGCCAACAAACTGCTCTGTAGGATAAAAGCGCGCCGTCGACGCGCGTTTGTAGTGATACAGCCGCGATGCTAACGCGGGTGTATCGATACAAACGCCAACAAACTGCTCTGTAGGATAAAAGCGCTCCGTCGTCGCGCGTTTCGAAAATGCGCGTCGACGGCGCGTTTATAAAAAGTGGTTTGCATAGGTCCTTAATGTTTTATGCTAGTACCTATTTAATTATAATAATTTTACGCACGAAGCTTATATTAATTAGTTAATACTACTACTATATCACGGCCAACGAGAAGCGTTACGAAAATGAAAATATTATTTTATGAAATTAGTTTTTTAAAGTTTCGTTTCCATTTATTTTTAATTAATAATTTATTTTACCATGTTCGACCGACGTTTACTAGAACGCGATTACCACTTCGTATCGCTGCCCGTTGGCCGTGGTGCAAAAATATTTCATCCTTTAGCAATGACATTATGATGCCAAAGGAATTGGCATCAAGTATGCTTATGTAAAAACAACTATTTTTAGTGGGTATAATATACCTAGATATCATTAGACCGAGTCCTTAGTGACGGCGCATCGCGTACCTACGTGGAATCCGCCGCGCACGCAACAAATGTTCGATATTTGAACCTGACTGGACTGCGGGCGGACGCGCACGATCAGGGGCCCAACTCTATTAACCGCTGGCATCTGGATCGACTAGCAATACGTCAAAACTGACGTACTTAATCAAATACGCGATACGACCGCTTGGCGCAGTGGTTCGAGCGTAGGCCGCTCGGCTCACCTCACATGGTGGTTGCGGGTTCGATTACCGCCGGGGCAAAATTTGGAAATGGCCTTTTCGTAATTTGCCCTGGTCTGGTTTCACTGGGATCACTACCAGTCCATTGTACGGTACCCATAGTACAAGCGTTGCTTAGTTTGGGACCATACAGTTGGTGTGTCAGTCTGGCGATATTTATTATTTATTTATTTATTTAGTTTTGACGTATTGCGAGTCGATCGACAAGCCAGCGGTTAATAGAGTTGGGCCCCCGGCGTATTTCGATGATGTGCGCACGGATGCAGCTTTCGCGTTGCTCAGTCAATCAGGGTTCGCATTTAGGCCTGGTGTCCATTAGACTAATCGGATCAAAATCTGATCAAAACAATTCGCTCACTCACTTACCATTACTATTGAAATGCGTCTATTAGCAAAGCTCTGAAAGTCTCCCAAGCGCATTTTTCTTATATTTTGTCTTACATTCGAGTCTGTATTGGACGCCAAGCATTCACGGAAATTACTTTTAAATTTATATGTACATGTAGGTGAGTACTGGGCCCCAAGTCAATAAAATAGCGCGTTTCAGAACGAAATACGTATAGTCTACTATCTGTGCCCGCGACTTCGTCCGCGTGGAATTTAATTGACAAAGTTTCATACAAACTTTAATCCCCTATTTTATCCCCTTGGGGGTAGAATTAATCAAAATCCTTTCTTGGCGGATGCCTACGTCATAACATCTACCTGCATGCCAAATTTCAGCCCGATCCGTCCAGTGGTTTGGGCTGTGCACTGATAGATCACTATGTCAGTCAGTCAGTCAGTCAGTCAGTCACCTTTGAGTTATAATATATATTTAGATGGTGCCGCTGACTGATCGTTCAATGGTCGTTACAATTTATCGCCTGAGGGTAGCGTACAGCGTCATGAATGACCGTTATGCAAATTGTCGATGAATTCGACATCCTTGCAGCGAATTGCGTGGTTACAATTCTATGGCGGTGGTGATGGTGCATAAGCCAGGGCGCCATGCTTAGTTGCGTTGGCAGTGCTAAAGCGAAGAAAGAAACACACAGAAAGAGGTTATGCACACATCAGCTGATTTGATGAAGGATGGGAAACAATCGCACAATAAAAAGCTTAATGCTAGATGCTATTGCAAACTCACCAGGTATAATTGTAGAAGGTTAAAACAAACTGTTGGGGCCACGGCGCGTTGCCGAAAAGACCCGCAGAGTGGGGCGAGCCCATTTTATATGCGCGACACTCGAAAAGTGAAAATAAACGGCTAACAAAATTTAATTTCAAGCGACATGATTCGTCGTCTATTTCTTAATTTTCTGACACTCGAAACGCTTTGACAGGTTCGCGTTTCGTTGCTAGTATTAAAAATTAATTGCAGTGATTGTATTTAAATATATCTACTATTTACTAAATCTTTTCGTGAATCCATGGACATCAATAAATACTTAGTTTTGATAATTATAATAATCTGAATTTAAATTATATTGACATAAAAAAAAATATCTGTGTACTCGAGCTATCGAACAGCCGACAAGTTCGCGGCTACCACAAAAGATGGCGCCACTAATCGCATCTGCGTATTAAATGTTAGTATTATGTATTTTTTTGGGAGAAATAAAAATACTGGAAGTTGTAAATTCCACAACGTTACACAGCTAGTAATAAATAAGACCAATCATACTTAGTGGGATATAAGTAAAGGGAGTATAACGTAACGGTTTTGCGATGGAATTGTAACATGTGAAATTAGCAGCCTTGGGGCCTGGTGTCTGGTGCATATGTTGTTAATTATGTTAAGAAAACTTATTTCTTTAATACACCCCCTTATGTATACGTTAATTTTTATCTTTACACCATTATACCTAATTACAATACTTTGGCCGTTCCCAGTAGTCGCTAAGATTATATTCGCATTGGCCACCAATGTGGGGCATTGGTCATAATTTTAGTTTTTTTTCAAACTCGGAACACAAAATTGTTTTTATCATGTAACCAACAAAGCATTTGTGAATAGTCAGAATCTACCACCGGTTCGGAATGCTGCGTCCACTGAAAAGATCCGGCAAGAAATTTAATGGTTACTCTTTTCATTGGATAAAAGATGTACATGCTCAGGAACAGCAACAGAGTGTGGGCAGGCAACACCATTGCCATTAAATAGGAACAGCATCAGTACACAGAAATAGCAATGCGAAATTGCAATTTTCATTGAATGTAACTTTTGACATAACCATTCAAAGAATTAAGTATACTTGGAGAGTGTTCTAGTAGATATAGTAAAGTAAATATTTTTCAATTTCCTTAATTTGTTTTAAGGCTAAAGCGCCCAGCTAGCCCGCGAAGTTCAAATTTTTTGAGTTCTTTTAGAATTTTTTCAAAATCTGACAATAATAAAAGACAAATTTTGTAATTCGCGAAAAAGACCGTGTGCAGTGCATTTATTAATATATCCAACGTACACTAAAACATTTCAAGAACGACAGCTATCCAGATAATCTGGCAATTTTTGTATATTTAGTGATTTACTAGTATCATATCCACCGTGATAATATTTAGAGTAAAATAAATGTATTAATAAATGCACTGCACACGGTCTTTTTCGCGAATTACAAAATTAGTCTTTTATTATTGTCAGATTTTGAAAAATTTCTAAAAGAACTCAAATATTTGAACTTCGCGGGCTAGACAGGCGCCTTCACCTTAAGTATTGTTTGCAATTTAGCGCAAGTCTAAATGAGGATGATAATTAAGTTGTCTATATTTTTTTACATGTCACCCTATTAAATTAATTTTATTATTTCTCACATCCCGATACTACAAAAGTTATTATAACGAGGGAGGTGTAACTACTATTAATTGTATTTTCCATCGCTCATCTACCATAATGTCGAAATCGTGGTATCATATCAATTCATGTCTCCTTTTGCAGTGATAAAATATAAAATTGTATATTTTTCATTACATACTTAGGTAAATAAATGCTTTGGTGTTATTATGCATATGATTTTTATTTTGTGTTCCCATCTCGCATGAGGATCAGATTAACAACGACACGAGACTAGACAAGAACGCACTTGGCTAGAAATTAATAAGACACTAAAATAGGAACAACTAGGGAAGATGTTATCAGGTTTATAAGGTCAGAGTTTGTCAAGAATCTATACAAATAAATAAAATAAATGTCTAAAATAACACCTTATCACTTAATGCATATGGAAGTACATACGACACCTATAACAAAAACGCGATAAAAAAATTTTTTGTCTGTCTGTCTGTCTTTCTGTCTGTCTGTCTGTCTGTCTGTCTGTCTGTCTGTCTGTCTGTCTGTCTGTGTGTTTGTTCCGGGTAATCTCCGAAACGGCTGGACCGATTTTGACGGGACTTTCACTGGCAGATAGCTGATATTTTAAGGAGTAACTTAGGCTACTTTAATTTTAGAAAAAACAGGGTTCCGCGTAAAAAAATAAAAACAAAATCTAAGAGTATCTCCGAAACGGCTGTACCGATTTTGACGGGACTTTCACTGGTAGATAGCTGTTGTTATAAGCAGTAACTTAGGCTACTTTTATTTTAGTTTTTTTTTTTAAATGGGTCCTGTCGCGCGGGCTCAGAACACGGGAGCGGGCTTTTTTGTTAAGTTAAATTCCACGCGGACGAAGTCGCGGGCTCAGCTAGTAATAAATATGGCTAGACCAACACACCGACAGCTGTTTGGTCCTAAACTAAGCAACGCTTGTACTATGGGTACCGAACAATGGACAGGGGGCGATCCTAAAGGGGCTTAGACCATAAACATCTCTCTGTACAGGGGTGTTCCCAGTGACACCCAGATCAGAGCAAATTAGAAAAAGGCCATTGCCTATAAATTTAATTTTGTAAGTAGGTAGGTACTAGTTTGTAAGTAGGTACTAGGAATATTTAAATGTATCTTCATAAATATGACGACCGCTTGGCGTAGTGGTTCGAGCGTAGGCCGCTCGGCTCACTGCACATGGTGGTTGCGGGTTTGATTCGCACCGGGCCAAATTACGGAAATGTCCGTTTCGTAATTTGCCCAGGTCCGGGTGTCACCGAGATCACCCTCAGTCCATTGTACGGTATCCATATTACAAGCGTTACTTACTTTAGGACCATAGGTACAGTTGGTGTTTCAGTCTGGCGATATTTATTTATTATTATGACTCTCTGTATCACGGGCTCTACCCGGTTCTTTGGAAGGCTTGCCTGGGGACATGGGTCCAACATGTAGAGGCCCTTTGTGAGAAGTTTATTGTCATATAAGGCATATGTTTAGGTCAACCGCTGCAAATAATGGGACATATAGAGCGACTTGCCCCAACAGTTGCAGGAACTATTGCAAATATGGAAAGAGAAAAAACGTTATATTCATGGAGTATGGATGGACTGGGGATTGGGCTATTGCAAAGAAATCTGACACCTGCGATAATCAGTATTATTCAACTATCTTCGGCAGGTGGTGACTTGCCGCTCACTAGATGGGCCCCTAAAATTACCATCATAAGACGGCTAGGGGCAACACGTGTGTGGGTGGCTCACGAGTGTAGAGAGGTGTGATGCGCTTTCTCCAAAGTTACTCGCGTCGTTATGCCCTTTAACACTTCCACTCCTGGAGCATATAGCTCTTAACGCCCCTCTCTGGACAGCCAAATAAGGCAAGCCAGAGCTGAGAGTCCCGCGGGCCCTCGTCAGTCTCCATTCGACCGAGGAAGACACGCCGAAGTGGGGGCCCTGACCAACTCACTGGGGTCCTCAGGTCCGTGGTGTCGCTACTCACCAACAGCTCGCCACAAGCTGCCCTGCGGTATTATTATTATTATTAAATATTTAAATCCTTTTTGAGTGAAAATTAGACGCTAACGATATCCAGTGGGTCTTGACCAAGGCAAAACCAACTAGATGAGTAATGATTTAAATTCTAATACTTAGCGATCAATAAGTATAATATATTACAGATTGCGCTGTTGTTATATTAAAGTTTCTTGTGTTTTATGAAATGGCAGAGGATGAGGGTGAAACGCCTAACCCTGAAGAAACAGAGAATCCGTAAGTATTAGTTTACAATAACCAAGGCTGATAGGACCGTTTTATAATTAAGATGTAATGCAATCTATGTGTTTATCATAATTTCTATATGATTATCACTTGTTTACGGTAAAGGAAAACATCCTGAAGAAACCTGCATGGCTTAGATGATCTAACCAATTTTCGAAAGATGCAGGCAGATGCTGGATGCGGCAAGCTAAAGACAGGGCGCTGTGGTGCTCATTAGGGGAGGCCTAAGTCCAGCAGTGGACTAGTATAGGCTGATGATGATGATTTGAAATCCGCCAACCCGCACTGGGTCTGCGTGGTGGATTACTGTCTGAATCCCCTTCGTAGTGAGGGGAGGCCCGTGCCCAGGAGTGGGATGTCAAAAGGGCTAAATTATTATTTTTTTATTATTATAATGCATCAATATCTGAGGCATCAAGAAGATTAGTGATCTCCCAAAGCTCTTGTACGTAGTTAATATTTCCGTTTATACATTGTCTCTGTCATCGACCTTTTAATTATGTATAACGAAGTCCGCAAACTAGCTTACCCGCCTGATATTAAGTAGTCACTGTAGCCTATAGATCCTTGCAATACCAAAGGCATTGCTCGCACGTTGGCGCCCTTAATGGGAGTGGGAATTGTGATAGAGGGACGGGAAAGAGCGGGGGGGTTGTGCTTCAGGCTCTCGCACACATCGTACGAAACGCAGCTATTACAGCTACTCTACACCGATCTACTGTGAGAGGGTGGTAATGGGCTGCATTGTGCGAAAAAAGAAGATGAAGACTTAAATGATATTCTGATTTGGTCAACAGAGACGATGATACCCCAGTAACGATCAAGAATAGAATCCATTGGTTTTTGCAAGCTCATTGGCGTGGAATAGTATGCTTGGTTATACCAATCATTCTGATTCCAATACTAGTGCCTTTTCCTTCTGAGGTGACTTTTTCTTGAGTATACTAGAATTAAGTCGGTGTTAGTTTTTATACTAATAATTGTGATGAGTTAGCGAAATTTCCCAGCGCACACACTACGCATACGGGTTTGCATAAGTAAACGCAATTAAAATATTTGAGCAATAGTCTGGAGGCGTTCACTTTGTATCCCTCAAGAGGCGATTAGAAAAAAAATATAATACTTAAAAAAATTAAACCGACTTCAAAAAACCTGGGTGCACTAAAAGCTAGAAATAACTAGGGACTTCGTAACTTTTTTCATTTGGAAATAATTTTCAAAATCGGTCCACATATATGACGGAGTAATCGGTGAACCTTAGGTATATAAAACAACACAGACGAACATAGATAGAACGTCCTCCTTTTTTGGAAGTCGGTTAAAAAGGTATCAAAGTTTAGTTTGGTACGAAGCAAAATAAATATGAAGCTTCGTCGAGAAATAATTTAGTTCAACGCTAAGACATTTTCGCTATGGGTCAAACCGCGGTGCGCGGTGAATGGTGGGTGACGACCTCGTGGCATAGCGATTCGAACAGGTTCAATTCTCGCCAGGACAATTTACGGGAAAAGGCCTTTTCTGTTCGTTACCTTGGTTTGAGTGTCACTGGGATCGATCCCAATCCATTGTACGTTACCCATAATAGGTACACGCTACTAATTTCGAGTCTGGAGGTTGTATTAGTCTGGCGATTTTTTTTTTAAGTACAAAACCAAGTTTTTGACTTGACAAGTAATTATATCACTACATAGTATAACACAAAGTCGCTTCGCGCTGTCTGTCTGTCCCTATGTATGCTTGGATCTTTAAAATTACGCAACGGATTTTGATGAGGTGTTTTTAATAGATAGAGTGATTCAAGAGGAAGGTTTTTATGTATAATACGTGCATAATGTAGTAGAGAAACACTTTAGTATTAGCATTGCACCCGTGCGAAGCCGGGGCGGGTCGCTAGTTCATGATATTTCAAACGTTCGTATGCGTAAAACTAGATAGTTACTTAAATATTGTTTGCAGAAATACCAATGGTGCGCTTATACTCTAGTGCTGATGGGCATATACTGGGTTACAGAGTGTATACCTCTGCCTCTTACATCCTTTTTGCCGCTCATCATTTTTCCTCTAACCGGTGTTATGGATTCCAGCACTACTTGCAGATGTTATATGAATGTAAGTTTGAAGGAGATAAAATTGTTCGTAATTCGCAATCGAAATAATGTATAAGTATTTTGTGATATTTATTTTGCATTATTTTTAATGATTTGTGGTCCAGTTCTTCAAACGCTCAACTTAACACAAGGATCGCAGTTACGATTCACGGATCAAATTTCAGATATTTTCATATTCGTTTGCAAATTTAATTACGAACTTCGAAAGAAAACCCGCTTATTATTATAATATCTTACCAGCTTTCGAAATTGGTGTGAAGTGGATTGGCTGCTTTCTTTAACCTGAAGACCTTTGTTAAGCAGCTTCTTAAATTACCTACTTATATATATAAGTATATACTCCACTATGATTCTGCTTTCCTAGTACAATTTTCATGATCTTTTCGCTAATCACGTTATTCGGCAGAAACAGTTGGTTTATACATACATGCGTGCTTATAAATATATTACTTACTAGCTGAGCCCGCGACTTCGTCCGCGTGGAAATTTAACTTAACAAAAAAGCCCGCTCCTGCGTTCTGAGCCCGCGCGACGAGACGCATTTTTTTAAATTTTGTTTTTCGAAAATAAAAGTAGCCTAAGTTACTTCTTATAACAACAGCTATCTACCAGTGAAAGTCCCGTCAAAATCGGTCCAGCCGTTTCGGAGATACTCTTTGATTTCATGTGTTTTTATTTTTTTACGCGGAACCCTAATTGTTTTTCTAAAATTAAAGTAGCCTAAGTTACTCCTTAAAACATCAGCTATCTGCCAGTGAAAGTCCCGTCAAAATAGGTCCAGCCGTTTCGGAGATTACCCGGAACAAACACACAGACAGACAGACAGACAGACGGACAAAAATGTTTTAAATCGCGTTTTTGCTATAGGTGTTGTATGTACTTTCATATGCAGTTAGTGAAAAGGTTTTTTTTTGATATTACAAACAGACATTCCAATTTTATTTATTTGTATAGAAGATATACGTTACACCTCCTATTATATTATGCGGCCCTAGTACTTTTCAGAACCAGAGAGGACATGACGGCTAGCTAATGCATAAATCTTATTTCAACAGGACTCAATTGTAATGTTTTTGGGGAGCATGATGCTTGCATATGCAGTTGAGCAGTCCGGCCTTCACAAGAGATTAGCCCTATGTGCCATTCGGGCCATCGGATACTCTCATTACAGGTAGTGCTTCATAGAGATACTTGGCATATTGAAATCCTGCATACATTCTTAATTTAATTCCACCTTTATCCTGCAGATTACTGTTTGCGACGTCTTTTACTACAATGTTTGTGTCTATGTGGATCACAAACACTGCGGCGACTACCATGATGGTTCCCATTAATTTTGCAATTTTGAAAGTTTTTGAGGATGTGAGTAATGTATATTTTGTTAAGGTAGGTAGGGTACTTATAGTGGCACATGCTGATGATTCTTTGTTTGAAAATTACGACTTCATGTGTTAAACTCACTCACTCCTACTCATATATTAAACCCGTGAGTAAGGAAGCGATATGTCTAGTTTTGCAGACTTAGCAAAGCACCATTATCACAGTGTACGACATAGCTTCAACCCAATTGATTAGAATTGTGTTTTAGGGAAATTTACACTCAGTTCGGAGAGGTATAAATAAAGTTATTTATATTCAGTGTGAATATTGGATAGGCCTATTTAGATTCAGTGTGTTATGTGTGTGAAGGTCTGTAAAATAATAATAAGGTATCTTTTCTCAATTTCAGCAAAATCTTCTCAAAATATACGATGTCAACAGCGACGGCGACCTAATTGCCTCCGATATCACAGTCTGTTACTTTTGTTCATCTACTTTTTCGGCAACTATAGGTGACTTATCAGTTTTTTTCTTCTATATCTAAGTACAAATAAATAAAATTGGAGTGTCTGTTTGTAATATCAAAATAAAACCTTTTCACTAATTGCATATGGAAGTACATACGAGACCTATAGCAAAAAGGCGATTTAAAAATTTTTTGTCTGTCTGTCTGTCTGTGTGTTTGTTCCGGGTAATCTCCGAAACGGCTGGACCGATTTTGACGGGACTTTCACTAGCAGATAGCTGATGTTATAAGGAGTAACTTAGGCTACTTTAATTTTAGAAAAACAATTAGGGTTCCGCGAAAAAAAAAACACATGAAATCAAAGAGTATCTCCGAAACGGCTGGACCGATTTGGACGGGACTTTCACTGGTAGATAGCTGATGTTATAAGCAGTAATTTAGGTAACATACAACAGTAACTTTTATTTAAGAAAAACAAAAAAATATGTCCTGTCGCGCGAGTTCAGAACGCGGGAGCGGGCTTTTTTGTTAAGTTAAATTCCACGCGGACGAAGTCGCGGGCTCAGCTAGTATACAATAAAGTCGACAAACAAGCGTAAGATGTGTCGTAGCCTATAGATGCTTGCAACACCAAAAGGCAATTATGAAGTGGAAGGGAAGGGTGGAGGAAGCGGAAGGAAGGGGATTTGGCCTTCCCGCTCCCTCACTCACTGTACAAAACTAGCTACTTTACGCCGATCTTTTGTTAGAGAGTTGTACTACATTTTTGTGTATGTCCACTACTACAATTTTAATTTAGACATACCTAGTTTATTGGCAACTAGCTGAGCCCGCGACTTCGTTCGCGTGGAATTTAACTTAACAAAAAAGCCCGCTCCCGCGTTCTGTGCCCGCACGACAGGACCCATTTTTTCATTTTTTTACATGTAGTTTTTCTAAAATAAAAGTAGCGTAAGTTACTGCTTATAACATCAGCTATCTACCAGTGAAAGTCCCGTCAAAATCGGTCCAGCCGTTTCGGAGATTACCCGGAACAAACACACAGACAGACAGACAGACAGACAGACAGACAGACAGACAGACAAAAACAATTTAAATCGCGTTTTTGCTATAGGTGTCGTATGTACTTTCATATGCATTTAGTGAAAAGGTGTTATTTTGATATTACAAACAGACACTCCAATTTTATTTATTTGTATAGATGTATAGATAAAAATTTAATCATTTGCTTCCATTCTAGTTGTCTTGTTAAATAAAATAACCCTAATTAATATAGGCTTTTTAATTACAGGTGGTATTGGTACATTAGTAGGTACAGCAACGAATTTAGTGTTTAAGGGACTTTTCGTGGGGTAAGTAAATAATATACGATATTCTGAAGTTGACATTAGAAATTGTCTACATTTTAATAATAATTATGAACGATTTAATTATATATTATATATTTATTTAATTCTAGGGCATACCCATCGGCGCCAGAGTATCTATCGTTCCCAAAGTTTTCAGCGTTTGCAGTACCGTACATGATATTGCTTGAAGCATGCATGTATTTGTACATGTTGATATTATATTTTGGATTTTTAAGGTAAACTAATGTGTTAAGGTGAAGGCGCCTGTCTAGCCCGCGAAATTCAAAATTTTCGAGTATTTTTATAGTTTATCCAAAATCTGAAAACATTTAAGACAACATTTTGTGATTTGCGAAAAACACAGTATGCAATGCGTTTATTAATACATTTATTTTACTCTAAATATTATCACGGTGGATATGATACTAGTAAATCACTAAATATACAAAAATTGCCAGATTATCTGGATAGCTGTCGTTCTTGAAATGATTTAGAGTAGGTAAGTTGGATATATTAATAAATGCACTGCACACGGTCTTTTTCGCGAATTACAAAATTTGTCTTTTATTATTGTCAGATTTTGAAAAATTTCTAGAAGAACTCAAAAAATTTGAACTTCGCGGGCTAGCTGGGCGCTTTAGCCTTAAATACAAAAAATCTAAGTACGAATAGGAAGTAGATAGGTATACTTATGTTTTGGTCCAGAAACCAAAGTAATTGTTCTTATGTTGTCTGTATACACAAATGTAATGATGCCTTTATCAAATATTTTATGACTTCAGTGTAGATTTTGAAGCTAATAGGGTTGCGATACAACATAAAAACACGTATTATATATATTTGACGACCGCTTGGCGCAGTGGTTCGAGCTTAGGCCGCTCGGGTCACTGCACATGGTGGTTGCGGGTTCGATTCCCGCCCGGGGCAAATTTCGGAAATGGCCTTTTCGTAATTTGCCCAGGTCTGGGTGTCACTGGGATCGCCCCCAGTCCATTGTACGGTTACCCATAGTGCAAGCTTTGCTTAGTTTGGGACCGTACAGTTGGTGTGTCTGTCTGGCGATATTAATTTATTTATTATTGGCGATATTTATTATAGTATTATTTCGGAAATGGTCTTTTCGTCATTTGCTTAGGCCTAAGTGTTACGAGGATCGCCCCCAGTCCATTGTACGGTACCCATAGTACAAGCGTTGTTAGTTAAGGAAAATACAGTTGGTGTCAGTCGATTTATATTTCCGTCTCCTCGGGAGCTTTCAATTATATTTTCTATTCCAGGCCCAAAAGTGAAGCAGCAAAAAGAGCAAAAATATCTAAGGAAGGAATAGAAGCAGCTAGAAACGCAGTAAATGAAAAATGGAATGAGTTAGGACGAATCACATTCTGGGAATGTGTAAGTAGTAGCTCTAGCAGTAAGCAGCTCTGATGAATCTAGACAATTCTGGAGTACAGGGGCCCAACTCTGTTAACCACTGGCACCTCGATCGACTCGCGTATCTGATACTGATACGTCAGTTTTTTTCCATAGAACATCTGTCAAATGTCTGTGTGTGAACATCCGTCTTTTCACATGACGGTATTTGTACAAATATTTGTGATCTTCAGTCAAACAAATCTACCTTCTTCGTGCATGTTTTGGCGTGGCATTGTAACACAAATATATTTTGTACGATTACACCATGTCGAGCGGCAGAAAGGTTATGAATATGGATGTATGTTACTCTTTCACTAAAACTACTGAGCGGATTGGAATGAAATTTGGAACACAGATAGCTTATCACCTGGATTAACACATAGAATACTTTAATTACGTCTACGCGTCCGAAGTCGCGGGCAGAAACTAGTCATCTATATTATGTAAGTACATAGTAATTAGATAATTCATTTCAGATGGTAATTTTATTATTCGGCGGTGCGATTTTGCTATTCTTCTGTCGTTCACCTCAAATATTTTACGGATGGGGCGATCTTATAAGCGATACATTTAATTTAAATGATAATAAATTGTACGTACCCATTTTTTATATTTATACAAATGACGCATAGTTATTTTAAACCCAATATTATATTTTCCATTGAGCTGTTACAATACAACCAATAAGAAATGAATACTTTCAAATTTCAGTGTACAAGATTCTGCGGCAGCTATTCTGGTGGGACTTTTAATGTTTCTTCTGCCATCAAATTGTAGCTTTTTGAAGCATTTTACTGCAAAAGGTAAAAAAATACATCTTCCTTCCATTGGACATTACCGCTATCGTTAAGCGACTTATGAGATCCAGATTGTCTTATGTTTGTTTTTAAATAAAAATTACGTAAAACTAGTACCTATACTTAAAACCCGCCTGATGTTAAGCAGTTACCGTAGCCCATATACGCTTGCAATACTAAAGGCATCGCTCCCACCTGAAGGGGAGTCAAACTGAGTATACTTGTCTAACCATCCACTAGCTTACCAAGCTGTAACATGTTTTATTGATGGAATTTTAGAATAACTTTAAATGTTTTAATTGTTTCAGAATACAGTGATTTGCCAGACAGGCCCACTAGGTCAGTTCTTGATTGGACAGTGATGGATTCAGTCATGCCTTTCAGTTTCATGTTTTTATTAGGTACGTGACCAAATTATAGACATTGTTGTAGTGTAAGTATAAAGGAAATTATACTTACTTTCTGACCACCTTAAAGGTCATGTTTCTATGGCAATCCCTTGTACAGCACAACAACTTATTGCTGTTCTGTAACTGCATCGCCAACGGAAAAGGTGACTAAAAGTGACAATCAGTTTTTTATTAGCTTGTATTTTATACAAAATCTCGCCACTGGTAACACGGTCACGAAGGTGATATGTGATACGTGTGATATTTCTGATGGTGGTGGTATGTTTCAGGTGGAGGGTTCGCATTATCTGAAGCAGCTAAAAAGGAGTATACAGATTTGAACGGACAAATTGGAAAAGCACTAAAAAACCTTAGACATTTGCCGAATTATTTCATTATACTATTGATAATCATTATAACGGTTTTCATCACGAACTTTGCTTCAAATGTAGCAGTGTGCAATGTTATCGCGCCGATCGCTATGCAGTTGGTAAGGAAAATATAAATTAGTGTTAGATACCAATAATATGTACGTAAATACCGACTTATAGGTTTTTTTTATGTACGTACCTGCTTAACAAAGTCGGCAAACAAGTGGACGGCCCGCCTGATGTTAAGGTGAAGGCGCCTGTCTAGCCCGCGAAATTCAAAATTTTGTAGTATTTTTATAGTTTATCCAAAATCTGAAAACATTTAAGACAACTTTTTGTGATTCGCGAAAAACACAGTATGCAGTGCGTTTATTAATACATTTATTTTACTCTAAATATTATCACGGTGGATATGATACTAGTAAATCACTCAATATACAAAATTGCCAGATTATCTGGATAGATGTCGTTCATGAAATGTTTTAGAGTAAGTTGGATATAGTAATAAATGCACTGCACACGGTCTTTTTCGCGAATTACAAAATGTGCCTTTTATTATTGTCAGTTTTTGAAAAATTTCTAAAAAACCTCAAAAAATTTGAACTTCGCGGGCTAGATGGGCGCTTTAGCCTTAAGCAATTATCATAGCCTATGCTTGCAAAGCATATGGCAGTGCTTGCATGTTGCCGACCTGCAGGGGAGGGGATTAAGGGTGGGGTGGGGTAGGGAGGCGAGTTGGTCTTCTGGCTCTCTGTCATCGTACGAAATGCAACTATAATAGCTACTTTACGCTGATCTGCTTTGTTAGGGTAGTACTAACCCCGACGAGCCAGCTCGTAGGTATCTCCTGCCGCCACACACTCCCACCACTGTAACTCCTGTAAGCCAGGATCGACAATGGTGACCAATGATGATGTCGAGGTTTGACCCTCGACGAGTCCCGGGGAAAAGTTAAATTGTCTTGGAACCCGCACGAATTTAATCGAAAGAAATAATAGGAGGAGTTGGAAGAAAATATGCTCGCTAATAATATGCAGCTCGTAGGTAGCTTAGCTTTCTAATAATGCTTTAATTTTATAATATTAATGTATGAGTGTTTATCTATAAATGGGTAGCTATCCATACCAATTTCATATTGTAATACTAAAATACATAGTATTATTTTTAACCAATATTGTTTTTTTAGGCAACAGAAATCATTAGGAATCCCCTCTGGTACAACATTGCAGCAGGGTACTCTGCTTCATATTGTTTTTGCCTGCCGGTTGGTACACCTGGAAACCTTATAGTACAGGGCGCTGCTCATATACCGACTATGAAAATGGTAAGCCATAGGTATATTTTATACAATGAGAAATTTCAATGAATTAAAGGCGACTAAGGCATATGAATAAATCGATCTCAAGTCTGAGAGCGATCTTGGAAATGACATTCTAACGTCATCCCAATCCAAATCAGTACTCAAGTACTCAAGATCAGATTTGAGATAGTTTTATTACGGGCATAAGAGATGAATATCCCAAAAGCCGTGACTCATATTGGAAAACGACTACTTGACGTTCATAGTAATCCCGCCTCGGTTTAGGACCCTAAGGCCCTTACGGTCTTGAGGACGCTTTTGACATGTAATTTTGTACAGGTATAACATAAGAACGACATTTCCAAGATCGCTCTCAGACTTGATGAACACGGACCTAAGTCTGCTAACTTAAAGCCATATTAAAAGTATAAGTCATTAATACCTGCTTTGTTAGGGTATTTATCATACTATATAATTATACTAATATTATAAAGAGGAAAACTTTGTTTGTTTGATTGTGATGAATAGCCTCCGAAACTACTGAACCGATTTGAAAAATTCTTTCACTGTTGGGAAGCTACACTATCCCCGGGTGACATAGGCCATATTATATTTAAAAAAAATTTAGGAATCCTTACTAAAACTCCAATAATGTAACCGTAATGTACCCGTGCGAAGCCGGGGAGGGCCGCTAGTTTATTATAAAATGCTTGTTGCGCTTACAGTACTAACCTTGTACTAACCTTACTTGTAGTACTAACCCCGACGAGCCAGCTCGTAGGTATATGAGTTTTGGTCATCTAGCAACAGTTTTAGCATTCTAATAATGCTTTAATTTTATAATATTTGTATATCTTAATCGCAAAACGTAGATTCTAAGCGGTTGACATTTTGTCGGCCAGAGTCGAAAGCCAACAATTTTTGATGAAAAATGTATGAACATTATATTAATTAATGACCAATGGTTTTCAATTGGTCATAAATAAGCACGACTTGGGCCCAGACCACTGGCCTAAACAGTCTTGTTATATAATATGGTTTGTTTCAGATAGTGGCGGGTGCCGGACCTACAGTGTCTACTATATTATTGACCTGGTTAAGCATTTGTTTTTGGGCACCAGTCATATGGCCAGATCTGCGTATCAAGCCTGTCTGGTTTGATACAAATTAGATCGGCAAATGGACAAAGTTTTGCAAAAACGAACCAACCCATACATCCGTGTGCATACCAAAACTAACTCCAGTGTAATACCAAATTGAGTATTGTGCCAGATATGTTTAAATTTGTGACCCAATAGTATCAATACCATTGATAGTATTAGTACTTGATAGCATTGATACTATTGCACGTTATCCAAATAATTATGATTTTCGATAGACATATCGATAGTATCGTAAAATTACACAGCTATAGATAGCCCTATCGAAATAGTTATAGAGTTATTAGACTACATCGACTAGTTATAGAGTGCATTTTATAGATAGTATTGGCAACCTATCGAGAGACGATTGATAGTTAAGCAACACTAATATGATGTTACCTAACAAGGGCTCTGATTATGTCAGAGGAGAAGCGGCAGATTGTACCCTCTGTGCACAATCAAAAAAAAAATGTTACCGCCAGGAAGTACGAATCTACTTCTATTCTTGACGGGCTTACGCTATAGGCATTACGCCTCCATGGCATCTTAATTCCATGGCTTTTACTAGTGTAGTTTTTATATTTCCCTGGAAATAGTGGGATTCTCCACCTCCTATAGCAAAATGTGAACCAAGTACCTACAAATAAAAATCATTGCATACAAATCACACATTTTATTTACGTCGAAGTTCTTATCTATATTGACGCAGCATTATAAAATGTATAGGAAAACGGAGTCCGAAATAAATATGTAGGTTTATCCAGGGGCCTAGTAAATAGGGTAAACTGCATTTATTTACGGGTACCAGCCGTAAATTTTAAAGTAAATTATTTTAAAATTTTTGCTTAGTATAAGTATATAACAACTTATATACTTATACTAAGCATTATATTTTTTTTCTAATTTTTATGCCTAGTTCTATGCCCGATACTCAAGCAAAGCCACATTTAATATTTCGGACTTTTGAGTCAGTTGTTAGTTACATTAGTACATATTAACAGTAGGTACTTAAAATTTAATTACTTAGTGGATACTTTATGTTAAACTTATAATAATAAAATGAGCAAATCATTGTACCGATAGCCGTTTCTGCCCATGGCCTAATTGCAAAAAGTCCCGACAAACACCTTAAGAAGCTCTCGTTAGGTAGCTGGATCAAGGCTCAGGTACCTGCAGAAGGCAGTACTCCTGGAGACGGCTCGGATAGTGAGGAAGTTCCTCTCCCTGGAACCTTGACCGCCGGTAACTAGGACAATGCCGGTGGGGAACTTGTTTTTTACATTTATAATTTTTTTTATTTTTTTTATTTAGATTTAAACATGTAAATTGGTGAAAGATTAATAAATGATAAGCAAGTTTGTTATTAAGTGTCAATAGGTACTGATTTATGCACATTCATTTATTAGCCTGTCCGGACTGCGAGCGGGTGCGCACTACTTCCCGCGCAATACGAGTACGGTGCGCCGTCACTCAAAACTCACCCTTACGCCCGTACTTATAAATAGATCGCAAGTCTGAGAACGTCTTGAGTACGCTTCTGACGCGTAAATTTGTATTGGAATGACATAAGAATGACATTTCCAAGATCGCGCTCAGACATAAGATCGATTTATTAATACGGGCCTATCTGCATACTACGGACGAAAATATCAATGTAGAAATCAGATGGCTTCGTATAACTACGAATAACATTTTATACTATATGAGAAACAAAAACGACAGCTTAACGAAACAGCATTTTGTGTGAACTAAAATAGCGAACGATTGCAACTTTAATTATAGAAAATTTTAAATATTATTTCTATGCCCATCTGTGTTCTAGATTGACAACGTACTAACTCTTTTCTGCTTAATAAAATAGCTCAATAAAATAAAAAAAAACAATCATCATCATAATGTCTTACCTCTTTAAAAAAAATTAAATACAATCTTAAATTGATGACAGTCGAAAACTTAAAGCAATTAAGAAGTCTCAGCGCCTGCCCACGCTGGAAGAGTGTGCAAATCGGGCCATATCACCGGTGCCCAAAAGCATATGGCGACCCATGTGATGATGAGTGTGGTCACTGATGGACCAAACCCGGCGAGAATCTGCAAGAACAAATAATACTGCCCTAGTGCGAGTCGTGCCACACACAATGTAGGGCTCCGTAGCCATTTAAATAACTAGTAATGATATTTTTGGCTAGCTAGTTTTGTCGATTGTGATAAAAAAATAAGAAGTGTAGGAATTCATTACGTAAATTTTGATTAAATCTTTAAAAGGTTAGGTAGGTATAGGTTAGGTTTCTGATAGTAAAATGTTGTTTAAAACATATTTTCATTTGAAAATACCTTTTCAACGATATCCCACAAGATGGGTAACTAATAAAAAAATCCTCTTTCCATGTTCAAGGACTACGGAATCCCAAAAATTACACCCCTGAAAATTCGTAAGGATATCGCTCATATTTGAAACCAAAGGACCTATTACCGAAAGCGTAGTATTTGATGAAACATTTACAATATATCTGGTAGTGTTATTCTAATATTCTTAGGAACATGAAGAAACAGAGGATTGAAATGTCAATGTAATTATTACAAGCAATCAAAATAAGTTCAAAATGATATACGTACCATTTTTCTTGTAGGAATTTTTGCAGCACTTTGCACTATAAGGTTTGGGGGCGTGCCCACCGGTATCATGAAACAATAGGAAGCAGAGTAACCAGCAGCTATGTTATACCACAAAGGATTCTGTTTGATTTCCTTAGCCTGAAAGGAATAAATATGAGCTTAAAATACTGGAACAAAACATACCGCATTCCGTAATAATGGTCAAATTAAGGCATCCAATTATTATCCATTTATTATTAGGATAACGCTCTAACATTTCACTGACGTACCCATAGCATTAAATTTTGTGTCAGTCCTCAAATTTGTATTTTTTAAGGTGAAGGCGCCTGTCTAGCCCGCGAAATTCAAAATTTTCGAGTATTATTATAGTTTATTCAAAATCTGAAAACATTTAAGACAACATTTTATGATTTGCGACAAACACAGTATGCAGTGCGTTTATTAATACATTTATTTTACTCTAAATATTATCACAGTGGATATGATACTAGTAAATCACTAAATATACAAAAATTGCCAGATTATCGGGATAGCTGTCGTTCTTGAAATGTTTTAGAGTAAGTTGGATATATTAATAAATGCACTCCACATGGTCTTTCTCTTCTTCGTCTTCTTTTTATTATTGTCAGATTTTGAAAAAATTCTAAACAACCTCAAAAAATTTGAACTTCGCGGGCTAGATAGGCGCTTCAGCCTTAAGTAAACATTATTTTTATTTTTACTTTTCAATTAGTAATTTGATTAGCTATATCAACATGTACACCCTTATTCATAAACGTGGATTAGCAGTTGCTGTATAGTTACACCATGCTTAGTCTTCTTATTGAGAATGTCAAATTACTGATGACAGAAAGCAATAGTTCGGTGTACAGCTATTCGCTCGCTTATCCAAGTTCTATAATAAGGGGGATATAGTTAAAAAAATACATACAAACTTATCATAATTATATGGTTTGAGGTTATAAAGCAAATTTGAGGATTTCAAAACCTAAAACAACAAAAAAAACTGACAAGAGGTTCCGAACATTCGTGCAAATCGAAAAACAGGTCACACTCCGAGGTTCAGAACGAAATCCTGCTTGATTTTGTTTGGTGTAGCTAAAGACTACACACTTATATATATGTATATATATATATATATATATTATACGTACAAGTTGCATGGCGATAGGAGCCAACACATTGCACACGGCGACGTTGGATGCAAAGTTGGTAATGAACATAACAACCAATATAACTATGAACAGTATGAAATAATTTGGCAGACTGGCCAATTGTTGCATAGACTCTCCAAGTTTATCGTTCAAGCCTGAACTTTTAGCAGCTGTTGATAGAGCAAATCCACCACCTGTAATTTATACACCCAATTTATAGTATGATGTTATGCTGAGACGCAGAACAGATCTTGTAACGTATGAATAAGTACAGAGCTGCGTACATTGCGACGTATACGCCTGACAAGTCGATCGACTCACCATACGTCAAAACTGACGCATCGCATGTGTAAATATGCCAGTTTTGATAGATTTTCAGTGGTAAAACTGACATATCGCATATCTGAATACGTAGTTTTTGAATACATCAGTTTTGACGTTTTCGGAGTCGTTCGAGATGGCATGAGTTGGGCCCCTGTGTTGTTGGGAAATCATGGTCTGTCTTACCTTACGTTCGCACTAGACGAAACAAGTTCACGAAACATTGTTGCCTATGTTTTATGCCAACAAAAATAGAGACAACAACATGTTTCGTCCAGTCCGAAGGCTGGGTTTGGTCTTGTTTCACAGATCCTTACTAATATTATAAATGCGAAAGTAACTCTGTCTGTCCGTCTGTCGCGCTTTCACGCCTAAACTACAGAACCGAATTCAATGAAATTTGGTTTGAAATTTAGAGCCTGAGAAATGACATACTTTTAATGCGAAAAAAAGGATTGTCAGGGTTGAAAGGGGCTGTTGATTCGATATAAATAAATATGACATTCAAAGTTTGTAAAAGTTTGACTACAAGGGTGTAAAATTACAATAGGGAATAGGGGACGAAAGTTTGTATGGAAATATAGGAAATATAGCTATTTGCAGTGAAACACTGCAAATAGCCCATTGAAGTATTTATACGTGTCTTATTTGTAAAATTATTAGCCTATATATATAATTACAAATGCTACCCAAAGACACTATTCCACGTGGACGAAGTCGCGGGCACAGCTAATATTCTATAATGGAACTAAGCTAAAATGTCAAAATTATTAGACTCTAAAAATAATTGGTTCCCTATAATTCTAATACTAATAGTACATATTTCCAAGAATCCCGACGAAAAAAGAATAGCGCTTACCTAATAAGAACATGAAACTAAAAGGCATAGTGACATTCACAATTTTCCAAGACAGCACAGATGTTGCTGGTCCTTTAGGTAGATCTTCGTAGACTGTCCATGGAATAAAATATACATAGAGGTTAAATCTAAAACTAATTTGAATAAAGTACCAAAAAACCATCTCGTTTGGAACATGTTTTTGTAATATAAGGCGATTAAGTACAGCTACAGCTTCAATTTAACTTTTGAGTCGCTGCAGATATATTTAATAAATCCCTTTGTTAAGTGTGAGAGTATGCCCTCTGCGCGCAACGTGTTTTTACGCGAATTTTGTATGGATGACTCGTACAGCGCCCCAAGCGGCGCGTTAGTGAATCACTATTTGTACTTATGAATTTATTTAAATTTTCCCGTTAACACGTAATCTCAAACTAGCGGCTCTGACACAACTACTCTCAAGCAGCCCTTTTATTTGATTGGTTATAACCTTAAAACAGGCCAGAAGTTATAGTTATGGCAGGCAACCGTTTAAGAGTTGAATAGGCTGCATATGGTGAATACCTATTACCTATCTATCTTGTGTTAGAGTTTCGGTTTTTGGTTCAGATAAAACATCCGGTTTGAGTCAGACAAATGGTTTCAATGATTATGTTAGATTGTTTGCGAAGGTATAATATAAACCAGAGTAGCGTCGATCGCGCGCCGTGAAATGCATTCAAAAATGGTTTGCATTGCTTTAATTGGTATTTATGTATGTTGTGTTTGCTGTCCCTTACGGGTATACGCATCAACTTGCGAACTGAGGCTTCGAAAATATGGTGTTAAGAGTACCAATAACATAAAATAAGACTTGTTATACGTACATTTTGCTGAAGCGTGCTTGGTAAAGACAAATACTGCAGGAAGCAAGTACATCAGGAACAAAACAAACATAGCGAGCGCAGAATCTCGTACACTGGCAAAAAAATAATATAATCATGTTATAGTGCGCGACACGGAATATTTTTGCTTCACTAGATCGATTGGGACAGATCAAGTAACAGACAAATAGACAAAATATAAACTACTAGTTTATGCCCGCGACTTCGTCCGCGTAGACTTAAGTAAAGTATTATATGTGTTAATCCAGGCTATAAACTATCTGTGTTCCAAATTTCATCCAAATCCGTTCAGTAGTTTTTGCGTTTAAGAGTAACAAACATACATCTACTCTCACAAACTTTCGCATTTATAATATTATATACTAGGTGAAACAGAAAGGGTATACTAATTTTTTTGCAACTTTACTTTGTAAATCTTAAACTATCGGCTTTGTGGGACAGTTGAAGTACTAAAGATTTTGTAGACTTATGAAATCTATCAACAGCTGTATCCCTGTAACAGCTTTTGTTTTTCAAGTTTCCTCCAAAGCTGATAGTTTTAGAATTACAAAGTTAAGTTTGGAAAAAAATAGTATACCCTTTCTGTTTCAACCTGTATATAGTAGGATAGAAACGATTTTATTCTCATTGAAAGTACGATAGTCGGCCATATGGCTCACGAGGTCGTCATGCCGCATGATTTATGCGACATTTTAAAAATATACGAAATTTTTGAAATATGCGATATTTTTAAAATATTCGACATTTTTAAAACGACCCCATATTACGCCGCAATGTCCCATGTTGTTGCTGCGCTGTAAACCAAGCTTCCAAGAATCCAATTTGTGGTCATAGTTGTCCACCTTTGTGGGCTCATGCAAGCCACATCATGGCCAACCCACTCCCACTTAAGTCTCGCAGTCTTTTCTCCCTCATCTGCTATTTCCGTGATACCTCATTAAATAAATGTATGACCATAACAGGACAATTACTTATTGTAAGTATGCTTACAATTTTTTGTCTGTTAATCCGTAGTATTGTAATATCTTATCGCCCCAGCCGTCAAACATTTGTGGGGAACGACAGAAGAAGCTGACCATTGCTCCGCCGAACAGAAAAATCACCATCTGTTGAAAAATAATTCTCATGTAGGTACCTTCAAACCACTGCCAAGATAAATCTTTGGGATTATGCTTTTACGAGACATCCGCGTTTTTAAGCCAACCTAGAATAGTATTTATACACACAAGGTATAGGTACACTAACGCGTCGCTTAAGGCCCAGCGCACACCGCTGGAGGCGCGGCGGAGAGCAATTGAAGACAACAATCTATATATACTCGTATACGAGTATAACTCAACGGTGACTGACATAGTGATCTATCAACGCACAGCCCAAACCACTGGACGGATCGGGCTGAAATTTGGCATGCAGGTAGATGTTATGACGTAGGCATCCGCTAAGAAATTTGATTTTTAAAGAAATTTGATTTGATCCGCTAAGGATTTTGATTAATTCTACCCCCAAGGGGATAAAATAGGGGATGAAAGTTTGTATGAAACTTTGTCAATTAAATTCCACGCGGACGAAGTCGCGGGCACAGCTAGTTCAATATAAACCTTAACCACCTTGTCATATTCTCGCTTGAATAAATTCGCACAAGCGCCCTCAAGCTACTACAAGAGCATACGCGCGACTGCTCATACATACCGTATGTCAAGGTAGTTAAGGTTTGTATTGAATTGTCTTCAATTGCTCTCCCCCGGGCCTCCAACGGCGTGCGCTGGGCTTAAGGCGTCGTACTATATAGGCCGCACCGCTCCAATACCGCCGTAAACTATTCAGTTAATAGCGCTATGTCTGTAGTCCATACAAAAATTGGGTAAAACCGCGTCAAAATGAAAAATACGAACCACTTCCCAGTATGTTAGTTTGCCCAGTTTCTTCCAATTCTCATCTATCGCCTTTTTTGCAGCCTCCTTTACTTTAGGGGGTATTTCGCTCCTCTTGGCTTCCGGGCTATTCGGCCTGGAATACAAAACTATAAGTACCACATACGTACAGTCTATTTCACATACGAAGTCCCATAGATGGCCATGGTGTTGGCAGTACAATTTACACTGTGTACAATTTATTTTCGTGCGACTTCCTATGTGAAATAGACCTTAGGCACAGTCACTTAAACCTTAGTTACACAAGGACAGGATTTCGCATCTGAGCTGTAGTTTCTTGTTCTTGTCCGTTTCTTTCTAGTGTAAACAAAACGTGCTACTTTCGCCTCTCGAATCCAATTACCACCCCCATAAGCATCGCTTGTTTACCACAAGCTTTTATCGTAATGTAAACTACCAGAGGAGAGAATCGCGCGGAGAGTTCTCACATAGGATAATCGCTTCCAATTTCTCGCTGCTCGCGTTCGAGAAACTCTCCTTATGTAATATTTATTATTTAATAATAATATTACCTCAAAAAACCGAAATACAACAAAATAAAACATAAGTAGCTGAAGAGGTTCATCACGATCATGTATGGCACAGCGAACGCCGAGAACAGCGGAAACGACAAATATTCGGGTGCATCGGGATACTCCCTGAAAAATAATTTTAAACTCATAATATACTTTTTACCAATATTACAAGTGAGAAGTTTCAATGAGAGCAGGCAATGCAGTGCAAAAATACAAATTTTCTTTATTTTCATGTAGTCCAACAAAGCACTCATGAATAGTCAGACTCTACCACCGGTTCGCAATGCTGCTTCCACTGAGAAGACCCGACAAGGAACTCAATGCTTATGATTTTCTTTCAATAGAGTACAACTTGATATAAATACTCAGAGAGAGCAACGCAATGTGAGCCGGAACCGCCACCAGAAAGTCTAAACTTAGATTTAGGTATTTCGATTAGAACGCGAGTTTAGTGACATGTGCATGCCTACTCTCATTTGAATAAAAACAATTTTTAAAATAACAAGACAGTAAGTTCTAAAAACAATTGAATTCACTTAATTTTTCTAAAAGCGAAACTTACGTTTGGAACAGTCCTTTAAAAACCAAATTGGTACCAGTGCCTACTAGGGTTCCTATTCCACCTGAAAATTGCGTAAATTGATGTTTTATAATCTAATTAACATAATTAACGACCGTTTGGCGTAGTGGTTCGAGCGTAGGTCGTTCTCCTCACTGCGCCAAGTGGTTGCAGTTCGATTCCCACTAGGATACATTTTGGAAATGGGATTTTCGTAATTTGTCCTTATCTGGGTGTCACTGGGATCGCTCCCAGGCCACTATATCGTACCTATTGTACACGCGTTGCTTAGATTGGGACGAAACAACAACATTTTATTTGTAAAACACTAAATATGGGCCTACCAATTGAAGATGAGAACGCGGCGTTACAGAAGTAACATGTTGTGATGTCGGTGGCCACCAGGTCGCCTTCAGCGTTTTTCTCATATAATTTTGCAATTCCGTTCTGAAATTCAAAATAAGGTTGAAAATATGATGCTACGTCCAGACCACACCGAGCAGCCGGCTGTGGAAGGCCAAATGTGAGCAAAATCGATTGTCTTATTCTCTCCCATGCATGCATTAAGAAAGAGTGGGAGCGACTTAACCCGTGACTTGTGAAACAGGTCTTGTCTAGGCACGCGTGCTAGCCGTATTTCTACGTGTCAGACGTCAAGCTAATCACTCGTGCGCGGCTGCTCACATGGCCTGGACGTGCCCATTGACTAATGTCGGTTTACAATATTTTTACTCATATCAGTGTAAATTATCTGTCTTAATATTATGTGCCAACTTAAAATTTATGTTAAAATTGCAAAAATGCAGACGTTACAATTTTTTGATGATAAAAAACAAACAGTCCAAAGATGTATGCGACAAAGAAAGAAATATGGAATAATACAAAAAAATTTAGCAACTTACATTCTCAAATACTTTCAATAGAGCAAAGTTGATGGGAACCATCATGGTGGTCGCAGCGGTATTAGTTATCCACATAGAAACAAACATCGTCACACTAGACATGGCGAAAAGTAACCTGAAAATAATACAAGCACATACCTACTGAATTTCGCATTTTTATCCACATTCTGCTACAAACGAGTCCTAAGCTACTTTGGTCATATCATAAACAACCAGGAAAAGTGGTTGTAGTAGGGAAGACAAAGGTCATTCACCTACCCGCTGGTTTTACTTAAATAAAGCTATAAAAGCCTACGGTAGAGTTATGTGGAAGCAGCTGGTTAACAATTTCAAGGCATTTCAGGGCGGGCACGCCATTCGGAAACACTACGATGAAATCTCCCAATTAGAGTTTTGTCTATTCACACTTCATCACTGAGTGAATTGTAGTACTCGTATAGGAAACTTTGTAACGCCTTGGTTAACGAAAATGCTGTTTACATTAGCTGGTATTGGCTCTGCACGGTCTGGACCTCAAGTCTGCTAATTAAAAACCATTGCTAATTAATCTTATATGCGTTGATTTTTCAGTTTAAATTCCTGGCGGTCGGCATGCTGTCGGTTATCTTTTAGCAGTCGCAGCGTGATTTAAGATTTATGATGATGAATTCACGCAAATAATATAATGACCAACGGTTTCAATTGGTTTCAAAATAGGAGATTTAGGGGCCTAATCTCTTGAGGGTCAGAGCTCAAAGATACAAGATATACTGTCATATAAATATATCATTCTAACGCTCAAAAAGTCAATTTACAGAACAAAAATTTTGTAATCGGCTTTATGACTACATAGTATAAAACAAAGTCGCTTCACGCTGTCTGTCTGTCCCTATGCATGCTTAGATATTTAAAACTATGCAACTCACATCATGGCTCACATTTAGGTCCTCTACGTTTTAGTCTTTATATAAATAGTATAGAAAGCTCTGTCAGCAGCAGTAACATTATTTTATATGCCGATGATACCAAATTATTTAGAGAAATTCGAGATGCAAGTGATTGTATGCTTCTTCAGCGTGATATAGATGCCCTAGCAAAGTTTTGCTTGGAAAATCAATTGCTCCTTAACCTCGATAAATGCTTTATTATCACCTACTCTCGTAAACGTCATCAAATTCACCAGTCTTACACCTTATATAACCAAGCGCTCTCCAGAGTCAACTCCGTTCGGGATCTCGGGATTGTATTAGACAATAAACTATCTTTCAGAGAACATTACGACTGTATAATTCAAAAGTCACTTCGACAGCTCGGCTTTCTGCTTAGGACATGTAAGCCTTTTAATAAGACGTATACTTACAAAATACTGTACTACACACTAGTGAGATCTGTGCTGGATTTCGGCTCTGTGATCTGGAGTCCTTACTACTCATGCCATAAACCGAATCGAAAAGATCCAAAAAACTTTTCTTAGGATTCTAGAGCATAGGGTCGGTTCCCAGCTCGTATCTTACATTGACTCTTTAAAAAAACATAAATGTTACCTCTGAGTCTCAGACGTCAACAGCACGATTTCATGTGTTTGTATAAACTGTTAAACAACCGCATCGATTCCCCTAACTTGTTACAGAATGTAAACCTTAGGATACCTCTCAAAACTGTTCGCAGAACCAACTGTTTGTTCGCTGTTCCTCGCTACAGCACTATCTACACATCTCACGCATTCTTTCCTCGCTGTTTAACTGCTTATAATAAAAACATTTCTCATATAGATTTATTTCGTGATACTACATCCAAATTCAAAAAGAACTTAATAATATATTTCTCTGAGCAATTATGACTTATGTGAATTGTTTATTAACTTATATTCCTATATGTATATACTAAATTGTATTCTCTCTCATGATTCTAGTTATATTGTTCTCACTTTAACTACCACTCAGCTCTGATTAAGTACTACATAATGTTTTATATTATTATATAATATATTAATGTTGGCACTCTAGGTCTGTAAGGTGTACTCAACTTGTTTTGTATATTTAGTCGATGTACATGACTGTCTGTTGTCCAAAATTAAATAAAATAAAAAAATAAAATAAATATTTTGATGCTTTTTTTTAAAGATACGAGTGATTCAAGACGAAGGTTTATTATGTATATCCAATATCATACATACATAATATAGTAGAGAAAGACTTTAGTATCAGCATTGCACCCGTGCGAAGCCGGGGCAGTTTTAGAATAAAATCATAATGATTTTAAAATACCTATTCAACAACATCACTCTCGGAGTGGTAAGTAATTTTTATTTCATCTCCATATTGAATTTAGAGGAGACAGATACCGAATTAAATAGCGAGAAATCTTACTTATAATGAGAGTAGCCAATGAGGCGTACGGCGAAATAAGCCAGTCGTTGATGAAGCCCAGACTGCTCCACAGCGGCTGCCAGCATCAAACTACCCAGGAACATCATCACGGAATCCTTCAATAGACATAACAAAAATTTGTAGTGGGTTAAAATTTTATTGTTAAGCTGCAACTTTTAAGGGTTCAATTCAATTATTATGAAATGTTCTTCGTGCAACACGGAATTTCTGTGTTTGGATATAGCAAAACAATTTAAAAGATGTGTCTATTGATGATCAAGACCGACTGTACTGTAATCTTTTATTGTATACCTCGTATAAAATAAATGAAAAGGAGAAATGAAACGGCAATAATTAGGTATACTTACTACCATCGCTAGTCTACCAATGGAACCATTTAACGAAACATACACATACCTACATTATAATTTTATGATATCATAGTAAGTACCTACTCCTAAAGAGGTATCACGGTAATAAAACAAATAAGTACTTTATAATAAGGTTTCCGTTTTCCTTTTGAGATTATGGAACCCTAAAACTAAACGCGGCGTCTATGAGAGTTCTGTAAGGACACCATTGTTAAAGTTGAAGGCTGCAATATACTCACGTTCATGTAACAAAGCGCAGTGTCGGAGCTGGACATAACACCGGAGAGGGGAAATATCATCAGTGGTAAGAACCCTGTCACCGCCAGAGGGATGCACTCGGTTACCCAAAATATACCCATCAAGATCAGGGTGTACGCACACCATGAATGCTTCTGAAATATTGAAAACACCGATAAGAGCTATATTATCAAGTCCAAAGAAATGTTTGGTACATTGTACCCATAGTAAGTACCCATAGTACCCAAGCGTTGCTTAGTTTGGGACCATACAGTTGGTGTGCAAGTCTGGCGATATATCTATTTATTTATTTATTGAGGAAATTACTGCCTTAGGCACCTTAGCTAATTTTGCGGGTAAGTACCTAATCAATAATACGGAGTAAGCAACCAAAATGTAGGTACTATAAGAAGAAATATCGACGTATATGATCGACGATAAACTTTCGCAACCCTATTAAGTTTGTACTAAATATCAAATTTAGTTCGATAACGCTCGAGGGGTGCTTCAAATAGGCTCAAAAATTAAAATCCTGTGCAGTGTTCTAGGACCAGTAACTACTAGTCAAAGCTAAATAGCGTTCCTATATTAAGGATCGAAGTCTAAGGTGGACAAAAGTGACAATGGTCCGCTCTATAACTTTTAGAATTCTATTGGAATTAAGACTTGCCTCTCCTGGAAAAGGTGCAACTAGTCCCAAAAGTGCCAGTGGTAGGATTATAATCAGTAGGCCGCGCCAGTGAGCTATGATGAAGTATTTGGCCTTTTCAGTGAAGGACAGATCAGGCTCCTCTTTTTTTCCCCCCCTGAAAATGAAGGATGACACGTCAGCTTCTGTTATGATTAAGATTTTCTTCAATATGTAGGTATCTACGTATAACATCGCTTTATTCGTCTAACATCATTGATATTAAAATACGATACGATAAGGTTTTTTTATGAAAATGTTCCCAATGTCCGCTCTATAATCCTTTTAAATCCCCTTGGTCATCAAAAGCTGGAGGAAAATTAACTTCCTACCAGAATCAGCACTAATAACTGTACTGGATAGTTTAAATATAATCTAAAATCAGTTGTAAACAATTATTAAGAAATTACGTCAGCATTTTTGTGGCTTTTCCTTCTTTTCACTGTAAAATATTCCTTCTTTCCAGTGACTTTCCTGAAATTCACAAATATATTTTCACTTTACTCGAGGAACTTCAAATGACATACAATTCAGAAAAAGTGTGAAAGAGTGTCTTCTAGAATTATGAAATTCAAACTTGACAGCAGATATTTTAATTAATTCTAACCAGTATCATTTTCGCTGCATAAAGGCTGAATGATCTGAGACCCAACAGATTGTTCGTGGTGCAAAGTACGAAAACTTTTCTCCAGTCCACGAGAATAATTAATAAAACTGGCCAATTGTGTGTCATGCCACGCCCGATGTAAGGTTCCGTAGCTAATAACGAAATGTTTTTTTGGCGTGGTAGTTTTGTCAGTTATCATAAAAATGTAAGTGTCGGTAATCATTACGTGAATTTTGATTAAATATCTAAAATAATGAAATATTGTATTTAAACACCGTTTAATTTAAATATACCTTTTCAACGATAACCCATACGAAGGGACAACTTAAAAAAATAACCCCTCTTTCCATGTTGGGGGAGGTACCTCAATAAAAGTAACGCTCAAAATCTGTAGAATTTATTGTTTTGTGACAGACTGTGACGGACGAAATGATTGACGGACAGACTGGATGATCTTATAAGTGTTTTTTGTAGGGACTTCGGAACCCTATAAATCAAATTCTTTCACCACTTCATTCAGTGTTCTTTTTATTTACAAGTTTTGAAGAACAACGTGACGCAACCGGTTTGCCATTATTGGTGGATAGAAGCATGATACTCGGCAACAGGCAAGTTGGCGCAGCCCGCCCGCCCAGTCGACGGGTCGCCGGCCGCGCGCGAACACGACTAGTCCGCTTCAGTTCCCATCCGGCCGTACAACACGACGCTTGCACAACCACGATATCGAAATCAAACATATTAAATTCTTGTGTTCATTAGTGACAATAAAACGGAAATGTAAATTACATGTGATCTAACGTGACCCGTCTAAAATAGCCAGCCTAGAGGATGACAGGGGTCATTAAATATTCGTGATAGCATTTCAGTGTTACGAATCTGGCAACGATACGCGGCTCTATCAACAGGTTAGTTTTCGGTTTTTTTAACTCATGTGATTCATTAGGGTATAGATTAGCGTGTCTCGGCTCTAGGGCGTCTCGGTTTCATACGATTTTCTTTTATTGTTGAATATAAACACTACACACCTTATTAAGCCACGTAAATAATAATTCAACTATTTTGACATCTTATTGTTAACATACTTAACTTCAGAAAGGTATGCTTGACTAGTAACTCTATTATTACCATAGTACACTATTAAATATAAAGTTTAAAATTTAAACACATCGTTAATCAAGATAAAATTAGAATTTTATTACCATTACAATCTTTAAAAGCTCCTCACGTGTTTTATCGTATTACTAGATAGGTAGAAAAGAAAATAGTTTTCGAATGGAAATTCCTGTAATTAAATCTTTGTCGTGATCTTCGGAAGATAACGTAAATAGAAAGCTTTAATAGATTCCCGAGCCCTTCCTCTTAACAAATTAAATCGTCGAAGATGCAATCTAACTTCGAGACAAACTATTTGTTAAGCTGCGAGACAATTTTATTAAGTTTGAGAGCGAATAGCTTATTCCTTTGTTCATTAGAGATTTAAGATTATGTTAACATAGGGTTACGTGTTATGGAGGATTATTCGGTGGCTAGATAGTGACCGAAAAAAATGTTATTTATAACTTTTTTTTCGTAAAGACACGGGACATTCTCATTAGTAGCATAAATCCTACTAATATTATAAATGCGAAAGTTTGTGAGTGTGGATGTATGTATGTATGTATGTATGTATGTATGTATGTATGTATGTATGTATGTATGTATGTATGTATGTATGTATGTTTGTTACTCCTTCACGCAAAAACTACTGAACGGATTTGGATGAAATTTGGAACACAGATAGATTATAGCCGGGATTAACATATAGGATACTTATTAACCCAATAATCCAATACTATGCGGATGAAGTTGCGGGGCACAGCTAGTGTGTGCATAAAACAATAATTTAATATGGAGCGTGCTACCTGTGGCATGCTTTGAGCTCACCTAAATAGGTTTGCTTTTAAGTGTCCAAACAATAATGTACAAAATAAAATAAATTTGAAAAACTAAATACCATGTTTGTCTGCGGCTTTAAGTTCTTTTATTATATTTAGGTACCTATCTCGTTCTTAACGCTTCAAAGGTATATTCAGCTTTTTATCCTACTTATACCATCAGTATTTCTTTTCGGAATGGAATTTTGTAAGAGACGCTAGATTTATAAGGATCATTTTGACCTTGCTTTTACATAATCAAGTGTAAGTAGTGTAACAAAACTTTTGATCGTTTACAATGCAGAAACAATACAATTGTACAAATGTAAAATTCTATTAAAAAATAAACATTATACACATTCTATTGATTAAAAGATTTACTATAATTGCAGAAAGTATGTTTTTGTAGATTTCTTATTATTTCATATTTCTTCTAAATACTTATCCTTCTATAAGATCTATTTATCTTTGGAATATCTTACCTGTTGTTGAACGTAAATTTTCTTTTGCTTTGCAATTGATTTGATTAACAGAAAAGCGCAGAATATTACTTACTATTATGGCAGTAGGTAGTTACTTTGTAAAGCGCATTTTGTAGATGGTTCCTGCTGGGTGACGTAGAAGTGTAGTACAATCGTTATCATAACTTATAGAGTTCTCATTAGTGCATTGTCGGATAAAAATGTTTTCCGGAACCAATCTGCTATCTAATGAGTATGCCTAACCTCGTTGGCAAGCTTGTTAGCTTTTAAACTCGTTTAGCAGCGACGGACTGAAACTAATTTTCTCTCTCTGCGTGTAATTATTAGCAACTATAAATTTTACATTTATTTGAAATTTTTAATCATTTAGTTCAGTAACGGACACAATACGATTTTTTTTATTTTTAACTAAGGTAACTATGCCTTCGAAGGGATTTGTCACTGCTTCGGTTATTAAAAAGTAAATCCTCTCCGCCAAAAATTTAGCTCCATCTGGAATTTGAGAGCTGTCTTATTTAAAGTTTCTACTTATTACCCATTCTTCTTTGCTTTTCGGTTGGCTTCCAGTTACCCCTTATTTATCTGATTACCGCTTCGATGACTTACTTTAACAATTTTAAATAATTTATTCAAACCAATACCACATAGCAAAGAGAATACAATACTACGCCACATAGTTCAGCCCAAAATAGACGTGTCTCGAGAAAAACAATGCAATGTTTAGTTTAATATCAACAAAACAGTTTTTAATATGCAATCTCTTGTCTATAATACTAATAAAGACTATTTAACGGACATCAAACAATCGCAAGGAGTTCAAAGCAAATTTACACAAAGGATAGCGGCGGGCACCAAAGCTGCCATTTAAACTAGGTGTGTTTGTTCGGGGACCGCAACTGTTTGCACTCTGACCGAGTACCTTTTGATGGCCGCTTAAGCCTCTACCCCCTAGCTATAGTAACAGATACGTCATCATATAGCAATGTCTGTTTGCTAAGCTTGTGGTGGAATTTTAGTGCGGGTCGAAGTTGTTGTTTTTTGACGACCGCTTGGCGCAGTGGTTCAAGCGTAGACCGCTCGCACCGGGTGGTTACGGGTTCGATTCCCGTCAGGGTAAATTTCGGAAATGGCCTTTTCGTAATTTGTCCTGGTCTGGGTGACGCTGGGATCGCCCCTTGTCCATTGTACGGTACCCAAAGAATTTGTAATATTATTATTACAAATTCTTTGACGGTACCCATAGTACAAGCGTTGCTTAGTTTGGGACCATACAGTTAGTGTGTTCGTCTGGCGATATTATTATTTTTTTCGACAGATATTAAATACCGATACTTTCTTCTTTTCATTAATAGTCTACAGTAATAAAGAATAAAAATCAACAGTAATAAAGAATATCCAAAGAAGGTGTACCTATGTGGCCTTAGTATAACTATAGTAACAAATTATGTACCTTAACAATATTTTAACACATTTTATAAAAAAAAATCGATTTAAAATGGCTTCACAAAGCACTTTCTACTCTCATAACTTCTTTGTAGAGCTATTATTATGTTTTTCAATAAAAAGCTCGAATGTTCTGAAATAGGTCGAGTAACATTCGTTTCGTATCTACACGGCTCTCGAGTGGATATGTCGATATCGCGATACACAAGCCTCTCAGTGGCTATCGAGTGACATGTATCAGCTGATTCTATCAACTGATTTAACGATATCACTTAGTCGCGATAACACATCACGATACGGGTATTTTTCATATTCCAGAGTTTAACAACGTATCTACTAAGGAACTAGTCTTATCGGGGTGATTCCTGAAACAATTCTCAATTTTTTAAGGAAAATAAAAATAATAAGTAATATATATCGCCAGCCTGATGCTCCAACTGTATACTTAGTAATATTTAATTGGTCTTCTTATATGTCTAAGTATTAATGCCAGATTGATCGGTTTATCTGGATCTGTGCCTCTAGTTTTTTTTCCTATGCAGATGAATGTGATTTGCTTCAATATAGATATTTAAAAATTGACACATTGCATAAACAATCTTGTCTAGGGTTACGGATTTATGGATTGATGTATTAATTATCTGGTAAACCTCTAACACCGATCATGCTAAGGCACACACCTACATACACAACATTTGTGAAGTATTTCTGAGGTCTCATAAGCTTTAATAATAAGCAGCTCCCTATAGTTTTATGTCACTATCATTGACCAATAGTAATTTTCTTAAAAAAACACTGTCCAATAAAAATGCATCGCCGTTTATTTCTGAAACCATATAAATATTCCTAGAATATCTTATGTCAAGATTAAAATTATCACACAAGGTATCCTACAAACGCAAGCTGAATCGTTTTGCAGACTTTTACGACGTGCGAGATTCCACTGCAAATATTTAGTTTTATAGTGTTTTTCTACTATTTATCATACTACTTTTTACTGGGACTTGTCACGCCGCTCATTCCCACCACTGTTACTCCTATAGGCCATGATCAACAGGTGACCTGTGATGACGCCCTGACTATAATGACTATCAAAATAAACAATAGAGGAGAAGATTATCTACTTACTTCCTTCCGTTGCAAAGCGCGAGTCAAAAATAACTGTGTAGGCTGATTGCCGCAGAAGTGAGACTATTACATAGAAAACCTGAATTAAGCTTTAGAGTTAACAAGCATCATTACTAACTATATGTATAATAATATACAAAACTCCGTCTAGTGCCATTGGGGCATAGTTGGAAAATGTTTTCTTTTCCGCTAAGAGTAGATAAATTTGTTTCAGTGAATGTATAAGATTTTAATACATAAAAGGAATAGGTACCATGGATCCAATTGCGACACTTATCTCGAAGGTCAACTTAAAATGTAAAGCCAATAAACAATGTGAATGATGTTGCGTTACAATAATAATATCAAATCACAGCAATTATTTGGCGAGTTTCCATAATGTCAAGATGTTGAGTATAATGAACTGGTTTATCGCAGTTTGTGTACATATGTGCTATTATTGTGGTCACGTCCATGTTTATCAACGCTGGTAGAGCCAAGCTGTAGACAACTGACTACAGCTCACATACGGGCTGGCTCGTTCGGGTAGTACATCCCTCTCACAGAAGATCGACGCAAAGTAGCTAATACAATAATTGTATTTTGTTCGATGACTGAGAGAGCCAAAAGACCACTCCCTTCACCGTCTGCCCTTCAGGTAGGAAAAGTTATGATTAACATCACGTGGGTAGTACGCTGGTTTGCCGGTTTTTGTTCCATAAAAAAGCTATGGGAAAATAGAACAAAATTTGGTGGAATTGCATTGGAAGCAATTAGTACACTTGGAACCTAAGACTTTACTTTTGAAAAAAACTTACCAGAAAGGTGATTTGAAGACAATTCTAGTATACAAAGGCATAATCTTAGGTACATGTATTATTTATATTCATCATTTGGCACACAAAGGATTTAAAATTTAAGCTATTATTAATATTATAATCTATGAGTTTGCTAATAGTGCCTACAGTTTTTTTGGCAAACGCGCCAATTATTTTGTAACACTAATCATGCGTATAAAAATGTGTTATGAGAATGCCAACGCAAAATATATTGAGTTTACTGTTTTAATTGACACAAGAAGGCGAGAGTATGAAGAAATATAATGATTTTATTATACATTTTTGTGTAAGTTTCATTTTGTTGACATTGGCCTATAAATTAGACATATTTTATGCGCTATTATTTTCAAATACGAGTATTCACAATTGTATGACATAACTTTTTGGTTTTACACTGCAAATTAAATATAATTTGTCAAATACTAATTATATTATATTAATTCTTAAAACTGGAGTAAAATTAATAATAATAAAAAATAAATTATATACACAAAATTTTTACTACATCGTCGTCGTTGCCAAAAGTGCTCAACTAGCCGGCTGAATTTTGCGCGAAGTAGCTTAGCGAGGCTTATTCATTGCGCGAAAAAAGACCAACCAGCCGGTTACATGTGGCAGTGAATAGACTCGCTGCAAAAGTATCTACCACATTTATTAGCCCAAGTAGATAATACATTTATAAAGGAATAATACTGACTCCTACAATACGCCCTAAGATCAGACAAACGAAGAGCACATATATATATAAAACCACTGCACATTCCACTTAGTAAAGAACTCTATCCATTGTGGTAATACGATACTAAGAGAACTCTCCACACACACTTACGTATAAGGGTATTAGCTGATCGCCTCAGTAAACATTTAGCGGCTATAACGACGGAGTCTCCGGACGTAGAGACGCCGATGTAGAGCCACGAGGCTGCGCCGCGGGTGATTAATTAAATCCTATAATACCATTGAGAGCGGAAAGTGGATATCTATAACTATGAAGAAAAAGTCCGCTTACCACTCTACTTATTTGTATTTAGAACATTCGTGTTTTGCGATAACTTGTGTTTATAAAGTCTAAAGCGTGTCTCTTAATTTTAAAATTTTTATTTGCAATTTTTTATAGTTCTATCTGAGAGCTTAATTTAAATTAATCCGGAATCCTAATTGAAATTTGAAAGGTTTTGATCATTAAATTATCTTTTTTATAAAACAAAGTCGGCAAACAAGCTTACGACCCGCCTGATGTTAAGCAGTTACCGTAGTTTATAGATACTTAAGGCATGTCTCGCACGTTGCCGACCTAAAGGGGAGTGCAGGTGGGCTTCCGGTTCTCGCACTCATCCTACGAAATGCAGTTTTAATAGCTATTTGACGGTGGTATAAATTATTAAAAAAAAAAAAATTAGCCCTTTTGACGTCCCACTCCTGGGCACGAGCCACTACGAGGGGGATTCAGGCCGTAATCTACCACGCTGGATTCGTGCGGGTTGGCGGATTTCACATGTCTTTCGAAGTTGTTTAGATTTTCTAAGACATGCAGGTTTCCTCGCGATGTTTTCCTTCACCGTAAGCATGTGATAATCATAGAAATTATGATTTGCACATAGATTTTCGAAAAACCCTGAGGTGCGAGCCGGGGTTTGAACCCAGACTGCAAGACTCGTGCTTAACCAATCGGCTATCACTGCTAATATAATATATTATGCTGTATTAATTATTATAATGTTTTATTATGAAAAGACTAAGACATGAACACAATTTGTACGCGAGCGATCAAGTTTAATAGCGCTAAATTATTCCTGTCTTTCAAAGTCAGTCGGCTCATGTCTTCTGCCAACTCATTTTTATTTTACCGAGTAACTAGGTTTTCTATATTGCAGATGTAACTTTCAATAAAACTGACATCGAATCATATCATACTCAACATGAACATTAAATCCGTAATTATGATAGGAACGAGATGTCATAACAACAACAGCAAGCAATACATTAAATTCAGTGTCATTAAAAATTTATTTAGTGTATCAGCAAAATTGGCGCTTATATCCACAATATTAGACACTGTATTACATAGTCACCCTACGTAACGCCGACAAAAATGATAAATAAATAATTTAGCCCCTTTGACGTCCCACTCCTGGGTACGGGCCTCCCCTCAACAAGAGGTGGATTCAGGCCATAATCCACCACGCTGGCCCAGTGCGGGTTGGCGGATTTCACATGTCTTTCGAAAATTGGTTAGATCTTCTAAGACATGCAGGTTTCCTCACGATGTTTTCCTTCACCGCAAGTGATAATCATATTATAGAAATTATGATTCGCACATAGATTTTGAAAAATCCAGAGGTGCGAGCCGGGGTTTGAACCCAAGACCTGCTGCCCTGGCTGGTGCCTGGGCAAGACGCGTGCTTTAACCAATCGGCTATCACAGCTTATTACGCTTAACGCCGACAAAAATATGTAGAAAATCGTTGGGTACGTATTTCATTTTGTGCATCAGCAAAATTAGCACCAATATCCACGTCGGTAGAGGTTGTTTCACAAAGTTAGTCTGTGTAACGTCGACATTATTATCTAGAAAATCGTTAGTTAGGTATTAAAACGATTTAAACACAGGTAACGTGGCGCCACTGGCAAGGCGAGACACGCTACTACAACGACAAGTGTCAACCTTTGTGTGCTGAAAAGTTATTATATAAAAGCGTTTGCGCAACAATTCAGAGATACAGAACAACGTTCAGTGAAACAATGATTATTATGGCACGAGAGTTCGGGTGAAGCATTAAAATTGAGCGACGACGGTGTTAAACACAGTAGGTACCGAGAGCTCGTAAACACTGGTGACGTCACTGGATGGATGCAAGCGAATAGTTCGCTTACTGCAAATACTATGTGAAGCTATAGGGTGCGGAAAAATGACGTCAGTGCCTGGGACTTACGTCAGGTAATAGGTCGTTACCACCTGAGAAATAAACTTGACGCAACGCTAGTTTCTGAGCATGTGGTTCCTATATTATCTTGTTCTGAAAGGGCCATACACTTTAATCTGTTTTATGTTAACATGTAACTTATGGACGAATATTCAACCACTAATTTAAATTTTAGGTCCCAGCTGTTTGGGACGTCGTTGTTTATAACTTATTGTAGGGCGTGTCAAAATAAAGCGGCCAAATTTGAGGCCATATGGCCATAAGACCCGTCCATAAAATCCGTATTACTAATGAGTACATTAATCAAAGATTCCTTGTGTATTTCATGTAACCTCGTCAACCGAAGTCGAAACCACTAACTAAATAAACATTTTACATACTGTTATAAGTGATTTAATTTATTATATTAGAGGCTTTACGAACTATTTCTAGATTTATTATATCGCTATTTGCTGAGAAAAATATCTTTAATAGATACAGACGTCGTTAGATATTATTCATGTTTTTATTCGTTATAAGTGGCGGCGTGTACATTATAACAACTCAAGAGGGTGATAAATATAATAAAATCAAAGTAAAATAAACGAACTATATATGTTATATAGGGCTTTTAAATACAGATGTGTGTAGGACAAGAGACACTTAATAAACCATGACATTGAGATATAATATAATATCTAATAATACCCGAGAATTCACATAAGAAAATAATAATATAATAACGAATGAAACACGTCTTCTAAGACAATAAATAACGAACGCAGTGACGTAGTAAAATCGAGTAAATGTTTAGAGTGACTAGAACTTCAGACAGGCGCCAAGTTTGAGAATGCGTTGGTAAAATATTATAGAACATTAAATTCAGTATTACCTTTAACTACTTATGCCTGTACCTGTAGTCTGTAGTAATTACCTATTTTCCTGGAGAATTGGAACCGGGTATACAATTTTAATGTAAAATATAATTTTAAAGTGATGAGGCTTCTGAAATGGGCATGATGTATAATGAATTTAGTATATGTATATCATCATCATCTGCCTTACCTTTTCCCATTATCTGGGGTCGGCGCAGTATGTCTTTTCCTTCCATACATTGCGCTTTCCCGTCATACTCACATCCACTCCAACCTCGTTCATATCATTCTTAATACAATCCATCCATCTTTTCTTGGGCCTTCCTCTCGCACTGTATCCATCCACATTCATATTCATCACTCGTTTAGTCACATGCTTCTCATCCCTTCTCATCACGTGTCCAAACCATTCCAGCCTCCTACCTCTCACTTTATCTGTTATTGGCGCTACCCTGACACTACCTCTTATATACACATTCTTCACCTTATCCATTCGCGTCACTCCACACATCCATCTCAGAATCACATCATCACATCGATTTTCATGTATATGTTGATTCATAAATACCGAATCTCTTGCAACACATTATTGTGAAATGATTTTTCCAAAATCTATACAAATAAATAAAATTGGAGTGTCTGTTTGTAATATCAAAATAACACCTTTTCACTAAATGCATATGAAAGTACATACGACACCTATAGCAAAAACACGATAAAAAAAAATTTTGTCTGTCTGTCTGTCTGTCTGTGTGTTTGTTCCGGGTAATCTCCGAAACGGCTGGGCCGATTTTGACGGGCTTTTCACTGGCAGATAGCTGATGTTATAGGGAGTAACTTAGGCTACTTTAATTTTAGAAAAACAATTAGGGTTCCGCGTACAAAAATAAAAACACATGAAATCAAAGAGTATCTCCGAAACGGGTGGACCGATTTTGACGGGACTTTCATTGGTTGATAGCTGATGTTATAAGCATTAACTTAGGCTACTTTTTATTTTATAAAAACAAAATTTAAAAAAAATGGGTCCTGTCGCGCGGGCTTTTTTGTAAAGTTAAATTCCACGCGGACTCAGTTTAAGAGACACTTAATACCTAGACCCTTTACAAAATCTCATTTAAAATCATAGAGATAAGACACGATTCTCATCTTAAACGAACGCTAATCTGTAGATATCTTTGACATTGCAGAATTTTAGAAGCAGAATAAAATGTTAGTTTTCCAAAGTGGACAGTGACATTTTTGTATTGTATTTTGTATTTGTTTTCATTGTTTGTTATTGCTATTTCTTACTTCCCACTGGCGAAATACCTATTAACTTGGGTGGGCCATATTTCTATAGAAAAAAGAAGCAGAATAAAATAACTAAACAGGTTTTGTTTTTCCAACAGTTTGACTTGCAAAATGGAGACTGACAAGATGTCGACAGCCTCGTCCGTGGGGGCCGAGAGGCGGCCATTGCTCCAGGCTCTGGTGCTTGAAAGACGCATTCTTTTTGGGTGCACCATCGTCGTTGGTCTCTGCACTTTCCTCTGGATCACAGCAGTTTGCACTAAGAAGTGGATGCATATAGACGCTGGAAACGGTAACTTTATTTTATTATCACCTATTTATTAAATAGGAAATTCACATTTTCTTATCTGAATTGAGTAAATATAAATAAATAATTGTACAATGGACTGGGGGACCAGTGACACTCAAACAAGGGCAAATTAAGAAAAGGTCATTTAAAAAATTTACCCCGGCGGGAATCGAACCCGCAACCAACATGTGCAGTGAGCCGACCGGCGTTCGCTCGAACCACTGCGCCAGGCGGTTGTCTAACCTAAAGCCTAAGTACCTGTTAAAATGTTTTATAGCACCGCAATCAGCGCAACTGTGCTTTTGATTTAATATGTATTATATTTAATATACAGCCTGGGGCTACCATGGCGACTTTAAATGAACACACGTATTAGGCTTCGCATTTTCAGATTTTCGAGATATTTAAATTATATTAAACATTATTGTTTATTGAATTATTCAACATTTTCTGAAATACCATTTTGGAGCAGCCTTTACGTAAATAACTCTAGCGCAGAGGTCATCTGCCGAGGACACGGATAATAACATTTCTTCAATGGAATTAAAACGAAAAAGAAATTCTATTATAAATAATAATAATAGTATTAGCTCGCCCCGCTCCGAGTTGTAGGTAAGAGCGTAAGAGTAGCTGAATGAATCGGATTTCAAGGGTGATGCCAATTTGATTACTTTGTTTATTATCTATTTTGTTCGAAAATTTTATTTTTTCTATTTATGGCCTTTTTTTTTTATTACTATTATGATTATTGACCACTAGCCCTACCTGTGTGTTAAATTAAAGTCGCCATGGTAGCGCTAGGCTGTATATAATAAACTAGCTGACCCGACAGACGTTGTCCTGTCTTAATTTTGAATATTGAATTCGAATTGTTCCGCTCAACTTTCTGATTATTTCTTTCATAAGAACCTTCTCCTGACACTAATAAACACAACAAAAAAATAATTAACGAATCGTTCCATCCGTTCACGCGTGACTAAGGAAGTAGAGATTCATTTTTATATTATATTAGCGGAGCCCGCGACTTCGTCCGCGTGGAATTTAACTTAACCGCTCCCGCTCCCGCGTTCTGAGCCCGCGCGACAGAACACATATTTTGTTTTTTTTTGTGTTTCTAAAATAAAAGTAGCCTAAGTTACTCCCTAAAACATCAGCTATCTGCCAGTGAAAGTCCCGTCAAAATCGATCCAGCCGTTTCGGAGATTACCCGGAACAAACACACAGACAGACAGACAGACAGACAGACAAATTTTTTTTAAATCGCGTTTTTGCTATAGGTCTCGTATGTACTTTCATATGCATTTAGTGAAAAGGTGTTATTTTGATATTACAAACAGACACTCCAATTTTATTTACTTGTATAGATAGATTTCGTACCTTAATTAACTTCAACCTACCTTCAACTGATATGACCATGTACTGAGTGACAAATGTCGTTTCAGAAATGAATTGTTTTGATGAATAACTATATATGAATAACTTAATCTTGATTTTAAAAATAACCCCCTTTAAGTCGATAACATCAAAATGCGTACAAACATGAAGATGATAAGTTATTTCATAAGAGTTGTGCTGATATACCATACACCAATAACCGTAGACACCGCATAGCTGGGCACCCCCGCTCGCCTAAAATATGTATTTCCACAGCATATGTTAAGACCGCATCTGAAATTTTTATTGGTTCCTTGACATTTAATGGACCAATCAATATTCGCCGCCTCCCCCGACACCCTGTCAACTTCTGATAATTGCATTCTTATAATTATAATAATTTATCAATAAATAAATATCGCCAGACAAACACACCAACTGAATTGGTCCCAAACTAAGCACCCCTTATACTATGGATAACGTACAATAGACTGAGGGCGACCACAGTGACACCCAGACCTGAGAAAATTACAAAAAGGCCATTTCCGAAACTTGCCCTGGCGGGAATCGAACTCGCAACCACCATGTGCAGTATACAAGCGGCTTAGGCTCGAACCACTGCGCCAAGCGGTCGCCAGTAGGTTTTTAATCATCTTAATGACACCGCCGATATGTGGTCACACAAAGTGCACCTCAGCTCGCTCTTTCATACAATAGTTGACGTTACCGGTGTCTTGTCTTATTGGTCTGTGGGATACACTACCTAACGCGTGATTGATGATGGTGTTCATTATTATGCTGGTCGTTAACCAGCCGTCCAACGACGCGACGACGATGTATAGTTATACGACTTAATGTTGAGTATAGTATAGATTACCTCATCTAGCGACAAGTCTGTGGTTAACATTAGAACATACATTTATATACTGACGAGCAATATATAAAAGCCACTTGCAAACTTCCAAAAAAATAAATATCTCCCAAATCATACAAATTACCTTCATGAAGGAAAAAACTTTTGAGTACATTTTTAAATTGCATAATAGAACCTTTGAAAAGCCGTGGTAGTAGACCACGTGTTGTCCGACGTATAGCCAAAGGATATTTTTCTTCCTAGCCTCATCCCATTGGGTGGGGTATTAACTAAATAACAAATAATAATAATATTTAGCGCTTTTGACGTCCCACTCCTGGGCATGGGCCTCCCCTTAACACGAGGGGGATTCAGGCCATAATCCACCACGCTGGCCCAGTGCGGGTTAGCGGATTTCACATGTCTTTCGAAAATTGGTTAGATCTTCTAAGACATGCAGGTTTCCTCACGACGTTTTCCTTCACCGTAAGCAAGTGATTATCATATAGACATTATGATTCGCAAATAGATTTCGAAAAATCCAGAGGTGCGTGGTGCGAGGTGCGAGTTGCGTAAAAATCAGTCAATCCGATACATTGTGTCTACTAAATAACACGTATCAATTAGTGATGTAACGAATGTTGGATTTTTGACATTCGCGAATGCGAATGCGAATGCGAATATTTGGCTTCAACATTCGCGAATGCGAATGCGAATATTTGGCTTCAACATTCGCGAATGCGAATGCGAATGCGAATGTTGACTATCAAATAAGAAACCCTAAATCGAAAAAAAATAAATCTTTTATATATGAAAAATAATAAGAAATAAATTAAACGACTTTTTACATTACAAAATAGTTGATAATTTTCAAACGGTTGTATCGATTTTCGTGAAACATAGCTAAGAATACGCTCGATCAGAACACCTTTCAAAAAAAGAAACAAAATTAAAATTGGATCATTTGTATGGGCGCTACGATGCCACAGACAGACACACAAATACACATGTTAAACTTATAACACGCCTATTTTTCGGAGGTTAATAATGAGTGCGCAAAATGTTAGACTGGATTGACATTTCGTGTCGGCCGAACATAGCCGAACCCATGTTGAAATAACGAAGCTAGTCACATAAAGTTAACTCGAAGAGATTTGTTTTGATTTGAGGGTAGTTTAGTATTATTTCATTAATCAAATTTATTTTATATTCAAATTTTATTGAGTTAATATTTTAATTAGACTAACAAGAGCAATAGAGAAAGGTCCTATTTATAATTTAGTCGCCTACCTCAAGACAGGTAATTTTTTTTAATTTAAATATATAGTATAATCCCCCTCGTGTCGAGAGGAGGCCCCTGCCCAGGAGTGGGACGTCAAAAGAGCTAAAATTATTATTATTATCATTATAATTCAAATATAAGTAAATAAGTACATTATGTGCAAGTGAGCTAAGTTACGATCGAGGCTGGTTTGCAGCCAGAGACTAACACGAGGGCTGTGCTGTGATGGAGCTAAGGTGTGTAATTAACAATGCTCACGCATTTCATACGACATTTTACAACTTACGAGTAAAAATATTTAGAATATTACAATCTTAATTGAAAATAATCACAATTCACGATTTTTTTGAAGATCTAGATAATTGCAGGATGAATGAAAAATAAAACAACATGGTGCGCCGTAAGTTTTAAGGGTTCCGTAGTCAAACTCGGAACCCTTATCGTTTCGGCACGTCCGTCTGCAATCACAGTAATTTTATACAGACTCTATTAGGGCTAAAATACTGTAAACTAGCCAAAAAATGGAGTTTACGTACCGTTAAAAAAATGGTTTTAAATTTTGAATGCAAAGTTATTCCATTGTACCTCCCGTACTTAAGAAAGGGGAGTAAAAAATGTTTACACACAATTTTTTCAATATTTATTCCCGTTTACTAAATATTGAGCTTCATTGTGGCCTATTTTACTTAAGTAGCAAGATTCATCCTTTAAATTAGAACCACATTATAAATGGTTTATTATAGGAAATAAATAGTTATTTACTATTCAAAATCAATATAAGTAATTAAAAAAATCTAAATTGAGTCTCAAACCAATTGTGCACCCAGACGTCACAACTTAATTATTTGAATTAAAAATCCTTATAAGAATTTTCATCAGTCCAAAAAGAATATAAAAGTTTATGTCACTTTTGCTGAATAAGTCAATGATGCCGGTTTAATAAATTTAGTAAAAGAATTTCTTACTAATTTACTAAATTTATAATATGTTTTATTTACAATGAAATTGAATGTGAAAGAAATGTATTTAAATAGTTAATGTATTTATGTGTATTATTTTAGTAAACATCGTTTAAATATTGTTTTAAATGTTTACTATTTTTAGGATAACTCTTTACTAAGATTTAAAATATGTAAAGTCAATAGCACTAGTGCGTAATAAGCTGCTCTATGAACCTAAAATCGGTGCAATAAGGGCCACCCTATGAGCAAGTTTGTTTACTTAATCTATCATTCTTACTAGTTGTTAACATTCCATATCCGTCTATAGATAATATCCTTTTTGTTTTTCAAAAACATTCGCATAGATTCTTGCGAATGCGAATGCGAATGCGAATGTCAAAAAATATGCGAATATTCGCGAATGCGAATGCGAATGCGAATATTCGTTACATCACTAGTATCAATAATACTTTTATGAGTTGAACGCAGCTTTCAAGAAATGTAGCTGTGGATTATTGGATAAAATTGAAACAGTTTTTTGCAATAATATTGTTAAACTTCCGACAGACTCGTTTAAATGTGGATGCAAGGAAGTAATGACGTACTTGTAAAGTACCTCATGCTAACTGAATGATTAATTGCTACATATGTTTACACATTCAGATTTGAATGTCAGGTACCTACTTACTCAATCTTAAACAGAATTTCTTTGAACTTTATTCCTTTGTTTTACCTATTTATCTTACAATTGCATACCTAGCTGCAGACGCAATATATTCAGATCTGTCTAATATCTATTTGATTTAAAGCTATCTCAAAAATCTTCTGTTCTTTTTGGATCCTCCTTAGCATTTTTAGTATTAATGTATCGTTCTCAGATATAATCGGGACACCTCTAATAAGTCCATGATTTGAGGGCTAGTTATCAACTGAGAGAGACATAAGAGTCGCCTTTCCGAGAAAAATGTGCAAAAGAGTAAACGAAAAGCAAACGTAATTTCTGACAAGTGTTATTGAAAAACTCAATTGATGTATCTATATTTATTTCACACGGTTGTTCAGTTATCGATACCAGTGCATTATCGATAAAGCCCCGTGACATATCGATGGAGCTTAATATTTATTGCGTACGTCATAACAGAATGGTAGCAATTGACAGAGACCGATAGCATTTTTGAGAGTTTAGAATTTATTTGCGGAGAGTAAACCGTAGATTCTAGATTTTTCATATGTTTGCCGATGTATCGAAGGATATGTTGTGTGATTGTGTCCAACTGGGAATACATTGGCAAACGAGTAGCTCAGTTTCCAAGCACATTGGATGCAATTGGTTGATTGACTGAAAAAACCAACGACGCGACGAACGCAGACGGCTCAGCTCAAAAGCAGACGGATTCAGGTATTCAGGACTGGCTTTCAATAAACAAAGCTGTCAAATTTTACATTCCCGGATTTTTGTTTGTATTTTCATTTTTGTGATGTTACATTTCCGGAGTTGCCGCTGAAAGAACAAAATCCTAAATATTTGTAATGTCAATCAGCCTATCTACCGTTCTATCTACTTTATTATATACTTTTTCCAATATACGGGCAATGACGTGTCATATGTTTTGGCGCACGTATAACTTTAACGTTCTAAGGCGCTTCGCTCACTCAAGAGTCAAGGTGCGGCTATGCTTTATTTCATTCCAACAGCAAAGCACCGCACGAACTGTAATGATATAAACGACAGCGTATAGTCGCGGGCACACTTCGCGCTCCTCGACCGCATCACGACGAGGCGACCGCGCCACAACCCCGCTACGAAGGTGCCTCTACTCTATTGAATGAGCGCACTGCCATATTATTTCCTAAAGGAAACTTGGAAGCGGCGACGCGCTTCTTGAGCGCCCGTTCCTCGAATCCGCCTCAACATTGAATAATGGATATCGCCAAAGATATCGCCAGACAAACACACCAACTGTATGGTCCCAAACTAACCAACGCTTGTACTATGGGTACCGTACTATGGACTGGGGGCGATCCCAGTGACACCCAGACCTAGGCAAATTATGAAAAGGCCATTTCCGAAATTTACCTGCCTACGCTAAAACCACTGCGCCAAGCGGTCGTCAATTATATCGTTAATTTAACTATTATCAAGCCAGATAATGTGAGGATTTAAAATGATGTGTACGTGAAGACCGAAATACACGAAAATTTATATGACTTTTTTGTCCGTGTTTATGTGTTTTATTTGGTTGATTTTAGGTGTTATTTATATGTAAATATGTGAATAAATAATTATAAACATCATGAATAGTCATCAGATATAGTGTTGTGTTTGGGTTTTTGATGTGGCAAGCGATTTTTAGCGCCGCCGCACCGGTCATACCGCTCGGTCAAGCTGTGGTCACCATCATAACCTGCTGGTAATGCTGGAACGTGTATGTAGGTACCTATAGGATAGGCTTAGCGACAGTTTTCCGGCACCTATTCGGGGCTTTGAGGACCTCCCAAGGTCAAGAGTGAGGCCCTTATTATAGATTTTATAACACTTTTCAAAAGACTTCAGAAGTACTTAATTTGCAATGACGATAAATCTGCATCGCTATCAAAGCAATGCACTATCGGATTGAAGATAAATTGTAATGTATTTTTGCATTAATGCTTTGTAGTTTATTCTGCAGAGTGTGTTTTTGCAACGTTCAATCAATGTGATTTAGTCCATTACGTAGGTACGTCAGAATACAGATAATATTGCATTAATTTCTGATATTTGAAAATTTAAATAAATTTTGATTGAAGTACCTATCTAATTTATGAGCATTATCAATCTCAGACAGAGGAGAATAATCTTGATCTTAGCAATGCAATGAGACCTTTTTAACCCCCGACAAAAAAACAGGGGTGTTATAAGTTTAACATGTGTATTTGTGTATCCGTGTATCTGTGTGTCTGTCTGTGGCATCGTAGCGCCCGATTTCAATTTAGTTTTTTTGTTAGATAGGTATTCTGATCGAAAGCGTTCTTAGCTTATTATGTTTCATGAAAATCGGTTCAGCCGTTTGAAAATTATCAGCTCTTTTGTAGTTTAAAAAGGCGTCGCATCTGGGGTTTTCTAAATTTTCAAATTTATTTCTATATTTTTTAATGCAACCTCACCTACACCGTCGCTTCACACGTGAGAAGTGACGGGTCTATTCTAGTTCACCAATGTTATGTTGTTGACGTCCCGAAGACCACTGTCTTTTTAGTTTTACCGTTCCACTATTAGACTCAAGGTAGTACATTCTTGTTGCGATATCCGTTACCATTGAAATGGCGAGCATTACAATTTCAAAGGAAGTTAGGTGTTTTGAGAATGGGCATCATGACAATATTTTTTTATGCATCATTATAATAATGTATTAAGGTAGATAGGTAGGTAGGTACCTATGATTTGCAACAAAGGAAAAAAAAAACCAAATACCTTTTTTTATTTATTATAACAAAGTAGGCAAACAAGCGTGCGGTCCGCCTGATGTTAAGCAGTTACCGTAGCCTATAGATGCTTCCAATACCAATGGCATTGCTATTATTGTTATAGCTATGTGGTTTTTCTGTGTGTGACTGGTACTAACCCAGTCGAACAAGCCCGTTTGGCTCTACCACCATAATATCTTTGTAAAAATACTTCAATGGACCTGAAACTTGTTTCCGTAGTCAGTATGGATCGATTAATTTCTTGCCCCCTATCCAGGGCGCCAAGATTGTTAAACAGTATTTTTACCAACATTTAGCTTAATATAATAGTTCAAAAACTGAGTCATTTTTTTAAGTTTCCCTTAGCATCTCGCGAAAACAGGCATAATCTTACTTAGATTTAAATCAAAAAACTCACTTACCTACTCAAACCTGTAGCAGTCATGTTTACTCTCTATCAATAGATACCATTTACGTTTACTATACTACTTGTAATAGGTACTTAACTACTCAAATCTGCAGGTATTTATTAGCAGTAATGTTTACAGGTCGCTTAAAGGCCGGCACTGCGTTTGCTCCCCTTAAGTTGCAGATGTACCTGGGCAAAGGTTGCCACTTACCATCTGGTGGACCATCTGCCCATGTGCCTTCCTAGGCAATAATAAGAAAGTCATGGGTGAAATACAGGCCTCTCTATCAATAGATACTATTCACGTTTACTATACGGAAACTAGCTATTTATTAACATTACCTCGGTGAGTTATTAATTGCTCACATATGGCATCGGGTTCAATGGCCTCTGGTCTATTTCCGTTCAACGAATAGAGAGCGTTTTATAGAACTATACATTAGAGTAGACTTCACCACGATAATATTATGTAAGCATTGTGATATTTTGAAATATTGCCAGAACACGGCGGAGATTTCAAGGTATTTTAAACCGCAGACATTGGTTATTCCGTCGCAAAAATTTGGGGCAATATTTATCTGTCAATGTGTCAGGAGCTTTAGATAGAATTACGTTGTTAGAATTGATTAATTGTACAAAATTATACAGCAATTGGTATATTTACATAAACTTTTAACTACGAAGATCCCAGACAAAATAAAGCAATCAATTCTAACTATAGGTACGTAATTCCGTCTTTTGACAAATTGACAGTTATGTTCACCTTCATAGTATATCATTACGCGGTTATTTACGACCAATTTATTTATTTTTCCACACACTTGCTCGTAAAGTGGTATTGTGCCACTTTTAAGTTCATAATGCAGCTTTTTACTTCACAGATTTTTTAAAACTAGGCAAAGAGTTCTCATGTCCTAAAAATAGTAAAAAAGATTATGATACCTCGCGTTCAGCTCCCGCTGCAAGCCAGGCTCGTAAGTCACTTAGCTCACTTGTTATTATAATCATGAATAACATAGAAAATAGGAAGTTATAATAAGGCGATCCCGCTGAGTTTCTTTCCGGATCTTCTCAGTCGAGGCCTTCTCTATACCAGTTGAAGAAATAAGAGAAAAAATTAAGATCCCGAAGGTCCAAGTGAAATGACAGACTTAGGTACTTTGACTTTCGCCTTGTATAATTTTAAGCTGATGCCTGTACTGTAAGAGTTAGCTTGCAATTAGTAGGTATATTAATCCTAAATGTACTTACGTAAACTTAGATAAATTAAATATACTTTTGTAACAATAATACTCGTATACATAAACAAATTTAGCGCTAAACTTCACGAAACTATGTTGCACGGTAAGTGCGTCTGTAAATTCTGAACATTGTTGAATGTTAGTTGTGTCGAGAGCCTATTCGAAGTTAGCAGCTCGAAAACTGACACTTAAGCACGTGATAGACTCTGTGTGTCTCTATATGGTACAGTACAGACACTCTCACTCCGTCTTCGATAAAATAAAGTAGCCTCACTTATTCCTTATAACATCAGCTGTCAACCAGTGAAAGTTCCGTCAAAATCAGTTCAGATTTTTCGGGGATTAGCCCGAACAAACAGTAGTGAGACATTTTTTTTTTTCTTTTTGTTATAAGTACCGTTTATACTTTCGTAAGTTAGCATCTACTAAAGCTATTTTGATATTATAAGCAGACATTACAATTTTATCTATTTGTATAGAAATTATATTTATATGTTTTTCTGCGTAATCTAATCTAATTATGTGATGAAATTAATAACTAGGTACAGTTTTTTTAGATACGTCATACGTCATAAATTTATTATAAGAAAAATAAAATATTGGATGATAGGTATTAGACGTTGCCATAGAAATAAAAACTTGGTTTATTTATTTTATTACATATCCAAAGGTTGACCATACCAGACCTGTATTAATTACAAGCAAATCCCTTGGAAATGCGCCAAATGGCGAGCGTTGAGGAGTGATTAACACCGCTAATTGTTTCCAGGTATATACCTGCCTCACGGGGGCCGGTACTTGATGTGGAGTGACTCCGGGGTGTGGGACATCTGCCGGTATGTGTTCGAGCCGGAGAACCGAACCCTGGGACCACAACCGGATGCCTCTGGATTGATAGGATCCATCGTTGTTAGTAAGTACAGTGTTCTATCTACGTAAGGTTTGGCTTGAGCGATCTGTTAGTCTGTCTGTTAGTCTGTTTGTTAGTCTGTCTGTTAGTATGTCTGTGTAGTTGGTCAATAAATGAAGGACAAATAAGGGGAGGCTTTCCCACACCAATCGATCAATCTGTGGTAGAATATAATGAGTCGGCGTCTATTATACATTTATACGACGACTATTATATATTTTTTTAATATATTTAAAGCAACGTTGGATTGGTCATCGCTAGAACGTTAATTGAGTGCTCTGGTCATACTCTAAGCTGACATTAAATTCATATTTCATAATGGGAGGATGCGCCTCAAATTAATATTTGTTTTATAATAGAGTTTCAAATAAAACATTACCTCATTATTTAGGATGACTGACATGAAAAATTTACCCATTCTTCCGGGAATACATCTTATAATTTCAAACATAAATCCATCGGAAAATTCGTGAAAATTTACCTAATCGCGCTCGGGGCCAGCTTAATAAAAAACATGATATGTTTGAAAAGCTCACGTGAATTTTTACGCCGCACCAAAACCGTTGTTAGTTTATTTTGTTACGGGCACCTTCTGTTTTTGCTCACTCAGTTTGTCCATTATCTCCCGCTGGTTTACTTTGCCATGGACTGTTGTTTTCTTTTCTCATCTAAAACGCACTGAACATTTAATCTTCAATTAATGCCCACGGTTCGTCAGCGGACTGAAGGTCGGGACGAGAGTGTATTACAGAATAAGGTTATTTGGGTCTTTCGACGCATAGAGGGGTACCTGTTTTAAGTTTGTCTGTGGCATCCTAGCTTCGTAATCGATGTAGCGATTTTAGTGATGTGTCTCGGTTTGATAGGTATCGAAAGGGTACTCGATTGAATCGGATCTACCTTATTTAAAAATTTAATGCTTAGTTTAATTTTGATTATGTATTGTAATGTGTTAGGTAATTTCAAGTACAAATTATCATGACTATTATTGAGTCGTTGTTATTATTTAAATCTCAATCTTATTTTATGAAATATTGAATTGAATTTCTTTAATATCCATTAGGCAAGATCTGTCTTTTGAGCTTTAGACTTTAGATAGGTAACGTCCTACAAATGGGGAAAATATACATAAGTTCTAATAAAGAATACAGCGTATAAATGTATGTACCTACCGAGTGTGCAAGTAGATATCTGTTCAAACCAACACAAAATGAATTATGAATTTCAACCGAAAGAAAATTACTGTTGTTCTGAAGTATACTCGGAAATTTACGAGTTGTAATTAGTATACTATTATATTGGTATACAAAGAGAGCACCACTTAGTAATCCGGCGTAACCCGCCAAAGTATTTTTACAACAGCTAGTGTAATCTGCTCTGCTCCTAATGAGTTTAGAATCGGAATTCTTCGTTCACTCAAAATAGATTTTGCAGTTTCTGTTTTCACTGATATTTAAAAATGAATAACTACACACATCACAAAAAAATTTGAGCTTTTCAAAATTCTAGAATGGATTGAGAATAAAGAACAAATGAGTGATTTATTAACACATTTCTTGTGGAATTTACAGGAATATGAAATTAATAAAGTCTTTCAAACAAGCAATAATATTTGGACACAACCAAAAATTAATTTAAGACGATCTGGCGTTAACGCGCCGAATATGTAAAACAGATCCGTAAACAACCCACTATTATACATTTTGTACATTAGCCACGTAGCTACTCTGTAGCTAAATCCCTTCAGTACTCATTTACGATATCGCAGCTATATTTTAATCTACTAAAAACAGTTTGTAATTTCATATCCAATTAAAAAAGTTGGCCATCGTCTCCAAATAACCTTTTAGATGGATAGCTCCTCATCACAATCTATGCAAATTTGAACTGCATCTTTATTATAATCTATAATTATATAATATATATGTAAAAAATATTTATCAATGTTTACTCCATACTCCTAACTATATTCTGTAATAATTAAATAATATTTAAACTCGTATATTACGCTAAACACCCGCACGTGACAGTAGAGCGCATTCGTAAATCCTATTTGTTGACAGGCTCAGGTAATTTATCTCTCACAGTGCGCTGGAGAGAGAAAATTCTAAAGTATAGTACCACTATTGTATAAAAATATCTAAATTAAACACCGATTATATACTTATACTTAATACCCCTTATTAATTAATGTGGTATAGCGGGCAAACAGTTACACACTGAAATATGTTTGACGAAAGATCATCACTAATTAGGCATTCGAAAGAAGAAGACAAAGCATGGTATAACTATACAACAGCTAAACAACGTTTATTTATAAATAAGGGGTAATAGGTATACTTTACTTGTCAGGGCATCAATGTACTGTACTGTAATGCCTGTAATAATAAATCAATCTCAGGTCTGACAAGGGTCTTAAGTACTCTAAGATCGCTCTCAGACTTAAAATCGGTTTATGAATACGGGTCATAGAATAGTATTGAAATGTCGTCAAAAAAATTAAAATAAGTGACTATGACAGTCCGTTAGAAAATGTTTATGCTCAATCTTAAATCGAAGATGTGTCTCCACCTTTTTAACTCCATGTCAGATACAGATTGGAGTAGCTACTATTAGGTATTTGTTTTGTAGTCTGCGTAAACAACCTTTACAGCAAATTTTGTCTCCCGCTTTGCAACGTAAGGAAGTGGATAAATTTCTTCCAACGCAACCTTTTGTTTCTTGTGATTAAATTCTTGCAGGTTCCCAAAATAATTCAGCTTTTCCGTAGAGTAGTTGATTGTGCAAAATGGTGTATTCATTAAACACCGTTGTCTATCCTGGCTCACAGGAAGCAGTAGTGGGAAAGTATAGCGGGCGTGGTTCCAATAAAAAATTGTACATGCAACATAATGCAAGCCCGTGCGATATTGGAGCGGATCGTTTGTCAGTTTACACAATAAGGTAAATGCGGCGTCAATCTATCTATGAACGTTGCGCAAACTATTTAGCTAAAATGACGCCGGAGCCGCTCGTAAATCCGACACGTTAGCGCAGACGCAGGCAGTTAATCGCCCGCGGCGTGTTTACCTATTATTAACACAAACACATCTGTCGTTATTTCCACGGGATCACTCCACAGCTCGCATTCGACGGATTGGTTCTACCGAGTAGGTACCGATCAGGCAATTACTTTTGTAAGCCAATAAGTTGTTGAGTTGAACTGTATTTTCACACAAAATTTTTGGAGAAACAAAACGAAAAAGAAACGTGTAATGAAAACGTCTTATGATAAGGCGTCTGGCTATAGTCAAAAATATTGTATGTTAAATACAAGGTGAAACATAATGGGTATACTTTTTTTTCCAAAACTTAACTTTGTAATTCTTAAACCATCAGCTTTGGAGGGAACTTGAAAAACAAAAGGTGTTACAGGAATACAGCTGTCGACATATTTCACAAGTCTACAAAACCTTTAGTACTTCAATTGGCCCACAAAACCGATAGTTTGAGATTTACAAAGTTAAGTTGCAAAAAAAATAGTATACCCTTTTTGTTTCACCTAGTATATGCGGTGCAACACTATGTATAAAAAATTGGCGCCGTGGAATTGAAAACCGCAATAACACAATGACAGATAAAGAAGTTCAGAATAGTGAAGGGAGTGACAAAATGATTTATAGATTTTCATAGTATTCTGTAAGTTGGTAATTTCAGTAAATCTGCTGTTATTTTAGTAACAGCTTTTAAATAACTCAAAACCACTGTTAGATTGTCTGAAAACTTATTTATCTGCTTAGAACTTATTTAGAATGATTTCGGTGGTTGTGGCAGATTATTTGCATAGGTAATAAGAACCAGGGTGAAGTGTACGTCGATATTTTTATTTACTGTAAGTACTATTTTCCTTTCTTGTAAGTACCTGTGTTTTTTTCTTAGGAAGTAAATAAATAAAAAATAATAATTATGCAGTCTCCATATTTGCATAGCTTGGAACTATTTATAATATACCTACTTTCCTATAAAACAATTTGCAGCCTACAACTATATATTCGCCAACTTTATTAAGTTCTCTGTATAAGTAATGCCAGACACGTGCCGAGCGAACCTGATTATATTTGTCCTCAATATGTGATGACATCCTATGAGGGTATATTTTTAATTTCATTATTTTGCTAGCGTGAGCTCAATAATGATAAACATTATTAATATATTTATTTTAACATCTTTAATTATTTTTTTTTCATTATCATGACCGTTTATCAGAAACACGTCAAGTTTCATCAAAATACATTTGTTATCTACTACTGCCAAATTGGTTAATGTAACTCACATGACTCCGTCACCGTTTTATTATTACTCGTATGAACGTAAGTATTAACAAGGCGAATTACTACTTTTCATTTCAACCAGAACCACTTTGAAGTGAAAACGCTATTAAAAGGACGTTTAATTTAACTTCCCCCGTTCTTTATTGAGCCCTGAAATCACTGCGTTTTATTCTTAGTTGTAAATCCATTGGCACACCTGGAACCTCTTGGTAAATAAAAAAGTGTCTACGTGACTTCATGCACGTTTTTCAAATAAATATTTCAATACTTTGTTTTTCAATACCGAGTTATAATAGAACACCAAAGGTTTACTTTATGAACAAAGAAAATAGGCGAGTTTTAAACACGGAAAATATATAAATGTGTTTGATTGATTTAATACTGTACTTATTAATGGAACTGTTTATGTTTTGATCTTCTTCTTAAGTTTATGCTATAATTTATAATATTTAGGAGTTAAAGAATCTGTTTGTTACTTACCCACATTATTTTTAAGTGTTTTTCTCTGATCTAATTTTGTTTCTGGCTAGTGGCGATTTAATGGGAATACGGGTAACTCAATAAAACCAAGGTTTTCTTTTATTCCTAGGTAATTTTGATAACTTTACTTACAACTCAGTAAATCGCCAAGTAACAGCTTATTGTAACCATGCTTATTAGGATTATATTCCAAGCTTTTTTGTATATGGTTGCTTTTTAATTACAGGAAAAAATTATATATAGCTAGGTATATTGTTATTTTTTCACTAAAGTATACGCTTAAACTACTCTGTTCTACAACTTTACTTCAACTCTGTTTTTTTCTGTTTTCATTAATGTTTCCAATGTTGTCTTGTAAAAAGCACCCGTTGTGCAAATGGCCTTACATTGTCATGGTTTTAGACGCGCCGTGGGGTGCCACGTCACGTCGTCGTCGCGTCGTGTGGAATGTAGCGATCGTTATCGCCTCACTAAACGCGTCTGAGTCTTCTCTTATTAATTCTACGAGACTTTTACTGTAGTAACATTAGAAATGATTGAATACAGTTGAATGAATGTATTCACTTGAAATTCATATATTGTCACGTTAAGCTTAAAAACAACAGGGTGTCTTTGAAAAACTCATTAGATTTTAAGTACTCTCACTATAACAATGAGATACAAACATATGAAAATTACCGAATATTTTTACTCTAAGGATAAAAATGGTAAAAGCCTTAAAATATAGGAGAGAAAAGTAGGTAGTAAGGATAAACATTAAATGTTGATATGTGTAGACGTTTATTAATTAACCTTTACCCAGCCGAGCTAAGATGCCTAATGTCAAACTTAAGACATATTTACCTATTAATTCGTGCAGCATTTCAAGTGCGGACGTAATTTCGCTCCCAGACTTGAGATCGATTTAATCAAAGACATTGCTCGCAAGTTGCCTAGCTGAAGGGAAGTGGGTTTAAGGTGGGAGTAGGGGGTTGGGCTTTTGTTTCCCTCGCTCATAGTACGAAACGCAGCTACTTTACGCAAAACTTCCGTGGGAGGGTGGTACCACACCAATCAGGCAGCCTGTATATGAGCTACCTGCCTGTATTGGCTACGGCTTAGCTTTACCTCCGTGATCATTCAGGTATACTAGGTGAAACAAAAAGGGTATACTATTTTTTTTACAACTTAACTTTGTAAATCTCAAACTATCAGCTTTGTGGGGCAGTTGAAGTACTAAAGGTTTTGTAGACTTGTGAAATCGGTCAACAGCTGTATTCCTATAACACCTTTTGTTTTTCAAGTTCCCTCCATAGCTGATAGTTTTAGAATTACAAAGTTAAGATTTGAAAAAAAAAGTATACCCTTTCTGTTTCACCTTGTATATGATTTCCGAGAAAATCCGATTTTTTTTTAACAAGAAACTTATTGACGTGGTTAGACAGCTCAGTTATCGCTTGTATTTTATAATTAGTGCAATGCCAACATCTAAACCGTTCGCCGCTGTTTCACTTTTCAAGATATTTCAATAATAATTATTTTCATAGCGCGTTTGGGAACACTAAATTACAAGCCGCCAATCTTGTTTGGCTCTCGCAGTTTATTTTTGCGGCTGTCCGGTATCTGTTTTTATAAAATATAGACGTTAGCAGCGATATGGCCGGTGCTATTAAATCATTACACCAGGTGTACTAATAACGATTGCAAAACTTTAACCAAGAACATGGACCGTCGGCATCCGCGGTATCTGTCTAAATATTCACAAAGCGTAAACATTTCGAAGCTGCCCACACAAAAAGATTTATAGTCACAGATAAAAATACCGCATCGGTTCTTACAAGTCGCCAAAGACGGGTCGAGCCTGGGTATCCACGCTAGTCTCGTAAATAAATAAACAACGATTGCCGTAACTGAAACAGTGGGTATACTCGTACATTGTTATTGGCAAAACACAAACAGCATCTGAGGACTACATTACTAACATCATATACAACAACTTTTTTGTCTATGACTTTTAATAATTCATCAGACTTTCACACCCAAATGAAAATATTAAAATTCAACGCTCTAAATTCATCACAATTCGGCGCCCGTGTCGCGTCATAATAATATGTGTTGATATTTTGTAGTGCGGAAGTAAAGAATTGAAATGTGTTATATACTCGTAAAACAACGAAATCTTGAAAGTTCAGTTTTTGGTAGAGGTTTTTAAAAATGTCATATAACAAAAGTTGTTGTGTATGATGTTAGTAATGTAGTCCTGAGATGTTGTTTGTGTTTTACCAATAACCCTGTGTAGAATCAGGAATAGCATCGGTTCGCGTGGTATCGAGTGATACAAAGCGCATCTCAGCTGGGAGCGGTGAGTTGCGTCGGGAACAACGTAATTATCGCTATTTATGAGAACACGGGCCGTACTGTACGCTGTTCTAGTATATTTCTTTCACTGGAATTGCTGGTTTGTGTATTATTAATTGAGAAAGGATGTGAATGTCAGTACAATAGCCTCGGATAAAATAATTAAATCTGGATACCGCGGTAGAGCCAAGCTATAGTCAATTGACTACAGTTCATATAAGGCCTGGCGCTACCGGGGTAGCACCACCCTCTCACAGAAGATCGGCGTAAACTAGCTATAAAAGCAGCGTTTCGCATGATGAGTGAGTTAACCGGAAGCCCTCCCCCTTCTTCTTCTTTTCCTCAACCATTGGTGTGGTTTAGGCATGGAAATGATTGCTACTTTTAATTCATTTTCATTACGTGAAATTATATTTTTCTTTCACTGTTATTTCACATGTGATTTTTCACAGGCAATGATTTTTTCCGTGTGAATTTTCACTATTAGACTGAATCCTATGAAGACACTGGCCAATGATTTATCATAAAAACCGTGGCAATACCGAACGCTTTGCGTTAAAAATCATTGCAATGATAGCAATGATTTTTAACAGTTTCTATCTACGTCAGTAGCTGGTGCTACTTATGAAAACCTATATAATATGATTTTTCACATACTACCTGTGAAATTTTCCATCACTGTGGTTGGTGGTGTGATTAGTGGTTATATGGAACGATTGACCAACTAAACTACCCAGCAACTACCGTTTAGAACAGTAATAAAATAAAATAATAGTCAATAAATATTACGACACTAAAATATATTCATATAAGTAGCCACAGGTACTTGAATTTAATAAGCATACGACTCATAAAACGCTGATTTATAACTTCAAAGTACGCTATTTATATTCTCACACCACAATAGATTCGCTCGAATTCGTAACAGAATAGTGATGGGCAAAGTTGATTGTAATGACGCATAAGAATCATTTCGTCGTCTACTATATCGTAAATAATACATCATAACGATATCGGTATAATGTAGTAACGTAACAGTAATTGATAATGTTAAGTACTTATTTACATGTAGCGTTAAATATAGTACCTACCGAAGAAAACTAAATTATTTTAACTATAAGAAATTTAAACTTCGCAAAATGATTGAAAAAATCATTATGTTGTAACGTACTCACTACTACTCATACTATCTTGTAATCAATTCCTTTGATCATTATAAATATAAATGTGCAGTTGACTCCAGAAATAGTAAACATAAGTACTAGATTAATTCCTAATCATAATCCCAAAACCCTATTGATATTACAGGCATAAGTAGCTAAGCTTCACGGAAATACAAAACCTATCATTCACATTTAACTACACTTGGAACCAATAAAATCGGTCGCCAATACTAAAATAATATCAATACGTTTAGCAATTACCAAAAGCCCAAGGAGATTTACGATTCAGGTATTATTCCGAATCGATAACTGAAGGCAATAAATAGTTATAGTTGTAATTATATATCTACACTCCTATCGTAAAGTTCTAATTATTATGAGTTCAAAACTAATACCTACCCTGATGACATGCCTTGTTCACATGCATCTTTACATAGTCATTATTTTTAAGTTTTAATAAATTTTAAATATTTTTTTTTACAATAAAAGTTTTTAAATCGCTAGATTCAACAGCAACTTTTGTAGGGAAAATTATAAAATAAATACAGCGCCCTGTAGGTCGACTGAGGAACAATTTACCATATAAATATTTTACGTAGATGCTTAACTTATGGGCTGGTAGTGGGAAACCCTGGTTTGGAGTTTTCAGGCTGCCCAAAGGCCTTTGACATGGCTTAACGACTGTGATAGCCTGGACCGACAGCTTAACGTGTCCTCTGAAGCACGAAAGAAAGCGCTCAGATGTAAATGCTACTAGCGAATGGCAGCAATATAACAAGTCTCGGAACTTGGTATGCGCAAACTGATTTTTTTCCTGAGAAAAGTTCATTGGGCACTCCGTTATCCAGGATTTGAACTCACAATAACGTTTGGCGTAGACGTTAGCGACTAGCGACTTTGTTGGAAGTTATGGTTGCTACAGCTTTGTATTGATATTAATAAAACTATGTAAAATTGAGGTTAGCTATCTAGGTACTAAGTATATACCAAATAGTATTTCTTCCAGTGACCCATTTAAAACTCAGAACCAACATACCAACCTACTTCTTTAATTGGTTTATAATGAAACGAAATAAAATACCCCATATTTCTCGGAAAGTATGTTGCTCCATTAATATTCGCTAATTACAGAAAGGTTCTCCCTTGACATAATTAATTGAGTGTTGCTAATGGATTCTTATACTGTTTTGAATTTTTAGAAACATCAATTTGTGACTACGTACGAGTATTAGGTATATGAACGTTAAAGCTATAGGTTAAAATATGTTCTATTCAAATAACCGAGTTTTAAAATTATTTTGGTTTGCACCAATGTTTTGAGCCCTAATCTATTATATATAACTCAAAGGTGACTGACTGACTGAATGACTGACTGACTGGCTGACTGACATAGTGATCTATCAACGCACAGCCTAAACCACTGGACGGATCGGGCTGAAATTTGGCATGCAGGTAGATGTTATGACGTAGGCATCCGCTAAGAAAGGATTTTGATTAATTCTACCCCTAAGGGGATAAAATAGGGGATGAAAGTTTGTATGAAACTTTGTCAATTAAATTCCACGCGGACGAAGTCGCGGGCACAGCTAGTATATATATATAACTCAAAGGTGACTGACTGACTGACTGACTGGCTGACTGACACAGTGATCTATCAACGCACAGCCCAAACTACTGGACGGATCGGGCTGAAATTTGGCATGCAGGTAGATGTTATGACGTAGGCATCCGCTAAGAAAGGATTTTGATTAATTCTACTCCCAAGGGGATAAAATAGGGAAAGAAAGTTTGTATGAAACTTTGTCAATTAAATTCCACGCGGACGAAGTCGCGGGCACAGCGAGTACTGTATAAACCACTGCAAAATGTACTTCCAATGTAATCAATAATATAAGACTTAATAAAAAATGGGTGAGAATACTGATACAATGATGTGTCAATAGCCTAGCACTTGGAGGGGCCGCCTTCGTAGCTGAGAGGTTCCGGGTTCGATCCCCATCCTGTCCATTAAAATATTGCCATGAGCCTACTCATTACACAAACATGAGCGCTAGCTAGAGGGTCTAACGAGAGTATTATTAGTAACGTGATAAACTCACATTGCTAGTAAGATTTTTTTTTAAAAGTACGCACTGAAATATATTTCTAGAGTACATTTTTCCGGATACAACCTATGAACACCAAAATTGTTCCGTCGTATTTGTATAACGATAAGGTCCGGTGTCCGGATGTTGTAAGAAGTGTATAGCAACCATCCGGATAGCTATCTCCCTCCCACTTAACGACATCGTATCCCAATAAAGAGGGATTTAGGAGATAGAATTTTGCTCCGATAAATATTTTCACATTTTATATTTTTTATCAAACAAATTCGGCAAACATAAGACCGACCCATCTGATATCAAGCAGTTAAGTATCGTAGCTTAAAGATACTGGTAATACAATTGACTCTACTACCATTATTATTTATACAGGAAAATGCTAATAGTGATGTGATGTTTTAAGTTTATTGAAGAGTAATAAAACTCAATTTTCCTTTGATTATATTAGTCATTTTGTCATAGACGGCGCTTTCCGACGGAACATTTTCCTCGTAAATTTATTTAATTTTCAGTTTCAATTTACTCAAACTCAAACATCTTGCTCTAAAAGCGGAAGCAATTTAGTCCATTAATACATATTATTTTCGTCATTCAAAATAAAGGAATATTAAGGTAGGTATTTATAGGTATCTGGAATTTTTTTTATAACACAATTTTTACAAGGTGATTCAGACTTTTCTTGGGTTTTCCCTTCTTAGGATAGGATATTCTCTGCCTTTAGTTGAATTGTCTCTATTGGCATAGCAATAATAAACAATTTTATACCTGAAGGTTATCGGTCGACGAGAGGATGGACAGGTTACTAGTGATAATGACATTTCATACGGCCCTATTCTATTGTAAGTGATAAGATCTTTGATAAGATATATACAAAATTACAACTTCAAACGCCGTTTGGTTTTTAGGGATAGTAGGTAGCTATCGGCTGTTTACATCTGTCTTACTTAATTTCTTTTAGATTTTAGAATTTCATGGACAATATATAATGGATTCAATACACTGGCACAGCATTTATACCTACCGTTTGATAAATAATATTCATAAGGTCATACTAAGGAGTGTGCTCCCACAATATTCAGTTTAATCAGGTACCTGATTAAACTCATTCACTAGAACGAGGCAAGAAAACGAAACAATCCAAGATATAAACAATAGACCATCTCGTCGTCCATGATATCTGTGTGTAGTTCCAAATTGAGCAACGCTCGTACTATTGGGTACCGCGCATTAGACTGCGCTCCCAGTTGCACCCAGACTAGGGCAAACGCTCTAACAAGACACCAAACGGTTGTCAAATCATTCCTAATCATATAGTAGGTTGACGACCGCATGGCCTAGTGGTACGAGCGTAAGCCGCTCGGCTCACCACACATAGTGGTTGCGGGTTCGATTGCCGCCATGGCAAAAATCGGAAATGGATTTTTCGTAATTTGCCCTTGTCGGGGTGTCATTGGGATCGCCCCCAGTCCATTGTACGGTACCCATAGTACAAGCGTTGCTTAGTTTGGGACCATACAGTTGGTATGTCAGTCTGGCGATATTTATTTATTAGGTAATTCAAATATTTTCGTATAAGATTTTTTTTTTTTACAGAGCACACAAACTATTTGGCCCAGCCTATTATGGAGAACGGGAAGCCTACTGATCCCGCGTATGATGTAAATATTGCTAGTAAGTTAATTTTTACTGTACTTAATCTCTATCTATTTTAAACAGTTTATTAATTTGCTTCACAAGTTATTTCATGTTGATCACGTAAACTGATCTGGTGCTTGTTACAGCATTAAATTTCATGAACTTTCCTTATTATATCCTTGTTGTCTTCGTCATCAATGAAGATGAAAAGTTCACAATCATCCTAATATCTGCACGGCATTTCTTTGTTTGTTTAGAACTATATTGTTAAGATTAATTTTAAATCGCGCTAACTTAATTATTTGGAAGAACTAGGTACACTATACATTTGATGAAAGGGTCGTCGCATCGGGGGTTTTTAAATTTTCGATTTAGAGTTATACGAGTTGCAATAAGCTAAATGTTGCTGAGCGAATTCAATCTAGACCTGTAAAATAATATTTTTCTTTTTTATTGTTAGATTACGTCAGGACCATGATATCTTTTGGGATCATCAGCCTGTTCGTGATGGCGATGGGCTGCGGATTCTCGGCCTATACCTTCAAAAACCCTCGGTACATGTTCAAACGACTGGCCGCGGGGATTCACTTCATAAGCAGTGAGTATCTAAGTATATACTTATAGGTAGGTGAGTCAACAGTACTCTTGTCAAGAATCACTGCAATAACTGTACCCAGAATGTGCAAAACCGCGAATGCTAATGTGGACACGACACGTTGTTGAAACTATATAGAAAGTGAAACCGTAGTCATTGTGATTGCCAAGAATTCTTGCAAGATCACCGAGATTCTTGACTCATGTGTAGTGGCGATAAAAGAAAGGTACTCACGACACTTGGTTCCTTGCTAAGAGAAGATTGTTTAGGATACCGCTTGTATGGATATATAGGAGGTATATTTTGAATTTTTATTTTCAGCCTCATGCACATTCGTGGTGGTGCAAGTGATGATGTCATCAGTGGACCACATGAAGAAAAATGTGAAGTTTATTTATCCAGAGCATGCGCGCCATTAGTGAGTTCTAGTTTATCTACTGGTTATTGATGTACTTGTAATGATAGAGTATTATTATGTGACGAGACAATTTGTGGCACAACTAATAGTGCAACAAATTTACATTTCATCTCCCTTATTACCATACTGACATGTGATTTTTAACAATAAACCGTTCCCTTTACTTGTTACAGACAGATGTTAGCAATAATTTATTTTTTATAATTACCAATAATATAACAACAAATTCAACAGATACTGACATGTGATTTTTAACAATAAACCGTTCCCTTTACTTGTTACAGACGGATGTTAGTAATAATTTATTTTTTATAATTACCAATAATATAACAAGAAATTCAACAGATACTGACATGTGATTTTTAACAATAAACCGTTCCCTTTACTTGTTACAGACGGATGTTAGTAATAATTTATTTTTTATAATTACCAATAATATAACAACAAATTCAACACATTGTTGATAAAATTTCCATTTCCAAAATTGGCTATAGTATAGAAGTTGTTTGAATTTTTCCTTGCAGTTATGGCATCAGTTTCTTTCTGGCCTGGTTCGTAGTCCTCGTCAACCTCTTTGGCGCTGCTTCGTTCCTCTGGTACTCCCGCAAGAGGAAAGGCGACAAAGCAGCCACAGATGAACTGGCCATGGCTGACGAGCCCACAATCATAGGGCGATGACGCCTCAGGCAGCCAAACCATAAGCGATACCTCCGGTCGCTGGAAAGCTTCCTCAAATCTATCCTGAACAGTGCTCAAATGACCAATAGCTGTAACTATGTTCAAGTCTTCCATATAATGTATTCTACGGGACTAAGACTTAGTGATGCGGCTCAATGGATTTCATGTTCCACGTCATCCGGTAGTACACCGGAGTTTGGATGATTCAATTTATGATCGGTCATTTGAAACGAACACCGAGTTTATTTCTTTGAATATATACACGCTTTCAGTCAACGTAATATTTATAATTATTACTAGATAAGTATATTCAACGATATTGTTCAATATTTGATTTAGTGCTGCCCAGAGACGGTCTTGGTTTTCCGTAAGACGGACCCTGCAAGACTTGAGCAAGAACACGACTGATTCAAAACTCTTGCAGAATCTTCTCGGTCTTGCGAAAATACAAGACCAACACTGCAAAAACGTGTTTTGGGGAACAGTATTTGTAATCATATCTGCAGTAGGTAAATTGCTAAAGTTGCTGTCTTGTTGTACAATTTTGTAGAACATAGAGTCGCATCACTGATATATTTGGACTCCCATAGAGTCGCATCACTGATATATTTTTCGTACAACAGTCTCTATTTAACATGATGCTTGACTGATTCTGTCGCCTTAGTTTTAATTACGAGCTGAATGTTAATCATGTTAGCTATATTATTACGCCTTGTTGATCTTATAAGCGAACGAAAAAATAATCTTTATTGCGTCATTTTTTATTACCAGCTTGCAACATTTTTATATGAATCATGTATCTTTATGTGTTCTCCTCGAACTTATAGGATTAACGAAGCGAACGTACATCAGCGCTATAAAATATTGGTTTGTTGTATTAAATTGTGGGTTAATATGAAAAGTTAATAATGTACTTGATACCACGAGACGTGTAGCTTAAATCTAGTCATACTTATATTAAAGAGCATATTGTCTGTGAGGGTTATTTCCGTAATTTGAATAGAGAAATAGATCCATGAAATTAATGGCATAGAATATGAATCTTCGAGTAGAAGCGACACTTGCTTCCAAATGTATTGAAAACCGTTCACCTACCTAAAGATATTCGTGAGGGCCAGTGCGCACGAACGCACAGACAAGATGCGCGCATTGCGAGATCTATGTCAAACTTTCTATCAAATTGGTCCCTTACCTAGACAAGTAAATGTGTGTGAATACGGTAGTCAATATAAACTTGTAAAGCTCAGAGATTGGAGATCGCAGCGACACAGCTATATATATGCGATGCAAAAATGCCTAATTGAAAAGTGTTCAATCTACTTCTCTTTAATCTTATATTAATGGTCTTACACGACAAATTGTAGTATTTATTACCTAGTGGTGTTCCTTGTCCATACAAGAACAATTAAAGACGGGACCAAGAGGATTCTATAAATACAAATTAGTCTGAAGTCTAATATCGGGGATTTATTTTAAGAACAAACGGATGCGAGAAAAGGTTTTAGTCTATATCAGGCGTGAAATAGTTACGGAATATATCCTAAGGAGTGGTATTGTTTATTCCATTATATTTGCATTATCGTGTGTATTGATTATTGATGTTATGTACGTTCTTCCTATTTATAATTCTTGTTTTAAAAATACATCCATTAAAACTAATCTTTGTAATTATTCGATCCTACCTGTCTTTCAAGCTGAAATTAACATTATCGGCGGAATGCTGAAACGCTACCCAACCAGAAGGGCAGTGGGTGAAGGGAGATAGTACAAAACACAGCTATAAGCTAGAAGCTAATTTACACCGATCTTCTGTGAGACAGTCTGGTACAACTCCAAGTCAGTCCGTGTACCTATGAGCAGTGCTCAAGTTCAGCTTGGCTCTAACATATCAGTATCATCAGCTATCACTCTCTCTCCGACTCAGTTCGTTTGAGACATCGTCGGTAGTTAAACGGCTGTCAAATTTGAGTATTCGAGTACTTTTTATAGGTACTGTTTGTTCTTTGTGAAATAAAAACACTCTTTCAACATTAATTAAACATGTTTCAGTAAACGTCGCAAAGTGTTATGATTGAAATTAAAAACGACATTACACTCTGTGTTGGATATCAAAGCAGCGTATGGGATTAATGTACCGCGGTCAGTCTTTAACATTTTACAACTGAAAAAATGTCGTATAAACTTTTCGACAGCGGCTATTTTCGGTGGAGCATTGTTGAAAGTCTGGCAGCCGCCCAGAGTTGTGCGGTGACACTGCCAACGTTTACAGAGGTTAGTGGCCTAAAAAAACTGGTGAGGGAAAAGGCCAGTGGTACTAACGATCCTACCGCACCGCTGAAGGGCCGTGTGTCCTCTAATTTTCGACCTTCACGTCGTCGAAATAACGTGATAAATGGACTAGAATAATTATGTAACCGGGAACGGATTTTAAATTGACGAACATCGTGCGTTAAGGGATATGTAGGTAGGTTTGCATGTCACGTGAGAGTGAGTAATCGTTGTGGAATTCACACCAGCAGAGGCGCTAATATAAGCAACAGGCTCCCACACACCAACCTAACACCTTTTTGCTCGAATTCGGTAGGTTGTCCAAAGTATTATCTAAATTATCCTAGTATTATTTATAAATATAGTGATAATCATTAGAAATTATGATTCGGACATAGATTTCGAAAAATCCAGAGGTGCGAGCCGGGATTTGAACCCAAGACCTGGTGCCCGCAAGACGCGTGCTTTAACCAATCGGCTATCACTGCCACCTCCTATTGACCAACTTTTTTATGTAGGCAACAAAGTTGGTAAGCAAGTGCACGCCCCGCCTGATGTTAAGCAATAACCGAGGCCTATAGATGCTTGCAATATCAGTAGAATTGTTCGTAGTTTACCGACCTGAAACCTGAAAGTGAGTGGGATAGAGGGACGGGAAGAAGGGCGGCGGGTGTTGGCTCTTCCGGCTCTATAACTTATAGCATGAAAAGCAGTTATAATAGCTACTTTTTGCCGATTTTCTGGGTGAGGAAGATACTGAAGCTACAAAATAGTTTTAAATTCATCTCATTTATAGACAGATCTCACGCCAACCGACATAAAACCGAAGTTAATTTTAGTTTTCTACAAACGGTCGGGCTAAACATTTCCTCTACATTTATTACAAACTAGCGGCCCGCCCCGGCTTCGCACGGGTACATTACGGTTACATTATTGGAGTTTTAGTAAGGATCCCTAATTTTTTTAAAAATATTATACAGCCTATGTCACCCGGGGATAGTGTAGCTTCCCAACAGTGAAAGAATTTTCAAATCGGTTCAGTAGTTTCGGAGCCTATTCATTACAATCAAACAAACAAAGTTTTCCTCTTTATAATATTAGTATGATTAAATCCACAAGGTGGGTTGTAAACTCTCCTGTTTAAATATTATCAAAGTCTACGATAATGGCAGGGATCAGGAGATTTGGCAACTGCAAATACAAATTTACGTGTCATTGTAAGAATAGCCAGTTAGTGAGCACTGGTAGTAAGGTAGTGATATAAAAAAAAAATACGACGTGACGTTATGTAAAAACAAGTTACCGCTGAAGCTCTTCCATTGCACTACAACATGGGTTTCTTCAAATGACAAGGCAAGACTGACGTATCGCGTGTCTAGATATGTGACTTTTGACAGTTTTTCTATAGGAGAAGTGACATATTCCAACACATGATACGTCAATTTTGACGTAATGCGAGTCGAGTGTGAGTCGAATCGAGCGACCGTCATAAACATAGCCAGGCCCCAGGTCCCTTTAAGGCCGATATCGCGTCTGCTCCTCTTAGTTGTAGATGTCCGGCCATCTGTTATCACTCATGACCAGATAGGCCGTCTGCCACTATACCCACATAAGCAATAAAAAAAAACAAAGGTAAGTATCTATTATAATGCACTGGGTGTGAGACATACACAATCTCAATAGGGACTAGCTCCCTCTGCTCGTTTGTCTGTCAACAGTTGTGTGAAAGTAAAATAGACCTTAATATAAGTTGATGGGGTACGAAATTGGCGTGCAATCCAGTTAGATACATATATAGAAATCCATGCTAGATAAATGTTATAAACTTACCTCATAATGATTCGCTTCGCCAGCGAATCATTGCTCTATAACATACATACTGTGATACCTACTTATTACACGAACAACACAAACAAAACTAAACTCTTTGTTCGCAACCGCAACTGGTAGAGGCAACTAGCAACAAAGCGGGACGTTCAATACTTGTACAACCGTAACCATGGCAACCCCACAACTGTCTTTGCATGTAACTTTGCAGAGATAATGGAGTAAAATAATTTCGAGCTGAAACCTTAAACAGATCAATAAAAGTTGGGTAATTCGAGCTGATCACGCGATGGCCGATACCAAGGTAGGTAATGCTACGTTGGTACATCAATTTAATTAATGTAGTTTACGTGACATGCGATCCGTTGTGAACGTTCGGTAGAACCCTCTTTGCACGAACTCGCTCCCTTGGGCATCATTATTTGCATTATAAAACGTCTGGTACTCCCGACTAGAAACTACCTACCGTTGTGTGACGTCTTTCGCATAATTTATTTTATGACTAGACATTTCAAAAAATATGTCTTCTTGCGAGCCATAAAGTCGTCCCCAATGTTCAAAAGTGTTCTCGTTTTACATCTTCATTTGCATGAGTTACCATCTTTATAATGAACTATTTTGTTACGCTTACGGTTTGATGAGGGACACATAAAAATCATCTGATATTATGCATGAAGCCGGAACCCTGCTACAAATACCTACTTGTTATTCTGTAACTTGATTGACCTTTACTGTTTTATTTTCCTCTAGTATAATTTTGGAAGGTTTCGTTTAACTAAGTTATTTTCCAAACTACAGGCTGCCGCCACTAAACCGGTGTTAAAAAAGAAAAGTAAACAAGGTCAAGCTGATGATAGTTCGAGCGGATCGAATGGTGAGTCTGAGCCTAAATTTAACCTAATAAGTTCCGATATACTGACTGATGCACTTACTCATCACGATATCTCCAGAATCTTAAAATATTCAAACTAAAATTGTTCAATACACGTAAGTGTGATCTACATGCCCTCTAGATTTATTAACATCCATTACTGGACAATGTACACCATTGAGGGAGCAGCAGTAACTGCAATTTAGAACAGATTTGGACACAAAAAACCTAGGCTCCAGGTCTGGTAATTTCATTTTTTTCCATTCCAATCGAAAAACCATTGGTTAAATCATTGACAGTCGACATTCTCTAGGACGGTCGACTGCTAACAGATTGGCTTTTGGATTTTTTTAAATTCAGTTCAACAGTCTGTTAGAAGATAACTAAAATTTACCAAAATCCAAGGTAACAAATAGCACTGACTGTCAATTCTACTACGTGCTATTTGATTAGTAGATTTGGAACCCTGACCGCAGCGATCACTGCGTGTCGCTAAATGAGCGTGACTTATGGATAGATCTTAGTGGCCGTTGCAGCCAGGTCACATAATACGCGAATTTTCTTAAAGAATATCAACATTTTAACTTGATTTGCAGTGAGTGATCAAGAAGGAGAAGAGAAAGAGGAAGGTCACGGCCAGATTGGCCATGCCGTTGGCACAGCGTCCGTAACTATAAGCCGGGAGGAGTACCTCTTGGCTCACAGGGACTTGTCGTTCGAGAAACACCAGCAACAAATCAAGAACAATCTACTCCACAGACGTTTGGCCGACTATTACAAGTATGTTATTTATAAACGTGCTGTAATTTTCGCGGAAACCGTTGTACGTTTCTTGGGAGTAATACAGGCGAGAGTGAAATGGGACAGTAGCCGGTACAGATGCCAATACGAAGTCGTAGTCGAGCCAATTGAATACAGCTCATATACGGGCTGGCTCGACCGGGTAGTACCACCCACACACAGAAGATTGGCATAAAGTAGCTATTATAGTTGCGTTTTATACGAAGAGATAGAGTCCGAATCCCAACCCTTCCTTCTTACCCCTTCCCTCTGTCTCATTCCTCTTGGGTATTGCAAGCATCTATATAGGCTACGGTAACTGCTTAATATCAGGCTGGTCGCACGCTTGTTTGCCGACTTGTATGAATATAAAAGTGTTTTTGGATATATTGGGAGAAATTGATCTGGGTATTCAGGAGCCTCTCTCTCAAATCCACTGACTGACTGACTCACTTATCGCGCAATCTTCTTGGCTTGGAATTATGAATGCGTGTGCTTCTCGAACTGTATTCTTTCATGCGCCCATACTGTTGCGAGAAACAGCTGGTTATCAATACTCCCAATTTTAATGCCTCTTAATGGCTCGTCATTATTATTTGGTATTTAAAGGTATATTTTACTCAGAGTATTCTGAAAGAGGTTAGTATAAATATGAGTAGATATATAAAAAATGAAATTAAGGTTTTGGCTGCAGAAAATTATAAAATAGTGAAGTTAATGATGCTGATAGAATGATAGACAGAGGAAAAACTGGAGCTATTATCTTTATATTAACACCTTCTACCCTTTGTAATTAAGTATTAATTATATGAGCAACTGACGATTAAAATTTTAAGGAATATAACGAAATGTTAAAAGACAAGCCCGCTGAATTTTTTGCCAGATCTTCTCAGCGAGGCCGCGTTCCGATCCGGTTGTAGATATTAAAAAAAGAAAAAAAATTACAAGTGCCATTGTAAGTGCCTTCGTAGGCCAAAGCAAAATAAATAGATAATGTGGAAGGAATAGTGTGGAATGTGAAAGGTAGATAATGTGTTAATACACTGACAAAACATGTTTTCTTTCTCAAAGGTATATCTATATATATATAATAATATGTATATAACTCAAAGGTGACTGACTGACTGACTGACTAACTGACATAGTGATCTATCAACACACAGCCCAAACCACTGGACGGATCGGGCTGAAATTTGGCATGCAGGTAGATGTTATGACGTAAGCATCCGCTAAGAAAGGATTTTGATTAATTCTACCCCCAAGGGGATAAAATAGGGGATGAAAGTTTGTATGAAACTTTGTCAATTTTAAACCGATCGGGCTGAGACTTTGCATGCGTAAAGCTACTATGACGTAGACATCAACTAAGAAAGGATTAAAATTCCACGCGGATGAAGTCGCGGGCTCAGCTAGTGTTAAAATAAAATGAAACAGACATTTGTTATTTATTATACGCAACAGGTCGCGGGTTTGGCGCAAACATCTGAATTGCTCATTTGTATTGAAAGAAAATACTACGCTCGTCGGACAATAACACATTCGGTTGTATAATTCCTTGGCAAACGTCTGCGTTATGTCGGTCGGGTTCTGTTATTTTTGCGATTTGTCGCATCCGCTGATATTTAGGTAAATTGCATAAGTAATCTTTGTTGTAGTGCGTTGACTGAGTTATTTATTATCTTGGACTGTAACACTGTATTCAAAAGTTACACAATATAATATATGGCACACATTTGCGCAAATAATAGTATGAAATTGCGTTGGTTAAAAATATCCATACTAAACTTTTTTTTTTAGGAAGCGGAAGCTTGAACATGTTCTTAAACCTTTAGAAGGTGCTACAGACTTGGAGGAGAAGTACCAACTGAAATTGATAACCTACGAAGAGCTAATGGAAAGGGCTGAAAAGGAAACAGCTGACGTAAGTATTTGACGACTACTTGGCGCAGTGTTTTGAGCGTAGGACGCTCGGGTCACTGCACTGGGTGGTTGCGGGTTCGATTCCCATAGGGGCAATTTCTGTGTACCTGATTGTGATGATTTTTGGGCCTTAATTATTTTTCTCTAATAAAACATTGGACACGCACATTGGAATTGTATAAGTATATAAAGATTGATGCAAAACCTATAAGTATAAAATTGTGCCTCGCTTAAACGTTACTGCTGGTCTGTAAACGTCTGTAAACTATGTTTATACAGATAAAAGCAAAAGTTCTAGCTGTGGAATTACAATTCCAAGATCGATTGGAACACGCCGAGACAAAATTCGATGAACTCCAGCACCTCGAAAGAACCACAGGGTGTGGTCTCATTTACTCAAAGAAAGGAAAACCCATCGCTGATAAAGTAAGAACAATTCTCAATAACAATAAATGGGGGACGAGCCTTTACACCGGCCACATCTCATTTCCATTCACATTCTTTATTTTTAAATTGTGTTTATTTATTGAAAGTGTGAAGCAGATTGTTTCATAAGTATATAATAATAATAATTTAGCCCTTTTAACGTCCCAGTCCTGGGCACGGGCCTCTCCTCAATACGAGGGGGATTCAGGTCGCTGGCCCAGTGCGTGTTGGCGGATTTCACATGTCTTTCGAAAATGGTTAGATTTTCTAAGACATGCAGGTTTCCTCACGATGTTTTCCTTCACCGTAACCAAGTGATAATCATTTATAGAAATTATGATTCGCACGTAGTTTTCGAAAAACCCAGAAGGGCGAGGCGGGGTTTGAACCCAGGACTTTGTGCCCGCAAGACGCTTGCTTAACCAATCGGCTATCACTGCTTCTAAGTATATACAGAGTGTTTCAAAATAACTATTTAGATACGTCATATGCAGCAGTAGCAGATAATGATGCCATACACGTGACTTTATTATATCACTAATTATTGTTTCTAATGCAGACAGTCGAACGGTTCCTCACACTGCAAAGGCGTAAACGAGAACAGTCTTCAGCTCTGTGCCTGCGGTACATCAGAGTTCGCAACGCTGTCACAGAATTGGAGGCGATCGTGCGGAAACTGGAAATGCTGAGACCAGGGCTCTATGTGGCCCAGTATGAACAACTGCACGTTGACAATCAGAACCTGATGACCAAAATTGAAGGTAAACTAACGCCGAATAACGGTGACAAAGTCATTGATCTCGTATTAAATCGTCGTCGTAGATCTCGTCTGCGTTGACGTATAATTTACACCGACTTATGAATGATATTGTCTCGATTGCACGAAATAGAGACAACAACATAAATATGTGTAAGTAAATGTTTTTTCACTACAAACGGGAGAGCTATAACATTTTAGGGCAGAAAACCATTATGATATAGTAGATTTGACGACCGCTTGACGCAGTGGTTTGAGCGTAGGCCGTTCACTGTACCGGGTCGATGCGGGTTCGATTCTCGTCAGGGTAAATTTTGGAAACTTTTAGTAATTTGTCCTGGTCTGGGTGTCACTGGGATCGCTCCAAGTCCATTGTACGGTACCCATAGTATAAGCGTTGCTTAGTTTGGGACCATATAGTTGGTGTGTTCATCTAGCCATATTTTTTATTATTATATGTGTATACCTTGAAAACAAACTGAAACAAACTCTCATAATCGCATTTATTTTCAATAAAGATACAGTGTTATTTATGAAGGCATACTGGTATATCTTCTTGATTATACTTTTCCTGGGCGTATAAATATAATTGCATATATTATACTCCATGAAAAATTGTGATACATTTTTAGCCTGCCTCTATTTAGATACAATTTTGTTAGCCACAAATTTATTACTTTTGAAAAAACCCACAGTCACATCCGCTGCATATTAATAAATTCTTGAGTCTTGTTTTAAGATGGTGTCTTGATATTAATTGTGCATATCGTAATCTGTTATTTCCTATAGAGCGTGAAGACGAGCTTATAAAAAACCGCGCGAAGTGTACTGAGCACAATCAGATTTTGGCACACATTAGAGAAAAGATGCATCACACGGACGAGGTCATTGACTTCGCCGAGTGTGATCTTGGTGAGGCTGAGATTGAGTACATGAGGGCTAGAGAAGATCTGGGCCAAGTTAAGGTAAGAATAATATTAATATTTTTTTTAACACTGGAATCTTAAGCCAGTTTTATTAAATCGATCTCAAATCTGAGCGTGATCTTGCCAATGTCATTCTTATGTCATATCGGTACAAGATAACATGTCAAAAGCGTACTCAACAGCCCTCTCGGACTTGACATAGATTTATTAATACGAACCTCAGACTTTCTTTGGTCGGCAAACAAGTGTACGACCCGTTTGAGTTTAGGCAGTTATCGTACTGTGACACCGGGGCTTTAATTAATAAATCATATTACTTGGTAATATTTATTATTGTTAATTATTATTATTTTATACAAATTTATTTATATTTAATACACGTCCTATCACAACGGTTCCCCGGTTGTCACTGCCAGCGCACCGCCGTTCTTTCAATTTCAAAACAATAATGTTTTTTTAAATTTATTCTTTCCTCGTCGGCCAGGAACGCCTATCGCCAGTAGCCAGTGCGCCGACATGGACAGTACCCTTTAGATGCTTAAAATACCAATTGCATTATTCGCACGTTCATTACAGAGGGGGGGAAGGGAGGGGATGGGAGGGGGTTGAGCTTCAGACTCTCGCAGTCATCTCACATAACGCAGCTATAATAGTAACTTTTCGCCAATTTCCATTTTAATTAATTTAATTTGACACAATTGTGTACATTTTAGGTGAATTATGCCCAATTCACACGAGATAACTCAAGTTCACTTGCTGCTTCTCACCCTTCCAAGATGAATCATGTCAACCGGGCATCACTTATATAAACATGTCTTTCCTTTATTTACTGTGTATATAAATAGTTCCCTCACCAAAATAGCGACGACGCCTCATTAGAAACAACCTTCTGAATAACATTTATTATTTTTCGAACCCACTTTTTTTTATATCCCTATTTAAATTGGTAAACAAGCATACGATCCGCATGAAGTTAAGCAGTTATCGTAGCCTATAGATGCTTGCAATACCAAAGGCATTGCTCGCACGTTGCCCACCTGAATGGGAGTGGGACACAGGGAGAGTAAATAATAGACGGAGGTTTGGGCTTCCGACTTTCTCAGGGTGGTACGACGTATATAATCTGTAGTCATTTGCTACATCTTTGCTCTCACCGTCCTTTGTGACCTCTGTACTGATTATACATTTTAATTAGTTACAAACAATTTGACAGAGTTACCGCGACAAACTGCGATGGTCTCTGGAAGCTGAGCGCATGAAGGCAGGACTGCTCACGCGCAAGGACTTATTGCGTGACTTCCAAGACGCCACCGACGAGGTACTTAAATCTAGACACAAGCCAAGTTCAAGCGAACTCGCATGCAGCACTTTGTGTAATATTAAACCAACCATTTGGAGCCACTTTTGACCCCCTCATAAGTCATAAACAATTTCACATAAACATGTCAAATTTGGCTCATATATTATTATTGACGACCGCTTGCCGCAGTGTTTTGAGCGTAGGCCGCTCGGCTCACTGCACAGGGTGGTTGCGGGCTCGATTCCCGTTGGGGCAATTCGGAAATGGCCTTTTCGTAATTTGCTCAGGTTTGGGTGTCACTAGGATCGCCCCCAGTCCATTGTACGGTACCCATAGTACAAGCGCTGCTTAGTTTGGAGCCATACAGTTGGTGTGTCAGTCTTGCGATATTTATTTTATTTAAGACAAGTCATACAAGCGTACCTAATCGAAACGGCCTCTGGTTATCGTTAACGTGTAGGTTTATTTTTAGTACCAGCATAACATTGAAATAAAGGTACCTACCTACTTCATTCGAATCTCATCTTCACCTGTTAAAAAGGTCATAGCAGTTTATTTGAGTACATCGATTTATGTCTCAATTTGGTATCTAAGAGACAACAACATAATATCGATGTAAATGCTTCAACAATACAAATTATGACTACCTATAGGTAACTGAAAATTGTAACAATAGCTAGCATTGTAAACCTTTAGGTAAGTATATATTATATATCGCCCTCAACTTTAAAATAAATCTGTGATCAAGTTGTCCTGGTGCATGATAGAAACACATAAAAAAAATATGTAAATAAGAGTCTTAGGCCCGTATTAATGAATCGATCTCAACACTGAGAGCGGTCTTGAGTACGCTTTTGACATGCAATTTTGTACTGGTATGACATAAGAATGACATTTCCAAGATCGCTCTCAGACTTGAGATCGATTTAATGATACGGGCCGTAATGTGACTGTTATTTATTAAGATTGAATTACCTATACACCCGCTTCACATGGCCTGGGGTTCAACTCTGTTAGCCGCTGGCACCTCGATCAACTAGCATTCGACTCGCAATATGACAAAACTGACGTACCTATTAAGATACTCGTTACGTCCGTCTTCACGTATTGGGAGTCGAGTGGATGGCGATCGAGGTGCGAGCGGTTAAATTCATGTCGTTTATTTTGTTTAGGCCTACGGGGGCATTAACGAATTGTAAATTTTACATTTTTTTTCTTATATCTACAACCGGTTCGGAACGTGTCCTCGACTGAGAAGATTCGGCAAGAAACTCAGCGGGCTTGTGTTTTTACATTTTGTTATTTTTTTTTATCGCCAGTTGCTTATATATAGTTAATAATTACAAAGTAGATACTAATATAAATATAATAGCTCCATTGTGTTGTCTTTTAAGATTACCAAGAATTACATAAGTAATTATCAGAGTTGGACCCCTGATCTAATGTGGGATAGAGTCATGCGAATAAATAACACTGCTCGCTAATTCTAGCTAGCTTCGTCTTGAGATCAGGGTCTTCTTACCTCTCGTTTACACTGATGCAATGCGTACTTGTATTGATTTATTTGGCTGTCTCTATATTATGATAGCTAAAATTAAGAGACATCTATATATTAATACGTGAAGGAAAAACTTTCAAACGCTTAATACGATAATTGCGCGGACGGAGGAGTATGAAATTTGGCACACTTATAGTTTATATACCTAGAGAAAGAGTGCAGAATGGTAATATTTTTATATTATAATAACTAATATACTATACTAATATAATCCTTACAGATACATTAAAATCGATAAATTAAACATTACACACACACATTTGTAACCTCCACACCGACTGACTTTCTGACTGACAAACGGTGACAGTTTTTGGAGGACTTCCATAGTGCATTCTGCGTGCCAGTATCAAATAGTCTTTGACAATAAAACCTTAACGCCGTTTAAAATTAAAATTGAAATAAGTTATGGTCGAAATTCGACTATTACAACGGGAATACCAGTCAGTATAAATCAATACAAGTATTGCGTCCGTGTAAACGAAGGGTTGTAACCTAACAAATTTCCTAGGTAGTGAAGCTGAAGGAGAGAAAGACAGCTCTGCAAATAGCTATAGTGAAAACAACGGAAGAAGTGAGAGAGGCCAGAAGGTGCACAATGCAACTGCAGCGAGATTCGAAAACCAGTCAAGATAGTTGAACATGTATATACCTAGATGATTTATTAAACAAAATTACATTATTTTATGAAACAAAAATATTTGTAGAGTTTTCTGTTGTATTAGCAATATTTTATTACATTAATTATGATTTATTCATTCATTAAATTAATGGTAATTAATGACTTGTTTTATTTATTTCAGTACTTACGTGAAAAATTATTTGAATTGAATAACATGTCAATTTCTCATGTAAATTCGAATTCGAAACACAATTTAATGTTTTTAATTTCAGTATATAATTATATTATTACTAACCAGGTTAATCAGGTTAATGGTATTATGTCATATATATTTTACTAGCCATGCCCGCGACTTCGTCCGCGTGGACTTTCATATTTATTCACCTTTTAAACCTTCTCTGGACTTCCACAAATAATTCAAGACCAAAATTAGCCAAATCGGTCCTGCCGTTCTCGAGTTTTAGCGAGACTAACGAACAGCAATTCATTTATATATATATATATATATATATATAGATTATATATATTATCATGATTCCTTTGTAAGTAAATTGATTGACTTATCTCACATCTCTATCGGGTCCATTTCTAAGCGGTCGAAGCTTCGCGAACTCTTATCTGTCCTGTACCGGAACATTCATTTCCACCTTTCAATCAGGGACCCTTTTCCAAACAAGTTATACCGTTCAGTGATTAGTTTTCGGGCGCCCAATGCGAATTCACCCTTATTATGTTGTGAGTAGGTGCGATGTAGGTAAATAGTCCTTTAATAAATATATCTTTTTTTATAATTTTCGTGGAATGTTATCATATTATTATTAATATTCTGTTCGAGATGTCAAAATAAACCTTTTAAAAGTATTGAAACGATCGAAATGGGACGATAGCGCCATCTGCAAGCGTTGGAGACAGTTTACTTGATGTTGTGATCGGCGGCGAGCACAGTATGACTTAAATCGTCGAGCGGTCGGCACGCATTGGAAATTGTCATCGTGCCCTTTACATCGCTTGGGACAACGTTAAAATCAAACAGAATGCCCACAACACGAGAAAGGAAACATATAACTATTATAATGTTACGTACTAAGGGGTAGGTACAATTAATGCCGTTAAACGTGTAAAAAGGGTTTAATTCGCTCTCCACAAACTTGACAAATACACAGTACTACACTAGTTGACTATCACTAGTTACTCACAACAAACACTGTTCCGAATCACTTAGCAGTCACACAGTATTCCAATATAATCGCCTAGGTCACTGGTATAACACTCTTCGTTCGTTTACTTAAGTTCCGTACACTGTCGCTTCCAAGAAGTAACTAACTCGCTGCCCGTCGTCAACACCTTATATACGGAATAAAGATGCGAGCTGGTATTTTCCTGAACATTCTCGGTAGGTATGTAGGTAATAATAATCAGAATCGAACGATCCCGAGACCCATTGTCGGCTTCCCTTTGTATTCGTTCGCGAGTAGGTATTCGCAGCCGTCGCCGCGTCGCCACGCCGATAACGCAAGGGCGTTCACCTTATACCTACATACGTACAGTCTCGAACATTCAATTATTAGAGATCCTTCGTATTTATTCGATGGAGTACATCTAGACTAACAATGCGTTTTTGTATAAAGCTGATAAAATAAGGATCCTTCGAGATATTTGACCAAATAGTTTCTAGGTCGCAACAATAATATAAGCTGCCTTGCCAACATGCAACGGTTTTTCATCCGTCCGTGTAACGAACTTGGTTCATTAGTTCCAACCACCATCCATGGGTAATTCATTCGAAACTTTGCAATAGAGAACCAATTTTAATGAAATATTACACTGAAACTTGATCTAAACTTTATGGAAACAATCGTTGGTCCGATTCGATTATCTTTGGTTCACGTTGGATCCATATTTCAAAACAAATGGATGTTAGAAAACTTTAAATTTGAAACTGAGATTGTTTTGTATCCAAAACTTGCAGGTTTTACATGTTGATATAATTACACAATATATTTACTTATGATTCATAACCCTAGAAACAATAGTGGCTAAAGTTCCTAGGAACTTATATAAAAAGTGGTGGGTAATTCTCTCAAATCATTTTACAATCGATTTCCGCCCAGTACACTCCTGAGTCAATTATAAGTAAATTAAAAAAATGCACAAGAAACTATAAAAAGTAAATTTATTCTTATAGAAAACATCGATTACATCGGCAAAATGGGACTAACTTAATTTAAGGCACTGTTTTTGTACGATCATTTAATATTATGGTCTGTTAGATCACTGACTAGTTCCACTGGTATAATGGTGCTAATTCTGTTGATACACTATTGAAATAGCTAAAAATAAATGTGCTGCCTTCCTTTTGAAGGTGGTAATACAATGAAAACAGTATTATTTTGCTTTGTTTAGAAGAAACCGCGCAAATTTGCATCGGAAGCGGTCTATGAACTAATAGCAGTAAAATTGTGGTATTTATGTTGGCATACCTCAGCTTCACCTTTTTGCAAAATCCGAACCGGCATGGTAATTTTGAGATAATAATACTTTTAAAATAAATGTTTACTAAGAAAGACAATAATTAAAAATATTTTTTTTCTCAAAACCTGGCTCGGATTTTGATTCCCCTTAGGAAAATAGTCTGTTAAGGTATACCAACTTGAGTCTAACTTAATCAAACTAATCTTAAATAAATTCCATCTAGTCTCTTTTAAATTAATTGAAGTATGTGGCCCACAGAATAAGCACCAATGTATTTTTTCAATGTTTCATTTTTATTGGATGTTATCCATTTTTCTGCGCGGACAGTCTGACTGATTCTGGTTGTTCCACTGTTTCTCGGGTGAGGGGGCCGTGCCGCCAGCCCTCAGGGTAGCCGAACTGCCTGACGTCGTCCCACCATTGCTGCTTGCCGTCGGCCCAGATGCAGTACACAACATTTGTGCCGACGAGAACGACGAAACACACCCAGAACGCTATGCGCCACTGGCCTAAGGTAGACTGTGGAAGAAAACGGGAATCTTGTACAATGCGTTTCAAATAAGAATAGAATTGAAAACCCACCATCTTTAAATCAGTTTTTATTGAGTAGCTGACATTAGTCAACAACTTCGGAGGGTTACTACGGTGTGAAAAAGTCACTGGTGACTTGAAATAAATTATGATACATTCAGGTCATACTCGTATCAGCAAACGCAAGTTATAAGTTATCATTATTTAAATTATTATTAAAATTTTATTCCGTTTCGCGAGAGATGCTCGTACTGTGGAAGCCACCAATACCTACATCCATTTTATAACTAACTATTGTTTTAAAACCCTAGTTTCTTTCATTACTGTACTAACTTGAACGGAACTGGAATTGGTGGCAAACTCAATTTTATTTCATTATATTTTTACAACTTTCAAAATTGCTTCACACGATAGTTCAAGTATAATTAGTTACTTCATCAAATGTTCAATAAAATAAGGACTGAACCAACATTTCTTGGTATTTGTTTACTTTGACCTGATTCATGATTTACTGTGTTGTTGTGCTGCCCGGCTTTGACCCGGATAAAGTTAAGATATCGCCCATTGAAGTGTTGTCCCAATAAACAGGTCTGTGTTTTATAGGTTCTAAACCCCGTACCTACAGACGAATAATTACTTAATTTAATTATTTTATTCTTCTTTAGTTTCTAAAATACCACGTGTGAAAAATACCTCAAAAAATTTTTGTTTTGATAATGATACTGTTTTTCTTTTGTTTGCAAAATTACGTTGATACACAGAAAGAGCGGGTTTCTTATTACTTCGATGCTTCTAACACAGGTATGGTATTTTTACTTAATAGGTCCAAACCCATCTCCTGTAAATATTTGACGTGTTTACAATTTACAATTTTATTTGTAAATTACTCAAGCAATTCATTGTGAATCTCGTTTCAACAGTCGTATTATTTGTGTAAGGAATACTATTTATTTAATGAAGAACGCTTAACTGTCGCTATGACTTATTGAAAAAATTATAAAGGAGGTTCTTTAGAATAAGTAATGAGTTGTCTATATATACTGGTGTAAGAAATTGATCTTATTCATAGTCTTAAATACGTAGATAATTAATATCTCTAACGAACCACTCATTCCAAACTAGTTATCTCATGGGTATTCGGATTTGTTAAGTGCCTTTTAATTTGGTAACAATCTTCGTGCCTATTTATATTTCCTTAACATTTCTGGGGTTACATCAACATTGACTACTTAAGCCATACAAACCAAACAGGTGGTCAATATGATCTAGCCACTTAACCCAGTTGTGTACTTACATCAGGCGTCAATAGGCCGATAAGGTAAGGTGTCACGATGCCAGCGAACGTGGAAGTGGTATTCACTAGTGACGTCAGAGTACCAGCATAGTTGGGAGCCAAGTCTAATGCATTCACCTGTAATTGTAAAATAGACATACTTATATATTTTATGTTATAATAAAGACGGCAAACAACTGTAAAACCCGCCTGGCACCCAAGTGACTTCTTCTATCTTTAAAATTATAGCCCACCCAGTTTATTAGGTACTTCGCCAGTGTCAAGTATCAAATAGCAATACAAACACATTTAACCACTTGGTACCTATGTTTGTAGCGGTGAATTAATTTTACACTTAAATGATTGCATCTCTACTAATCATACTGGAAAAAATATAAAAAAGTTGGCCGTCACGGGAAGCCTAGCAGATGTGAAACATGTGTAGGATATATTATGCGCGCGCACACACAAAGGAGTCGAGGGCGGTGGCGTAGAGGGGACATGACGGCATGAGAGAGCGTCATGCCATTTTCCGTGACGGGACACTTGTCGATTTTACTGCCAAAGTGCGCCAATAAAAGTTTCGTATCAAAATATCAATTATAGAAATGTAGTTTATACCTTCATTCCACTGTAGAAGCCGCCCATGAGTGCCATAGAGAGCACGAAGTAGACCATTGCGGCGTTGCGGTCGCAGCCGGCGTATGATGCCAGGATGATGCAGATAGCCGGGCCAGTTGCAGCTGAAATTTAAATATATGGATTTTGAAGCCCTCTTGCTTAGTGGATCTATAGCATCACAAGCTTCGCAGGAAGCAAGTGATGCGGGACCGTGTTTTTTTTAATATAACAAAGTAGGCAAACAAGCCTACGTCCCGCCAGATGTTAAGCAGTTACCGAAGTCTATTGATGTTTGTAATACTAAAGGCATTGCTCGCACGTTGCCAACTTGAAGAGTGGTGGGACAAAAGGAGGGGAAGTTTGGAGAGATTGGACTTCCGGCTCTCTCACTCTTAGTGCGAAACGCAGCTAAATTAGCAAAAAAACAAAAACGGAGAAATAACATTGTTTTATTAGTTTCCAGTATTCTTATTGGTATATTTTAATTAAAGTTTTGTAATTAAAACAGAGTAATTTGTAATTACGTATTAAGTCCTAGTCAGTCTCGTATTCATAAATTGTTCACGAATATAGCTTTACTGACTTAAGTTAGCTGAGATACTTTTGTAAAGTATGGTGATTAAGTACCTATAGAGTAAGTACTATGTAAACATTGAAAGACCTTTAAAATTGTGAATGGATATCTTACCGACAGTTGTATGGATAATTCTTCCAGTCTTAATAGTATGCCATCCTTTCTTGATGCACAGATCACAGACGAAGCCAAACAGGAAGGAGCTCAGCCACATGGCGATGTAAGGCAAAGCGGTCAGTGTACCAGTGGTCGCAATATTGAATTTCAGAACATCGTGCGAGTACTTGGGAAGATCTGTCACCATTGTATAGTAGCCCCAGTCGTGGCCAACCTGAAGATAAAGAGGTTCTAAGCGTACTCATAAAGTTGTAACATCCCTGGAAAAACCGACTTTAAGCCCTAGAGATATAAGTCAGAGTTGATTGTCGAAGAACATTTTAAACATAAAACGTTAAGTATTAATCAGCAGATCTATTTGCCTTCAACTTAGAGGCTACATTGAGGGTTTGTATTTAATGGATCGGCAGCATCATAATCCGCAAGATGATAGATTGTCTGTCGACATAATCCTTGGATATTGATGGCTTTTGGGGGAAAACTTGGGGAAAACAGCCTTATATGCAAGAGGAAACTGGATAACAATTTGATTTTCTGATAGGTATCTACCTACTTGAATAAAGGTATTTTTAGACTCTTCAATTTTTACTAATGTTTGTGATTAATATTATACTCTAAAAATAATGATTGTCTGCTTTCAATTAAAGACACAGAAATAATGATATCATTAAATATGTGTTCAGTTCATAAGCAAAACGATTCAGCCATGCAGCCCTTTAATATTAGAATGTTCAAAGGTTTCCACTACGCGACATTTTTCATCGATATTATTTGCTTCGGCGAACCGTCAAGTTGATTTGCATGCGGATATACTAGATAGGAATCGCCGGGATCGCAATTTATGCTTTTATTTCTCGAGGCTGACGACATTTCCGATATCCAATAAGTGTCAAATAGAGGAAGGCCTCGCGAAAACTTGTTTGCAAAAAAGATCCTGCTTTGAAAGAAGAAAAGGATGGTGATTCGTTGATTTTTTTTTATATTCTTTTCATATATACCGGCAGTAGTATCTACTCTCATATGACACATACTCTAGTATATTTTTACACTAGGTTCATGGACGCTATGCCTCATAAGTCCTATAATAATATCAAGACAAATAATAGCTCATTAGTTTACCACTCGCGGTAACCAACTACGCGGTTTGTAAAGGTCAACAGGTACTTACTTCACAGTTGTGTGGTCAATCAAACAAAACTGTTATACTTACCTACATACATACTTGGAAGTATCTAAACCATTCTATGCAGAGTAGATAAACATGTTTTGGCGAAACACGTTTTACTACACTGACTACTCAAAGAGTTACTTTGTTTTTAAAATACTTACCTAATGATAGGGACCAATAATCGAACCAATCAAAAATACGTATAAATATTGCAGTACTAGTAAAATATCATTGAATGTTTAATTTAAGTAAAGAATAGTTATTCAAACTTCGTAATCCATTGTTTATTGTATAACATAGTTTAAAACCAGCTCTGTCAAGGTCTATTCGAGTTCGAGTTTGTAGGAACGCATAATAATTACCATTTGATGATTTTAAGACTATTTTACTTTTAGAAATACGAATATTGTAATTCTCATTGCAATCTTTCAAGATAACGGAGCTTTTGGATGCACTGGATAAAATGCATCTCATAAAAAACTGTTGTAAGTTTTGTTTTTTTTTTTAATTATGATTTTCTAGAAAAATTCAACCCGCTGAGAGACTACGCAACGCCTAAGCTGGTGGGGTTAAGTCTGGAAATTTCGTGGTCTAGACGCATGTAATTTTGCATAGGAGTTCCTTATATGACTTATGTAAGCACTAAGATTTTTAATTCATATATAGGGAAGAAATAATATATGTGTAGTAATAAGTCTGATATATTACCTATATGTGAAATGATTTAATTTCTGATTATGGATAGAAATAAACTAGATGGCGCTACCAGTGAAAATAGCTCGCGCTGCTATTTTCGAGAATCAAGATTGAGGAGATACGAGTATCTGAATAGGGTTTAATACTTACAGCAGCGAAGACCAAAGCCCACACTGGTGCAGATCGCAGGAGTCCCTTCCATGGTACGGGATCTTTACTGGTTCTGTTCTCAGAAGTGGTCACGTTGGCATTTAAATAGTTCAACTCCTTCTTCGAAATGTAAGGGTGTGTATTTGGAGTGCTGAAGCAGGTTAAGCTCTGTAAAGAGACGTTTTAGTCAACGGATGATTATTTGATAATAAATACGCAGGTGATCGGTATCACAATACCAAATATATAAATTGTAATACAATCAGTAGCTCTACCATGTCATTGCAAGCATCTACAGGCTACGGTAACTGCTTAATCAGGCGGGTCATACGCATGTTTGCCGACTTTATAATAAAAGTAATACCAATCGACAAAATGTGGGTGCACCTCTGGCTAGCCTTTTGAGGAATACAGACAAAGTGGTTACCTATTTATTAATTTATAAAAAAAACATAATATAATCCGATTGCAGCGCCACCTATCGGGTCCAATTGTGAATCTATACCATCAAAGTTTTCATTTAAATACTAATAAAATCATCAAAATCGATCCAGCCGTATATGAGAAGCTCAGTGTCAAACACACGTATAGAAGTATTAAATAAATAAAGATTATATTCATTACCAATTTACACGTCTAGGAAAACTCCACTAATCATTGCAATCATTTAATTATACGCCCTCCACACACATGCCCAGTGAACTCTATCAATCCACGCAAGTGGCTATAAAATACGCTTATCAATGGCCGTCTATTGCGATTGAAGGTAATTACTGAGTTTGTTTACTCAAAGCTGTGTGACGACCTAATTCAGAGGACTTTCAAAAGGTAAGTAAACCTGGATACGAACAACAAGGAATTGTTTTTGGACTTAAAACGACTTGTACATCAAACGCTGTATTCTGTAAGTTATTCAAATAGTAATCGTTCAATCTCAAGTCGAGAAACACTTAAAAATTTAGTCATTATGGTCTTATTTTTTCAATCAAATCCATAACTTTTATTTTTCATTTAGGTACCTAAGAAGCCAACCACAAGGGTATTCAATATAGCTTTATTACTAGAAATAAATATAAATCAAAATTAATAAAACAAAAAAAACTAGCCTATACCCCCCTTATTAATAAACTAGCTGTGCCCCGCGACTTCATCCGCGTAGTAATGTAACTTAGCAAATATTTCGGGATTATCGGGTTAAAAAGTATCATATATGTTAATCCCGGTTATAATCTATCTGTGTTCCAAATTTCATCCAAATCCGTTCAGTAGTTTTTGCGTGAAGGAGTAACAAACATACATATTACATACATACATACATACATCCACACTCACAAACTTTCGCATTTATAATATTAGTAGGACGTAGATAAGCGGACAAATAGTTACACACCGAAATATCTCTTACTGTCTTCAGTAATTTGACATTCAAAAGAAGAAGACAATGCATAGTTTAATTATACAACCACTAATCCACATTTTAAAATAAGGGCTAAGTGAAAGCCCTATGGAACAGCCCTATTTATCCACTTATGTCGCTCTATCGAATTTATGAGCCTATCAATTTGCCCGGATATAAAACACGACTAGCCCAGCAGCTATTTGTCGCGATTGACCGTAAATGTTTAGTACCTATAAGATTTGTTCAGCTTCAATATACCAATTCACTTAACATACGTTTACTAACACATAACCACAAATAATACAAAAAGTTTGGTAACTGTAAATAATGTACAATATAAATGTATGAACTCTACATTTACTCGTAAAATAGTATTAGATAGACTGGCAGATGTTCTACCTGATGGTAATTGGTAACCGTTGCCCAGAACATCTGCAACTTAAGGGTAGCAAAAGTGTTGGCTGGCATGTTAGCGGCATGTAAGCTTGTCTTTTTAAGAACCCCATGTTGTAGTGTAATGGAAATACTTGAGAGACCATTCCACAACTTACACGTATGTGACAGGAAGGTTTTTAAGGTTCGTACATTAGTGAGATATCAGGCATCCAAATAGTCTGGATGACATCGCTCCCATCATCAAAGGGTGTGATGCTGGAAACTTACTGATCAAGTTTCAAAATTTGTATAGCTGCTAAGATTACACGTGTGTTTTTCTGGCAATTATTTTCTTACCCATAAAATAAACCAGAAAATGCCAAATCCACCGAAGAAGTAGAACACGTGCGCCCAATCTCTGCCATTTGCCAGCAGGATGCCAGACATGAAGGAGCCGAAGATGTTGCCAATTTGAGCGCCGCCGAACACCAGCGCACCTTGGAAGGAGCGCTCGTGTGGCGGGACCCATCTGGCCAGCATGATCATTAGAGCTGGCATCGTAGGGCCCTAAAACAAAAGTACAAGTATAAAAACCCCTGTGCCTAGTGTTTATTTCCTTTCCAGCCTATTTATTAGGTATTTGATATTGATTCAACATTTAAACGAATCCCCTGCCGTCTAGTATACCCATAAGTATTTTCTCCCGCTTATATTGCAGATTGTTCACCCGACAAGCCCGCTGAGTTTCTTGCCGGATCTTCTCAGTCGAGGTCGCGTTCCGATCAGGTGGTTGATTTACCCTCGCCACCTCTTCTGGCAGTGGCCCAAGCCGAGGTCGTGTCCCTTGTGGCGCCCTTGAGCTAGCTGCCCCCCTGCCCCTCTGGCTGGAGCGCACTTGCGCTCGCCCTCTGTCCGGGTGAAGTTGTTATGGCCACTCTGGCCAACAACATACTATAGTTATTAAAAAAAAAAATGACAGATTGTATAAATAAGAACAACAGTGACTGCGCGTTTTCTCGATGACCATACGATAACGTTAGAAGAATGTGCAATGCGGCGTCAGTCAGATGCAGTTGTCAGTATTTATCAAGCGTCTGACGATTGCCATAGATGATAGAATTACAATGGGGAACATCAACTGTCCTCGTGCCCTCCAGAGCACGAAGGTTAGTGGTAAGACATTTATACCACGCCACAAAATATGCCATATTTTCAATGCAATAAGGTATATCTTATGAGATACGTATAAATGAAGTAGGTTTATCTACCTGTGCATTTATCGACCTATGAGGGGCATATGCAAATGGTGCTAGATATGAAAGTTAAATGGATTTCCTCAATCATGACGTGCTGCGCAATCGATTCGATTCAGGGACGGATGGCTTAGAAACAGATTTTTCATCAATAACAGGTTATTGGCAATCACAGTTGAGTAAACTTTTGTACATTTTCTACTAGACTGAAAATTGCATGATATAAATTTCGAACTGTGTTTAACGTACTTACATATTTTTTTATTTTAGTAAAAAATGTACCTAACAGAAAGATGGCCTCTAGCAGTGCAGCTGTGGATTTGTAAATGCCTACCAATACTCACTCACAGGGATAGATGTAGAGAACATCGAGCCAACACTGATGAGTAGGTACTTAAACTTGAGTACCTATTAATATCGCAACGAGTTGCTCAACGTGCGGATACCTACGTAAATGACGTAACACCACTTGAATACCATGCTATCGGCAATACAACACATAAATACCCGTTTGCGGTTACTTATTCAATGAAAATACTTCGTCATACGTTGTTGAAACATTTATAAATATACTAGCTGTGCCCCGCGACTTCATTCGCGTAGTATTGGATTATTGGGTTAAAAAGTATCCTATATGTTAATCCCGGTTATAATCTATCTGTGTTCCAAATTCAGTTCAATTCAGTTCAGTAGTTTTTGCGTGAAGGAGTAACAAACATACATACATACATACATACATACATACATACATACATACATACATACATACATACATCCACACTCACAAACGTTCGCATTTATAATATTAGTAGGATTTGTTACGGTGGTTGAGCCAAACTGCAGTTAATTGACTACAGTTATATACGGGCTCGCTCAATCGAGATAGTACCACCCACTCACAGAAGATCAGGGTAAAGAAGCTATGATAGCTGCGTTTCGTACGATGAGTGAGAGAGCCGGAAGCTTAACACTTCCCCTCCCTCTGACCCACTCATCTTCAAGGCGGCAACGTGCGAGTAATCCCTTTGATTTTGCAAGCATCTATATGCTATGGTAACAGTGCTTAACATCATGCGGGTCGTACTATTATCTACCGACTTTTTAATATCCTACTAATATTATAAATGCGAAAGTTTGTGAGTGTGGATGTATGTATGTATGTATGTATGTATGTATGTATGTATGTATGTATGTATGTATGTATGTATGTATGTTTGTTACTCCTTCACGCAAAAACTACTGAACGGATTTGGATGAAATTTGGAACACAGATAGATTATAACCGGGATTAACATATAGGATACTTTTTAACCCAATAATCCAATACTACGCGGATGAAGTCGCGGGGCACAGCTAGTAAAAATATAATACCAGAGTCATTGAACAAATTATAAAAATACCTTAAGCTAATACCAACCTTATCACAAAGGAAAAAAAATCTAATTAAAAAGCCCAGATGCGGTTCAAGGAATCCAATTATCAGCGAAAACAAATTATTTCAGTATATACTTCTACGAATAAAATATTGTTTCATTAAAATAATGTTGTTGCTACCATTATTTGTGTCAGGACGATAAGATACTTGCAACAGTTGCTAGTGATATGCTAATTTAAAATGGCCTTTATTGTTTTAGTACCCAATAAGCATCAAAGTCGATTCTATTAATAGGCATTCTGCGAAAAAACAGCAACCCCACACGGTTCGCAGATAGTGAATGATGCCTATATCATCAGTTCGAAATGAAAAAAGTGAAGTCATTTGTAAGTACATACATAAACAATTATATCTATACTAAACATTTGATTATTTTTAACCAACTTAAAAAATGATGGTTTCCTTTCCACCGTACACTGAAAAAAGAGCCGATGGTAAATTATTTTTGTAGTTCCTAGAATCCCTTTTAGTATTTACCAACCGTTTTGTAATTACAGCAAATAAGTAATTCATAAATATATACATCTTTACTGTAATTCGTTTAAATATCCTAAAAAGTCTAGGAACTACAAAAATATTTTTTCATTTGCGGTCATAATTTTTTTACAGTGAGATTGTTTATGTAAATTTAGTTTTTTCCGTCCGGAAACTTAAGACGTGTTTTACATGTTTTGCTTAAGGGTTACATTATAATAATTATCAAGAAGTTAAAATAGGCAATAGCCTATTGAGAGTTTCCTTACCTCACCCATGCCCTGAAGAACTCGAAGAATAAACAGACATATAGCTCCTCCAGTTCTGATGACGATAGGCGTTAGGAAGGTGAAGACTGCTGTGCTTAGGAGACCCAAACCGAGGGTCCATTTGCCACCAAACTTCTCGGCCAGGTACCCTCCCGGTACCTGCGTTGCTGCGTAGCCGTAGTAAAACCCGCTGAGGATCAGACCTTGAGTCCCTTCATCCCAATCGAAGATCGCATGCTGGAAATAATAATAATGATGTTAACATCTAGTCACTAAAGTATAAAACTAAAGTCATTATCAAACAAACAGACGCTTGTTTGTCTGCTTAGTTCTTCTAAACTATGAAACGGATTTTGAGACGGTTTTCACTTTCATTTAGAGAGTGTCTTCCGAAGGGTTTATATATATATAAATAGCTGTGCCCGCGACATCGTCCGCGTGGAATTTAATTGACAAAGTTTCATACGAACTTTCACCCCCTATTTTATCCCCTTGAGGGTAGAATTAATCAAAATTTCAGCCCGATCCGTCCAGTGGTTTGGGCTGTGCGTTGATAGATCACTATGTCAGTCAGTCAGTCACCTTTGAGTTATATATATTTAGATACATATACATTCCAGTTAATTAATAAATGATGGATAATAAATCTAAATAGCGCCATTTAATTATACTATTTCCGTCTTTACTCACTAGTTCTATAGGCTTTGTCTACTTTATTATTTTCGTCTGAGTATCAATGTCATAAATATGTATAGTGTTACCTGCTAATCAATATCCCCTTGCAAAATGTCTGATAGAATTAATGACAGCAATCTATTTATATTTTATGCGACAAACACCACAAAACGTGATCCGGCATAATCAGCGGAGTTGCATAGAATATTATGCTTATTCTATGTATAAACCATCTGACAATCGCTTCCGCTGTTCTAGCATAATCGAAGGTTGGTGGTAATAATTCTGATAATAAAACTTAACTAAGTGTATCGCCATTATAGCCATGATGTGTGAGCCAACCATTTTAAGTTATGTCAAAATTAGTTTAGTTCTAAGTTGTGCCCAATTTAAGTTATCGTCAAATCACGATTAAACTTAATTCAACACATATTAATATGTGTCTTGCTCACACTTTCCGACCGTTACAAGAATGGCAATACAGTTATTTTAGTTAGATATTGTTTAGTATCTACCTACAAAAGAGTCAGCATCTGCTGTTGGCATCAAATTGATTAAAGGTTCCACTTTTATTTCGTCCCGTCCACTAAATTGCTGGCCTGATTTCGACAAGTGTTATGAGTAATTTGTTTTAACAATGGTCTTTCGTTTTTTATTATTCGACCTTGATTTCAAATCATGAACATAAGCCGGTAGGTTATGTACTTGTGTACCTTTATAACATCATAGAAACACGTATATATATCCGTATTTATAGCTACTTAAATGCACTGCGGCTATAAAACCACATAAATATAAGTACGGGAGTATAAACTTTTTCTAGTTTTAGGGTGCCCGTCGACTTGAGCGGAAGGCTGGCTGGCAAAAAATCGCTTCATTTTCCACAGATTATTAAAATGAAGCGATCCTATTGGTCGATAGCTAGCCCAGCCAGCCCGCGCGGTATAAGCTCTTATGTTAATTTGAAGTCAATAAAAGCGGTGTGCTCCTACGCAGTGTGTATAAATCATCTCTTTACATACAAGCTGTTGTGAGGACAACGTTACGAGGTCACTAATGATATCATCACATCTGTAGAACTGCCGATGGTCATTAAAATTTCTATATGTAGGTGCATCGGAACTTTGTATCGTCTGAACGGCATATGCGGCTAAAAGCACGTGTTGTTGAATGAAATAAAAAAAAATGATTTTTCTCGGCGAATGCTGTCTAAGAAGTATTATTATTTTAATATTATAGGTAAGTAATTATTTATTAAGAATAGTATGTTTATATTATTTTAAAAGGTTTTTTTTATATTGACTAGTTCGATAGAAATTAGTAGTGAAAAAAAAGTAGGCACCTACCTATTTATGAAATTATAAATTTAAATTATAAAAAAAATCCTCTAGGCTCGTATTAATAAATCGATCTCAAGTCTGAGAGCGATTTTGAAAATGAAATACTAGTACAAAATGATATGTCAAAAGCATACTCAAGATCGCTCTCGGACTTGAAGGGCCATAGTTATTTATTTGGATCACATTCATAAATGGAACAGAAGTATTGAGGTCAAGCTTAAATAGCTTAGCTGATTCATATCACAATACAAGGACGGAAATAATGAACCGTGTGAAAACAAATAGGCACAATGGGAGCAATGTAGATTGACATTTTGATTGACCCTTCACAACTTCCCATGCCACGCAATTATTCACGACTTCAGGTCAGGGGCTTTTTAACGGAGCAATTAATCAAGTCGTCGCAATAAAGACAAAGAGGATACCCTATTACTATTGTCTTTTGGTGTGTTTTCCAGCTTTTATCCCCTTTAAAATTAAAGCCAGTCTATTAAAAATCTGGTTATAGTTTGAACAGTATCTGGTATTAAGCTTATTGTTACAGTTTACACGATTCAACAAAAAAAACTCCTCTTTGTTTAATTGCTTTAGATCAAACGTATTTTGAACCGAATCTGCTCGGAGTAAAGCAGCTATTATAGCTGCGTTTTGTGTGATGAGAGAGAGAGCCGGAAGACTAACCTCCCCTCCTTTCCCATCTATGCAACTTCTTCAGGTGGGCAACATGCGAGCAACGCGTTTGGTATTGCAAGCATCTATAGGCTATGGTAACTGCTTAGCAAAATGTGGATCGAACACTTGTTTGACAACTTTGTTATATCATTATTAAATTGTCTCTATAATGTAAAATGACCATACTGATGAACCAATATTACCTTTGAACTTACAATACAACGTACCTATACGCTTATGGAAGGTGAGCCATTCTCATCAAGTTAATTACTGCAGGGAAATTCCATTAAAAGTGAGAATTGGTAGTTTAATCGCACTAGTTATGAACTATTATATTCCCGAAGGGCTCTTTGGAATGCAATTCATTAGTAGTTGTAATTAAACTGTTAGTTCAAACACCTATTCATTGAAGTTATTAATGATCGCAAACGTTAACAAATCTTGACTAAATCGTTATTGAAATCAATAGACTTTGTGCAGTAAATTGTTCAGCTACGCGATTTTACGAAAAATCCTCGACGTCAAAATTATTATTATTTTTCGGCTTAAGAGATACCCATTCCTGGATGGGTTCTCTTCAACCGGATCGGAACACGTCCTGGACTAGGAAGATCCGGCAAGAAACTCAGCGATCTGGCGTTCTTTTACAGACATTTATTTTGTCAATTTATAAATAGTGGGTACGTCGATTGACTAAAGCTAGTAGGAACCACTGTCTTTAACTAGGTTTTGCTAGATTAGTATAAAATATTTTTTATACAACAAAGTAGGCAAGCAACCGAATATCATAGCTCATAGATGCCAAATACCCAAAAGCCTCGCTCGCAGGTTTCTCGCACTGAAGGGAAGTGTGATAGAGTGAGAAGGGTGGTCTACTTAACAACGATATTCTGTAAGAAGAGGTACTAACTGCCCCGGTCGAGCTAGCCCGTGTAAGATACAGTACTTATAACGCAGGATACTTACAGGATTCTCAATACTGGGTGTAGTAGTGTTATTAATCAAGTCATCGCTGGGGCACGCGTTTGGGTCTACGTTATGGGAACCTCCGGATTTGGTGCGGTTGACCATCTGTGTGATGGCGAGGTTGAGGCAGACGCGCATGGTGTACGCGTTGCAGACTCCAAGGAGTCCCATGACCCCTAGGACGTAACGCTGAGGGATGATGCAACCTGTGATATGGAAAAAGTTGTAAGACAAAAGAAAATATAAGAGAAGCTGTGCATTCTACTTGAACCCCTATTTGGACTCGTCCACGAGTACTCATTATAATACCCTCAGGAAGCTCTAGCCCCCTTATTAATCAAAGTGTTATAGCGGGCGAATATTTACATAGAGTTATCTCTTTCTCTCATCAGTAATTTGACATTTGAAAGAAGAAGACAAAGCATGGGTATCTATACAACCGCTAAACCACGTTTATCATTAAGGGGTTTGGAGTATAAACCGTATTCATATATTTGAACGACGTTTTTCTTGTCAAAATTGCTTACCAACTTCGTTTATATTAATGTCTAAAGAAGTAAGTACCTAACTATACACTATTCAAAACAAACCAAATTAGCTCGTTGTCACAGCGTGGGAACATGATTTCAAAACCTTTAATATAATATCACATTGCAAAATAGACGATATTATTAGTAGTATAAGTACGTACGCATTTTAGGCCGCAGAACTTGATCTGACCACAAATTTCACAATAGTACACCTACCCACAAGGCCCTTTACTTCCTACGAGTGCATATACTTGTGAACCGCTTAATAAAACGTAGTCTAAACGTATATTGAGGTTTTGGTTGCGATTTTTGAAGGTAGAAGATGAAGTAAAATATACATTAAAACTGCTTTATATTTCTTGAAAATTTAGAATTTAAAATTGAAAATTTAAAACACCCCCGATGTGGGTGACACTTTGAGAAATGTTTTACTTACTTATTTCTTCCTAATAATCAGACTAAATGTCTGTAAGGAAGCTCCCGTAGCTCAACATTCATAGCTCATCTCGAAAATTATTATGGTATGACTAGTCTCGATACCAGATCATGAAAGCATCATTTACGTTATTAGTTTTGGCTGGATTTGGCAATGCAATGATAATAATCAACAAAAAATCTAAGTATTTGACATTATCTTGTTATGACATTATGATGATTGGTATTAGAATAGTCAACGAATCTAAATATTGATATGATACCATGAAGGTTTAATTCCTAGCATAAGTTTATCAATTATGCTACAATGTGTAATAGCTCCGGCTCAGGTGGACGGGAGAAGCTCAAAGGTTGACTTTTCAAAAACGCTAATATCCTTTTAAATTGTTGTTTTTTTCTGTTTTGTTTACGTGTTGGCGGAGTAGCGCCCTCTAGAATTATTTTTGCGTAATATTCTATGGCCAGCCGTTCTCAAGTGGTGCATTCAGCAACAAACAGCATTTAATTTTTATCATTGCTTTGGCTGTGAATATGGCTTTTTTTACCTTCAAAAGAGCTGATAATCTTCAAACGGCTGAACCGATTATCATGAAACATAGCTACGAACACTCGATCAGAATACCTATCTAACAAAATTAAAATCGGTTCATCCGCTTGGGCGCTACGATGCCACAGATAGACACACAGATACACACGCTAAACTTATAACACTCCTCTTTTTTCATCGGGGTTAATGAAAGATTTCTCCCCCCTTTGTCCCACTCCCTTTTAGGCCAGCAAAGTGCAAGCAATGCCTTTGGTATTGCAAGAATCTATTGGCTACAGCAACTTTTTAGCATCAGGTAAGAGGTCGTTGTTTTCCGACTTTGTTACTTTTGGAAGGTTTTACTGTCAATCTTTGAGTTATGTACAGGAAAGTCAGTGGATGTTGCTATCTATAAAGATTGAATGGTGCGTAAACATTGTAGATAACGTCGTAAATATAGCTTTTATGTCCGTGGAACAATATTGACGACTAGACAATAGTGTGACTTATCTATTAAAGGTTACCGCGATTTTTGTAATACCTATATTAGTAGATTTGTTTATTTTAAAGGTATATTGTCCCACTTGACTGCTGGACTAAGGTTGCCCTTCCATCCATCCTCCAGATATAACAGTTAAGGTCATCACGACATACTTATTTGCCTGGATAGACCACGATGGCGACGCTCGCTATAATCATCCTGTTATTTCTTACCCATGTCGTTACCTCCGTTCGGCCTAGGCCCCCCATCTCAAATTCAGCAGGGCATTCTTTAACCCACGCCTGCGATAAGAGTCATCGAACGCATAAGGTGTTTCACACCCGGTCAATCCAATTGACACTCAAGATCATTGAATACCAATATTTTTTTTTTATAATTCGTGTTTTCATATACTTTAAGTTGGTACTTAGTTTATAGTGACCACCTTATTAATAATACTTTTTCTACGTATTTTATATATTCTCAATAAATATACATTTTTGACAGATATTGGCCGCATTTCACATACGGATTTAGTTAAATGTATGAAGATTAAAGATTTAACCGTGCGAATTAACGCTAGAATGCTTTTGAAATTTAAGTATGTAAAAGTTCACATAAGTAAGCGGGTGAGACGAACAACTTGAACTGAAAATGAAATTGTAAGAACTCAAAGTGGTACCTACATTTTGTGGTTAAATACATAATTATATATCTGGGAGTGACTCAATAGGAAAACTGTATGAATTAATAGCACGCAGTTAAAGGCTTATTTACTAAAGCGCATGCAAGTTAGTCCACGCTTTGGAATGGCACTGATAAACACTATAAACATTGCAATATAACCCTTATGTGCTTAGGTCAAATAGTTTCGTTTCCCGTCCAGCAGACTAAACATGCAAACGCTTTACTGTAGGTTCGCAGTTTTGTTAATTAATGCGTGTTATATCGTAATGGCGCTTAAGCAATGTTAGCCGTCTTTGTCAAGTTTGCACTTGGACAGAAATAGGCTTACCAAGTCATCAGCTGAAACAAGCGACACATGTTTACATTGACCACTTGTCTTGTGCTCCCTTTACCACATTGCGGTTATAGATTAATGCTTTAATATATCAAATACTAGCGGCCCGCCCCGGCTTCGCACGGGTACATTGCGGTTACATTACTTGAGTTTTAGTAAGGATCCCTAATTTTTTTGATAATATATTATGCCTATGTCACGCGGGGATAGTGTAGCTTCCCAACAGTGAAAGAATTTTTCAAATCGGTTCAGTATTTTCGGAGCCTATTCATTACAATCAAACAAACAAAGTTTTCCTCTTTATAATATTAGTATGATAATTTCAGTAGATACAAATAGGGTTGAAAGCTTACGTAACATTAAGTATATTATGACTTAATAATATACTTTACTGAAACGACATAGCGACGATTTTCTTGCTTCAAGTCTCTAAACTAAACATGATTGGCAAAGACAGTTTAACAATGAGAGAATATTATTTTATGGAATTGAGAGTCAAATGTAGTCGTAAATAAAAAGGTCAATAGTCAAATTGTGATTCCTAATAAAAATACTAATCAAGAACATTTTTCTGCTGTTATTGCATCGTTAGGTACGAATGACTGCAAACATTTGATTAGAAAATGACTCTACATCATAAATGATAAACATAATCGGCAGAAATTAGTGTTGAACTCCAAAAATGTGACAGTAAACTCACTACAATGCATTCCTATCCTGACTTGGCCTCATTACGTAAACATGACAATCATTATTCTCTTGGCAACTCTTGGCGTTCCTCCAGATTGCGGGTTTACTGCTATTCCCCGTATTACTCTATATTGTAATCTCATAGGAATCCATTTTCGATAAAAAAAACATTTATTCTCGGAAAAGTACATAGGATATGCAATACCGATTGGATTTGATAGTTAAATTTAAAATAGACTTTAGTTATTCAAAGTAGTAGAATGGCGACCACGATTCGGAATATTTAGTGAGGGACCGTCCACACAAGCCGGACCGGTGACGTCACACATGTTGCAGGAAGTTGATGGATGGAAGCCATTGGATGAGGTCTATGACAAGCAGTGAACGTCTTCTGACTGATGCATGAGTGTTTTTTTTTTTTTTGAATGGACTATATGTTGTTGGCCAGAGTGGCCATAACAACTTCACCCGGACAGAGGGCGAGCGCGAGTGCGCTCCAGCCAAAGGGGCAGGGGGGCAGCTAGCTCAAGGGCGCCACAAGGGACACGACCTCGGCTTGGGCCGCTGCCAGAAGAGGTGGCGAGGGTAAATCTACCACCGGATCGGAACGCGACATCGACTGAGAAGATCATGAGTGTGTACAACATATTATGTCTTATTTACACGCACTCACACACATGAACGCATCCCCCCCCCCCACACACACCCCATCATACCTCATAACTACCGTTGACTACTCAATCACTTTTATTTGCGAACAATAATTAGGAAATGCAGTAAGAGCGGATCTCTCCTGACACAGGTATTATTTACCCAGCAGGCGGGTCCCAACCTATGTAATAATTACTTGATAGCAAAATAAAATATGTGATTTTTTTAAAATCCTAGTTAGTTTCCTTGAGATGTGATTCAATAATTTTGCTGTAATCTTCTGTGATTTAAATAGAACCATTATCATCCTTCAGATAGCTGTCTATGGCCTTTATAACAACCCTTTGTTCAGACTGGAGCAATATCCGACAATATCTGATACAAAGGGGAACAATATCGGCTCTACTAGGTACCTGAGTATAAAGTAACATCTATCTTAGTTTTATTATAAACAGCTGAGCGATTGATCCTTTTCTCGCCTGATGGACTATAACGATGAAGCCGAAAAACTTGCTCGCTGACAAAGTAACAAGACTGTTTAGTCTAGATTTGGAGATACCTAAGTTATACCTTTCCGGAAACACTGATGTTATGTCCTACATATCTTAACCTCTTTCTAAACTTCTTTCTTTTTAAAAGATGTCAAACAATATGGGATTATACCAAGGATTATACACACGAAAAGGACAAACCACTTTTTGTCATACATTCTAGCCAGATTGATAAAGCTTAGCCGGTTTGATAGAGCTACTGGCAAACGTGATTTGTGGAATGGCCTGTCGCGCCCATTAGTACCTAAGTGCACCATATCTAGCTGGTTCAATAATGTAGCGCGAATACACAACGTTAGGTATATCGTTTTACATTTATCAATCAATGTATACAATGCCAATGATACGAACACAATATTACATTGACATAGAAATCAATACCTTTGTTTATTATAGTACCCAAGTGACGGATAGACATGCTAATTAATGGATATGAATCGTCTAAACGTGGATGGAATTTGCACGCTAAATCATGACGTATTTTTTTTTTTTTTTTCATATCAAACATAAGATCATTTTACATATATTATCATCTGCCAAACTGCATAGCAGTTTGTCGGCAGTAGTTCTTGATTTGCATGCTATATACGTAGATCAATATAAATGTATGTATGTATATGCTATAGGTACACTTCATGGATCTTGACTATGGGCACAAAGATAGGTAGTGCTTTTTTAGTACATTTTTGAGCTGTTTTCGGGTCTTTATGCCTGTAATCAGACCTTGTGGTAATTCGTTTATGAACTTCGGTACAATATACTTTCTGGTACGTTTCCCAAAGTAATCATTGACTTTGGGTATACAAAGTTTTTTTTGTTTAGCTAAGCGAGTTGGGTGGTTATATTACACGGTCGTAAATTGTAATTGTTCGAATTGTATCATTCTATTGTTTTATTTTAATATCAAATAACGGTAACCTACATATTACTGAGGTTGTACCAATTTTGCACGAAATTACATTAGAAAACTTGAAATAACAAAAGAGAGGGCGTTATTTTGGGTAATTATTAGGATTCCGTAGATTTTTATGAACTAGCCCTAACGAACTTTTTATGACATAGGTATGCACTGCTTATAACATCAGCTAGGAGGCTAATATTTCAATATAACCGTGTCTGTATACGTTTTCGGTGGATAGGTTCTTTCATTTCGGTGAAGGACAGTTTCATTTCGGCGCCAACAACATTTTAAACATGTATATCCCATAATTTCACGAAAGTATTTTGATTTGATTAAATATGAACATTAAATATGAACATTAACAATACCAAGAAGTGCAATAAACCACATTTCACCGAATTAGCAGTGATAGCCGATTGGTTAAGCATGCGTCTTGTGGGTACCAGGTCCTGGGTACAAACCCCGATTCGCCCCTTTAGTATTTTCAAAATCTATGTGAAAATCATAATTTATATGTGATTATCACTTGCTTACGGTGAAGAAAACATCGTGAGGAAACCTGCATGACTTAGAAAATCTAAACAATCTTCAAAAGAAATGGGAAATCCTCCAACCCGCAATGGGCCAACATGGTGGATTTTGGCCTAAATCCCCCTCGTAGTGAGGGGAGGCCTGTGCCCAGGAGTGGGATGTCAAAAGGGCTAAAGTATTATTTTATTCCACCGAAATAATATAAAAAAACTACTTTTTTAAAATTCCCCCACTCACATGATCGTAATGTCTTCGTCAGCGCGTTGTCCGGCCTTCGTGGTACTTGACTATTCAGGCCCAATAACTTGTGAGCCTGAACTTGCGCTTCAGCCTCGTCCATGTTCGAAACTATTTAGTGGTCTGAAAAGAAACAGTACGAAGTGCTGAAGGACTGAAATTTCAGTTATTCAGGTTTTATACTTTTATTGGGAACCTGAGAGAGGACATGACACAAACTAAATTTTAAGGCAGGTAGGAGCTTATTCAAGTACGTAGGATCTTAGTTTAGTTTAGTCTTTTACCCAATTATAAATTTTATAGTTCTTGATTATAAGGTTTTACCGAGATGATAAATTTTATATAAAATATGTAATCATTTTCCTATAATTGCTTGAGTAACAGGAAAACTTTTTAAGCGTCAATAATTATACGGGTATCTATCCATTATAATAAATAAAAATCACTAATGTGCTGTCTATAACAAACGTCATTATCATACTAAATCGAATTATCAGATACCTTGACCTACTTACAGTGAAACACATTTTACATAAACAATAAAACAACACTCAGTTTTATGTACATACCTATACCGGTTTGAATATTTATTACCATCTTTCTCAAAGACACATTGCAAGAGTAAGACAATGATATTTTTGGCGGTATCAAAGTTACACTATTCGTAAATTGTGACAACAGAATTAGGACATTTGATAAATTAAATTAATTAAATTGGTTTCAATCCTACTAATATTATAAATGCGAAAGTTTGTGAGCGTGGATGTATATATGTATGTTTGTTACTCCTTCACGCAAAAACTACTGAACGGATTTGGATGAAATTTGGAACACACATAGATTATAACCGGGATTAATACTCGTATATAGGATACTTTAACCCAATAATCCAATACTACGCGGATGAAGTCGCGGGGCACAGCTAGTTCAAAATAAATGTGTTATTCGAACTTTACCCACGACATTCTTTAATCAAAGACGTATTTTATACAAATGACAATTATATTTATTGATATACCTACACAGATGGTCTGCAATGAATACAGGTACAATATATACTTACTAACGCTTACTATACAGGGTTTACTGGTAATTTAACGCATTCCTTGCACGATGGAGTAGCTAAAATGCAATAAGCAGTCATCCTGTATAATTGGTAGCTCGGATGCTGCACAAGCAAATAGTTAGTAATTTGGTTTACAATCTGGACGCTAATCATTTCGTATCATGTAACACATGATGAAACTGTTTAAAAAAACCGACCCCGTAACATACCTACCGAACATCGGATAATGTGTGATATCAGAAACAATAAATAAATGCATCATGTATTGAGTGACTACAGCAGAGCCACAACTCTACATAGACAAAGTAGAGCTTGAATACTCTAGAATAAATACTTACCTATAGATAGATAGACAGATAGATAGATAGATAAATAACTCTTTACTGATCCACCACTAGAAAACAAAAATTTACAAATTATTACATAATTTTCACAGAAAGTGGAAAATGGGCGGCCTTATCACTAATTTAACTACCTATAATCTATATATATATAACTCAAAGGTGACTGACTGACTGACTGACATAGTGATCTATCAACGCACAGCCCAAACCACTGGACGGATCGGGCTGAAATTTGGCATGCAGGTAGATGTTATGACGTAGGCATCCGCTAAGAAACGATTTTGATTAATTCTACCCCCAAGGGGATAAAATAGGGGATGAAAGTTTGTACGAAACTTTGTCAATTAAATTCCACGCGGACGAAGTCGCGGGCACAGCTAGTTAAAAATAATACTACTTCACCATCAACACTTTGGATTTTTCCATTTAAATGTTTAATTTACAAAAGATAATAGTAACTAACTCAAGCATGTAACCTAGACCTCTGAGTTCAAGAGCCGAGGCCACGCAGCTATCAACGTACATATTTCAAAAGAGGTGATCACTCGCTTTGATTTAAGTTAGTTCATTAACTACACTGTATCAATTAGGTACTGTAGAGCGAAACGCCACCGAATTTAGGTGTCTAATGTGTATTAATTCCTATATATTAAGATTATTTACCCTTTACTCTATCTATTATACGGGTCATACATTATTTATTGTACTTGTAGTATTTTATGTATATTACGATTCGTTGCCTGAAATAAAGGAAAAACAAAAAATATAGATATATATAATTCTTAGCAATGTTTTATTTTCTTATTAATAATATAGGAATTTATTCAAACACAAATACTAACTATTTGAATTGAAAAATAAAGAATGCAAGTAAACATTTAATCCTGATTATTTTATTTAATCAAACGATATTGTGATTTTGTTCGACTCTCCGTTATATAAGGTATATTTTCTTGATATGATATAGGATTATAAAAACCGAACGATCAGCTAAGACTATACTGGGATATCAAATTAAATGTTAATTAATTGAAAACTCAGAAACCAATGCAGATAATTGGCACATTAAAGCAGTTAAAAATATTTCAAACCTGACAGCGATGTATTGATATATCATAAGTAAGTAATCATTTCCAAAATTAGTGTCTAATATTACATATTTTTCATATAAATTCATAGCACTTCATAAGTTAGGAAGATGGTAATTTAAAATCCACAAACTTTTAGCGTCGTTGCGAAAAAAATCGCTACGTATTGAATAAATATAAAGTAAGAAAAGAACTTACATATTTGTCTCTACCAAAATAAATTTTCACACAATAATTAAGTACACTTCAATATCACACATTAACTACCTAAACAACATAATTTGCATACATGCAACAGTAAAGTCACAACACACGCGCTAACAGACCGACAATCGCGAGTACAGTGACACGCAATGGCGATATCTGAAGTAATTTCGATATTATTTATCAATCGTTAAGTATAAAGCCTACGAGTCGCGTGGTCGGCGCCGGCGCATGGCGAATATTGTCAACTTGGCGGCGCGGGCGCATGAGGTTGACGGCCTTGGGCAAGTAATCGGTTTAAACGCTGGCTATACCTGTTGTGGGGTCAGCGTTATTGTAAACCAATGTATAATAATATCCGACCGGTAATTCGCAACACAACTAACTTTTTTAACGGCATCACCCGCGAGTATAGTAATAGGTTAATTTAAAAAGTAACCCGCTGTAGGTATTTGGGAAAAAAGTGCCACTTACTATATTTCGGTATTTTACATTCATTGATTGTAATATTCAGTGGCCGCAAGGTAGTAACAATCCAGGAAGAGAAAAAATAAGAACAAGACTGTAAAGTTGACGACGATATGTATAGATAGACAGGTATTTTATTCGTCGGTAGGTAAGTATGTGTACTCGGAAACTTTACAACTGTTTTACTCATTGCAAAATGATTCTTAGGTACTAAGAACAGCCTAAACTTCTAATTAGTTTATATTCACTACAGTTTTATTGTTTCTCCCTTTTATGGAGAAATTTAGAACCATGCATCCGGCCTCTATTATAACAACTTATGACAGATTTCACGGAATACAATAGTTAATCCTCGTCCATGTGTACCATAGGGATGCCAGTACTGCAAGATGTGTCATTTTGCAAATAATCATTCGGTTAAAGTTCATTTCTGCATAACAACATATTTTATGTGATCCCCACTTGCAAAACATGTCGAATTATAACTGTGTATTATTTAATACTAGCTGTGCCCCGCGACTTCATCCGCGTAGTATTTTAATTTAGCAAAAATTTCGGGATTATCGGGATAAAAAGTATCCTATATATCCCGGTTATAAACTATCTGTGTTCCAAATTTCATCCAAATCCGTTCAGTAGTTTTTGCGTGAAGGAGTAACAAACATACATACATCCACACTCACAAACTTTCGCATTTATAATATTAGTAGGATAGTTAAGTAAATTATTAGTTAGTTAATTTAGTTCAAACCTGGGTTCAAACCATGCCTCGCACCCCTGGCATTTTCGAAAATCTATGCGCGAATCATAATTTCAATATAATTATCACTTGTTTACGATGAAGAAAAACAATTTGAGGAGACCAGTATCTACCAATTTTCGAAAGACATGTTAAATCCGCCAACCCGCACTGGGCTAGCGTGGTGGATTATGCCCACCCTCTTCCTGTATTGAGGAGAGGCCCGCGCCTAAGAGTATACGTTATAAAGATGAGAATCAATAATTATATTTTAAAAGAATTATAAATAAATAAATAATAAATAAATATCGCCAGACAGACACACCAACTGTACGGTCCCAAACTAAGCAAAGCTTGTACTATGGGTACCGTACAATGGACTGGGGGCGATCCCAGTGACACCCAGACCTGGGTAAATTACGAAAAGGCCATTTCCGAAATTTACCCTGTCGGGAATCGAACCCGCAACCACCATGTGCAGTGAGCCGAGCGGCCTACGCTCGAACCACTGCGCCAAGCCGGTCGGTTAAGCAAGTAGTATGTTTTTATATACATAAGATAACCTTTTGTTAGCGCTGACGAAATATTTACACCGCTTGACATTATTAACTTTTTGACAGCACAAAATTGAGACAAAAAATGATATAAATGTTTCGTGATTCGTCAAATGTTTAAAACAATTGTGTAATAAATATCTAACAATACTGATTCAAATAAGAAGTCCTTTAAAAAATCTATGAATACCTACTAATGACACCGCCAAATAGTAGGTAATGTAAAACCAATTACGTATGCATTACGTATTAAGTATTACTTACTTACTTACTTACTTATGTTCCTGTGTCCCCTAGCTGGGGCAGAGGGCTTCCACAATGCGCCGCCATCCCGTTCGGTCTTGAGCATCGCGTTTTAATTCGCTCCAAGTCTTCCCTATGTTCTTCGCCTCTGCGATGATCGTCCGCCGCCAGGTTTGCTTTGGGCGGCCACGCTTACGCTTTCCTTGGGGATTCCAGTCTAGGGCTTGTCTCGGTATGTGATTAGGGTCCCTTCGGAGCGTGTGGCCGATCCAGTTCCACTTGCGGCGTTTGATCTGCTGGTCGATCGGGGTCTCATCGCAGCGTTCCCACAGTTCTATATTGGACATTTTCTCGGGCCAGTAAACACCAAGAATACGGCGAAGACAACGGTTGGTGAAGATAATAAACGTATTAAGTATAATAAAGGTTATTATCCTCATACTTTTACAAGTAGCCTTTACTTTCAGGGAAAGCGTATACCCACTGATAGTAGAGTAGAGGCTATGCATGAAAAGTTATACTGTAGAAAATAAATTATTTTATTTATATGTAGATTAATAACTTGATATTGAAATCCAATATCCAATATCGTAAGATATATTTAGCTATCGAATGTAACTGGTTTCCTAAAACGGCTTGCGACCACTGTAATGTGGGGCAATAAATTATCTGTTTTAGCTCATTTAAATAAGTATCTATGTTTTAAATAGAACATAATGATTGAATGACGTTAAAACACAAAGCCACACATAATTTTATTTGATAGAGTCAAATTAATGACTATGTTTTGTAAGAGATAATAAGTGTTGAAAATGGAATGAGAATTTTACGATATTATAGATATTATAAACAAAATATTTTTACACGTTATTAAAATACAAAATATGGTTATTACTTAAGTAACTCCTATAAGAAAAACTTGTCTGATCGGTATTGAGGAGTCAGAACCGTAACTAGGGCGGAGCCATCGATGCCCAGGCACAGGGCGCAGACCCTGGAGGGGCGCAGAAAGGACCAGACCAAGAACCAGGATCAAGTTTTTAAGAGCGCATAAAAAGCTACTTACAGCACTGTCCAAAAACTAAAATATGTCTAAGGAAAAAAAAGTTTATGACAGAAAATATTTATATATCTATATGTATATATAAAAATGAACGTTTGGCTGTATTTCCTTTATAGAAACGTAAACTATGCATTTGATCATGTCATGATCTTCAGCAAAGTGTTGTGCAGGAGCCCACAAAGGTTTCTGAGTTGGTACGACCAATCTTTGACAGCGTAGCAACGGGCGCAGGGTATAGCTAGTATAATATCCTACTAATATTATAAATGCGAAAGTTTGTGAGTGTGGATGTATGTATGTATGTATGTATGTATGTATGTATGTATGTATGTATGTATGTATGTATGTATGTATGTATGTATGTATGTTTGTTACTCCTTCACGCAAAAACTACTGAACGGATTTGGATGAAATTTTGAACACAGATAGATTATAACCGGGATTAACATATAGGATACTTTTTAACTCAATAATCCAATAGTACGCGGATGAAGTCGCGGGGCACAGCTAGTAATATATATTGTAGGTATATTTTGTACTAGGTATAGGTACTACCGTCATCGGTTAAAATAATATTATCTCATCGCTACTACTGGAGAAATAACTAATTATTTAGGTACTACGAGTTTCGAACATGTAGGTTAATACGCGCAAGCATTAACCTTTATTCGATTTTATTGAAATACGAACTGGCAAGTCAATGGAACAAACGGTAGGTAGGTAGTTCTATAAGTAGGTACCTACCTACCTACATTTTCGTAAGCGTCTTGAATTTCAATTGTGTGACCTTGGTAGAACATGTTTATATTTTTTGTTGTGAGTAGGTATAAGGTAATTGTACTTATTGACGGCTGTTGACATTTTATTGTAATTTAATGGATAGGTAAGTAGTTATTTATTTCAATATTGTAATTCTTATTATTTAAAAATGACACTTGTATTAAAACCAGATTAGAGTAAATTCTGGTGTCGCTAAATCACGACGAAATTTAACGTAAGGTAACAAACACATTATTATGATGTGATAAGGACAGCTATACAGTTAGTTTAGTCAAGTTTAGTTTGTACAACAATACAATCACAGCCTCTCACCACTCGCACAGAAGATCAGCGTAAAGTAGCTATTATAGCTGCGTTTCGTATGATGAACGAGAGAGCCGGAAACCCAACTCCTCCTCCCTTCCTCTTCCCCTTCCTCTTCAGGTCAGCAACGTGCGAGCATTGCCATTGGTACTGCAAGCATCTATTGGTTACTGTAACCGCTTAACGGGTCATAAGTCTCGTACCTACCCACTTTGTTACAGAAAAAATCAGTTCGCGTGATGAAACCAATAATTGGACATGTGAAATAGATATTTTATTCAGAGAATAGAGTTCTATGCAACTTAAAGAGGATGCAGAAGTCGGCTACAAATAACAAGAACTGCTAAGATACGATATTAATGAAAATATTATTATGATAATAATTTAGTAGTCATAACTATTCCTTTTGCCCTATTCAAATTAGCTGCCGCAAAAAAACACACCATAAAGCGTCCAATCAACTTGTTATCTCATTGTAATTCTAACCTTATATATACGACTTTAGATATATTTTATAAAAAATATTTCCGTGAAGCCACTTTAGAAACTCGCTACTAGCTCTATCATGAGTTTATACGTTCGCTCGGAGTCGCTAGTCGCTTTCGTCGACGTAAAACATTTGTACAAAAAATTGGTAGTTCCTCAAGTGGCAAATGGGCGTTGTATGTACAATTTACGACAAAATTGTCTACGTAAACGCTACCTGGTAGCGAGTAAGCCTCATGATAAGTCTTATAGGAACATGTAACCGTAGGTATCGATATAAAGTACCTACTAAAACTAGACCACCCAGAAATTATAACCAAGAAAAAAAGGCTAAGCGTATGCTGGCCTGGGGGCCAACTATGTTAACCGATCAACTCAAACTTAACTCGACTCGCCAAAACTGAGTTATCGCGTATTTGAATAAGTACGTCAGTTTTGACAGTATTTGAATAGGAAAACTTTCAAAACAGACACAGCACAGCAAAGTACAGAATAGCCACGCCACGTTGCCGCAGACATAGATTAGATTACAAGCGTATGCTGTAACGCATCGAAACGCACAGATTTAACGCAATTAACACGTGAATTATTGCAAATTGACAAGAGTCACAGCCCGCGTCTACGTGAAATGATCGAACTATACAACAAGTCTCAGAGCAGGAAAATTACAAAATCTGCGCTGCCCTGCGCTGCGTGAACTGCATTGCCTGCGTTTCAGCATACGCTTACACATAGAGTTTTCTTGGCTCATTAATATAAGAAAGTAAGTAGAGTGCAATAAATAAAAGGTAGAGAATTTGAGATAGCTATCAAGAGGACGACAGATAAAATACAAAACAGTGGCTCAGTCATTCTCCTGCATAAATATACGTGTCTACCTACAGTTTTACTATAAATAAATTAACAATTTATCTAGAATGTCTATCGATTTCTTGTTCTGATATTTTATTGCTGATAACTAAAGATCAGATGTTGCTATAGAGTAGGCACACGGTAAATACACATATTAATGGCCTATTTTTACGATAATAAACACTAGCAATTAGCATGGTATTTTAAAATCAACCACACGAATAAATAAGGGTTGAAAATATTATTTAATTTAATAATTGATTGGGCAAAGTAAAAAATCAGGCTGTTTATTTGTCATTAGGGCCCGTATTAATAAATGGATTGCAAGTTTGAGTGCGATCTTAGAAATATCATTCTTATGTCAAACCAGTACAAAATGATGACGAAAATGAGACGCTCTCAGACTTGAGATCGATTTTGCGAGACTCGATAGTAAACAAATAAAAAATAACAGTGAGTCAAGCTAAACTTTTTACCCTTTGTATTTTTTTATTTGCAATTATAAAATACATTTTTTTACTTAATATTCCAAAATAATTTAATCAAAAGTTAAAAGACTTCAAAGAGAAGTTTAGTGTTTTATATGGGTTTAATATTTTAAGTAAGAACCTACTCTATGACACTTAAGCAGTTATATAAAATGTTAATAGCTCGAAGCAATAGATTGTTGTACTAACATCAATCATGCTCACTCAACAGACGATAAAATTGAGTGATTGTATACAACACCGCTATCTAATCTGTTTCTAACACAATTTACCTTTAATATCGATATAATATTTTTAGAACTAGTAGGTACCTGTTACTGGAACGCTAGAATAAAATACCTAAGTATATTCCCCCTCCCTAAACCTCTAAATTATAAATTATTTTGCAAGATTAATCTTGCCAGGAGATGCAGATGCATTTACTTATTTAGGTATTGTTTCTGAGTGTCTAAAAATACATTTTTACGTGTAAAACCTTGCTCTTGTGCTCCTCTATATCACACTCTATAAGGAATACAAATAACAAGTAACACTGCGTATTGATTCAAAAATATTAGGTAGGTACCTACTAAAAATCGGTTGGCATTCAAATCTCAGTCAGATTCAAAATGTAGCCACAAAAAAGTTTCCTAATAAAGCCACTCCTTAAAAAATGACGCACGTCTTCTATATATACATAATATATTAAACTATAACCTGAAAAAAATGGAAATAAAAAAAGGCTATGTTCAATCTACCCAAGGCTACCCGTTTGATTTATAAAACTGTGACATCTTAAAACGCAGCTTGAACAAAAATACCATATGGCCGGAATCATTTGTCAAATGGTAACAATGACCAGATACATTAATTTCACATTGCAATTACGCAACCCATCGACGACGGCCTCCGTGCCATCGCATGACAACATTTATTCAAAACTAGATTTGTATGTTGTAAAATAACTTGTATGGTATAAAATAAATTAAACAAATAAGTGTCTAAAAACAATAACTGAAACTAAAAACAAGTATCTATTCAAAGGTACTTTTATAATACTGATGCACAAAGCTTTTGGATACAAAGTCATGGATGGAATAGAACACAGAAATAGAGCGATCTGCGCCTACGCACTTCGCAAGATGACATGTCTCCAAGCTAAACGAACAGACGAAACATATTGTTGTCTCCAATTTATAACAACAAAGAATAGAGACGACATGTTTTGTATAGTACAAACGTAGGCTTAAGCAACGATTTTATTCAAACATTTCAACGTATTTGTGAGCCCTGTGTTTTATCACCATGACGTCACACCGTGCTTGTATTAATAATTAATGCCTTTCAAGATCATACATATCTATTGTTATTAATGCGTGGGTCAAAGTTTATTTCAACAAGTTTTTTTTATATATTACACTTGCTGAGCCCGCGACTTCGTCCGCGTGGAATTTTGATCCTTTCTTAGGGGATGTCTACGTCATAGTAGCTTTATGCATGCAAAGTCTCAGCCCGCTCGGTTTAAAATTGACAAAGTTTCATACAAACTTTCATCCCCTATTTTATCCCCTTGTGGGTGGAATTAATCAAAATCCTTTCTTAGGGGATGTCAACGTCATAGTAGCTTCATGCATGCGAAGTCTCAGCCCGCTTGGTTTAAATTGACAAAGTTTAATACAAACTTTCATCCCCTATTTTATCCCTTTGGGGGTGGAATTAATCAAAATCCTTTCTTAGGGGATGTCTACGTCATAGTAGCTTTATGCATGCAAAGTCTCAGCTCGCTCGGTTTAAAATTGACAAAGTTTCATACAAAATTTCATCCCCTATTTTATCCCCTTGGGGGTAGAATTAATCAAAATCCTTTCTTAGCGGATGCTTACGTCATAACATCTACCTGCATGCCAAATTTCAGCCCGATCCGTCCAGTGGTTTGGGCTGTGCGTTGATAGATCACTATGTCAGTCAGTCAGTCAGTCACCTTTGAATTATATATATATAGATAACTTATATGTAAGTATAGGTACTTAATTATTACAATTCCTTTGATTTGATTCCCGAAAATAACGATTCAGGTCAGTGAAAACGGGCAATATTTACAATGCAGTATGTGGCTGCTAGTGTTACGTCAATATATCCAAACATTTTCAATCGTTTTGCACTATTTTTGAGTGCTGCCGAACAATAGCTCCGCTATCGAAAATACTGAAAAATATATTGCCAACCGGGCGCAGGTTTTTCCGACGCGATGATAAGTTTGGTATATTGCAAGCATCTATAAGCAACGGAAACTACTTAACATCAGGCTCATCAGGCAAAAAAAGTTCAAAAACATATATTATATCGATATAATATGTAGGTAATTATGTAACCAATATCATATTAGAACTTTAATTCTATTAGTATAATGATACACCCACCTCTATTAAGACATAATAAATGCAATGCTCGAATATGTGTTCATTCATCCGCATTCAATGTTAGACAACATTTACATAATGTACTAACAGCAAGGATAAGTGCCTGATTGATATGCTGCATACACATTCTGACTCTACAGTGGATGTAGAGAATACAACTCTATATTAACAATTTAAACAAACGATTATATCTTGGTACAGGGATGGATCAATAGTTGATAAACTGAGGCAATATGGGTATTTTTTGGAACAATACTATATGATGTTCATACCTACATGTATAATTCTATGAATTCTAATAAGTTTCATGTGATTCATTTCACGGCAATGGCCTGACTTTATTTCTAATTTAACCAAATTTTGATACTATTATTAATCTGGATAGTTTTACCTCTGTCTGAAATTGTGAAGTTGACCTAATTCGTTCCGAAACAAAATGTGTTTCAGAAGAGTTGATAATAATATATGTAATGTCCCAGCAGTTCAGTTTGCAAGACTGTCTGGAATTCAAATATCAATCACGCCTGGACATATTTGAGGTCATTTTCGCATGGCAATACTTAGCTCTGACGCTAAGACTTCACTCAACTCTGTACCAGTTGAAGGAAGAGTATTTTATAACTGTATGTGCCCTTGTTGCACATAAAATTCTTCTGATTCCAATCAGGGCTATCCAATCATAATTTTGTGGCCTTTTCTTTACTTGAGCCTTGTGGTGATGTCTCTCTCGCAGTAGATATTTGCTTATAGGACTGGGACTAGTCCTATAAAAAACACACACTCCCCACACTCCCGCCACTGTTATTCTAGTAAGCCAAGATCGACAATGGTGACAAAAGATGACGCCGAGGTTTGACCTTTGACAAGTCCCGGGGAAAAGCTAAATTGTCTTGGAACACGCCGTACGACTCTAATCAAAACAATTCCATAATAAATATACCTATTCAATAATAATAGGATTATAATTCAATAATAATAGGAGTGCGAAATCTATGTGCGAATCATAATTTCTATAATGATTATCACTTGCTTACGGTGAAGGAAAACATCGTGAGGAAACCTGCATGTCTTAGAAGATCTAACCAATTTTCGAAAGACATGTGAAATCCGCCAACCCGCACTGGGCCAGCGTGGTGGATTATGGCCTGAATCCCCCTCATGTTGAGGGGAGGCCCGTGCCCAGCAGTGGGACGTCAAGAGGGCTAAATTATTATTATTATTATTATAATAATAGGAGTTGGAAGAAAATTGACTACTTTCTTCCGTAGCAAGGCGGAAGATAAAAATAACTGTATAGATTGATTGGCACAGAAGCTAGACTGTTGCAACTGATGAAACACCAGCAGTAAGGCACTACGAGTTGGAAATAGACCTAGTGGACCTACTGATTATACTTCCAATCATTTATAGGTACCTATAGCGAAAGTGCCTGGATGCACGGAAATTGTCCCTTGTTTCCACAAGGTCTGTGTAATGGACTGTTCCAGTTTATTACACATATCTACGTGTGCTACAAGGAATTTAGCGCAGTCGCTCTACTTAGCATTCGCTCACTAGAATTTTCTTACAGTCACATCCGGGCTCACCATTCTGTTCATCCAAATCCGACCCATAAATCGGACTAAGGCCGTCTCTGGCTGGTATACCTACTCAAAATTCATTCCCCATAATTCTAAGTCGTAAACCGATGAATGAACGTAGGTATAATTTGCAAAGGGAAACTGAATACATGAATAATATTATGAGTTACAACGTCGTGCCTATTGGCATAACGACGGACTGAATTTAGTTGTTTTATGCGAGTTGAGATTACTTTGATTTTGTTTAAGTAGGTAAACATTTATCTACTTAGTAATGTAAAGTTCGAAAAATTGTATTATTTCAGATTTTTTAAACAGAATCCTTTATATATATTATTTAGACATAATATACAAGATGCTCTTCTTATTCTAAGCGATATCTATATTGATTTCAGAGCTAAAATAATTTCAAATTTATTTAAATGAATTTATTTTTATCTTAATGTTGTACGTAATACGAGTATGTGGGTAATATTTATGTCTGCTCTTAAATACTAAAAATATATCGTTTCAAATAAAAAAGCAGATGATCTAGCTCTATTTAAAATCAGATGTCGTTTGCTTAGATAGCAAAAATTCTTGAACATGCCTACTCGCTGGCCCATTTGAAGTAATTTAACTATATATTTTTTCACCATCAAATAGTAGGAACCTAGTGTCTGAGCCTGTGCAGCTACTATTTGTGCTTGATTGCTAATAGTTTTAATTATAGGCGCTAAGCTACCGGCACGGAGTGAAGAGGTGAAAATAGAAAGGTTTTTTTTTCTAAAGTAAGTGGACATGATGTTACGAAGCTCATAAGTTTAGTAGAAAGATAAAGTTGTACTAAGTGGTAACACATTACAATTTAACCATTGTCTGTGGACCTTACAAATAGGCCTATTTAGAAATAAATAAATATCGCCAGACGAACACACCAACTGTATGGTCCCAAACTAAGCAACGCTTGTACTATGGACCCCAAACAATGGACTGGGGGCGATCCCAGTGACACCCAGACCGGAGAAAATTACGAAATGGCCATTTCCGAAATTTACCCTGCCTACTCAATCGAGGTCGCGTTCCGATCCGGCTGAAAAAATAAAATAAAGGCTTAAAGAGGATAAGTAAATAAGAGTGTCCTATAACGTATAAGAAGGAGGTTGCACGGTTTGTAAAGACCAATTTGTAAAGAATACACGTCATCTCTACATTTTAATGTATCTAAAACACATACTTAAGTCTACTAAAATCACATATCACAATCGCTGCAATTTAATTAACATTAGTAAGTCTAAACTATTTAGGAATAATATGTTCTAAACAATAGTAAGGCATTTGCAAAAATAAATATTTATAATACATTTAATATCCTTAAAGATAATTAAGTACTTACTTACTGGGATATTATTTTTTAACAGTTCAAATTAATAAATATGGAAAAAAGTACCTATACTACAGCCAACTAAAAGGGATGCGAAAATGTATACATTATTTTATTAAAATAATTGTTTGCAACGCTTCGCCATAATTTATTTTAAAAAACCTTGATATTACGAATGTTGGCAAGCCCAGCTGTTACTGACTTGAACGCGAATATTATAGCCATTTATTATCGCTTCACCTTGGCCGTGGTGGTATAATCAAAAACAAATCACATTAACCCTACGTTCAGACTAACGCAAAACTTATTACTGCTATTTTGGGTCTGGGTGTCACTGGGATTGCCCCCAGTCCATTGTACGGTAACCCATAGTACAAGCTTTGCTTAGTTTGGGACCGTGCAGTTGGTGTGTCAGTCTGGCGATATTTATTTATTTATTTATTATTTATTTTAGAGGTAAAAGAGACAGCGACTTAAATAAATATAATCATTGCGTCAGTATAACTAAGGTTACAATTTCCATATTAAGAACAATATACGTATACATATTATAAGCAGGTATCGATAGTAGGTATCTAATTTGATGGCACTTTCAAAGTCAATTCATCAACAATGACTTTGGCCATGACAAGTATGGTCTAACAAGTCTTGAATATAATGTACTTACAAAAATGCATACAACTATACACATTTAACAAAGTACTTACACCTTTTTAGGTTAGCAATAGGTAACAGACGTCTTATTTTTTTCTCCAATAGTCTGATCAGAAGTTGACCGATAGTCTGATTTGTTTTAATATTCAATACACATCATGGATAGCTAAGCACTGAGCCGTATACTATTTTATGGCCATCAGAAACATGGTCATTATTTTCATGGTAAATTTTAAAACGGTTGGGAAAACCGGAAGCGAAATCTGACGTCTTTACCATCCTTAAGGGTGACCGTCAACTTGAGCCGGACGTGCTGGCCGGGCTAACTGGCCCGTTCGCTGCGACCAATAGGATAATTAAAATCAAGTTGACAGTCACCCTTAGTGTCCACCTCAAGTAAACAATCATTTACGGAAAGTAGGTAACTTTGATCATTCAAAGGCACTATTGTAGACAAGTAGTCTCAACAAAATGGAACAATATAATTATTTTTCAGAATTAGCCTCTGCTTCCTTATTCTTTTCTTTGTCCGGATTGGCCATCCGAAGTGGTCCGTGTTTCCAAGTCTCAGGGTAGCCGTATTGTCTGATGTCATCCCACCACTGCTGCTTACCGTCAGCCCAGATAATGTAGACCACGTTGGTGCCGACCAGCACGGCGAAGCACACCCAGAAGGCGACACGCCATTGGACTAATGTTGACTAGAAACAGAAAGATAGAGTCAGCTTCCATTGAGCAGTTGACTAATTTTTAAGGCTTTCACTTAGGCCCGAATTAATAAATCGATCTCAAGTATGAGAGCGGTCGGGAGTACGCTTTTGAAATCTCATTTTGTACTGGTATGACATAAGAATGACATTTCCAAGATCGCTCTCAGACTCAAGATCGAATTATTAATACAGGCCTATGAATTGGAAGAAATTGAAAGAAAGAAAGAAAGAAAGAAAGAAAGAAAGAAAGAAAGAAAGAAAGAAAACTTTATTGTGACTAGCAGATAGAATAAAATAATATATATAAAAAAAGGAAATAACAATAATTAAAAAATTGCGTATAATGGAATCAATTGACGGGTCGATAGATCACTTTTAATTAATGATGATGATATATATATTCTTACTCAAGGAACAACGATACCTTCTGTACCAAAAGTACCTAACATTCAGCCATCTACAAAATAGCAATTTAAACTCAAACTGACAACAAGATTGAGGGAAATTGAAAGATAAACTTTGACACAAAGCCACACAAACTCGTCAACTTGTCGAAACTTAACACTAGCCTGAAAACATTTTATCGATAAACGAAAGCCTATTATTTGTTCAACACAAACGATCAGATTGAGGGCTTTCGCTTAAATATTAAAATTTACATTGAATTTGTTTGAAAATATTGTTGAACGAATTTTGCGTCTACACTTTAGATCGTGATGAGAAAAAAACTTTAAAACTTTATAAAGTATGTATAACAGTTCTTAAATTGTCTTTTCTTGTTAGTACCAGAACAAAAACAGTGCATGAAGAGTGGCGACACGCTGCCCGGTCCTGGCCGCTTCAGGGTTAGTACCACTTTAGGGATTTGATCAAATCTCAATGTTTACCAACTCCCTGGGACAGACACTCTTGGTAGGGTTACCATATCAATTCACGGAAGATGTTAAAATAACAACTGTTTCGTAATAACCTAATCTAATTTAGGTTGGGTTTAGAAAAATCTACCTCCTATAATTGATGTCAAATTGATCTCGTTTACCTTAGGGATATAACGACGAAAAAGGATTTGAAGATGAAAGTTATAGCGTTGTTAACATTTCGGAATCATGATATATATATTTCAAGTTATCTACCCATAAAGTAGTCAGCCGGTGTATGTATCACGGTTGTGCTAGTTATATAAATAAGTACCTATATTGAATACTTACATCAGGTGTCAACAGTCCAATCAGATAAGGCGTGATGATGCCTGATATCGTGGAGGTCCCGTTGATCATAGCAGTCAAGGACCCCGCATAGTTGGGCGCTAAGTCCAAAGCATTCACCTGATAACAAGAGAACTCGTGTTAAACCTTATGTTACCGTATCTTAGTTTCGGGCTAAGTTTCGTGGTTTCATTATTATGTTTGAAGCTCTCCACTGAGAACAATCTTTTTAAGTAGGTTAGAGGTGATTCCACAGATATAGATTTTCATAGATAACGCAAATGCATGTTCTTCGCATGTACGAAACCCCGACCAAGCGTCAAGGTTGGTTGCCGTTAACTTGCAGTCCACGCGACTACAGATATAAAAAATATAAGTGTGAGCGAGATAATCACTCGAGAGAATCGTAGCGGACAGAGGGGCATCGGCGGCATCGGTGTCTTTGAAGCGGTTTAGATTTCCGGTCACTAATGACGTCACAGTAGATGTTAAAAATTCGGCACGCTTGGTTTCAATAGAAATCGTGATACTTGCGGTATCTATGTAAATCTGTATCTGTGGGTGATTCACACAATGAATTCAACACCGTATTATCTATACATTTTTGACAGATATTGGACATCCGAATACAATAAAATGCTTGGAAATTATCGGTGCCGAGTTAACCGTGTGAGTTACCGCTTACGCTTTCCGTCCTGCTCACGTAGCAGATTTCATTCATAAGAAAGAATGAGATACACATCATGTTTTCTCGATGGTAGAGATCCTTCAGTGTTTAAAGATTTTTCTCAAGAGGCTGAATAAAAAAAAATATTTTGCAGATTACCTACAGCTAAATGTAAATTTAATTACAGCCACGTAGATAGTATAAAAAAGATTAAGGGTACAAAACAGGGGATTAAGGTACAAACAAAGGTCACATAAATAAGAATACGTGACCTTGTATAACAACATTTCATCAAAATTCAGTCCGCATCCTCCGCCCCTCCCCGAGCCAATAAAGTAGCTGACGCGACAGGATGCTGCCCTATATCCTTGTCAATGTGCAAAGTTACAACTGGAATAACAATATTCTCATTGAAAGTTATTTTGGTATTGATCAACCTTGTTTTAAAGCCTCAGAGCCTAGTGTAGTGTAATAGCCTCTTAGTCAGACCACAAGCTACATATTGGAACTGGAATATCACAAATAAAAGCTCAGAAATGTATAAATGCTGCAGATTTGAAAATTGATCCGACTAAGTTTTAGACTTAATAGAAAATTCCTATACTTTAGCCAAGTTTAATCTCAAATCGCCGCCTAGTAACAAATATCAAGCAGATTTTAACAATCTGATCGCAATATTTTATTTTAATAGGTATAAAACAATGTCCAACACAAACAATGTAAAACAACAACGAAACAAAAAACTCAACAAAATTTTGTTGATAAACATTCCATTACCCCCTTATTAATCAAGGTATAGCGGATGAATAGTTACACACCGAATTATCTCGTTCTGTCATCAGTAATTTAACATTCGAAAGAATAAGCCAAAGCATGGTTTAACTATACAACCGCAAAAACACGTTAAATATATAAGGGGGTTAGAGTTTAACTTGGGTAAGTATAGGTATATTACAGTGTAATTTAACACATTAGTTTAATCACCTTCATTCCACTATAGAAGCCTCCCATGAGCGCCATAGAAGCGATGAAATAGGCGACCGCAGCCATTCGGTCGCAGCCTGCATACGACGCCAATATGATACAGATTGCGGGGCCCGTAGCAGCTGAAAGCAATAAAATGGAACGTGAACTCATGAAACATACGTGATGGAGAACAATTTCAGCTGAAGCACATAAACTTCGATATCGGCGATATTAGGCTCGTATTAATAACGAAAATGTATCTCAAGTCTGAGAACGGATTTGAGTACGCTCTAGACGTATCATTTTGTACTGGTTAATATTAGAATGTCATTTCCAAGATCGCTCTCAGAATAACGAATCGTAGGATTGTCCTGGCCGATACCTATTAGCCGAACTACAAGAGGAATAACCGTGTGATTCCAGCATAACTAGTAGGTAAGTAATTATGGTCCGATATATTTTAGATACTTAATGACTATATTTGATGCAAAAATATTCTCCCACGAATTTCATTGAACCCTACGTATATACAGAAATCAAATAAAATAGCGACCGGCTTTTCTCGACCAGTTTTAGTTATGATTAGATTAGTGTTTTGTCTAGAGAGTTGTATGTTTACAATTTGGTCTGTTGAATAGTTTAGTTTACTATATGGGTAGCCTAAATAAAGTTTAGTCAAAACAAATATTTTATCCTGACAATGAATACATAATCATGTCTCAAAATTGTTGCATACTTTACACAATTCAGAAGTTCGGTTCATTGGTAATTTTACGGTTTTTACCTACCTCTAAAGTACTTACTTACAGACCGCCCTTATAAATTAAGATAGATAAATATAAAAAAATAGTTGGCCGTCACGGGACGCTCGGCAGATATGAAACCTGTGTAGGGTATATACTTATGCGCGCATGAGGTGGGCATGACGGCGTGAGAGAGCGTCATGCCATTTGCCGTGACGGCAAACTAATAGATGTTTCACATCAAAAAGGAAATAATCCTGAATCTATAGCTCATACTTATAAATTCATCATCATGCATGTAATCTCTGATAGACCAGGCAAAGGCGCTGTGAACGGTACGGACATTAGTGGACAGGAGGTCAGGGTTTCATTATCAGGTGAGAAAACGTGCACATCTTTTGAAAGATGCCTGAAGTTTTCCAACCCGCACTGGACCAGCGTAGTGGACTATCGCATCTCCCTCGCATTGAGGGGTAAAGACCCCAGTACATACCTACAGTTGTGTGAATAATCCTTCCAGTTTTGATGGAGTGCCAGTTCCTCTTGACACATACATCGCACACCCATCCGAAGATAAAGGAGCTAATCCACATAGCGAGGTACGGGATTGCAGTCAATGTGCCCGTCGCTGCTATATTAAATTTGAGCACGTCTGTCATGTATTTTGGTAAGTCTGTTACCATTGTATAGTAACCCCAGTCGTGGCCAACCTGTAAACAATATTTATTCAATTAAAATTTCACTAATTTTCTTTCTTTTGATTAGGGTTCCGCATTCTGAGAATGGATTGATTTCATTCGTTATTTAATTATTGTAATTGGTTGAATCCACGAATATACAAGGTGACACATAATGGGTATACTTTTTTTTTCAAAACTTAACTTTGACTTACTTTACTTTTAACTTAACTTAACTTCTAAAACCATCAGCTTTGGAGGGAACTTGAAAAACAAAAGGTGTTATAGGAATACAGCTGTTGACCGATTTCACAAGTCTACAAAACCTTTAGTACTTAAACTGTCCCGCAAAGCCGATAGTTTGAGATTTACAAAGATAAGTTGCAAAAAAAATGGTATACCCTTTTTGAATCACCTAGTATATCCTACTAATATTATAAATGCGAAAGTTTGTGAGTGTGGATATTTGTTACTCCTTCACGCATAAACTACAGAACGGATTTGGATGAAATTTGGAACACACATAGTTTATAACCTGGATTAACACATAGAATACTTTACTTAAATCTACGCGGACGAAGTCGCGGGCATAAACTAGCAATAGATATTATTATTATATGATGAAGACAAGGTAACCATCCATAATAAAACATTGTTACTAAACAATAGTTATATACGTAATTGCTTATTAATTATGTCAGTATTATCAATTCGGTTTGACGAGGTACAGAGCATATCAGAAACGTAGATAGAGATGATCCCAATATATTATTGTAATTTTTATCGTCAAGTACAATATAGCTCTTAATGAACCGTTATAACATCAGCACTCACAATAATTTATCGATCTCACAACTTGTTACAACTCTATTAGAGGCAAACAAACAATACAAGCTCGATATTACATAAACATCTATTATTCAATGAAAGGCTTTTTGTTCAAGTGTCCTCGCGCACGAGGCCTGCGTTCGATGGAAACGGTTCTCAATAACAATTACAGTTATAAGATTTTAACTGTGTTATTCCAATTATATAAATTGAGATTATATCATAGTCTTACGATTTCTACATAGTTATCACGGATTACTGAGTATCTTATGCAAGATTTAGTGTCCAATTGAGACCAGTGATTTGTAATAACCAATAATTATTTAAGTATACCTCAGTAACGTTTTTTAGAAAGTCACCTAGATACCTATATAGTTGATTTACATCAGAAATAAACCGGAAACAATAGTCGAGAAATGTAAAAATCGCTCCTTTTCTGGTCCAGAAGTTTATATGAAAATTATTTTAGTTGCTGTCCTAAGCACACCCCGAAGCCGATTTGGTTCTGAATACTTAAGGTGTTTATTACTTTTATTATAAATTTATTGATTAATGCTCAAACCGAATGCCGCACATAATACCAGCATAGGTAAGTATATAATGTTGCCTAAGTAAAAACAAACTCTATGCACTTCATTAAAGTTCACATTTTCAAAAAATTACGCGCGTGTGTTGGTTATTCTTGAGTTTTTTTTTCAACGTGTCCAGTGCAGAAGTAAATAATATTATATGCGTATATTTTACGCCGTAGTCCATTGGAGCCTTCACTTTTTTTATAGTAAAGATTACTAGCTAATTCGAGTTTGTCACATTACTAGTATTCCCTTTAGCCCCTCCAGCGTAGCTAATGCTTGTATTGGGATTGGGCTCACATCAATAGTTTAATAGTTACTATGGGGGTCGAACCCGGAACCTCTCAGCTACGAGGGTGGCCCCTCTAACCACTAGGCTATTGACGCCTCTTAAATTTAAAACTATCCTATCGTATTTATTCTTACCGCAGCAAATAATAGCGCCCAAACAGGCACAGATCTGACAATCGCCTTCCAAGGCACTGGGTCTCTGACACTTTTGTGTTCAGCACTCGTGACCGTCTCATTCAGGTACTTAAGTTCTTCCTCAGAAATGTACGGATGCGTGTTCGGAGTACTGTAGCAGAGTAAGCTCTGAAAATTGATTAAATATTACCATAGATCGCAAGACGGGTCTCTAAGATATGTATTTGTAGAGAGCGATCTTGGAAATGTCATTATTATGTCATACCAGTACACATTTACATGTCAAAAGCGTACTCAAGATCGCTCTCAGAATTGAGATCGATTGATTAATACGGAGCTAAGGCTCTACATCAAAAGCTTACTCTAGATTGCCGATTGACTCTACATTATATAGATACATTTATGAATCCACCGTACATCAATACATACCCAAGCCAAAAACCATAAAATTCCAAAGCATCCGAAGAAATAGAACACGTTGGCCCAATCACCGTCGCCGGCCATCAGGAACCCTGACATGAACGAGCCGAAGATGTTCCCGATCTGGGCGCCCCCGAAGACTAGAGCGCCTTGCCTTGATCGCTCGTGTGGTGGCACCCATCGGGCGAGGACTATCATGAGAGCGGGCATTGTGGGACCCTGAAAAAAAAAAGTTGGTAAACAAATTGTTGAGAGGGCGGTCAACCCTTAGCCTAACCTTTATATTCAATCAGCTACAGTTGAGCTCTACCACCGTTATATGAATCTATACATATATAACTCAAAGGTGACTGACTGACTGACTGACATAGTGATCTATCAACGCACAGCCCTAGACGGATCGGGCTGAAATTTGGCATGCAGGTAGATGTTATGACGTAGGCATCCGCTAAGAAAGGATTTTGATTAATTCTACCCCCAAGGGGATAAAATAGGGGATGAAAGTTTGTATCAAACTTTGTCAATGAAATTCCACGCGGACGCAGTCGCGGGCACAGCTAGTATAATATAAAGATTGCTAATGCTAATGTAAGCCTTTTATACGCCTTAATTGTGATTTAGCTAATATTTAAGTCGAAAACTTACTTGTAAAAATGTATAGTACCTACATAAGCAATCAAAACTATTTAAAATATATTTTAGACGTGATACATTCACGAAACAATAACAAGATAAGGTCAAGAATGGATAATTAGAAGTTGGCTTTGTTAACTTTGTTCATAGAATGTTATGTATTTTATTATATTTTTTGTTGGCAAATTTAATTATGTTTACAGCAAGATTTGTGATTTATAATATATTTTATAAATATGGCAATATTGACGAGGTCGACTGGCTCATTAAATTGATAGCACTATTCACGATCGACGTATCGTTTGTCGTTTAATATACCGAGGATTCATAACATTTATTGCATTGTATCTTCAGGTGTACAGAGCTTAAAATGCTTTGTACATAGCTTACAGCACTGCTTGGAAGTCATAAACAAAGATATATATTTAAAGATTACTAGCTATCTGTTGTTATCATATTGTTTGTACTCCGTTTGCTCGTTTGCCCCTTCCAACTAAACTAAATTCTTGTATTAAGAATGCCCATGTCAATAATTATATATATAGCCAGGATGGGGCTCGAAGCCGGAGGGGTGGTACTCTTCGAGAAATTACAATAAAAAGAAATAAAATATACAAGTATTTAAAATTCCGGTGTGCGTGTGTTCTTAATTCTTATAATCCTAAACAGCTTGACCAATTTTGACGTATTTTTTGTACTTATACGTTCATCTGACTGGTTCTTAGCTACCGTTTAAACCGGCAGGTGGTTCTGTTGTCGTCATCCAGAATATACGAATATTATATAATGTGAAGTTGCAGGTAAATGTTATAATAATAAGCGTAATAGTAGATTTGAGGTAAAATCACTATAATTTGGATTCGGTGTTTAATGGCAAGTGTCAGAATGGCCATCGAATCGTGCGCTTGCGTCCACAGCCTCGTTCCTATCGTGTCGGCTGTTGGGCTCCCCTCACGATTTCTTCAAGGTCTCCGCTGCATTTTTCAATTTACAACCACCATTTGATAGGAATGCAGAATTTAGATTAGATTGTAAACACATTTGGACATTAATTTGAATGCGATAAATTGGATTCGGTGCCTTTTGGGTTCCGTATAACAGTAGTGGAAACATTTGCTAAATTAGAATGGTAATTAACTTGTAAATTGCAAAGAAAACGGTCTAGTTTTCAATTAATTAAATATCTATCTAGATTGTTGCAATCGCATCTTTGGGGTAGATTGTGATTCGAAGGAAACCTAATTCCCAATAGGTTTATTAATTTATAACATCTATTTAAAAATACTAGTAAAAGCTAAGTTTAACCGGACATTGAAGTATTTTCTTAATAACAATTACCCATTACTTACGGTTAAAATATGCGCAAATAACATGTTTTTGTTACACCAATCCGACACCAATTTACTTAATCTTGTGAATTTGCACACAATTAAATTGCAACGGCTAGGTACTATCACACGGTAGCTATTTCTTACGTATTAACGTATTAAACCGTGAACCCGTAAAAATTTACACAACTCGTGATTATCAAGTGTTTAACCATTATGGAAATAAATCAAATTTACTAGCATCTATTCAAACATATACTGAGATAAACGTATTCACTTTGATAAGTTTACTAATCTAATTCGTTCATTCATTTATTTTATATAGCAATCTAACCACAAAGTTTATAAGAGCTACTTATACCTACATACTGAGACAGACTGAGACTATATAACGGGCGTTTGTACTGTGGTAGAGCTAAACTGTAGCCAGGCTGTAGCTGTAGCTGTAGCTAAGCTGTAGCTAAAGCTGTAGCTGAAGCTGTAGCTGTATACGTGCTGTAGCAAATACAGTACACATACGTACTCGCGCGACCAGTGTAATACAGAACCTATTATAGTTGCGTTTCCTGCGGTTAGCAAGAGAGCCAGAAGCCCACCCCCTCTCGCCCTTCCCCTCCCCCCTTCCCTCCCCCCTAATCGCCTTCAGGTCGGCAACGTGCGAGCAATGCTCTTGGTATTGCAAGCATCTATAGGGCCCTTACCACGTTAGCTACTTAAAACGCTCGCGTTTGCAAGCTAATTCGAGTTTGAACGCTCGCGTTTGAAAGCAAATTAGCCTTCAAACGCTCGAACGCGAGCCTTTGCTTTTCTATTGCGCTTTAAGTAGCTAACGTGGGAAGGGCCCAGGTGTGACGTACGCTTGTTTATTGACTTTGTCATATTAAAAAGTTATAGTTCTAGCAGGTACATACCTCACCCATACCCTGCAGCACTCTGAGTATGAACAGCCAAGTGGCACCGCCGGCTTTCACGACGACAGGCGTCATTAACGTGAATATTGCTGTACTCAGAAGCCCGATGCCGAGGGTCCATTTTCCACCGTATCTCTCCGCCAAGTACCCTCCAGGGACATGGGTTATGGCGTACCCATAATAAAATCCGCTGAGAATGAGCCCTTGAGTGGACTCGGACCAGTCGAAGATCGCGTACTGAAAGAAATGGGCGATTTTATTGTAGGCAATAATGTTTCACGTGTATGTGGATTTATCGAGGAAAATAAGGCTTAATGGGAAATGTAAGTAACCAGTACAAAAAATAGGATTTTTATGCAGGTCTTATCCTGTTAATGATTTAAACGCGGTTTGAATACGTGGTCAACTAAACAGTTTTATATTATTATATCTCTCGATTGTGACTCCTATTTAATTAATCATATTAAACACATGGTTTCTATAACAATTTTAGAAAAAAATAATTTCTATCAGAATATTATCAACCTAATAATTTATGTAAGTAGGCATAAATTCCCCGTTTCAATAAGCAACAAGTACTTAAGTATTCATTATTATTTCATAAGCCTTTAGGCAAGTCTCCAAAATATAATACTTTACAAATAAGACAAATAAGAGCATGCCATCTTCTGAGGCTTTGTTTACAAAAGTAACACAAGTGTTCATTGCAAAATATAAATATAAATTGACATTTTGCAGATATAATTTATTACACAGTTCAAGAAGTTTTCTTAGGTACTTACGTACCTATGAATTTCATTCCAGAATATAATACATTGCTAGTTATCAACACAAACTTAAAAGCATTCGTATTGAACACGCGTCCGTGTGTGCGTTATATTTCATTGCGTCGTGCTTTGAATATGAAACAGCATGATGACGTCACGCCATCTAACTGAATGGGCCGCAAACAATACCTACTTCTTTAGCTATAGCTATCTACTACAAGAAGTTTCCAGTCCTCGAACACTAATGAACATTGATAGCTACCTACCAAGCAATATGAAATTGTATAAAAGAGTGACGTCTTTAGTTACTGTCCAGCGGCCATACTTATACTTACATTGTATTACCATAAAAATAATAGGGCCTATGTTATTCTTTTGGTAAAATTTTAGTAAATTCGTCAATTACTGCTTTAGACCACTTTTTTGGACTAGTCCCGCCACACCCTACACTGTTACTCCTGTAAGCCAGGCCCCCTCGCCAAGTGGCTTCGTCTAGAAGCGTTTCTACAAATCGTTACGCTTATAAGAAATTACATAAGTCACGTGATCTACTTATCGACTTGTAATGCCATTTCCATACATTTAAGCGCAGCGTTTTGTAGGAACGCTTCTAGACGAAGCCACTTGGCCAGGGAGGCAGGATCAACAATGGCGTCTCATGTTGACGCCGAGGTTTGATCCACAACGATTCCCGCCGGGGAATAGATAAATTGGATACAGATATGCAATATGGACCCAACCACCAATACATCTGCAAACTGAAACCAACCTACAGTCACTTCTACTGGGGTTGATTTTAGTCTGCAGGAGTAAGTGTGGGTTGGTTCCTTTTTGCCTAACTATTTCTAATTGTCCTAAAACCCGCACGAAACTATTTGAAAAAAATTATATTTATTTCCCTCCATTGTAAAGCGGGAAACAAAGCGTTGGCCTTCTTACAAAATCACAGTCAATATTTATGCAAGTCATCCAGGACTTCCTTCTCCAATGATCTTTGCTAGGAAAGGCTCCTCTATCAGGACACTACCCACTGCCTGTACCTACTATGTAAAGGAGAAGCCTTAAAAGGCTTTCGGACAAATGGATGAAAACCTACTAAAGAAAATAAGAACGACTTGTGTCAGACCGCCCCGACGCTTGGCAATGTGCCCAGAAAGCTGGCAGAATTTACCACATATAAATTAATATAAAAATAACTCAATATTCAGTCATCACCCCCATTGTCTATGTCAGTAAAAGGCTGTAAAATATATTTTTTTTTCTATTAATGGCGTCTTACAATTGGGTCAAGCCCAATATGATTCTGCCAATGTCGAGTAACAAATAGCAATAACAAATACAATTAATAACAGAACATTACAAAAATGTGACCGTCCATTTTGGAAAACCAAAATGGAGTCGGCTGTAAAATTATAACTGAAACAAAAAAAACTCACCGGTTTATAACTGACAGTCCCATTTGTCAACAGCTCGCTGTCGTCCGGACATGCGTTCGGGTCAAAATGCGATTCCTCGTTCTTGGTGTTGTTCACCATCTGTGTGACGGCCAGGTTCAGGCACACGCGCATCGTGTACGCGTTGCACACGGCCAGCAGGCCCATGATGCCCAGGACATACCGCTGAGGAATTAGGAACACTGAGCGGAGAAAATCATATGATGTAATATCGGTTTTGAGGTAGAATACATTTTGAAGAATAAAGAGTTGTAGGGAGGTATGTTGGACTCATCATCACGCAAGAACGGCTGAACAGATTTTGATGAAATTTGTTATGAAGGTAGTTTATAGTCTGGAATAATAAACTTTCAAGGCCATGTCGTTCGAAGTAAAATAAAGCCCTATTTACGTAATTACGTAACGTGTATCACAGATTTCATACATAAATAAAATGACAGTGACAATTATGTTTTCTCGATGAGAATACGATTTCGTATTAAGATTCTGCTAAGGGTAAGTATACAGAGTACAGTACATTATGACGCTTCTAAGTGAAGATAAAATCTTTCCTTTATCTAAGCATTTTAAGTCTAAACGTCCCCACATAATAGTTATAATCGCAAAACACATAAGTAAACAAAAATCTAGTATTCTGACTTGTAGAGCGCGAATCCGCACAGATCAACGTGGTGAAGTATGGTCAAAATCCACGTCTCATTAAGGCCGAGTGCCCTAAGCCCATCAGAGAGCCATTATGCGTAATTATTATTATTATAAATACTTTAGTACATTCATAGTTAATTTAAGGCTGGCTAGATCGGGATAGTACCATCCTCTCATAGAAGAATAGCGTCAAGTAGCTATTATAGTTGCGTTTCGCATGATAAGTGAGAGAACCAGAAACAATACCCCCATTCATTCCCTGCCCTCTTTTCCACTCTCCTTCTGGTCGGCATCGTACGACCAATTCCACTGGTATTGCAAGCATCTATTGGCTACGATAACTGCTTAACATCATGCGGATCGTACACTTGTTTTCCGACTATGTTATATAAAACTCAACAAATAAGGCAATTCAATTATTCAATTATTTTTCACGAACAAAAACATTAAAAATGACTAAGTTTTGTGGTAACAAACATTTAAAAAAATTACCACTGAATTGAGAACCTCCTCCTTTTTATGAAGTCGCTTAAAAATATAGTAGGTATTATATGCTTAGTAAATAAAATGTTGCTTTCGCATAACTTACGTCTCGATATAGTTTGCCTCCATCTCGGTAACATTGCAGCGACTGACGCCTCACTATTTTATTACCTGTAACACAAGAAGAAGTGCTGAAGAAGGTACACTTGTAAAGATAAAGGATAATAATCTGTATTTGCTTTACTGAGAATGTCAAACAATAAGAACGATAAACGGATGTTGTGGCACCTGTGATAAAAAGACATGGCCGTCTTTTAGCTGTGCCCCGCGACTCCGTCCGCGTGGATTGTGGACCACGCTTAACATTTAGGGGTATGAAAAATAAATAGTAGCCGATTCTCAGACCTACCCGATATGCTCACAAAATTTCATGAAAATCGGTCGAGCCGTTTCGGAGGAGTACGGTAACTTACATTGTGACACGAGAATTTTATATATAAGACTAGCTGAGCCGACAGACGTTGCCCTGCCTTTTAGGGGTATGAAAAATAGATAGTAGCCGATTCTCAGACCTACTGAATATGCATATACAATTTCATAAAAATCGGTCAAGCCGTTTGGGAGGAGTATGGTAACTTACATTGTGACACGAGAATTTTATATATAAGACTAGCTGACCCGCCAGACGTTGCCCTGTCTTTTAGGGGTATGAAAAATAGATAGTAGCCGATTCTCAGCCCTACTGAATATGCCTATAAAATTTCATAAAAATCGGTCAAGCCATTTGGGAGGAGTATGGTAACTAACATTGTGACACGAGAATTTTATATATAAGTATTATAAATAAAACAGTAAGTTGGATCCAATCAAGCAAACCGATTTGCACCCAGGCAAGGACGCTCTGATAGCGACATCCGCATGCAGCTTACTTCAAGGATCTCACTTGATGTCGACTCATATCTACGCTCTGGGCTAGCCACTAGACTCACCATCGTACCTAGATATATAATTTCCTTAAACATTGTGATTGTGACTGCCCTATAGGTACCAGTTTGGTGTATATACATACAAATATAATTCTTGAGGAAGAGATCCGAGTTAAGATACTGTTATTGTTTTATTGTGATACGTGCCAAAATGAAACGCAGTAGAGGCTATCTTTAAATGATTATGATACCACTTGAGAAGGTGATATTGTGAAAGGGAAGTGCGATTGAGTGATGATGATTACATTCTATATTTTATTAATAATGTATTTAATTGCGCACTCGCAAGCACGGGCCTCCCCTCAATACGAGGGGGATTCAGGTGACCATTTTGGCCATGGTGGACCAGTGCGGGTCGGCGGATTTCAAATGCCTTTCGAAAATTGTTACATTTTCTAATACACACAAATGTGTGACACAAATGTTTTCCTTCACCGTAAGCACACTTGCTGTTGTTCATATTGAAATTATCATGACTCAGATTTAGATTTTGAAGAACTCTGAGTTGCCAGCCAGGGTATGAACTCTCGATCTTGTATACGCACGACGCGTGCTCAACCAATCAGCTATCACTGCTTAAAATATGACTTGCGTAGTGTTAATTATAAAACAATGCCTACTCAGGTACAATAAATTCTAATTAGAAAAAAATATATAGATAGAGTTAATTTACACGTAATATGACCGCTGCTGTATCTGCAATCGTTCAGGCGTGGCTTATCAAACAAATATTGCTTTTTGTCAACAATTTAGGGCCTGTATACACCACGTTTTTTAAACGCGCCGTCGACGCGCGTTTTAGTAACGTGCGTCGACGTCGGCGCGCTTTTATCATACAAAGGTCTACAGGCTGCATATGACGCGCGTGCGTATCGCGTCTGTATCGCTACAAACGCGCGTCGACGGCGCGTTTATAAGACGTGGTGCGCACAGGCCCTTAGTAACAATATTGCTGCATTACGAAATGCATCGGCTGGGCGGCGAGAATAAAAAGAAACCCAAACTAATTAGTTAAAAAAAAATTCTTAAAATATGTGATTCAAAACAGTCTGAGAAGTGCTGTGTTTTTATCAAAAACAACGTAATACTCGTATCTTGGAACGAATAGATACGATTGGATAGACATTGGGGTCACTTTTTAAGGCATTCTTTGTTGGTAACTTCTGCTGACAATTAACTTATTATATATGTACCTACCTATATTTTATCGATTATAAATATTATGTTTCTCGGTGTCAAGAACTCTGTCCGATCTATTGGAAAGCTTACAAGGGGACATGGGTGCAACATGTAGAGGCCCTTACACAAACTAACAGTGATTGACGGAAAATAACTTATCATAGTGAACTACACACCACATGGAGTTAGGAACTGGCAATTTACTGCCACACTGTGAGCTGTTATTAAACTAAAACCGGTGTCTCCACGTCACAGTTGTAGGAAACATGTGGCCGAGTTATAAAAATATTTTTGTACGCTCCACAGCGCTCCTTATTAAACCAACTTTGATGCACAAAAGAAAATCGACTTAATTTGCTGGGGATATAGGTATTTGAGCTTGATTGCGTTTAGTGAATATTCCTACAACTTAGTGAACTTTATGAAATTATTGCTACATAAATAAAGGATAGTACTTATAGTTATAAGACCCCGTTATCATCAATGTTCACCTACATTATAAAAAATGTGGAATATCTCTGACATCACTTGACTCCTTATCACAGATTACGAACAATGAGACTAGAGTGCATGTTTCATCATTTGCTTACCAAATTTTAGTAGCGTATAGGTATCTACATTATTTTTATAGATAGGTGCGATGGCTTGCATATTTCGTGGAACATTTCCATCCTAAGTTGAGTCCTCTTTATCACGAGTGTTAATGATAAAGAGAGCTTAATTTATGCTGGTATATTGCCTCAGATGTGCAGGCGACTACTTGATTACCCAATTAATAAATTATAAAGAAATATTAGGTTAAGACCTTTGCGATGCGTCAACCGGCTGTCTTGAGACAAGTTCCCAATTCCAAGTGTTACATAAAAAAAGTATTTATGTTGTCGTTTATGGCTTACACTTGATGTAACCAGTCGATACCGGTCCTGCAGACTGGATTGCAATAAATTAGGCTTTTTATGCTAAAAAACGACACCCGTTTATATTTCGTTAATTTAACGAAGAGAGTGCTGTGACTCTTATGACACTGACATATGGGTCAATTTGCGATAGTTCACCTGCCCTGCCGATTTTTTTTTCCCACGGATGTATTAAAAAACGCACGATATAATTTGCCAATTCAAATAAAGTTTCAACATTAGTATTGACGAAATTGATTCTTGGTTGATAATATTAGAAGCTTTTTTTTTTTTTTTTTTATTTGACTATATGTTGTTGGCCGGAGTGGCCATAACAACTTCACCCGGACAGATGGCGAGCGCAAGTGCGCTCCAGCCAGAGGGGCAGGGGGGCAGCTAGCTCAAGGGCGCCACAAGGGACACGACCTCGGCTTGGGCCGCTGCCAGGAGAGGTGGCGAGGGTAAATCTACCACCGGATCGGAACGCAATATTAGAAGCTATGGAAGGTTCCCATAGTGTGTTGGGTGTCGTTTACTTATTCTAAAAGTGAAACTGGTAGAGATTCAATTTTTGTTCAAGTCATGTCTGCCCAACCCCCTTACCTTCCCCTTACCTTCCCCATTCCCCTTTAAGCAGGCCACGGGTGAGAAACATCTTTGGTATTGCAAGAATGTATTGGCTACCTACACCATAGATTATGTGCATTTTTTTAAGGTCTTTGGGCTACACGGTATAACCGCTTAAATAAGGCGGGTCGCGAAACTAAACCTGCAATATAAGAATTCGAAAGAATTCGGAAGAAAAAATGTGACTAATGTTTTGAGCAGATAAAAGGAACCGAAACTGGCAATAATACTACCAATCTATTGTGTACCTACGTTACGTACCAAGTAAGTGCCAAATATGTACCAGTTGTTGGACTTCCTTATTTGGTCGGATTTTAACACAAAAACAAATGCTATCGTCTCATTTAATTTGGCAAAACACCTTTGCAAATCCGTCGCCACGATTCCATTGTGTTTTAGTACATAAATCATGTCTACAAAAAGGCTTGGTAACGCTTGTTTGCCGATTTTAAACAAGCTATACAATTTATATTAAAATTAACAGGAACCTCGATACTGCAGCCTACTTCAAATAAGTCATCAGTCACAACAGTGTAAAGTATTTCTCTCATTGAACAAGGAAGACATAAACACAACAAAGCGATATATAAATCATAGAAAATGTAGGTACCTATGTTTATGAATAATTACATAAGATACACAATAAAGCAATACGCGGGCTTCTCTTTGCTATCCATCAAATCCGTATTGACACTAAACATGGAATAAATTACGATTAACATGATAATGCCCGCAGCATGTCTGTACTTCTTTGTAAATGACATCATTCCTATGTTAATTTTCGTACCATCAACTCTGCTATGTGAAAAATTGGTTTTATATTGGTGATGTGGCCTGATTATTACTATGGCTCAGTCTTAGCCCAACTTTCCTGAGGATGTCTCGTTCAGAGGCGAAACACGTGTCAAATTTTACTTTTAATACGCTTTGTTCCGCGGAAAATTGCACATTATATTAGAGTCCCTGACACTCATGACTGACAAACTCGACCGACGGAGTTAGGTTTTGTTGACCTCTTCCATTATCGATCAACCTATTTGATTTATAATTTTGGAGGTTAACAAGCCAAGGGTGAGTGGTGGGTCCCTCTCCTAAATTGTTTTTGATTATTACTTGTGAAATAACTAAAATAACGTCGAAATCTAAAAAAAGTTGTACTTTTTTATATAACAAATTTGCCAAGAAAGCGTACAAGCTTAAGCTGTTTTTTAAGCAGTTACCGTAGCGTATATTTGGCCGACCAAAATAGGGACGAGACAGAGGGGGGGGGGGTCCGGGCACTCTCATCGTACGAAAGGCAGCTCTAATAGTTACTTTCCACCGATCTTCTATGAGAGCGGGGTAGGTACTACCTCAATTGAGCCATCCCGTATATGAGCTGTTGTTTATTGTCTATCACTTTTCATACCTTCCAATTATTATAAGGTTCCCAAATGGAAAATACTTGTGGAGTAGAGCCCACTACAAGCCCAGGGAGCGGCTGGACGACATACAACATAAAGGCGCATGTAATTAAAATTTCGTAATAGATATGGACGGCATTAGGCAATAAAGTGGCAGCAGCAGCAATTTTGATCCATAAGGTTGATTTTATACTATACTTTCTGTCGATATTTTCGTATTTTGAATCATTTAAGAATACAGCACACGTAAACCTTAAAAGCATCGAGGTTTTCGATTGAAAAATCGGTGTAACTCATGCGTGGCCACCCCAATTTAGAACTCTATTACCACTGGTAGTTGTGTCCAAAATACCTAAACGCGTGGTTTATGTCCGGAAGTATGGATAACATATCTACCTACAATAAAAAAATATTATTACTCATTAAAATTATTGCAAATAAGCTATTCAACATGTATAACACATGTTTGTACCAAGAAAATCTAATTATAACTCTTGTGTCCACGTAATGACACACGATTATAACCATAGTATCGTGTGTAATACAGACTAAATTACTATGGATCGACGACGAGAGTATGTAAAACGTTGTATCAATTAGGTATTATCGGTCAATATACCCTTGTCTATGCAATTAATCTAAAGCTATGAACTTCTATTATAGTGGTTTTGCTGTCACGTCTAAATCAAGTATTGTTGTTACTTATCATCATACTAATATTATAAAGAGGAAAACTTTGTTTGTTTGATTGTAATGAATAGGCTCCGAAACTACTGAACCGATTTGAAAATTTGGGAAGCTACACTATCCCCGGGTGACATATGCTATAATATATTTTCAAAAAATTAGGGATCCTTACTAAAACTCGAATAATTTAACCGCAATGTACCCGTGCGAAGCCGAGGCGGGCTGCTAGTATCAGATAAAAAGGGTTACATACTAGTTCCAATATTTATGTATGTCGCACCTTTTTATATGGCTTTTAAAATTAAACAAATATAAACTTAGGTATATGACGTATTAGTCCAAGATCCCAGAGCCCTTTGCCATTACTAATTTTCTGAGAAACAAAATATATGAGGTAGCGTAGTGTTTGTATGTATTTTTACCTGCTACCTTGGTCAGGCGGCCAATAGTCAGGTGCTACAGGTACAAATATACAGGTTGAAACAGAAAGGGTATACAATTTTTTTCAAAACTTAACTTTGTAATTCTAAAACGATGAGATTTGGAGGAAACTTGAAATACAAAAGGTGTTATAGGAATACAGCTATTGACATATTGCACAAGTCTAGAAAACCTTTAGTACTTCAACTGTTCCACAAAGCCGATAGTTTGAGATTTACAAAGTTAAGTGCGAAAAAAATTGTATACCCTTTTTGTTTCACCTAGTATATTTAAAATAATATATTAGGGGAGAACCGCAATATTAGTTTCCAACAGTATTCATAAATTACGATCAAATTTTAGCGGACGTGGATGTAATTCATTTTATTTAGGTATCTATTTTTAAATAAAAGAGGCATTTTATTTACAAAAACTTACAATTTCAATTCCGGCAACTTTAAAAAATAAAAAAATATTCACTATTCTGATACAAAAACTAGACCAGAAAGCCCACAAGAAATAAATGAGGTATGACTTCTGATAAAAAAAAACCGATTTGACTTTATACTGAATTATCCTCAATTTGCGTCCTCGTGTCAAAGTTATCGAGCCTTTTAGAAGCGCGGGGCTGAACAGGGGTCTAACGACTTGTCCCATTTGGGACCGGCTGAGGTTGATAGTTTAACTCATCCTTGATGTGGAAAAAATGAGGTTCTTCTTTTAAACTTATTTGGTAAACATTTTGTGGGATAATTTGAGTCTATGGGCAGTCGCTTAGTATTTCTTGTCGAAAGATATTGATACGACGATTTTTAGTTTACTAGAGTTTTACTTAAAAATAGTGCACAGAATATTTTATAGACAATCTACTTAGAACGAATGCCCGCTCCGAATATGGTCAAAAATTGGGCCAACTTTCGAAAATATAAATAATCTATATGTTGCAGTCATCAACCTATAGTTTAGTGACCGGCGATTAGTCTAGCCTTGGTCGATAATTTGAATTTAGCACGCTCAAAATGTGTTCGCTGTTATGAAACAAAATGCCTGGTGTCCAAAAAGATTTGCACGCTACCATTAATTTAATAACATCATTGTAACATATTTTATACTAGCTGAGCCCGCGACTTCGTCCGCGTGGAATTTAACTTAACAAAAAAGCCCGCTCCCGCGTTCTGAGCCCACGCGACAGGACCCCTTTTTTAAAATTTTGTTCTTCTAAAATAAAAGTAGCCTAAGTTACTCCTTATAACATCTGCTATCTGCCAGTGAAAGACCCGTCAAAATCAGTCCAGCCGTTTCGGAGATTACCCGGAACAAACACACAGACAGACAGACAGACACACAATTTTTTTTTTATCGCGTTTTTGCTATAGGTGTCGTATTTACTTTCATATGCATTTAGTGAAAAGGTGTTATTTTGATATTACAAACAGACACTCCAATTTTATTTATTTGTATAGATTTTTTGGGACTAACATGAATCTATTTAACCTTCGTGTACACTGACGAATCATTTACACTAACTTATTACGGTGTCATTATTTTGTGAGAGAGAACATAAAATGGAGTAGGTTTCATCAGTATAAACTAAGGGAACGGGAATACAAGCAAAGGGTACGAAAATTAATAGATTTATTAATAAAATTAGTTGCTTTTAAGGTGTGGCTCTCATTTATTTTTATTTAACATACTGTTTCAGTCTTACTATATCGTATTTCTTCTCGTTGGCCGAGGTACTTATATATTAAAACTTGAATTCGCAAATTTAATAAACGTCAATGCGCAACGCGTCTGTATCAGTTCCTATAAATCGCTAATAAACAGTTCTCAGATAACCTGTTATGCTGATTACTGGTACGTTACGTAAAATTGTCCTCGCTTAACAATGTGGTTCAACTGACGCGGACCGGTTCAATCCGGCTCAGAGTTTTTGTAAGTTTGCTTTCAATTTCGCGATACGCTACCGCTGGCGCTTATGTAGACGCGGATTAAGGGTGACCGTTGACTTGAGCCGGGCGTGCTGGCTGGGCTAGCTTGTCCGCTCACTTCGACCGGTGGGATCGCTTGACTTTCCTCAGCTCATTAAAACTAGCGGGCCAACTAGCCCTGCCAGCCCGCCCGGCTTAAATGGACGGGCACATATCGAATCATAAAATCATAAAACTACAGGCTACCCAACATAGGACTCCACTTTGTGACACAATACGTTGATCAAGTTAGCCTATAATTGACAATTAACAATTCATTGTTTTCATGCGTGTTTTGTTATGAGAGCGAAAGCTGTAGATATTGCATTATTCTGAAAGCTGCTAAATTAACATAGGTCTGCAAAATGTCACAGCTATCATATTTCGTTGGATAGATAATGGCTAAACAGATCGATGAAAAAGAAAGCCTACGCCGCCCCCCTCCCTCCCTCTGGCCCACTCGCCTCCTGGTCGGCAACGAGCGAGCAATGCCTTTGGTATTGCAAGCATCTAGCCTACGGTAACTGCTTAACATCAGGCCGATCGTACGCTTGTTTGCGGACTTATTATATAAAAAAGAAGCATCCCGGAGGAGTGTATTTTTTTTATTAATCAATTTCAAACCTAATTCTGATCTCAATTCGGCTGAAGAGTAAAAAAAAAAAATCATTATAATTCATAGCCGTAAAAAATAACAATTATTTTAATTTGACATTGACACCATTTTGGGGTTGGTTGGTTAGCCCGTATTCACAAACATTACTATGAGGTCTCACAGTCAGAAATGTTTAACTATGTATGTTGTTGATGCATTACTTTAGACGACTATTGTTTGTGAACACAGCCGGTTAAGGGTAGCAGTTTAGATACAATTCATTGATTGCTATCATAATATGAAATAAATTGGAAAATATACAAATCGCGATTTCGCTTGCAAGTGACCATGATTCATTGAGAGAATCAATATTTACTCACGCGTTCACGGCGTGGTTGCTTCTACAATGCGACGTATTTGTTTATACCGTGTTGTTGCAGAACAGGACTGCTGCCATTGTGTTTACGGCTTCACAATAATTTATTAATTAACGTTTAATTTTCCACTATGCTAGTGTTAATTAATAATACAGAAGACTTTAGGTACAGTGACATACATTCAAATAAACAAATATGACGACCGCTTGACGCAGTGGTTTGAGCGTAGGCCGTTCGCCTCATTGCACCGGGTGGTTGCAGGTTCGATTCCCGTCGGGACAAATTTCGGAAATAGCCTTTTCGTAATTTTCCCTAGTTTGGGTGCGACTGGGATCGCCCCCAGTCCATTGTACGGTACCCATAATACAAGCGTTGCTTATTTTGAGACCATACAATTAGTGTGTCAGTCTGGCGATATTTATTTATTTTTATTTATTTATTATGCTATCTAAGCTGTGATAGCCGATTGGTTAAAGCACGCGTCTTGCGGGCACCAGGTCTTGGGTTCAAACCCCGGCTCGCACCTCTGGATTTTTCGAAATCTGTGTGCGAATCATAATTTCTATATGATTATCACTTGCTTACAGTGAAGGAAAACATCGTGAGGAAACCTGCATGTCTTAGAAGATTTAACCAATTTTCGAAAGACATGTGAAATCCGCCAACCCGCACTGGGCCAGCGTGGTGGATTATGGCCTGAATCCCCCTCGTGTTGAGGGGAGGCCCGTGCCCAGGAGTGGGACGTCAAAAGGGCTAAATTATTATTTTATATTATGCTATGCGTGGTATTCATTAATAATTTGGCTGTACTTAATTAAAAAAAAGTTCAGTAAATTATACTAAAATGAATACAAGGAATTGGAAATAACATTTGTTGTGATCTCAAACTCGTCACCTAATGGGAATTGTATTAACCACACTACACCATATTAGGAAAATACTGATAAAATAATTTTCCTGTATGGGGAATAACCCACCGTAGGGGCTAGTGAACTAAGTGGCTTTTACGCTCAGACTACTGGGGCCCAACTTCGTTAACGACTGTCGCTGGACTCGACTCACATTCGGCTCGCAATACGACAAAACTGGCGTATCGCTTATCCTGAATACGTTACTTAGGACAGATTCCTATGGAAAAACTGTCAATACTGACGTATTCATTTACACAAGGCTCTAGAGCTTACGGTCGATACCTGAGACTATGATTCCGATGATAGTTGCGGGTTAAATTCCCGTCGGGAAAATTTCGGAAATGGCCTTTTCGTAAGTTACCCACGTCTGGGTGTCACTGGGATCGCCCCCAGTTCATTGTACGGTACCCATAGTATAAGCATTGCTTAGTTTGGGACCATACAGATGGTGTGTTGTTAGTCTGGCGATATTATTATTATTATGTTTCTTGGTGTCACGGGCTCTGCCCGGTCCTTTGAAAGACTTGCATAGGTCCAACATGTAGAAGCCCTTTGTGAGAATTTTATTGTGTTATCAATCATAACAGAGATGGTTAAGTCGATGTTATCATAATCCTATTTACTAAACCATCCAGATTGTCAAAGCTATCAATGTACGAGCCCATGACGAATAATTTTTCTGTGTTTGAAATATTAACCATTTTTTTTGTTTTATGTAAATCTACCAGTCCATTCGACTCTTGACTTTGACAATGTGGGTTGCAGGTTCTATATAATATTTTTTATTATTATTATAATGCATTAACAATGAAATATTAATTTATTATATAATGTTTATTTATTGTTTTCTTATATTTACGCGAATACTACACATTGAAATAAAACTATTTAAAACAAACTCGATTGTGAATGTGGGCTCTCCTACATAGGGCAAACTAAAAGATCAGTAAAAACCCGCGTAAAAGAACACATAGCTGACGTGAAACACCGGCGCTCCACGAAGTCTGCAATCTGTGAACATGTACAGGACCACACCCGCCATTATATCAGATTTGATAAACCACAGATCCTCGCAAAATAACACCGATTCCGACCAAGGAGGATACGTGAGGCCATTGAAATTAAAAAACATCCTAATTTCAATAGGGAAGATGGCTGGGTGCTACCACCAACTTGTGATCCAGTAATTAATATAATTTAATCCAAAACCAAGTGTACCATTGCAAGACCTCGAGACACTGTGAGCACTTTCTGCGTGGATCGGACCGCAAACAACAACTAAATATGACGGTACCCAGTTACTAACTATAACATCAGGACGTCTAACACCTCAGTCCCCCCGTGACCATGGCTGCTGTAAAGCAACCGAAACGTCGGGAACATAAAGTTAATAAACGCGATAAAATCCGAAAAATTGTTTTATTTTAATGTTTATTTATCATATTTTAGTCATAAAAGGTTATTTATTCACAAATATAATATTTAATATTTTGAGGGAATATAAACTCTTTGCTGAGGTTTTACAAAAAACTGCTAATTTAAGATCACTATACCAGTGGCACACTATGATGGATTAAAATACTTGAACCTAAAAGCGGTGCACTTAACAACCAAATGTGTTGAAAAATTAATTAATCATTATAAAAATTACCAAAATTGACGAATGTGAAATTTTACATTACCTCAAAAACGAAGCGTCTGCACAAATTTATTCACTGTGCCGCTTGAAGGGACACTGCGTGATGAGGCGCAATATAAAGGTAAGAATGAGTCGTAAATAGTACATTGTTACACGAGTGGTGAAAGTGACTTATTTTTCCCGAGACGGGGTTTGGCGCCCGAGCGTAGCGAGGGCGCTAATAGTTCGAGGGACAAAATAAGTCTTTCACCCGAGGTAAACACTGTGCTTTTCATTACGAATACAAGGAAAATAAAAATAAAAACAGGAATTGGCTAAAGAAATAATACAAGGAAGCATGAACTACAACTCTACAACTCGAAAAAAAAAAAAGATCGGATTGCCGCCTATTTTGTTTTTTTTCGTTGGCCGGCCAACTTCATTATTTAGCCAGTATTTTTAATTTTCATTTTTAAATATTTTGACCAAATCTATGTTATTTTAAAGAAATTGTTGAAACTAAATTATAATTAGGTCATTTAAAAGTATATATTCTTTATTTAATACTCAACTTTATGTTATTTCAATTTTACATCGTGCTGTAATTGAGTGACTGTAGAAAAAGTTTGAACATGGTTCCATAGAAATGGAACTAGTTTTTTTTTATAATTTGACAGCTGTCAGTTGAAAGTGATTCTCCCGGGCCAGAAAAGTATTACTTTCAACCCGCTCCCCAGGCAACTTCAGACCTACTTTCAGTGTATGAGTAATGAAAAATCATTTTCATTACTCATACTCTGAAAGTAGGTCTGAAGTTGCCTGAGAAGCGGGTTGAAAGTAATACTTTTCAGGCCCGGGAGTTTCGCTTTCAACTGACAGCTGTCAAATTATAAAAAAAAAACTAGTTCCATTTTCACATTTCTATGGAACCATGTTCAAACTTTTTCTACAGTCACTCAATTTCAGCACGATGTAAAATTGAAATAAAATAAAATTAAGTATTAATTCAAGAATATATTTTTTAAATGACTTAATTATAATTTAGTTTCAACAATTTCTTTAAAATAACATAGATTTGAGCAAAATATTTAAAGATGAAAATGAAAAATAATGGCTAAATAATGAAGTTGGCCGGCCAACGAAAAAAAAACAAAATAGGCGGCAATCCGATCTTTTTTTTTTCGAGTTGACGAGTATTGTTCATACCTCCTTGTATCATTTCTTTAGCCAATTCCTGTTTTTATTTTTACTTTCCTTGTATTCGTAATGAAAAGCACAGTGTTTACCTCGGGGTAAACACTGTACTATTAATAAAGTTTTAATTTCCATTGAGTAAGCCGTGTTACTACTCACCCCTATTACAACAATCCCCTCGTTCCCCTAACGCATGAGATGCGCCTTACCTGTCTTAACCAAAAGATAATTTTATTTATATCATGTCCTCTCTATTAAAAACAATTTGAAGAATGCACTTGCAATGATTATGTTAGTCAGGATACCTATAAGGCCATGGCCCGAATGCAAGTTAATTGGCGTTTAACTACGATTAACGTGTGTCTAACAGAAACAGTAAGTGACAGGTGTCCTCCAAGTTAAGCAACTTTATGATTTACTGATTAGCATTAAGACAAGTTTTTAGATGCAGTAATTATCCGCTATGGCATTTGCAATTGAAATCAAGCAATTAATTTTAGTTGGAAAATATACTTCCAACGAAATATTCTGCCTAAATGGTTCTCGATCTGATTTAATACCACTTACTCAGTGCAAAAGGTTGTTATAAGTTTAATCCCTTTGCGTGTCTTGATATTGTAGCTCCAAAATGGATGTACCGATAACAACATGATTACGAATAAAGTTGTGTTTCATGATAGATAGGTATCTAGTAGCAGCAAGGACCAAAAAAATTGAAATTTTCTTTCGCAAGGACTAGACTTTCTTTCTCTCTTGCTGAATCGACAAGAGTGCGAAAAGGAAGACGGGAATCACTCCTTTAACTTTTACAAATTGAATCAAGGTGAGTTGGTATATAATGGCTCTTGATTTAAATTCTAGACGATGTCAAAGGGTCATCGACCTCAATCTTTGATACGCACGGCTGTGTTTTCCTTGTCCAAAACCGAGTCATATCATAAACGGTCGCATGATGTCAGGATCAGGTATTTTTGTTTATAAAATAATAAACTGGTTAAGTGCACGTTGGACTTGCATATTGAGGGTTCCGAACATTGACGTACAAAAATATAAGCCTTTCCAAAATAAGTCATGTGACCTTAATTTGACAATAACTTCGGGTGACCTTTGACCTTGTTCGACCTCGTCAGCCTTAAATCCCTGTGACTAGGTCGACGGAGACCCGCAAAGCGGGGCTCCTATTTCTGGATCACCAGAAGGGAAAGACGGGAGCTTATTTATTCTAGAAACTAAGTCATTCCCCTCTAACCTAATGCAGATGTGTGGCCCGTAATCCTGAGCTTGCTTCACTCGCTCTTGTACTTATTTCGCTATTCTACTGAGTTACTCTTTATTCGAATGCAAAAAAAAATTGTTGGTTTGACTCGGTAACTTTTTTTCTATTGTGTATTAAAGTATTGTTGGTATTTGTTGTTAAACGACAGGATATGGGTAATATGATATATAAATAACAGATTCACACATAAAGCCGTTTTTGTGATAAGGCTAGGTACAAAATATGACTAAAACCGAAAACTGTGATGCCCTCTCAAAAAAAAAAAATAAAAAAATCTCTATTTACGATCAAAAAATAACGATTGTATTCTAAGACCTTTCTAACGATAACCCACAAGTATAAGTAGTATATTTTTTTTAAATGGCCTCGGTTACATGTTACATTACAATTACCTATTAATTACAACTATATTTAATATTTTTTTAATATTGCGGTGCGATGTAACCACAACAATAGGGTTCCACGCGGACCCTTCGGGCTTGGGAACCCTAAAAAGGCAACATAAAAATATAAGCCAGTTTTTCTAGGATTATGATTGTCTTGTAGTACATACATACCCAAATAACCAAGAAGTATGTTTATGAAAGTCATATCTATCTTGAAACAATTGATAGCAATTTGAAATCCACATCTTCAGATACTCTGCTACAAAATATTGTTCCTAAACAATATGTTTGGTTTTTGTTTCAAAATTCCTATGTTCACTATTCATTATGACTTCTCTTGTCTAATCCAAAATGCATTCCATACGACAAACCAAAATCTTCGCGTATAAGTCAAAGCGTTTTGACTTATAAAGCAAACTAATCAGAAATGTTAACCGAATGAACATTATTTAGGTTCAATAATAATAGGCTTTTTAAAGCAGTATTCGTAGTGGAAGGTCAATATCGAGCGGGCAAACCACACCGAGGTTGGTTGCACAATCGTAGCATTCATGGTTCAACACTTCTATTGCAAACAATATACGTACTTAAAATACTAATACTGCAATCAAAAGTATTTAAAAAAATTGAGTTCTTTATATGAATCTTCTGCTGAGGAATAGTTCGGTAGTGTTTTCAAAAATATATCGATAGGCTACAGTACACTCGCAGTAGGCGCTACGAGACTAGCATCGGCCAAATATGGATAGAGTAGAGTATGGATAGAATAATGCATAGCTCTGGCGGTATATATCTTATAGAATCTCTTTCGATTTCCTTTTACAATCAGTGAGAAATAGATATGGTCAATGCAAAATCAAGATTATTTATATAAATCAAACGTTCATCACGTTTGTACCAGTAACTCAATGAAACATATACCCACACAGTGAATCTAGTACAAAATTTGTGGTACAGGATCTTTAGAGAGTTTCGAAAGTCTGAAATAATAATTTAGACGCATCCATCTTCAGATCCGTCTTCTAATATATTACGAAATCATTTATTAAACATCCTATAGTACATATGTGTCGTCTAAAATGCCTTAAAGTAATATTATGAAGGAGTATGAGTAAAATATATAGTCAATGGAATTGTAATTACAATTTATTTGGTTTACTCTTATATATAGTATAAAGGAAAGCTATTACTGTCAACTAAGGAACTACAAAAGGATTCAGGCAAGCGCAATATTAGTCCTACTAATATTATAAATGCGAAAGTTTGTGAGTGTGGATGTATGTATGTATGTATGTATGTATGTATGTATGTTTGTTACTCCTTCACGCAAAAACTACTGAACGGATTTGGATGAAATTTGGAACACAGATAGATTATAACCGGGTTTAACATATAGGATACTTTTTAACCCAATAATCCAATACTACGCGGATGAAGTCGCGGGGCACAGCTAGTCTATTATAAACCTCCTTATACATTCATCCCCTGATTTTCCTGCGTCCCTTTTCGATGCAGATAAAGGTCGACGTCATTACCATCCATTATAATGGACTTCCTCTTTGTACGAAGCATAATAATAAGCAAGGATATTATATTTTTAGCTGAGCGCCGAGACGGATTATTTGTGTACAAAAATATGGGGGAATTTTTCGCATAGATGGTTTAGTGCTGATAATTTTGGAAGTAAATGGAAAATTTAAAGGGAATTAACGATAAGAAGCCTGATAATGGTCTCCTATAGCATAAAATTTTAAATTCGCTTAAAATATATAGTGGTTAGCTCTCAGTCTCGTAAGATTCCTAAAAGTACCAAATACTAAGAAGAATAAATTTAAATTAAGAAAAAAATATAAATATTTCGCCTTTAACCGGATTCTGGCAATATTTTAGAATAAAATGATGAATTTAAGAATGTGCGAGGTTTCGCTAATTGGACGTGACGGGACACTGGTTAACCTTGACCTGATGCAGATATCGATTTAAAATTCAGTGCTCGAGTCATGAGGTGTGAATACAAAATTTTGTATCGATGACGTTAATTACTATGCTAATGTATTTTATACCAGCTAGTTCTTAATTCTTGAGCTACTTTAGACAGGTTTGTCTGTCTAATACTTTGATAAAAGGAGTAATTTATCAAAGGTCTAATATTTTGACGCATATAAGAAAGATGACACACTGGAGCTATTATATTAAGGTGAAGGCGCCTGTCTAGCCGGCGAAGTTCAAATTTTTTGAGTTCTTTTAGAAATTTTTCAAAATCTGACTATAATAAAAGACAAATTTTGTAATTCGCGAAAAAGACCGTGTGCAGTGCATTTATTAATACATTTATTTTACTCTAAATATTATCACGGTGGATATGATACTAGTAAATCACTAAATATACAAAAATTGCCAGATTATCTGGATAGCTGTCGTTCTTGAAATGTTTTAGAGTAAGTTGGATATATTAATAAATGCACTGCACACGGTCTTTTTCGCGAATTACAAAATTTGTCTTTTATTATTGTCAGATTTTGAAAAATTTCTAAAAGAACTCAAAATATTTGAACTTCGCGGGCTAGATGGGCGCTTTAGCCTTAATATTAATATTTCCTACACTTTGTTATTATTTAATATATTATAATCAACTGGCGATTAAAAATAAAATGAATATAACAGAATGTAAAAAGACAAGCCCGCTGAGTTTCTTGCCGTTCCGATTCGGTAAATATAAGGAAAAAAAATGTCAAATTGACCATTTGTAGGCCTAAACTACTTGAAATTTGTCCAGCAATTGATTTCGACTGATTAATTGATACCTAATAAAAACAAATAAGTAGGTAACAATAACTTGTTTTTGGAAATACTGTAATTGGATTTAGATCCGAAAAAAGACAACAATTTATACCAAATGCGAATAACCTAATACAATATTTGTGGTAATATTACAATTTATTTGGTAATAAAAGGTGATTGTTTTATAAATAAACGAAACCAACACATATAATAACAGCAGCACGTGAACGATCGACCGCAAGACATGACTTACGCCACATTTTCATTATTTAAAATAACAATAGGAATATTGGAATTGAACGCAAAGCCGGAACAAATTATATACAATTGTTATAACAGAATTTTATTAAGAACGTCACTGGCCTCTTTATTGAAAAAATAAATTGCTTAACAGCCTATCAAACCGTATAGCTTGTACCGGCGTAAAATGGAGTTATTCTGCAGACACAAACTAAAGTTGACTAAACTTAATGTATCGCTGTCCGTGGTCATTTTAATGATGTACGACTAAGGCTTATTTTTACATGACGTCTCAATAAAGAAGTGAATTCATTATTTCAATTATTTTTATGAGAGTCTTTGAACAAACACGAGCGCACGAACACGCACAATTCAGAAGCCAAATAAGTTTAACTAATCTAAAAAATAAACGAACTCATTGGTAGCACCCATCGCCACATTAGATTAGATTTTATTAATAAATTTGTCTCGTTTCTGACTTTCTTTCCTTCTACCGCTATTTCATCATCCCTCAACCTGCCAAACCCTTACTTCTTTAAAACCTATGTACCTACATGTATTGCCACAAATCCTGTTAGAAGACGCTAGACTGTTCAAATGTCGGATTGATTGTAACTTAAGCCCGTACTAATAAATCAATCTCAAGTCTGAGGGCGATCTTGGTAATGTCATTCTAACTACTTACAACTACAAAATGGGATTTCAAAAGCGTACTCAAGATCGATCTACAGACTTGAGAAATTTTTTTGATACGGGCCTAAGCAATCATGCCTCAAATCAGCTCTTGATAAAGCTTGCGATGAAGCCATTAGACACGAAAATTTTACGTTACCCATATTCAGAGCCAACACTACCAGAATCTGATACTGTCGTAGTAAGAGCTTGTTAGTAACTCAAGTCACGTCCAAAAACGGTATGGCGTTGTCAGTGCCAAAACAACCAAGTTCCCACATCCTGTTATCATCTTTATTATCAAGGTAATAATGTAAAAAATACAACGTTGATCCCTGAGGGTGTATTATGAAAATAATGCATTAATTTTTATCATCATCGGGTAATTCAGCACGAGTTGGTTTAGGGCGTTCATAATGTGATAAGTGTTGTGAACTAAAAGTTTTTTATTGTTATAAATAATATATTTTTATCACGAATGCCATATGTATTTCACCTTAGGTGGGGATTAGTCATAAAATCACGTTTCTTCTAAATCACTTTTGATTTTTCGAGTGAGAATCAAAAACACGACATCAAAATAATACAGATAAGTGTGTAAGTAAGTATAGTATAGTACTAGCTGAGCCCGCGACTTCGTCCGCGTGGAATTTAACTTAACAAAAAAGCCCGCTCCCGCGTTTGAGCCCGCGCGACAGGACCCATTTTTTTTAATTTTGTTTTTTTAAATTGAAGTAGCCTAAGTTACTCCTTATAACATCAGCTATCTGCCAGTGAAAGTCCCGTCAAAATCGATCCAGCCGTTTCCGAGATTACCCGGAACAAACACACAGACAGACAGACAAAAATGTTTTAAATCGCGTTTTTGCTATAGGTGTCGTATGTACTTTCATATGCATTTAGTGAAAAGGTGTTATTTTATTATTACAAACAGACACTCCAATTTTATTTATTTGTATAGATTGTTACGGAATAACGATGAATTTGTATGTCAAGTATCTCGTTATCAGTGATCATCAATCATTATTGGTACATATTGCATCTTGGAGAAGCTCATATATGACCTTGCTGGAGCTCTTGAGAACGGAATGATATAGATCATTAGAGAAATTATCTTGTAGAGTAGGTTTAGTTATAGGTTTATAAGATTACCTACCTAGTTAAACTTTATTTGTGATCTTATATTATGTCCTAGAAATATCGAATGGTTTTTGTTTATACTTACTTATACTTTGAATCTTTGTTTATTACTTTTTGCGAGGGTAAACAAATCATTACCCCATTGATTTAGGTTAAAACCGTTTCCGAGATTCATTCGAACAGGGGATGATATCAGATATTCTGTTAAATAACTTATTTGTATATAAAACTTAGCTAATGCCGAATAAAACGAATGTTATTTTGGATGATGCCATCACGACCAGTTTATTATGGGTTGAAATTGAGAAGACATGTGTATAAATATCTATAATGATCTGTTAAATTTATTCTAAACACGGCGGCCTTTCATATCTCATTTGGAACGCCGCACGCCGCACTCAAGATTTGCAAAATATGAATCTCACCTTGTAACGATAAGATTTGTTTAAAACACTGTAATTACGGTGTAATTAATATACCGGGGCTTTAAAATACTTAAAATATAAATAAGGCCCGAGTAATGAGAAATCAAGTTTATCATATCAAAAGGAAGGTCCATCCGCATAATAAATATTCCATGCGTCTTGTTTAACAAAAGCATATTTTTATTTTTAAATGTCAACGTATGGAACGCAAAAAATTATGCACATTTTGCGGTAAAAGTAATAAAAGAGAACAGACGTAAGTATATTAAACATTTAATTTAGCAAAATATAGCATCACTCACTCACGAAATAACGACATCGTTATGCAAATGTTAAGCAATTAAGTACTTATTTACTATTATTTTTACGTTATCGTTTGGCTAAAAGAGCGACACGTGTATCGTCAATGTTCTTGTCACGTATTTCGAAATTAAATATAAAATACTTTTATGTCAAGAACACTGCTGGATGGTGCTTCATTTCACTCATGATAGCACAAGACACACTTGTGCATAAATTATAACTTATAAATTGATATTAAACTGTTGACAAGCAGCCACAGCCGCATTAATTTTTGAGTGACGTGACGTAATGTGCACAAACAGAAGTAGGTAGAATACCTAGTAAGTAAGTAGGTACCTATTATTTTAATAGACAAAAAAAAATTACTTACGTAGAAGCAAAATTTTATATTTTGTTGGTATTAAAATATTAATGAATTAAACTATATAGGTACGGCAGTTCTTAGTATTAAAAATTAAAAATACTCTTAGTAACTTTTAATAAACTAGGAAAATAAATAAGAACTACACACACGAAAAAAATAAATAAAGGGTACTTACTGTTGAATTTCTTATAGTTTTCTTGTGTGTCCCGTTGTTTATTTTGTTTCCCATTCAATCGTTGTTTTACTTTGCACAGTACGTAGAGTATGTCAAGTTGCTACTAGCAGGCGAGCGACTGTCGAGCGCCGATCACTCGACTAGTGCAAACGCCAGAGCGGCGCGCACGCAGCCTCACATTGTGTCTCTCCATAGATTATAAAAGCCTGCAGTAAGGTCTTTGTGAATGATACCTACATCGTTCTGAACTTGAAATTAAGAAATAAAATGAAATACCATAATATAATTTACATCCACATTATTAATTTTATATCTTCATTTTGTCCTTCACAATATACAATTCTCAACAACAAAAATGTATTTGGTCAACCTGGATAACCTAGATTGCTCACACCGACGAATCGACGAAGTGACATTAAATAATGTACTTAAGGGCATAAGATTGATTTCTTTAATCTGTGAAATTTGCTGGTGAGTGATATAAGTACTTCTAGCATTGGACATTTGTCAACTAATGGATGCTGAATCGTACAGATTTGACCTTGCCCGATATAAAATTGCCTCCGCTATGTTTAAAAATTGTAAGTATTAAACTACACAAAACGTATAGTACTATACGAATAATCTATGAGCTATTAATATCATCATAACTACCTACCTACGTAATTAACTTCGCACGAGCGGTAGTTCCCTGCATTATAAGAACAGGTGACTCGTAATACCTACTTGTAATATTTTTACGATACTATTATAACTGTTGCGAGAGCAAGATAATACCTACTTTCAAATACTTGCTTCCTTGTATGCAAGGGCAATGCAGAGTTCCTTAAATGTTACAAGTAAAATCAATATGGTTATTGATTAAGGACCGTATTAATTAGTAGGACTAGGAACCAGGGCTGTAACTCCAGATTCCATGCTTATTTCCTCTACATAGCTGGATCTTTTTATCTAATCTGCAAATCTAATTGAATGCTAAAATCCTCTAGGAGTCGCTCTCTCTAGCTTGTATAACATAATTAGTATGTAGGTCTTTAAGTACCTCAATGATAGCGAAAAAGTAATCATCCCAATCAATATCAAGAAACTTCATTAAAAATGAAAATAAAAATATGTCTATTTCATTGCCAACTCTGCAGTCACTGGAGTACCTACTTGAATCACATACATTAGCATATTGTCCCGCGTAAGTTTTTACAAAAAACATTCGATGCGATCTGACCAATAAATAAATGTTATACTATACAGTATAACCAACTGGACCTGCGCGCGGCGAAAGCTCCGGGGCGAGATTGATGGCGACCAACCTAATGCTTAAACCAAAACAACAGCCGAGTGGCCTTATTTTCTGCTCCACATTAGCCTTTCAGTTGGGTGTGCTCTGACCTCTAGGTCCTTTCGTAATATAAGTACCTTTATTCCACTCTAACGTCGTAGTGATAATATTTAAATGGCCATTGATTAGAACTACTAGTTTTTAGAATTAGAATTGAAAATCGAGTTTCAACCCAGGGTATAATTAGTTTATTAGGAGATGATATGATGTAGAACCCCACATAAGGCTAGGGTTCTGCAAGCACTTAAGAAGAATTTAGTACCAATCTAGTAGGAGTTGACAGACACGGAGTGGAAGTATTAGAGGAATCTTAAGGGTGTAATCAAAACAATCGATCTACCTTTGAATGATTCCCTTTTTCTTACAAGTTTTGTATTACTTTAGTTTGCCTACATCAAAAAGTTAATTTAAACCTATTCATAATTTAAACTTGACACCCAAGATACAGGCGTTTGCCTACTTTGGGTGGCACCATATTCTAGGATTAAGAATAATTCTTGTGTTTGGCAATAAAGATTATTATTAATATTCCATTTATTTATTTTATATCATTTATATTTTTAAATTGAAATAAAAAAAATATTATCTCAATAAATTTAAAAATATGAAAAATAGTTCCCCACCGGCATCGGGAACAGGGATTGGTAAAATAAAAATAAAAATTACTAGAAAAGTTATAATTACAAAATATATCGATGTTATTTATTAGGCTATGAATATCTTCAATTCCAAATACCATATTGCGAGTATGAGGTAATGCCATCCAATTCTTAGTCGAATGAGCGTATCGGCAACTGAACCAATCACAATTAGTGATGCATTCTATCGCATTATACCTTTCTCAACAACAGTTTCAGATAATCAAAGAAATGTTTCTTTTTTTATAGAGCTGAGTCGGCAAACAAGCGTACTACGACCCGCCTGATGTTAAGCAGTTAACATAGCCTATGGATGCTTGCAACACCAAAAGCATAGCTCGCACGTTGCCGATCTGAAGGGGAGTGGGACAGAGGGAGGGGAAGGGGGGGGAGGGGTTAGGCTTCCGGTTCTCTCACTCATCGCTAGAAACGCAGATATATATATAACTAGCGGCCCGCCCCGGCTTCGCACGGGTACATTGCGGTTACATTATTGGAGTTTTAGTAAGGATCCCTAATTTTTTTGTAAATATATTATAGCCTATGTCACCCGGGGATAGTGTAGCTTCCCAACAGTGAAAGAATTTTTCAAATCGGTTCAGTAGTTTCGGAGCCTATTCATTACAATCAAACAAACAAAGTTTTCCTCTTTATAATATTACTATGATAAAGAATCCAAATTCACAGAATGTTTAGACTCTATGTTTGTGCTCAACAGTTCGTTCAACAGCTCTACCATGAGGTGTTTTATATTATAACATATATATTTTACATTATAACTCGCTAGTCGTTTGCGCCTGCGTAAAATATGCGTACGGTGAATTGTATCGGTCAACCGAACAATGAAAAATTTGCTAATTAAATATTTTACGTAGATGCTACTGACTAGCGACTCTACCTAAAGTATAAACCTATGGTAGAGCTACAAGCGAGCAAATTTGGACCATTGAGACCCTGCTCAAGCAAGCATGCTTAGGATTCCGCATATTGAGCGACTCATTTACCTGAGTTTAGAAGCTCTTTAATTGATTGTCATTGATGATATTGAGAGTTGGACGGCCCCCCACTAGATGGACCGACGATTTGGTGAGAGTCGGGGGGAGCCGTTGGATGCAGATAGCGAGCAACCGTCCATTGTGGCGTTCTATGGGGGAGGCCTATGTTCAGCAATGGACGTCTTCCGGCTGGTGATGATGATGATGATGATATTGATATCATTATTATTAGAGGTCTCATGTTTTTCAATTTTATTATGGCAGTAGTCCTTGCAATAACCTTGATTGGAATAAGGAAAACAGTGAATTTAAATGTCTTTGTCACTGACAACAGGATAACCAGTAATGATCTTAGGTCACAAAAAATATATGAAATCAAAAAGTCCTTCTTTTAATAAATAATTCTTATTATGCAGAAAAATACCTTTGTATATTATGTTCTAAGATAAAATCATTGGCAACTTATAGTACCATCTAGCTGTTGAACACGATCTTTTAATTTTGTTATACAATATGCCACACCTGGATTACCATAAAATTACAAAATTTAATATTACTACAAAATCTATACAAATAAATAAAATTGGAGTGTCTGTTTGTAATATCAAAATAACACCTTTTCACTAAATGCATATGAAAGTACATACGACAACTATAACAAAAACGCGATTTAAAAAAATTTTGTCTGTCTGTCTATCTGTCTGTCTGTGTGTTTGTTCCGGGTAATCTCCGAAACGGCTGGACCGATTTTGACGCGACTTTCACTGGCAGATAGCTGATGTTTTAAGGAGTAACTTAGGCTACTTTAATTTTAGAAAAACAAAATTAAAAAAAATGGGTCCTGCCGCGCGGGCTCAGAACGCGAGAGCGGGCTTTTTTGTTTTGTTAAATTCCACGCGGACGAAGTCGCGGGCTCAGCTAGTTGATAATAAAATTATTTATTATCAAGCTAGTCATACCTGTTCCGGAAACATTAACTGCGAAATTTCATGTTTGTAGAGTTCAGGTAGGTTTTGTTCAGGAGATTCTGCAGTGAATTAATGAGTGGTGAATAGGTAAACTGAGGTAGGTATACCCTCCTATTCCACTCCCTCCATCCCAATTCCGACTCCTCTTCAGGTAAGCAACATGCGAGTAATGCCATTGGTATCAATTGCAAGCATATATTGGTCACGGTAACTGCTTAACTTCAGGCGGATCGTACGCTTGTTTGCGGTCTTAGTTATATAAAAAACAAACTCAGAATTTATTTTATTGTACCCGTAAAATAAATCACAAATAAATCAATCTCCTTGTTGTAGTCAGTTCTTCATCATCATCATCATCATCAGCCTATATTTGTCCACTGCTGGACATAGGCCTCCCCTAATGAGCGCCATAGCGCCCTGTCTTCAGCTTGCCGCATCCAGCATCTGCCTGCAGTCTTTCGCAGATCGTCATCCCACCTGGTCGGAGGGCGTCCTACACTACGCTTGCCGAGTCGAGGTCTCCACTCACTCCAGTCAGTTCTTAATATTTGTGAAATTACACATTTCCAAATTTGGTAGTTTTCCTGCAACATGCACTTTCCCACGCTGCGGGGACTGTTAAAGTAGAGCTATGCAGAGATACAACGCCCAAAATCGTGTAAAGTCATAATCGAAATTGCTTTAGCCATAGACTTTAAATTAATACTTACCTACACATCTACCTATCACATAAACTTTAATTTACTAGTTTTATATAAGTAAGTGCATATTAAAAAATACATCTTTGTTTATGTAAGAAAATATTAACAAAGATGGTGCAATGAAATTGGGTAGGTAGATAAGTCTGAAGTATCACTTCGACGTAAGTAATAGGTATTCTAAAATGGAAATCCCACCATCTTATTGGTGAATTTAAACACCTGCTTATTAATCAACGATTTCTGTTTACATCTTCTGCAAGTTCTGTAAGAATAAATGCCCTTAGATTGAATAATTTCGACGTCGGGTGATTGCGGGTTCGATTCCCGTCAGGGTAAATTTCGGAAATGGCCTTTTCGTAATTTTCCCTGGTCTGGGTGTCATCCCATCGCCCCCAGTCCATTGTACGGTACTCATAGCACAAGCGTTGCTTAGTTTGGGACCATACCAGTTAGTGTGTTAGGCTGGCGATATTTAAATATTTAAAATTTTCCAAAAACCTTTGTATTTTTACGACGGATTGTTTGAATTAATTCAGGAAAATCCAGAAATGCTAACTTCAAGGCGTAACTTTATCGTCAGTTGGTTCACGACCTACGGACTAACTTAACCGGCCTTACGTAATAATTCAACAATATTAAACTAGATGTCGTTCATTTATTAGGTTTTGGTTCTTAAAATAATATATTTGCAGATTTAAAAAAAAAACGATAAATCTGTATTAAATACTTCACGTTATCGTCAGAAACGACGGTATTAAACACATTTTACTTGTTTCCCTATAACCAAACATGTTTTGTAAATACCAAGACCAGGGTTAAAAAAAAGTGTAACATAATCCATAGCCTTTTTTGACCATGACATTATATTTGTTTCAAAGGTACGTTATAATCACACATGATTAATGTATTCAGTTACACGTGTCATTCAAAGATACCTATTTAATAATTTTTCTCATAATTAACGATGCTAGTAAATTAGTCGAATCTTCTACCGGCATATAAGTATGTAATAATTCGCGTGATTATATAATTTATCCGGTTCCAATCAAATTATTGCAAAATTAAATTTTATTAACAACATAAAATTTTATATCAGTGAGTGAGTTTCCTGTCGAAGTCAAGAAAACGTTAGCAAAAACATGCTTAAGGCTAAAGCGCCCATCAGGCCCGCGAAGTTCAAATTTTTTGAGGTTTTTTAGAAATTTTTCAAAATCTGACTATAATAAAAGGCACATTTTGTAATTCGCGATAAAGACCGTGTGCAGTGCATTTATTAATATATCCAACTTACTCTAAAACATTTCAATAACGACAGCTATCCTGATAATCTGGCAATTTTTGTATATTTAATGATTGTATTCAGTCTATGATATACCTATTATATATGTAGGTACTCACGGCGCATAACAAAGAGGTCTCATTGTATGAAAATCCTATACAATTTGAGATTAGCTTATACTGGAAATGAATAGCTCGACATGTAGCCGTTTGTACAAACAGTTTGTAAAGCAGGCAAGTCAGAATATATTTACAACAATGTATTGAATTTCACCCAACTGATAGCAACTTTACAAAAATGTTAAATAAAAATATTCTTTATTTACTTTAGAATCACGTTAAAGCAGTAAAATATAGTAGGTAAGTACCTCGCTTTTTATAACAATAGGTTGCGTGTTTTAATAAGTGTGGAGTTGGAACTTGGAAGAGCAGGTTCCTAACTAGGTTGCGATTTGGCGGCGGCACACTGCTTTGCTCACTGATTAGTCCATGAATTCATTTTTGTTAATGTACAGCTAAGTATATCATGTAGATAGGTAGTGTTTAAATGACGATAATAGTTGCAAAATCGCATTAAAAAACTTTACCAAAATCTCACATTAGATGTATACTTATGGATATAGTGAATGCTGTAAATAACAATAATTTATATTTTGTAAAAAAAAAAAATATGTTCTAATTAATATCACTACCAATAACTGCTAATTAATTATTATGGCAAATGGTTATAATAAAACTTTGATTGTGCTATTAGAAATTGAACAGACAACTAACGCCATCTAGTGACATTTTATTGCATTTATAAAAATAAATGGGGCTGGAAGGTTGAGATTTTACCTGTCGGGTAGCAAACAAATAAACCAAGGCCTCCAATTTGGATTTCCAAAGTGGACCGTCACAGTTTTTGTTTTGTATTGTTATTAAATGTGTTTTTTGTTGCTATTTGTTACTTGACACTGGCAAAATACCTATTAAACTGGGTGGGCCATATTTTTAAAGAAAGAAAGGATAAGAAATTGACAAAAACAAACTTTATATTAATTTATCAATCGTTCGAAACAGGCGAGTGGTCATGTTTAGGGTACACAATCTTCTTCTCCCCGTCTACGGGACGTTTCTTCAGGGGCCCGTGCTTCCAGCCCGGTGGGTACCCGTACTTGTCGACATCGTCCCACCATTGCTGCTCACCGGATCCCCAGATCACGTACACGATATTAGTCCCTACCAAGACTGCGAATACTGTCCAGAATGCTATGCGCCATTGACCGATTGTTTGCTGGAAAAAAAAGTAAATAAATAATTGCCAGAACCTTGTAGCCTTGAGCGTAGACATGAGTATTTTGTTGTTTCCTTCTGATATAAACAAAGTCCCGTTTGTATTAGAGGTTCCATAGAGACGACTAAGGATACCAGTAGCCCCTAGACAGGAAAAAATACGTAGGTATAACAGATAAGGATATGGATAAGGGCCGTATACGGATAAGGGTAGGAAACCGAGCAGACTCAGGATTGAGACCACGTGATCTTCATATACCAGACACAAATCCGAAATTCGGGCTCATCTTGTCAGTTGAAGTCACGTAGCGACCTCATTTGGCAGCACTCCAAGCTTAAGGCGTACCCTATGTGTCGACCTAGGGCTTACTGCCCCCCCCCCCCCCGCCCTCTAACTGGAACGGGTTATGCGCTCGCCCTCTCTCCGATAAAGATATTATGGCCACATACAGCTAATAAAGTATAGTCAATCCAAAAACAGTTAAGAATTTCGAACTGCCGTTTCGAATCGTCAGAAAACTTGGATTTCCGAAGATTGTGATCATAGCAGCCACGCAACCGTTATCTGGTTCAAAGAAAACTGAACGCGTTTTAACGTAACCACTAGATGATCATCAAAAGCCGCCTCGCCTGTTCGCCGTTCTTATTTGTTTAATCTCTCTCAGTAAACAAACCACATGAAGGAAGCTATTAGGTATCTAAAAAAAGTAATCTTCTGCGGCTCAGTTAATTCATTTCGACATTTGATCTTAGCTGGTTCAGGCGACCGTAATGCTCTCCCCGAATGCACAACTCTTTAAAATAATTTACTTGTCACTAAAAATATTGACATCGTTTAGTTTGTTGTTAGCATTATTATCTTGTCACGGTATTTATGTGAACTAGGCCGACAGCAATCATGGAAATACTTTTTCAAGAAATTAAGGTAGGTAAATGAAAATAGAATATTATTGACAAAATTTGTGCAATGACATTCATCTAAGTGTACTTTGTTTTGTAATGATCATTGTACACATTTTGTGGAAAAGTTTATTTTTAACCCCCGACGAAAAAAGGGGTGTTATAAGTTTAACATGTGTATTTGTGTATCTGTGTGTCTGTCTGTCGCATCGTAGCGCCCAAGCGGATAAACCGATTTTAATTGTGTTTCTTTTTATATTAAAAAGTCGGCAAACGGCCATAGCCTACACAGAGATGCATGCAATATTTAAGGCACTGCACGGGCATTGCTGAGCACTCCTTTTTAGGCCGGTAACGTATATACGAAAGAGGAGTGGGACACAGGGGGAGTAAGGGAGGTGGGTTTTGCTTCCGGCTCTCTCACTCATTATACGAAACGCAGCTATAACTATTATAACCACTTTAATTTGATCTCCTATTTGAGCATATAACCCTGTTCAACCAGCTCACATATGTATAAGCTATAAGTCAATTAACTACAGGTTGGCTCTACCACCGTTAAATGCAATTAAAGAAATAAAAACAATTCACAACTTAGTTATTCTCCTACGTCCTATGCTATGGTAATAGAGACTATCAATATACTCACATCAGGCGTCAACAATCCAACCAGATACGGGGTTACAATACCCGATATAGCTGCAATCCCGTTCACGAATGCCGAACAAGTTCCAGCGTAGTTCGGCGCGATGTCCATGGCATTGATCTTCACACTGCTGTAGAAACCGCCCATGAACGCCATCGAGGCTATGAAGAGGCCTACGGCCGCTACCCGATCGCAACCAGAATACGAGGCCAGAATAATAAAAACTGCCGGCACGGAAGACGCTGCAAACAAAAAACGTCCTTAACAAATCGTGATAGCGGTTAGCGATCATTGGAAATGTATTGTTTCTATGTAATTGAAGGTAATCATTGAAGATTATTGACCAAGGTTCGAGGATAATACAGGAGTGACAATTGCTTACAAACTGATTTTTAAACGGTGTAGACAATATTAATTTGGAAATGCTTTCCTGTTCTAATTTTGAAGACCGCTCTGGAACCGGACCATTTTAATTATGATGTGTTAGTAACAAACCGTTAGTAGTGTATATCTATGAAAATATTTTCCCAAACCTGGAACATGGACCTGGTACATGGAACTCAAAATGGTGTAATTCAGAGCAGATTATTACTATATTAAATGAAATAATAAAGTAAAACTTACAAATTGTCGTATAGATCTTTCTTCCAGTGCCTATACTGTGCCATTTTCTTCTGATGCAAAGATCGCACAAAGCAGCAAACACGAAGGAGAATATGTACATGGCGATATACGGCAGGGCAGACATAAGACCAGTCTCCTTCACATTGAACTTGAGCACATCGGAGAAATATTTGGGAAGGTCTGTGATCATAGTAAAATAACCCCAGTCGTGACCAATCTATAAAAAAATAATTTCATTAATTCTATCACCAGACTAAGGGTGACCGTCCAATTGGTCGTACTATGAAGCGAGCCCAACCACTTCGGTCAATACGATGGCTTCAGTTCCTGTCAACTTGAGCTAATACCAGTGATAGCAGGCTGGCTGGCTAGGCTAGCAGGTGCCATTTAGCACGAGTGCCATCTTTATAGTCTATTCTTCATTATGAGCTGTTATTAATAATGTTTTTTATCATTTTCCTCGTATTGACCAAGTTCTAACAAGTAACTGTAAAGCAAATCTAATTTCCTCAAATTGCTCCCATCACCATTTAATCTTGTGCAGAGTTACGAACGCTTACCAATTTCCAATATCAACAAACGCGGGGGAAACGGTCTTAACTTTGTTGTTTTATGACTTTTTGTGATTGCACTAGAAGGAAATAGCTTTACTGTAATAAATATACTTACTGCCGCCATTATGAGAACCCACAGCGGGGTGGATCGTAACAGAGCTTTGAATGGTACTGGATCCAGTTTTTTATGAAGACCTGATGCTGTAATGTTCTCGTTTAGGAAATCCCTTTCTTCATCTGATATAAACGGGTGTGAATTCGGTGTACTGTAGCAGAGTAAGACCTGGAAGAAGATACTCAGTTTAGTGAACCTCAAAATGTTTGACTCCAAATCTAGGTAGGAAATCAATTAGAGGGATAATAAATTATTGTGCCCAATTCCCATCCTTTCGGCTTTCACCCGCTGCAAAGTCCACTGTTAGACACAAACCTCCAATTATTTCCACACATCACAATTCCTCACCACTTGCTTCAACGACTTCCTGCGTCACGCTCACATTAGTCCATCTTAGGATGACCGTCCACTTGGATGTGATCAGTCTTACCCGGCTTAGCTTAAGTTGACAAGAATTGAAGCCATACTAATAGTGTAAGTGGTTGGGCCTGCTTCATAGCATAGCTAACTGGACGGTCATCCTTATAGGGTGCAGTCTTACACTACGTCTTTTGGCTCATAGCTGCATCCAGAAACCTTACGCCAATCGCTCCCGTAACATTTGTATGAAACTTACCCAAAACAGAAACCAAATGATCCCCAGACCACCGAAGACATAGAAAACATTAGCCCAGTCCCCGCCATCAGTTAACAACAGTCCAGATATGTATGGGCCGAAGATATTCCCTATTTGGGCACCTCCAAATATCATAGCACCGAACCGAGATCTCTCCGACGGTGGCACCCATCTCGCTAATAATAGAACAAACGCTGGTGTAACAGGGCCCTGAAAGGAAAAAATACTTGCATTATTGAAACAAGAGTCATGACAATGTGGTTTTGAAGCATTCTAAATATTGTATTGCTGTAAACATAAGGCACAGTATTTATTGAATAATGAACGCCACTCTGCCTTACAGTGAACTATTCCATTATTAATAAATTTAAATGCGTTAAGTACCTAATGCATAACTTCAAAGTATTTGTTTGTCAATTTTACAGAGCAACACGCTAGAACAGCTGATGTGACATTAATAACAACTTGATACAAAGTAAGGTTATGCTCTAAAATAACATAATTTAACCTACTTTTATCCTTGAGGCCACGTTTGTGAGTCCCCGAGTAGAGCTTTTCAAAGAAAAGCAAACGTTAAAGTGTTTATAATAGTACCTAAGATCACCTAAGTATAAGTCACAGAAGAGTTTACCTCTCCAAAGCCTTCTATGACTCTAATAATGAACAGTCCAACAGCACCTCCGACTTTCACAGCCCAAGGGGTGAGGGTAGTAGCCACAGAAGTCACCAGCAGCCCGATACCTAAAGTCCATTTTCCTCCGAACTTCTCAGCGAGTAGCCCCCCAGGTAAATGGGTGATGACGTAGCCGTAATAAAATGAGCTGAGCAGGAAACCCTGCGTTGCTTCGTCCCAGTCGTAACGGTCGCGACCCTGGAAATGAAATCTTTATTACACTAAATCCCATTTAATTATCATTTCTCAAGATGTGAGTATCAATTATAAAATCTAAGCTTGGATTTTAAATATTTGTCTCCACTTTGTTATCAGATCGTGTGTTGATTTGTGCAATTATTTTAAATGTTGTGTGATCTGTATGTTCGTAGTCGCGTCCACATGTACCGAGCAGCCGCACCAGAGCTATCAATTATGACGTTATGTTAACGTGGTCGGACGTCAAAACTGAGTACACGGGCATGCTGATTAATGCATTTTAATGCAGCAAATAATGAAAGGACCACAACAAAATTGGCGGTATATACAATTTTGCCTCTAGGTCGAATCACGAAACAACAAAATTTGATACATCTGAACATGTTAAATATTGCTGTGTTACTATAGCACAGAAACATATTATTATAGCCATCAAAAGGATGATAACACAGTTTAATCAAGTTTAGGATGTGTACCAGTCATTAAACGTGTAAGAGAGAGAGAGATATACGAGTTAAGCATAACTCTACACTATGTTCACTTTTATATAAGTAGGTCAATTAACTAACTTGTCTCCAATATCTGCAGTACCCCGATTTATAATCAATGTATGTGTGTTTTTTTATTATATAGGTTTCTAGTTGCTACGTTGCTAGAACGTCAGTATCCTTACAAATTGTAATGATATTACTATTGATAATACAAAATTTTACCACAACAATACCCACCCATCATCGTTACGGGTTTCAGTATATTTGTGGCGTAGTTTAATTTTCTCAGATTATTTGGATTTATAAACCACACAATGGTCCTTTATGAAAAATCTCTTTTGTTACACAAAATACCGATGCTAGCGGTTATTTTCTTTATGAGACTTACCACAGTCACGACTTTGTCACATCCTTACTATCATAATGGGAAAATGTTTGTTTATATATGTATTTCGGAAAATAATAATGTATCTATTTAAACCATTATGTGGCTGATACAATAACTTTACATCTCAATGACATCAGTCTAACAGCTGACACTCTCATTTGTAAAACAGTTCAAAATAGTTAATTTAAATATAAAAAAGCTGTACCTACCAGCTACTTCTCTACCACGATTTAACGGTAGCCAGAGTCGCTAGTCGCTTACGTGTATGTTAAATATTACACACGTGGTTAAATATTACATATTTATTATGTTTGAAGCGTCAATAGCCTAGTGGTTAGAGGGGCCGCCCTCGTAGCTGAGAGGTTCCGGGTTCGATCCCCATCCCGGCCATTAAACTATTGACGTGAGCCCACTCCTAGCACAAGCATTATCTTAGTTGGAGGGGCTAAAGGGAATACTAGTAATGTGATCAACACATATTGCTAGTAATCTTTTATCAATAAAAAAAATATATATTTTAAGTACCTCAGTGGAGGCGTTGTAAAACTTACAGTACAAGTTTTTTATGTAGATTCCAGCTGGAAAGATAGATCTTAAGAAATAATTATATTATTAAGATTGAGTTCTATCTTAATAATATAAAATTCCAGTGTGCGTGTGTTCGTTATTCTTTTTATCGTACGAAACAGCTTGATCGATTTTCATGTATTTTTTATTAATGAGTCACCTGGATGGTGCTTAGCTATTGATGGACCACTCTTTTGTTGCCATCCAAATAATAAAATCCACGCTTACAAGGGTGCGAGCAAAATTTTAGAACTCTATGAAAAAACAATACCTACATTTATAACTTCAGCTATAGTCTCTGTAGTATTCGTTTCAGAAACAGATACTGCAGCAGGATCCGGACAGGTTTCGCCAATGATGTGTTCAGACGATTCCGGGTGTAGCACCATTTGCGTAATGGTCATGCTGAGGCACACTCTCATGGTGAATGAGTTGGCCAAGGCGAACAGCCCCAGGATACCGAGGACATATCGTTGGGGTATGAAGATAACTGTAACAGATACAGGAATTTATTAAAGAGGATACTAGGTATTAGGTACGTAAATGTAGTAAGGCGAAGCGTATGTTATTAGGCAAGTGACGCAGTAGTTCATGTTACAGGTTTTTTTTTATTTAATCGACAGTGCACTTTGTCTGCACAATCCACTACTTCTCTTCTGACTTAGCCAAAAACCTTGTTTAGGTTTTGGTTCTTTGCCTTAATGAATAAGGATTTTGAGATTGTTAATACCTTATGTTTTACATCATGCTTACTTTCGAGATCGTTTTTGATAAAATTATAATGTGGCTGTGTCTTTTTTTTGTTTGTTATAAATTATTGAATTTGCCCTGGACAGAGCAGCGTGAAAGGTAAAAGAGGAGGCCTTTGCCCAGGAGTGGGACATTATTGTTTATAAGGTATTTATCTAAGGGCCTGCGATGCCTGAACATAAATAAATAAATAAATTAATTAATTAAGGGCCAATAAAAAAAAATGTTATGGCTTTTATCGTTAAGTATACGCAATGCATATATTGTCTAATCAAGTACATGGTACAGAATTGGCAGGGCTCGGCTGCAATGTTGACGTAGACATAGGTTATGAGAGTATGCTACAACTCAGCTAAAGTCTATTTCACGAAGGAATTCCCGCGGAGAAATACGGAACTAAATTGTAAGTACGCAGCGGTAACTTGATTTTCCTAACTAGGTATATATTAGTGTCAGTTTTCATAATCTGTGCTGTCACTACAAAGACCCGCAGAGCAGGACAGACACATGTCTGCGCGTCACGTGCGTGGGTCGCAGCGTACGCAGCTCTTATAATAGTTAGGTGAAGGCGCCTGTCTAGCCCGCGAAATTCAAAATTTTCGAGTATTTTTATAGTTTATCCAAATTCTGAAAACATTTAAGACAACATTTTGTGATTTGCGACAAACACAGTATGCAGTGCGTTTATTTATACATTTATTTTACTCTAAATATTATCACGGTGGAAATGATACTAGTAAATCACTAAATATACATAAATTGACAGATTATCTGGATAGCTGTCGTTTTTGAAATGTTTTAGAGTAAGTTGGATATATTAATAAATGCACTGCACACGGTCTTTTTCGCGAATTACAAAATGTGCCTTTTATTATTGTCAGATTTTGAAAATTTTCTAAAAAACCTCAAAGATTTGAACTTCGCGGGCTAGATGGGCGCTTTAGCCTTAACATAAGCTACGTAATCTGCTTTGCCCTGCATCAGGCAAAAGGGGGAAATGGACTGACCAATCGTTTTGCCGCAAAACTATTGGTCAGTCAGTTTCCCCACGGAGAGTACCATCTGTATATACCATCACATTATGTAAAGAATTTGGATGGATATGCCAATTATAAGTGGAAAAATCGAGAAAAATCAAGTGGATTATAGGTAACAATGATTCTATGAATCAATAGCACTTCGATTCAATAACTTTAAACCGACTTAGTTTTATATACCTAGATGACGTACATATCATGTTATTTTTTTCCATTATCCTTTTATATGTCTACTAGCTGTGCCCCGCGACTTCATCCGCGTAGTATTGGATTATTGGGTTAAAAAGTATCCTATATGTTAATCCCGGTTATAATCTATCTGTGTTCCAAATTTCATCCAAATCCGTTCAGTAGTTTTTGCGTGAAGGAGTAACAAACATACAAACATACATACATACATACATACATCCACACTCACAAACTTTCGCATTTATAATATTAGTAGGATATTTAGTAAATTCGTCTATTCGCGCGTCTATCGTTAGTATATTCATCCATTTACGCGAATGTAGATCACACCAATTACATATGAAACTCAGTATGCCACGATACAAATAAAATATACAATACATGTTATGTAACTTAACAATATAGTAACCCTTATGACAGTAAGATAAGATAGTATAAATTGACATACCTCTGTTTAGCACCAGTTTCCATCCCGATAGGGTCATTTTGGCAGCACTTACTTCACATAAGAGTTTATATAATATAATTTCACATATAAATACGTCAGCATTTGAACATAACTCATAAAAGTATCTTGAAACTTGTCATCTGATGCAGCGGCAATAACAGATGTGTATGATAAGAGCACACGGGAACACTATCAGTGTTTGATCAATGAATGCTCTCTTAAGATAAATAAAAATGTTAAGTAACTGGTATTGAGGAGATATTTCTAAGACAACTGAAAGTTGTGTTATTGTTATCGACGGTTTCTGAAGATTGTGTGGCTTGCTGCGGTCGGTTTGTTGCGATAAGGAGATGATGGTTTACTTGAACGACTTTGCGTTGGTTATAGTGTGGGTGTGGGAGGGTGCTTTAGAAGATCATAAAAATAATCTGCAGTCATTGTAAAGTTCTCTCTCTAGGGAAATTAATTTACTTATTGTGATTTAAATGACTAAATTATTTAGTTTTTTTTTACTTCAGTCTTTCATTCAGTTTATATTTTCCATCCTTGGGTACATGATAATACCATGCTTATGCTTACGTCAAAGTATCTGGCAAAAGAAAAAAAAACACTCGAGTATTAGGATATACCTACTATTATGTTTTTTTGCGGAAAAGATATTTTGAAGTGCGGTTACGTATGTTTCCCGTAGTAGGATTATCCCAAAATGCGATATATCATATCGATATATGTATGACATATGACATCTACCTTAGAGTATCTTAAGAGTGGATGACGGCGTCACCGAATTCTGAAACGTAATCATTTCGGAAATTACATAATATAATAATATACCTATTTGATATTACTTTAAACTGATATCTAAAGTATTAACGATGTCATTCTGTTTCTTCTTATTATCTATTACTAGCTGACCCGACAGACGTTGTCCTGTCCTAACTTTGAATATTGAATTCTAATAATTGTTCCGCTCAACTTTCTTAACTTTTTCTTTCATAAGAACCTTCTCCTGACATTAATAAACACAACAAAAAAATAATTAGCAAAATTGTTCCATCCGTTCACGCGTGATGCGATGGCCAAGGAAATACAGATTCATTTTGATATATATAGATTATGAGTGAGTGGCTAACTCTAGCGCCGAAGTTTTTAGGCCGCTCGAAGGCCTCCAACATGGCCTAACGACTGTAATAGCCGGACCGACAGCTTAACCACTTCCCCTCTGTCCCACTTCCCTTTATGTTGGCAACGTATGAGCAATGCCTTTGGTATTGCATGCATCTACAGGCTATAGTAACTGCTTCACATCAGTACACTTGTTTGACGATTTTTTTTTATAACAATATTACACTCAGTTATATGAAAAAGAAAATGATGACTGATCAGAAAGCCTTACAGTGCTCTATTATAACTTTTTCCAAAAGAAAACATCATCCATCTCGTTTTAAGGCACATAAGCAGTACAGGTATTATTTATCTATCGCCTATCTTCTTTTACGTAACGTTAAAAAACTTCTACATCGATGTTATTTATTGATATTATTTGACAGTATCTACAGATAAATATGACACCCATATGACGTATGAAATGAAGTGCCTACAGCTTCGCACAGGCTTTGCACTGTCCCAGAATACCTACTCATAATCCAAGATATGGTTGATCCTTTCCATCCTAGGTAAGACGCCACAGTGAGAAACATACAGTTCTCATTGAGAGAGAGTTGGGAGAGAGATGCAAAGTGTCTACTCCGAAATTATTATTATAATCTATGCAAATAAATAAAATTAAGGAGTTTGTTTTTAATATCAAAATAATAGCTTTTTATTGAATGCAAATTAAAGTATTTACCTACGGTACTTAAAATAAAACACCGTCTGTCTATTTGTTACGGCTTATTTCCGAAACGGCTCGAACGATTTTGACGGGACTTTCACTGGCAGATATTTTTTCTAAGTACCACGCGGCCGGACCCGCGGAGAGCAGCTAGTACTTAAGTACTATAATAGTGTCATTATTTTTTCAAAGGTATCATAGGACGGCTGTCCGTTTCAACATTGCAAAATGTTGTTCGCCGTTTTTATTTAATTTACCAAGTCGGCAAACAAGCTTACGACTTAATATGCTCGTAATACCGATAACATTGCTCGCACGTTGCCACCTGAAGGGGAGTGGTATCGAGGGAGGGGAAAAAAAAATTAAAAAAAATTATCGCCAGACGAACACACCAACTGTATGGTCCCAAACTAAGCAACGCTTGTACTATGGGTACCGTACAATGGACTGGGGGCGATCCCAGTGACACCCAGACCAGGGCAAATTACGAAAAGGCCATTTCCAAAAATTTACCCCGGCGGGAATCGAACCCGCAACCACCATGTGCAGTGAGCCGAGCGGCCTACGCTCGAACCACTGCGCCAAGCGGTCGTCAAAAGGGGAAGGGAGGAGGTTGCGCTTCCGCCGTAGGTCAAATGACAAAATGCCTTTCAAAATGCCTGATAACACGTGTCATATTGACGACAGTATTATCTGACACGGAAAATCCCAACAAAAAATGTTTATGGGTTCTTTTCAAGTATTTTATATATAAGACTGGATATTTCAATACAAACTATGCGCAATGTTTTGAAGCAAAGAAATATGACCTTGAATGACGTCACATGTTTTTGCTTCTCTCCTTAGGGTGTTATATATCAGCTATTTTCAGGTTATTTTCTGCCGCTGACGTTTGATACCTTTTTTTTTTTTTGCGTTGGAAAACCCTTTACGGGTCCCCTCCCGACTCGGGGGAGTCGAGAAGGGTATATGGGAGTCCCTGCACCACGAAGGCGCATGGTATACCCACTAAAAACCAACGGTGACGTTTGATACCTACCATCCAAAGAGAATACAGCCACTGTTACTACACTCACTACCAATTAACTCTACCACCAATATACAAATAATATGTAGAATCATTTTTTTGTGGTAGGTAGCATTCACTAGGACGCCATGTAAAATATCGTGCATTATGAAAAGTCCTTATGTACCGCCCGCTATTGTTTCAATATCTTTGGTACAAGCAGCATTATCTCTGTATGACAAGTGTTATTTGAATTTCAATCTTTTACCGTGACGATTACAGATTGTTATCCCATATATATTATGTACTCTAATACTTATTGAGACTTTGGAGTCACCTTCTCTCAAAAATGCATGCATAATTTCTCATGATGTTATAATGGAATTATTTGGTATTAATTTTGTGTGATTGTTTTTGTATTTCAGTGTTTGGCATCAAATTTCTCCCCTGAGTATGACTTCATAACAAGTTTCTTATAAACATGTAGTAGGATCCACAGGCTGTGACGGCACTCTTTAGTAGACAAGTATAATATAACAATGTTAAACGACTCTACCATTCATTGCTGTCATTTTAAAATAAACAAGGTAAGAACACGGAAGCACAGATCAATAAATAATAGCTGAAACGGTTATTTAAAATCCATCACTATTTGACATCTTAAATGGACACTAAAATAAATTGGACTGCAAAACAAAGGAATAATAAATTATTGACAGTGTCATTACAGATGGATAGTAGGTAAGGCAAAGAAAACTGAATCTCACCACACTAAGGTTCACTTTAGAATAGTTCCTCGGCTATTACTCAATAAATCAACCCAACGAGGGTATGTAGAAGGTGACATTAAACCAAATTAAAATTGTTTATTATACTCAATATTTTATTCTTAAAAATTAAAAATAATTTAAAAATATTTACAAAATGATAATACACTAAGCAGTCGTTTGTTTCATTTATTTCCTTGTTTCTCTTCTTTTTTCTGTTTTTCCGAGTCGACTGGTCTTGATGGTAGAGGGCCGTGTTGCCAACCGTCCGGGTACCCCTGGTTCTTAACGTCGTCCCACCATAACTGCTCGCCTTTTGCGAATAAGATGTAAACTATGTTTGTAACCACTAGAACGCCTAGGCATACCCAGAACGCCACGCGCCATTGCTTCAGTGTAGACTGTGGAAGAAAAATAATAGCGTAAGTTTCTACCAGATTTCTGATAAAACAATAATAAACCCTGGAAACACTATTTTGTTTCGACGAGTTTAGTATTTTATTGAAATAACTGATTACAAAATTAAAATGTTAAATCAGCCACAACTTAAAAAAGAAGATAAAATGGTACAATGCAATTAACTTTGCTACAAAGTGATCTGTGCTGAAAGACATAGTTAGCTATCCAAGTTTGGAATAAGACTTTCCCTATGACGATAGGAACTGGCAAACATTGGCAAATTAACTTTTAATAGCCCATATGTTGTGGGGTGATATATAATAATTATTATAAATTAACCCTTTTTAACGTCCCATTCCTGGGCACGGGACTCTTCTCAATACGAGGGGGATTTAGGCCATAATCCACCGCGCTGGCACCGTGAGGGTTGGCGGATTTCACATGTCTTTCAAAAATTGTTTAGATTTTCTATGACATGCAGGTTTCCTCACGATGTTTTCCTTCACCGTAAGTAAGTGATCATCATATTGTAATTATAATTGTTACATAGATTTCGAAAAACCCAGAGGTGCGAGCCGGGGTTTTAACCCAGGACCTGGGGCCCGCAAGACGCGTGCTTAACTAATCGTGTATCACTGGTGTGATATACTGAAATAATATTTGAGAATTGATTTCCTAGGGACTAATGCTGTTTGAAATCCCACTAAATATTTATAATAACGTAACATACCTAGTAAAGAGAGTCTTATTTACTTTGATTTATCTTTTTTCCAAGATAATAAAAACTAATTATTGTAAGTATCTATTAGGTCCTTAGACATTTATGTTTGCGAATTGACGTAGGTGGAGGATATGTCAAAGTCACTTATTTCAATTTCTATCTATAATTTAGTATTTTTCATTAGAACTAGGCCTGCCACACACTCTCATTACTCTTACTCCTATAAGCCAGGATTAACAATGGTGTACCGCGGAAAAGCTTAATTATCTTGGAACCCGCCCCAATTTCATCAGAAGAAATAATAGGAGAAGTTTGGAACAAAATTGTTTAGTTCACCATAAGGCCAAATTTGAATATGCAAATGCTGTTTTTACTTACCTCTGGTGTTAAAAGACCTATCAGATACGGAGAAACGATTCCCGAAATGGCAGCGATTCCATTCACCATAGCTGTGGTGGTGCCAGCGTAATTAGGCGTGATGTCCAGGGCGTTGATCTTCATCCCGCTGTAGTAGGCACCCATGAGGGTCATGGCGAATATGAACCACATCACGGCGAGCGTGGTGTCGCAACCGGAGTATGAGGCCAGGATGATGCATATCCCGGGACCGGTGGCGGCTGTAATCATGAAGAAATGTAAATAACTGATATGCTTAAAGGTTGTCCTGGTTTGATTGTAATTGGGATCGTCTCCAGTTCATTATATCATCATCATCATCATCAGCCTATACTTGTCCACTGCTGGACCTATGCCTCCCCTAATGAGCGCCATAGCGCCCTGTCTTAAGCTTGCCTGCAGTCTTTCGCAGATCGTCATCCCACCTGGTCGGAGGGCGTCCTACACTACGCTTGCCAAGTCGAGGTCTCCACTCAAGAACACGTTACGTTCATTATATAGGTAGTACCAATTTTTGGGGACTATAGAGACATGGTAGAGTCACAGTTCACATACGACAGGTCATATGCGGGGTGGCATGACACGGGTAGTACTACCCTCTCACAGAAGGTTGGTGTAAAATAGCAATTATAGATGCGTTTAGTACGCTGAGTGAGAGAACTGGAACTCCAACACCCTTTCCTTCCTTCTATAACACTCCCTTTTAAGTCGAAGATTTGCGAGCTATGCCTTTGGTATTTGCAGCATCTGTAGGCTACCGTAACATTTTAATATAACCTAACTAATAGTTATAAAAAAAATAGTTTTTCACTTACCAATCGTTGTGTAAATTTTCCTGGCATTCTTGATACTGTGGTATCCCCTTTTAACGCAGAAGTCACACACCAAGCCAAAGAAGAACGAAGCGATCCACATAGCGACATACGGCAGGCCTGACAGCGTCCCAGTAGACTTGATATTAAACTTTAGCACGTCTGTCATGTACTTAGGCAAATCAGTGACCATTGTGAAATAGCCCCAGTCGTGTCCAATCTGTCGATAAAAAAAGTATATTTGTCATTTTGCCGCTTTTCCTTAAGACTTATCTGATTGCTTCATGAAATCTCTATTTAGATCAAGGTGAATTGAGTATTTGTTTAATTCAATCACAGACAGATTTGTGTCATTTTTCAAAAACATTTTCCTATCTCAGCTTTGTACATCAAAGCCGCCGATGCCGATAAACGTAACAATGAATTTGTCAATCCGATCTAACAGATTTTGATAGATGCACTTGAGTTTATAAGTGTCAGTGGCGAAACTATGATAGTAGTATGTGATCGGAATTTGACGATATTTAAGAGGAAAAGTGAAGGACAGAGCCATTTAAAAAAAAAAAAAGAGGAAAAATGGCAAAAAATAATTTTTTTTTCTGTGAATATAAGCAACAAAAAATATAAAATATATGGTGCATTTCTTAGTAGTTCCTGTTTCTTATCCATAATACGCAGCTATTATAAAGAATAAATAAAATTTCCAATACCTTTCAACAATTTGCTATGTGCATGTGGGCCTAACATTTGCTAGGTAATTGTTCTCGCTATGAAGTCACGCGCCATTTGACGTAACGAAAACACAGCCCTCCCGTATCGCTCCACTACCGCAGGAACCTGATGCCTATAGTTTTGTTTACATAAGAGTACTTACACCAGCGATAATTAAAGACCATAGTGGCACGGACCGGAGCAGGGCCTTCCAAGGAATAGGATCCAACACTTGCTGCTTGTTATGAATGAGAGCATCGACGTTCTGATTCAGGAACTTCTTCTCACTGTCAGAAATGTAGGGGTGCGTATTGGGAGTACTGAAGCATAATAACGACTGAAATAAAAAAATTGCTGGTTAATATAGTATGGTTTATTTCAGCCACCGTATTGCAGCCATGGTATAGTGCAGACAAACTCAAAGTGTGCTCCGTAGAGAACGCTCAAAGTCAAAACGTTTATTTTGTTTAGGCCTAAGGGGCACATGCAAATTTTCTAGACGTGTCCCCATTTACACCACCTTTTTCTTTATAATATGAAAATAAAAGTTATGGCCAAATGTAGGTCTTCCTCTGCCTAGGTACCCCAACGGTAAACGTTCCTACTTCAATAGACGTAGTGAGTTTTTATTTTAAACTAGCTGTGCCCGCGACTTCGTCAGCGTAGAATTTAATTGACAAAGTTTCATACAAACTGTCATCCTCTATTTGATCCCCTTGGGGGTAGAATTAATCAAAATCCTTTCTTCGCGGATGCCTACGTCATAACATCTACCTGCATGCCAAATTTTAGCCCGATCCGTCCAGTGGTTTGGGCTGTGCGTTAATAGATCACTATGTCAGTCAGTCAGTCAGTCAGTCACCTTTGAGTTATATATATTTAGATTATTAATGACCAATGGTTTACCAATGGTATGGGAATTAATGTAATCAGCAGACTTCAAAACCCGGGGCGCACGTCTGTTAACCGCTCGACTCGCACTCGACCCGTACGTCAGTTTTGACAGTTGTCCTATAGAAAAACTGTCAAAACTGACGTATCGCGTTTCTGAATACGTCAGTTGTGACAGTTATTCTACGGGAAAAGTGTCAAAAAGTGACCTTTTGCGAGTCGAGTGCGAGTCGAGCGCGATGCCAGCGGTTAACAGACTTCGGCCCCCGATATTCTTAATCGTGCGATATTGGCTATTAATGCCGAACCGGCTTTTTGATATTATATAATATTACTAGCTGAGCCCGCTACTTCGTCCGCGTGGAATTTAACTTAAAAAAAAAGCCCGCTCCCGCGTTTTGAGCCCGCACGACAGAACCCATTTTTTAATTTTTTATAGTTTTGTTTTTCTAAAATAAAAGTAGCCTAAGTTACTGCTTATAACATCGCTATCTACCAGTGAAAGTCCCGTCAAAATCGGTCAACCCGTTTCGGAGATTACCCGGAACAAACACAGACAGACAGACAGACAGACAATTTTTTTTTAAATCGCGTTTTTGCTATAGGTGTCGTATGTACTTTCATATGCATTTAGTGAGAAGGTGTTATTTTGATATTACAAACAGACACTCCAATTTTATTTATTTGTATAGACTAGCTGAGCCCGCGACTTCGTCCGCGTGGAATTTAACTTAACAAAAAATAAGACAGACAGATAGACAGACAGACAATTTTTTTTTAATCGCGTTTTTGTTATAGGTTTTGTATGTACTTTCATATGCATTATGCATTTAGTGAAAAGGTGTTATTTTGATATTACAAACAGACACTCCAATTTTATTTATTTGTATAGATTTACTAATCATGTATTTAATTCCACCTACTAGAAAATCCAATATGCAAAATTAGAGAGGTTACTTGCCAAACCCAAAATTATATTTTGCAGAAACAGTTCATTACATACTAAATTCAAAATGGCGTGATAGCGTGTGTCCTAATAATTATATAATTATTATATAATTTACACGCAAGGTTCGTTTGTATAAATCATGCAAAATTACAGGTTACACAAATAAAAAATGCATTCTGAATTGACAATTGAAGTGAATCAGAAGTTTTTGTAAACATGTTTTTGTATCACCCGCTCATTGTATGGAATGTTTTAATTTTTTATTTTATTTTTATATCAACTTTTATAGCAGTGTGTTTCATTAAAGAATGCAATCCGCACGTTCCATATTACAAAACAGGTGAGTAGGTACCGTTTGAAATAATGTTTTTGATAATACATGCCGTAATTTCTTCATCGACCACTCTTGTTGGCTGTGGTAAGTGCATGTAATCTGTCATTAAAAAGGAACAAGACAATTCTACACTCACCCACAAAATGAACCACAACAGACCGAGTCCGCCGAACATGTAGAACACATTTTCCCAGCTGCCGTTATGCATGATGAGGCCGGAGAAGTACGAGCCAGCAATGTTCCCGATCTGCGCGCCACCGAACACAATGGCACCAAATCGAGCGCGTTCCGCTTTTGGCGCCCATTTTGACAGTATCGCCATGAGAGCCGGCATTGTGGGACCCTGGCAACAAAATAGTTTATTTAGTCATACTTTTAGATATGAGGAGGAGAAAACATCTAAAATGTCTATAAAGTCTTATTTTAATGATGGAAGCTATATTATGTACGACGCCTTAGTTAATTCTAAAGATGATTTACGTTTCATAAAACAATCAATTTGATAGGTTTCTAACTGTTGACCTTTGATCAAATCACTCGCTACGTCGATCAGCTGTACCAACCAGTAGACATTGATGAAATACCATTATTAAAATAAGACCCGATTCTCTGGCGGTCACTAAATTATTTTTGGGACATAAATCTTCTATAAGTAGGTAATTTTTATTCGTTAAATAGGTATTTCCCGTAGATTCGCTAGCATAGATTTTACAATCTGGATTTCGTCAACAGCACCACCATTCGGATCTAATTATAGCTAAGGACCACCCAGATAACCCTATTAGTACAAAACAAAATCATCAAAATCGGTCAAGATGTTTAAGAGGAGAGAATTACTAACACACACACACCGGAATTGTATAATATTTAAAGAAGAAAGATTTATCAATAACATTTATCTGCTTCATTATGTAGCCCCACTTATCGTCTTTGCCATATTATGATAAAGTTTCAACATGCATATTAACAAAATCTGGTATTAAATAACTACTTAAAGCATTGTGCTTCAGGCGTAGTATGCACTGGATAAATAATTAGGAACACTGGCAATAAACTAGTAGCCTTCAACCAGGGCCCTAACCACGCTAGCTACACAAATCGTAATACAAAGCAAACGCTCGCGATTACGTTTCCAACGCTCCGCTTTTGACGTTTTGCTGACACTATATCAATGTCAATAGAAATCGTGAAGCTCGTGTCAGCAAAACTCAACGGCGGAGCGTTTGAAACGTAATCGCGAGCGTTTGCTTTTCTATTACGATTTGAGTAGCTAGCGTGGTTAGGGCCCTCACACTCGGGCTGTTGAACAGATTTCCATTGAAGGCAAAAAACGTCACAATCCATTTTACGACATCTAAGAATCACACAAAACATTCAACGGTGCCTCAGTCGAATTACAGCACCCGGACTCGTTTGCAAATTGCAACACTTTAGAAACTGGTCATCTTACGACAGCTTACGATAAGTTACAAATTACAATTGAACACTTGCTGACATGAAATTTGGAAAATTATGTGATCGAGCGCAGCTTCGCAGAATAGCTTCCAGCAACATACCTACTTATAAGAAAATGTATATTTTTAATGAGAACATAAGGAAAATAATGGCGAAATAAATTACTTTGCATATAGTAATAGTACTATTGCCGGGAATATTCAAAAAATTGGGAACTTTGTCTATGATGGTATTCTTTTAAATAAAACAAAGTCGTCAAACAAGCCTATGACCCGCCTGATGTGAAGCAGACACCGTAGCATATAGAAGCTTGCAATACCAGAGGCATGGCTCACACCTTGCCGACCTGGAGGTAAGAGTGGGACAGATAGAGAAGAAGGGAAGGAGGGTTGGCCTTGCGGCTCTCTCAAACATAGTACAATCTTCTGTGAGAGCTACAGCTTTGCAATATTGAGGATATTCCCATTATATCCCTAATTTTTGAGAACGAAACATCACTAGTTTCAAGATAGAGTGCCTATGCAACGGTAAATTTGTAGAATCTACCAATAACACTTCAAATAATAATCTTGGCATTCTTGATGATATCAATAACTGAACGTGTGCCAGAGTTACCTACCCTACTGATAATGTCACACTTGAAAGATTGCTAACGATATAAACAACATGCGGAAGTTTTGCCTATCAACACACTAGGAATAGAGAATAACTATTAATATTATTATTTTGGCCTGTCCTATCCTAAGCCAGGTTTCAATTATGTAGGAAAAACGGATCAAACTAGAGGTAATTCACCTTTGATAAGACAGCTCACAGACACTCGATAACGCAAGAGTGCCCCACGTTGCGAGACTCTATATTCTTTACTGTATTATTGTTAAGGTTGATTAGTTTGGCAGTAAAATCCACCAGTTTGCCGTTACACAAATGGCATGACGCTCTCTCATGCCGTCATGCACTCTACGTCACTGCTCTCGACTTCCTTGTTTGTTAGTGGATATATACTATACCCTATACATGCTTCACATCTGCCAAGCGTCTCGGGACGCAATTTTTTAATTTGACTTATCATGAGCTTGATTTTGTCTCTCATGTAACTAAATAACATACTGTACTATATCTAGGACTACAGAAACCCAAAAAGCTACAAATGAACTTACCTCACCAAAACCTTCAATGACTCTCAAAATGAACAGCGCAGTCGCGCCCCCAGTCTTCACAGTGATCGGGGTGATGAACGTACAGATAGCAGTCGACAGTAACCCGAGGCCTAGCACCCATTTGCCTCCGAATCTCTCAGCCAACATCCCACCGGGAATATGCGTGACGACGTAGCCATAGTAGAAGGAGCCGAGGATCAGGCCTTGGGTGGCTTCGCTCCATTCGAATAGTATCGCCTGGCGGAAAAAGAAAGGGTATCAGAAAATAAGATCAATTTGTTAGCCAAAATACGATGACTGCTTCGCGTAGTTGTTCAAGCATAGGCCGCTTGGCTCACTGTACCGGGTGGTTGCGGGTTCGCAAATTGAATTTTATAAATTGCCTTGGTCTGGGTGTCACCAGGGCCCTAACGAGCTTCACGATTTCTACTGAAATTGATATGGTATGGTGTCAGCAAAACGTCAAAAGCGGAGCGTTTGAAACGTAACCGCGAGCGTTTGCTTTTCTATTACGATTTGAGTAGCTAGCGTGGTTAGGGCCCAGGTCATTGGGTCACTTCCAAATGCCTTTAAAACCGTATTAACTGTAATAGTGGGATACATAATTCAAGACATTTTTGCGTAGGACTCAAGATAGTAAAAGTCCATGAAATTGGGCTAATTATCTAGTTATTTTTTCGGTACTCATGCCTTAGTATTAAATTCTCAGAATTTTTATATATATAAGTAGGTATGTTGTTTTCGTGCAACGAAAAAGGCTCGCTATTCAGCGCGGCAATGCAGCCAGCCTCCTGGGCACTTTTTCTATGGACGATGTGGAAACACTTTTATATATAATTTTTGTTTATAATATACTTTAAATTAGTTTATAAGCAATTGTGATTCTGTACATATTATTTAAATAAAACACATTCAAAAATCTTTAGTAGGTAATACTCGTACTCGATCTTTTGATCTTAAGATGTAGGTTTATAAAGATTTAGCACGTACTTCGACACGAAATTCTTATCAGATTATTGAGTGGTATGGTAGGTACTTAGTAACAAAGCAGCAAGTGAATTTTATCAGCATTTAGAGATTTGGGACTTTTTTTACAAAAATATAAAAGTGATGTTGCTTTTTCTTCAAGACACTATGATTTAAAATTTGAGTTGTTCCTATTCCCGCTAGGTTCCAGGAATCAAGTTTTGACTAATATTTTGGCCTTTAGGCAAATATATCAGTACCTCCCGACTGTGTTTTGGTTGTTTTGCTTCATTTTGTATCATGTATTAATATAAATATAAAGATTTTTTTTCCAAATTGTAAGCAAATGTCTGAAGTGATTGAATAAATTATTATAGGTATGAAATTCTCCGAGCGATAGAGCGCAAATACGTGACAAGAACAATACCGTTAACGGTAATGCTACTAAGTATTAACCACCCACAAGCCTCTGTCAAGAGGCAGTATTTACTGAGGATCTAGATAATGTATCTCTTTATATCAGTTAATGCCCATATCTCAAGTTCGTCAAACCGCTTTCTACGATGTTTATCGTTCTTATGTTTTGCTATATGTCTAAACATATCAAAAGGATGAAGTGGTAAAATATCCTTATTGACTAGTCACTTGCGTAACCCAGAGTTGGCAGTAATTAATAAGTGAATTAACTTAATGAAAAGCCACACATTTTTTTCGAATTCTGCTAACCCCGGATACTACTCAAGCCCGAATTCACCAATACCTACATTGACGGACTTTTAGAGCAGTACTTGACTAATTGCTTGATATACTAGTAACCATTGTTTATCGCTCTAACAGACCGTTAGTGTGCTGGTGAATAAGGTCTATTGTTCCATGAATGCCCGGAATATATTGATAACTAGAAGAGTTCGTTCTTCCGTGAGTCCATATACCACGGACGATGGCAGAGCCAAGCTGTAACCAATTGACTACAGCTCATGTAAGGGCTGATTCAAACAAAGTAGTACCACCCAGTCAGAGAAGGTCGGCGTAAAGTAGCTTTCATAGCTGCGTTTCGTACGATGAATGAGAGAGCCGGATATCGATCTCGATGTTTTGTTAATTGTATGTCCAGTTTGCCAATGTAGAGAAATAAATGTATAATTTATTCGTCTCTACATCACCACTGTGCCCGAACGTAACGTTACGTGATCCCGTTTAATAACAATGTGTACCTGTGCCAATTAATATAATTTAATACTTCTCATATCTGGAAGCAACTGGATATGCTGCCGTATATTGTATGTAACTCATTACAACCTCGGGATCCGTATTGCATAATTGAACTAGATATTAAGTATCCATAGGTACATACTTACTTATAGGTTTTATATACATAACAAAGTCGGCAGATAGGCTTACACGACCCGCTTCATTTAAAACAGTTATCGTATCGTATAGATGCTTGCAATACCAAAGGCATTTCTCGCACGTTACCGAACCGAACGGAACTAAGCAAAGGGAGTGGTAGTGAGGGAGGGAGTTAGGCTTCCCGCTCTCGCACTCATAGTACAAAACGCTCTTATATCACCTTCTGTACGCCTATCTTCTGTAAGAGGACGGTACTACCCCGGTCGAGTCAACCCTTATAAAAGCAGTCAATTGGCAACAGCCTGGCTCTACCACCGTCAAATAATATAATACACACTATTAATAGGTCACTAAATTTTGCATTGTAGAGGCAACAGGAGAAACTCTACAACGATCTATTGATATGGCGCAGGACAGGGGCAAATGGAGACAGATCATATATGGTCTCGATCCACAGCAGTGAGGGAACGACGAAGAAGAAGGAATTTTGTATAGCCACCTACACCTTTAACACCATCACCATTTCCAGTATTGACTGACCTCTTTTTAACAAGGGTGTCAATAGTACAAAGAGCTCAGCTTATGCTGAAAATATTCCCTGAGATGTGCAAACATCCGGAATTGAAAGTAAATATTTCGCTCTTACCTCATTATCATCCCTGAAGAAGCTGCTGATGTCGGTCTCGTTGGCCGACACGCCTTGTTCCGGGCAGGCGTCGGGGTCATAGTGAGCGTCGCCTTCCACCGCCACGGTCTTCTTGACCATCTGAGTGATGGCCAGGTTGAGGCAGACACGCATAGTGTAGGCATTGGCCACGGCCAATAAGGCCATTATGGCAAGCACATACCTTTGCGGTATTATGAATACTGGAAAGAAATAGGTATATTAAATTATGAAAAAAAAACCGACTTCAAAAAACATGACTGCACCGAAAAGCTAGAAATAACTAGGGACCGTATACTTTATTTCATTTGGTGTCAAAAACCATACAAAATCTGTCCACAAAAATTGACGGTATAATCGACGAACATAGAGACTTCTTGCCTTTTTTGAATCGGTTAAAAATGTATGTATAATAATATCTGAATGATACTTATACGCTGCGCTATAGCTGCGTGTCGGCAAGTAAATATTATTTACACACTGATACAATTGAGTTCCGTACTCTTACGCGGTAGGTACTCATTACAGCCGTAATAACTGAAGTTTTCAAAAGGTATAACTATTTATTGTAGAGTTATAGATCAAAACTACAACTAATCTAACGAAAAGCACAAGAACCAAGTACAAAGTTTACAATAGAAAAATATTTCATATCATGATAGTAATAATTTAGTACGATTATTATTGTTTATTTATTGTCGTGGATACATAAGCGAAACAGGAAGAAAATAAAAAATCGAATTGTAATAATAAGAGAGTTTTTTCTATTGTCTTTCAAAATACATGGTTGCTTGTAATTCGACGAGTTTATTACAGGATGTGTGCATTTTAGCTCTTCAGTGACATTCCGCAATGCCTTAAGATGAATTAGCAGTAACTCTGTATAATAATACCGAATTTCTAATATTAAAAAATATTAATTTATTTACAAAATCGTAAATATTATTATGTTTTTATCTAAATTGAAAAGATATTTGAAAGGTATTTTCACTTCTTCCTTCGGTTATAATTTACATAATTATTTTCGCATGTTTACACCTGTTAATAATTATTGCATAAGTACTCACATTTCGACAGCACCAATCTCCATCCCGTCAACATTTTGGCGGGTTACCTTAAAATTTAAAACAGAAACAAATTCAACACAAAGTTCCCTTGAGTTAATTCACGAACTTGACTTGTACGCGGCCCATTTGCGGAGTACACGAGACGCGACCATTTGGTTCAGAGACTAATCAGTTAAAAGTGGTGCGATGTCTGGGCACGCAGGTTTCATTGAGTTAACACTACCGGATCACTACTGACGAGGCCGTTCGCACACCATCTTCGTTGATAAAAAATAAACATTAAAAAACTGGTTTTTCTATAGGAAAAATCACACTATTACCAACAAATTAAATAGGTATGCAATTTAATTTTAAATTTACCAGTATTTATTTAAATACTTCATCTACTCAAGGATAATAATAATACATGTAAACCCTACGAAACTACGCTCAAGCCTGAAGATATAAATTGTATTTCTTTAACACTTGCACCTCATCAATAAAATTGATTATTCAATTTATTTCTGAAAATTCGCGTTGATCCAAAAGAGTTCACTAAATTGTTTTTTAAACCTACAGAAAATAAAACTCATAGGAAGTCACGATGTTATCATCTAGGTATGAGTTTGTTGAAAATTAAGTAATAATAAATCATTCTAACTGAAATATTTTGAAAATATAACGTTATCTGGTTTTCTACAAAGATCGCGACATTTACTTTGAGGTGGCCAAGAAACGTCCAGGAAATCTTCACCCAATATCTAAGTGGGCAGTAGTACTTCGCTGTCAAAGTGCAACAAAAAAAATGCTGAACGCACTTTCCTCAATCAAATATTATTGCAATATTGTGTCACAATAGACAATGGGTCGTGTATAAATGTGTCAATTTAAACAATGTGTCACATTGGTTTAATTCGAATTTATTTGACATGGAAATTCATTTTGATTCTATCAGAACATAACTAAGAATGACTAAACTTTTTGGCCACCCTCTTATGGAAGTAACATATGAGCAGGGGCGCAAATCTGTTAACCGCTGGCATCTAGATCGTCTCGCAATACGTAAAACCTGACGTATCGCGTATCTGAATACGTCAGTTTTGGGAGATTTTCTGTAGGAAAACTGACAAAACTGACGGCGGATAACAGATTTGGGGTCCAGGATATAATTAATTTTAGAATGCTACAAAATTTTACAACATCGCTATTGGCACGAATGTCGGCAAAAGCCGAAATAGCCGATTGGTCAAACATGCGTCTCGAGAGCGCAAGGTTTCAAATCCCGGCAGGGCCAATTTCCTAACTAAGAGGTTCCGCGTTTCGTCCTGAACTATTAAACTAATGACGAGTGCCCACTCCTAATATTAAGTTTAGCTGGAGCGACTAACGTAACCAATCCTAATGTAGCTAGCTACCTTGACGACCGTTTGGCGCAGTGGTTCGAGCGTAGGCCGCTCGGCTCACTGCACATAGTGGTTACGGGTTCGATTCCCGCCGGGGCAAATTTCGGAAATGGCCTTATCGTAATGTGCCCAGGTCTGGGTGTCACTGGGATCGCCCCCGGTCCATTGTACGGTACCCATAGTACAAGCGTTGCTTAGTTTGGGACCATACAGTTGGTGTGTCAGTCTGGCGATATTTATTTATTTACATCAAATTGCGAGTAGTTTTTTTTTAAAAAGAACTGTCATGGAAAAAGTGGATGATCTTATAGGTGTACCTAGCGCAAACTGTATTCTACCTACCTCAGTATTATTATTCTTGCGGAAAATAATACACCAGTAATTCATCCACTTAATCACCATCATTTTGCTTCGTCAAGGTAGAGAAAAATTATTATCCAATTAAAATTATTATTTATGATGAATATTTTAATAGAAACTGGGTTCGATTTCCGGGTCGAGCAAAACGTTATTTGGTTTTCTGTAAAACGTGTGATAACGCTCGTAATACGAATATAGTAGATAGTAATATGATTGTTAGTGCCTGTTTCACAATCCTCACATAAAGCCTAGTCTCCAAATGAATTAGACGTTGATAATTATGAAACAGCCGCTAAATATTTTTATAATAACTATCTCAAACTACAAAAATAGTGAACAAAATTATGAACTATTTCAGATTTCGTTTTGTTTCAATAATGTAGATAAAAATATTCGCAGGTATCACACTAATCCCACTAATATTATAAATAATGAAAGTTTGTATACATATATGGATGGTTGTAACTCAATCACGCAAATACGGCTGAACGGATTTAAATCAGATTTGGAGCACAGATAGCTTATAACGTGGATCAACACATAGGATACTTCAACAAAATCGCGGGGCAGAAGCCGGTTCAAAATATTATGTATTTTCAATTGTGCTCAGAACGTTTAGCAAGATGTTTTGCAACGTCGACGTGTCCCGTTTTTCCGTATTGTTGTGAAAAATTCAATTTGTTTAGCGTATAAAAAATATAATCACTATCACTGTCAATAAAGTTTTTGCACGTTAATCTGTGACATTGCACAGTGAAGTATCTCTTTACACTGCGCTTTAGTGGACCGAAACGAGTCGGTACAGAAGTCATAATGAAAACAAAGCCATAATAATTATTATATGTGAGTGTTCCATTTTGTCACGCTCGGCATCAAACGCATTCGTAACAATAACATGATTTTAATTGTTTTTCAACTTAGGTATTATGTTGAATATTATTACAGAAAAGCGGTGGTAGAGTTAAGCTGTTGCCAATGGACTACAGCTAATACGGGCAGGCGCGTCTGTGGTAGTACCGCCCTCTCACGGAAGATCGGATTATTGTGTACTAGCTGTGCCCCGCGACTTCGTCCGCGTAGTATTTAACTTAGCAAAAATTTCGGCATTATCGGGATAAAAAGTATCCTATATGTTAATCCCGGTTATAATCTGTGTTCCAAATTTCATCCAAATCCGTTCAGTAGCTTTTGCGTGAAGGAGTAACAAACATACATACATACATACATCCACACTCACAAACTTTCGCATTTATAATATTAGTAGGATTATATATATTATATATTATATTATATCTAGTAGGATTCAAGCTGCGTTTCATACGTTGATTGAGTGAGCCGGTAGCCAAGACCCACTCCTCCTCCCTCCCTCTGTCGCAATTCCCCTCAGGTCAGAAATATGCCAGCAATGCCTTTGATATAGCAAGCATCTATAGGCTACGGTAACTGATTAAGATATGGTGGCCCGTACGTTGTTTGCCAACATTATTGTTTAAAAAAATACGATGCGTTTGTAATTGTTAGCCAAAAAGTATAGTTCGTTGCGCTAATACAGCCATGAAAATTACTTACTTATTGTTTTGTGTTTAGGGTAAGAGTACCTACTTCGATATTTTACTGTCAACGTCCGTAGAAATTAATTTGTTAATTAGGTATATTATCCTTTTGCCCACGACTTCGTTCTTAGAGATATCGAAACAAAATTAATATACAAAATTCCAATATAAATATGGGGAAGAGTTTTCCAAAATCCTTCCTTAGTAGATATCCTTCCTTAGTAGATGCCTACGGAATAAAATATAAGTACCTATTGTCAAAATTTCATCTTTATTACCCTAGCCCTTTATTACCCTTGTCAATAAACATGGATTGGATGAACAGTTACACACCGAACTATCTCTTTCTGCCATAAATAATTTGACTCTAAGCATGGTATAACTATACACCCGCTTACCAACGTTAAATAATAAGGGGTTATGGTTTAGATTGTTCCTTGATAGATCAGTCTGTCAGTCAATCAGTTTCTCCTTTGACACACACGTATACAAATTCATAAAAAGAGGGTCCGGCGTATGTTGACTCCTTGGAATGAAGGTGTACTAGTTCGGTCTCATGCATTTTCAACAAAAATTATCACGTGCTGCACAGTGTGAAAAACATCATGAGGAAACATGCAACATACTAATTATCTGTTCATTTTGTATATGGAAGTAACAATATAGTTTTAAAAAAAATGTTATTCATAAATTCAATATGTATGAAACAAGAGATTTCAGTTCTCCGATTTGAAATAGAAAATATTTATTAGACAAAACAAGCCTTGCATTTATTAAATCGAAAACAAATACTTGCTGTGCTCAACCACATCGCAGTTTATTGTGGGAGAAAATAAAATAACAAAACAATATTATAAATAAATAAACATTTTAGTTCCTAGTAGGTATTCCTTTCAGTAGTTTTTACTAAACATTTTGATATTGCAGCAACGATTGATGTAATGCTTCGTGTTTACAAACTATTTACTGTAATAATAAAATCATTTTGAAAACAAAATACTACTTAATAAAAGGAATAACAAAAATTATTTGGGTCATTATTTTAGGAAAAAAATACCCTGAGTGTTTCAACTGAAGTAAGTCATGAGACTTTTTTTCTTACTTGTTATAAACATGTTTCTATTCAAACATTGTACCTATATTATTAACAGTACGCAAATCTCGTCACTATGTTTATCAATGAATCTTGAATTCGACGACGTCAAATGCCCTAGAAATGAGTTGTTTTCAAACAAATAGACTATAGAAACTATAGAAAAAAACAACTGAATAAACAGCAAGTGTTACGAATCGTCGAGTTGGAAAAACACGTGTTTATTGATAGCACACGTGTGTTATGATAACTAACTCGTCAGTTTGTTTAACCTGTACGTAGAGGCTATAAGAGACATCACTATCTGTAGCTCTACCATGCGTTTCGCTAGGAATCTTTTTTCCGGAACACATACTCTTAATAAGATTCACGATCGACCAATCAAAATGTGTTGCCTCTGCTCCCACCCCGCAACTTTGTCGGAAATGTTTTAGTTGCAGGCTTTGATAAAACAAAGGTTGCAAGTTATTCTTAGACCTACGGGCGCCGAGATTGTGTAATATACGGTGCATAGCCACGTTGATGGAAAACCGTCAATACCCTACTCGAGGGGCACTCGAGTGAGCAAGCATTTTTTTTACTCGCCCTTCCCGAGTTCGGAATGTTCCCTAGAATAATTTTGCTTTCAATATTTAAATACACAATTATGTAGCGGTACCAATACTCTATTCTTGTGTCAATTTGCAGCCTTCTGGTTCTATAATACTCTGAATAAAATTACTGTGACGTCAGGCGGACGGACAGACGAAACTACAGACATGGTGAAACTATAAGGATTCCGTATTTTAAATACGGATCCCTAAAAATTTAAAAAATACATACATAAGATTTATGTAACATATTTACCTACTCATCTTAGTAGATAAACAACTTATAAAACTTGCGAAGCGACGGCGGTCTGGTGCGAATATTTATATTTTATTTGTTATTTTTACATAATTATTAGGTAAGTATCTACTTTAAAGTCCCTTATTTTTTTATTTATTTTATTTTTTATTATGAATTACTAGTTTATGCCCGCGACTTCATCCGCGTAGTAATTAACTTAACAAAAAATCGGGATTATCGGGATAAAAAGTATCCTACGTGTTAATCCCGGTTATAAACTATCTGTGTTTCAAATTTCATCCAAATCCGTTCAATAGTTTTTGCCTGAAAGAGTAACAAACATCCACACTCACAAACTTTCGAATTTATAATATTAGTAGGATAATAACATTGTATGATTTATGTACAATAAATCTAATTGAATTTTATTATAGAATTCAGACAACACAAGTCGCCCAACAATTTTCCTTATATCTATAAAAATAAATAAAATTGGAGTGTCTGTTTGTAATATCAAAATAACACCTTTTCACTAAACGCATAATAATATGAAAGTGCATACGACACCTATAGCGAAAACGCGATTTATTTATTTTTTGTCTGTCTGTCTGTGTGTTTGTTCCGGGTAATCTCCGAAACGGGTGGACCGATTTTGACGGGACTTTCACTGGCAGATAGCTTATGTTATAAGGAGTAACTTAGGCTTTTATTTTGAAAAAAAAATAGTCCTGTCGCGCGGGCTAAGAACGCGGGAGCGGGCTTTTTTTGTTACGTTAAATTCCACGCGGACGTCGCGAGCTCAGCTAGCTTTGAATACAAATTGATTTAGCCAGTACCTATAACTACACCAGACTAACCCGTTATTTATTTTAAAATATTTTGGAGAAGCTAAGTTTGTGCTACTGTAAAATGATTGTTACTAGCTAGGAGTAAAGGTACAAAACCAATATTTTAGTTTAGAAAACTTGAGTACCTACCTAACTCCAACCCATTGTAGATACGTAAGTTAAACATGCACTTAGCCAATCCTTTTTAAATAACAAAAAACATAATATTATCAGTCACTGAATTAATATTTGAACATAGATTAAGCACGCGACAGACGCCTTTACCAAACATTTCCAGTAATTATAATGTTTACCCATGAAACGCCATGTCTTATCGTTTCCTATATTTTCCAACCCATTTGAATGCTCCAATCATTGTAGGAATTTGACTGAATCAATGATTAATAGGTAGTCTTATATATTTTGTCCATAATAAAGACACATGCATAGGGCGGGCCGCCCTGCACTGCAGTGGAGACTAAACTGGACTAAAATGGAAATAAACATAATAAATATCTCAATTAATTAATAATTGAATAAGGCTTTCTAAACGCGAAATGAATTCAGTCAGATATTTAGGTTACCCTTTAACTAAGAGATATTCATTATGAAATATTTCATATGAAATTTAACGCGATTGAATTTCATTGCGATCCTTTGGTTCCCAGGCAAACATTTCTCAGTAATTATTTGGGTGTAACTGCTATTACCCTGAACCGTTTATTAAACTCCACGATACATTTGCAAATATTGAAAATAATATAATATTTATTTAAATTTAAACTATTTAGGTAGATGGATAAATAAATAAATAAATATGTACTCACTGATAATTTATACACAAATCGAATATTTCTTTGAAGGTAAGTACCTTCCTATGTGAAGTACAAGAAGGTACTGAACATCAGAATATAAATATCGACATCATAATATGGTTTTTTTTATGATTCAAGTGAAAGGAATTATCAATTTGATTGACATTATCGTCGTCAAGTGGTTACTTTAGTTGATCTTAACGATCAATAGAAGTAGGTGCGCACTGATGACGACTTCCTCGTCGGATGGTTGCATAGCCTGCCGCATATGGGGTCTTGGGTTTACTAATGGTATCAGATAAGCGACTATGAATGGCCTCAGTAGATTCAACTCTTTATCAATGTGAAGTACAAAGAAACTAGGTGTATTTGTGGTTCAAAGTGATAGAGTGTTTTTATCAGCTTTAAATTTGAAATGTCACGAGGTTCAACTTGTTAGAAACGGCTGAAAAATCCTGCTAGTATTATAAATGCGAATGTTTGTGAGTGTGGATGTATGTTTGTTACTCTTTCACGCAAAAACTACTGAACGGATTTGAATTAAATTTGGAACACAGATAGTTTATAACCTGGATTGACACATAGAATACTTTACTTAAGTCTACACGGACGAAGTCACGGGCAGAAACTAGTACAAATATATAACAGACTAGCGGCCCGTCCCGGCTTTGCACGGGTGGACATTCAGAGTAAATTTCTAAGTAGTTCTGAAAAGAACTGCCCAACTTAACCTATTTCAAAAATTAAGTTAAAACGGCGGCGTTTATTTTTCTATTAGTATTTGTTTAGATTGACATTTTTAAATTCATAATATCTTTTGATTGGAATGTCCGATTTAAATAATTCATAAAGTTATGTTACATAAAAAGTTTGTTGTATATTTCAAAAAGTTATGTTATTTTATACATATATAGGTATGAACATAGTTTCAAATATTCGGAAATGGCCTTTTCGTAAGTTTCCCCGGTCCGGGTTTCACTGGGATCGCCCCTATTCTAGATAGTACAAGCGTTGCTTAGTTTGGGACCATCCACAGATGGTGTGTCAGTCTGGCATTTGTTTTTAATCATTTAGTTTAGTATAGTTTAGGTGTCGCTGGTATTTTGAAATATTATATTTTTAATAACTCGCCTCCAAATTATTCTCCATACTACCTACCTATAAAATGAACTATCCAAGATAATCTTTTCTGTGGCATAAAACATGTATGTGCTCGCCCTCTTTGTCCATATATCACCTTGTATTCATTTTTCAGCGCGCGAAACTTTACTAAACCGTCACCGATAGGTTGATAGGCCATCTCATGACATTATCTACAGATAGCCGCACTGGGTATCTGAGGCACGTGCGTGCAAGTCATTCTGCATTATATCTAAACAAAAAGGTGTCTTATCTCTAAAGGCTTAAAGCTTTTAATGCCTTTAGAACCGAATATGTCTATAAAGGTCTTAAGTTTCAAGAGAAATATACGAATAATATTGCATTAAGAATTATATTATCAAATGGTTTGCTCTGCAATTGGTATTCTGTGTACTGTTGCTGTCCCTTACAGGGGGGCTTCCTTGTTTCATGACTAAATTCCTAAGTCGCCCTTCAATGGATTAGAACCATGAAAGTGTTGTATCTGAAAATTAACAGAGATCCTTTTGGTACTCTTTGAAGAAGAGCTGTGTGAAAATTTATTTAATCCAAGGTGACGATGCGCATCAGAATATTCTCAGACTGTCAAGACTAAGTAAACTTTTCAAGAAATAACACTTGGGATGTAGATACGCAGAGTGGAACCAGCTCACACGTACTCCTGCAGACCAAAACCAACCGTAGTTTAATTCATTGTAGGATTGTTTCAGTTTACAAAAGTATGTGTGGGTTAAATCCATTATGTTAAACTAAATTTTTTTTATCTTTTTTTTTTTTTTATATGCAAAACGCAATAGGACAGCTTGTCCTACAAATGCATTCTTTCACACATTGTTAAACCTTTAAAAGGCGAAATAAAACACACCGATATTATGATAATAAGGTTTCTTGTTCGATTAATACTAGTTTACAATAAGATTACTTTACCATTCCTTAACGTACAAGTAATAATTAGGTGTAATATGTTCACAATGTACAATTATGTAAGTATTTTTTGTCTTAAATTCAGAAAACAGTCCGCCGGGCCGCCGGGCACAAGGGCACTTCAAGATTTAACGTCACTGGTAACAGTTTTTCAAAGAAATTAATCGAGAGTCATCTCATCACACATCACACGAACAATCAAACTAATTTATAAAATCACATCATGTTTTATATGCAATCGTTATCATGTCTATGTTCTTTAGGTGGCCGTCTACTTGGCTGTGCTATGGACCGGGCCCACCCGCTTCGACCAATGGGATCACTTCATGTCCTGTCAGTTTGAGTTAAGCCGAATGAAGCTGAAGAAATGAAGCGATCCTATTGGTCGAACCGGGCGGACCCGCTTCATAGCACAGCTAAATGAACGGTCACCCAAAAAGCTTAAGATGCAGCTACCAAAAATATTAAGATGAACAAATCGCTTTACTTACTAACAAAGACACTTAAAATTAAACAATAATGACCTTTGTTTCCATTCCAATACAGTTCTACTACACTCTTCAAGGAACAGTTCTACTAACTCGTTTTTGACGACTCAGCGTAGTGGTTCGAGCGTAGGCCGCTCGGCACACTGCACCGTGTGGTTGCGGGTTCGATACCTGTCAGGGTACATCTCGGACATAGTATTTTGTAATTTTCTCTGGTCTGGGGTCACTAGGATCGCCTCCGGTCCATTAAATAGTACCCATAGTACAAGCTATTTTAGTATGAGACATGCAGTTGGTGTGTCAGTTTGGCGATAAAAACAGAAGGTGTGCTAGAATTATATGATTCCCTATTTATCAAGCCCACCTAGACTGATGAAAATCTGTTGTACCTCTGTATGTGTAAAGAATGCATCAGATTCAGAAATAAAACAGTTATTATTATATACGACCTTGGGCTGTTTATAAATAAGGTCGTTAATTGTAAGATTCCGTCCCCCTCGGTGAAACTCTTTGTAATTTTGAAATCAACTTATAACTGCAGTCCAACTTTATCGCAAAACAATATTCCGACAGTGGTGCTAATTTTATTGGCTACGATTATCAATTTTGACGTAGGTACCTAAAAATATGAACGTACTCCCCATACCTTGAGACCATGAGAAGAAAGGCAATAGGTAACCTGAAGTTTGTCTACCAACATAATTAGAACCATTATTGTTAAAAGTCTGCGACCAACAATCGGTATTATTAGACTTGGATACAATCAACTGTCAACTCAGATTCAAGGTCCGTGTTAATACATCAATCTCAAGTACGAAAGCGGTCTTGAGTACGCTTTGATTTGAGATCGATTTATCAATGCTGGCCTAAAACTGTCAGACTATATCTGAAAGCAAATACAATTAATTACTTAATATTCTGTCTCAGCTGTTATTGCTTCTTGTAAATTTATTGGAGTCTTCTGAGCATAAAAAGCAAATACAATACGCTAAATTTAATATTAATTCATAAGTATTAAATATGTACACATACAAATAGTCTCTAAGTACACAATTTAAAATTAAGTAAATGCATTCGAAGAATTTTTGTGCTCAAACAATTTTGGCGAGAGTACACATTAAAAATATAGGGCAATCACTAAGATTTTATTATTATTATTATTTATTATGTAAAAATAATTTTTATAAAATATATTTTACGAACTGTTATGTCTTATTTTTTATTTCTTTCCATTTTGTGCTTCATGTTATTTTGTTTTACTCACTTGTCGTCAAAATGATTTAGCGATTTCCATTCAGTCACACCAAAGAACATGGGTGCCTACCGGGACGAATGTATCTAAATAAATCTTATATTTATATATAAAACTCCGGTGTGTGAGTATGTCGTAATTCATCTAAACGGAATGTCCGATTTTGTTTTTTTTTTTTATTTATGCTTGGGTTACCTAGATGCAGTGCCGTAAGTAGCCGTTTACGCGCCCAGCGCGAGTTCCTATAACTGCACCGTTGAAACAGTGGATGTTCTTGATAATAGAGCTCATTTACACCCGCATTACGCGATAAATAATAGTTATAATTAGTCCTTGGTCTAGTCCATAGATATAGATTTACATAGATAACGCAAGTATTACGATTTGTATTGAAACCAAGCGTGCCGAATTTTTAATAGCTACTGTGACGTTACAGCCGAAATTTAGTGACGGGAAATCCAAACCGATTCAAAGACACCGATGCCGCCGATACTTCTCCGCACGCTACGATTCTCTCGAGTGATTATCTCGCTCATACTCATATTTTTTTATATCTGGGCCCTAACCACGCTAGCTTCTCAAATCTTAATAGAAAAGCAAACGCTCGCGATTACGTTTCAAACGCTCCGCTTTTGACGTTTTGCTGACACCATACCATATCAATGTCAGTAGAAATTGTGAAGCTCGTAGTCGCGCGGACTGTAAGTCAGCGGCGACCAACCTTGACGCTAGGTAGCGCTGTTCTCCGCAGCTTCGCAATCGCAAATGCTAGTAAATTATAAATTAACCCAACGCGTGGTAGCAGTAAATTATCTAGGTAGCATCAAATAAACTCAACATCTTTTATTAGGTCAAGTAACGCGTAATAAGGAATAAGAATGATTCAGTCGGTGTGGCCGAACGGAAATATTCATAAAGAAAAATTAAGTATGTGCGCGATGTAAGAATTTAAATTTGCCACATGTATACTATCATTAGTACGTCTACAATATTTCTCTGCCTGTTTATTTTTGTAAGTATAAAATTCTCACACACACATTTTCTCGATTAGTTCCCCTTTACAAAACAACTGCTAATTACAATGATCACCATTTTCGCTTGATTAGATATATTTACATCATTTTGTAAACTAAAAGTTAGTATAACATATTAGTGACTAGTTTAAATGTAAATTCGTAAGAAATCATGTTAATATGAAAGTGAACGATAAATTTATGTCCTAACCTGCGTCTGTAGTAAAATAAATACTTCTAATTGCATTATGTTTTAAGTATATAATTATATTAACTAGATTATATATTATAAAATAAATATAAAACTTACGACGAATTGAATTGATATAGCTATACAGGGTGACTTCCAAAGCGTTAGCAATATTTGAAACTAACAAATCATTATAAAAACATAATTAACTAATCGAAACGATAAAAGCTATTCAAAAATACGCCCAAAAATAGCACTGAGTTTACAACAACTATGTTTCTAATCCTTGAATCATGATTTTTATATTAGCAGTAAATAAGTAATAACAATTCAACATAATATTTTTGCGTCTGTACTCACCTGAATGTGTAATCTATGATGTTTTCAGGTTTATTTCGAATTTATTTTCAGGCATCGTTGATTGGTTACTCTAAAGGTATCTGAATAATTATGCGGAGTCATAGTTTAAAATATAGCCAACAATTGCGATTTCACCCTGTATAAAATTGGTGAAATCAAAGTGTGAATATTAAATAGTAGCAGACTGAATTTGTTTTTATATGATGAACTTAATGTAAAATATGAATTGTAACATGCTATTTACATTATTTAGTAATATACTAAATTATGTATAATTTTGACACTGTTACAGGATTTCACTACATCACAATTCACAGTGCATCGAAGTCCACGGTTGCTACAGGCTGTATTCTGATACCAAAAATTATTTTAAGTACATACTTATTACAAAATACTTATATATGATTGTTTTAAGAAGATAAACTTCACGTTACTGTAAATATTCAAAGTAGAGTAAATAAACAAAAACAGTAACGTCCGCAAATACAGTACCTACAGTCCGTCTTCGTGAACAATTAAATATTGGCTACCTTATCGTTGTATTTTAGATTGAGTTCATATTATATTTGTACTGTGTCGTGATGTAGCAAAATTCCCATAAAATGTTCGCAGACAAAACATACTAAGTATACTTAAATATAACTGACTTAATAATCGAAGATAATTGCTTTATATTACAGAATATTTACATATTACTCGCGTCATTATAGTACATTAGTATCTATATCCTTGAATTTAGCACAAGTATAAAGGTAATTGTAGGTATAATTAAAAATTGTGGAATGAATTTATTTTATATGCACAATCGTAAGGAGGGACAGTGTGTAGGTGGAAGAAACCCTCCCTATTTCCCACTCCCCTACAAGCCGGAAATATGCGTTCAATGCCTTTGGTACTGCAAGTATCTATAGGCTGCGGTAACTACTTAACATCAGGCGAGTTGTACGCTGGTTTGCCGACGCTGTTACATTAAAAAAGAAATAAATATATTGCAATTATTAGGTACATAGGTTTCACTGCAATATGATCTATCAGCCAAGTGTACTTGATCATCAACCTATACGTATCCTGGTTCTATATATACAAATATGTATCCTAAAACCAATAGTCAAGGTACATTTTTCTATCCTCGACATTCCCTTGAAGGGATACAGAGAGATGTGATTTTCAGAAGGTCCTTCCCACTTGTGCCTATAAATTAAAATCCTCCGATGCCCACTCGAACCTCAAATCATGATTCCACAAAACATGCCAAATACAAATCTTAAAATGTAACAACACTTTTTTATCGATACTTATGTTAATCGATGATTCCGCATACACTTTTATGCATAAAAGTCTGTTGCGACGATGATAAAATATTGATAGATCGCGTGGTCATCCAGAGTTAATAACACAACACGCTGTATACAGAAACTCAGCGTACACTCGCTTCACAGTAAAAGAAATACAGTAAAATTGTTTTCGCAGAAACGCGCGAATCGACGCTTTGCATTGCACATAATATCAGGAGGTACAAACTTCTTATAATCTTACGGAATCTCCATTGTCGAGGGGCAGGGAACTTCATAAAAACCTACAAAAAATGGTCTTAATTCCGTCTTCTACAATTACATGCTATGTGACTATAATGTGGTATTTGTGTAAAGCAATCTCGAGTGAACATAAGTATTGGACATCAATGCATATTTATTTATTTTATTTGAATTGTAATAGAAAATTCGAAATTATTCATGAAATCAAGGTGGGAAAGTGGAAAAACTTTGTGGTATTTTTGAGGCTAGATTTGGGTAAGTACACTCAAACTTGATTCACTCACACTCGTGATGCTGCCATTGTAATAACTAGAACTGTGTTTTATGTTTTGCATCTAATCACTTAAACTCATAAAACTTGAATATTCGACGAGCATGCCCATTCTCTCAGAGAGCTCTCTCGTTTAAAAATTGAATATTCTGACTCGAAACTCGGTACAGGTGAGTTTCCATAGACAGCGTGGTGCAGCGAGGCGAGGGCAGGTGGCGCCGGCGGCGCGGGGGCGGGCGGTGGCGTGGGGGGGCGGCGGCACGGGGGGCGGCGGCGCGGGGGGGCGGCGGCGGCGGGGCGCCCGGGCCGACCGCCGTCATACCCCGTCCAGCTGGCGCACGCGCACGTCCTGCGACGCACACATGTCGGGCGCGAACGGCAGGCACGTGAAGTACGCGCAAGCCGCGCACTCGTACGCCGGCGCCACGTAGAACAGCGCCACCAGCGCGCACACCAGCCCCGCCGCCGACACCAGGCACACCCACACCAGCGCGATCTTGCGCCGCCTCTCATACGGACCGAACGTTACGAACGGCAGAAGAGCGTACGACAGCAGAAACCCGAATACGAAGCCGAACACGTGCGCGAAATTGTCGATCCACGGCAGCAGGCCTAGCAGGAACAGCGCGATGGCGATCCCAACTAGTTTCAGTATGGCGCGTTTCGGATGCCTCAGGAGCGGCCACGCGCCTATGACCTCCACTATTAGACACGCTAGAAGACCGAAATGCGATCCGGCAGGCCCCACCTGTAACAGAAGTAGAAAAGCCTCAGTACCTTCCCAAATAGATTTTACACGCTAGGAAATCAGTGATCATACTATCGTCAAGATATAATAAAAACAAACAATCTTCATTTAATTTTGTATAGATATCTTAAATGTTTAAGTGGCAGTTCTACCCGTGCGATAACCCTCGATGGCAAATCCAATCGTATTAACTGCCACTCTCCCGACTCCCCACTCACCTCAGCTCTATAGGGTTCAAAGATGGCCGACGCCATGTTCCCAGCAACGCCACTGCCCAAATATACGACGGCTATCCTAACTGGACCAGCCATTTTCTCTAGGTCCCTCATGAAGAGCCACTGCAGGGCCAGAGTGGCCGCTAGATGCAGTAGCCCAGCGTGTACGAACAACGAAGTCCACGCGCGGTACAGCTGGTCCGGTCGTCGTCTCCGCATGAAAGGTAACATGCCGCAAACATCGTCTAAGCAGGACACCTGGAATTAAAGATAGGTAATCGGTAATTGATACCAGCAGCGCGTTAAGTGATCCTTTTGGTATTACTTGTCAAGGAATTCGATATAAGGAGAATTAGATTAGGTAGCGGCAGCAAACTAGGTCTAAAGCAGGCCTCAATGATCTCGACTCCACTCGTTGCAACTCGTGGGCCCCATCCAGCTCATTAAGATCCAGCCCGGTTGGATGTGTTTCCGAATTATAATAACTGACTCATTTCGTAAATCGGAGAGCAATAAAAAACATGAGGCACTGCAAATTGGTACATGCATATAAATTTAGAAAGACTGAAAGCCGACCTCATTATATTACAAAAAGTTTAAAGAAAACATGTGCGATCCACGATTAAACGTAAGTACTAAAGGAACATTAAGTGTCCTAATTTAATTGTTAGTTATTACCTGTGAACATAATGACGCTTCTTCGTGAAAATAACCCTTGATAAAATCGCAATGCTCCCTCGTGGTAATGACACACTGTCCGTGGACTCCAATACAGCAGGGGTGGCCTATGACCTCGCAGGCCATGTGTTCGGCCGCGTGGCCCGCCCGGCCCGCCGCGGCGGAACCGTCTATAACTGATTTGCGGCAGATCGGCCATTTTGTGATGTCATCTGGCCATTCGTGAGGTGCTATCGAACGGGGCGCTTCGCAGAATCTGTGATGAGAACACAATTTTATGTAGACTTTTTGATAATATATTAAGTTAAATAGGAATAAGTACAGTATCTATCTGGAACTCTCTTTAGCCCCTATGCCAAAATGCTTATAGTGATCGCATCCGGGACCTCTTGGATTCCAAACATAACTCATTATTTTTTAAACAGTATTAAGTATCTTGCTGAAGAAATAGTATTATATACTTACTTGGGATCTAAACCGCAAACGGACCCTGATATCCGACCTCCGGGGCCAGATTCACCAGAAGACCATTTTTTCCACGTTGATATCGTGTTCTGAAATCATATAAATAATCCTAATTAGAACCTCTATTCTTATAAAAAATCCGAAGAGGTTTTACTTGGCCATCGTTGTTAGTTTTAGATGTGAAGTTTGTATACATTATTACTATTTATTCCAATAATTTTACTATAAAGGCTAAGTAATAATGGTCTAAGCCAGATATTTTCCACGATTGAGTTAGCGCTGCTGAAACACTTTTTAATGTCTAAATAAGGATCCACGAGGATCCAAATAAGGATGTCCATGGTAATTATATAGCTATTCAATAAATATACCAGTTTCATTGTGGCTTAGTCTGCTATTGCGCTCACTGCATAAATTATTCTCTTGTTACCTCTAAATGCAAGTTTCAGAACAAGTTCAATTTGAATATTACCTTTGATACTAATCCTCTTATCTATTTTGTAAGCATGTGCAAAAATTAAGTAATTAAGATAAATAATTCAACAATTTCATATCGATAAATATATACGTATAATAATATCGTGCTTAACCAATCGGCTAACACTGCTACTGCGTCTTGCGGGCACCAGGTCTTGGGTTCAAACCCCAGCTCGCACCTCTGGATTTTTCGAAATCTATGTGCGAATCATAATTTCTATTATGATTATCATTTGCTTACGGTGAAGGAAATCATCGTGAGGAAACCTGTATGTCTTAGAAGATCTAAGCAATTTTCGAGAGACATGTGAAATCCGCCTACCCGCACTGGGCCAGCGTGGTAGATTATAGCCTGAATCCCCCTCGTGTTGAGGGGATGCCCGTGCCCAGGAGTGGGACGGCAAAATGTTTCGTCGTAATGTTTCTTTAATGAATTAATGTACATAATAAGTGTTTTACCGAACAATCAGCCTTAGAAGACTGCACACATCCCGAGTCATCGTTACGTATGCAGCACGCCGTGTCGCGTTCTCTTCTCGCGGAAGCTGCTATCGCGCGAGCTATCCTCGCGTCCCGCCTCATGCAAGGCGCAAACTTAGCTCCTAAGTGTATGAGGTCGGCAGCCCGGGGCCCGAGCCAGAATGACGCTGGTTCCTCCCACTCCACCTTAGGGCATCGGAATGTTTATATATAATGTTTCCAAAGTCCGATACACAACTTGAGGATTTGGATGAGTCATCATCATCATCATCATCATCATCAGCCTATGCTTGTCCACTGCTGGACATAGGCCTCCTCTAATGAGCGCCATAGCGCCCTGTCTTCAGCTTGCCGATGAGTATCGGGCATTAAATTTATAATGGTATAAAATTTGATCGATTTTTTTTCTTGCAAATTGGTTTCTGATGTCAGGGGGGAAAATCTGTTAATTTCTTTTATGTTTAAACCAAGTTAGCAGTCCTCTGGCCGACAATATGTCGAACGCCTAGAATTTACGATTTATGATGAAGAATTCATGAAGACAATATCATTTGTTTTAAATTGGCTAGACGTAAACGAAATTAACAGACTTAGCCTCCAGCTAGGTATCAAACAATTGAACCGCATTGAATTATCCACCAGATCGTAAGCTACACTGCCACACATCGACAAAGTGGTGTGAACTTATAAGACCACTCTGCGTCGCGTCGTGAGTTGAATATAAGTCATCAAGAATTGCGTACATGCGTATAAATCCTCAAAGGGATAGTGAACCCAAATTACGCAGACCCTTTGCGGTCATTCCCCGCTAAAAGATAGCATCATGAAAGACTCTGCTAAGCAGCAAAAAGCAGACAAAGGGGCGGCCTACAAAGGCCATGTGACCTACATCCAAGCTCGCTCGCTAATACTCTTATTTTGTGTCGCCCTCCCTAGAGTCACGAGTACAACCTTTGTGGTTAGGCACTTTCTAATTGTTAATTTCTTAACGAAAAACTTAAATTATTCACTCGCAACCCTTGAATTATATTTTAGTGCAACTTTAGGCTATTTATTAACTTTTTTTACTTTGGTAAACGTATGACATAGTAGTTATAACTACATAATTCCCAGTTTTATTACTTTAACACAAACTCTACTCATCAAAAACTCTATCACTTTCTAGAGAAATAGTCATTTTTTGTCGTCTTAACAAAATAGCCACTGACTACTTGAACGCAATATAAATAAGAGAAATGCTTAATGTTTCGCGCTCTACAAAAAGTGACAGATAGCGACGTCTCTAGCAGCTAAGTGAGACTTAAAATATTTAAGTAAGTTTTCAGTATTCGGCCGTAAAACTATTCAAGAAAGCTGAACACAACGAAACTTTGACCCTATATTTTCCACTAAATATAAGTAATAAATTAAGTTAACGGGTTACCTACGCTAACAAATCTATTTAATACTATCACACTGTCAAAGACAAAAAAAAAGATTACGCGATAAATCTCTGCAAAAACACTGTGCATTGTGTAGAGTCCCCCCGGATGTTCAATACGTGTTGTGCCTAAAAGCTTTGCCCCATTTGAACCTCGTGGTGTTAAGTTACGTACAAAACAAACTTCTTGGTTTTTTTTTGGAATTAGACCGCGCACCGTTTATATGACTAACTGTGCGAGACTGTTCTAGGGTCTAAATTATTGTTGGCTAACCAAAAAAACAAATTATTCGATCCCCTTACCTAGATTGAACATGGATAATGAGATTTCTCATTATATACCCACACTACAGCCTACAGCGCTTTTTATATACATTCTTAATTCTAAGAAGTTTATACGTTAAATATTCGATAGAATTCATAATGTCTGAGAGTTTCAAGGCGATCCCGAAAAGGTTTTTGGTTGCGATATCACATAAAATTGTTTATCCGAGTGTGAAAAAGTACGTATAGTCAATTTCAAATGTATTGGAAACGTGTAAATCAGCTTTTTTATATTTTATTTTTGAAGGAAAGTTTATTATTTGGCATCCATCGACTCCAAATAGTAGTAATTAATAGGGGTGATGACCGCTATACAATTTAGCGCACATTAATTTTAGTTCGAACCAATTTTTTTTTTTAATTTTAAATATTTTTCAAAAAATACTTAATATTCGCTGTTAAAAAGAGGGAGAGTGATTGGGGTTGCGCTCTTTCTTAGTTTCGTTTCGTAAATTACCTTAAGTACGTAAACTTAAGCCAAATAAAAAAGTCATCATCATTATTATTCTAACCCGGTCTACTAGGATTTTTAAGGTAGTTTTTTTGTTTTTTTTTATTATATTTATATAATTTGATATCATTTTGCAGAACGGCATTAACCCTCATGCACTGCTGTAGACCAAATCCAATCTTGTTTTAGTGGTTCTAGGTTGGTTTCCGTTTGCAGAAGTGTCTGTGGTTTGGTTCCATTTTGCAAATCTACGTCCAATTGTAAACAATAAAACTCACCTGCTGTAAACTCAAGCTCTTGACAAGCACTTGTCCCGAGTGCGTGTGCCTCCCGAACCCCACTGGGCCGAAGCCGTAGCACAGCAACGACAGCAGCAGCACCATCGTCTGCACCGTGCTCACCCACCACGTGAAGTACGGCCGGTAGTCAGTCATCTCGTCCAATTGGCGAGCCACCTCTTCTTGGTGCGTCACTGATTTTCGAATAGATTGTCTGGAAAATAAATGATAAATAAATAAAATACAAAGTATTAAAATTATGTTTAGGACCCCTCAATAAGAAATAGATACGTTTAAAATGTAGAGAAAGATATTTTTTTAATGATGGGTTTTTTCTTCTCCTTGCCTCTCCGATGCTTGTAACTGTCAATATTTTAATTTAGAATGGTTCGAGATAGAACTCTGGGTAAATGTGATGTATGTTATGTCGTTTATTTGGTTTCGTTTGAATTGAATAGGTTCAATAAAACCTAAAAAGCTCATACCATCCGATTTATGCGATTTTTATCGGTTTACAATAGCTTAAATAGATATATATCTTTTCTGAAAAAAGTGCTTTTGTAATTCCTTTGTAATGGATATTAAACTTTCTATAAATTTGGAGGATAAGCTCCAACTGGATTTTATCTCAAAGCGTTGTATAATTTAAGTGTAGGTTAAATTTATCGGTGTAGCTGATAAAAATATTTCTATTATTTTCTATCGGCCGTTCTCACATCATATAATAAGCAGATCTCGTAAATTCAAATGCCTGATATGAGAAGTACTTTGCTACAATTTTTTATTAAAAAAAATTTCGAAAACAATTTTAGAAACCCACCAAAATAATCTACCTATAACAATCCAAGCAATAATATTCGGTTACGAATCGTATTAAGGGGAATCGGTGAATAATGCCTTCCTTCATAAATAACCGGCCGCGTCAAATCCACGGGAACTTAATTAATAACACCATTACGGTAAGTTTTTAATGGAATTTCCCGTAAACACCGCGATATATAAGGGGCTCAGGTGAAATATTACCAGGAATGGAGCGTTCCTATATCATTTTTATATCTTCTTTGTGGCTCGCGCCAAGCAAGATTCATCGTCCTTAGTTTGTTAATTATAAGAAAGTTTTGTTAGGTTTTAACATGTACTAATGAGCACTTTATATTGTGCTTGGCTTATTAATTAAATAACGTGAACTATAGTAGACGTTAATAAGCAGTGATAGCCAATTGGTTGAACACGTGTCTTCCAGGCACAACGTCCTGGCTTCAAACCCTGGCTCGCAATCTCTCGAAATGATAATCATTTATCACTCGCTTATCGTGAAGGAAAACATCGTGAGGAGACCTGCCTATCTCAGTTAACAATTTTTTTTAACACATTTGAAAACCACCAACCCGCACTGGACCAGCGTGATGGATTATGGTCTAAATCATCCTCGTTATGGAGGAGTGGGACTTTGAAGGCCTAAATTGTTATTGTAGAAGTTAATCTGGATCCAATTGGCTCTATAATTTAGCTCTACTGACGTTAAAAAATACCACAATATTACCTCCAACATCAAAATGGAACTTTGTGCTACGCCATTGTAAATAAACAGTCCTAAAGTAGGTCAATGGCGATGAATCAAGGACACAGTGAATAGGTCGCGCCCAGTGGCCTAGATTTTGCTTTTACAAACATTTGGGTGCTAGTTATCTGATACCTAGTTAGCGCCTTAATGTTTCGTGTACAGGGCCCTAACCACGCTAGCTACTCAAATCGTAATAGAAAAGCAAACGCTCGCGATTACGTTTCAAATGCTCCGCTTTTGACGTTTTGCTGACACGAGCTTCACGATTTCTACTGACATTGATATGGTATGGTGTCAGCAAAACGTCAAAAGCGGAGCGTTTGAAACGTAATCGCGAGCGTTTGCTATTCTATTACGATTTGAGTAGCTAGCGTGGTTAGGGCCTAGGTGTGAGGTAATTCATTTTAAATGGGAATTGAATAGCTAGTTAGCAGAATTATGTGACATTGATTTCACATAATAGATACCTAAATGTTACCTACCCTTTAAATAGAGCTCGATTATACGGTTTGAATATATTTGCTTTAATTTATCTAAGTCTAATAAGACATTTAGTATTTGGATATTATAAAGATTCGTCATTTTTCTAGATATGTAGTTCTTCTAATATGGAGAGGCTTTACCCACCTATATGATAGGTATACCACATGCACGCATTTTTGGCTGATGTCAGACGTGACATCGACGTGGATTTCCTTTGTAGAGTCCGAGCGAGTGATTGTCTTGTGCCATGTCATTGTAATGTTAGGGGTCATTCACACGATTATAACCTGGCACCGATCATTTCTATACAATTTACTGTATCCAAATACGGCCATTATCTGTCAAAAATGTATTGCCTGAACCGTCTTAGCTTATCTTTTTTTTAAATAAAGATACTAGCAATCTGTTTTTATCACATTACTACCTTTTAGCCCCTCCAACTAAGCGAATGCTTTTGTTAGGAATGGCCAGGATGGGGATCGAACCCGGAACCTCTCAGCTACGAGGACGGCCCCTCTATCCACCAGGGTATTGACGACAGGCTTATGTGTGTGAATGACCCATTACTAAGGTGAACCAGTAACTTACACTACGTTGCAGCGTTATACAATAGCACGGTATGCTTCATTTAAACAAAGAAGATCAATAAAAGTGCGCCGCTATGATAAATAAACACCTGTCTAGCTTGCACCCCGCCCCATAGCGCTCAGCGGGGTTCAATAATAAATTGCAGGGGTAAGTCAGGCCGTAATCGCATACCGCAAACCCTTTAATTAAAAAAAGTGCAGTAGGTATACCTCCTACTATTATTTTATAGAAAACTAGCTGTGCCCGCGACTTCGCCCGCGTGGAATTTATTTGACAAAGTTTCATACAAACTTTCATCCCCTATTTTATCCCCTTGGGGGTAGAATTAGTCAAATTCCTTTCTTACGGGATGCCTACGTCATAACATCTACCTGCATGCTAAATTTCAGCCCGGTCCGACCAGTGGTTTGGGCTGTGCGTTGATAGATCACTATGTCAGTCAGTCAGTCACCTTTGAGTTATATATATTTAGATATAGCCTTGTTCGTATGTAATCATTTTCTAGTATAATGTTACTTATTGATAACCTCTTTAAGTTATTCATTAATAATAATAGAAATCAAACACTAATCTCCCTCTACGGCCAGAGGTGTAACTGATTATATCACAGAATTATTATTTGGCTGTGATAAAAATATTTCGCGTATTTTTCAAGCTTCTCAGCAAGATCGAATTTCCGAATTGATAGTGCATCTTGCAAATCGAATATATTAACTCAGAACGTCGCGTCTTAATACATTTCTGGAAGTGTATATTGAAAATGGCTTCAGACAAATATCTATAGAAAGACGTCAAACTTTTAACACCCCTCTTGGCGTCCGTCGAGGGTTGAAACATAACATGCGGAACCCTCTCCAGTCCCCCAGCTTAGTTCAGCTTTAATAATTATGCAACGGGTCGATAGGGGGAGTGGTCGGCCGCGGCGGGTGGAAATTATTCGCAGCTGAACAACTGTTATGCGCTCCCGTGGTCATTGTTCCACGCTGAGCATTCTATATGAAAGTACTTGGACAAACGTAGGGCGGGTTAGAATATTTTAAAATTTATTGCTGAGTTTTTTTGTAGCATGCTTCCGATACACTAGCTGTGTTGTTCTACTCTGGGTACCTACTGGATATTTATAGAACTTCCGTTTCATTGGATTTTTTGTCAAAAAACACATATATTATTAGTTGAATCGAGATAGGATAATAATAATATAATAATAATAATTTAGCCCTTTTGACGTCCCACTGCTGGGCACCGGCCTCCCCTCAACATGAGGGGGATTCAGGCCATAATCCACCACGCTGGCCCAGTGCGGGTTGGCGGATTTCACATGTCTTTCGAAAATTGGTTAGATCTTCTAAGACATGCAGGTTTCCTCACGATGTTTTCCTTCACCGTAAGCAAGTGATAATCATATAGAAATTATGATTCGCACATAGATTTCGAAAAATCCAGAGGTGCGAGCCTGGATTTGAACCCAAGACCTGGTGCCCGCAAGACGCGTGCTTTAACCAATCGGCTATCACTGCTATATTATTTACTGCTATATTATTTTATTTTTCCAAAATAGGAATTACTACGGTAACTGCTTAATATCAGGAGAGTCGTTCGCTGGTTTGCCGATTTTGCTATTAAAAAATCAACTCTATATGTTTTCGGAAAGGCTTATGTTCGCTCGCCTGGTTAACAGTGTGTTATAGTCCAAGTAGGTAACATACGAGTGACTATTGAAGTACTCACCGGAAGAATCGTCCAACCACGCCCATCCCGAACTGCCTCCGGTTGGAATTGTCCGCGAGGGGTTCCAGCATGGGAGTGTGGATGCGAGCGCCCCCCGCGCCCCAGGACACACTCCGCTCTGGTCGCCGGTACTCCACACCGCTCGAACCGATGGATGACCGCGCCCTGGAATGGTAATCATCATTATTAAAAGGCTATTAAAGCTTTTGACTTTTAAGCCAAAGAAATAAGTAGATAGTAATTAGCCAAATGGGAGTAATGATCATAAAATTGAACTAATCAACAGCTCGCTCTCAGAACAAGGGGTTGCCCCCCTTTCTGATTTCATGTCGGCGCCCGGCAATGAAAACCACGTAAGTGTGGAAATAGATACTGGCAGAAGAATGAAAACGTTCGCACATTAGTAATAAAAAATAAGATGAGCAATATAGAATAGACTATATAATTTAAGTTCATTATTTTTTTTGTCTCACTACGTTTTTCTTGCCATACACTGGGATCTCTTCAAATTTCAAGTTACTAAATAAACAAAAGGCCCCTATAAATAAATAATCACAAGTTTGAGAGCGATCTTGGAAATGTCATCCTCACGACGACCCTGTACAAAATGATATGTCAAAAGCGTTCTCAAGATTGGTTTCAGATTTCAGATAGATTAATTATATTAATACAGTCCTTAAAGTCGATGTTTAGGTAAACTTATTAAATTGAACTAAAAAGTAATTGTATGATTTTACAATACAACAAACCAAAGGTCAAAGGTACAAAACATGTCCCAGCGAAGGGCAGACTGTCAATTCTGGACGAGACTTAACAGATAATTACGAAATTCTCGAGAAAATTCCAGTTACATGATAGTTTTGACGATCTTGACGATAAAATTAAATTTTCCTAAGGCGTCCTTTCATATAACAGTACACCTTTTTAAAGAAATCACTGGTTGTTTAAAGGTGAAACCACTCCAGGTACAGATGAGAAAAAGGTCCGTTCGATTAACATTTGAAATGTAAGGGCATTTGAGTGTAAGCACTGAAAGCAGCGATCTTACAGGGCCCTTACCACGCTAGCTACTCAAATCGTAATAGAAAGGCAAAAGCTAGCGATTGCGTTTCAAACGCTCCGCTTTTGACGTTTTGCTGACGTCATTGATATGGTATGGTGTTATCAAAACGTCAAAAGTGGAGCGTTTGAAACGCAATCGCTAGCTTTTGCCTTTCTATTACGATTTGATTAGCTAGCGTGGTTAGGGCCCAGATATAGATAAAAATGTTAAACATTATTATATTTTAGTGAAACAAAAAGGATATACAACTTTTTTCCAACTTTACTTTGTAAATCTAAAACTATCGGCTTTGTGGGACCGTTGAAGTACTAAAGGTTTTGTAGACTTGTGAAATCTATCAACAGCTGTATTCCTATAACACCTTTTGTTTTTCAAGTTTCCTCCAAAGCTGATAGTTCAAGAGTTACAAAGTCAAGTTTTGAAAAAAAGTATACCTTTTCTGTTTCAACCTGTATATACAGAACTCATAAAAAAATTCTGTTTCTATCACTTGTGAAACACTTATATAATGATTTATATCAGAATAGAGATAAATGCCTACTTTCTCCCTCATCTTGTGTCTAGTGTCGAATAAATGTACGTCTACTTTCTTTCTTTCTTCGTTTCTTTTTTATAAATGTTAGAAATACAGGCCATATTTTAAATTTAATGAACGTGTCTAAATCAATGTCTTGTTTTCTTATAACAAGGAAAATCACAAAATCACATTTATTAAACAATGATGTAATTACTGACATAATAAACACAGAAGTAAATACATTATTATTCGAATGTCTTCGTCAAATTGTTAATTAAAACCTATCGCAAATGGGAGATGGAATACAATTTCGAGTTATTGCACTACCTGTTTATCCGAAATAATATCTTAATTAATGGTGTTATTAATAACTATTTTGTTTGTTAATTATATAAAGCATTTCATTTCCAAAAGTTGGGACTTTCATGGAATTCATGTTTCTGTCACGTTGTTGATTGAATTTCTGGAATTGAATGAATTAAAAACAAAACCTTTTACTAGAATGTCGGTGAAAATTACTTTCATGAAATAAGTGAAAGCAATCACGCCCTGTATTTCCTGGGTTGGCAGAGTTATTATTGGGTTACTGAACATTTCTCCGAGCATTTATATTATTAAATGTAGTAATTATTCATTGATCCTACTAATATTATAAATGCGAAAGTTTGTGAGTGTGGATGTATGTTCGTTACTCTTTCACGCAAAAACTACTAAACGGATCTGGATGAAATTTGGAACACAGATAGTTTATAACCGGGATTAACACATAGGATACTTTTATCCCGATAATCCCGAAATTTTTGTTAAGTTAAATACTACGCGGACGAAGTCGCGGGCATAAACTAGTCCTCTATAAATCTTTTACTATTATTTATTATCAGAATGATCAATACTAACATTGTAATAATAATTAGCCTTTTAATGTCCCACTACTGACACGGGCCTCCCCTCAATACGATGGGATTGTTCAATAGTACGCACAAGTGTGAATTGTAAATTTAACTTTATTAAAAAAATATATAATTTACATATAGATATGACATGTTACATATTTCTACTGATAGATAATACAAAGATTTAATCTCCAGCTCCAAGGACCCCTGTCACAAAGATTTGGGTGGAAGGTATAGCTGTCAGATAAGAAGCACACGCCACGCGCTACGGACATTGTTTTTTTTGTTATTTTTTTGGTACTATTCCGTTTTTTTATTTTCAGTTAACCAAGCGGAAAATCTCAAGATTTCTCTCAAGGTAAAACTGTCTGGGGAAAATGCGATATTTCTAGTCAATTCTTTTGAAGTGAAAACGAATGATTTATTTTCTGAATATTTGTGTTACTTAAAGAAAATTAAATCGTTGTATTTTTCTTTCAAGCTTTTTTTAATAAAAAGGTGTCCAATTAAATAATAATATAGCATAGTACAGTCATTAAATTTATTAAAATATCTAGGCATTGAAATTACCCCAATTTTTTTTTCTGCCACAAAACATCAATTATAATTTAACTACATATTTACAACGTAAACTCTACGAATTCATTGAAACTATCTTTTAAACTAATTAATTATTAAAATATTCGCAACTAAACCGCACATCGTCGAATGTATAAATTATGAACGGGTAGCTAATTAATCTGTCAAGTTAGCAAGACGTAATGAGAACTCGGATCTGGCTCCAACAGGATTATTAGCCAAACTTCCTTCCAACCAACTTGCAGGCGGTTCACTCGGAGTGGCGAGACAAGGCGTCTATTAGTCGTAACCACTTCATCTACTGTTATGAATTGGGTAAGATACATTATCAGAAGCTAGGAGAACCCTCTAGTAACGAAATTCTAGCTGTGTTGTTAATGATGTATGTATGTGAGGAGAATGCGTCATTAGGACGAGAATATAAAAAAAAACCTGACTAAGACATACCTATACGATGTTATTACAAAAAACTTGAATTTATTGTGTACTTGCTGTACCCTGCGCGCGTTGCTACGCTGTCCAAGATTGTTCGTGCCAACTCAGAAACTTTTGTGGGCTCATGCACAACAATTTGCTGAAGATCATGACATGATCAAATGCATAGTTTACGATTCTATAAAGGGCATACAGACAAACATTCATGTTTATATAGATAGAAGATAGATACATAGATAGAAGATGTGAGGAAGAAAACATCTAGATATTTGACTAATAAGTAGGTAGGTAGGTACTACATAAATAATATGACGTCATACCTATAAGGTTACGTCCGTCCTACCCATGTAAAAAAAAACCCTGCAGTAATGACGTCACTATTAAATATTTTAGCTCACCCCTTCGGTCCGTCAACGGTGTCCAGTTCATCGTGGTGCTGCAGCGGCGTCGTCGACGTCGGCGGTGAGAAGAACACGTCGTCGACGTCTGCGTCGTCGTGTGGCGTCACGCTCGCCCTGAACGACCGCGACCATTGCGCTGACATCGACTGCCGCGAACGTCGGGTCACCGCCTAGAGGACATTAATGTACTTATTAATTTTCTATTCTGTAGTAAAAACTTAAAAGTAATAAATAAGAGTAGGGTAGGATGTACCAACAGATAACCTACCACTCACGAACTTTTCTTCAAATTTCGAGTCAGGCTCGGCTTTCAGCCTACCTTTTGCCTAGATTTGACTGATTAGGTACTGATATTACGAGTGCCTATGAGGAGAAACTTTGAAAGGTTAGACAGTGGATATAATTTATCAGGATTTTGACTTCCGCAGTAGCTTCAAAGTAGTGACGAGAAATCAAAGACACGGCTAAGATATTATGCCTAAGATCGCTCCTATGGCGACAACTATGATCGTCATTCGAATTTTAACTATTTAAACAATATAATGCTGTGATAGCCGATTGGTTAAAGCACGCATCTTGCGGGCACCAGGTCTTGAGTTCAAACTCCGGCTCACACCTGGATTTTTCAAAATCTATGTGCGAATCATAATTTCTAAATGATTATCACTTGCTTACGGTGAAGGAAAACATCGTGAGGAAACCTGCATGTCTTAGAAGATCTAACAAATTTTCGAAAGACATGTGAAATCCGCCAACCCACACTGGGCCAGCGTGGTGGATTATGGCCTGAATCCCCCTCGTGTTGAGGAGAGGCCCGTGCCCAGGAGCGGGACGTCAAAAGGGCTAAATAATTATAATTATTATTAAACAATATAAAACTATTTATAATCTACAAGATGAATGTCATATAAGCTTGTTAAACATGAATTATCCAGCATGAAATTCAGTTACAATACATTTCAGGGAAACTGAAGCCGAGGTTTGGACACAAGCAACTGTCGTAACAATAACTTTCTGCCCGACAACATTATACTGACTACACAAATTGAACTATTATGTAACCGAAACTTGCATTGTGCGGATGACACTGTATAATATTATTTGAAATGCATACATAAATATTGTGTTGTGGTCGCCAATAGCTTTAGAGAAACAGACATAGATGAGAATTGAGGAGGTGTTAGCTTCAGAGAAACTGACAAGGATAAGAATTGGGGAGGTGTTTGCCTAAGTTTTAGACTGAAAAATATTGTAATACAATGAATCTCATAGCCTCGGTCTGTGTAACACCGAGACTAGGGTAAATTTATACAAAGACTAGCTGAGCCAACAGACGTCGTCCTTTCTTTTAGGGGTATGAAAAATAGATAGTAGCCGATTCTCAGACCTACTGAATATGCATATACAATTTCATAAAAATCGGTCAAGCCGTTTCGGAGGAGTACGGTAACTAACATTGTGACACAAGAATTTTATATATAAGATTACGAAAGGAAATATACGACTACTATACTCAGTGAAACAATTCACAGATATGAGGTAATATCCAACTTAAAAAAAATTTGCAGGAAACAGACCAGCAACTTGGAAGGATATTGCAGACGGAACCCGAGGCGTCTTGGGTCATTATTTATGACGCCATAACGACGAACCCGCCCTTCCAAAGACATCGCTTTTGTAATTTATTGCGCGGAAATATCGCGGGTGTAATTCGTCCATTCGTCCATTCGTTCCCGGGATTAGTACTGGTACCGGTGTTAGAGCCGCGCTGTAGCCATCTGGCTACAGCTGATATATGGGCTGGCTCACCCAGGGTAGTACCACTCACTCACAGTTTCGTAATAATTCAGAGAGCCGGTTAGTCCATTGCCTAGTAATTGTGGAAGAACAGGCTTATGAAAACATAAAACATATGCACTAAAAAGTTATTGGATGGAGTATCGAATGAAAAAATCCAGTTTTTTACATATTATCTTCCTTAACAGAGGAATTATTATTATTAATTGCCCGTTGGCCATCAGTCGTAGCCATGTAGGTGTTACATTTTCTGTGTCATTAAGGACTACATTTGAAAATCATCCTCATTGATCACCAGATATGTCAGGACAAAAAACACTTTGCTACCAAGACAGAGACTCCAATTGCTCAACCTCAAAAATAGGATAACCAACTTGACACACAGTCACGGGTGTCTAGTATCTGAACACGAGCCGTAATCAGATTACTTATGCGGTAACTTCTGAGTTACGGCTGCCTCGTCTAGTTCCGAGCCTCAGAGTTATCTGCGCGTGATATGATTTAAAATTGTAAACAGATTCCTGTTTCCCGGTTGGAAATAACGAACAAGATTTTCAGGGTGTTATATATCGATATAAAATAAAATATATTCTACGACTGGTTTACCAAAGGCTCAAATGTCGCGTAATTAGCCGACTTGATCCCCAGACTGACTGACAGTGGGGTAAGCAGAAAGCTTCGACCTCTTGCCTTAATGTTCTAAGTCATAAAGACATCAACTACCTCACAGCTTCACAACGAAACGCTAAGCCACACATAATGTGAGCAGCATTAATAAGTCTCTGTACGAGCATAGGGTTGCCCATTAAGCCGTGTGTAGAATGGTTTAGAATTTCACTACCAGCAAGTGCTTTTAGCAGTGTTAAAACACCCAGAACAACTTCGTCGGGTTTTTAGTCAACTTTTAAATGGTTATCGCGTGAACTGGGTAAAAGGCAGTCACCACCTCTGGTCGTAAAAAGTATTTGTTCCTGACGAATTAACATATGGCTTTGACTGTGTAGAGTCAACTTTTTATACATAGAATCACAATTTTAAAGTCACCTTCTTGAAAAATTCGGGTATTGACAGAGATAATTTATTTTCTCGTATGGCAATTTTAAACTCATATTATAAACGTGTATTAGCGGTAGTGTAGTTACACTATGGTGTAACTTTGTCTTCTTCTTTCGAGTGTAAATTACTGATGACAGGAAGAGATAGTTCGGTGTGTAACTATTCGCACGTTTATTAATAAGAGGGTGAAACTTAACTTAAAATTGTTTTTATTCATGTAAGCCGACAAAGCATTTAGGAATAGTCAAAATTTACCACCGGTTCGGAATGCTGCTCGCACTGAGAAGATCCGGCAAGAAACTCAATGGTTACTCTTTTCAATTACCAAAAGATGGTGTGCATTCTCAGGAACAGCATTAGAATTTGAGCAGACTACACCATTGTCACTAAATAAGTGTGCATACCTACTCACTGTTTTCATCAATTAAAATTAAAGAGAGAATGCGATTATCGCTGCGCTAGTCTGATATTTAGCCAACGGTACTGTGATAGGTGAACAATTGTTATTTATTTTCATTGCTGCTCCAAACTTTAAGTCATAGTGAACAAGATAAATTTCATTACCTATACTAAAGTCATGTGCATCCAATAGATACACGTATGTAGCTGTTAACAACCCTACAACGTGTGAAGAGTTTTGCGAATACACGTCACGTTCCTCCGCCAGTACTTCAGTTATTATCATAACAAGTGCTTACACGGACGTGACAACCATAGAACTCACATCTGTGCTATCGAATGTTAGGCGAGCGGCGGCTGAATTGTCGTATCGACATTAAAAAATGGCTATAAGTAATCTGTTTTTGAAATTTCGTATTCAAAATTTATTAAGAAATTGTTTTCACAGAGTAAACAGTTTATTTCAAGCTTCACGGCTCCGACCGACATTTTAATTTTTATAACAGTCGTTTAGGTAATAAAATCCTATATAATCTGGTAACCCACGTTACTGAAAGTCCCAAATAGGTCTCGTGGTATATGCAAATATTGTTTAACCATTTTCAGAGTAGACCGAAAGACGACTACAAATTGATAGTAATTTTCCATCAGCTTACAATTTTATAATTACATATTTTTGTTCGAGAAATTGCTTTGGAATTCCTTCGTAAATTGTTTGTAAATTGGAAATTCTGTAGTATATGTTTTGAAGCTTGAAAGATTATGTAAAAACTCACAGTAACAACATAAGACAGGCCAGTGAAGGTGAGTCGCGCCACGCTGTCCTTGCCGGGGCGCGCGGTGGGCGGCGCGGGCTCCTCAAGCGGCGCCGGCGCAGGCAACACGTCGGGCCGCTCGTGCGCCCGCCCCCGCGCCTCTCTTGGCGCTGCGCCCGACGCTCCGTACATACTGTAACAAGAATCTCACTTTAAACCACTGAAAAACGAGCTTCATTTGTTTGATAAGTAAATGGTGGAGTAAGCCCTGACAAGAGCCCTCTACTACCCAGTCTGAAACTGTGTCAGGTGGAAAATCTAACGGCAAAAGGGATCTACGGAGTACAAGCTCCGTAGATTGAGTCCTACTGCATCATCTGCCAAAATTGTAGGGTAGACTATCTTAACTCTCTGGTACGTTCCGTTTGGAGATCCCAGAGACCCATCAACATGCTCCGTTCCGTCCTCCATCGACTTGCTGAAAGCGACCACCGGGAGGTTCACATACCACAGCCCTCTTTCACAAGAGGTCTGGTTAAAATATTTCAATGTTATAGGTACCTAATCAAATTACTTTTAAGGTACGATTACTAACAGTGAAATAATTTGCTAACTTTAAAATTTACAAAATCACAGGTACTGAAAGCTTCCGATGGCAATTCAAACGATTTACAATAACTGCGCAAGTCATTTTTCTCAGATTTCATCCTCGTCAAAAAAGGCCACCCTATCGTCTTAATTCCTTATTTTGTACTCAGATACCTCATCATAATCTTGTATTTTTATTGTTGTCTACAAAAGCCACGATTTAACAACATAAATAATACGAAATATGAGAAATAAATTTTAAAGTTATTGTACTTGTACCTACCGCTGAAAAATATTCCATACTTGGCGTGGAATTTATTCCACATTCAATTTCCAGCTCAATGTTGGCATTGCAGACGTAACTTATGGAAGTCGTCACATAAATATCCCGCATTGACAACGGAAAACTGGGAAATATTCTAAACAACCCATCAAATAGCTTTTGTCATGTGTACGGTAGTGTGTTTTCTTCCCTATTTGATAGATAATTGACATAAAATTATATTAACTAGGATCTTTTTATTTTAAACACACCAACTTAGACTGAATAAGCATAATAATCACGGTTTTATCGGAGTAGAGCTTACTTTTTATATACCTATTACAAATAACAATAGCCTTATAGATGCTTGCAGTACCAAAGGCATTGCTGGCACATTGCCCCGTCCCCTGACAGCGACGAAGCCAGAGTTGAACGAGCAAAACAACATATTTCGTAAAAAAACACTTGCAAATAAATAAATAAATATCGCCAGACTGACACACCAACTGTACGGTCTCAAACTAAGGAACGCTTGTACTATGGGTATCGTACAAGGGACTGCCCCGGCGGGGATCGAACCCGCAACCTCCGTGTGCAGTGAGCCGAGCGGTCTAAGCTCGAAACGCTACGCCAAACGGTCGTCTACAATCAGGTTTATTTTTAAGAATCATTATTCTGTCCGTGGTTCTTTTTTTTTAATGGGACTACCCCGCCACACACTCCCACCACTGTAACTCCTGTAAGCCTAAAGCCTGTAAGCTCTGTCCGTGGTTCCACTCATATCTCTCACCGCCATTATAGTGTTACCAATTTATTATAACCTTGGTCACGCGCTTACAGTACTATGAAATTACAGAACACTAAGTTGGTATCTTCAGAAATAATCTTCACCAAGAAAGATAGACTCTAGTGCTATACAAACACATTCTAATATTATCTACAGAAACATTATAACAAGAATTTCAACAGACATCAAAGGATGCTCAGGCGAAACGTTAAAAGTTTCCCACTTCAGAAGCACACGAATACGACTCGTTTAAAATGTTTTCTAGGTACCCACGCTGCAACAGTGAATAGAATCTCAATGGAAATAGTTATTCTATAGGACTTATGGTTTCTATACATAGGTATAACAAAGTACTCTAAACGACATACATTTAGGTAGTAAATATTGGAGAGGTGTCAGAAAATCGCTACATATCGATTTTAGAACCATTAAAATTGTATTGAAGCAATTTTATAGTGCAGGTGTTTCAAAAGTCTGAAATAAAACTCAGAGTTTGAATATGTATAGGGCATAGAATTTAAGAGTACAAAAAAAACAATCGAAATTAGATCACTTTATTCAGATATTTTTTTTCAGAATATTGAATCATCAGATTTCAAATGAGTGAATTTGAATTATTTGATTCATACATTTTTTTTTTCTTTGGCCTGATTCCATTGAGTCAAGTCAGTTCCTTTCAGTTGGTGTCAAATTCTTTGTTCCAAACGTAATTCTACCAATGTCAACGTAGTAGACTCCTCTACTACGTTGACATTGGTAGGATGGATATTGATTTCAAATTTCTTGGGCGACGGTTACCACTTATCATGAAGACCATCATGACTTTTAAACAAGGTTTTGTTAAATAGTGTAGTTTGTAAGTATGTTTATCTAACGAAATTGATTTATTCCAAAACAAGAAGTGTGACTAACAATACCACAAACAAATGTAAATTTAACAGTTGCAGAGGACTCCGAGTCCGAAGTTGTCATTCGACATGGGAAGTTCGCAGCACTTTGGAGGCAGGAATTAACGAGCGAGGACATTAATAAGGTTACCGCCGCATACAATAGGGCTGGCACTCGAATATCCTTCGAGAAAAATTGTATTATCTACAGCCGTTGCACGTTTACCAGTTATAATTCAATAGTTGACTTTGATAATGGGCAAAAAATGTCACGCATGGCGCCATGTTGGAGTGGACTTCTGAGAGTCTCTGTCGTTCTCTATCTCTCGTTATGTGACCTTGCAATAATTTGAATTTGTATTAACACTAACAGAGGTGAAGTGAAAGATAAAGTCAGACCGGTCCAAGCGAAAGCGATAGGTTTGCTGTATTTTTAGAAGCGAGTATATCAGAAGGGAGGACCTTATCAGAAGAATAAAAGTCATACTTTATCAAATATATCGGCCCTAACTCTGCTGGTACACGATTAATGAAACTTGACTTAATTTAAAATGTTGCCATCTTTCTCTAGCTACCATGGAAGAGCACGATAGCAACATTTTAGTTATTTTTTTGGAGAAATAACTACAAACAGATTTATAATTTCATTGGTTGTTGTGGCAACCCTACCACGCAAGTCCCACCGAGGCTACAACTGGGAGTCATATGACTTACTTCCCCTGTTAGCGGATGAGGATAACCCCATTTAGGTTTACGAGTATGTACAGCTGTTGCTGCGGTTCTTCTAGTTACTAACTTGTATTTGATTGATATGCGGGTTAAAGACTGTGGCTCAAATTTTGTAAGCATTTAAAACAAACTTCACCACACTAAACTATTTTTGTCCTGCTCGTGATCCTAGGGCAGGGATGGCGAACCAATGGCACGCGTGCCATTGCTGTCACGCGACAAAACATATTGGACACGACACCGATCGAAACGAGCAACAAAGTAGTAATAATTAAATATTTTTAACAAAGTTTTTACTGAGTGACTAAATCACAATTCTTTGACGGCAAGTCTAGGATCTCATTGAACAATTCTTTAGAAAAAAATGGCACGTTGATCTTAAAAGGTTCGCCATCCCTGTCCTAGAGAATGAGCAAGATATGTTTAGTTTTATCAAATTAGTTAATATGCTGTAAATAAATTACGATCATCATAGGAAAAAGAAGACTTTGCTGTATTTACATTTTTGGCAGATAGTGGCCGTATTTGAGATCTGGATACATTAAAATTTATAGAAATTATCGGTGCTGAGTTCACCGTGTGAATGACCGCATTCTGTGACACCGAATCAGTATTCAGGGTAAAGCAAAGCGACTCAAAATGTGAACAATACAATTTAAATACAATACAATTTAAATCCTAAGCAACCTAGAAAATAAGAAGAAAATACTAAACGCACTATATTTGATAATAGTTCTACCAAAAATAGAGCTTTTCTGAATACCCCCATTTTACAAATAGCAGAGTATAATTAACTTAATCAGGTAGGAGCCAATTCTCAAGAGCTGAACTCTATTTATATTCAGTCTAACACAATTGGCTCTCCGAGTTAACTAAGATCCAGGTGAGAATACAAAACACGGATCGGGGTGTGACGTCATCGAATCGGGTTGAAGGTAGTTTCATTTAATTTTATTACTCCCGAGGGAGAGGGTATTTCGTAACTGTCAGCGATAGGAGCGCAAGGTAACTATATTATACCAAATAGTATGACAGCAAAAGTGCATTTGTTTATTTGTAAATTGTAAGCTACAAATTCGTAGACGGAGCGTCACGTTTAAACAGCTGAAGAGGGAGGATTCACAATCGACGGAAAGTTTCCGATGTCGGAAACGACAGCTTCTATCTTTCTTTTACAAATGAATTACAAACCATTTGTAAGACATCATAATTATAATACTTCTAAATATAGTTATCCAAATACCCATTTGGTAGAGAGGTAAATTATGTTCTTTTCATTCTACAAATCTGGGTACAAGTAGAGTCAAGGATAAATACTAATAAGCTTTTGTTTAATTAGGTGCATTAAATCACTTATTTTCTTTCCTCCAGGCCCGTCGCCTGAGACATTGCAAGGCTGCTCTACATTAAATTACTATCACATAAAACACTAAAGCTGACGTAAGCAATCAGAAAAATGAAATCAGAAGAAGAAATCTAACTCAGTAAAGCTGCATTTAATTTTATTATTCTAGACTAGACAACGCGAAACGGCATTGGCATCCGTAACTGTACTATTCCGCTACGTAAGCCCATTTCGTCAGGTTAGTGATGCGACACTTGAAATACGAGTGATAACAATGGTAGAGCCAAGCTCTAACCAATTGAATTCAGCTCATTTATGGTCTGGCTCGATTGGAGTTGGACCATCCTCTCACAAAAGGTTGGCGTGAAGCAGCATTTATAGCTCTGCGTTTTTAGCCATACCGACATACCAACTGTATAGTCCCAAAGTAAGCAACCTACTAACAAAATGGACTGGGGGTGATGCCAGTGATACCCAGACCTAGGCTAAATTACGAAAAGGCCATTTCCAAAATTTGCCCCGGCGGGAATCGAACCCGCAAAACCATGTGCAGTGAGCCGAGCGGCCTACGCTCGAACCACTGCGCCAAGCGGTTTTGTGTGTACGATAAGCGAGAGAGCCTTTTCTCTCCTACCCCTCTGGCCCTGAGTGGGCCTTTAAGTCGGAAACGAGCGAAGAAAATAAGAAATGTAATATAGAAAACTACATGTATTAACAAGGGCTCTGATTATGTCAGAGGAGAAGCGGCAGATTGTGTACCCTCTGTGCACAATCATTATTAAAAAAAAAAAAAAACGTGCGAAGAATGCTGATGACAATGTATCTATGGTTTACGGTAACTACATCAAATCAGACGGGAATTAGGTACGCTACTAACAAAAATTTAATTGGCAGGCTAATAAATAAATAAATGATGCAAGTTACCAGGCCTTGTTTTGACTGCAAAACCACTTTAATTGTTAGTATCAAAGTGGCAGAATAATTAATTTTTAACAGGAACTTAGTGCTTCATTCAATACACAAAAATGTACTAATGATATGTCATTAATTTTGTTCTGCCATTGTGAGGTTAAAGTTGCAGGATCAGAAAGATTATAACGGACTTCGTGATCACTGATCACTAGCTCATGATCAGGACTGGACTCGAATGGACTAAACCGAAGTCCAGTTCAAGTAGGTAAGTACATTTAATTGGACTGCAAGTGTAGTGACGGTATCTATTAGCAACATTATTTATTGGAGTACCAAAATATATTGCCATCCTAGTAGATAGGTACAACCCTAATATTTTTTTCCTGAAACAAAAACACTTCGCCATTCATTTCCAAACCAAAAGCAATTACGGAAGATAGGCCTTGCAAAAGCTATTTATTATATTCTGCGTAGCCTAGCTTACGTATTGATTAATGGCACTCAGGTATAGGTATATTGTGTATAAAAAATACACAGATAACCTTGGTGGTTAGTTAAATAGAACTTAGCGTCATGTTTATAGTTTAAGCGTTCGTAGGTAATAACAAAATGTTTGATTCTTTTTACGAAAATACATCATCATTATCAACACTATGTATAAGTATCGAACTATCCATAGAACAAAGGTACATGCGCACGTAGAACGAAGTCATTTATTGTATTTTTGAGTCTAGAAACACCGTAACCTTGTTCCCTGTTGTAAGTTATCCACACTAGGTAGATAATTTTAAAATTAAGGTTAAGCTAGATAAGTTTGGTTAAGTTACGCTATGTACGGTTATGTACGCTTATATGACGACCGCTTGGCGCAGTGGTTCGAGCGTAGGCCGCTCGGCTCACTGCACATGGTGGTTGCGGGTTCGATTCCCGCCGGGGCAAATTTCGGAAATGGCCTTTTCGTAATTTGCCCAGGTCTGGGTGTCACTGGGATCGCCCCCAGTCCATTGTACGGTACCCATAGAACAAGCTTTGCTTAGTTTGGGACCGTACAGATGGTGTATCTGTCTGGCGATATTTATTTATATATTATATGGTCAGTTAATATTCTGCCTTGTAAGTACATAATAAATAGTGACGTACCTGTTTCAAGAAAATTGAGAATATTTCTAATATTAAAATATCAAATTTACCAATATCGGAACGACATGCCAACAAATAAATAAAAATGAATACACACCTAATATCATCGTCATCCGGATGATAGTCCGGCGGCAGATCCGGCCGGAGGTCTCCGAGCGCCCGCGCCGCGTGCCTCCTCCGCCGTTCATGCCACAACCGCCTTTGTTCCCTCTCATTGTCTCTCTGAACCCCGAAGAACGTCTGCGTTTCCCTCTTGAGGTAATCCCTAACAGCGACTGTATGCACCCGTCGTAATCTGACGCCGTCTTCTTGCGCGGGTTGAGGTGCTGGGTCCGGGGGTGGTTGGGCGAGGGGCACGGGGGGTGCGGAGACGATGCGAGGGGGTGATGCCGGCGCGGGGTGCGGCTGCGCGGGCGCAGTGGCCGGTGATGATGATTGGCAGGCCAGCTGCGGCGCGAGCAGGCCCGCGCTAGATCGCCTGAAACAATGAGATATTAATTAATTAGATTGCTTATATGATACCACGTAAAGATTTGGCCAATTATTTGAACTTTATCACTAACGGTTTTAGATATTACCTTTAAAATAAACGCAATTCTCCATAATATCCTACTAATATTATTATTGTGAATCTTTGTATGTTTCGATGTTTTGTTACGCAATCACGCAAAAACGGCTGAACGGATTTGGTTGAAATTCGGCACACATATAGTTTACTGCGTGGATTAACACATAGGATGCTTTACTTAAGTCATCCATCAGAAATCGTTCATGCGAGAAAAAAATCGCAATCAAATAAAATTATTGAAAAGGGAAAATAAACAATCGCAATCAGAGCACAAAAACCGTGAATCAGTCATAACAGCCCGATGAGGAGCAACGGAATTCGTTATTCCGGGTACGGCGTCGTCGTCAAATTGGCCGGATTGATTTGGTATTTCCTATTGCAATTCCGTTGCAAATCGACTCACATTCAACGCCAGCCCATCGTCGAACTCCCCGTGAAATTATTCCACTATTTAGAGCCCTTATATCCCGGTGCTACGGACGTCGAACGAGGGGGCCGTGATTGTGGACCGGGATGAAATAGAGTGGGGGAAATTGTAGGCCACGTTTAATAAGATACTGGTATAGTTCGTTCATTTCCCAAAGACGCGTGCTGTGACTCTTATTACATTGGCATATGGGTCAACTTGCAATAATACACGCGTCTTCGTGAAATAAACTGACCATACGCAGAATTGTTACTGTAACATTTTGGGTGTTTTTATCAAGAAGATTATTTTTATGCAATACTTATATCTAAGTAACGTGACGTCACTAGTTTACATTTTAGAAAGCCATCACGTCATGTCACGCTAATGTCTATTAAGTCACGCCAAAGGTGCTGAAATAGTTGAGTTAAATTTACTGTACCTGATAGGTATGTAGATGTCTAGGTAATGATAAACTATTACGTAACTATCATAATAATTATTATATTTCTGAGTTGCGGGCCTTTGTATATCGGCCTGAGAAACCACTGGCCCATTGGCTTAGAATTTATTAGAAGAAATCAACATTCAAGAAACAATTCAATAGTAACTTGACATAAGATAATTTTTTATAATTGACAAAAAAAATGTTTTTGTTCGAATTTCGATATTTTGAATGTTTGTTTTGTTTAAGAGATGATTAATCACGCGTTTCATTCTCACGCGGATCTGGAATATGCTAGACGAGGAATTATTTTGGGGTCCATTTTGGTTTTCCAAAGTGGACGGTCACAATTATGTTTCGTATCGTTTTAAAATGTGTTTGTTACATGGTTATTTGTTACGGAATACAGGGTGGTTCATACTTCAAAGAAAGAAGAACCAGTTGAATTATATTGTCATTTTTCTTTCTTCGATATTTATAAGCAGATTTTCTGGTTATCCATTATTATCTATCCACTATATTCCCAGGTTGACTCGAGTCTGCGCCCTAGTAACAGCCGCAGGTGTGTTCAAAAGTAATAATTTGCACGCAATTGCACGTAAACTAAGACAGCAGGGCGGCTTTTGATATATACGCCTTATTATTCTGTCGCGCGCCACGGGCGTGACATGAATTAGGGCTGAGTCTCACTGTATACAGGCCTTTCGTTTGAAAATAAATAGAGACACTTTTCTGATTATTAAAAACACAAAACATTTCATCTCTCCATTATCAGGTTACCAATTTACATTGAAACTCAGAAAAAGTGAGTGCGCACCTTTAGGCTTTCGAATGTGTTTTATGTTTTCATGAGATGATAGCAATTTGGCGCCATGTCGAGGTTGCGAGACCGTATATAACCCCCAAATGATAATCAAAAAAGATTATTACATATCCGAAATGTGTGAATCATGTAGGTATGAACGCGTAATAAAATACGTATACAAATTACATATAAAACAGCCAACGAGAAGTTTTATGAAATGCTAATAATATTTGAGCTCAGGGGGCTCGCCAACATTCGGGCGGCCATTTCATAAATTTGTAGTTTCTGAGAATTATATAACCTAAGCTATTCTATTTGTTTTTAATGTCGCTATAATCTTAAACGCATGTCTATTGCATAAAGTAGGAATACTTTTAAAATATAATTCGCAAGCTGCTCCACCCTTAGCATCTCCTAAGTGCTTATTTGTCACCAGTCACGATGCTTCGCGTACGCTTCTCCATCTCCGCGGCGCTATGCACAGGTGTGAACCATCCTTTATCTTATTTTTAAAAAAGTTAGATGCGCATATATATACTGATAATGAGAAGTTTATTATGGAACTGGCACTTATACTTCAAAGTAATTTTGTCTCGCTAAGATAGATTTGACACATCTTACCCAACTATTGAAAAGACGCAAGAAGACGAAATACTACTTTTCCCCTAATGGCTTATTTCTATTAGGTCAAACTCCAATGTGATTCTACCAATTTCAGAAACAGCTGACTTCAAACTGACCAATTAAACGCTAGATAAAATCAATTATGGATATCAGAAACAAATATTCCTATTTGTAGTACGAGTAGTAGATAGGTACCTTATTTTTTCAGTGAGCCATGACGATACTCGACGGATATTCTGACGTCACGTCGCAATGGGATTCGAATCTTATTTTTATTACTACTTATACCACTTATCGCTGTGTAGGAAGGTAAAAAAGCTCAAGTTTGAGCGCTGCTTCATTTTTACGTGGCATACTAAATAAATAATCACCGATAAAGACTCAAAGTCTGAGCAACGTTTCAATATTCAGTTCTTAAATTAGTGCCCTCCGTCACGATCCATGAATATCGATTACTCCTCACGTTCAGTATTCCGCTCGCGGGGTCGGGCTAATAACGCGGATACCCAGTCACCATCCGAGTTTCCGACTGATTACTGTTCCTATCATTCCCTGCGAGAATTACATTTGAGATGTGAGCGTGACTTTGTGTGGGTGGAAATTCGTTCTTGTCGTGTGGGAATCGTTTTATTTCCCGAGATAAGAAATATCAAATAATAATGTTGACAAACTAAACGGTATTGACGTTTATTCAGGATATTACTATCAATATAAATATCATAATAGTATTATCAATGTGTTCTATAGGTACATATAATTTCATTTTAGTGACATCTGGATATTCGTTAACTTTGGGAAGTCTCGCATTCACCCTTCTAAGACTATTGTAGTGGTAACAATAACATATGTTTTCGGTATCGTTATTAATTATACTACGGCTGCAATGCACTGTAAAATACTGTATACACTATTGATACCACATTTTTTATAAAGGAAAATAAACTCAAAAGTTTCTCTATTTTTTCCCGCGTGTCAAGACGTAGGTACAACGATTGGCAGCGATACGGAGCAATATCACCAGCCGATATTGCACAGGCGGTAAGAATAGCAATCAGCTAGCACGGATGGCGACTAGGTATCTGCATTACAGGGCCGGTGACGTGAGGCGAGTCGTAAACAATCGGGGAGTGATCGATATTCGTCGTGGAAATAGGCACTTGTTTTTCACTTTATTTTTGGACTTAGCGTATTCGTCTACACCAAATATCGCCAGACTGACACACCAGCCGTATGGTCCCAAACATAGAAAGGTTTGTACGATTAACACTGTATAATAGACTAGGGTGATCCCAGTGACACCCAGATTCGGGCAAATAGCGAAAAGGCCATTTCCAAAATTTTCCCCGATGGGAATCGAACCCGCAACCGCCCAGTGAAATGAGCCGAAGGCCAATACTCAAATCACTGTCCGCGGAAAATTGCACATTATTAGGGTCCCTGACACTCATGACTGACAAACTCGACCGGCGGAGTTAAGTTTTGTTGACCTCTTCCATTATCGATCAACCTATTTGATTTATAATTTTGGAGGTTAACAAGCCAAGGGTGAGTGGTGGGTCCTTATCCTAAAGTGTTTCAAATCACTGTGTCAAATGTGTGTCAAATATATACATAGTCAAACGACACCCTTACACAACGATGACAAACTTCATAATATATGAATAAGAAAGTTTAAGATTAACATCTAATCAAGGTGACACACTGATCTTCTCCCTAAGGGGCGGCCCTACTAATCTTAATTACGGTGTTAGTAATCTCCTGGAGTTGATGACCTCCTGAAACATTGTTAGTGGCAAACCTGCAATAATTGGGGCGGTGATAATAAATCATCTGTGAATTGCGACTGTGTAAGGAAACCTTTATTCAATATAAGCTGATGTGGTTCTACCCGCGTGGTGCTTCGATAAATTAAAAGTAGCCCAAGTTACTCCTTATAACATCGATCATATATAACACTACAACACTGCCAGTAAAAGTCCTGCCGTTTCGCAGATTAATCGGAACAAACAGACAGACACAAATTTTAGAAATGTTTGTTTTATAAGTACTTTCATGCATTTAGTATTAGCTGTTATTTTGAAAACACAAACAGATACTTTAATTTCTTTTCTTTGTATAGATTTTAAAGGGAAATAAATGTCAATGTATAGGTAGTGGTTGCTGTTATAGTAAGCGCTAAAATGATTTTGGCCAAGATTTGGACAGCACGCACTCCAACGAATATTTTCGCGACTTTGCGGCTGATCAGCAGAGAAAACTCGCTTATAGCGGAGAAAAACAGGTACAGATAAAGGAATATTCATTTATAAATTCTCTATTTTCAGTAAATATTAGTTGTTTTGCGCGTAATCCAATGATCCACTGAGGCAGCACTGTTATTTTGTTTGAACACACACATTCACATTCAAAAGTAGAACAAAATATGAGGATAGATGAATAGCATACATGACAGGTGAATATTTTAAGCAGGTATCCTTTAATCCACTCAACCCGTTATTATGTACAAGCAGAAAAAAAGGTAGACACCATTTATTTTTCGAGAAGTACCTTAAAACTAAGAATTTCACGTAAATTAGGTATTCAAGCCTTGTATCAGACGGCAGGGCCCGTAAATAACGACTTTTGTTATTTCAAGTAGCGTTAGCATGACGAGACCGGTATGTTTTTTACATTCCCGGTTATTAAGCCGGAGGGTGTATTGTTTGCTGACCGTACGCGGAAGGGTAATGATAAAAGTGCTTTTACATCGTACATTTCAGTCTATATGTAAGGATTTACATTTGAAAGTTTATGTAACAATGACACAATGTTGTTATTGCCGTAGGTTTGTTTACTGTAATAATAACAATGTGTGTTTACCTGTTTATATTTTGCGTAATTTCCAGTGTACATATATTCTCTCAAAGAGCGCACGTGTTGGCGAAGCCGACCCATTAGAATCTTATAAAATAATAAAAAGCTTGTAACCAAATACAAAAATAACAGGCACAATTACCTCAATAAATCACTGGAAAGTTTTTTCTAGATTTTTTTGGATATATAGAGACTACTTTTGGGGCTCGGTTACCGTTAAATATATGGAAATTATCTGTGTCGGGTTAACCGTGTGAATGACCGCTAACAGGTGTAATTATGGATATTATCTATACGTGGCACTTGTTTAAACCTCTACATCAAAAGACACACAAATACTATTAGCAACTCTTTAACTTTTAAGTTTTAAGTTCATAACTCGTAGCAAGCGTAGTCGGCTACGGAGCTACGCGGCTACGACGCTGTAGCCATTTGTTCATGCTTAACGCGAAGCAAATAACTCACGCTGTTATGTGAAGGCTACGCGGAAATATATTTAAAGTTTTCCACATAGCGGCATAAAGCTCTATTTCCTATGGCAGCTACGTTATTCAAGCGTACAATATTAATAATTAAGGATTTATGCATCTAATTTTTAAACTCTAGCTTAGCTTTTGATAGACCTTGATAAAGTGTTGATCATTTTGTACTGAAAATATGCAACTAAATCCTATAATTTCAATTGAGTACCATCTTAGTCGATAATTATTTTTAATGATTCTTAAAATTTAAATTAAATCGTTTAAAATGTAGGGGTCCGATTCAAGAACTAGTTAGATGTATGTAGAACGTAATTCGTATCATCGTATCGTAGACATCTAAAGTAAAACTACAATACGATTTCTTGTATTATTTTTAAATTTTGAAAGTTGATACCACATTACATCCTACTAATATTATAAATGCGAAAGTTTGTGAGTGTGGATGTATGTATGTTTGTTACTCCTTCACGCAAAAACTACTCAACAGATTTGGATGAAATTTAGAACACAGATAGATTATAACCGGGATTAACCTATAGGATACGTTTTAACCCGATAATCCCGAAAATTTTGCTAAGTTAAAATACTACGCGGATGAAGTCGCGGGGCACAGCTAGTAATTCGATAAAATTACAAATATTCAATTAAATGGATCGTTTGTAATCTTAAAACAATAACTAAATTATATGAGGCATTTTAATAACAGAGGAGATTTTTCAATTTCTCTTTAGCAGCTTAATTTATCGCATTACGTAGCCACGCTTTCGGTGTAACTACCCCCTGAGAGTACAGTAATTAACAATGCAATTTGCAGTAATGCCTGGCAGTAAAATAAACAGAACTGTGCAACTGGATCCTATATTTCAAAGCGAGAATATCTTACTTGAAAATCTTTTAAAGGTTTCTTTGGATTGTACTTTACTTTCTGCTTTCATTTTAATTAGGGATTTGATAAAGGTTCCATTTTAGTGATCATAGCACTCAATTGTTGCTTAGCCTTTGAACTATATATGGGGCAAATCAGGTTTTCCAGTAGGTAAAATACAGTAGGACTCAAATATGAGTTCAAAATATTGTAATAATTAATAATAGAGGGCGAGGTGAAAACATTAGAATTATAGTATTTTTTTATGTTTTGCTATTCAGTTCGTCTAAGTCTAAAATCAACACAGGGAGATTAATAAGGGTGAATTTCGAAAATAGCATTTACTAATTTCAATTAATGATAATTAAAATAAGTCGGGTTTTCCTTCCTGACGCTATAACTCCGGAATGCACGAACCGATTTCCACGGTTTTGCATTCGTTGGAAAGGTCTCGGGCTCCGTGAGGTTTATAGCAAAGAAAATTCAGGAAAAAAATCAACAGAACGCGGACGGAGTCGCGGGGCACAGCTAGTTAATGATAAAAATGTGAATTAAATAATTACTTCTGATCTTAAATTCAACATGTACCAACTCTAATCTTTCTCTATTCTCAGTAAAATTGTGAATATAAGTAATTCTCAGTATAAGTGTGTTTATTATTGATTTTGATCAGGATCAGAATTTAGTACAGAGGTAAGTTTATGTACTACAATAATATTGGCTACTTTTTGTCCTCGACAACCACGCGCTCGAGGCCGCGGCTATAAGTGCTTGTACTAAATAAATTATTTACGTTCATAGCGGGTTGAACCAAAGCGCGGGCTCACAATATATTATGACTAGGTAGGTATGACATACTTATTCATTAGTACGTAATACGCGAACCAAGTTACTTTAATAATAATTATCATACCGAGTAGGTACCGTGTTTAATTAAATGTGCCTACCTGCGAATATTATGTTACGTATATAAAGCCTTGCTGTTATTTGTTTGTTAAGGGCAAATATTTTGGTAGAATTTCATATTTTGAAGTAATATCCTTTGATAATAAGTAGGTAGGTTTAATTATTTATGTGTTGTACTTGTGGTCGACATTCGACCATAATTCATTTAAATTTTAATTTTAAACGTATATAATGTTCTATTGTCAAAGACTTTGTTGATACTGGCACGCAGAATGCACTATGGAAACCCACCCTCCGGCATAAAGAAAAAAAAACTGTCACCGTTTGTCAGTCACACAGTCAGTCAGTTACCAAGTAGACGTTACAAATGTGTGTATGTCAAACGAATTTTTTAAAATAAATAAAGCATTACTGTGAGTAATACTTTATTTATTTTAAAAAATATTAGCTTTCTGTACTCCTTCTCTATATAAATATATAGATTACAATTCAGGTGACATTAGGTCTTAAGAGTGTAAAATTTGTATTTTTCTTTTCATTTCCCCGTCCCTGTTTCTTTTATTATTTAGATTATCTGGGATCGCCCCAGTTCAATGTACGGTACCCATAGTACATGCGTTGCTTAGTTTGGGACCATACAGTTGGTGTGTTCGTTTGGCAATATTTATTTATTTGGATTATTATTACTGTTTTATTTGTGACAAACGATTCGCTACTTTAATCCTTCTACTTTATATTTACAAGTTTTACAACATTTTTTTTTACGAGTCATAAATAAGCGAAGAAAATAAATTTCCAGTAATAAATTTCGTCGTTGCCCAACGTATCGAGCGCAACCGATAAATAAAGGCGTTTCTGCAAAATATACGAGTAGTTGAAATACCACTTGTGAGGGTAGGCGCGGGTCGGAGTGCGGGAGAGTTAACAACTATCAACTACCGAATAGTTCCCTAAACTATTTTGATGTGGAAATTAATAGATATTTCTATCAATACTAATATCTCTAGTTATATTATGCCTGTAAATGCTCTAACATAGATTTTATTAATACATTTATAAAGTCTTATTTTAATAATGCGCGTTAAATCCAAAATAAAAAAATGACGGTAAAAATAAAAAAATAATCTGACGGTATAAATATTTTCTGTTTATTGGTTACAGCTAGTTAATCAAAGGTCAGCTGTTAGAAAGAAGCCATCAAGGCGTTATTTATGCAAAATATTATGCATTATTAAAATAAAATACCGTTTCTTAACCATATCGAAAATTTGTGCATAAATTAAATATTAGGTACCTATATTCAATATTAGTTTTTTCTAAGGTAGTTAAATCTTATCACAAAACTGCTCTCATCTAAATAAATAAAAAACAATAAAGCGGGGATCAAAGTTCGCGGGAGTAAAAAAAAATTGTCGCAACCTTGCCCGCTGTCACTCGAACGTGTCCCATTCCACTGTAGCGTGCTTTGCAGCAATACGAAGGAGGGTCATGCTTATCGAGGGAATCTCTTCCGCGGCGGAAAGCCGGAGCCGACGTCCCGATGTTTACTAACAAAACTTTCAACTCGTAAACCTTATTGTTAGCGCTGAAACTTCTGACAGCACGCCCAACTACTTTGAGGAAATGCTTTTTATAAAATTTATTGTTACGACATTCGTAAGCTGGAACACCTGATACGGTTGAAATATGATTTCTTTTTTTTACCATGGTTATTTCAATTTCGATAAATATTTCCTACCTTAAACAATCCTCATAGCAAAATGAAAATACAAGCGTATAACTACAACGTTTAAAAGTATTCATATTAATATTGGTGACGCCAATAAAATATAATATTGACTCATTTGACACCTTATAATCCAATTTCGAGAGGCCCAGTTATGCTTTTTGCCAAAACAACTGTCTGATAATCAAAATCCAGGTTAAAATCAACAAAATAAATACGCTTATTTAAATATATTTAACCCAAATACAGTCCTATAGTTCCAAATTAGCAGCCTTAATCATAATTCTAGCATATCTTGATGACTTATCAAACGTCGAGTAACTAGCGGCCAATCAGATTCTGCGTGGGCGAGTAATAAGACCAAAATGAAACGCTTGCCCCAGATTCTCAAAAAAGAATATCACGGAATATTCCATATAATAAGCTTTCACTTAGGTCTCGCACCGCCATCTAGGGACAGTAAAAAAACGCAAAAATTGCAGGCGTGTAGGTAGACCTGTTTCCATTTCGAGGGAAACTGGGACTAATAAAATTCTGCCAAATAATACTGGGCGTTTGAGTTCCAGCAACGATCGCTGTCTCGCCCTATTATGAACTTAGTCGGTAGCAAGCGAAAGGCTTTCATGGCAAATATGAAATAATAATACTAAGTCATAACGGTCTCGAATATTCGCAAAAATGGTACTCAGAATGAATTACAGCGAATGGAGTGTCGCTAATGACTTCCGGTGGTTATTTCCCAATCGAAGTCAACCACATCATTACTAACCAGGAAACGCACTTTCGCCTTCATGAAACTAGACCGTACAACTTGTTGTTCCACTCTAGTACCTACTTAGAGTGTTTCTAAAGTGATAGAAACAAGCTATCGTTAATTGTCTACAGCTCATGTACGAGCTAGCTAAAAAAAATATTCCCTTTCTTGTAAAAAAAATGAATTCGGTTTATTTTATTTTTATTTATTTATTGAACACAAAACAGGTTACAATCGTGTTAGCATGAAGTAAATGTTTACAATTCTAGAGATTATATATAATTATAACCCAAAAGCTTGTGTTACGTAAAGTTAACAATATCGACGGTACGAGTTAGACAATATAATTAACTAAAGTGTATGTAAATGTAATAATAACCTAATAATATACGTAACAAAAATACAACAACTAAAATTTTCTTAAAATTATTTTAAAACTATTTTGGTGACAAACATTTGATGTAGGTAGGTAAGTGCTTAAATGTATGTTTAGGAACTAATCTAAATGTAATGCAATTATGAGTCCTTGATGATAATGGTTTCATGTTAACAGTCAAATAATGTTTTAATACACAGTCTGAAGATCTATGAGCACACTCTCGTACAGCGATTTTATAAGACATAAAATATACGGAAATATGCATTTCATAATCATATTTTCATATATTTTATAAATTTACGTAAGTAGAAAAGTATATAAAGTTTAGAATGTCATACCATTTTTACGTCAGCGCTTGGTTCCTCTGATATGTTCATAAAGAACCTTATCTATAGTGTTTTAGCGTTGAGCTTTCCACATAACCTTAACTTTCCACTGCACATCACCTTTATATTTCAGAATATCTCAAAAGTTTTAATATAACAGGCAATGTATTTTTCCGATATTATTGAATTTTATATTTTGATACTTACTTCGGTATCACCGTAGCAAGTAACCAACTAAGCTACGGCCACGTCTCTCACTTACGCTCCTATAAATTTAACTTCAAAGATAGCTTGAATCATAACTCAGCTACGCCTTGTACAAAACGAGCTCTAAAACTAAAGCTAGGATGGGAGAAGATTTATTTCGCCATCGCTGGCAGTCTTCAAGATCTCTCGGTGTGCACGTCGCTTTACTCAAAGAGATAGGGTTGCTACATTCAATAAATTTATCACTTTCTAATCTAGCACACTTTATGTTTCTATAAACTATATTGTTGAGATTATTCACTCAAAACATGTCACCTATCTGTTTTATGTGCATATGATGTAAATAAATCTTATATTCTTATTTATTAAATTAATAATTTAGCCCTTTTGACGTCCCACTCCTGGCCACAGGCCTCCCCTCACTAAGAGGAGGATTCAGGCCGGAATCCACCACGGTGACCCAGTATGAGTTGGCGGATTTCACATGATTTTCGAAAATTGGTTAGATTTTCTAAGACATGCAGGTTTCTTCATGATGTTTTCCTTCACCGTAAGCAAGTAATAATCATATAAAAATTATAACCCAGAGGCGCGAGTAAGGGTTTGAACCCAAGAGCCGGTGCCCGCAAAACGCATGCTTAACCAATCCGCTATCACTGCTGTTTGAATATTATGGTTATAAAATTTATTTACGCTAAGAATTAAGTGAAATTACGAGTATTTGTGGTATATCAGAAATTGCCTAACCCTATTGCTATCTGAAAGTGTTCGCTTTGAGATGCGGTAAATTCCCGTCTATCGCCAACGTACCTACTATGTGAAGGGTGTCGGAACGGCGAGGTATAAATACTAATACTGCTCTATGCATATTTAATACATCTTATCCGAACGGATACATTTTACATGGGAGACACGTACTGTATTATCGATGGGCGGAAACAATTTTGGGTAAGGAAGATGATTGCAGTGCTATTACTGGTGCGACGTACTCTACATTTCTGGGATGGGGATTGGATATTCTGGAACGGCGTACAAAACTCTATCGCCATAGAGATGCCTCCGTCATTTGTGGATAAATATGCCTTTCGCTTTGGACTGATTTTTTGACATAAATACAGGAGTCTTAAGTGTCCGTAATAATAGGTACTTGGGCTTGGATCAGTATCGGGCATATAATTAAATAGTATTTATAAATTTTTGATAGAAACGGATTTTTAATAGTTTATCCCAGCCACTTTAAATAAATGTAATATCTCAAGCATTATATATTTTTTAGCAAACTTTTTCTCTCATATATTGCTGCTCCTCAGGCCATTGAGTATGTGTGGCCGCACCACAAACGGTGTGATTAATATTCAAAGGCCCGTTACTCAGAAAAAAATATAGGATATGCGTCTAGGCCGTACATATCAGTACATATCAGCCGTACTTTTTATTTTTATTTTTTTGCGCTGGGAAATGCATTTACGCATACCGCCTGAGAACGGGGGTCTATATCAGCCGTACCTACCGTATATGTATATAAATTGTTATTTCGGTCTTTTGAGACACCCTGTACATGAAATCCAAGATTGAATGTTCCTGTAATAATAATAATTATGAATTGTAAAAAGGTACCTATTCTAAATTCAAAATAATTCCAGTTTAAAAATGTATTAATCTAATAGAGTCAGCGCGAAGCTGTCTTGATTTGAAAAACAACCGCTACTGGTAGCTGGTAGCCTAACTAATGGGTTTCAGTGTAGCAGTTCATTCACTCCGCTGGAGGCCAATGCTCACATTCTATGTTCCTTCAAATACGACATATACAATAAAATAAATATTTTCTCCAAGTAAAGTGGACTCTGATACATACACATTTGAGTCCATTACTGAATAAATCGAAATTACACTACGAAGTACGTTCAATAACTGTCTCCTAAACTTCTTTAGATTCGATCCATAGGTCGTTACTCTTTAAAAGTGCTTAGTCGAACGAACTTTGACAGTCCAGTTACTTATAAACAAAATTTCACTCAGTCAGACATAAAATACTTACTACAAATGCATTCCCTCTAGTTATAACTATCGATTAATTAATACAGTAACGCATTATGAATACAAAAGTGAGCTTAAAAATCTAGAATATAAGTCTTAAGCTCAATTCACAACGGGGTGGCAGCGGCCGGCAGCGGCGCCACGAGCACTTTCAGTGTGAAATAATTTTAAACTTTATCTACAATCGTAAAAGACCCAGAGTCGCTTGAAAGCTCGAAAAGGGCGCGCTACATTTTCGAGTAGGATAGGCGCTAGGTCTAATATACCTCCCTAAACACCGTCAGTAAAGTGGCGGATTGTTAATAAACTTCTTGGAGGAGTTTGAAAAATTATGTTGACCCGCTTTTGTTTCAATTGCCAACCATCACGCTCGTTTATGGAAATACATATAATGGTAAATACTCCACCAAAATTACACATTGTAATTTATTACAATTCAAAGAAATACATGTTCCGGAAATTGAAACAAAAATTTGAATATCACTTTTCCAGTTCACACCAAAAAGTCCGGGGCGTAAGTTATCCCTGGTATTTAATAAAGACAAATACAATTTATGCATTTCTCTCAATTAATGTAATTAACTTACAGTCCACATTTGTTTATAAATGAGAATAAAAGGAAAATCGTGTTAAAGAATCTCACATTCCAATTTTGAATTTAAATAAAGTATCCCAGGGCGTTGACCGCGTGCATTAATTATTTAGCCGGAACGACGTGACTTTGGAATTAAATTATGAATTCATACGAACTGAATGGATAATTAGCACCATATTACAACGATGAAAGCGAGCTTTTTGGTAATATGAAAAGTGAAGGAGTCTTTGTTTTTGTGCCCTCTTTAGTTTACGTGTTGACGACGGTAAATTAAAACAATTTTTTTTGGCTCAGTCCATAAACTTCATAAAAGTGACCCCTTATTCACACGGCAAATGATCTCATCTTTACTCATCATACTAATATTATAAAGAGGAAAACTTTGTTCGTTTGATTGTAATGAATAGGCTCCGAAACTACTGAACCGATTTGAAAAATTATTTCACTGTTGGGAAGCTACACTATCCCCGGGTGACATAGGCTATATTATATTTTAAAAAAATTAGGGATCCTTACTAAAACTCCAATAATGTAACCGTAATGTACCCGTGCGAAGCCGGGGCGGGCCGCTAGTACATTATAACCGTATTCGGATGATTTCGTTCCTAGAACAGGATACATTGCCGTGTGAATGATGTACATTTATATTAAAGTATGAAATTAATGGTGGTAGAGCCAAGCTGTATCCAACTGACTACAGCTCATATAATGGATTACGGGTTGTCTCGACTAGGGTAGTACTACCCTATCACAGAAGATCGCCGTAAAGTAACTAAGTATAATAGCGGCGTTTTGTACGATGAGCGAGAGAGCTGGAAGAGGCCATCTTCCCCTCCCTGTACTCCACTCTACTTCAGGTCAGCAACGTGCGAGAAATACCATGGGTATTGCAAAAATTCAATCCCGTGGTAACTGCTTAACATAGGGTGGATCGTACGCTTGTTTGACGACTTTGTTATATAGAAAAAAATTGTATTTATCGATACAAAAATTTACATGAAGCGACCCAGGGTACTAGGAGCTCATAATTAGGGCTCATTATTAAACTACTCCAGTTTAATGTTATGACGGCACACGCTTCGCAATTTGAAACCTACCCGCAGCATCTATAGCGTCATATTCCGCTAATTATGTCGCGGGCAGCTGGGCGAAAGCGCAAACAGGCGAGGCCGCCAAACACACATAAATTAGTCCTGATGACGTATACAGCTCAAATGAACTGTAAATAATACGTGTTTGCACATGCATGTACCTACTTAATTGGAGAATAATTTAGTTATCTAGTCACTCAATTTTCATAGTAAAAATATTTTTTTTTAACTATGTATAAAATTCTCATCTCCAATATAAATGAACCAAACGTTTTTGCTTCATCTTGAAACACGCGTCCGTTTCAGCTGCATGTGTGCGAACAATTCTAAATTTTTTTTTAAGGAAAAAGAAACTAGAAAAGTACCTATCAGGGCTTACAATCTAGAATTTATATACAAACTGAAGATAAGAGTATGCGGTACGGAATCCAGTACAGTCTCCTCAAACAAGCTACAGGCCTCAATTAATTAACCAGATTCAAGAAAAGCTTTTTATTTATTCTATTTGTTTTCAGAATTTTATCAAATATTTGTGAGAGTTCAGTGGCCGAGACAGTCCGTTTGAATCATTGATGGCCTCCAAGAACATATGAAAACAGCGGTGCTTTGTCTTCTTTTTTTTTGATACCTTCTTGAATTGAGTAAGGTAGTATTCAAAAAATACTACTTACCAACGATTCTGTTGAGGTTTTTGTTCGTTTGAAATAATATTAATTTTGTTTTCGTTTACGTATTTGATTTTCCTTTGTTATGGTACAATAACAATACAGTATGTGGTTATATAGAAAACAATTAACTAAGGTCACACTCGTAAAAAGTTTGTACATAATGGCCGCCGGGTATTTTCGCAGTGCCCCTTCCGCCCACACTCGTCGCACTATGGCAAGAAAGTTTTAACTATTGAGTTCATGCTCTATAGTGACGGATCGTTCAAGAATAGCTCAAACAGATACTAACCCACAGACTTTACTAACCGTGATAATAACCACACATTATTAGTAGTCCAGTTTTCCCCTAGAGTTTGCCTCTTCAATCTTGGAAAATATTTTGACCTACTTATCTAAATATATATAACTCAAAGGTGACTGACTGACTGACTGACTGACATAGTGATCTATCAACGCACAGCCCAAACCACTGGACGGATCGGGCTGAAATTTGGCATGCAGGTTGATTTTATGACGTAGGCATCCGCTAAGAAAGGATTTTGATTAATTCTACCCCCAAGGGGATAAAATAGGGGATGAAAATTTGTATGAAACTTTGTCAATCAAATTCCACGCGGACGAAGTCGCGGGCACAGTTAGTTCAATTAATATTATTATAATAGTTATATAGGCATTTGTGTGTGTGGATTTTTTTCTTTGATTTTTAACGCGAGTGTCCCCGTGACTTAAATAAGTATTCCAAATGGGATTATTTGGACATGTGGAATAAAAAAATACAAAAAAGTTTCATAAACATTTACGAAACGTAACTCTTTGTAGATATAGAGTCATAGTTAAGAACTGGGAATTTACCCGGTGGGACAAAAAGGCAGTATATTTTATAAAACATTGACTGTTCCGGTTTCGATACATGGTTTTATTTCATGGTATCGCAGTCAGGATTTGGCGCAACAACTCGGAACGGGTGAACAAAGCACATTCGGACTGGTTTTAAAATTAATGTCTCTACCATAGAGTTTGAACGACGTAAAGTTTTGCGAAATATGAGGAGAGTTCTTTTAGTATGTAATAATAGGAAATTTGTTATTATAAATGCAGCCTATATAAGATACCTCATTATTTTAAGAAATGTAGAGTTTGAGACAGTGTTACAATAAGTATAAGTCTCTTTAATCCCTTTAGTAATTTAACACTCAAGTTATTTCTTCGTACTGGTTAATAGGTATACAATAATAATAATAAATTTACTTCGCATTCATTTCCTTAACCATAAACTCTACATCCACTCTACACGTAGCGAGAAAACATGTTTAAACATGGATATTAATAACTCAATTAAACAATTAACGGATTTCAATTTATTCAACTGGCATTGCTCTGAAAACGCAACTCATTTCGTGAAATACCAATACGTAGAGTACACGAAGGGTAGTAGAGTACGTGGAGTATTTTTTCCAACAGTAGGCCATAATATCTTATATCCTATAAAACAAATAAATTCAAAAGTGTGTTTGTCTGTAAATTTGACTAAGGATCAAATGGTTTATCATTTTATTTTATGAAATTTGGTATATAGGTACTTTGGAAGAACACGATGATTTAGTTTTTATTTGACAATTCAACGCAAATGGGCCTGTGCATAAATTATGATGTCTCATGGTCGTACGTAGTGTTCATAAAGCGATCTTTACCCAGCAATAGTGTCCATTCAATTAAAATTATAATATGAATTAATATTATATAAGGGGTGTCATTTTAATTTTACGGTGGTAAAGCCAAATTGTAACCAATTGCCAGCTTATATACGACTGGCTTGATCAGATCAAACTTCCGCTGCTCTGACTTTTTCCGATACAATGAAATGATAAAATATGAAACTGAGTGGATCCGCATAAATAAATATTTTTATCAAAATTACTGATTTCGATGGACAATTCACACTTGTCAAAATTGTTTTCACAAAAAAGACGTAATGGATCCGAAGACAGTTTCCCTGTATCTTTTATGGTTTCCGATTTCCTCATACTGTCCCAGTTAAAAAAACACACTTTATAAATTAGCTAGACAGGAATGTATTATTACGAATAATCCAATACAATACTGATCGTTTCCACAATGCCCAGCCTAAGATAATGTGGAGTTAAACTCAAATTTGAGTTTCGAGACAGATATGCAAATCCTCAGGCGCTTAGCCCAGTTTGTGTGACGAGCTGCATAAGCTGTTAGCGGTAACTGGCAGCTTATTGGGCCTGTGGGGGGAGAGAGGGGTGTACGGTCGATATTCCAGCGAGCCACTGGCTATGAATTATTTCTTAGTGCAATTATGGGCCGCTGTCCTGTTATGACGGCAGATGTTTTTCAATGGCGGCTTACAATATAGGGTTGAGCGATCAGACTGCGAATGAAAATTAAAATATTAATTTCAACTTGATGACTCTATCCGTTTCCGAGAAAAAGGGCCTTGACAGACAGACAGATGGACAACAAAGTGATCCTATCAGGGTTCAATTTTTTCCTTTTGAGGTACGGATCATTAAAAATGTTTGTAGAGACAGTAAATAGAGTGTCGAGAGTTATGGAATGTGTATCTTGACTTGTCTTTGTTATGTCCCGAAATGGTTCCGAATTTTGTTTTACTAAAAAAACAAACTCACCTTGAAAATAAGTTATTGTAATATTGTTTTTTAAATATTTTACACCAACAGCTTTAGCGGAAAATTTACTTGCAAATTGCCCATTGGAAACTACACAGAACACTTTATTGGAAACCGGTAACACACGGCTTAAATGATTACAGTTAACTACTTATAGTTAACTCTATTATAATATAATATGTTGTATTATTCGTAGGCTTGATAAGTTATTAGAGTACCTTTAAAAAGGATCAAATATGCAGTTGCCGTATGTAAGCAAGATAATAAAAATTAACAGATAGATAAGTTATCTTAAACTCCAATTGCCAAAGTGCAAGAGTTAAAATAATACACTAACGGCCAAATACTGAAACGACATTCAAATGATAATTCCCTAATAAGCTGAGACGTCATCAACTATTATTTTCTTGTATGCTGCATCAAATAAGAAGATGCTCACATATTTGTTGCGTTTGAATATTCATCGGAAAGTTAAATCGATTTCACCACAATTTCCTCACTTCACACCGCTGTCGTGTTGCAAGTTCGCTAATGATAGTTCCGTCACATTACCGACGGCGGTGCATTCGTGGAGATTGAACTTTTAAAAGTCCCACGCTACATTCTATTAGTACACTCTATTTATTGACCGTGCTTGTAATTAGGTCGCCTAGATAGGCCAATGGACCAATGCACTCTGATCAAATTAAATCAAATAATGTTATATTTCTAAACCACATATCTTTTTTTTTAAGTGCAGAACTTAAGCTCATGTTTCATTCATTCTTCAGGTACGATGCTTTAGACATACCTTGAGACAGACAAAAACAAAAGAACTTATAACATAGTATGTTGCAAAAATGGTATAAGGGGCCTCGCTCACACGGTCTAGATTCGAATCAGCGGCGTTGAGACGCGGGCGCCCAAGCGACGCACTGCGTGTAGATTTTCTTCAGGAATATAAAGGCAGTGTCATTGAGGTAACGTCACGGCGCAGTTCTGGCGGACCGCGAAGTGTGCCTTTCCCCGACGCCATCGCCGCTATTTTGTCCTTTCTTTTCATGCGTGACGTTGTTGCTGGATATGAAAAAGCATATCTGGGCCTCAACTTTTTAAAAGGCTCTGTACCACACTATTTTATCGCTGATATCGATATATCCTATAAATATTGCGTATAAACGATATCAGTTTAAGGACCATGTGCTCATCCTTATCACTTGTATACACAATAACCACCCTATAATGATGATTTATTGTTATCCCGCTGATAATTTACTAGCAAGGGCTACACGTGTATCGGTCCTTACTGCTAATTTATGCCGAGTTGTGTATTATGTACAAACACTGGTCCATGATACTGTTAGCACATGCAAATGCCGCTAATAAGGTTATTCAGCTAACTATAGTTAAATTGTAAACAGTTCCGAGATCAATGTTGTGGCCTAAATGCAAATCACAATTTGAACCTCAAATTTCCGAAGCTACCGGCTTTGGGGTAATGGGAATCTCCATTTGTCCACTACAAAATCGAATTTGCCCATTCATAGTATTGCTATGGAATGAAACCGTTTTCAGTAAACTCATAACGGTTTAGGATTTCGAAAATAAGATACCGGTTTTGCTGGTCCAATAAATTGATCATTTATTACAAGGTATTTTTTGATATTGCACAAAAACAAACAAAAAATATATCATATTTCCTCATTATTTGATGTTGGTTAAAACAAAATAAAAAAAATCGCGCCTTCAAGCCGTAATTGGCCACATTCCACAACAAGTAGTCCTAAAATAGTGAACACAAGCTATAGTAGGTATACTTACTAAATTATGTACTAAAGGCACTATAACCACAAAAGAGGCCTACCTATACTCATATACACCAAAACAGCCTCCCCACGGGAATTAAGGCTTTTAATATAAAAGCAAAGTTGCTTCTCTGAACAACTCATCAACGTAGAACTCGTGTACGTATATCATATGACGTATACGCCATTAAGGAGGGTTTTTTTTAAATTCCATCCTTAGGGAAAAAGGCCACAACCTTGAAACGGTCAGTGAAACGAATTGTACTCTTGTTGGAGCTTTCGACCGAGTTGTAGGGATAAGTTTTTGGAATTTAACAATACATCGGCAGACAAGCATCGGCGACTCGCCTGAAGTTAAGAAGTTACTGAAGCCTATAGATGCTTGAAATACCAAAGGCATTGCTGGACTGCCGCCGACCTGAAGGGGAGTGGCACAGAGGGAAGTAATCGGAGGGGATTTGTCTTTCGGCTCTCTCAATTTTCGTACGAAACGCCGCTATAATAGCTACTTACTTTACACCGATCTTCTATATACATACAAATAAATAAAATTGGAGGGTCTGTTTGTAATATCAAAATAACACCTTTTCACTAAATGCATATGAAAGTACATACGACGCCTATAACAAAAACGCGATTTTAAAAAAAAATTGTCTGTCTGTCTGTCTGTGTGTTTGTTCCTGGTAATCTCCGAAACCGCTAGACCGATTTTGACGAGACTTTCACTGGCAGATAGCTGATATTTTAAGGAGTAACTTAGACTACTTTAGTTTTAGAAAAACAATTAGGGTTCCGCGTAAAAAAATAAAAACACATGAAATCAAAGAGTATCTCGGAAACGGCTGGACCGATTTTGACGGGACGTTCACTGGTATATAGCTGTTGTTATAAGCAGTAACTTACGTTATTTTTATTTTGGAATAACAATTTTTTAAAAATGGGTCCTGCTACGCGGGCTCAGAACGCGGGAGCGGGCTTTTTTGTTAAGTTAAATTCCACGCGGACGAAGTCGCGGGCTCAGTTAGTCTGCAATATAACAATAACCCGTATACGAGGTGTAGCCAACTGTCTACAGCTTGGCTCTTCTTACTTCTCTTAATATCAAGGTCTATTTTCTAGTCATGAATATAAAACAAACGATATATTCCATCAACCAAAATAATAATTATTATTTACTAATTATAATTAGTATTACACTAAAAGCAACAAACACAAAGCCTACTCACATGGTCATATAAAATAAGTGTACCTCGAAATGGCCAATTTAGATTTCCATTTCACGTCATGATTTCCTTAATGCGTTCAATCTAAATTCTGATCGCACCCATTTGGTGATCACTCGGCCTACAGTGTGTGCCCGATATATTGGCTCCAATTAATCATGTTGGTATTGTCTGAAAATATATTGTGGTAATTGTTATTGAAAGCTCGAGCGTCGTGCTGGCTGTATCAAGCGGGTGGGTGTAGGTATATTGTTGGAGGTTCGTTTATTGGAGTGGGATATTTGTAACCTGCTTTAAATGGACCATCTGTTTTTTATTTTATTTTTTCTTTACTTACCACCAACTTGCAACCACCCAAAGCAAACCGAGCAGCCTATGCTGAAACCACTGCGCCAAGCGGTCGTCATCAAACACAATTTACAGCAACATCATCACCTGCCTTACCTTTTTCCATTATCTGGGGTCGGCGCAGTATGTCTTTTCCTATCATACTCACATCCACTCCAAACTCGTTCATATCACTCTTAATACCATCCACCCGTCTTTTCTTGGCTGAATCTATACACATTCATATTCATCACTCTTTTAGTAAAATGCTTCTCATCCCTTCTCATCACATCCCCAACCGATTGCAACCTCCTACTTCTTACTTTCTTTAACATTTACAGCAACCTCCCGACAAAATTACTCTATAACGATGGCGATTGGACGCGATTATTGTAGAACCTATCAAGGTTAGGCTACGTTAGTATTTATAATAATACTAGCTGAGCCCGCGACTTCGTCCGCGTGGAATTTAACTTAACAAAAAAGCCCGCTCCCGCGTTCTGATCCCGCGCGACAGGACCCATTTTTTTAACTTTGTTTTCTAAAATAAAAGTAGCCTAATTTACTGCTTATAACAACAGCTATCTACCAGTGAAAGTCCCGTCAAAATCGGTCCAGCCGTTTCGGAGATAATCTTTGATTTCATGTGTTTTTATTTTTTTACGCGGAAACCTAATTGTTTTTCTAAAATTAAAGTAGCCTAAGTTACTGCTTAAAACATCAGCTATCTGTCAGTGATAGTTCCGTCAAAATCGGTCTAGCCGTTTCGGAGATTAACCGGAACAAACACACAGACAGACAGACAGACAGACATTTTTTTTTTAAATCGCGTTTCTTTTATATATGTCGTATGTACTTTCATATGCATTTGGTGAAAAGGTGTTATTTTGATATTACAAACAGACACTCCCATTTTATTTATTTGTATAGATAGTTAAGAAACATAAATCATTGACGTTAATTGAATATTAAAACACAGGTGGCTGCTTAATATAATCATCTCAGGTATCTATTTCAATCACAACAGCATATACAAGTGAAATTGTGAATTTTAAACTGCGAAATAAATCATAAATTTCTATTCAAAATACTTTACTTGCTCGGTCGACTCTGAATAAATTAGAGTAAGACAAAATTTAATGAAAACTTCTAGTTAGCAATTGCAAACTCACGCACACATAGGTACACTAAGATGAAAATATAATTACTAACTACTTACAATACAAAACGTTTTTCATAACAGTTTTTCTGAACGTGTATGAAGCATAAGAGGTGTGTCAGGATCGTATAGCTTGAGGTATTAGCTGGCTCTGCTTACTCGCTTGGGCTTTTGACAACCGCTTGGCGCAGTGGTTCGAGCGTAGGCCGCTCGGCTCACTGCACCGAGTGGTTGCGGGTTCAATTCCCGTCAGGGTATATTTCCGTAATTTTCCCGGGTCTGGGTGTCACTGAGATCGCCCCCAGTCCATTATACGGTACCCATAGTACAAGCGTTACTTAGTTTGGGACCTTACAGTCGGTGTGTTCGTGTGGCGATATTTGTTTATTTATACAGGCGTGAGTAAATGTATGCCTGAAATACAGATTTTTCCGGCTAAAAGCGGCATAACCCTTATATAAAACAGTCTGTAATTAAATTGCCAAATAAGTGCCCTACTTAAGTAAGATCATTTGTCCTACCTAGTCTCAAAACTCACATATATAGCAGCGCGGATTCAGTGCTGTTGCTGTGCCAAAAGTTACAACATTGCTAGAACCGCAATTGTAACCGACACAGATATATTTACAAAATACTATGTAAGTTTTGTCTCAAGGATGTCACTAATTTTATTTATCTCGAACTTAATCATTATGATTTGTTCTTATAGGAATTTTAAATTTAATTGTGAAACTACAATCACTTAAATGATATTCTCCGAGGTCCCCTTTAGTTCCAAATGAAGAATAAGGGAGCCGGAAAGTTGGCGGCGACATTATAAATTAATTAACAATGGAAGGCTTGTAGTCTGGGCCTCGACAATTAATAAGATGGCGTGGCGGTACGCGGGCATAGTGCCAACCCTGCCTAGACACTTATAATTATGACTTATTTCATTAATGCCAGGGCATAGTGCTTGTTTCAATTGGCTGAACTTCCGAATAGTTTGTATTTATAGAAGCACTATTTATCTATACTAGTAGTCGCTCGTGGTCGAAATTTGACCATAATTCATTTTAATGTTTAGTTTAAACTTTATTAAGGTTCTATTGTCAACTATTAAGTACTAAAACCCAAAACCTTCTTGATTGATACTGGCACGCAGAATGCATTATGGAGGACCCGCCCTCCGAAATAAAGAAAAAAACCTGTCACCGTCAGTCAGTCATTCAGTTACCGAGTGGAAGTTATAAATGTGTGTGTGTGTCAAACGCAGGATAGTGTGTGTAATTATTTATTTATTAGCTTAATGAATTTTTATGCATAATTTAAAACAAATATTAGCATTCTGCACTCCTTCTCTATATAAACTATAAGAAAATTTCATTCTCCAAGGTTTTTGCTTCACGTATATATAGATGAATCTTCCTCATCTGACAGCTCTACCGAAAGGAATAGTAGAGCCAGTGCCATAAGTGCCTTTTTATATTAAACTAAGTCAGCATTGCTTATAAATATATCAAAGTCATTGCTCACATATTACCAGCCTGAAGTGGACTGGTACGGAGGAAGAGGAAAGTAGGAAGGTCGTGCTTCAGACGCTCTCACTCTACGTACGAAACGCATCCACAATAGCTACTTTACGCCGATCTTCTGTGAGAGGGTGGTACTACCTGAGAAAAGCTGTAGCCTCTTGGATACAGCTTGGCTCTACCACCGTTATGGCATGCAGTCACAAATGGGTTAAAGGTACATAATATACTGGCAACTTTCCAAAATTTTCTATTCATAAAATTTGATAAACAAACTCTCCAATAAATTAATTGGATTCAGAACTAACATATATGCAAAAGCTGAGACTCTTTGCCCTTGTTTCCCCTCTATACCAAGCACACAAGGGGACTTCATTAATTTTCATTATGTATGAACTTCGAGCAGTAATGGCCAAGTTGGGCGAACAAACTTGTAAACAAGAGGGCACAGATTCGATAATGAGTTCTGAATTTTTAGCAATAAAGTTTCAATTTAATTGACGCCTCTGGCAGGAGACCTATTGACAAAATATTGAAAATGTAAATTATGGTATTAAATTTAACTCTAGCACCAAGTGGATTAAAAAATTCAAAGCCCTAAGCTCGCATTATGCAAACACAACCTATTATTGTAAAGGTTTTCAGAAGGTTAGAACCTTTAACCTTTCAGTAAAGTATGAAAATTGAATTATAATATTAAAATAGGAGGTAGTTTGTAAGTGTTATAAATTAAAGCACGTGTCATATACTTAAGAACCCTTTTATAAACAGTATACATTACCTTGAGACGAATCTGTCGTGCAGATTGAATTAGATTGGAATTCATAATAATTATTAAGATACTATGCTTGCTTTTCTATTTAAATTACCCTTATTTGTTGCCTATATAGCCACACTGATCCACCTGATGGTAAGTGGTAACCATCACCCAGGGCCCTTATTACGTTAGCTACTTAAATTGCAATAGAAAAGCCAACGCTTGTCAAACGCTCCGCCTTTGACGTTTTTCCGTAATCTACTAACCACCGGCTGACACGATCGTCACGATTTCTACCACAGAGTACCTTGTATCACTCGCAAGTCAGTCGCTAGTGGAATACCAAATATTTACCCAAGAGTTTGAAAGCTAAATAGCTTTCAATCGCTCGCGTTTGCTTTTCTATTGCGTTTTAAGTAGCTAACGTAATAAGGGTCCAGGGTCCTAACCCCGCTAGCTACTCAAATCGTAATAGAAAAGCAAACGCTTGCGATTACGTTTCAAACGCTCCGCTTTACGAGCGTCACGAGCTTCACGATTTCTACTGACATTGATATGGTATGGTGTCAGCAAAACGTCAAAAGCGAAGCGTTTGAAACGTAATCGCGAGCGTTTGCTTTTATATAACGATTTGAGTAGCTAGCGTGGTTACGGCCCTGGACATCTGCGACATAAGGGAAGCAGAAGCGGTGGGCACCTTTTACAAAACTGTAGACTTGCCGCTTGATGAACCCCATGTTGCAATATAAAGGATACACTTCAGTAGGATCATTTAAGAACTTGCACGCGCGCGGAAGGAAGACCAGGCATTCAAACAGTGTTGATGAAGTCTCCCTCAGCGTCTAAGATTGCAATCGCACTGGCAAATATGAGTAAATTGAAGAAAGAGAAAGATAGTAGAGTACTCTTTCTCTTTATCTCAAACTCGAGCGGCAAACCGCTTGATCTCTCTAGCTACCCTTTTCTAATCTTCAAGTAGCCATGAAATAAAAAGCTAACACTGGGAATTAATTAAACGGAGTCATCACCTGGATACCCTATTCCGTACATCGCTCCACGAAGATAAGACAACGGGTCTAATTGCAATTAATTAACTCCGAAAGCCTTTGTATCTCCACTCTGATGAAAATATAGACAGACTTTTAGAACGGAGTTTGTTTTGTTTTAAAACTAGGTAGTTAAGGTTTTGTATCGTGGGCATTTATTCAATTATATCCAGACTGATACCAATTTTGTTGTTGTAAAATGAAGAATGAACTAATTTGGCACATCTAAAAACAAGTAGATACACGTTTAATTCGGGTGTTTAATTCTTAATTTGAAAATACTTTGGACAACATTTAAGAATCCCATATTTTTGTCTAATTACGCTCTGTGAACATCAGAACTTGAGCAGTCTAATCTAAGCATCATCTGTAACTTTATGCAGTACTGCTTGTACACGAAAATTACAACATTCAAATAATATTAAGGAATAATTCATCAAAAATGAGACATGCGCGAGTATACGCGAAGATGTCTCAGCATATTTTAATTTATAATTCACGAGCGAAGTAACAGAGGTTCACAACCTTTTAGCATAAATAATAGGAGGGCCATTAATTATGTCTTTAATTTAAAAGGAGATGGAAATTTGTTGGGAATTTCACCTATGATTCTTTGCCCAAGGCTTTCATGGGGAGAAACGGAATGATAGGTTTAGTAGACACCCTTTAATGGGATTTCTGACCAAACACATCCTAATTTTACTCTTCTTAAAAATCTCCCTCCTGTTTTTTAAATATTATTTATCTATTTTCCCTCTCTCCAACTCCCCTTAAAGGCGGCAGCGTGCGAGCAATGCATTTAGTAGCAAGCAAGGTGGCAAGCAAGGCTAAAGTAACTACTTAACACCAAGCGCGTAATACGTTTGTTTGCAGTTTGTTATATAAAAATAGACATTTGATGTATTGTAGACCATATTGCTGAATGATAAAATTTACAATGCATATACAAAATAAAAGAATAAAAATATGTGAAACACCACATCAACAGGAAACGTTCTATTTTCCTGTTTGTAGCATTTTCCGTGTTCTAATTGAATAACAATTTCACTTTGCCGGGCGATCTTATGACCTCTACGCACAATAAACGGTATTTGTGAAGCCGTGATTGATACGTATTGTATAACTTCAATAAAAATACGACTCCAATTAAAAAGGTTCGTTCCGACAGAAATTACAAGCGAATTCATTTTACTCACATTTACAGCGCACATATTTTATTGGGCGGGCATAAAAATCACATTCGATCTGGCGCGATGGCGTCGCAACCTGATTTTATCGCACAATCTATCGCTCGTATTACTCTATCGCCGAAATCTATTTTTGGATAAAACAAGATGTAGGTACAGGATGACATCGAAATTGTTCGCGATTTAATAAAAATAAAAACATAACATATTTTTTCCTTTAATAATAAAAAACTTAATAAATAAAAAACTTGGAATTTAATACGGAGTCCACATTGAACAAGTTTTTGAATACCGAAAGGTTGATTTTATTTGTTTATCACAGTATTTTTTTTATTAATTGATTCATTTAATATTCCTTAAATAATCTAAACATGTAGAGTCATAGTTTAAATATTGTTAACAATGAAAATAAAACAAAAAAGATGCGACCAAAAATAAATATATTGTGGTGTCGGTGGATGAGGCCGATTAGTAGACGGTTTCGCGAGGAAATGAACGATATGACAGCGCGAGGTGAGACGGCAGGCAGCGGAAACTAACGGGTATCGAACTGCTGATGTAGCGCAAACTGGAAACTCGAAAGCTATCAGTTGGTTCCAGTTTTCTTTTAGATCCATTACTCTACCATGAGCTTAAACATTCGCTAGTGTTGCTAATCGTAGAGTCTATGTAAGGTATAGTAAATGGTTAACTCTACTAGCGACCGACACAGTTTTGCATAAAAATAGTTCACTCAGACGCTTGGGATTAGAGATCGTAAAAGTATGGTAGAGCCACTGGAATCACTGTAAATTGCTTTTTTTAGTACAAACTGTATCGAATAAAGGTATCTTTATAGAAAATATTAATTGTTACTTAAATAAATTTCTACTCGATTTAGCATCAGCTTTGGCTATATGCTCTACTCCTAGATGTAAACCCAGTCATCTTGGTGGGCACAGTATAACGAAATATACCGTCCTGAGCCCCAAGTCTGCTAATTAAAAACTATTAGACATTAATATTAGCCTCGTGAATTCTTCATCGTCAAGAATTTCGTGAAGAATGTATGATCAATGGGTTTGAACTGGTTATAAATTAGCAGACTTGGTCCTAATATTAGTACCATTGACATGCAATCCGAGAACATAATCCACACTAATTTAATTCACAAATATTACAGATACATGTTACAGAACCCTTGTGTTTATTGCTACACGTTTTCTATAAATCATACTGTTTATAAAATAATGCAAGGCCGCATTAGTTAGCTTAAAAACTTGTGCTTTTAGCAATAATGACCCGTATTCGCGTTTAAAAAATAAAAAATAAGTCGGAAATTGTGTACATGCGTCGGCTGGTTGGCCGGTTGAATTAAATTTTTAAAATCATCGTATTTAATAGTTTGGGTGGGCTATAAACCCGTCCTCTTTTCTCGCAATATGAGTTTGATAAAGGTGGAGTGGAGTGTGCCACTGGAAAATGGACTTATGTAGTTTAGTTTTAAGGATTATAATTATTTATATGAACATTTGAATGCTTGTTATCCCACTAATATAATTGCAGCGCGAGCCTTCCTTCCGCGCAAGTGCAAGTTGTGATATGATCTCCCTCGTCCGCGTCTGCTATCCTTAAGTTGAACATGTACTGGACGACGGTTACCACTTACCATCAAGAAACACTTTTATTTAATGAATTTGAATACCTTTTTGCAAGTAAACTGGCCCTATCCCAAAAACAAAACTAATAAAAATCTGAACAATTTTTTACACTACTTATCTATACCTACTTAAGGTAGGCATTACCATTATTATACATTGGTTCATCAACACTTTAAATTCTAACACATAGTTGTTTAGATACCTATGTTATGTAACCAAAACTAAAAATACCTACATTACTGATGCGGTCAATTCTCGCTCCGCGCAGCTACCCTTTTTCAGCTCTCAATCGGGCCTCACCCGCATCGCAACCAAAACTGGGTCACCACAATTATACCTCAGACGCAGCTTGACACAGTTTAATTTATCTCACGAATTAATTCACCTGCAAGCGTTTGATTAATATTTTAATGGCACGTCGTATGACACCGGTATGGGTTCATTCCGGTGTACCCGGACGCGTTAAGCTATTATTTATGTACCGATTTGCATACTTCATGATAAGTCAACTCAGTGGTTTAATACGCCGAGTCGAAGATCTACGCGGGACACATTTGATTTCCTATTGTGTCCGCCGTATTTAATACTTTTCCGCATTACGCATTACCAGTTCCACGGTACCTTTTATTTGCCGCTATTATACTTCACACACGCGATCTACATTTTAAATGGCAAGCGACTCAAATAAATTTCTATAACGCTCCCCTTACCACACGAGTCCTTTACGTTTGTCGCGCTTGATTCAAAATTATATCCACATTACAATGTGGGAGTGAGCTAATATAGAGAATAAAGAGAACATAAAAACCAAATAGTTAATCTTTATTACATTTATTACATTTATTTGGGTATGTATGACAGTGTAGGATTTAAATTCGCAATTTAAATGCAATTTCGATTTAAATGCACACCTCACTAAACTAGCTTTCTAATTTAAATACCTAAATCTGAGTGAGATTTAATTATATTTAGTACATTCTGTTGCTGTTCTGGAGAAGGTACACCATCTTTTATTCGTTGAAAAGAGTAACCATTGAGTTTCTTGCCGGATCTTCTCAGTGGAAGCAGCATTCCGAACCGGCAGTAGATTTTGACTATTTATAAATACTTTGTTGGCTTACATTAATAAAAACAAGTTTGAGTTTGAATACAATTGAGTCGATGTTTAATCAGTGAAAACAAGTGATTTTTTTCATAGAGCATAGTCGGCAAACACGCGTTACCGTAGCGGCTACGGCGAAGCCTATAGATGCTTGCAATACCAAAGACATTGCTAGCACGTTGCCAGGGGAGCGAGACAGAGGTAGGGGAAGGGCGGGGGGAGGTTGGTCTACCGACTCTCTTATTCAGCACTAGCTGAGCCCGCGACTTCGTCCGCGTGGAATTTATCTTAACCGCTCCCGCTCCCACGTTCTGAACCCGCGTGACAGGACCCATTTGTTTTTTTTTGTTTTTCTAAAATAAAAGTAGCCTAAGTTACTCACTATAACATCAGCTATCTGCCAGTCAAAGTCCCGTCAAAATCGGTCCAGCCGTTTCGGAGATTACCCGGAACAAACACACAGACAGACAGACAGACAGACAGACAGACAGACAGACAGACAATTTTTTTTTAAATCGCGTTTTTGCTATAGGTGTCGTATGTACTTTCATATGCATTTAGTTAAAAGGTGTTACTTTGATATTACAAACAGACACTCCAATTTTATTTATTTGTATAGATAAGAAACGCAGCTGATAATAGCTACTTTACGCCAATCATTTGTGAGAAGGTACTATCCATGACACGACTTCACTTTAAAAGTTTTAAAAAAATATATATATTTGACAGAAGTAAATCGTATTTTCAATATTATGCGTTGATTCTTTATTTATATTCTAATATACTTAATTACTGAGATAATCAATTGATCAATAACAATATTATTATCAATAACAATATTTTGTGAGGAGTAATAAATAAATATATTTTATGTTTTATCATAACGTATTACCAAGCGGTTACCAAAATACCGTAGGTATTAGAGTTCCTAAAAACCTATAAGCTTTCGTAAAGGGTAATGCGGGACAAAATTTCATTGAAATCCCAAATCCTTACGAACGCTTTGTGAGTGAGCCGTTATTGTCAAATCGCTTGGAACTCCATTGGGTATATTAGAAATTGGGTTCAATGACACTGTGTGGAACCATTTCAGTCCACCTACATTATGTAGCTACTTTTAGTATGTCTAGCCCTGCGTAGTAATTTGCTTGGGGCTCCGCCAATGCGAAATGTATTCTTACACTAACTTTTGCCCGCTAATTTGCGATTTCAATGTCTAAAACAGCGTCACCTATTGGATCGAATGTAGCTAAGAATTATCCAGGCGACTCCAATAAGTGCAAAGAAAAACATTGAATATAATAAAATTTAAGATAAGATACCTATATAATATAATAATAGGTAAGATAACTTAACATCTCGGTCAAACAATGACGTCGGCCATCAGATCGGTTGAAAGCAATTAAAACTGTCTCAGAAGTTTGTCTTCTTTGAAGGCAGCGCTAAATGGGCTCCCAACTGAAAGCGGTTTGATTTTTTTGAGTGTTTGATTTTACTTTGATCGTAAACTTGGGATTTAAAGTATTACTTTGATGTTTAACGATAAGTAATTTTATAATGTTTAATGTCACGAGAAAAGGTCTGAGAACCGATAGACAATGGTCTTGTCAAAAGCAATCATCGCAGACCCCAAATATTAAATACAAACACTTGATTTGTTCCACTTTCCTATTTCCACATATTATTATGCGATATTAACATCGTACCTTTATAGATATACGAATAAAATAAGAAAGATAACAAGGCAAGAATATTAACAATTCTATCACAGAAACTCCAAATAACGTCTCCGCGAGATTACAAAATCATTTTAATTATGGTGACTGGTCTACCACAAAACAAACTATATCAGTCACTTAACGAGACAATCCCAAGACGACTCTCTATCTCAAAACATTGTGAGCTTACTCCCCTCGGTACATTGTAGACTGACTTTATCACTACTGAGAGAGGGTTCATTTATATTATAAAGAAAATTGCGGATCTCTGACATTTATAATAACAAATTATAGGTTAGAAAGTTCAACGATTTGATCTCTCCCAAAATAGAGCAAAGACCGGCCTGACGCACTCCGGCGGCGGCTTTCGTTTGGTGGACCCGCTCATCAAAAGATCCTACTAATATTATAAATGCGAAAGTTTGTGAGTGTGGATGTATGTATGTATGTATGTATGTATGTTTGTTACTCCTTCACGCAAAAACTACTGAACGGATTTGGATGAAATTTGGAACACAGATAGATTATAACCGGGATTAACATATCGGATACTTTTTAACCCAATAATCCAATACTACGCGGATGAAGTCGCGGGGCACAGCTAGTATTAGATAAAGATAAGTTACATTACTAAAAGAAAGATCCTTGTGCGTAAATAAAATTTTACCCAAGCAGCGTGACGCGTCCTGATTTAGACTTTATTATGACGTGTCAGAGTCACTTCTTATTTAAATGTCCATCGGAAGTAAAACAACTAGTCGTGAGAATAAAAACCAAGTACATGTATTTGATCTTGCTGATAATTATATCGATCACTTCATGTACGTCTTTACTAAAATTCCTTATAATATGTCTTAACGGTTCTTCAAACAAGCCCACTTTCGTCTGTATAATATTAATAGAATTCCCAATTTATATGTGCTTCACCATAAAAAAAAACGAATCATTTAATCAACTCTACGTCAATTTCCCTCAAGAATACCAGCTATTCTCCGTGGCCCGAATCGGGCACTCACTGTCTCCGTCACATCTCCGTGTCGTTCCCGCCTCGTTGTAATATAAATGGATTCCGAAGTTTGGGTCGCGCACCGTTGACCCAGAAACAACGACACTTCGAACCAAGTTTTTCAATAAGGTCTTTTGAGTATGAGGTGATGAGAAAGTTCTTGTAACGCACATATAAACAGTCACATGAAATTGACGAAGCAAATGAACCTACAGAATTAATGGGGCGGAGCTTGTCTAGCTGGTTTAGTGCTAAATTAGGTTTCGCTACTTAGTTTCGGAGGTACCTACTATTAAATAATTTATATAATATATTCGTTCTAGAAAATTACAAAAGACGTCGGTACCGTAGAGAACATTGTGCTGATAATATAATTACGTAGGGCTTTTATGAATTAGAAGCATACATCACGAGGATGAACTCGTGCATCACACCAAAGCAATTATTTTCTGTTCCACATCTGTTTTATTTATTATTATTATTATATTGGTTTGTAAACATTGAAATTGATATAAAGTGCGAGTAAGTATACACACCTCGCTACACCAGCTTTCTAATTTAAATACCTAAATCTTAGTGAGATTGGATTACTATTTACTTATTCCGTGACAATGGTGTTGCCTGCTCACATTCTCTTGCTGTCCCTGAGAATGTACACCATCTTTTATTCATTTCAAAGAGTAACCATTGAGTTTCTTGCCGGATCTTCTGAGTGGAAGCAGCATTCCGCACCGGTGGTAGATTTATAAATGCTTTGTTGGCTCACATGAATGATACAAATTTTGAGTTTGAGTTTGAGTCAGCTCCAAAAAACTTAGTTTATTTAGTTCTTGAGGGTTGTACTTGTTGAAATTGGGCTTCCGGCTCTCTCACTATTCAGACGAAATTCAGCTATAAAAGCTACTTTACGCCGATATTCCGTGAGAGTAACGTACTATTCTGGTCGCACCAGACCGTATAAAAGCTGTAGTCAATTGGATAGAGCTGACTCTACTATCGCGTCAAAGTTATTCGTGTATTTCAAAGAAACTCCGGCCGATATCTAGGAAATACTTTCCTCCAAAATATTGCTTCAACAAAGCCGTCACCGGAAACCATTCAGTGAGAATATATTCGAAAACAATACGGTCCCGCTTTCCAGGTCACAATTTTAATATTAAGCAGAACGCCGTAAGTGCGAACGTAAAATGGTATGATTATGGAACAAAGCTCGGAACATTTCACCCGCCCATAAAGTATTAACCTCAATAACATAAGTATTTCGCGAAGTTCGCGAACTTTGGGCTTTTTGTGACATCGAAAGTAACTTGTTAATAAGTACGGACGGATGCCAAAGGAATTAGTGATTTAATGGGACGGGAACAGAGTCCTGGATTAGGTTAGCACGGGTCAGTCGATCAGTCAATCGAAGGGTTTGTGGGATTCGACCTCCTCGTGACCTGAAGGGTACGGATGACGTCAGAGCCTTTCAGTTAATTAAATTAGTCGTTAGAATATCAGTATTTTCAATACCGTTAGTATTAGTATTAGATCTAAAGTAATAAAGCTTGAGTGGGCGTTTTATGAACATTTGACTAAATTCATTATGTGCACTGATAAACAAATAACGTTGTCAAATGATTTTCGTAGTTTCTAGTAACTATTTTAGTATTTTCCATTAAAATGTTTTGTAATTACAGCAAATAATTTATGAACACGAAACATTCGATATATCAAATATTACTGTTTAGTAAAGCAAAAATAACAAAACATTCAGTAAAAATACCAAACAAAATACTAGAAACCACAAATATAATTTGCTGTAGTGTTTTCCTTTCTCATTGTAGTTAAGTTTACAGGAAATTGCCGTCTTTGCCTATTGTCCCCAGAGAGAAAATTGATGAAAATCCATTTCAATGGATGTCCAAAGGAAAATAAATTATCCATTAGAAATCCGGTGGGACTGGCTACTGCCCTGCAGACTTTATCTACGCCCAGGCGCTTTCAAGATTAACAAACAAAGTAAAGCCTGTAATTTAACCTGTATAGTTATACCTAACTTACTTTGTTCTAGCGAAATACATGCCTAATTCAGATTAGGGAGTTCTAGAACCATAAAATGTTCACTTAACCTGGTTATACAAGTTGCGTTATAAGTAACTGTATTCAATGTGCTAAACCCCATATCATAAATTAACTGAGTGTTTTCACAAAAACATAACAAGTATTTTTGTGAAGTTGAGTACCAATCATATACGGGTTAACTCGGCCCGGGTAGCAGGTACGGCACTACCTATTACACGATTTCGGCCGTCTGGGGGATGACTGGGGTGGTACCAGGTCGTCCCCCTTTTAGCGCCTATGGCCCGGCAAATCATTGCCGGGCCGTCCGCCGGGGCGTCTCGGAGCATTTCACATGGTCCCGGGGCGCCCTTCTGCATGGCGGAGGGTGGTACACCGTTGGTTTTTAGTGGGTATACTGCGCCCTTCAGGCGCGGGGACTCCCACATACCCCTCTCGCCTCCCCCGAGGCGTGAGGGGACCCATAAAGGGTTTTCCAAAAAAAAAAAATAAGGTTATCAGGTACGACCCTCTCACAAAAGATCCGCAGAAAGTAGCTGCCTTTCGTACGGTGACTGAAAGAGTCACTTTTTAACCCCCGACGAAAAACGACGGGTGTTATAAGTTTAACATGTGTATCTGTGTATCTGTGTATCTGTGTATCTGTGTATCTGTGTATCTGTGTGTCTGTCTGTGGCAACGTAGCGCCCAAGCTGATGAACCGATTTCAATTTTGTTTCTTTTGTTAGATAGGTATTCTGATCGAGAGTGTTCTTAGCTATGTTTCATGAAAATCGGTTCAGCCGTTTGAAGATCATCAGCTCTTTTGTAGGTTGAAAATCCACATTCACGGCCAAAACCAACTTCCACGGCTCGAATCCGATCGAAATTTGGGCTCATTGGAATAATATCTTTGCATCACTTGAGAACGGCTGAAACGATTTCGCTTTATTATATTTTTAAATGATCGTAATAGTCTGAACTGGCTTTTTACAATATTATAAATTTGAAAAGTTTCCCGGATTCTGGAAAAAAATGATATTTTATCAATTTTTATATGAGATTTGTGTATGAACTAAAGACGTTCCATAAGTCACGTGTCAAATGATGGATACGCGCACGCGTTAAATTTTGTTAATGGTCATGGAATATTACGCAATAATAATTCTACAGGGCGCTGCTCCGCCATTGAGAAAAAATACAGAAAATAAACTAATTTAATATAATTTTAGCGTTATTTGGACGAACTAGGTAAAGTATACATTTGATGAAAAGGTCGTCGCATCGGGGGTTTTTAAATTTTCAATTTAGAGTTATGTAGAGCCAGTTTGTGTAACATTATTGCTTCTGTGGCAATCAGTCTGTTTCCCGCTTTGTAATGGAGAGAAGTGAATATTTTTTATTCAAACTCCTCCTATTCTTTCATTTGATTAAATTCGTGCGAGTTCCGAGGCAATTTAGCTTTTCCCTGGAACTCTTCGAGGGTCAAACAACGGCGCCATTATTGGACACCGTTGTTGAGGCTGGCTTACAGGTGTCAAAAGTTGTTTTTGCAGCAGCAAACGAGAATAAGTGACGTTGAATGTAAGGCGTCAATAGCCTAGTGGTTAGAGGGCCCGCTCTCATATCTGTAAGGTTCCGAGTTCGATCCCCATCCTGCCCATTAAACTATTGACGTGGACCTTCTCCTAACACAACATTAGCTTAGCTGGAGGGGCTTACGGGAATACTAGTCATGTGATAAACTCAGTTTGCTAGTAATCTTTATTTAAAAAAATTGGTTTCCTCATATTGCTTACCTTATTCACTACAAAGGTACATTTTCAATAATATGTTATTTGCATATTGAAAGATACCACGCAATAGATTAACCGTTGTATGAGAAGAAAAACTATATTAAATGATTTTTGTAGGTCCTAGTATTCTGTTTGGTATTTTTTTACGAAACATTTTGTAATCCGGCTAGTAATTGATAAGTACGAGGCCTGAAGTATGTTTGCTACAATTGCATATAACGTTTAGTAAGAAAAAGGAAATACTAGGAACTACACAAATCTTTTGCTGTTGTTGTTTTTTTTTTCTCCGTATAGATCAAGGTGTATATTCCAATTCCCAAATATAAAAACGAAACAAAGAAGCATGAAAAAAATTTCGTCACAACAGGCGAAATGGAGACAGTAATTTATCTTAACGGACAAAATTAGGGGACTTGTAAAAACTAATTGGTATACGATGCAAATAGGGCCCGCGGGGAGCGAACCACGGCCGGGGGACGCAAACTGTTCTCAATGTAAATTAGAGTCCGGATGCTTCGAATTTATCTTGCGCCATTGTAAAGAACTCTGACATGGTTATTTCCCTTAAATTTTATATTTAAACTAGCTGAGCCCGCGACTTCGTACGCGTGGAATTTTGATCCTTTCTTAGGGGATGTCTACGTCATAGTAGCTTTATGCATGCAAAGTCTCAGCCCGATCGGTTTAAAATTGACAAAGTTTCATACAAACTTTCTTCCCCTATTTTATCCCCTTGGGGGTAGAATTAATCAAAATCCTTTCTTAGCGGATGCCTACGTCATAACATCTACCTGCATGCCAAATTTCAGCCAGATCCTTCCAGTGGTTTGGGCTGTGCGTTGATAGATCACTATGTCAGTCAGTCAGTTACCTTTGAGTTATATATATTTACTATACTTGAGGTTTTTTTTACTTGTTCTTTATTGTATACTACCGACTCTGCCGTTTGTTTGTATGGGTAATTCGTATTTCATTGCCGGAGGCCCACTCACTACATAATATAGTGAACGTAAACGGTTTTACTGATTTGGATGTTTTTTTTTGTACATACAGTATCATCTGGGTAGTTCATAGATGGCGCTGTTGTCGACATTAAGAAAATAAAATCTATGCTAGCGAAGCTGCGAGCAATACCAGTATTAATAATATAGTAAACCAACTAAGCAGTCAATCACGTGGTTGATGTTATCAGTTTCAATGTATCCTGGTGTATCCTATGTGTATTTAGTATGTCTACAATTTTTCTAATGTACCCATGAACAAAGGTAGATAAACTATGGAAGCATTCGTTACTTCACATGTCTACCTCTTTTTCATAAAGATAGTTAGGTACCTAAGTTATACGATTTAGTAAATGTGTACTTATTTGTGTAGACATAGTCCTTACTAAAAGACTGCTAAGTGATTTCAATAAATTAGACACAGTTCGATGTAGTCAAGTCACGCGATGAAGGCGAATGTAGGCTAGATAATCGGATTGGGCTAGACAAAAATCTATACTAAACCTTTAACTAGGTAGCTTACGACGGATTATTTTTACCAAGTTACTCTGTTGTCTGGGCAGCTGTGCTATAAAAACATATTTTTAATCCTTAAATATTATTAATTTGATTTATTAATCCTTATAAATGAAAACAAATTAGTTGAATTAGTTATTCTTCTTTTAAGTAAAGTTTAATATATACATACAAACTAGAGTGTTATTTACTGAAAGACGTCATAAAAGCGCTGCAAGATACCACACTGAAACTATCAAAATTTACGCGATACGTTAGTTTTGTCGTATTACGAGTCGAATGTGAGTCGAGTCGAGCAACAGTCGTTAACACAGTTGGACCCCTGGTGTTAGCTGCCTGTGTTGGTTGGTTCAGTAAAAATGAATGACGAAGGTGAAAACAAGAAATCTATTTCTAAATCAGGAGCACAAATTTGTCAACGTCCCTTAAATCATGAAACAAATAAACAAGCTCATAACAAGGGTGGCAGCTAATAAACCATGCTTCAGAAACCGGTATAAACCAGTATAAACCGGTACGATATACCATTGTCTAGTTTCGGTCCGGAGTCCCGAGATTGGTTTGAATAATGTCCGACGTATACCAACAATAGGGTGAAGACCCGCTCGAAATGTGTGGACGGACACTGATATTGCAGACGTGGTCAAATACTGAATAGTTTAAAGCTAGATTCGTATAACATTTTCTTTTCTTGCATATACAGCTTATAAAATTGAACCTTATTTCTAATAGAATGCGCTATTGATGACTACTATTATGGTCTTTCACCCTAGATTATAGAGACACATCTGAAAACATGCACTCCAAACATATGCAATTTCATTTTTTACAAACGCTTTTTTTACAAAGTTACATTTTCATTTTAAGCCTGCAAATATAAAAGCTTAACAGACAAGTAAATTTCATCCTCAGTGAAGTCCAAAATTTCAAGTGCTATGTAAAGCTAGGCTATTGTTTGCTTTCTGCATTGTGTATCCAATTCACTATTGTGAATTTATCGCCCGCGCTTGAGTGTCGCGCCGCCCGCCCTGGCCGCCCGCCCGTGCCGCCGCCCCGTCTCACAATCTGTGGCTGCCTAGCTACTGAATTACGACATAATTTAGTTAGTGTCTTGACCGATCAAGTGTACTAGTAGGTATTATGGATGCATGCGATGTGTATTTATGTTATAAACGAATTTCAGGTTAAGGTTATCGTTATGGTCATGGTCACTTTATGCCTCATCTCGGATAAACCTGTTGATATTATACCATTTATACGTAAATATTAAGATTAGATTATATCCCCAAAATGTAATTTTTTGAATCATTTACAGTGGCTGTACAGAGCATTGTTTAATACAAAAGTGTTTTGTTAAGCCATTGTAAGTTTCATTTTGAGGCTATACCATAACTCAAAATTATACAAAATTTCGTTCAGTGTCACAACTCATAATTGAGTTTCTTAGATAAATTACAAAGTTGGTTCGCTAAATTCTTAGAAAGATGCAGCAGCAGATGCAGACTAACAGCATTAGGTACGTGCCAATAAGTTTAAAAGACTGTTTCCATCATAAAACAATTTAATACTTAACACAAGGCCTACTTATTACCTTCTTAAGACGTCGTTATTATACTAGTTATATGTACGGCGCGACATCAAAACAGGAAAACAACATCAGAGTAGCCCGGAATTACGAACTATTTTCATTAGACAGTTCCTAAGCCTACCAAGAGCGCTCAAATGCTTAATTATATAGGAAATGAAACAGAACACTGGAGATAGAAAGGCCGATGTGACTGTGTCATGGTTTACATCGTATACATCTATACAAATAAATAATTGATGGAAGTTTCTGTTTGTAATACCAAATTATAGATATATAGTGAATGCATTTTCTAGTATATAGTATATACTTGTATGAAAGTATACTAGGTGAAACAGAAAGGGTATACCTTTTTTTTTGCAACTTTACTTTGTAAATCTTAACCTATCGGCTTTGTGGGACAATTGAAGTACTAAAGGTTTTACTTATGAAATATGTCAACAGCTGTATCCCTGTAACACCTTTTGTTTTTCAAATTCCCTCCAAAGCTGATAGTTTTAGAATTACAAAGTTAAGTTTTGAAAAAAAAGCATACCCTTTCTGTTTCAACCTGTATAATATAACGTATACACGTTTTTTTCTGAAAACTGACTTTTTAAATCATCGCAGCCGTACCAACCAACTGTGCTCTACAGATTTAAGCCATCACATATTTGTTTATTTAGTAACGTTCCATGCAAAATATCGTGCAATAATAAAATAAGACCTTCCATTCATCTATATATATAAAACTCAAAGGTGACTGACTGACTGACATAGTGATCTATCAACGCACAGCCCAAACGACTGGACGGATCGGGCTGAAATTTGGCATGCAGGTAGATGTTATGACGTAGGCATCCGCTAAGAAAGGATTTTGATTAATTCTACCCCCAAGGCGATAAAATAGGGGATGAAAGTTTGTATGCAACATTGTCAATTTTAAACCGAGCGGGCTGAGACTTTGCATGCATAAAGCTACTATGACGTAAACATCCCCCAAGAAAGGATTTTGATTAATTCCACCCCCAGGGGGATAAAATAGGGGATGAAAGTTTGTATGAAACTTTGACAATTTTAAACCGAGCGGGCTGAGACTTTTCATGCATAAAGCTACTATGACGAAGACATCCCCTAAGAAAGGATTTTGATTAATTCCACCCCCAAAGGGATAAAATAGGGGATGAAAGTTTGTATGCAACATTGTCAATTTTAAACCGAGCGGGCTGAGACTTTGCATGCATAAAGCTACTATGACGTAAACATCCCCCAAGAAAGGATTTTGATTAATTCCACCCCCAGGGGGATAAAATAGGGGATGAAAGTTTGTATGAAACTTTGTCAATTTTAAACCGAGCGGGCTGAGACTTTTCATGCATAAAGCTACTATGACGTAGACATCCCCTAAGAAAAGATTTTGATTAATTCCACCCCCAAGGGGATAAAATAGGGGATGAAAGTTTGTATGAAACTTTGTTAATTTTAAACCGATCGGGCTGAGACTTTGCATGCATAAAGCTACTATGACGTAGACATCCCCTAAGAAAGGATCAAAATTCTACGCGGACGAAGTCGCGGGCTCAGCTAGTCGATCTTTAAGCTGTTTACGTTCAAACAACACCCATTTATCGCACTACAAACGCATTGCTCCCCTCATTGTCCTAGTTGGGTGAAACTTGGCCGGCACATTGCAACGCAACACTGGCTAGACAAAGCAACGGAACGCGGGTTATGGCGGCCATATAAATGGAAATTGTCGTGATTTAACTTTACCGAGCTCGGTTTCGGAAACGCCATACGGGGCGAGTGAACGAAGAGCAGGAAGTTATGTGGTGTTTCATATTTTTAACCCTCTGCCCCCCCCCCCTCAACTCTGCTTCATCGTTCCCCATCCAACAGAGAGGGATGTTCTAACCCCTTATTTGCGCTGAATAAAAAATTGGTAGGTAGCCAATGTTTTATATAATAATGTGTCTATAATATTGTTGTGTCAATTCATAATAATAAAATGATTATTATTATTTAACCCTTTTGACGTCCCACTCCTGGGCACGAGCCTCCCCTTACTACGAGGGGGATTCAGGCCATAGTCACGCTGGCCAAGTGTGGCTTGGCGGATTCTAAATTTCATCATTTAATTTATAAAAAACAATAATAAATAAATTAATCATATCATTTAAAAAAATACTCAAGAATCTACAAAACACTCAAAACATAAGTAGTGAGTAATTATATATTTATTATTTAAGCATTCCCATTTTAAAATAATTATTACAATAAACAAAATCATGATGACAAAACGACTTCTTAAATTAATAGCTAATTACATTCCAGTCTTGTATAAAAAAAAATGTTTGACAAAAACTGTTGAACAAGTCCTAAGCCCTGTCTTTGAAATATTTGAAGCTTCGCCTTTTCCACGGAATATAGAGCGACCGCTACTTGGAAACGATGTTCAACTTTGTTGTAAGATTTCGAGGCTTATCACAAAGCACTTATGTGTAAGAAACTTTTTTCTTTCTCTGGCAAAAAAACCTTATAGAACCTTCGTTTCATTGCGTTCCGTAGAATATAATTCGACAAATTACGCTGCTAATAATAAATGATAATTTAAATGTCAAATTAGAACAGACTTTTCGAACAATACCTACATTTTAAATATCAGTGTTTCCGTAGTAAAGGTATTATTTTGATACTACAAAAATAAGATATAAAGAACAAAATTGTACCGGCATAGTTATCAAGTTTTAATTGGAGATTTAGTTAAAGTGATTGTATAACTGAGATCATAATTCCCATGGCTATCACGATCGATCCCAAAATTTGCTAAATAAACTTTAAATTAAGGCTAGGGACAAATTTAGCGAAAATTTCGTTTCGTGAACTTTGCGAGCCAAATTCCACTCTATAGTGGCATAGTCCAAATGTCACCAACACGGCTATTGAATAAAAGTAGAAACAAAACCAAATTCCGAAGCGCGTGTTTTTTAGTTAGTTTCGTCGAAAGCCTTATTATATTTCAAGAAATGTTATAAACGTTGAGGACGCTATAAAGAGAATACTTAAACACGCATCTCATACAAGTTTCCCGTTTGCTTTGAAAGCGGAGGAAAGGTCACGCTAGTGTGAAAATATCTAGTTACAACTTTCACAAGTAAAAGGGCAATTAACCGCTCACTGACTAGTAAAAGTAGGATAATTACAGACGAAGCTATAAAAAAAAGGAAATATAGATAAGTAATCATAGCTATGTGTGGCGCACCAAAGCTTGCGAATGAGGATTATGTTATAGCTTATGGAATTCTAAATAACTGGTTTTACGTCTCTTGTGGGACCAGGTAAAATTGGAGTTCGCTGGAACTTGGCTTGACACGCTCTATCCCGCGTATCCGCGTATCTAGATGAGATACTTAGATCAGGCTTAGCGCACTCAGTCCCGTATTAATACATCGATCTCAAGTGTGAGGGTAATCTTAAGTACAATTTTGTCACGTCATTTTACGACGAGTGTAGGTACGAAGCTACAAGTACATCGGCCGTTTCGCCTTATTCCATCCACTCAAAACTCAGAAAAAATTAGAGTTATGCCATTGAAAGGGATACCCTTGCAGATCAATATAATTTCAGGCGCGCAGCGCTGTGCGCACAGAATTATGCTTTTTTGCGTCCTAGCAAGAATCGCTATTTATTTGTCCTTTTAAAAATATATTCCTATTTGCATGTATTCTGTGCCTAAATTGAGTAAAATATTCAGGAAAATTAAATCCATGTAGGTACCTAATGAACCGGATTCTTAATGTAAAGTTTATTATAGGAGATACTCAGAACCATATTTCTATAAGTACCTACTACCTATTTTGTAGTAGATACTTATAGAAATATGGTGTAATACCTACATATTGTAGGTACACCATATTATTACCTTGAGTGTAATAAATCAAATACCATGTTGCATTAATTTGCTTTTGCTTCAAGTAAGTAAATAGAGTAGAACAAATGTCATTAAACCTTATAAACTTATTACATTTAAATAGCGAATGGAAACTTTCACTGAGGATTTTGTTTTACGGCGCACTAAAAGCACCCAGGGAATTAATGAAATAGTTTCAAATGCTATAAACAACTGGACTCGACGGACAGATTTAAAAGAACATAAACATTGTTTGCCACATATGAAAATGAGAGTAAATAAGATATTTTATGGCAGTGTTAAAAAGGTATACTAAGATCACAATATAAAACTTTGATTCGTTGACACAAAAAACACGTGGGAAAATACATATCACAAAAATTACCGAGTTAATTCCAACTAATCAAGGACACGACCCACGGTCATATCAAGGAATGAACTAAATTTACAAAAGAAAAGTAAACAGGGCCGATAGGTAATAATTCCTATGCCTCTTTTTTATTTGTTTTATAGATACCTAAGTATAGCATCAAAAATTTATTTTTTCGTTTAAAATTATACCTCTGGTCATTAATAACTTTCACAGAATCGAATAGTTATATTTGAATCCCGAACCCAGTCACAACATGGCCTTATCAGTAGGGATCAATTTGTCAAAGTGGCAGCTGATACATCGGCTGTATTCACCGCAATGTCTAGACCAGTGCGATGTTTTACGATCTCTGTTTCGACAACATACGCAATAAAAAAGCACGATGAGATAAGGACTGCATTTGAAGATAGAAACACGAAAATCTGAATTACTGTTTCGATAAAATTGTGAAAAAGCCAAGTACACATACAAAAACAATGGTAATTATTATTTATATTTAACGCCATAAACTCATTTGTATTGTTAAGCGTAAGGTCGGTCTATAATTTTTCCTTCAGTAACAGCAGAATAATACACATTCCTACTTATAGATAAACATGGAATAGATATACCTACTAGCCAAGTGCATATGGATAACAGATATCAGACCAGGCTCGCCAGAGCAGCAACCAAAAGCTACCTGAATAAAATTTTGTCACAGATTTCTCGCCAAAGAAAAATGTTGGATCTACTAATGAGAGGAACTATACTATAGTATATCAAAATTGCATGCTTTGAGTGATAAACAGAATACAAAGTTCTAAATAAACATCAATCTATGAGTTTTAAAGTCGATAAGATTAACTATATTATTTTATACCTTGCCTGTCGTAAAAAGAGGCGGCATCTCTGTGCACAGTTATCGACCCAAACTCTTCTAGTTAAAAGTTAGAAACGCTCCGCAAAGAAAGATCGTTTTAAACTTTGATTGTCTATTACAAAGCCGTCGGGTTATTTTTAACGAAACCAATACCGGTCTCCCTTGATAACGAAACATCACGGTGAAGGAGATTCTTTAAAATTAATGACAAGTAAAATGTTGGGAGTTTCCCGGTGTTTAAAATCCCGGAAAACCTCGAGGAGCGAATTTGGAGGGATTATAATTGATGGAACAACATTTTGTTTATAGAAACACATTGGCACAGACTTCGTCATAAAAGAATAAGTAACAGATCTTAGGATGTTTATTAAAATGTTATCTTCACCATCAATGAGGTCACAAATTATTTGTTTTTATGTAACAAAGTCGGTAAACAATCGTACGACCGAATGGTCTTGCTCGCACGTTGCCGACTTGAAGGACAGTGGGACAGAGGGCGGGAAAAGGAGGGAGGTTGGGCTTCCGGCTTTCTCACCCAACTTTCGAGACGCAGCTATAATAGCTAGTTTACGCAAATCATCTGTGAGAGAGTGCTCCTACACCGGTCTAGCCAACCCGTATCTGAGGTGTAGTTCTGCTTTGAACCTAGGTTTTACATCAAAAGAAGGCTAAGCACGCGCGAATCTCATTGCTGTGCATGAATATATAACAGCATTAAGCTTGCTTTTTCCATATAATACTTTACATGAGCGGTTTACTTTAAAATTTCACGGCTTTTCCAACCCAAAACATCCCTAGGGTTCCAAGTTACCAGACCTACATTTATGAATAAATAATGGCAATTACATTTAGAAAATATAGCTTCATATTCTTACTTCATGCTTCTATTGTCCCGTTGAGGTGTGAGAGACTTTCGCGCGAGCCTTTTATTCGAAACCCTTATGGGCGGGGCGATACATGTAACGTGTCTCGTTTATGTTGATAGAGTAACTCTATCTACACACAAATATACTTATTATACAAATATATTCATTAGAACTGTCTTTCCCTGAATAAAATCTTTGTTAAATAACAATTTAACATCTAAATTAAAAATCCAGAAATATCTGAACCAGCAAGTATTTCCAGGATTCGTGACCAATTTTCTTAACAATAATTTAGAAAATTCCTGTTCCTCTCATCGGAAAACCATTGGGATCGCTGCCGTTTTCATTAAAAAACTTCCATTGAGGACGTCTCGGGGAAATGTGCGGTGTTTTTCTATTTATAAATAAAGAAATGTTAATTAAACGTCCCGATGCCGTGCTTGGATTGCTTCGCCTTGCTGGTTCAACGACTACTGCTGGTTCGCGCCCTTAGTCAATAAAGATAAATTGTGATTTACCCTCAAGTGGCCTAGTTCTTCGTCGCAAATCATTATAAATATAGAAATTTCTTTTTCAACCCCGTCTCCTATATTCAGCTCTGAATTTTACCTTTATATGGCAATCAGGCCCGCTTCTGTAGTTTGTATCTATACTTATATTCCGGAAAACGAGTTATATCGCCTAGCAAATTGTTAGTAGGTACAAAAGTAAACCGTGCCGTTATTTATATCAAAGATTAAACAACAATTTAATTCGTGACAGCCAATGAAGAAACGCCCTCAAAGCTTATAACGTAAGATAACTTTTACAGCGCAATGATTCGTGATGGTATTTTTTTCAAGCGAACGCTAAAATATTTACGTTACCTTGCAACCTCCCTTTGTACATAAGGTTGCATTTCGCTTGACTTTGAGGACAAAAATGTGCTTTTTCTGTTTTCCGCTGAATAAAAAGTGGCTAAAATATCAATGTTGTTCTTGATTGGGCTTATGTTTTGGAAGCTATAATAGCAATCATGTAGGAATACAGAAGTCAATTGAATACAAGTCATATTTGTGTCTACTGTTATGATTTCTGTAACTTACAAAACCTAATCTATGAAACCGAACAAAAGGAGATTCTACCGAGCAAATTGAAGTACTAATAAATGGTCAGAGACATTTAAGACTCACCGATTATCGGACTGATAAGTCGGCCGTAATAGTCCTCCCAAACTCACTTCTACAGATTCATTAGAAACCCGAAACAACTCAATAACCAAGCGCTCACAGATGAGGTTTAATCATTACTACTTACCCTGTTACAAGGCGAGCGTGAGTGATAAACACATCCATTATATGTAATGCGAGGAGTACATGAAGCCTTACGTCTGAAATATCACTCTTCCGTCCTCTTTAACACACAATAATAGAGGCTTTGTGAAGCGTATTCATAAAAGTGGGTTATCAAAATGGGAAAAAAAATCTTACAAGCATCATGTGATATATGTTTGAAGAGTATAATACTCATAAAGATACAGGAAAATCACTGGTCGTTGAGAAAACAATATTTTAGGAAACTAACTGAAGTAACATAATACAATGATATTAGTAATATGTTGCAAAAAGCTGACTCTGTTTACAGTAGAGACATGCTGTAGCCATTCAACTACATCAATTCATCTTTATATCCCAACTACCTTCACAGACAAGCTTCGCTTCTTTTTAAATATAGCAATGTATCAAAAATAGCTGTACAAGAGTGTTGCTCCATCTATCAACTGTCAGATTAACATGTAGACACAGTTATTGTACATTACATAAGAGGAATACATTAATCGAGTCAGTCCCCTGATACATCGTATCGACAATTTGAGAAGGTTGTCACCCACGTATTTAATAGAAATTGGAGGCGCCATATCTAAGAATCTATATATATATAACTCAAAGGTGACTGACTGACTGACTGACTGACATAGTGATCTATCAACGCACAGCCCAAACCACTGGACGGATCGGGCTGAAATTTGGCATGCAGGTAGATGTTATGACGTAGGCATCCGCTAAGAAAGGATTTTGATTAATTCTACCCCAAGGGGATAAAATAGGGGATGAAAGTTTGTATGAAACTTTGTCAATTAAATTCCACGCGGGAGAAGTCGCGGGCACAGCTAGTATACATATAAATGTGTACACTTAATTAAACTTCAATGGTGGTAGAGCGACGCTGTAGCCAATTATATATATCTCATATACGGGCTGGTTCGCCCAGGGTAGCACCACCCTCTTACAGAACATCGGCGTAAAGTAACCATTATATCTGCGTTTCGTTGCGTGAGAGAGCAGGAAACTAAACCCTCCTCCCTACTCCTCACTCTGTCCCATTCCCCTTCATGTCGGCAACGTGAGAACAATGCCTTTGGTATTGCAAGCATCTATAGACTACGATAACTGCTTAACATTAGGCCAGTCGTACATATAGTTTGACTTTGACCGACTTTGCAATATAAAAATCATACATACATGCATGAACACGGGCAGGTGGTGGGAAAAAGTAGGTTATGTGAAATATTTACAGAGCCTAGCACACAGGCCCATACAGTATTTGATGGGTTCTTGTCACCTCGTGGCAACCTTCGGGAAACTCAAGGATACCGTATCCGGTGGGTAGACGGCGATTTATGGGTAGGGGACATAAAAATGTATACGAAGGTACGCGGAGGTGCAAAAAATGTCTCAAAGAAAATTGAAATTTATATCGCGAAGAGGGTGAGGCATATTATTTTTACTTTCATCTGGCACATTCCTTGGCCTCGATAAATAAAATAGCAGGGTTGTCAAGATCGAACTTTACATTGAATGTCGTCAGTAGTAGTATGTAGACTACTCGATATTGTGAATAAAGGTTATTTCAACTTCTCCTATTCTCTCTTTCGATTAAATTCTTGCGGGTTCCAAGACAATTTAGCTTTTCCCGGGGACTCGTCGAGGGTCAAACTTCGGTGACATCATTGGACACCATTGACGATCCCTTACAGGAGGAACATTGGTGGGTGTGTGTAGCGGACCCTTACCAATAAAAATATTGCATATTGTTCTTGGGTCAAGAATCAAGGTCGAGGTTAAACACAAATTCCAAGCAAGGTAATCCAAATTCCAGGTAAGTCACAAATACAACACGAAGGTGTCCCCAGTGTGTCAAATATTTGACCAATCACCTCAAGAACAATTTGCATATGGAAATTGTTCTTGAGGTGATTGGTCAAGGTGAAACCCGTGGTAGTAAGTCACAAAGACCAACACGAAGGTGTGACCTGTGTATACGCAGCCTTAGCATTTATTACTGAATAGGGTGCCCTGACCTGACCCCGTCCTTAAATACCGCCACAGTAAAAGGTTATATGAGTATCTATTATGGCGCGATGATCTCCCTGTATGTCATACTCCATAAAATAAAATCATGAGAAATCATGCGTGCTTACTTTGTTCTATGAAATCCAAAACTGTGTCCTTTACCTAACATGTTTCCCGTTGTCCGCTAGTCGGAAATGTCTTAGCATTCGGCTAGAGGAATAACTCAATATTTTAAGGTGACCACTAGGCTGTTTTATGAAGCGGGTCCACCCGCTTCGACCAATAGGATCGCTTCAGTTACTGTCAACTTGAGGTAAGCTGAGAGAAGCTGAGATAGCGCAGCCAAGCCCTTCATATCAGTATGCATTAAATAAAATCGCAATCGAATAGGTACTAATTCCTCCAATGATGAGACGAGATATCAGACTTTTATGCAACATTAATTGAATTAGGTTCGTTCAAATAATTTGAATACTCAGTAATTCAGAGGCTTTCCCATTTTTCCAGTTAAGAATATATACCTTAATCATCTTATAAATTGAATTTTTTGCAGACGTCGTCTGAAAGCATTTAAATGCTTATTATCTAATTAATATGGACCTAATATAATTATAATGTTTATATTACTTGATACTTATAGTGTGCCTCGATATTATGTGGTCATGTAGGTACGTCGAAAAACCTAGCCTTTTGAACACCTGTACCAACCAACAGAAAGATTTATACCATCAGATTTTTTGCTAGGTATATCAGCTTCATCATTTATTAAAGACTAGCTGTGCCCGCGACTTCGTCCGCGTGGAATTTAATTGACAAAGTTTCATACAAACTTTCATCCCCTATTTTATCCCCTTGGGGGTAGAATAAATCAAAATCCTTTCTTAGCGGATGCCTACGTCATAACATCTACCTGCATGCCAAGTTTCCGCCCGATCCGTCCAGTGATTTGGGCTGTGCGTTGATAGATCACTATGTCAGTTAGTCAGTCAGTCAGTCACCTTTGAGTTATATATATTTAGACATATATGCATATACATTCATAATTATAAACATAAACAACATTATCTACTTCCAGCTATCTCTACATCTAAAAGAAAAATCTAGAGAATCAGAACAAAGCTGCTTTTCTATTGTGGCTCTCAAAGAATTCGCTCACAATTTGTATTGTTTTTGTTCTAAACAGGTTTTTCACAGCACTCTTTATAACATTAGTTTATTTAGCAGAGAATAATGCGTACAGAGATATTGTGCTCAGCGTGTACGGTTAGAATGAAGAAATTTAGATGATTTGTTATAATTATTATGATATGAGTTGGTTTTATATGAGTTGACAGCGACTTATGAAAAGGTTTTTTAAAGGTTTACACACCATATTTCGTATGGTATTTTGAATATTTTAGAGACCTTCTGGTATCATACAATACAGTGACGTTTTTAACAGTGTGATTCTTTTGGACATTTCGACATAGTCAACTGACTACAGCTCATATACGGTCTTGCTCGGGTAGTACCACCCTCACACAGAACATCGGCGTAAAATAGCTACTATAGCTGTGTTTCGTACAATGATTTTGATAGCCGAAAGCCCCACCCTTTTCGCCTCCGTCTATCCCGCTCCCCAGCAGGACTGCAACGTTCGAGCAATGCCATTGGTTTTGCAAGCATCTATAGGCTAAAATAACTTCTTAAAGGTACGAGTATCAAGATATTTTCACACTAGAATCGCATTTTGTCTCGGCTTCAATTATACGAATAAATGTTTATAACATATTTGGTTCTATAGTTAAACAAATGTATGGTAGTAGCCATTAGGCACCGATAATCTCCATATCCAGGGGTGTTACTATTAGCAACGATAATCGATATATCGTGACATTTGTGGTGTCGAATCCTGCTCTAAATTCCATATTTTTTGCCGTCTTATATCATCTGAATGTACGATAATTTTGGATCATTTATTCAGTAATCAATACGACGGCAAAAAAGATGGAATTTAGAGTAGGATTCGACACGAAAAATGACACGATATATCGATTATCGTTGCCAATAGTAGCACCCCTGATGCCCAATACAAATGTTATCTGTCAAAAATGTATAGAGGGAATGGTGTTGAGATTCTTCGTGTGAATGACCGCGTCGTTTTCAATTGAATTGTTACCCATATCAAAGTCATTATTGAAACTAAAAGCACATTTAGTTTTACTGCAGCAGCCAAATTTTGAACTAAAACTAAATGACAATACTCATGATTTGCTTCAGTTTCTCTGAGTCAATTAACTAATTCTGCAAACGACAATTTTATTACAAAAGTTGGATTCACTGAAATATCATTGTGTTGAAGTTTTCAGCCGGAGAGTTATCTAAAAACAAGCGCTTTGTCTGTTCGCAAATAATATTCAATAGCTGAAAAAGCTTTAGAATTTCTGCTTTGAACCAAGGCAAAAATAATTCCAAAAGTTAATCCTAGGTAAATAGCTATTTAATCACTTATAATAGACTAGCTGTGCCCCCGACTTCATCCGCGTAGTATTGGATTATTGGGTTAAAAAGTGTCCTATATGTTAATCCCGGTTATAATCTATCTGTGTTCCAAATTTCATCCAAATCCGTTCAGTAGTTTTTGCGTGAAGGAGTAACAAACATACATACATACATACATACATACATCCACACTCACAAACTTTCGCATTTAGAATATTAGTAGGATTTCCCAATTACTTAAAATGTTTAAGGGTCATTATCGTATTATATTTTTTGAGAGATTACCTAATAATTACGTAAGAAATTTTTTTACGTCAGCCTTCCAGACTTAATAACTGAAATGTTTTTCAAAAGTTTGTTCTGAAAGCAACGCTGATGGAAAATTGAAATTAAATTACGGAAAAGGATCAACAAAGCACCGTATTTTTTCCACGCGGCACAGATACTGCGGGGCCTCTAAGTTTATATCGTCATTGAAATGTTTCATTTTGCAATCTACTTCACTTTGGGTAGCGTTTCGACCGGATTAAACGGTAGATTTTTTGTTAATTACAAAACTTCCTTTTTTAATTTGTCGTATGACTCTATGAATTGTGGCGTAGGCTAAAAATGACCATAATAGATAGTTTAAGGCGTCAATACCCTAGTGGTTAGAGGGGCGGCCCTTGTACCTACCTGAGAGGTTCCAGGTTTGGTCCCCATCCTGGTCATTAAACTATTGACGTGAGCCCACACCTAACACAAGCATTCGCTTAGCTGGAGGACCTCACGGGAATACTAGTAATGTGATAAACTCACATTGCTAGAGATCTTAAAAAAATGAGAATAACTTAGTATTGTTATAATGAACATTTAGTTATCCGAAGACTAACGCAAAGGACTTTACAGAAGTGCTATGCCAAAATGCTGAAATCATTTTATATACTTAGCTGAGTATAAAACTAATTATCTCTATGCACTTATATTTTATCCACATAGAATACAGTAATTCAATTTTATTAAGAAGTTGGAAATATAATTTAATATTACTCAATGGCACAGTAACCGGATGTTCTTTGTCTGCAAACACGCCATAAGCGGGGCCTGGCTTCTGATTCAATTTCAATTTCAGTTAGAATTATTTGTATGGTTTAGTTTGGTTTATAAGTTAAATAAATGAATTGGTTTAACAAACAGGGTTAATAATAATACTGTATCTTTAAATATCTATCGGCCGAATACTAAAACAATACTCAAATGCTTGAGACCTACCTACTTAATTTTTTTTGTATCGCACATCAAAATCAAGCACATCTTAGTCCGACATAGGGACTTTTTAACGTGTATGCCATAAATAAACTTTATCATCATCATCTCAGCCGAAAGATGTCCACTTCTGGACATAGGCCTCCCCCATCACTTGCTACAAAGACGGTTCTTGCGCTGCTCGCATCCAGCACCCTCCGGCGGATTCTTGCGACCTTCAGCAGAACGTTATAATTTATTTTATTTTCCAAACTACCTGGTAAAACCTGAAAGATTTTAACTATTTGTGTCTGTTGAAGAACAAAAAGCTGTATAGACTTATGAAATCTTTCGACGGCTCAGTATTTTCCTACAAAACCTTTTGTTCGTCAGCTTTCATCCAAAGCCAAAGTTTTAAAGTTAGAAGGTTACGTTAAAAAAATAGTACAGCCATTCTTTATCACCTTGTAAACGCACTTACCTACTTTTAACTGCATTCTTAAAAAGGTAACTAAGACCCAAAGAACAATAATGTTTTTGACATTTTTACTTGAACCATTTTCTACATTCAATCTCTTTCTCAGACCAGAAAGCGAATACCTACCTACTCAAAATGAAAATGATTCTAAGTTAAACCTTAAAACAAACTTTCCGGAGCTAATAAGACTTTCTCGAATTAATTAAGAATAACTGTTGGCACCTGCCACGTAACTAGGTTAATAGATTCCTTTTTCAACCCTTTTTATACAGAATCCTACCTCAAATAAAAATGTAGGTATAAGACAAAGTAACTTACCCTTAACGCGATAGAATAATGTAAATGCAACCTAACCAAGCTCGTTTTAGCTTTCTTTTTTAGTACGGTGACGGGTTAAAATAGCTGTCGGTGGATGTCGTAAAACGCTGACTCGTTTGTTCACCCGTATGAGCTAGTGGGCAGCTCTGGTGTCGGCGTTTCCAGGCTCAGTTCAAACCCAAGGTTTGTTCCAACATCAAATAATCACTTATCTGTCTGGATTGTTTAAAATGATTGAATCGTTTACCAGTCCTGCTCACTTATTTATTATTTATTCTCTTTTATTCGATTTTTTTATCGAGGTCTCTGTGTACATTCGAGTCCCGATAGGTATGATTCAATCACGATTGTCGTTCGTTTTTAATCGAATCTATTGAAGTGAATATTTTCATTTCCGACGGTCAATATCAGGGATGTGAGTGACCAGCAAAATTATTCAATTCAATTCTGCAAATTCCGCATGAAACTTAATTATAATTTTTATAGCGTACCTACCTACTTCTTGAATACATACAGGAAAAATCCTCCTCGTTTAAAAATATTAATCGTTTTCAAAAAACTTGGGTGCACTAAAAAGATAAAAATAACTAGGAACCTTATAATTACTTTAATTTGGTGTCTCAGTTGATGGTTTATTAGTTATTGCTCATTTCAGAAATATGGCACTTATGAAGATTGTAATTAATTTACTAAACACACCGGCTTCGCACGGGTACATTGCGGTAACATTATTCGAGTTTTAGTAAGGATCCCTAATTTTTTTTAAAATATATTATAGCTTATGTCACCCGGGGATAGTGTAGCTTCCCATCAGTGAAGATTATAATTAATTTACTAAACATTAATGGCCTGAAATAAATACTTAGTTCCATCCAAAGAATTTGGTTCCATCGAAAGGTAAACGTACGAAATCTACCTCTTAACATTTATTTTTACTCAATAAAATTGAGAAAATATGTATATGTCATAGGTGCTTTAGAAAATTGATCTTAAATCCCTTTTAGAATTCAAGATCGTAGTTGGAGCGCGATTTATGGTTCTATTTGAGTATTATGGGACAATTACGAGTGAAATTTGGGAGAGGTACACGATATTGATACGGTGCTAAATATACCCCCAAAGAAATTTAATCCCAATCGCAATGATTTAGAAACCAATTTTCAGAACAAGTGTGGTTTGTAATGCCATTGTATTTTTTACGTCACATGTGTGCATCGCCTCGCTTTCATGGGAGCTTCGCGACGTAGAGTGTTTTTTCGTGACGCTTTCATATGGACATCTCCGACACTTCCATAAGGACATCGTGTCGTGGAGTTTTCATAGGGACCTCGCGAAGAAGAAATTGTGAGTGTGTGTATATGTGTGTGTTCAATTATAACTATAAAGAGATCAAGTGACATTAAATGGTAATTAATGGTGATTTTTTAAAAAAGAACTGTTTTTAAACATAAGATGACAAGTTATAATAATATAACAGTACCTCTATATTTGAAACATAAATTTAAGCGATAATTATTTTCTAAAAGGTAATGAAAATTCATATTATTATCTGTAAAGGTGCCAAGTACTCACCGGTTCATAAGTTTTGCTACAGTTTATTCTAATAAAATGTCTAACTCAACCTAAACAACCAATAACTTAAGCAAGTCAGCTTTTAATTGTTGGTATACCCTAAAATGTTACTTAGCAATGTCGCCACAGTACATTACCGGTATTACCGCGCACCAACATATCGTGAGTCACATACAATAGGTAATGTATACGGGCATTATCGAAATAATGCGTTAAATTTATAGCTGCCGTTATATTCCTGCCGTAGATTAAGCTTTATTAATTTCCGAAAGCGTACGTACAGTGTTTAATGAAACTTTGCTTTATATGTAGTTAATATGATACAGGTATCTACTAGGTGAAACATAAAGGGTATACTATTTTTTTTGCATCTTAACTTTGTAAATCTAAAACTATAGGCTTTGTGGGACAGTTGAAGTACTAAAGGTTTTGTAGACTTATGAAATCAGTCAACAGCTGTATCCCTATACCACCTTTTGTTTATAAAGTTTCCTCCAAAGCTGATAGTTTTAGATTTACAAAGTTTTGTTTTGAAAAAAAAAGTATACCCTTTCTGTTTCAACCTGTATATGTGGGTTGTCAAAACAAGATGGAGAAGCTCTATAACCAACGCACATACATTACCAGGAGCCGACGTCATGTCCGACCACCAGCTACTTGTTTGTAATATGAGAATTAGATTGCGCAGACCCATAATCAAGAAACTGACCAAACGCATTGAAGTTCTCGATAAAGATTCTTTGTACGATCGCTTCAAGATAAAGAGCAGTGCTGGCTCGCAAACTGTAGCAAAGAAGGGAACGTCGACCATCTCTGGACGTCCACCGTGCAACTTATTAAAGACGCCGTGCACGAATCGCAACCTAACGCAAGACCTAAAAAGAGGCAGCACTGGATGTCAACTGATACCTGGAGCTTGATTGAGACACGTAGAGAACTAAAAGCTAACGGCGCCACGATACAAAAACTAAATGCCATGAGTTCGGTTATACAAGCCGCTTGCCGCCGAGACCGTAGTACAGCGCTACAATCGATATGTGAGGAACTTGAACGACATTCTCAAAAGTTTGAAACTAAGGACCTGCATATGAAGATCAGGCTTATAACCCGTCAGTTCAAACCTAAGACTTGGGCTATTGAGAACGCATCAGGGATCACTATCACAGAAATAAGAGAAATTGTTAGCGTTTGGAAAGACTACTGTAAGTCTCTATTTATCGATACGACAACAGCCATCGCAACGACCTATGATGATGAAACACCAGCGCAAGAGCCAGTGCCACTTAAAGATGAAGTGCGTGCAGCCATCAGACACCTCAAGAGGAATAAGGCCGTAGGTTTCGACGAAATCCCGATTGAGACAGTAAAGGCCATGGGGGAAATCGGAGTAAATATACTGCATACCATCTGTTGCCGAATATGGGTTACCGGAATGGGGCCAAGCGATTGGTCACATTCTATATTCATTCCCTTACATAAGAAAGGATCAACAAAAAAGTGCAGTAACTACAGACTAATCTCCCTCATATCTCACGCCAGTAAGGTCATGCTGCATATTCTTAACACAAGGCTTCAAGCCTATCTGACCCGAGAGATCGCCTCTGAGCAAGTTGGTTTTGTCAAGGGCCGAGGCACAAGAGAACAGCTCCTCATAATGCGGCAAATAGTGGAAAAAGCTAGAGAATTCAACATCGCCCTCTATGTATGTTTCGTTGACTTCAATAAAGCCTTCGGCACCGTCAAGTGGTGGAAACTATGGCTGGTCCTGACCGAAATGGGTGTACCACAACACCTTGTAGGTATACAAGACGTCTGTACGAAGAGGGCACAGCCGCTGTACGTGTTGACGGTAGTGAGTCCGACCGCTTTAAAACCCAAGCTGGTGTTAGACAGGGCTGTATACTATCTCCCCTACTATTCAACATATATACAGAGTACATCATGCGGATAGTTCTTGAGGATTGGGATAAGGGAATATCTGTGGGAGGTCGAAAAGTATCAAACCTAAGATACGCAGATGATACTACCCTCCTAGCGTCAAAACAACGCGAGATCGAAATTCTTCTTCGACGACTAGAAACCACAGCGTTGGATTTTGGACTTGCAATTAACCGTGATAAAACCAAAATGATGATTGTAGATCGTGCCAACAATAACCACCCGGACGTTACAGCCATAGCAGGATGCGAGGTAGTCACGAGCTACGTATATCTCGGCTCCGCTATCACCAACGCTGGAGGCTGCGAGGAGGAAATTCGGAGACGCTGCGCGGTAACTAGATCCTCAGTGGAATAAAAATGTCGAAAATATTCTTGTTCTTTGGGTCTTAGCAGTGGCGTGCACTCCATAGAGGCATAAAGGCACTGCCTACCCTGAGATTTTATGGTAAAATTATAATAAATAATAAAATCAAACAGAAAAAATATTTAAAAGTAAATAATCATTTTAATTAGATATTTGAAAAAGCGCGCGCATAATGCTGTCATGTGGAGACCATTTACCGCCCGCTCCTTTCGCGCCGCCCCGTGTCGGTGGCAAAAGCACGTACTAAATGTGCCTCATTCTTCGTGTAAGAAACGTTCATTCCTTGAATGAAATACGCACAATTTACTAAATTTCTACGAACTAAAATGTTCGGGCTAGAGGCACTGCCTGGTTTGGTAATCCGACGAAGTCTAGTAGGTTGAATCGCAATGTAATTTGTTTGTTTAAAGTGTACAATGCGTTTTTGTCACTTAATATTTAGTATTAAATTTGATTGTGATATTTTAGACGCCATTATTGTTAGTTAATGTTGATGTTCTGTGTTTGTTTGGTTTGTTTACATGCGTGCTAAATAATTTGAATAATTATTAAATCCTCGTTGTTATGGATAAATATTACTTGTGAAATTAGTGACGTGTGTGATAAGCAGGAACTTAAATTATAAATAAAAGTGTTTTCTCATAGCGCTATGCAGAAAAAGTGAACTTTATTTTAAACTGTCGATGCGTAAAGAACTTGGATTTGTCCCAGAAGAAAGGTAGGTAATATCACGAGAGAATTAATACTAAATTTTATGAATCATTTCCATGGATGACAGGATACTGGGATATTTTTCAGCGCTAAAGCGTATACCAACATAGGTACGTAGACTACGTAAAATAGATATTTACGACAACAACGCGAGCGCCTTGCCGAGTTGTCTAAAATTTAGATTAAAAAAAAGCAACTTAGGTACTTACGGATTTAAAACGAACGGGGTCTTTTACGATATCGTAAATAGGTATTCAATTCTTATTTAAAATGGTTTATGCGGTTAGATTTCATTTATAAATTAGTAAACAAGTTTGATAATTTTATTTAGTTTGGGTACCTAGGTAGGTACTTTTATTAGTCTATCTATGTATCTGTCCTTGTGAATAACTGCATGAATAGATCTAGGTACTTAACTAACGGCGAAGGACCCATTCAGGGACTGACTTGTCTTAAAATCTATATAGGTACCTAAGTATATCAATGTCTATGAACATCAACCAATCACCTTAGATATCTGATACGGCTAAATACCTACTTACTCACAACAAAATACGTCTAACACATGCAAACCTGGACTAAGCTCACGAGCAATAATTCAAGGTACCTACCTAGGTAGGTAGGTACCTTGAATTATTGCTCGTGCCTAATTTTAATTTATTTTTATGCTAAACTCTGCCTACCCTGTTTCAAAACCCTATGCACGCCACTGGGTCTTAGTTACCTTTTTAAGAATGCAATTAAAAGTAGGTAAGTGCGTTTACAAGGTGATAAAGAATGGCTATACTATTTTTTTAACGTAACCTTCTAACTTTAAAACTTTGGCTTTGGATGAAAGCTGACGACCAAAAGGTTTTGTAGGAAAATACTGCCCGTCGAAAGATTTCATAAGTCTATACAGCTTTTTGTTCTTCAACAGACACAAATAGTTATAATATTTCAGGTTTTATCTGGTAGTTTGGAAAATAAAATAAATTATAAAGTTCTGCTGAAGGTCGCGAGAATCCGCCGGGTGGTGCTGGATGCGAGCAGCGCAAGAACCGTCTTTGTAGCAAGTGATGGGGGAGGCCTATATCCAGAAGTGGACATCTTTCGGCTGAGATGATGATGATGATGATGATACAGTTTATTTATGACATACACGTTAAAAAGTATCTATGTCCCTATGTCGGACTAAGATGTGCTTGATTTTGATGTGCGATACAAAAAAAATAAAGTAGGTAGGTCTCAAGCATTTGAGTATTGTTTTAGTATTCGGCCGATAGATATTTAACGATACAGTATTATTATTAACCCTGTTTGTTAAACCAATTCATTTAATTAACTTATAAACCAAACTAAACCATACAAATGATTCTAACTGAAATTGAAATTGAATCAGAAGCCAGGCCCCGCTTATGGCGTGTTTGCAGACAAAGAACATCCGGTTACTGTGCCATTGAGTAATATTAAATTATATTTCCAACTTCTTAATAAAATTGAATTACTGTATTCTATGTGGATATAACTCTAAATTGAAAATTTAAAAACCCCCCGATGCGACGACTTTTTCATCAAATATATACAATAATCAACAGAAAATCTGCGTAAAAGTATGAGTCATTATTTTGTTATGACATTATAATAATTTACATTAGAATAGACAACGAATCTAAATATTGATGCCACGGAGGTTTAATTCCTTGTAAAATATTATCAATTATGATTTAATTTCATGTAATAACTCTGGTTGAGGTGGATGGGAGCAGCCCAGGGGAAGAATTTTCAATAACGCTAAAATTATTTTAAATTAGATTTGTTTTCTTATATTTTTTCTCAATGGCGGAGCAGCGCCCTCTAGAATTATTATAACGTAATATTCCATGACCATTAACAAAGCAAACAAAGTTTAACGCATGCGCGTATCCCTCATTTGACACGTGACTTATGGAACGTCTTTAGTTCATACACAAATCTCATATAAAAATTGATAAAATATATTTTTTTTCCAGAATCAGGGAAACTTTTCATATTTATAATATTGTAAAAAGCCAGTTCAGACTATTACGATCATTTAAAAATATAATAAATCTAAATCCAATAATCTCAAATTTCGATTGGATTCGAGCCGTGGAAGTTGGTTTTGGCCGTGAATGTGGCTTTTTAACCTACAAAAGAGCTGATGATCTTCAAACGGCTGAACCGATTTTCATGAAACATAGCTAAGAACACTCTCCATCAGAATACCTATCTAACAAAAGAAACACAATTGAAATCGGTTCATCAGCTTGGGCGCTACGTTGCCACAGACAGACACACAGATACACAGATACACAGATACACATATACACAGATACACAGATACACAGATACACAGATACACAGATACACAGATACACAGATACACATGTTAAACTTATAACACCCCTCTTTTTTCGTCGGGGGTTAAAGACTCACAAAGATTTGGAAAGACCACAAAATTACCAGAAACACAAAAATTCGACTGATGAGGTGCTTGGTATTTCCTATCTTTCTGTACGGAGCTGAGACGTGGACACTGAGAATGCAAGACCGTCGAAAGATTGACGCCCTGGAAATGTGGTGTTGGAGACGCATGCTCCGAATCCCATGGACCGCGTACCGCACTAACGTTTCAATCCTAAAAGAACTCAACATCAAAGAGAGATTATCGTCGACTGTGCAAATACGAATCCTCATGTTCTTTGGACACATCACCCGCAACAAAAACTCTATGGTGTAACTCTACGATTGGTGGTGCAAGGGAAAGTTGAAGGCAGGACACCACGTGGGCGCTATCCAACACGGTGGACAGACCTCATAAAATCCGTGACACACTCAACCGTGAACGACTGCTCTCACTTAGCCAAACATAGACCCACATGGCGACATATCGTACGAGCAGCGGTGGCACAAGAACCGACCGAAACATGACCACGACCGCTCTGACAAGAGTGCTACGACTTAGAAGATGTGGGTTACGACAGATCTATGTATATTAGTATGTTATTAAAATAGACTTTAAAGCTACAAAAGGTGAATTGATGACATCTCACTAATCGCTTTGATATGCAAAAATCATTGGACGCCATAAGACTTTTAGGTACATTATACATATATACAGGGCCCTAACCACGCTAGCTACTCAAATCGTAATAGAAAGGCAAAAGCTAGCGATTACGTTTCAAACGCTCCGCTTTTGACGTTTTGCTGACACAAGCTTCACGATTTATACTGACATTGATTTGGTACCACACTCGCGATTCTTAGCGTTTGACCTTGAGCTTGCCACTGACTTCGTTTTTTTTAAAGTAAAGTTTATTTGCGATGATTTGCTTTACGCATTTAGCCAATGTCGAGTAAATATAATTTTCAAGTTTTATATGAAGGTCTTTGTCTAGGCCTAATATTACCAGACTTATTGGGGGAACTCGAATAATCATGTTTCACTACTATTCATCCAATAGCCCCCACTCACAGAGATTTTTTTTATGAACATTGGCTTAAAGCCAAACGTAGTTACCAACGCAGATCCAAATAAAAAACTACAAAGCGTTCGATGACATAAGCCACTCGCGAATGAGACGCTAGCGTGGTACCAAATATTGGCCAAGCATTTGAAACGTAATCGCTAGCTTTTGCCTTTCTATTACGATTTGAGTAGCTAGCGTGCTAAGGGCCCAGGTCTAGAAATAATGGTATAGTATACACACGCAGAATCATCTACACGTAAAAATAATAGTAACTAAATTGATACAAGGTAGCGACCCCAAATGTACTGTGACTAGAGGATTTTATGGGGTCATAAAAATACCCCATAGGTAGAGTAACGTACACTACCCTCGTAGGTAGCGTTAAGGTAACATTTATGTATGGGGTTGGGTAGTACCCCCGTATTTAATGAAGGGGTAGTGGTGTCATAGTGGTGGGATATATTTTAGTTTGTGTAAGATTTTTTTTAGTCCTTGTATGCTCCATTTTTTTTATTAAAAAAATACAAACTACATAAACAAACACTTACCCAAAGGAGACATTATATAGTATAGTTTCTGTGTGGGGCTTTATTGCCCCCGAATGTGACGTCATAATGGCATAAATAAAATTAGTACCCCATGGTTGTACTACATAATTATATGAGGTACGACAATGTTTTAACCACAGGTTACTAATATTTTACTACTTCTTTTTTTTCCTAAAGAATCTCGTCTAAGCAATAGAACCATATTGTTATACATTTAAAGATCAAACAAAAAAACCCGTCTCACCGCCAACCAACAAAAAATTCCGGGTAAAGTAAGTAAAAGATAAGCAGAAAATGTGTGATCGATTCCATTAATCTTCTACACACATACAATGCTTTTAATTGCTGGTTAGCGCAAAATTAACACTATACACACATACACCCGACCACTGTGTGTAAACAATTAGGTATTGTAAACTTTTTGCAAAGTCAACCCTCGTCATATGAATATAAGAGATAGGCTCTCCTTCGCTGCCCGACCGCTAGCTTATCCCGCAACAAATGCCTTTCGAATTGATGACCTAGAAAAGTCGATTCTTAATCCCTGATACGAGGGGTTCATAAATATTCAGTGTCGTTATTTCACCTCGACGGATGTCGATCCTGAGACGCGAGCGGTCGGAGCCTGTGTTTATGTTTACAGGAGGTAGGGGGCGCCCAGCTGAGATCCCCGCCCGCGCCCCGACGCAGACTGCGGAAAATCGATAGCGCTGAGAGCGCCGCAGAACTCAGTGCGGATACTCTGCCGAGTGACGTGCCTCTGAACTCTAACAAGATGTGTACTCAGCGTACCTGTTTCACGACCAATCAACTATGAAATTACATCGTTCCACGGAAGAACAAATGGGACCGTGCTCGCTCGCGCTTTTTATTCGAGCCATTTGCACTCTATTTTCGTTTAATTTTCCCAACGAGTTATCTTATGAAAACAAATTGGATGCTGGGAAAAACCGCTTATGATGCCATTAAGAATAATTTCAGAGGGGGCTTTCGCTAAGTCCTCGCGGCGGAGGGCCGTTACACTCCAACAATGTCAATTTTGATTTTGAATATTCAGGTTGAATATCTGGAGCGTTAAGAATAAAATATTTTAGATGTACTAACAAAAGTACTCGTAGACGTACTCGCTTACAGTGAAGGAATACATCGTGCGAAACCTGCATGTCTTAGAAAATTTTATTTTCGAAAGACATGTGAGATCTGCCAACCCGCACTGGGCCAGCGTGGTGGATTGCCGCCTGTATCCCCTTCATAGTGAGAGGAGGCCCGTGCCCCGGAGTAGGTCGTCAAAAGGGCTAAATTATTATGATTACTAGCTGTGCCCCGCGACTTCATCCGCGTAGTATTGGATTATTGGGTTAAAAAGTATCCTATATGTTAATCCCGGTTATAATCTATCTGTTTTCCAAATTTCATCCAAATCCGTTCAGTAGTTTTTGCGTGAAGGAGTAACAAACATACATACATACATCCACACTCACAAACTTTCTCATTTATAATATTAGTAGAATAATATTATACTCGTAGATACATGAGATATTTATTTAGGTTTAATTCGATCCTTTTATGAAAACGCATCATGACAGAAGAGCAAAGGATATATCTCAGCGGGCGATAGAAAAATAAATCCCATCTAAAAAGAAATATTGATAAAAGAAATGTTATTTTCGCCCGTCGCGAATAAAGTTGAAAGCAGTGTAATTATTGCGAATCATATATATTTTTAACACTGATAGTTAAGAATAGAAAGTGTATGGTATTTATTTTAGACTAGACAATTAGAAAGAAAGATGTTATACTTGAATGCTCATAGATAGATAGATAGATAGATAACTATTTATTAATCCACCACTAGAAAACAAAAATTTACATATTATTACATAATTTACACAGAAAGTGGAAAATGGGCGGCCTTATCACTAAAAGTGATCTCTACCAGGCAACCTTAGGATGGAGAGTATCTAAAGAAAAATAATAAACATATAATAATCATACGCATTTTTATACTTGAGTGCAGCATATTTTTAAATTTATCATGGATTCACAGAATATATTAACAATAAATGTACCTAATTAAACAAAATTTTAAACAATTTAGTTCGTTCTAGCCTCATTAATAATATCGCGAAATTAAAATAAAATTAAAGTGTTGGTAATAAAACGACACATAAATTGTATGGTTTTCTAACAAATTCATTCCAAATATTTTGATCAATTAACAGCAAACTAATATTTTACTATAAACACAAAATGTGTTGAGTACCTATGTAATGCGATTGTCGAATATTACAATAATGAATTTATTCCATTAAATTGTTGGCGTTATACAAATTATATGAACGCTTCAAATGAATGAGAGCTTCTACATTTTATTATAAGCCTGAGGTTACATTACAGCGCGTAGCTAAATCGTAGCTAGTCCGTAGCAGACATCGTAGCAGAAGCGTAGCGGCGTCGCCAGTAATATTGAAAATAATACGCTGTGATCCCTATCATTAGAGTAACTTTTAGAATGTTTTTTTTGTTTGTATATATATGTTTTGAATGTAGTATAGCGTGCCAAGTTGTGGGTGCTTTAAAATAAATAAAATAATATTTAAATACTCCTTAAGTATAAATTAATTGGCACATACCTATACATTACGCTATGTTGAATCACAAGCAGCATCATAAGAACGTACACGCAGCCGACACGCTCACATCAAATACGTTCCGCTCAAGTACCGTTATAATGAAACAGCTACCTTATCGTACAATAGCGGCCCGGGAAATAGGTCAGGCGAATTTAATAATTTCACTGTCTTCCACGTGAGGCAGGCACTGTTATCTAAAAGCGTCCCCTGCAATTAGTGTCATTTTCATCCTCAGATAATTGTATTTAGTCGAGTGACGTCGAGTTAGTGCATGAGACACTGGATTCTTGTGCGCTACTATGTTAATATCTTACCGTTGGTTTGTACTGGCGAAACACACCGACTTATATTGTTGACTATAGTTTTTGCCGACACAAAACAGAGATAACATGACAAATCAATGAACATGTTTTGTCAATGCAAATGAGGCGTTATTGCATATATTTATACAAAATTTAAGAGTTCATCGGGTTCATTGCAATTGAGTAATAATCATTTTTAAAATGTAGACAGCAGCACAGGTAATAAAGTTTAATGGCCAATTAATTTAGAATTCCATTCAAATAGCCGTGTGCAAAGACTTTTTAAAAAGAAGGTAACTTTCGAATTTTAAAAATTTAAATGCAGTCCGAATGTTACGTGCGAATGTGTCAAACTATTTTCGACATCGACGCCACAAGCCGAGAATGCACTCGCGAAAAAAGTGCAACAGATCTAGAACTCCGCAGAAATATATCGAGACGTTTTAAATCGTACGCGGCCGTAAACTCGAGATTTCGTCCGATATAAATCTTTCAAGTGGAGATAAATTCCCTGGGACTGCGAAATGATACATAAAATATTCATTCCCGTTCAGAAATGCAAGCTGTTTTTCACTTTGCGAGATTTTTTGGATCCTCTTTTCTAATTCAACATTTTAATCAGAGGTATTTCATGTTTCTTTCGCATCTGTGGAATTTCATTAGAGCTCGTTAATAATTAGAAATGAACATAAATTACTTAGTGTTATTTCTTACCGAATTGCATACTTAGACATGATACATACCTGCAACAACAAAAAAAATACAATTTTAACACAGTTGTTTAAATGAGATATGAATATAATCATATAATAATATATACCAGTTTCCAAATTGTTGTCTTGGGGAATCCCAGTGATACTTAGGCCCGTATTAATAAATCGATCTCAAGTCTGAGAGCGGGCTTGAGTATGCTTTTGACGTGTAATTTTGTACTGGTATAACATTTCTAAGATCGCTCTCAGACTTGAAATCATGACTTATTCAGGTCAGATTAAAAATTTTCGAAATTCGCCCTATCAGTAACCGAAACCGCAACCACTTGGTCGATCATTAGACCAGTTGTCATAAGTCGTTTCATCAGTAAGTTTATACAGTTACTGAATTTTTGTGGTTTTAAATATCAGTAATCAGTATGTAATAAAATCCACGTTCAGAGTGATTTGAATAAAAATAAGGGCTTTCTCAATGAAAAGTGAACCAAATTCGGAAAAATATCTCAGGATAGATGATTTTCCAAAGGACACCTTTAATGTCCAATATTTCCAGTCTTTGACCTCACTTGAACGAATGCCAATAAATATTGTTACGTCAAATTCAATCTAACTATCGCTGGCGAACTCTCGAAAACATTTGAGTGAGGACTAAATGGAATTATGTGTGTGTGAACCAAGTATGAGATAATCTCAACTTCTGTCATACTAATAAATTATATTTACTTAGACAAACACATAATCAACGGGTATTGAAGGCACCTCATAAGAATCAATAATATAAACTTGGTGTTTGGGCCATATGAAGTCGTTGTATTTGACTTCTAAACTCATATTCACAACCAACAAAACTAATATACCTACTTATTACATCAAGATGTAGCTTTAAAGATACTGTGAGCACTATAGAAAACATCAGGTCATGACATAGAACAATAGCTCTGGGTTTATCCACTCCTCTTTCTTTGTCCAGGCGATCTTCCTTTGGAACGCGCTCCCTCTGAGTATCAGGACGGCAAAAAGTCGGTTGTCTTTTAAGGTGAAGGCACGAGAGCACATTCGCAAGAAGTTGGTAGAATCGTCACAGCGGTAATTCGTTGGACTTATTTTCTTAACAATTTTGTTTTATATGTATGTATGTATGTATCTATGTATTTATCACTATATGTAAAAAGGTATAATTTCCTCTCTATTTCTCTCGTTTAAGTTGCACCCGCCATGTTGTTTCTGTACCACCCTAAGGTCGACTGGTAGATAATGCCTAAGGCATTAAGTCCGCCTTTGTACATTGTATTTTTACTTGTGCATAGAGTTTTAATAAATAAATAAATAAATAGCTCTTACGACTTAGTAGTAACACTTTATTCATGAACTAAGGCATTCCTTTGTCTTTCTTAACTATTGTGTTGTACCTAGAAGGTACTGAGGCCAATGAACCCTACTTCAATTCGTCAAAAGCAACTGTCGACTTTATAGTTCAGTTTGAGTAAATAAACGTAGATATGTAAATATGAAAGTTGTGGTGAAGGTGGGACGGAACACGTTTACGTTAACCTCCCCTCAGCGCGAGGAGGGCTCAAACAAAAAATTACCACGCTGGTCTAATACGGGTTAGCGGAATTCACACATTTTTCGAAAATACATACATTTTTAAGACATGAAAGTTTCCTCACGATGTCTGTAAGCAAGTGATAATCATTATTGCAATTATGACCTAGACGTGCGAGCCGGGATTTGAACCCAGGACCTTGAGCACAAAAGACGCGTGTTGAACCACCCGACTACTACTGACCTTATATTGATCGCCACAAATCTTTGACCGTTTACCGCTATCGAGAAAACTTTCAGAGGGCAATTACTTCAGCCGGTGTCGCGGCAAGATGGATTGCCTGAATTACACGCGAGCATCCTTTCTGCGCACATCCTGGCTACGCTATACATACACACTGATGGAGATTTATGACATGGTAAAATGATACTTCTGTGGCTATGCGGACTCGAACTTTATTGGCTTTTCTATTGAACACAGGATTATTCTTAAGTCCAATTTCAGAAGCAGCTACTATTGGTAAGACTATCGTTTACCGTCATTTATTGGTTACAGGTATGGCTTAGCTTGGTGTGGTGTGTCGCCCTGAAGGGCAAGAGAGGGAGAAGAAGGGAGAAAGACTTGGTCTTTCGGGACTCTCACTCATCATACGAGACGCAACTATAATAGCTACTTTACCAATCTTCTGTGAGAGGGTGGTAATAAGCCTGTATTACCTACACATCAATTTTCCACCTAGGTACTGTATTTTATCACTTTATCGAATTAACGTATTAATTAAAAGCAAAATAACAATCAATCACCCATTTTCAAAACTGATTTCTTTTTGCCAAATACAGATAAGCGACTATAAATCACACCGGCAAAAAGGGACCTAGCGCTGCGTACTTTCATTTGTATCCCTTCCCTTTAACGAAACTTGGGGAATTTCTAGTTCTCGTATCGATCTCCGACAATCACGTTTAAGGTATTACAACGTTACACGTGGCCTTAACATGATACTTAATTGGGCAGCGGTAGGCTTTCTTTCATAAATAGCCTGCCAAGACCTTTACACGCAAATAGCTAATTGGTCGTCTAAACAGAATGATTCTGAAAACTTGTAGGTACTGAATAAATAATTAGTTTCGTATAGAATTTGATTTCGAACGTTTCATGGAAGGAGTATTGGATTATAATATGAAATGAGATTTGGATCAAAGTAGTCCCAATTAGCGTAAGTATATAACTTACTTTCAAGACGGGTTTTTTGCTTGAGTATTATAATTTGAGTTGGCGAGGCGTTGTATAATTTCTAGTTATTTGTACGCACGGATTTCACCTACTTTGAGTGGATTTTTATAAAATGCCTATCATCAGCAGAGTACCGTCCATCAGAGCGACCGTCACTTATTATACTTATATAATAGGTGTAATATAAATATCGCCAGACTGACACACCAACTGTATGGTCCCAAACTGAGCATCGCTTGTACTATGGGTATCGTACAATGGACTGTAGGCGATTGCCCAGTGACACCCAGATCTGGTAAAATTTGGAAAAAGCTATTTTCGAAATTTGCCACGGCGGGAATCAAACCCGCAAGCACCATGTGCAGTGAGCCGAGCGGCCTATGCTCGAACCACTGCGCCAAGCGGTAGTCAAATATAGATAACTTATTGTATAGAGAACAGAAAAATAGGAAAATTCGTGTAAGTACATTATGTACCGTACCATCTGTACCGGTTTGCCTAAGTACTGATGAGTCGTCGACAAACTAAATAATTAATTATAGCCTCAGCCATATTTAATTTGAAAAAAGTGCCGAATTTAAGTACCAATCATATGAAATTCATGCATTGATCTAGGTTTTCCATTTGTAGTTAGTCTTCTATACACCTACATAGAATATCATCGTAACCCTTTATTTTGGTTCAAAATTTTAAAATACGACCTCAAATAAATATAAAAATAAAACAACAAACAAACATGAAACAAGAAAAACACAATAGTAAAACATCGGAATGTATGTAAATTAATTCACAATGAACTCTCATTACGAATGAAAAACAAAGCAAAGTAAATACAATTCCAATAACATTTACATTAAGTATTGGATATTATAATATTGTAGATATGATTTTAAAGTTTCGGTGGAGACCGAAATGGCTTATCTTTAAAACCTGGACGATTTTAGTTAGATACACCGATAAATATTTATATGTATACTAGGTGATACAAAATGGGTATACTATTTTTTTTGCAACTTAACTTTGTAAATCTCAAACTATCGGCTTTGTGGGACAGTTGAAGTACTAAAGGTTTTGTAACTTGTGAAATCGGTCAACAGCTGTATTCCTATAACACCTTTTGTTTTTCAAGTTCCCTCCAAAGCTGATGGTTTTAGAATTACAAAGTTAAGTTTTGAAAAAAAAAGTATACCCATTATGTGTCACCTTGTATAAGATCTATTTCAGAATAAAACTGTTACACTTTCAAAACTATCATTTTAAGGCTAAAGCGCCCATCTAGCCCGCGAAGTTCAAATTATTTGAGGTTTTTTAGAAATTTTTCAAAATCGGACAATAATAAAAGGCACATTTTGTAATTCGCGAAAAAGACCGTGTGCAGTGCATTTATTAATATATCCAACTTACTCTAAAACATTTCAAGAACGACAGCTATCCAGATAATCGGGCAATTTTTGTATATTTAGTGATTTACTAGTAGTAGTCTAGACAGGCGCCTTCACCTTAAGAAGAAATACTACTTAGTATGTACGTATAACTAGAATATCTAGAGATTGTAGTTATGAGTGCTGTCGTATTTATCTATAAGAAATCAAACCTATAATATAATATTTAACCTAGTAACCAACATGCTTTATATATATTACTAGCTGTGCCCAGCGACTCCGTCCGCGTGAAATGTGGACCACCCTTAACATTTAGGGGTATGAAAAATGGATAGTAGCCGATTCTCAGACCTACCTGATATGCACACAAAATTTCATGAAAATCGGTCGAGCCGTTTCGGAGGAGTATGGTAACTAACATTGTGACACGAAAATTTTATATCTATACAAATAAATAAAATTGGAGTGTCTGTTTGTAGCATCAGAATAACACCTTTTTACTAAATGCATATGAAAGTACATCCGACACCTATAACAAAAACGCGATTAAAAAAAAATTGTCTGTATTTCTGTCTGTCTGTCTGTATGTTTGTTCTTGGGCTTAGAACGCGGGAGCGGGCTTTTTTGTTAAGTTAAATTCCACGCGGACGAAGTCGCGGGCTCAGCTAGTAATATATAAGAAGATATACCAGTCTCCCTTTACATTACTACAGAACTTCAATTCCCAATAAAACCGTTTGCAATCCCTTCGAAGAGCCCAATTCCTAATTCCGTATCAGTATACAAATAAAATAAACTTGCCGATGTTAATAGAAAGGAAAGTTTGATGGTGCGAACGACGTCGAATGTAGATAGGTCGGAGATTACTTATGTAATTACCAACTCATCTCGACTCGAGTCATCTCAAAGAGTAGAACTTGTATTGTTTCATTTCGCTTAGTTTACGAGTCTTGGGAACGGAGTGTTGGCGCGCTAGATACATAATATGTGTTGTGCTTATCAATTACACCTTTGGACAACTTGTATGGTAATACTTTCAATACGTAGAGAACCTTTGACAGAAATTAAATGCCGAGGTCGAATGATGAATACATATAAGCCCTTTGCGGCTTTTGAGGTGCGGCTGTTATATTGTATTGTATAGTTAAGTTTTTTGGAAAAATAAATGAAAGAAATGAAATGGAATTGACATTGCTTTTTTTTATATTACTAGCAATGTTAGTTTATCACATCACTAGTACTCCCGTTAGCCCCTCCAGCTAAGGTAATGCTTGTGTTAGGAGTGGGCTCACGGCAATAGTTTAATGGCCAGGATGGGGATCGAACCCGGAACCTCTCAGCTACGAGGACGGCCCCTCTAACCACTAAGCTATTGACGCTTACTACGATGGTAGAGCCAAGCTGTAGCCAATTGCTCATATACGGGCCGGCTGGACCGGGTTAGTACCGCAGAATTTCTCACAGAATATCCGCGGAAAGTAGCTATTATAGCTGCGTATCGTACGATGAGGAAGAGCTGGAAGACCAAACCTCCATTCTCTACCTCTTCAGGTTAGCAACGTGCAAGCTAAGCCACTGGTATTGCAGGCATCGATAGGCTTATGGTTACTGCTTAACATCAGGCGGGTCATCGGCTTGTTATCTGGCTTTGTTATATACTAAAATAGTTTGTAGGTTAACCTTTGGACGCCTGAGTGACGGCAACCGAAGCCAAGGTAGAAAGGCTGAAGCTATAAATAATACATAGAACCATATATTACACAACTTCAGGAAAATAGTATAAAGCTGGCATATTAAAATATACATTTATAATCTAAACTGTTTCTCAGGTTGCTGTTAATTAAATATTACAAACGATTTGAACTAGGTAATTGGAAAATTTCCCCAACGTGTTTAATGCTGGAACACTGTTTTAATTTTTAGACAACAGTAAAATTGAGTTTCAATTAATGTTTTCTAAACTCTACCTAATGTTGGACTCACGGACACTACGCAACATTTCACTAACTGAAAATGTACGGTTCACGTAACTGAATCTATTTGATACTTTAATTCGACCTTATCGTATCAAAATTGCTGCGCTAAAATCAGCCTTGCAATCAATAAGTTTTGTTACTTAATATCGTCACTCATATCAAAGTGCCCTTATTTCTTATAAAGTAACTAGTATGATATTTATAAAAGATTATCAAATAGGTACAATATATGTACACAAGAAACTCCATGAGGTAACAACTTGAAAGAGCCTCTAAAGAAAACAAGAAACATTCTCCCTTCATAATATCATGTGCTAGCGATATACGAGAAAATGCTTTCGCATTCAAGTAGAGTGGCTCCCCTTGCATTGTGGAGGTCGATGCACCCAGCCCAGCCACCTCGATGCCAAACTACCCGACAGAGAAAAACAACTGGAGACGTGTGTATGTACCCTCCGTCAGTTTTCAATATACGTTGTTACAGAAAGTGCATGATCCAATTTGACGTGACAGCAGCTTTTAGCTACCTAATCCATCAGAAAATAGAGTTGTATTCGTTAGAATTCAGACTAGAAATAAGTATTCGAAATTGAAAAATACTCATTTTTGAAAATCGAATGTTATTTTCTTGACGTTCGACTTTGTCGTTAGCGAATCTGAATGATGACATTCAAATTTCAATTTCGAACGTAATGGTTATAATTATTCTCTATGGATAATAGTGAAAAAAATACCTATGATAAGTTGTATTTGTCAAGCTTTTGGGGATGGTAACTTAGTTGTATACCTATGCATAAACCAAGATTGTTACTTACGTAGGTAATAGGTACCTTTGTTCAAACTAATTGTAGGGAAGGTTTTTTTAATTTTAGAGTAGATTACTAGCTATGTGAGTTTATCACGTTGCTAGTATTCCCGTTAGCATCTCCAGCTAAGCTAATGCTAGTGTTAGGAGTGGGCTCACGTCCATAGTTTAATTGCCAGGATGGGGATGGAACCCGGAACCTCTCACTCAGCTCCGAGGCCGGCCCCTCTAACCACCAGGCTATTGACGCTGTATTGGCGGTTTGTAATGTGTGTTTAAAACGTATTCAAATACGTACCGATCGAGGGATCGAATGTCTCCATACTAAAACCAATAAAGCTGCACGTTTCCGCTAGGGGCGTTGTTGTGAAATCTATAGAAAGATTCGATAACATGTCTACTTAAGTATTTAAACGTACTTGGAAGCATGAGATGAGTCGACATCATTTCTACATACAACAACAATCGATTGATTGGTGAGTGCTGATTCTGTTAGTACACAAACTAAATTTTACTAAACTAACTGCCAACCTTGACCTGGTCGTAACAAATAATCGTGCGACGAATTAACGTAAATTAATTTAGTCGCAATTTTACGGCAACAAATTTGAGAGCAATATTTATAGGTCAATGTAATTTATTTCACTGATACTTATCAATATCATAATACCTTTAAAGCTTGCCTCTAATCAGCTTCCAAACGACATTTTTGAGACGATTATTCAGAACAGTGTCTCGCTCTAAAGAGGTTTACTAAGCAAACTAATTTGAACTGTGCATAGCCTAGTCAACTTGTTTAGACAATGGTATTTGTAGATAAGAAATAGCAGTGGTTAGAAAGCAGGTTTCCGCGGCGGGTGGTTATTCTAAATTCATTAAGCTGGAATGAAACGAATAGTTACAAGTCTCTTCTTTTTTTATAAACAATTAAAAACGTTTAAACATCTGTCATCCGACTACGGAATTACAGGAATTATATTCAGCACTGCTGGTAGATAGCGCTAGTAATATTCATGAACGCTGAAATATACTTAGTATAAAATTGTGTTTCTGTCGCTTGGTATATTTTATATATTGTACCTACAATATTTTTATCTATGAACTCAGTTTTTTTCTCTTTCATTAGAGAGCCCACTCAATACGGCAGCAAAACATACCTATTACATGCATAAACTGCTAAAAACATAACCCTACCTTTTGGCTTTTCGTAGTCGGGTAAAAAAAAGATTTTTTTTCAAACATGTACATCTTAGTAGAACAGAATAATGTTGAATTCATGAGCGCAAGGTTCCTAAGTAATGTACTAAACAAGGTACGGTTATAAAATATGTACTAGAAAACTGCCTTCGCAACTTAAATATATATATACTAGTTTATGCCCGCGACTTCGTCCGCGTAGTATTCAACTTAACAAAAATTTCGGGATTATCGGGATAAATAGTATCCTATGTGTTAATCCCGGTTATAAACTATCTGTGTTCCAAATTTCATCCAAATCCGTTCAGTAGTTTTTGCCTGAAAGAGTAACAAACATCCACACTCACAAACTTTCGCATTTATAATATTAGTAGGATAACTACGCACCTATTACGTGTTTTCACCTTTCTTTCTACGGTAATTAAAAGGCAATTTATTTCTAATAACATAATGCCATTACTCAACGGAACATTGGCATTATCATACGCCCCTTTGTCCCCACAAAAACATACATTACCAAAGTGTTTTGTTAGAAAGTGCACAAAAACTGTTCGTGTCCCATTTAGCCTCCCCCCTCCCCCGCGGCCCAACCCATTCCCCTACTCATTTAGTCAACATTACGGTGAGGCATTGTTCATTGAATTTCTGAAATGTTTTTGTTTGGGCGCAACAAGGTAAAATGAGTTGCTATGTTTAAAAAACAACAAATTTCCTCATATTATTTTTTCATCGTGAGATTTTTTAGAACAGCAAACCTTTTCCTTTGGAAAGTTTTCTATGGAATCAACAAAACAACAAAAATTTAATTATAATTCTCAATAATATTCTGTAGGCAGGTACCTAAAATACTAGTCATCAGAATTTACATGAAGACATTTTATTTGAAAGCGAAAAAATTGTGACGCTCTGTTAACACTTGACACACAGATTATGATTTCAGAACCCAACTCCGTCCAACTGTCTGCAGTAAAATCTGAAGACAAAGAATTGCCAAACAAAAAAATAAAACTCCAAGCTGCATCAAAGTAAAACCAATGTAAGTACATTTACATTTAAGTCACAATAAAGATCTCATAGGTACTCTCGTTTTACGATCGGTGTTGGAAAGCGCAATAATGGACCGCTCTCTCTCTTTAAGTATAATCATTTTCCACTGAGATTTTTCATACTAATATTATAAAGAGGAAAACTTTGTTTGTTTGATTGTAATGAATAGGCTCCGAAACTACGGAACCGATTTGAAAAATTCTTACACTGTTGGGAAGCTACACTATCCCCGGGTGACATAGGCTATATTATATTTTAAAAAAATAGGGATACTTACTAAAACTCCAATAATGTAACCGTAATGTACCCGTGCGAAGCCGGGGCGGGCCGGTAGTATTTAATAAAATGTTCGTTCTCCTTGTTATTTTAATTAATAATTACGTTTTGTATGGCATTGTTTTAATACGTACCTATGAAACAGGTTGTTGGAGAACTAAGACGATATTACTAAGATAAAATAAAAGTAGCCTAAGTCACTCCTTATAACACCAGCTATCTGCCAGTGAAATTTCCGTCAAAATCGGTCCAGCCGTTTCGGAGATTACCCGGAACAAACATACAGAGGGACAGACATTTTTTTTAAAATCACGTTTTTGTCGTATGTAATTCATATGCATTTAGTGAAAAGGTGTTATTTTGATATTATATTACAAACAGACACTCCAATTTTGTTTATTTGTATAGAGTTGGCAACCCTAATGTGTTATTGGTAACATCTCCAAAATAATGAATCATAACAATGTTGGAACGAGGCATCATTTAGGTGGCACTGGTGTAGGTCACCTCCAAGACTCCGCCGTTCAAGCCACGATAAAGACGCTGTAAAATACCGTATCGCCTTTGTAGCACATTGAATAATTCTAGATGTCGTAAATTTTGTATTCTGGGTATGACTGCGAATATTATTGTTAATACTTAATGTACTTGTCCTTAATGTACTTATAATTCGACGAATGCGTGGCGCAGTGGTTCGAGCGTAGGCCGCTTGGTTAACTGCACCGGGCGGTGGCGGGTTAGATTCCCGTCGGGCCAAATCATAGAAATTGTATTTCCTAATTAGCTAATTTGGGTGCACTGGGAGCGCCCCCAGACCATACAGTTGGTGTGTTTGTCTGGCGGTATTTATTTATTATTATGACATGTGTAGCTCTACCATTAGTTTGTACTTTCGGGAGTTGCATGTGTCTATAATAATTATGTTTGTAAAATATTCCTTACGTCATCGAGGCGCTGTTTACTTTTCCATACGAATATTTTTAGTAGACGGTACCAACTTGAGAGCATACAACTAATGGTTGAATATCTACTATAATCTTCATGTTTGCCAATTCCTAAGCATTGTTTACTGGGAATAAAATGTTAATCTTTAGTAGTTTTAACTAAGACGCCGTCCGGAAAGAAAAGCCTTTTGACAGAAGTACACTTTACAATAAAATTCATTCATTAATTATCTCTCGTGATAATTTTATTTTTTATAATAAAAAGTATTAAGTAGGATGAACGTGTCGCAATAAATAATTATTTATGACCTTCCATCAATAGATACGATGTAATTAACCTAGCTTCCATTGTGTTCGTGGCGGCCACAATGGAGCTTTTAGGCTTTCACAATATCTTAACAACATTCTACGTACAAACTACGGGCGATAAAAAAGCCTTATAGGTACCTAATATTGTTCGCGCGCGCGAGAAACTCGAATTAATTAAAGGCGAAAAATATAAATTAGGTTTGCGAATGACAAAAAAATTCGTTGGAACGCGGCTGCGGCGGGTCACGTTCTGAAACCGAGCCGCGGAATGAAAATAATTACACGTCAAATGAGTTGAATGACGCCTATTTAAAATGGCGGGTACTGGGGGTGTGACGTCACGGTTTATGCTCCCACGTCACGACGAGGCACTACGGCACAGCACATATTTCTTTATTGAATGTAAGTATATGATTAAGCCAAGAACAAATCAGGGTTGGTTGTAATCAGGGTTTTTCGTGAATTCGACGAAGTCATAGCAAGATATATCCATTTGTGTTGATGAAGTCTAAGGAGTAGGTAACGATTACCATCCCAAGCTTCCCGTGATAACAAAATCTTCTAAAGAGCTTGGCCAATAAACTTGGACATAAAAAATTGGCAAGTTCCACGTAATGTCAGAACTTTTTTTTATAACGGGCAGAGTATTCAAATTAAGAACTCACAGTATGCTTAGGGTTGTCATTTCAAAAGTTTATAAAGACATCCAAACTGGAACTAACTACGAGAACGAAATACAACGTTACTAAAGAAAACTAGGTCGCGAATTCCAGAAACTAGGGCATCTCCAGGATGCAAAAGCGAGATGCCTACCTATCTAGCGTTTTATGTTTTGGTAGTTAAACTTCGAAAAAGTCAAGAGAATTCTGCCGACATAAATGTAATGTGCAACAGCCCCACACATATGTATTCATGTATAAATTCATATTACTTCAAATTAGATCACTGAGATTTGTAAATTATTTGGTATTTACCAAAACGATTATTGGATGGCATTAGAAACAATCGCGATCTTAAATCTGAGAGCGATATTAAAAAGTAAATTTCAGTACAAAACGACGATCTCCAGAGCGTTCTTAAAGTTCAGTGATAATTTCGGCTTAAGAATGATCCCAGAAAAAAATGACTGCTGCCAACCCTAATTACATTGCAAGTAGCACATGAAAGGAAGTCGTTGCCGCGCTATATGGACCATCGAAACAGTGGCACTCTCTCGTATAAATTTAATAGCACTTCGCAGCGATGTTGGAGGGAGCACATTTCATTTTTAACGACGCGACAACGCTTTAAAAAAGTAGACCTCTTTTAAAAAAACCAAAGAAACATGGATTTTCCTTTGTGTGTTTCTTACAGTCTTACTCCTATTGCTTAATTTTAATCAATTTATAAACAAAATTGCCTTGTTATCCTACTTAATATTATAAATGCGAAAGTTTGTGAGTGTGGATGTATGTATGTTTATTACTCCTTCACGCAAAAACTACTGAACGGATTTGGATGAAATTTGGAACACAGATAGATTATAACCGGGATTAACATATAGGATACTTTTTAACCCAATAATCCAATACTACGCGGATGAAGTCGCGGGGCACATCTAGTTTTACATAAATTTGTGGATACCTGTGGCATAGCGTAACCAGTATCATCCACGTTCCACGAAACACTGATCATTTTATAAACTGTAAGTACTAAAAATACCTCTTAATGCACTTTTGTAAACCTATAAACATAACGAAAATATAGCGCGTAGTTACCGCAGAAACGGTGAACTCATTCCATCATTCCATAGTAAACTATGTGGGTGCATTCTTTACGTCATACGAATAGCTGTATGGGTTAACGCATGCTCTTATTTCCGGCAATAAACATGCTATGTTGAATGCTCTGTACGCTTGTAGACATGCTAATGTACATCATGATACTATATAAACAGTAGGAGAGGAGTAAACTTGTGCATGTGATGTAAATATTCCCTATTGACAAGAACTTGACAAGAACACTTCAAAGACATGATGACATTAGGCGTCATGCCTTTGAAGGCAAGACGGCAATAGAGGCCGCCCTCGTAGCTCAGAGGTTCCGGGTTCGATTCCCATCCTGGCCATTAAACTATTGACGTGGGCCCCCTCCTAACACAAGCATTAGCGTAGCTGGAACGGCTAACGGGAATACTAGTAATGTGATAAACTTACTAGTAATCTTTAAAAAAAACTCCTCTAGCACACTGCAAGGAATACGTCGATTTACAAGTGTTTAACCCTGTATAACAGTCCACGTATTTATTTGTCCGCTTTGCATGAAGATTTAATAGTTAAACTAGCTGTACCGCGCGTTGCTACGTATCTGTCAAAGATTGGTCGTACCAACTCAGAAACCTTTGTGGGCTCATGCACAACACTTTTCTGAAGATCATGACATGATCAAATGCATATTTTACGATTATATAAAGGAAATACAGACAAACATTCATTTTTATATATATTATAAATAGGATCAGAAAAACTCGCATTTGGGGTACAGGAAGCTCGAAGGATATTGTGAGATCCGTTGTAATGTACTGAACAGACACCACCGGAAAGAATGGCGACAAAAGGTGGCCAGTGGGTGGATGTATAGATAACTGTCTCGACGAAATCCTGGCAAGTGTCTGCGACGGGCTCGCAGCATAATATATAACTTCCGTTGTTACTGTATGTAGGGCATCTATAGATAACATTTTATTTTTCAAGAAATGACTTCGGCGTTCTGGGAAGCCGTTATTAATATCTCTATCCTACTGAAATCCGATATCTAATCAGATTTGGCTAGAATATATCTGAATATAAACCAGGTTTATGTTCCCAAAAGTGGATCACAAGATACAAATTATCCCTCAAAATCTTCTAATATTCGAAAACAAATGTAATAAATGTGTTAACTTATATGGAAACGAATCTCATTGAACAAAATGAGCAAGTAGGTCTCATGTGCAAGCTCATCTCGTTGCAAAATGGGTGAAGCACAAAACCCGCTATGTTAATTACTAATTAAGCCAAGTGCGCAATACTAATTAACCCGCAAACGTTACATCATTCCATTCATTTATATCAAACGACTGACCGCAAAGACGCGATCGAACTCAGCGCAATAAAATTAGGCTTTATCCCGAGCGGACCCAGTGAAAGCGACAGCACGGGGAGAATGGGGGAAGGACGGGGAGGGGAGGGGGTTGAGTCGCCGGCCCGACCTACTTTCGCGTAGGTCCCTCACCCGCAACCCTACTTCACCGACGCGTCGGCATCGCGGCACTTCTATCGCCTCGTTTATACCACCTACCGACAGCTGCGTTGGAATTCGCACGTCGATGTAAAGCTGACAAAGTGAGAAGAAAAGCGACTCGCTGGAGGACGATCGATAGGGGGAACGATACGTATTTGCCGGGATCACAATTAGTGGCGGCGTAACGCGGTTAGGCAGGTACCGGCGGTGATTGATGCGCCGGCGTCGAGATAGAACGATTACAGATTATAAAAATATGCCATTTGTTTTGTGAAAGAGATACAATCAATGTTTTGTTCGTGGTCTTTCAGATTCTTTTACAGCGATTTGTGCTCGATATCCTGAGGTCAATAATACTTACTGAGGGCTATTGTTTGAGATCAATATGTAAGTAGATGACTTGTCCCAGGATAGATAATTAATAATCATAATAGTTGATGATATAACAAAAAGAAATATAAATACCTGCTGTGGCGTTTTAAAATCACAACCGAACGTTTCTGAGACACTCAAATGTTTTCAGCCAGTATTTAATTAAAATTCGAAATCCGTGTTTGAAATCACGTCAAAGACACCTTTTGTGCGTAATTTATGTAAATCATTTTAACTAGAAGCTTCAATTTAATAATTTGTACGTGGGCGGCGACTCAAAAAAGTTTATCATAAAATATTTAATGATATCAACCTCTCCCAATCACGCCGAGACGGATACCGGATTCGGTGGAATTAAAACGAAATTAATTCTAATTTCGCTTCCGGAACAGAATATTATAATTAATTCTGCGATAATGATAATACAAATGAACTTTGTGCCGAAGGAAAATTATACAATTATGTTCTTGTGCATCATATCTGTGCTTTACATAAGTACCTGGCTCAACATAATTGAACCTCGAAACAAGATGAAGTAGCTACTTGTGCTAATCGTTTTCGGTCTTAATCTTAGTGTCGTTAGGTAAGTTTATCATTTAAGTAGATATTTTAAACTGAATTAACCTTGATGGTGAAGTATATTATTCATTGGATGCTTTATGCCAACCATATTAACGAATGCTCGAAGGAAAGTAAACTTATTGATGTAATGCATCGTATTCATACATTAATTTCTGTACCAACTAACTCAACTTATTTTACAGAAAATATTAAAGCCGTATCCGTAACCCGTATCCGGCAACGACAAAATATTTTTGGTCATATTTTTATTCTCAGTGTGTAAACACCCAGAGATCAGGCAACTTCGAGCACTTCAATGAACAACCGCAGTTCACATCTATATTAAAATATAACTGTTCAAATCAGAACAGTCATAAAACGGAACTGACTAAAGTCGTTGTAAAACGGCAGAGTGAGAACTTTCAACGTCGGAGTAAGCTATCGTCGAAGTCGACACTCAAGTAACTCGCAAGAACCCGTTCGGTTTGCACTCGATGGAGCACTGTACGTGATCCAAAGTTAGGACTCTATATTATAAGTATATACAGAAACGAGAAAGAGCAGATGTGTGTTTTATTTCGTCGAGAAAACTTTCACCGGCCGTCGTCGTGGAACGAAATTAGGCGACACCCGTACATTAGATTCACATTACTTTCCGTGAGATGCGTTGTTCTTAATTACCTATGTAGTCTGCCTTCACTATATATCAGCTACCTATGTAACTAACAAAATACTTCGGACTTTTGAGACACCATGTATATATGGGCCACCGTCCTTTATAAAATTTATTGGATGTTCGATATTTTGTATCTTCAAAAAGTTGTAACCAATAGAATTAATATTTCCAGGTCAAAGGGTGTGGGCGGGTATAATGAAATTGATCTCAAGTCTGAGAGCTATTTTCAGTTTGATTGAAATCAAAAGTCATTTCCGAGATCGCTCTCTCAGACCGATATACTTATTAGTTAATACTGTATTATTTAGGTACTCATCAACTATGTTTCTTTATCCCCAATCTATCTTCATTCATTCAACATTGATTTTCCAAACCACACATCACTTTCATCCAAGATTTAGCTCACACCAAATCACGTTCACCCCAGTTACGTTAAATTACACCATATAACATCGACGGATAAAGTTAATTACATCTAAAGCCGCGCTCGTCACATAAGAATTAACCCTCAACTCGATTACATATTAAAATTACACCGCAATCATCGCGCGAGTGGGCCGCAACGTGCCATCGCCAACGGTGGCGCTAAACCTCGTTTTAGCTTAATCAAAACTCCATTTAGTCGCCTTTAGTTCGCCGGTTTGAAAACAAGCCCCTTTGGGGGGGTAAACTTTATGTCTTCGTGATTAATTATCAGTTAGGGTCGGCGAGGGTGGACGCGCCACGTGCGTCGCTATCGGATAGTTTTCCACAATTTATGGCCATATTTCTTGGTGTTATTTTTAAAATTAGTTTTGAATAGGAGTTCAGGGAATTGTAAGCTATATTTCAGGTGCGACAAGTTCTCTGTAAAGTATAATAAAAAGAGCCATTTAATTTCCCCGGGCCTCCCGTCCATGCAAGGGCGATTCAGATTCATTCCATAACCTACCTCACTGACTCAGTGCGACTTAGCGGAATTCACATGTTGTTCAAAAATTGGTTAGAATTTCTTAGTCATACAAGTTTCTTTATGATTTGTTCCTTCATCGTTAGGATTAACCAATCAAATGGTAGAGCTACCAGTCATCTTGCACTTCAATAAACAACGCCAACATAACTCTACATTTAAATCCTCACGCCATACAATTGTCACGTTTATAATCTCACCGGTATAAAACGTGCCTTGCTCTAATAAAATTGTTGTTAATTTAGAAACCTGGGGGAGGGTCCATCGAGGATAGATGCTTAAATCTTAATCCAGTAATAAACTTCAGAAAGCCATTAAAGTTTCTAATCATAGTTATACTTTTCGCTGTTAAAACTAAGTTGATTACGAGTTAAAAGATTTAAGAAAATCTTGTTACTGAACTGAGATGTAAATGGGTATAGGTACAATGCAATATATGGTTGAATACATGATTAAATTACACAAGATCATACCTTTACCTAATAATACTATAAAATGTAAGGCGTTTCTACATTATTCTATGCTTGCCATAACTCTTGCCACAATATTCCCCACACATTGAAAACGTGATAGAAGTGTAAATATGTCTATAAAAAATCAGGTCACGCGTTCTAACGTCTTAAGACGTTAAGTAGGACGTGGGAGCAGCTAAGCAGATTTAATGCCTAAAATCCAGGCCACCAGCACTAAAAACGGGATAACCCCGATCTGTCACATGCAGGAAGGACAAGTGAAGCTTTATTATAAGTCATATAAAAAAGGAAAGTTCTGAAACGCGTGGACTTGCTGCTTGGAAACGACAGAACTTATTTACATCAAACTTCGTGAATTGAACACCCCCGCTTGGCGAAATGGTTCAAGCATAGGCCGCCCGGCTCACTGCACCGAATGGTTCCAGGTTCGTTTCTCGGCGGGGCAAATTTCTAGAATGGCTGTTTCGCTATTTTTCCTGTCTGGATGTTACTAAGATCACCGTAATCCGTTGTACGGTACGCATAGGAGATAAGTACCAGCGTTGCTTAGTTTGGGGCCATACCTATGTTAGTCTGCCGATGTTTATTATTTAATGCGTTCCATATTGCCGGACGAACACACCAACTGTATGGTCCCAAACTAAGCAACGCTTGTACTATGAGTGCCGTATAATTGACTTGGGGCAATCCCAGAGACTCGTAGACAAGGGCAAATTGCGAAAAGGCCATTTCCGACATGTACCCTGACGGGACTCGAACCTGCAACCATTCGGTGCAGTAAGCCGAGCGGCCTTCGCTCGAGCCACTGCGCCAAGGGTTGTCATTGTTATAAAACTTCTTGTATTTCTATTATAATTATGGTTTTAAGCAATAAAGTGTCAGATCGTAAGATTAAATATAGCGAGTAGAGATGTGACACTCACTATACGCGTTTGTAATAAACAGACGTTCAGTTGTTTTTTAATGTGCACTAGGTATACTTGTATGCGTAACATAATATACTAATTTGTATAATTAATGGCCAATCTTCAAGATTCACTCTTACCTATGAAGGTAAGAGTGAATTTTGAATTAATAATAGTTACCATTCACCAAGCTCATATTTAAATCACTGTATTATTAATAAGTTGAATAACAAGCCTCGGCATTGCGGCATGTGTACTAAGCTAAGTAATCTCAAGTTGGAAATGTTGTGGTTACATGCATACTTTATGAGGTTCCAAAGAGCCCCCGAACAAACCATATTTCCATTATGATGAAAAGTTACTGATACCTTCAATATTTTGGCAAGACGATAGGGTTGCCAATTACCAATCTAAGTTAGTGTTAAGCTGTTAAGCTTCAAAATAAAATACATATAACTAGGTGCAAAGAATTTGTAATAAAATTAAAAATACTTTCAGTAGTGAGATTGGGATAGCATTTGTTTCCTCGAGGCACTTGCCTGAGGATAAATAACCCTCAAAAAATTTTACACTTTATTTTTATTTTCTTGAAATAACTTTTGTATTAATGACGGGTCTGTTTCGTCGATCAGTTGTATATAGATAGATACCGAAATGAAAGTCCCGTTCACTATCAAACACTGTAATTACTATAAATCTAGATTGCTATGTCTGTTTAACAAATAATAATATTAATAATTAAAGACAGCAAATCAAAACAGTCAGCGTTGTGTCTACAGAAGTAATAATAATAATCCTCCCTTTTCAAAACCTCTTTATTTGAAAGCATTTGTTGTCAACTATAGACATCAAAAGGTGCCAACCCTAACTACCGAAGCAGTCTTGGCCCCGCATTTGGCTGCCAAGTCGGCTGGGCGCGAGCCAAGCCGCGCCAAGACTGCGCTAAACGCGCCCTATCGTGATCTCAGCTGATAGTGGACCCTGCCCCGACGACACTCTTGAGTGATTTTAAATGAAGTCGTAGTTTCGAGGTTTTAAAGTATTCGGTGTACCATTCAAATATAGATCAGCAATATAGAATATATAGTAAATATGTAGAGAAGAATATAGAATATGTAGTAAGTATGAAGAGTCTCAGCTGAGTCATAACGGCTTATGAACAATTCAAGCGGGCTGTCTTGTCTGCACAAATAAACAAACGTAGAAAGTAAAAAAAATATTTAAAAAAAAAAAAAAACCGACTTGAAAAAAACCTGGGAGCACTAAAAGGCTAGCCCCAACTAGGGACCTTATACTTTATTTCACGAGGAGTCGATGCCAATTCAAGTAAGTAAGGATAGATACCTAAGAAATTGTCCTAATGTAGTGTAAAGATAGTGGCAACGACTAAAAATCAGTCCACAGTTGACGAAGAAATCGGTGAATACGTAAAAAAACATACGGGCGAACATAGAAGTTCATAGAACCTCCTCCTTTTTATTAGTCAGTTAATAATAAAATGAGTGTCACGTCTACTCATTGTATTTAATCTTATGCAAAACAACGATTTTTTTATAAAACTCTGAAAAATTCTTTAAAGATTACGATTCACATTGGTGAAATGATCTTAATATTGATGGTCGATGATTCCACCTCCCAGCTTTTACAGTCGTTAAGTCATGTGGAGGCCTTTATGCGGCCTGAACACATCGACACCTTATTTAACCCTTTAGTTCTTCAAAAGATGAGTTTTTTATATACATAGAACCCATATACTTATGCGGCCATATAAGTTAATGTCCATTGTGACAGCCACTTTTTAAATTTATTTGTATGTAATAAGTAACAGTTTAAAGAAATAACGGCAAAGCGTATAAATTATGCCTTATTAAAAGTAGGCTTGGAAAAATAAGGTCAAACGGCCAACATGGGCTGCAATTTTTATGAGCATGGCAACAGTGTACAAAAATAAATTAAATGCAGCGTCAAATTAAGTTCAAACGGGCACGCGACACGTTCACTAACACCGATTTCAGAGTGTTCGCGCGAAATTTATTGTCATACAATTTTGCACCTTATTCGTGTGAAATAAGACAGTTGCACAGTGAGGTAATGGTAAATACAGAGCGGTAGGTTGGTGCTGTGACAGCATATCGACTGCGCCGAACTGGGTCGGTCAGCACCCTCGACTCCAAACCAGTAGCTATTCTAGCAAGTACGAAATACAGTGCATTTTAAATATTTCGTAATGTCACTAAAGTGATAAGAGGAAATGAAATCATGTCACAGATGAGTGGTCATTTTCACGAGACGCCGACACCCTTTTGCATATACATTTTTGACAGATATTGTTCGCATTTGACATCTGGATATAGTTAAATGTTGAGAAATTATCGGTGCCGGGTTAACCGTGTGAATTACCGTTGCGAGTGTTAAATAACTATTTATATTACGTTCAATGTATTTAAATTGTTTTAATCAACTGTAAAATATTGAAGTCGAATGTGGATTTTGTAACTTCTTCTTCTTCGACGTTCCTTCACTGCTGAGGATCGTGACTATATATGATCTGTCTCCATTTGCTGCTGTCCTGCGCCATATCAATAGATCATTGTAGAGTTTTAACAACTATTTTAAATTAAAAACAATCAAACAATCGTACGACTCGCCTGATGTTAAGCAGTTACCGTAGCCTATAGATACTTATGACAGACAAGGAGGGGAAGGAACAATCTACAAACTTTGATGTTTTAAAGTCTAAGATCAATTATTAGATAATCACTAGCTGTGCCCCGCGACTCCGTCCGCGTGGAATGTGGACCACCCTTATCACTTAGGGGTATGAAAAATAGATAGTAGCCGATTCTCAGACCTACCCGATATGCACACAAAATTTCATGAAAATCGGGCGAGCCCTTTCGGAGGAGCATGGTAACTAACATTGTGACACGAGAATTTTATATATAAGATCATACTTGTAATGAAAGGAAAACGATTCGGAGCTCACATTTCCATGATCTATGATATCAGGCGCCATCGTTCGACAGTTATTTCCTTCATAGAGACACGTTCGATCTATCATCTTTTGACCGTCTATCTACGACCGTTTGATTGGTGCGGTAGAACCCTGAGAGAGTTTTTATCAATGTTTGTATCCGTTGATTAAACTTCGCAAAAGCATAATATTAGTCGCGAACTAAAATTAAACGGTTAAAGAAACCTCCGAGGCTGTTTCATTGCACACAGAAGTTTCAAGTGGATTGTTGGTGTTTCACTTAATACAATAGCACTAGTTTCTGAGCACAGACTCTTATTACTCGAGTTGTGAGTTCGTCTGCAAATTTCCGCAATTAATTTCAATATTCAGTACGATACCTGGGTACCTACTAACAACGTTCAGAGCCGAATAAACGAGGTATTCTTTAAAAGTTTTGAAAGTAATATAGTAATTTGATGGGTTTCTTGTTAACTTAATTCAATACTTATACTTAGTTTTACGGCCTGTATCCTGTTGTATACAGGGTTAACGTATTCCTTCCAGGGTATTAAGGAGTTAAAATACTACAAAATGAACTTCTTGTATGTTACGTGACATGAAATCGTATTAGAGAAATTTCAGTAATTTAAAGTCTTATTGGAAATAAATAAGTTATTGAATAAGTTTTAATTCAACAGGAAATTATTTTTGACATAATACTAAAGCGGTATTAATCATTTGAAATTATTGAATTTGGAACAACAAATTGGTGGAGTAAAAGTTTGTTGCATTTTAGTATCTTTATCACGCCCTGCAAGGAGTACGTCGAATCACCATGGCATGTACACATAATAATTGAACAGCGTTTTGCAAAAACGAACCAACTTATGCATACATCTGCAGACGAAAAACAACCCCAGTGCAAGTGTAAGTAGGTCGGATCCACATTGCAAAATTATATGTGGGTTGGTTACATTATGCAAAACTATGTCTAATTATAGATGAATTGTTAAAATTCACGAATCCGTTCGTCATGTTGATAATAAAGTGCCTATCCTTGACCTTTTTGTGCGAAGGTGTCTTCAGCTTTTAAGCTCGCCAACAGTGCCACGCGGCCACGCCATAGATCCGTGGGTCATATCTTGGAAACTCACAAATACGTCCATAGCTTCCTCTTGCAAAATATACAATGGTTTTTATGCCAACAAAATAATACCACTAGGTGGAAATTCGCTGGCTACTGTTTACACATGATATGAAAATATCATTATCAATTTAATGATTGCGTCAATATGAAAATGCAGAACCTTATCGGACAATCTCGATACCGTATGGATTGGTGCCAGCAATCTGCATACCAAGCATTTTTATCGCATTAATTTATTAAAGGTTACTGTGGGGACGCGGAAATCGACGATAAATGATAATGATACTTTGCTTACTGTGATTTGGCTTTACCACAATTCTAAAATCCGATCACTATGAACAACCAATAGCATTCGCCCATTTTCGCGTCAATGATGAAGTTCTTGAATGAGTATGAGAGTGAGCGGTAGTCGGGGTAGGGGACGTCCTAAAAAGACGTGGATGAACTGCGTGGAAGAGGGTATGAGCGAAAAGGGAGTGAGTGCAGAGATGACGGATGATAGGCTTGAATGGAAGAAGAGAACGTGCTGCGCCGACCCCACCTAGTGTGGGATAAGGGCAAGGTGATGATGATGATGAAGTTCTTGAATGTTACCGATGCGATTTAAGACGTGAGCACTTCGGTGTGTGCAGTTGCCACACCTCTGTATCAAAGCAAGTAAGCAATAACCTCCTTATTAATAAACATTGATTAGCGGGCGAATAGTTACACACCGAACTATCTATTTCTGTCATAAGTAATTTGGCATTCGAAATAAGAAGACTAAGCATGGTTTAACTATACAACCGCTAATCCACGTAAGTGGGTAAGAGTCTAGTGTTCAAATTCCAGCAACCAGACGTTGACATATTTCATACAAAGCTGCACGCATTTTTAAAACAATGTATTCATATCTCAAGCTAGCAGTAGTACATAATTTAGTTCTGTAATTTAGCCCGTAGTGCGTCTTGGCAAAGCAGTAAGCACAACAAGCATTTGAATATAAATATTAAATAAATAACAAAAAATATTCTCTATTTTTGTTAAACAACAATGACGGCGATACAATATGGTGTCACCAAAAAGCGAATCTAAATTAGTAATTCAGCGAAAAACCGTATACGGTTTTCCCAATTCTCGCTTACCCTGGGAACGCTAGTTGAAAAGACTACACCAAAAATCGTTCTAAGAAGCAAGAACATATAAAGAAACGAGTCAGCCATTTTCCAGACACTAAATTACTGAACAGCCTATAAGAAAAATAATAAAACCAATAAACTCAACGTGAAAATCGCATAAAAGCCGGAATACCACCCCACAAATGTAATTGGATATCATTATAGAGAGGCCGGACTTGGAACATTTTGGATTACCGTGCACAGATTGAAAATACCTATCTGAGCCAGTAATTGACAAAATGGCTTCCACCTAGATCGGGTTAACGTTCTGATGATAAGTACATATTAAAGTACGATTTAACGAGCGCGTATCATCCTTAACAAAAGTTTGTCGAGTGAATGCTTATAGCCACATAATACTATGTAGGTAAGTAAATAGGTATTTCGATTTCGTTTCTTTATTGAAATCTCAGACCAAAGCGGACGCTACAGAGTCTATTTTTTCAAAACTCAACTAGAAACAGCCCTTGGATGTAGGTATCAAGTCATCTGGAAACTATCACCTGTGTGTGCGTCCTAGATTGTTATACAGGGTAGGAACAATAAGTGTTAACAAGCGTGAAGAGTGTGTAGTAGCGCGCCAGTGTGAAGAAATCCTTTCAGTGGGCAGTCAGTCAGGTATTAAGCTGACAACCGAACATAAGTAAACGCACTAAATAAGTATACTATAGGTACTAACATACTAACTGCAAGGTCTTCCTAAGTAACGCTTGTACTATGGGCACCGTACAATGGACCGGGGGCGATCCCAGTGTCACCCAGACCTGGGCAAATTAAAAAAGGGCCGTTGCCTAAATTTTCTCCGGCGGGTATAAATCTGCAACTACTCGATGCAGTGTGCCGAGATGTCTGTTCTGTAACCACTGTCTAACTGTTTTCAAAATAAATTTCTCAATATACACCCGCGTGTAGATCTAAACAACACGGAGTAAGTTTTTAACTGCTAATATTTACTTCTTCTACATAAGGTTCAATGTCCTTGAAAGGGGCGCCACATGTCCTTAATGATGCACACTAAACAGTCACTCAAGCTTGTTAATTAGAGTTAGAGTGGAGTTACGAGCTGTTAGTGTTTTAGACAACCCTAGATAGAGTTCAAATTATGCTACAAGATATGGCTTTCATAATTTAGTATTTAGCCTGCACTCTACACGTTTGAACTACCTTGCGCTGAATGAATAACTTTCGCCTATCATTCTAATAGAAACAGTTAAATCATTTTCAAGATAAAAAACACATCGGGTGATATAAACGTTCCAATGTTTTAAACAGAATTGCTTCTTCAGGTGAATGACCGCTAACGCTCACAAAACTCAATTATACATTATATTCCATTTAGCCACGTTCGAATTTAAAATTAAAATCAAATCAGTGTTTAATAGTCAAATAAATCTTATAAAAATATACGAAGGGCTCGAATATAGTGAATATTTTATACCGCGTTCAGCCTTTGATACCTATAGGTATCAAATACTCCTATATTCAATTCAGTTGGGTAGTGCTAATAATAAAAAAATATTATGTCCACTTTATATTTTATGTAAGTTCATAGGTATTCTGTCAGCGACCGCTCAAAGGTCAACGGCCAGATGCTTACGGCTCTCCCTTAGAATTCAGATATATACCTGGTCAACGCTCTCGTGGATAAATATGTAATGCTAACGAATAGCCATATAAAGATAATGATCCAATACACATCAATTTCTTTGCGAATACGCAAAGCTGTATATGTCTATCTCAAAAACGATAAGTAGTGACGATTTGACGAGTATAAAGTACTACCTAATTTGGAATGTTTTCAGTCGAGTATTTTGAAATTTTTACACTTAAACGTGTGGAATGTCTCACGCCCCTTCGGAAATTAGGGTCGTAATGTGTGAGTAACAAGCCAATGTACCAGGAAGGAAAAAAATGAAAATGAATAACCACCATTAGTACGTACAGTACCTACCCACAGTCAAAATATTATCTGAGGTGGGTAGACAGTAGTTGAATGAGCAGCATTTATAACGATTACGGAATAAAAAGCTAAGTCCAGGCTATTTCGGTGAGCGCACTTTCAAACGAATGCTACGTAGTTTTATTAAAAATCACAAATTTATTTGCGCCGAGGGTTTATTTAGTCATAATTATTTATGTTTAATTTAAGAGCCTTTAAATGTGAAGTACTTATGAGGCAGCTTCCTGGTATCTTGGTACATAGCTGACAAATAAGATTCTGCAACCCCAAATCTAAATTTATTTGAAATTATATTAAAATCTATGCTTTTATGTCCTCAAATTTCTAGCGGAGGAATATGGGCCAGGACAGACAGATCTCAATCTCAGATCATTGGCACAAGACTCACATTTATTTAACACGTATTAATTTAATTTAATGTCATAAGTTGGATTGTTTTAATTAAGCCACTACAGACAGTTGAGTGTGCATCATCATTAGTCGCAGACAGCTGTAGAGGGCATGGAGATTTGCTATCGCGCCAGAGTTTCGGACAATTTCGCAAGACTTTACTGTTTCATAATTGAACTCTATATAGAGTAGATATTAAGTGGATTTTTGTTAAGCAAAGTCTTGCATATTTTATGGAGACTTGTATTATTATGCATATACATTTCGTATGATAATACACTTACTGGTTTTACTAGTTACCTGATAATCAAGAAAACTCCAATTAAGAACGTTCTCCATACTTAAGAAGAACAACAATTACGTAACTGAATATTACGGTTACAACATTAATTACGAAAGAAACGTCCAAAATTGTAATACGAACTTTAATTATACCGACATTAAGTTTGAATTATAACACAATTATGTAGGTAGGTGGGTATATTCATTAAAGAAATGCGACTTGGAAGGGCGAAATCACCAATTATTAAATCGAAAACAAAAAGAAAACGTTGTTTGCAGATGATAAATTGACTCCAAAACCCCTACTTTCCACTTCAGTTATATTGTTCGTAACATCTGTGAAATTCGGTTTCTCCCGGGCATTCGCTATCTGGAAAGTGAAGCCGCCCGCCCTTCAAGTAACCCTTCCCGCCCTGTGCCCCTTTGAAGTGCGCTGACAACACGACACGGCCAAAAGAGCACTGATTTTAATCAGGTTTTTTTACCTCGTCCTGAAGGTACCTTTAATAATAGAAACTTCTTTGAATTTGTACCGACCTGTTTTTCATAATACAGCTGGTAGCTGCAGGTCAAAGGTACTTACTAAAGAGTAGGAATGCGATAAGAAAGTTATATAATATTTATTCGAAGTACAACTACCTATCTATGTTTAGGGTTAATTGTAAGTACCAATCTATACAAATAAATAAAATTGGAGTGTCTGTTTGTAATATCAAAATAACACCTTTTCACTAAATGCATATCAAAGTACATACGACACCTATAGCAAAAACGCGATTTAAAAAAAAAATATCTGTCTGTCTGTCTGTCTGTCTGTGTTTTTGTTCCGGGTAATCTCCGAAACGGCTGGACCGATTTTGACAGGACTTTCACTGGCAGATAGCTGATGTTATAAGGAGTAACTTAGGCTACTTTAATTTTAGAAAAACAATTAGGGTTCCGCGTAAAAAAATAAAAACACTTGAAATCAAAGAGTATCTCCGAAACGGCTGGACCGATTTTGACGGGACTTTCACTGGTAGATAGCTGATGTTATAAGCAGTAACTTAGGCTTTTATTTTAGAAAAAATAAATTTTTAAAAATCGGTCCTGTCGCGCGGGCTCAGAACGCGGGAGCGGGCTTTTTAGTTAAGTTAAATTCCACGCGGACGAAGTCGTGGGCTCAGCTAGTTGATTATATAATTATAAACAAAGGGGTTTCTCTATTGATGACCAGTTTCTTTATTGCTAAGTAGAGTCTAAAAGTAAAAGTAACGGTTAAATGCGTTTACATTGATTGTTCACGAAAACACTGGCCTTTAGCTGTAGAAAAAAAACCCTAGACAAAAACGGTGTCATTCTAAATTTGAATTCCACTCAAACACGATTAAAACTTTTTTTTAATAAAGAACAGAACACCCAGCCAGATCTCGAGTCCGCACCACAGAAGCTCAATTTTTCAAACTGCAACGTTGATTCAAGATGGCGGGCGTTAACAATGGATTGAAAAGGATTCACCGCAATATCGCTGCGTTGTCAAGACTCCACTCGAGATACACTCCCGTTTCTTTGATAATTAATGACCGTAAAGATTCACAGATATTACGAATATTAATCATTACGCCCACGGAACGAGTAAAAAATGAATTCTGACGTCATGTCACTGTGGCCGAATAATTAATGATGGATGGACTAGGCAGTTGCCGCGGTAAAATGAATTATTTAGTGTCGATGTTAGTAAATTACATTCTTAATGCGCGTGGTATTGCCCCATTACATAATTTACCATTCAAATCTATAATTAGAAACGAATTCAATACATAAATAATAAAAATACCTCTTTGTTCGTAAAACCATTTAGATAGTTACTTGCTTCAGAAATCGATCCCTTGTACTACATATAGGTGTCTCCAAAGTCTGTACATATACGTTAGCTGATTTATGCAGATGCCTAGTGAAAACAGACTATAGACAAGTATAATATTTTTTTTTGTTACGGGCCCATGAATATTTGACACAACTTTCTTGTTGCGTGCGACCTTAGACCACATACAGCCCTCAAAAAAGAGTACTTATAAACTAAAAGTTATAAGTAGCGGCCACCAATATTCAATAAAAAGTATGTAAAAATATTGCATAGTATACTTGAAATATTAAAATATAATAAAATATAAAAAAGTGGTTATTCTAAACCCTAGAATTATTCCGGATTCTAGAAACATCATCAATAGTATTATTAGTATATTTTTAGTAAGGGTAGTACCTAAGGTCAGAATGAAACAAAAAAATTCTAATTATTTCTTAAAAAAAAAATTAAATGCTGGAAACCAGCTCTAGATTCGCTTAAATCTAGAATCGACGTCACGACGGCGCAAAGGGTTTCTTTTATTTTAAACCAATTCGATATTGCAAAGACGATTGACAATCAATACAATCCAACAGAAAGGGTTCCAATCGAATGGATTGCTACAAAAACGATTGCCAGTCGATCTGCCGTCCACCGGGCAAGTTTAATTGGCTCATATTGTTGGACGAAAACAGCAACGGGTCGAGTGAAAATTGAAACAATAATTGCATTCAGCTTTATGAAGTCAAGCACTCAAGCTAAATTAACCTTTTATGGCAACGCAGAAAGACTTCTGCTGGCTAATATTGAATTTAATAATATAAAGGAAAGTGAATTTATAGTCTCAATATGAATCAACCGGTCAGTGGCTGGTTCGCAAAATGAATTAAAGAAATAGGTAGACTTTACAACAATGGATCCATTCCATTGCTTTTTCGAATATATAAGTACTTACACTTTTCTGATGGCGGTAGCTATAAAATAAAAATAAAAAATTTGCCCTTTTGACGTCCCACTCCTGGGCACGGGCCTCCCCTCAACATGAGGGGGATTCAGGCCATAATACACCACGCTGGCCCAGTGCAGGTTGGCGGATTTCACATATCTTTCGAAAATTGGTTAGATCTTCTAAGACATGCAGGTTTCCTCACGATGTTTTCCTTCACCGTAAGCAAGTGATAATCATATAGAAATTATGATTCGCACATACATTTAAAAAAATCCAGAGGTGCGAGCCGGGGTTTGAACCCAAGACCTGGTGCCCGCAAGACGCGTGCTTTAACCAATCGGCTATCACAGCTTAGCTAGCTTAGGTAGCTATCGCCTATTAGTTTCAGCTCATATACGGGCTAGCTCGACTGGGGTAGTACCACCCTCCCACAGAAGATCTGCGTAAAGTAGCTATTATAGCCGCGTATTGTACGATGAGTTAGAAAGCCGAAACCCCTAACCTTCCTCTACCTCTGTCCCACTCCAAATTCCCATTGCAAGCATCTATAGGCGACGATAACTGCTTAACATCAGGGAGGACGCTTGTTTGCAGCTTTTTTATATAAGTAAAAATCCTACTTGTGGAATAGCAACCTTATTATAAACTAGCTGAGCCCGCGACTTCGTCCGCGTGGAATTGAACTTAACAAAAAAGCCCGATCCCGCGTTCTGAGCCCGCACGACGGGAACCTTTTTTTCATTTTTTTTTCTAAAATAAAAGTTTCCTAAATTACTTCCTATAACATCAGCTATCTGCCAGTGAAAGTCCCGTCAAAATTGGTCCAGCCGTTTCGGAGATTACCCGGAACAAACACACAGACAGACAGACAGACAAAAAAAATTTAAATCGCGTTTTTGCTATTGGTGTCTTATGTACTTTCATATCCATTTAGTGAAAATGTGTTATTTTGATATTACAAACAGACACTAAAATTTTATTTATTTGTATAGATTTGACACTGGGTAAATGGACAAAATGGCCATTACTACAATTTCTGTTGAAATTTAAAATGATGTAGGTACTAAAAATGTCTTCAAATAAATAACCAAAAACCCTTTGTTACGTAAACAATTTCATTAATTTCAACCATCACAAGTTGATTGAACCATTTGAAATTAAATTACATTTTAAAAATGGAATACAATTTTAATTCTAACTTTATCTTTTTAAAAATGCATGCTTATCTAGGGCTGTGCCACGGTTGATGGAAACCAATTTTGGCTAACAAATCCGTTAATTAACTACGCAGAGAATTTGAATTCGCAAATGACTAGCTGGCCCACGTTTTAATTAGTACGCCGAATGTATTGTGCCAAACGGATTTTGGCTAATAAATAAAGCTTAGGGCTTGTGTTCATTCGTTGACTTTCAATTAAACTTGATGAGTTTTTTTCACCTATTCATTAACAGCAGTGATAGCCGTTTGGTTTAGTACGCGTCTTGCGGGCAACAGGTCCTGAGTTCAAACCCTGGCTCGCACCTCTGGGTTTTTGAAATCTATGTGTAAAACATAATTTCTGTATGATTATCACTTGCTTACAGTGAAGGAAAACATCGTGAGGAAACCTGTATTCTGAGAAAATCTAACCAATTTTCGAAATCCCGAACTTGGCCAGCGTGGTGGATTACGGCCTAAATCCTCCCCATAGCGAGGGGAGGCCCGTGCCCAGGAGCGGGACGTCAAAACGGCCAAATTATTTTTATTATAATTATTAGTCTGAAACCGTTATATAATATTATTATATAACGCCTAACGGTATCAGACAATTTTTTTTTTATCTGTTCTGGGATAATCTTTGTACCTAATTGGAGATTATGCTAATATTTTAATATCTTATAGGGTAAAAAATAATTCCGTTGCTATGATGTTTTGTTAGCTACCTATATTGTTATATTAAATGTACCATTATAATATCTAGAATACCCATCTCTATCATAGTGAGGAACAAAAAAGGACAAAAATAAGTCAAGGTAACCTTAAGTACTCTGTGTCTATGAGGCACGAGGTAGATGTATTATACAGGTTTAAACAGAAAGGGTATACTTTATTTTCAAAATTTAACTTTGTAATTCTAAAACTATTAGCTTTGGAGCAAACTTGAAAAACAAAAGGTGTTATAGGGATACAGCTGTTGACAGATTTCACAAGTCTACAAAAGCTTTAGTGCTTCAACTGTCCCACAAAGCCAATAGTTTTAGATTTTCAAAGTTAAGTTGCAAAAAAATAGTATACCCTTTTTGTTTCACCTAGTATACACTGATTTAATATGAAGTGTATTCGACCAGGTAGATTCCTATCTAACTTCAAAACGGACTCGTTCATGTTATTGATTGTTTTTTACGCTAACTCAGCTGGACCGACTCCAATGAAACGTTGGCAGTATTATTCCTCCAAAATTGAAACATACTTTAAATCATTTTACTGTGACATTAGGGGACGAGGTAAGCATTCTACGAATTGCACACAATAATAATAAATTTACTAACAGTTTATTTTTTATTTCTCTTGCAACTGATAAATGGTTTCATAGATTTAAAGCCTTCATTTGAGCTTACTTTAACCGAATACATAAGATTCTGAGGAACAAGGCCCTTAAATTACGTCAGATATCCTAATCATAAGAAAGCTCTGCAATATCAAATACAACGAATCCTTAAGTATACATGTGTATTACGTCAACCCAGGGCTGTCACTTCCAAACTTCAAACAAGAAAGATAAACAAAACTCTTAGATAACACCAGAGTAATTCTTACGTATTCACAAGCCTAAGTTACATTTCGTTTATTTATATTCAGAAAACGATACGCTTACCTGTATTTGTGTTCCTATCTTTTGTAGCTGAAATGCGTCCTTAAACCGATAAAAACTAATGTCAACTTACAGATACCTACTCGTAACAAATGGATGGAGAAAAAAGGGGAGAAGAGCCTTCCCCTCGCCTTCTTCCATTTTTGGAATCACAAGACGTAACCCGACGGTTATCAAACATTACATTAATATTGTTATATTAAATGTCATTCGCAAACGACTTTGCGAATGACAATTGATAAAAAAAAGAATGTAATGTTTTATAAATTAGGGATCCCTACTTAAGCTTCAACCCGTGCAAAGCCGGGACGGACTGCTAGTCTACTATAAAGGAACTGTGCCAGCCCTACAGCTACTCTGTTATTTACAGTCTGTACACGGAAATGAACCAGTACTAAGAGAAAAGCTTTCAAGTAAATAAGCTTTGAAGGACACTTCCCGACTACCGGCAAGGTCGTCGAGTTTCGGCTCCCAATTGAAGACAACCAGGAAAGCGTAACGAGACAGACACACTTCGCTACAATAACTGCGGTCTCTCTCGGAGAGAAATCACTTATGTCTATGCGACGTCAATATAAAAATAGACAATAAAAATATAGGAATAGACAAGCCTCTATGTACTTGTGATATATGCCTTAAAGCTGAAGCGCCCATCTAGCCCGCGAAGTTCAAATTTTTTGAGGTTTTTTCGATTTTTTTCAAAATCTGACAATAATAAAAGGCACATTTTGTAATTCGCGAAAAAGACCGTGTGCAGTGCATTTATTAATATATCCAACTTACTCTAAAACATTTCAAGAACGACAGCTATCCAGATAATCTGGCAATTTTTGTATATTTAGTGATTTACTAGTATCATATCCACCGTGATAATATTTAGAGTAAAATAAATGTATTAATAAACGCACTGCATACTGTGTTTGTCGCAAATCACAAAATGTTGTCTTAAGTGTGTTCTGACCTGCGCAAAACTCAAAAAGTATTATCAATATCGACTACTTTTCCAGTTTTGCGCGAAATCCATTGGGAATGACTTGAATACTCGACTTTATATAACGTTGCATTTAGAGTACATTTTCCACCCATTAGATTTTAAACCGGATGTTCCTGCGGGAATGGTAGATTACTATTTATTATGAGCCACAGTAAAGCGTGGCCGGGTTCATCGTAATTTTTTTTTCGTAAACTTTGTTGTGTTATAGAGGTACCTATCCATCCCGTTTTATCCATGTTTTATCGCTCTACACTTACAATAATTAGGCCCAGGACAGTATCTACCTTCCAACTGACATTGCGTTACGCGAAGAAATTTAGGACATGCCTTTCATCTTTCTGAATGTTCCTATACCTACTTCCTTCGCTCTCTGTAGCCGTTCGATCAAAATAGACAGTATGCACGGGCATTCGAAATATATGTCCCATATCCATGTCAATAAGTTAGTCGTCTCCATCCACAGCCTATTTTTTCAGTCGTCCATTGCTCGTTCAATATTAGTAAGGTTTTTATTCCTTGCACATAATCCATCAATCCTAATTGAACATTATAAATAATCACAATAGATACATTATCTTGGTCTTGTCTGAAGCATCTGTTACACCACCTAACGATATTTTAAGTTGAAAACAGATTTAGCATAATGGTATTCACGGGCCGTGTAAGCGAGGCTTAGTTGCTATCGATTTAAAGGTAGAAAGTTTTACAAAGCTGGGGCTTATACTTTGATAGCTGAGTGATCACTAGTCAGTGATTGGACTTAATAAGCGTGGGGTCAATTACCTTGACTGGTATTAGGTTCTTCCTCGTTTTTGAGCGAGGCCTGAAAACTCCAGAATTGGCTAGCTCCAAATTCCACTAGCTCATACGATAAGAAGATACTACTTATATTCCCACAACGCCTATATTCCATTTCATAAATAGAAAAGTACAGAAATAACAGAAAGGTAACATTTCCTCCAATAGAGGCTTACCTATTCTCTGGGGTCGGATATTAATGGAACCCTCTCTTAAAAGGAACGTTTTAGGGTACCGTATTCAAAATAGCTATGTAATGTAAACCAAATTTTTAAAATAAGAATTTATGAAAAATATTTGGGACTTTATTTAATCGACACAATCTTATTGATATACCTACTAGTAGTAGTAATAGTAACCTAGTAGTAGTAATAGTAAAAGTGTCCTAATAATTCGATGGTCTCATCAAACTCTGTTGTTGGAAAATTATGGACTATACGATGATATGAAGCCATATTTTTTTAAATAGTGAATTGTAAGTTTAAGTACGCATCATCCAAAAAGTTTTAAGATTACACTAAGATAAGTTTAAGATAACACTTTAGATTAGCTCTCAATGTAAGTTATACCTAATAATAACACAATAAAAAGTAGATAAGTGATAACAAACTTTTCTTGATGCATGTTATTGGTACCTAATACATTGCTAAAACCAATCCGTCCTGCAACTGTATGTCTTAAATATACGCAGTTCATGAATACGATCAAATCGCTCTGTGGATCCAATCTATTTGTTGAACCATGATATACATATCTGTACCATGACAACTCGTTTGATGTTTATTCATCACTGACGGACTGTGCTGGAAGACGAACAATAAACTCATCATATCCTAGAAGTTCAAACTGACATCCCCGACTAGAAATCTTGTTATTTTCGTAAATAACCTCCCTATATTCATGTAATATTTGTTTTTATTCCCTAGGTAGGCAGACTGGGAAACGGTTCACTTGGTGGTAAGTGGTAAAAGTCGCCCAGGACATCCTGCAACATACTCATTGAAGAACTCTATGTTATAGTGTAATGAAAAAACTTCAAGACTTGCATTCATTTTGCCAAAAGACGGCAGAGGCTGAATGAAATATCTTGGATTTCTCGGGCTCAGTCCTGTCACGTCTTAGGTCTGGCAAATCTCAAGTGGATATGGCCGCCAGGCATAACAAGAAACTAAGACCAATTTAGTAATGGCTACCGGGTCGCTTCAGCTATTTGTCACCGTTATCATAACGATGAGTACCCATAATGATGAAAAGCTTTCAATATTAATGAAACCTGAGAGAAAGAAGTCCGAACCCGTGTCCCATGGATGTACCTATATTATCGCTTGGCTTTATATTATCTAACAGTGATTATCTGTTTTGTCTGCTAATGGATGCTGGTTAGGTTAGTTATAAGTAGTTAATGATGTACTTATTTCAGCTAAAATTAGTACAAAAAGGGTAGTTAATAATGCTGCCAATTATTCATGGGCGTTTTTGGATATTTTTGACATCGATACAAATCCGAGTTAAGTTCATATCGAGCGATTATTGGAACAGTTAACAGACTTGCCTCCCCTGGTGTGATGTTGAATTTTTTATATATTTTTTTCGATAAATTGGGATACCTAACCCAAAAACAAAACGTCTTTGTACCCACAACGGAAATGAGCAAACAAAATGGTAAATAAACAGCCCGGATACAACAGAGCGAATTCGCTTTTTTCCAATGGTTTTCTTATCGCCGCGACCTGAAGCCGACCCAATTATGTGGTTCGGAATCAACTGCCCAATTACAAGCAATTTTCATTATTTTTCATTAGCCCTTTTAGATTATTTTCTATGTTTAGAAGGAGGCGAATCAGAGAAGGTTTTATACTTCTACGCTTTGAATACTAGAACGCAATGTGGTGATCTGCCTAATTTTTCGCACCATAGATATAATATCGTGAGGAAATGGTCGGTAAAACCTTATTATAATAATTATGTATCTAGGTACCTATAAGTATATTGGTATAGAATTCAGGTGGCAGTGGTGTTCAGGAGCTTGACCGATTTGCTATGTTTTTTTATACTTAGGTCTACTAGGTATACTAAGGGTCTCCCGGATGGTTCTTACCTATAGTTAGACCCGACAGGTGGCGCTGTTGTCGACATCCTGAAAATACTGAAGCTTCGAGCAAAATCTGGTGTAAGTATAAAAATACTGATAACTCAATAAGAACCAGGAGGAGAAACTGAAAGCATCGCAAGCAATCCTTATATCTATCTCACTAAAACAAGTTATCTAGAGGTTGAACATAATGGATCTTCTCTGAATGTAAGTAATTCATTTGTCTTCGTTATTTCACCTGTTTTGCTACGTTTTCACTAACATTGTCGATAAATCACGCACCTTGCTTCCTTAGTTAGGATAATTTATTTCACCTTCACTGCCTCTTGCCTTTGTTCGCGAAACCATTTGTTTATTTATTTTTTTATACGCTTACGACGTGAAGGTGTTACCTACCGATCGATCAACTGTCGATCGATCCATCGATCGAGGGTAGAGTAGAGATGACTCCACGTGGATCGGTCGATCGATTAATGTGTTAACACCCTAAGCTGCTAAGGTGAGAAAAGATCAAACAATACTGTTTCAAACGTCTATCTATGTAAATGATTTAACCTACAACTTCACGATAATACTAAATAATATTAAAAACTTGTTGGGTAATTACACAGCTCCTACGTAATTACAAAACAAATACAAAGCAGTGACAAAGCTGTTTACAATCAAATTAAAAAATAATAATAAATATCGCCAGACGAACACACCAACTGTATGGACCTTAAAAAAGCAACGCTTGTACTATGGGTACCGTACAATAGACTGAGGGCGATCCCAATGACACCCATACCAGGGCAAATTACGAAATGGCTATTTCCGAAATTTACCATGAACCGAGCGGCTTACGCTCGAACCACTGCGCCAAGCGGTCATCAATATTTTAAACTTTGACTACTAACATAATAATACATAATATTATAAATAGTCGAATTTTAATAATACACGATATTTGCATGACGTCCTCGTAAATTATAAATATGATGTACCTATGTACAAAAAAAATATCTCATGGCATAAATCTTTGCTCTGCTAGGTACAGCTGGTTGTTAGCGAGTGATATCAAAGGTCAGCTATAAGAAGACCATTAGATAACTTAAACGGTGCACTGTAATTTAATTTACAGCTGCACTCTTAATATAAATTAATAAATATCGACCTAACCGTCTTGATGGACTAATGGTAGTCTGGTCTGCAAGTCAATGGATGCCTAACAATGCAGGCGCATTCAGTCAGACCATGTCCGACACGACTAGCACGAACACATTAGAAAAGATTATTAACTTATGAGACTTAACCCCCCTGGTGAAGGGAGGCCCGTGCCCGGGACTGGGACGTCCAAAGGGCTAAATTATTTATTAACTTAGGTAAGTATAATGTTTGAGTAACTCGCAAACAAAATATGAACTGAAAATATGCATAGGCATTCTGAATTATTTCAAAGCTGCATAAAATATAAGATTGACGTTGCAAAAATATGCTCACATTTATGTTTTTTTTTTTTTACGAGTATTGTTTGTTGTTAAGTTTACTGATCTTACTGATCTGTCAAATTTGAAATCATATAGGTACTTACTTATTTTTTTTTGTAGTAAGTATGTATATTTTTTTTAAGTTAAACGTTACGTTGCACACAAACTTTTAGTTATTTATATCTACTTAGGTACCTATTGCACGATTCTGAATAACAATGACTTATGTATTTGTTTATGTACGCTTCCACTCACAGTCTGCTGAACTCGTCAAACAGATTGGTTTGATGTGAGTCTTTCTACATAGACGTCTTGTTTTAAATCAAATTTCCCTTGAGAAAGAACGTCAAAGAAATCCCAAAACTTTTCAAGTTGACATAATTTGAATAGGCATGCGAGTAACTTGAACGATCCAACTATTGTGAGTAGTTTGTAAAAAAATCTTTCAAAGTTGGAAATACCTACAACAATTGGCCGTAGTTTTCAAAATGGAACCAACCCACACACACATCTGCAAACTGAAACCAACCTAGAAACACTTTAACAAGGGTTGCTTTTGATCTGCAGCAGTGCACGTGGGTTGATTCCATTCTGCTAAACGATATCCAATTATATCACACCAATTACATTTTTGGGCAATGCGTCAGTGACTGTCAGGCAATGACCTTGCATTTATGTTGTCAAAATAAAGGCGGATATATAAAATAATCTACTTACCTACAACTGCACAAACTGTCGTCAAACACTTACTTGATTAGTCATATTCTCATGGACTAGCTACCATGAAATTAATAATTACTATGTAAGTACTTAAGGCTAAAGCGCCCATCTAGCCCGCGAAGTACAAATTTTTGAAGGTTTTTAGATTTTTTTCAAAATCTGACAATAATAAAAGGCACATTTTGTAAATCGTGAGAAAGACCGTGTGCAGTGCATTTATTAATATATCCAACTTACTCTAAAACATTTCAGGAACGACAGCTATCCAGATAATCTGGCAATTTTTGTATATTTAGTGATTTACTAGTATCATATCCACCGTGATAATATTTAGAGTAAAATAAATGTATTAATAAACGCACTGCATACTGTGTTTTTCGCAAATCACAAAATGTTATCTTAAATGTTTTCAGATTTTGGATAAACTATAAAAATACTCGAAAATTTTGAATTTCGCGGGCTAGACAGGCGCCTTCACTAAACAAGTCAAAATCTTGGTAAAATTTGTCAATTTCGCGATTCATCTAGTCATTGTAGAATCGCACAAATCTGTTTCATATAATTTATATACAATTATCGATGCAATAATATATAATTTTACAGATAAATTCCGTCAACGCAACCTATATGTTTAGACTATGACAGTAAATTTATTAAAAACATGATTCTCAGCCTAAGTGTGGCAATCATTTTACCTATCATAATAGTATAGGTTATGTTGGATATCCAGTGATTACCTACTTACTAAATATAATTGGAATATAAAAAAATGTGTATTTGACCTACATAACATATCCAATTAAATCACTCCCCATCCAAAAGTGGGTAGGTACTTACTTACTTTTTATGCATTAGCGAATTCCGATTCAAATTCATTCAAACTGCACGCAATCCACATAACTTTTTAATCACACAAAGTTTTCTATCACTATCTGTGGTCACAAAATTAAAAAAAGTATAAAATACGTGTCTTTGATACATATCTCGTATGAACACTGCCCTCGGTACGACATACCTTGACACACCTGATTCTTATCGCCATTGTTAACTTCAATGCAATAGATAAGGGAACGTCAGTAGTTATACGATAATCATTCGCGTGTTAATCTAATCTTTATTTAAACCGTTCGTAAGAATTTGTATGATTAAGCTAACTTATTGATAGATGCTAAGTTCCAATAACTATAACTATTAATGCTACGTACTCAAATATATGATCTCGATAGTCGCAGTAGTAAGTATTAATGAGTCATCATTAAACAGTTCGTAAATTTGAGCTGCATTTGTGTTCGTTAAAAACTGACGGTAAACAAACATTAGCTAAACAAAAGAAAGGATAATGTAATAAAACAAAATACATCCATTACTGTTTAGAAAACTGTTACAACTTTTAAAACCCTTTCGCATAAAGGAAGGAATAATTATAACAAAGAACGTGTAACAAATTATGATAGCTAGAATAAAAAGGTACGACAATATTTTATTTGCTCTACAATTAAAATAGTAAGTACATGTATGTCACCCTACATTTAACATAATTATCCCTTTAAGATAATGAAGTTAACATGTATTGTACATCATATACTTTATCTATAAATAGTTATTACATATTATAACAAGAGCTCACTTAGTCATTATTTTTCAAAATTGAAACAGCTAGTTAATACGATACGTTGAGCCTCTGTTTAAAAACTTTTATGAAACAACTTTCACAATAAATTTCGTAGTCGAGTGTCTGTGAACTAGGCACACCTTTTTAAAATAGCATTATGGCACTTCAGCGAAAAAGAAATCAAATTCCAAAGTCGCTATTTGAAGTTTAATAAAAGAAAAGTTCTGCCAAAATGAAAGCGAAATGTTCCAAAGTAGTTATGTATACGATATCATAAAGGGAATTCAAGAATTTAAAAAGGTTGTATTAACGTTTCACGTGGGCGTTGACAAGGCGTGAAATTTATTAAAAAGGTTGCTTTGAATCCTGCTAATATTGTATCTGTAAGTCAAATAATAACTAAAAAAAATCTGGATTCGCCAAGTATGTACGAAAAAGGCCGATAGCGAAAGTGTGTAGATATCAGCTTGTTCTCGCATTACTATTAGTTCCAAGTTCTTACAACGAATTCTTGCAGTGATCTTACGTGAGCATTATGCACCTACTACTATAAAGCTGAAACGGGCCAAAATAAATGGCGACTCCGAATTAACATACAAAACTAAACGCATAACTTTCGTAAAGGATAAATCGTGTGACAATAAACTATCTAATCTCATATTAAAACGGGCTAAATTTACGATCCAATAATGTAAAACAGAGATATGTAGGGCTCTAACCAATTTTGGTACCTTTCCAAGAGTTTAATGCAGATGGAAATTATTTCGCGTTTCAGAATATACAGTGGTTTGATAATAGTACTATGTTTTCCAAAATATAATGATCTTTCAATATAGTTTTAAAGGCAGTTATTATGGCACTTATGAAAAAAATAACAATTAGTTAGGTAAGGCTTTTCTTAACAGATGGTGGTTGTATTTTTTATTTGACGCCAATTAAGAAACTAACAATTACGAAACCGTGCAAAACGTTCGTTTTAAGTCATATATATGTAGGTAGGTACTTAGTTATTATGTCCAAATCTTTTATATCTATAAATAAATAAATATCGCCAGACTGACACACCAACTGCACCGTCCCAAACTAAGCATCCCAGTGACACCCAGACCAGGGCAAATTACGAAAAGGCCATTTCCGAAGTTTGCCCCGGCGGGAATCGAACGCGCATCCACCATGTGCAGTGAGCCGAGCGGCCTACGCTCGAATCACTGCGTCAAGCGGTTGTCAACTTCAACTTATCCTAATATTATAAAGAGGTAATATTATTCATTTGTTTGTGTGTGTTGTAGGTGGTAATCTCTGGGACTATTGATACAATTCTGAATGTTGTTTCACAGATAGCAGCTACATCGTTGCTGAGTGACATACACAGGGTATGTTTAGAATGCTCACGCGGGAGAAACCGCAGGGGGTGGCTTTACGCTATATTTTAAAGCCGACAGATATACGCACACCCATTTACATATTTGTAGGCGCAATATATCTCACTGGGGTTGAGGGAACGTCGTTATAGAGCTAATAATTGCGAGCACTGCTGTCCTGTCTGCGTAGCGAGTTGCGACGATCGTTAGCCGCCCCCATCAATCACACGTTATCGGCGTCATCCACCAATTATGACAACCGACCTTCGCTAAAATTCTAAATTTAAAAATATTTTTTTTGTCCAGCACTTTTGACCTCACAAACCTACGACTCAACATACATAGAGCTCTCGCTCAGACTGTGCCTTCGAATAGAATGGTCTCTAATTCTTTTGGTGACATTTATATGAGCCGACACTTTCTTATGTCGTCATGTACGTATATATAAGAAAATAAATAACGTCCAAAGGGTCGTGTTTCTTTGATGTATTAGTAGAAATAGTTGAGATGGTTTTCTGCTCTGATTTTCTTTAAGCAGTATGGTATGTAAATCATGTAGTTCTAGGAATGGATTGTTTCGTTGACTTACCAATCATGTGGTGGCTGCGGTCTCCTGCGAGCCTGCATGCAGCAGGGTGGTTCCTGGGACTCGCAGGGCAACTGAAGCGCCGGCGGTGGCGGCGGGGGCGGCGTGCACGCTAGCCGCCGTGCGGCAGCCGCCCCCACGTACTCCACGTAGCGCGATGGCGGCGGCGAGCTGGCGATGTCCTCCCGGCAAGCAGGTCCGCAGCACTTGCGCGCTGCTGGCGGACGGCACGCCAACCCGCAGTAGACCGGCGGCGGAGGGCGTAGCGGTGCCGGCGGCCGCGGCACGTAGCGCTCCACCGGCACGTGAGCCGCCGGCGGCACGTAGCGGGGTCGCCGCGCGCGCTCCGCCTCCGCACACCGGCGCACCCGCCGCGGGGACGCCGAGAAGCGGTCCGGCAGCGGCGCGGGCGGCGGCGGGCTCAGCCGCTCCGGCGGCGCCACGCTGAACGCTCCCGTGGCCGGGAAGCGCTCGCACGGGGAGCGCGCGTACTCCTCGCCCATAGCGCGCGGCCAGCCGGGCCCGCCGCCGCCCACGCGTGCCCACCACGCCGGCGCTCCGTCTCACATACCGCGCGACCACTCCGACACTATCACTGGGCTCCGCTCGCTTACGAGGGCTGCGGTGCGGTCCCGATGTCCGCATTCACACCGCCATGACGCCACCGGATCGATAGCGGCGCTGCGGGCTCAGAGCGCGCCCGCCGCCGAGCCCAGCCCGCGGCGCATCGCTAAGGCCCCGACGATATTATATAGAGCTTCGAAATCGAACTTCAAAGCTGGGGCGAGGCGAAAGTGCGTCCTCGGCCAAGATGGCCGCTCTCATCATGTCCGCGTGCGGCGCGCCTGCGCTAATGATCTGTGATGTGTTTGTTTTCACCAGAATCCGATGGGGAACCGATCACACTGTGCGGTCCGGGCGGGCAGAAATGGGTTTTCACGGTAAACAGTCACTGTAATGGTATCGCGGTGCGCTCAGTGCGGCGCCCAGCCCGTCCAGGGTGTCGAGGCCGAGGGTGTCGCGGTTGTCGAGAGTGACGTGCGTCGCGGCGGCGCGGCACGGCGGCGGCGGAGGCGCGGAGTGCGGACTGCGCCGGCCCGCTCCGACGTCAGGTCGCTGCGCGTATCGACGCCGCGCGCCGCCGCGCAGACTCTCTGCGCCGCGCAACCCGCGGCTATCTTAAGGCCGCTCAGACACAAACACTCGATTGCAAAACCTATAGCCTTTATTTTCAGTATCCTGTTCATACGAAACCTTAATTTGATCCGTTTTTTTTGATTGTAATAACCCCGTTTCCCAATTTCGGAGTAAGCGTTAACTCGTAAAAGGAACGTTCATTTTCAAAGTTCTTACTTCCAAATTACCTACACGATTTATGTTTGAAGGGCATAAAAGGAGACGCAAAAACCTGTGAGAGTAACAAAGCTATAGGCCTCTACAGGAAGTTACATTTTCGAATATTTTCGATTTCAAGTAGAAGGGATAATGTGTTAAGGTCAGATTCCTTCATAAACTGATTGCAAAATGGAAAAGGGTGATTCCTTGCGACGTTATTGAATGGGTCCAAAACTCGAAAATGGTACCGTCTCCTCCTTACGAAATAGGTTAAGGACCCATTCCGTATCATTACTGTTTTAGGATAAATTTTTCACGCCCCTCCGTGTTTATCCCCGAATATTGACCTAATTTTATAGATTCTATACATACAAGTAGGGCGCAACAATGATTGGACGAATTGAACGGAATTCAAACGGAATTTATGAATTCATTCAGTGGTTTTATGAATGAGTTTATTTTACCTTCGCGGACATCAGGTACCTCATGTAATGGGAATTAACATTCTCATTAGGTAGGTATATGTATGAATGGGTAAAATCTTTCTTCTTTTATCAAAGGTTGATATGCATTACCTACCTAATAATTACATAAAAAATATTCAAGCTAATACATATCTACTTATATCCACAAGTACCTAATACTTTTACCTATAGCGAAACATGTCGATCAGTAAGTGATCCATACAACTGTTGGGCTATTGGTGTTTTATAGGGCAAGTGGGATAAACATACTTTATTTCTTCAGTTCAAAAATAGGTATGTTTGTAATTCATATGAACCCTTATTGGAAGTAAGTAATACGTTGGTATAACTTATGTCCCCCATCTCCCTAAACAATAGAATGACATTTTCCCTTTTGAATTAACACACGCACATAGACTGACGCAGCTATACTAATTAATTATATCTAAATTATTATTAAATTTAAATGAATAATTAATATATCACCAGACTGACACACCAACTGTATATTCCCAAACTAAGCAACACTTTTACTATTGGTCCCGCACAATGGACTGGGGGCGATCCCAGGAGCACCCAGACATGGGCAAATTACGAGAAGGCCACTTCCGAAATTTGCCCCAACGGGAATCGAAACCGCAACTACTGCGGCAAGAATTCGTCAATTACCTATACACGGTTTTGTGATGTTGGCTTGTCTATTTGGTCCTGTCAAAAAATGGAGACAACATCGGTGCAAATAATTCGTCAATCCAATCGCACGGTAATTAGGTTTAAAATTTAATAGCAAATTTGAAGTAGGTAGGTAAATAAAAGTTGATAATAATAGCAGCAGTACAAAATCAGGGTTCCCATAACGCCGACGACGGCTATTGGGCATAATTGGTGCGTGATAATCGTGATTGGTTTACGCTTTCCCCGGTGTCTAAACACCGGTACATTAGTTAAATATCGCCCCAGTTTTTATTATTACTCCAGATCCAAAGTAAAAGGTACCCAATGACCTCTGGTGAAGGTACCTCATAGAAGTCACAAACCAAATGTAATTTTAATAAACTTTCAACATTAAATTTGTACCTCAGAAATAAATGGCAATAGATAATGAAAGGTAATACAAGGTGAAACATAATGGGTATACTTTTTTTTTCAAAACTTAACTTTGTAATTCTTAAACCATCAGCTTTGGATGGAACTTGAAAAACAAAAGGTGTTATAGGAATACAGCTGTTGACCGATTTCACAAGTCTACAAAACCTTCAGTACTTCAACTGTCCCACAAAGCCGATAGTATGAGATTTACAAAGTTAAGTTGCAAAAAAAATTGTATACTCTTTTTGTTTCACCTAGTATGCATGTATCTCGTTTCCACAGCTATTAAAATGTTAATAGGTAGCCACTCTATCTTATTTCCATCCTCTATGTTATAATCACGTTTATAAAATAATACTAAGAAAACCATGGACCACGGAAAAGAAACTAAAGTAGACCTAACTCTTTATACCACGAAGCGAATAAGTAGTTAGAGGCTCTTGCATAATTTTGCAAGTGTGCGATAGGTAAGCCAAGTCCCAACAAAAATGCACCAAAGTAAGTCTTTTAACGCCTTTTGAAATACGAACAGTGAAGTGATCAAACAATTGGACCGTGTACCTAATTAGATATTACTAATGAGCGTAAACACCTAGCTGACGGGAGTCGGGAACAGATATTAACGAGCTCAAATGTAACCTCGTTACTCGTTACCTGCCTCGCTATAATCACGTTCAAATATTTATTAGGTAGGTAAGTTTTTAATTTGATTGTATAAACTAGGCATGTGCCTATAGCTCACACATTGCTTCACTGAATAGTGATTTCAAAAATTAAGAAAGAAGAACAAATATAATTTTAATAAGTAAAATTCTGACAAAGACTTTTTCAAAGGGTTGTATGAGTAATTTCTTTCCGAAGAGCTAATTAGGTTCCACGAATGCTTACTTACTTTAATTGATCTACGGTTCCATATACAATACATGGTTGAACAAAATGCATTGTAGTGTGAACGATCAAAGGAAGGAACTAAAATATGTATTTATGGGGAATTAAGTACAAAAATCTAAACCTATAGCAACTATCCGGTACCTACAATCCAATTAAAAAGTATACTTACGTTCACACGATATTTCGTATTGTGATCGTATAGGTACTTTAGAGACATTCTCGTGTCTCATGTGTGTTTTACAATATGATTCTTTTGAAGATTGCTGATACCAAGCTACTTTTGATGTTGACTGTACCTACCTACTTGCATATTATATCAAATTGTAGATAAGGTTACACTCCTCATATCGCCATTAATATGTCATTGTAACACACATCCTAAGCCATTTCATATTGTGTACTTATACATATAATACCGGAATGGATGAAATGATAGAACGAAGGATAAAATGAAATGAAAACAACGATAAAATCTTTAAAATAAATACATAAACTTTATTACACTCTTTGCTACAACAATAAAACATTCATTGGGATTATCTTATTATATAATCTATCTAGACCCTAAAGAAAACTGGGATAACGGTCATATATAGCCACTTAACTGTATGAGTTATCGTTATAAATCGGCTTAGGATGCGAAGGGGGAGCCAGCTGCGCAGGGCACTCCTCCCACAACCACCAAACAGTTACCAACACCTCCAAATTTATCAACAACAAAGATATCACGGGTATAGATAACTTGCTAATCAAAGATTTCACGCCACTTTTAGCTGTCAAAAGTGGCCTTAAAATTCCGTCTATGAGCAGATCTTTAAAACCTGTCAGTTCTAAACCTTCAGGTGCCGAGCCGGTTAGCAAGGAGAATATAAGTGCGACTAATCCATTCATTTTGTTGGACACCTTTGCTGTGACTGGTTGTAGTAGACTGGAGAGGTCCGGTTTGAGGAACGGGAACTTCGCTGGTTGCACCGTCGTTGGTTGTTCAGTCGTTGACGGCGTGTGGTAGCTTGGAGATGGGCCATAGCTGGTCGGTGTGTACCCAAAAGGCCTTGGAAACTGCACGAATGAGGATGGGTCACGACCTGCGGCCCGGGCTTCTAATCCTTCTTGATGAATTTCGTTCAATGCTTCCACGATTTCATTGTACGAGTATTTATCCTCTTGGACTGGTTTCTCTTGCATAGGTTGTGATACTCTAGGATTGACATGAAGTAGTTGCGGCTGATTTCTGACCAGACGATATGGTGATCCACTTTGAGTATTAGGTTTCCGAATGTCAAGAGGAGGTAAGTATATTTCGTCTGCGTTTCCCGAAGTAAATCGAGATAGAAATAACACCATGAGCACTAACGCGATATATCTTTGACTCATGTTGGCTAAATAAATGAAAACAATATGTCACAGTTACTTATAAATTAACAAAACATAATTCAACTAAGCATTTTACTGACTTAAAATCTAGGTCACGTTCGAACGAGGTAACTGGATTGTCCTACTTGCATGTTGGTAAACAAAGATGTCAGCTTATATTAATTCCGGAACCACAGTCCAGTAACATACACTGAGCAACATCATCACCAGATAAAATCGTCAACAAGCTTTTAGCAAAAGAACTGTCTTCTTCAAGATCGTCAATCAGGAAAAACGTAGCCGCCGCCCCTATATTACTGCCCCATCCATTGCGTAGAGACTTTTGAATGACACAGGCAATTCTTTGGGAGCAATCTGCGATCATTCTAGATTTATGGCCCTTTTTCTTCTTCTTCTTGAAGTATTTTATCATTTTCGATATCATCGGCCAGAGCAGAAACGCCTTTAATCCGGCCTTAGCGACTAAAACAAATACGAGCGGTAGCAGGAGCAACTTTCCCACTATAACTTTTATGGACGCAATGATTGCGGCCGACAGCATAATCTTTGCGGCGCTGCCGAGAATATTCGCGAAGGCCGCCAGGGCGTCGGTCTTCGGGCACGAGACGTACGAATCGGAATAAGATTTACGTATTGGTTCCGAATATATGCTCGATGCTCCGGTAAACAAGTCCATGAACGGTAACGGTGGCAAGTGCGATGGAGACACGGTGCTCAACGATTGCTCCTGACCGTCAGCGCGAGAAGCGACCAAAAAAACGACTAGTATCCGGAACATAGTTCACCAACTGTTCCGCCTCAAACAATCGGGCTAGTTTAAAACCTCGCCCATGAAATTTGAATTTCAAGTTTTAATATGCGGGAATAAATAATTATCTCTGTGTAATTTGAAGTAGCGGTATGCGGGTCAGGGCATTTGTTTCTAGACCAAATTATTTTCAGTGATTGCCATATTTTTAACCTTCCATATTATTATGGGATAGATAAGAATTATAACTCATTCACAATTACTTCTAACTTTAAATTCACTGCTAAACTTAGAAACACATTAATTCGGCACCGAACGACTGAAAAATTACTACTTCTGGCAAACCAGCCAGGTAGGCAAAAGTAACCGAATTTACCTGAATCATAAATTACTTGAACCCTAGATCCCCAATTTAGGCGGGCAGGTACTTTTTTAGGCAAGTCATGACTATTTTTAATCTGAGAAGCTGCTAAAAAGCAATGGTTTGAATTTCGAACTCAACCTCTTTCGAAAAAAAAACCTATGACTAGGAAATGGCGGGAATATTACTACGTCAAGGACTGTCAAATAAAAAAAAGAAATCAAGTTGGTTTTTCTGTTCCGTGAAATAGGTACTTACCTACGATATTTATCTATTTGTGTTAATCCGAATTATAATATCTACGCATAAATGGTAATGGTTACGCGAAGTTCGTACAGAAAAGCTTGTGAAAGCTCTCATAGCAGTGAGATATCAGAGAAAAACATAATACCGCCATGGTGTTCTTCAAGTAAGTAATTTTACAAAATTTAATAGGACTTGCTAGGTAACTGAAAAGTGTTTTCATAGATAAGTAGATACGTACCTATTTACTAGGTAATTTATAAGAAATATCAAAAATAATTTAGGTCTGTGGTTACTGGTTACATAAGTAAATAAGAAGCAACCTCTACGATTTGTCTACCTATCTTATTATCTACTTAGGTAAGTAGGCCGCTAAATCACCTTACTCCAAATTGGTAGCTTAAAATTATCTAGGGATAACATCATAGAAGTCAACAAGTCATCAATGCAATCTATTAATGAATGCAACAACAGATAAGAAAACAGCCTTGTTTTCTTCAAAATGTGAACCATAAATTGGTTCCAATTTTGAATTAATATTTTAAAAATTCTACAGAATCCTTCTCAAAATGATAGCAATCATCTAAACTAGGCTGTTTGCGAAATATCTTTGCCTGCTCATCGTTTAGAGCACAAACAATTTAGTATTATGAATAATTCAAGCCGAATTTATCCAGCAATCATCTGTCTAGCATAGAAAGTAGTGCAGGGTAAATTATAAATAAGCTCATACCTAGTTCATACAAGGACGAGTGTAAGGGTCATGTGTCTGTAAACGAAGCGACATCAATATAATGAGGACCTAACTTTAGCTTTTTAGAAAAAGGTTGGTCAATACCTTCTTACGTAAAACCTACTTATACTTACACCTACCTACATACAAAAACATAACACATCCACTATGTAGGATGTGCTTGGTAATATTTTTTGGCGATTGGGAAAATGTCTCCTACAGAGTTTACAGACAATCCTCTGTCTTCCATCATTCTGAAGCGATACAAAATATTTACTAGTACCTACCTTATAAGTTATTGGTGGTCAGTGATGGGATTTTGTAATTAATAAACTTGATTACCTAATCTTATATAAAAAAAATGATGCATTTTTTTTCAATAGATAGGTATAGTATAGGCGGACTGAGTGTAGATTCCAACGCCTCCAAAGTCATAGAATAGGTATTATACTCAGGTGTTACTCTACACATAAATACATTACAATAAAAGTTTGCCTTACGTAGTTAGACAGTGTATATAAAATGTACAAGATTTATGCTGTACTAAAAGTGATGGGTCATATCCGCGCAGTCAGCGCGAACGAGATGCGGCGACACAGCTTATTCGCGTTCTATTCAAGAATAATGTAAACAAAATGGCTAGATCGTACTACTTTGCATATTTTGATGCGACAACATAACCCGCAATGATTCGTTTTCGCCTGGCAATGCATTATTAAGTATGAACGTATAAGAAAAGTAGAGCTGATTCAAACATGACGTATGTAACGTAACTAGAGAACCTAACTACCTACAATAGGTTCGATCTTGACACTATTTGCCTTTGTAACCAATAACTTTGCTATTCATTTTACAAATCTAATCCACCTAGGTAGAGGTGGAGCTAGGTAAACCTAGATACTATAATTAAATGCTCACTTTTTCCTGTTGTTCATTGATATTTAAATGTCTAAGCAATAAACTAGATAGTATGCAATAGGCTCAAATAATGGTCTTTAAACGCAGCTATAAGTAGTAGCTACTTTGCGCCGATCTTCTGTGAGCGGGTGGGACTATCCTGGTTGAGCCAGTGCTTATAAGAGCTTTAGTCAATTGCAGCTTGGCTCTACCACAGTACTTATGTTATTACAATGCAGCGCATGTAAATGAGCCACAAACACGCGACTAACATTTTTGCAAGTTCACGTAATCGGTTAAAATATTCACCCTATGTATATACGTACTAGGTAAATTGATTCAAATTCAAATCGTTTATTTTGTTTAGGCCTACGGGGGCACTTCCAAATTGTCAATTTTATGTATTTTTTCTTATATCTACAACCGGAACGGAACGCGACCTCGACTGAGAAGATCCGGCTAGAAAATCAGCGGGCTTGTCTTTTTACATTTTGTTATATATCTTTTTTAATCACCAGTTGCTTATCTAATTAATAATTACAAAGTAGATATTAATATAAATATAATAGCTCTAGTGTGTTAATTAAATTTAAGTTCATAATTAGCTAAATGATTTGCCATACCTATCTTTGTTCATTTTATGCTAGGCAAGTACCTGCATTAGTTCCTACTCATACATAATTATCCCCGCTGGCGTTATAATCTGTGCGACCCAAAAACAGATTTTCCGCGTCCGAATCGCGTAATGCAATTGGAGCGTGCTGCCACCTGGCGGCCGGAGAATAAATGATGCTTTCGCTTGCACAAAATATCAAACACGCTGTTATTTGACAGTCATCGTGCTTAAATTATTGTTGGCCCGCTTTATAAGATTTAGTTGTTATGAACACGTTTTCGATGGAGAAAAAAAAATTTAGAACACACTTACTTACCCCCTTATTACTCGTTATAAACGTGGTTTAGCGGTTGTATAGTTAGTTTCTTTCGAATGTGAATTCACTGATGAGAGTAAGGGATAACTATTCGCCCGCTATGCCACGTTGATTAATAACACACAACACAGTAACATGGATAAGACGTTTATTAAATTTTAAACAAAAGTTTATTGTTCTACATCCTCACTTTTCACTATATTCTACTCGTAAGAATTAGATATCAGGTAATATATTTGGTCCAGCAGTGGACAAGCATAGGCTGATGATGATGATGATGATGATGAATATATTTGACTCTACCTAATTCACTTAACTACCGCTCCTAGGCATGGAATAAATTATCCACACTTTCCATACCAAACAGCTTTTTGTTTACATCAAATAAATTATCTATTAAACCTTATTACCTACAAATTTCCCTTACACTGTCCCATAATACCTAGTACTAACCTACTTTCATTCTCGCTGAAAATGAAAGTGAGCTGCCTTCCTTGGCTACAACCGCCTAAGTATTTATTACTGAATCAACCTACATAGGTCACCTATATTCAGGCCGTTGGCATTCTTCTATCTAAACTGGAAACAACCTATTAACTTCTTGTCTATACCTATACTCTAAAGAAAAACGCGAGACTAATATTATAAAAAATATCTATACAAATAAATAAAATTGGAGTGTCTTTTCACTAAATGCATATGAAATTACATACGACACCTATAACAAAAACGCTATTTACATTTTTGTCTGTCTGTCTATGTGTTTGTTCCGGGTAATCTCCGAAACGGCTGGACCGATTTTGACGGGACTTTAATTGGCAGATAGCTGATGTTTTAAGGAGTAACTTAGGCTACTTTTATTTTAGAAAAACAATTAGGGTTCCGCGTAAAAAAATAAAAACACATGAAATCAAAGAGTATCTCCGAAACGGCTGGACCGATTTCGACGGGACTTTCACTGGTAGATAGCTGATGTTATAAGCTGTAACTTAGGCTGCTTTTATTTTAGAAAAAAAAACAAAATTAAAAAATGGTTCCTGTTGCGCGGGTTCAGAACGCGGGAGCGGGCTTTTTTGTTAAGTTAAATTCCACGCGGCCGAAGTCGCGGGCTCAGCTAGTATACACTAAATTTTGTTGATTTTAAATCGCAATCTAACAATGCTTTTCTATGTTCCGACTCCAGGATGGATACAGGTGCTCAATATAAGGTTAACATTTCTCACAAAAGCGAGACATACTTTTTTACCCCACGAATAAACTTCTTCCATTCAATAAATAACGATACGGACAATAAAATTGCTCGGAATTGATTGTGTGTCAATATAAAGTCAAGTCAACATTATAAGAAATATTGTAATACTGTTAGGTACATAAAAGGAACTGACAATACAAAACAGGGGTTATTAAACCTAGGTTGCATTAAAATTTTAAGGATTCCTGGAAGTGGACAGCAACGCCTAACCTTTGTCCCTTTCATCCATTGAGGGAAGCCGATAAATAGTCACAAAGTCTACTAGATAAAGTCTAACTAGCAGAAAATCATAAATATTTTACACGATAGATGTACGTGCTAATGTCGATATTAAGAGTCAGTAGGCCTCACTTAGACCTTATACCGATAATGTTACTGTAATGTGCTATACAACGGCCAACGAGAACCGATACAAATGGTACTTATGTTCGAGTTCAAGTCAGGCACGCCGGGTTCGCTGACATTCCGGTGGTCATTTACAAATTCGTGGTTCACTCTGTGTCGGTAACCGTAATGTTAACTATAAATAAATTAAATACAATTTCGCGTCGCTTCTCGTTATGCGTGGTATATAAAGATTATAGATAAAAGCTATAAATATATATGTAGGTAATACGAGAAATAGGAAGACTAACTTGAAAGAAAAACGATTTCTTTTAGCTTTGTGCACGATCTGAGCAGATTCAATTTATTCCCCACAAATCAACTTTCGCAAATAAACATCTATTTACCATTTGAACAGGAAAAGTTTACGAAAGCAGGAAACCTAGAAAACTTGTATCTGCAAAGTGGGAAATACGATCAACGTATCCTTTACGAGAAAACATCTGGGAATATCTGTATGAAGATAACGATGACAGAAACTTTAGCCGCACCAAAAGAAGAAATAGAAGAGCTTGTAAACCGATAGTAGCGAAGGACAAGAAATGTTTGAAAATAACAATATTAGTACTTGTATTATTGGGGACTTTAGGTTTGTTGTTTTATTTGCTCGTTTTCATTACGTGGTGGACATAATTCAAATACCTATACCCCAGAGACCAGAGACTTGAGACCTATAGCCAAAAAAATACCTAACGCAGACATCTAAATGTGTTAACTATTATGAAGAAACGTTACAGGGGACCACTCTTGTAACTCGTTAACTAAATAAAGTCTTAAATATTTAATATGAAAATAAATATGGCCAGACTGACACACCAACTGTATGGTCCCAAACTAAGCAACGCTTGTACTATGGGTACCGTACAATGTACTGGGGGCACTCCCAGTGACACCTTCACCAGGGCAAATTACGAAAAGGACATTTCCGAAATTTTCCCCGGCGGGAATCGAACCCGCAGTCACCATGTGTAGTGAACCGAGCGGCCTACGCTCGAACCACTGCGCCAAGCGGACGTTATAGGTCTCAGTCATCCTAATTGCCTGACAGTCAGTTGGTTTTTTTTTTATAATTTAATAATTCCGGTGTACATGTCTTCGTAATTCTCCTAAACAGCTTCACCAATTTCGATGTTTTTTTTTGTACGTATGGGGACCCCTAGATCGTTCTTAACTATAGTTGGGTGCGGTAGGTGGCGCTGTTGTCGACATCCAGAAATAAAAATAGTGAAGCCGCAAAAGCTAGTAAATAGATAAAAAAATAATTATTAATGAAGAGTAATTTAATGATAGAGTCGCTACGAGCTCTATTATAATCTCTCACATTAGGCCTCAGTACAAGCCGTAGGCGTGTAATTATTGGCGGAAATTAATTCAGCTATGTCTGGCCTGCTTCGCTTAGCTCTATCTAATAATTTACTTAGTTTCAGTGTCGCTCTGGATGGCTAACACGATTCCTAACACGGACTTAATAACGAAGGTTGTTCCGAACTGTAATCTAATATCGTTGCGTAAGTGCCTTGTTCGTAATTCTTTACCCTTGGCATTTGTTAGATAAGACATTTTTCTGCCTAGAATTTACTATCCGAACCGAATTATTACGTGTTTTGAAACTTGAAGTGTAATATTAGTTGTCAATCATGAAATCAATCAATTACGATCCGTGGTACCTCACACCTGGTCTTCAATCAGCTGTAAAATTGGTGCTTCCATGACAATCAGCCCATACAGTTATTTTTGCCTCCCGCTTTGCAACGGAGAGAAGTGGATAATTCATATATAAATAAATATCGCCAGACGAACACACCAACTGTATGGTCCCAAACTAAGCAACGCTTGTACTATGGGTACTGTACAATGGACTGGGGGCGATCCCAGTGACACCCAGAACAGGGCCAATTAAGAAAATGCCATTCCCGAAATTTGCCTCAGCGGGAATCGAACCCGCAACCACCATGCGCAGTGAGCCGAGCGGCCTACGCTCGAACCACTGCGCCAAGCGGTCGTTAATTTTCTTCCAACTCCTCCTATTCTTCCTTTCGATTTATTTCGTGCGGGTTCTAAGACAATTTAGATTTACTCCGGGACTCTTCGCGTATCCATTATCGATCCTGGTTTACAGGAGTAATAGTGGTGGAAATATGTGGCGGGACTAGACAAACATCAAGTCAGGCAATCGGTCATGTTTCATTTGTTTTCTGACGTCATCCCCTTTCCTCGTTCGCATTTAGCAAAAGCGTCTATGATTAAGCCAGTCCCGTAATTAGGTTCAACAGTTTGCCCTTTAAGACGCACGAGCTCATTACGCTTCTAAGGACTTTTATATAAGTATGTTAGTCAATACTCTTTCTTAATTACTCTTAATAAATGAGCATCCTTTTTTAATAGTTTTACATAATTTTAGTCGGTATTGAAGAAGACACTGCTGTAAGCATCAACTGCTGTCAAAGGTTACAATATTTGACTGAAGAACTATCCAGAACAGAAGAAGCTCTCAGGTAAAAGTAACCTTAGATTTATGTATATAGGGTTCATGCTACAAGAACCTCAAATCAGTAGCATATAATTACAGCAAAACAGAAGAATCCAAAAATAAACGATTTTGATTGTGTCAGGAACACACTCCGATTGCGGAGAAATGTGATGTTGACGTGGCGTCGCACCAAGTCTGGTAACACATTTGATTAATTACTGTTAATTGCTTAAACGCGTCCTATTATAACGTTTGAAATCAGAACGGACTCGCGTGTGTATAATTTAATAGGCTGGAATAACTAGGTACCTACTTTATTTGTACCTGTTTATGAAAATAACCTGCCTACTGAGAGTCCTAATCAGTTAAAACACGTAAAGTCTGCAAATCCGCACTAAGCCGGTATTAACTGGCATCAACCCGTATTATGGAGTCCTGTGCTGAAATAAGTCTGAAAAAGAGCTGTTTTTAGTTTAGGCCTTTCATTTTACTTTTCAGTTCAAAGGGTTTAAACTTTAGCGAGTAGGTAATAGTAATTATCCAAATCCTCAATAGTTGCTTACCTACGAAAACTTCAACTACCTAACGAGTTATATTCATCAGAAAACAATATAATACTAAACGGTACATACCCAAATCGAATTTTTTAACGAAAATTACCACCCACCCTGCCTAATAACAATAAATTTGGCCGGGCTAATTTCAATAAAATAGCTAACAATAATTTCATTAGCAAAATACAGTCAAGACCAAAAGTAGCTTGATAACTGAAATGTCCAAAAGAATCGCGTCATAATAGAATGAAACCAGAAGGTGACTTCAAGTAAATGATCGTAATACGAATGATTGTGGAATCATAATGTACCTACTTCAGATAACATTTCAGATTCAAGCTACTTTTGATGTTGACTGTACATGAGTAGACACTTACGCCAATCTAAATATATATAATTCAAAGGTGACTGACTGACTGACTGACATAGTGATCTATCAACGCACAGCCCAAACCACTGGACGGATCGGGCTGAAATTTGGCATTCAGGTAGATGTTATGACGTAGGCATCCGCTAAGAAAGGATCTTGATTAATTCTACCCCCAAGGGGATAAAATAGGGGATGAAAGTTTGTATGAAACTTTGTCAATTAAATTCCACGCGGACGAAGTCGCGGGCACAGCTAGTAATCTATATAAGTAGATTATTTGCGTAACGTCGTTGAACAACCAGTTCGATCATAGATACAGATGCGAACAAAGAGATTGATACACGATACATAGAGGGTGCTACGGCTTCAAAGGGTAGAGACACGACGGAGTGGGGCGCCCGCGTGGCGCTATGGGGCATAGTGCCGCTGTGGCGGGCTGCCCCACCGCCCCGCACTGTCCTGGCACTGCGGCCACCCACGCTGGCCGATTGCTGGCCTTTTATGTGAGTTTCATACATTTGTTATCTATACTATAATATTATAAAGAGGAAAGATTTGATTGTTTGTTTGTTTGCATTGAATGGGCTCCGAAACTACTGAACCGATTTGAGAAATTCTTTCACTGTTGGGAAGCTACACTATCCCCTGGTGACATAGGCTATATTATATTTTCAAAAAAATTAGGGATCCTTACTAAAACTTAATACCCGCGCGAAGCCGTGGCGGGCCGCTAGTATCTTATAAGTACCTAATTCATATAAGTTCGGCTTGGAGAATTAGGTATGTATCCAGTGGCGTAGCTATGTGTCCCGGGTTGAATAGGGCCTTTATTTCATTTTGGCCCCGGGGGCAAAAATGAAATAAGGGCCCTATTCAAACTAAACAAAATAATTTAAAGGTGCAAAACTACTTAATTATCAGCTTCTTATCGCCCACTGCAGGGCAGGATGTTATTTAACTGTTTTTGAGCTTCGTTTGAGGTCGAGGTGCCCCTTGAGCTTGGGGGTCCGGGGCACTGCCCCACCTAGCCCTACGGTAGCAACTACGCCACTGTATGCATCCATGGTAACTTGTAATGTTGGCTAATTAAAATTGTTCCTTTTGAATTAAGCCTATTAACTAAATACCTATTTATGTACAGAGCCAAAGCTCCAGCAGAATACAAAGGCTAATTTCTTCAATAATATGATTATGTTATTTCCCCGAACTGTCTCAGTCCCTTACAAAACAGGTGAAGGTAAGACATAATTTATCATTAATATCTAACAATCCTTGTTTCCAGAGGCTCTTTCGGCGAATTAGTAATCCGATTGCCGAATTACCATCGTGTTCGCTACATCAGCGTAGAACACATTAGACCGGACACCGCCCGGAGTGCGCCTAAGCATTTCGCACTCTATGTTAGTAGACATAAGATTGAAAGCTTTATAGTGCACGTAGATAAACTGATTTAAATTATTTGTCTATGCGGCTCGCGTAATATTTCGTCCTACCTAAAACCTTATCCTATTGAAAATAAAGAGCTATATTGATAACTAGCTGAGCCCGCGACTTCGTCCGCGTGGAATTTAACTAAACCAAAAACCCCGATCCCGCGTTCTGAGCCCACACGACAGGACCCATTTTTTCATTTTTTTTCATTTTGATTTTCTAAAATAAAAGTATCCTAAGTTACTCCCTATAACATCAGTCGGAGATTACCCGGAACAAACACACACACAGACAAACATTTTTTAAATCGCGTTTTTGCTATAGGTGTCGTATGTACTTTCATATGCATTTAGTGAAAAGGTGTTATTTTGATATTACAAACAGACACTCCAATTTTATTTATTTGTATAGATTATGAGCCTGTGCATGGGAAGGGTTAAAAACCCCCCTCCTTTTTTAAGTTGGTAAAAAACAGATATTTGATTTTGTAGCGACTTCTACACTCGACTTTTATGTAGAGTTATTTTCGCTATTAATTACCGCGACATCTTCAGGCATTAAACCGAAATCGTTTCTCTGATAAATACGTGTTTTGTTCCCACACTAAGTATTTGTATCTAATATGTTCCATATTTCAGGGTATCCTCGCGAATAGTACTCGAATCAAGATTGTAAACGGACAATATCGCGCCGACGGACCCGCCAAACAATACTATCCGATAGCAGATAGGGAAGCCCCGTTGAAGAGCTTAGTGTTCCAAGTGCTCACCAATCACGGCAACGAGAAATATACCTGCGTCTATAGAGTACATCTGTACGGTAGTGTTGTGGAAATTAATTATGAATAAAAGTTGATTATAAATAAAGCTTCTACCCACTACAGACTAACTACATCAGAATCACCATTATTATATTAAGTCAACTCTAGTTTTTCCAATTAGTTTAAATAACTTACGACTACACAGCCATCTGATGGCTATAAAATATTGTAGTCTGTTTTTTTAATTTTTTTTGATAGACCTCTCTAAGATTATTACACACCAGTCAATTGATGGCAGAATCATACATCATCATCAGCTAGTCTAGTTTTTCCATATCGTGGATCTTCGACCGATTAGTGACTTCCATGCTTTAGTCCTTCGCTGCTCGCTTCACATGAAACGGTGTTATTGGTCCTTTATTAGAAACCGTCCCAAACTATACGGAGTATTGATAAAACACTATCAACCTCAGGATTATTTTATAAATAGCAGATTGTGTTGAATGTCATTTTTTAAAACATAAAACACATTTATCAAAAACAAACAAGATTTCGCTGTTGTTTTCTTATATTTACGCGAATACTACACATTGAAATAAAACTATTTTTCGGATTTTATCGCGTTTATTAACTTTATGTTCCCGACGTTTCGGTTGCTTTACAGCAGCCATGGTCACGGGGGGACTGAGGTGTTAGACGTCCTGATGTCATAGTTAGTAACTGGGTACCCTCATATTTAGTTGTTGTTTGCAGTCCGATCCACGCAGAAAGTGCTCACAGTGTCTGGAGGTCTTGCAATGGTACACTTGGTGTTGGATTTAATTATATTAATTACTGGATCCCAAGTTGGTGGTAGCACCCGAAACCGAAACGTCGGGAACATAAAGTTAATAAACGCGATAAAATCCGAAAAATAGTTTTATTTCAAAGATTTCGCTGTTTTAAAACATCTCACAATTCAATTTTTACGTCCGTCCTACCGAATATCCTTACAAAAGACACATGCCGCGACGTGGGTGTAACGTTCACAACATTTAGTGAGTTGAATTACAATATTTTTGTTTTTGTATGAAAGCCTGATGAATTATTAAGTCATAGAACAAAAGTTGTTTATGATGTTTGAGAGGTTGTTAGTGTTTTACCAATAACACTGTAATGCATATTTATTTAATAAAACACATAAATAGGGTTTTCACGTTATATTAACCGAAACAAAGGCAACGTCTACGAAGCGGTCCATTCGGGCGCGGAACCCCCCCAGGATGGCGCAGGCGCGGCGGCGGGCGCGGGCGCAGCGGCCGGAGCGGCTGTCGTGCCCCACTCTTCTTGTACCTGTTCAGGAATAAATAATTGAGTTATTACTTCAAGGAAAGCTTTATACTAATGGAAGGACTTAGTAATAGAAGGCCTTTATACTAGGGTATTACAGGGAATGGTAAGGACGGGGGCGGTTTTCAGGTGTGAGAGGGGCAAAGTCTCACCAGGGCCTATTTCCCACGGTTCGATATTCTGTCTACAGTATTAACCCAAATAGACATTAATGTCGGTTTATAAGGAATACAAATTATGATAATTAACCAAATAATGAAGTGCGAAGTGCGCGATCTTCAAGTCCCGAGGGCAGGACGAGATAGTGGTGCATAATGAAAGTGTACAACAACATTTACGGTTTCGGTGATGTCATTTATGATTTCTACTGTACAACGGCTAAGCCCGCATGATTCGTATGAGAAGTTAAGGTCCACCAGCATTATGATCTAATTGTTGATAGTTATAAGTATAAGCATACCTGGGTGGCCCAGTCCTCCTGCGCGGGCGGCGGGCCGAAGCTGGCGGCGGCTGGAGGCGGCGCGGCGGCGTCCTCGGCCCATGACGTCACGGGCTCCACGGGCTCGTTCCAGTCCTCGTTCAGCACTGGCGCCGGCACCTCGGGCTTGGGCGCCACCACAGCCTGCCAAACACATAAATTTCATTATTCAGACTGTTAACAATGCTAAATCATTTTCTATTTCTTGGCACCAAGATCAAATCTTGATGGATAACACTGAAGATACCGATTTCAACAACTGCAATGATGCAGATAATGAGCCTGTCACTGTAAGGAGGCCACTTTTATTATATGGTCCAACAAATTTTTACTTGTATAAAGACTCAAGCAGGGACATTCTTAGTTTACACCACATGTGTTATTCATTTCATGTAGTACCAACTTGTAACCAAACAAACCTATGAGACAAGTGATCTGTTAAAAATTCAAAATCAATTAAATTTGTGGCTTAGCACAAACCTGTTCCTTAGCCTGCTGTTCCTCTTTCTCGCTCTCTTCAGGGTCGCGGTAGAAGAACAAGTCGACGACGACGTCCCAGCGCTGGTCGCGGGCGAGCACGCCGCGCAGCCTCAACACCTCGCGAGCCAACAGCCACCACATGAGACCGATGGAGTGGGAAGACTAGGGGAAAAAACAAAAATTCTTATTGTGTCATGTGCTATTGCTGTTTAATGGGCCAGAATGGCCCACAGACATGAATGCATTAAGCTACTTCTAAGTCCAGCTCCTTTGAATGAGACCTTTGTGAGTGCAAATTAGTGTATTGTTAATCTCTAATAACAATTGCAATCATGTTTAGAGCTTAGATTGATCTTAACCATCAAAATTTACATGCATAGACAAATGTTACCGGAATAATAAATTATACCTTAGTGTTGCAAGGAATGGCAATGTCGACAAAACGGAGTGGCGAGTCAGTGTTGCAGAGTGCAATGACAGGGATGTTGACATATGACGCTTCAGTGATGGGCTGGTGGTCCTGAGCGGGGTCCAGCACGATCAGGAGACGTGGCTCACGGAAAGCCGCTTGGATCTGGAAAACAAATAAAAAATTTAGCTGAAGTAGTTTTTCGATAATTTTTGTGTAATGTGCGATGATTGAGTAACAATTCAGAATAGCTTATAATCATATCTGCATTAAATGCAGTCAGTGGTTCCTTAGTTATGTTGTCATCATGTAGTTCAAGGATACATTTAAGAAATATCACTGCAACAATGAAGACTTTTCCAGTCCTTAGAGTTATTTATTATGTTTAACATCATTTTTGGCTCATGGTGGTTGAGGGTTTAATTACTGCAGGGGCAAATATCGGAAATGGTCTTTTCGTAATTTGCCCAAGTCTGGGTGACACTGGTCAGCCCCCAGTCCATTGTACGGTACAATAGTACAAGTGTTGCTAAGTTTGGGAAAATACAGTTGGTGTCAGTCTAGGGAAATAAAAAACAATTGTCCAAAATACCTGGTTAGTGAAAGCACCAGGAGTGAATCGTCCAGCAATAGGCGTAGCTCCGGTGTGGGCGGCGAACTTCAGGACGGCACGCTGCCCGAACGGACGCGACGAGATCACGAACACGTCCGCTGGGTTCTCGATAGCCACCACTGCACGCGCAGCCAACACTAGCTTCTCCCAAGTACGGCGCAGGTTGATAACGTGGGTACCGTCCGCGCGACGCTTGTATACGTATGTTTCCATCTAAAAACATATTTATCGTCAATATGTTGCCAAAATAATGTAGAAAGTAGTAAGAACTGGATTGGAATTCTCAGTTGGGAGAATAATGCAACATTAAAATTCAGAAATTTTATGGAACGGATTCTGATATCATCATGTTTTGAAGTTTTTTTAGGTTATGTTGAATGTTTCCCGGTAACTCGCCTGAAAGTGGACATTCTCCGACCCAAGGTGGGCGGTCGCCGCCAGCATCTTGGTGACATCCTCCTCGTTGAGGGTGAGTATGTCTAATCCTCCCGACATCGTTGCGTTTAAGTGAGTTACGACTAAACCTGAAACATTAACGTGACACCGACCATAAGACTGGTTGAGAGGTTTTAATACATAAATAATAGAATTTATAGCAACTACAACAGGCGTGACTTAAACATTCGTTTCTCGTTTAATTAACAAGCCATTGATTTGGAAATAAAATAAAGATTTAAAAAATACTTACGCGTATAATGCCACTGGGAGGCGAATTGGACATAAAAGAACTGTCAAATCGCACTGTCAAAATTATCAGTGTCTGTTTGTTTTTTGTTTGCGTTTGGATTAATTTTTGCATTTAGCCAGTGTCATGAAATTACCATAAAATTAAAAAGTATAGGATTATGGTGTACTTAGTCTCATTATTATAAAATAGAGATAAAATAAAATAGCGAAGAAATTAGAAAACATTTCGCTTTCCCACACCGGAGGTTTTCATAATCGTCGAAATGCTTCCGTGTCGGAACAACAGCTTTCATCCTTCTTCTAATTCATTTTTCAAAGGAGGATGGAAGCTGTCGGTTTCCGACAAGAAGCTTATGTATAAAGTTCTTGGTTTCCGACATCGGTAACATTACGTCAATTGTGAATACCACAGACTTACTAGCACTGTGAATTCGAATCAGAATCAAGCACAAAAAAACAGTGCTGTCTAGGGACGCCCGAACGAAGTGAAGCTTTATAGTAAAAAGTGTAAGTACTAGGAACTAAGCATAAAAAACAGCTGCGGCGTGCACGACTCTGTATACCTATATTTATCACCTATATTTATCGTGTAACGCTACTAACGCTTAGCACAGATAGAGAGGCCGCGCGGCGAGCGCCACGAACGTTCGTATAGAAGCTTCGCTTCAATTGAAAATATCAAGCACGTAGATTACGCATGGTAGAGGCCCTTCACTTATTAGTGGCATCAATGACCTGAAGTTTACCTAAAATCAAGGCTAGTAGTTAGTTACTAGTGAGTAATGGAACAGTTCACAGTAAGGGATTGTAGTCTTTGGTTCACAGGTAGCAAGTGAAAAATACACAGAGGTGTAAGTAAAAATGAAATCGCAAAGCGTTCTTCGGTACTATCCTGGTTTTAATGATAAGTAATAGATAATTGATATTATTAATTGGATTGAGGCCGGTATAAATAAATCGATCTCAAGTCTAAGAGTGATCTTCAGTACAAAGTGACTTATCAAAATGGTACTTAAGATCACTCTCAAACTTGAGATATATTTATTAGGCCCCAAGTGTTCTAGTAAAAATAACTTATGTCTCTGTGGAAAACTCACTGCGAATAAAATAAATGACTGTGAAAAATCACAGTTGAAATAACAGTGCAAGAAAACATAATTTCACTTAACTAAAATATATTGAAAGTGGAAATAATTTTGTGCCTAATGTCATGAAAAATATAAAAAAACTTTTGTAAAATGCAAATTTTTCATTTCAATTTCCATTATAACTTTTTTCACTAGGCCAGACCTAAGAGTATGGAGAAGAATAGAGAGAGCGATGGAAATCGAAACAAATCTATATCTATCTAGACTCTTTACCCATATAAGAACGCGTGTTAAGTTAAAAAAGGACGCCTGTATAGTTCACAACTCGTTGTTTTGGAAGGTTGTAGCCTGTTTGCTAAACCATAGACAATTTTAGTGTTGTCCATACAGGATACATTATTTATCGACATTTTGTCTATGACGTTCAAAAAATACAAGGTCATAGCGATACCTCCCAATTTCCATTAATCTCCCATCCACAATGATAATTATCTGGCCAGGGTTTGATGTAAAACAAAGATAAAATTACATCAGTGAATTACAAATTTACTTCAATTAAAAATACAAATTACATACAGGTAATCAGTGTACATCTTATATAGCAGTAATAATAAAGATTTTGATGTCATCCTCAGTTTATCGTGTATTTCTTTTGTTTTTGAGATCAATGACGGCCTAATAATGACAAATTAAACAACAAAAAGAAAAACTAAAAGTTTAATCTTCAAGTGATTGTCGTACATGCATAAACTTAAATGATTTGACGACCACTTGGTGCAGGGGTCCAAGCGTAAGCCACTCGGCTCACTGCACCGAGTGGTAGCGGGTTCGATTCCCGTCGGGGTAAATTTTGGAAAAGGCCTTATCGTAATTTGCCCTGGTCTGGGTGTCACTGGGATCGCACCCGGTCAATAAGAAAAGAATAGCATCATTTTTATTAAATTATTTCGAAGGATAACTACACATATAACGAAGATAACTACACTGTATCGACTAAGCATGTTTATTTACCTCATGGAACATATCTGATTCAGGAAATAAAGTTGGGATAGCTTCTGGTTTTAGTTTACGCCATTTGTTTTGTAAATTGTAGAAGCCTGCTTCCACAATTTACAAAACAAATGGCGTTTGGAAAAAAAAATCGAGCATATCCTGCTTGTTTTTTAAATCTGACTCCTCCTGGAATAATATTCTGCCAATTCAACATCTTATCCTCAAGTATTCTGAGAATAGGGTAATTATAGTAAAATAATTTTAGGTAAACTATTTTAAATTATTTTGGTATACTTAACCGTAATATTGAGCAATTAAAATTTTATGTATTTACTCTACGATATCGACATTAATTCATATCGTGAGTAATTGTTTACATCGATAAAAAATGCGCATCACTATAATAACATCAAAACATTTTTATAACCTCTAAAGGTTAACTAATAAATATCGAAATATCTAAAAATACTACGTATTACAACAAAATGCATTCAATTACTTCGATGGCAAATTAACGTTATATGATCTCATTAAATTGTCAAGCTATATCACCAGTACTTTTAGGATAAATTAATGAAATTGTCTTACCGATGAAAACTTATTTGTTCACCATCATTTCTCATCCGATCCGTATGGGATCGACACCCTGGCACAACACAAGACATAATATTATTATAAAGTAATAGAATTAGTGTTTTTACTTTGATTAATTAAAATCTCGCACTTTTATCCATAAAATACATTACCGACTCAATTTTTTTTCAAACGTTGTACTATAAGACAAAACTTAATAGACAGTCTATCATTTCTAAGCTGTAAACAAATGTTGACTTTTTAATTTTGTAGTATTAAAGATATCCAAGATATCCACTTGACGTTTTATATGTGGCTTCACTCGAAAATGGGGAGACGTACCGACCGCTATCTGTCTCTTTCTATGCAATAACCATTTCCTAAATAAAAAAACAGGCCAAATATTCAATTGTTACTACAACTTTTCGGGACTCTCTCTGTGTACTCTGAGGGCCAGACAGAGTGAGGGGCCACACTGACACTGGCAACACTGGATTTGTGACTGGTGATGTGACTGATGTGTGCTCTGTGATCAGGCGATATTTTTTCCTATTAATTGCATTGAAACTCACTTATCTTAGATTTTTATGTAAAACAATACATGCATTATGATTACTTTACTTCCCTGACCCTAAGCGTCGATAATAATACATATACTTTGAGAGTTATTTTGGTAATCGGTGACATTTTAGTGAAGTGCCTAATTTGATCATGGAGGCTATAGCAAAACACGATTTCACTGCAACTGCTGATGACGAGCTCAGTTTTAGGAAGAATCAAGTCCTCAAGGTACGTGAAGGTCTACTGTGATGTATCGTACTAGTATTTGATTCATAAGATGACAGGTTCTTTCTAGAATTTTTGATATTGCAGATACTAAACATGGAGGACGATATGAATTGGTACAGAGCTGAATTAGACGGCAAAGAAGGACTAATTCCTAGTAATTATATTCAAATGAAAAGTCACAGGTAAACAGTTACGTTCAATATGTTAGTTTTAGAAAGTTGTAATTACACCTACCAATATAGGTACACAAATAGTTCAAGATCATTTAGTTAGTAAAAACAAACTATGTAGGTAATAGTTATGTTTAGAAATAGTTTGAACCAGTTGTGTATCACAAATCCTTACATTTGTGCAATATTCCATGTCTTACATACTAACTCTTTGTAAAAGTGATACACATACAATGCATTACAAACTAAATTATTCACAACTATTATGTACTTATTGGAGAAATCATTGTTTTTTCCAATCTATGGAGGTTAAACACAACTTATTTGTGCATACATAATTACTTCAAAACTTCATAGAGATAGATAATTATTTTGTCTTTGTAACCATGACTGGTATCAAAACAGCTGTTATAAATAAGCTAGTTGTTTATATAAAAATATTTCCTTTTAGTTGGTATTACGGAAGAATCACAAGAGCAGACGCAGAAAAACTTCTAGCAAATAAACCAGAGGGTGGTTTTCTGATTAGGATCAGTGAATCAAGTCCCGGTGACTTCTCCTTATCTGTCAAGTAAGTTTGAGTATTTTTTCCTTGTTCCTAAAATTCATAATTCATTAGAAATCATTGTTGATAAGGCAGTAAATAACATTATCCCTAGTCTATTTCGTAGAATGTCTGTATTACACAATTGACATGAATCACATACATGATAACCATATATAGGTACCTTTACGGATTTGAACCTTTGTATTGACCCTATGTAATACATATTAAATTGGCGCAGAAGGCTTAGCAGTAGAATTATCTTTTTTATGTTTTAGTAATAAATGTAATAATGTGGTTATGGTTAAATAAACATAAACATAGGTAGGTACCTTTTTCTTTTTGGGAACATAAACATGTAATAGCAGGCAAATAGTTACACACTGAAGTATCTCTTTCTGTCATCAGTATTTTGACATTTGATAGAAGGGTATACTATTAGCAACAGTACTAGGGGCCTCAATTTTGGTTTTCCATAGTGGACGGTCATATTTTTGTATTGTATTGTTATCGCTATTTGTTACTTGACACTGGTGAAATACCTATTAAACTGGGTGGGCCATATTTTTAAAGAAGGAACAGTAATACTACACTGGTTAGATATGGTGGTAAATGAATCATTCAAAGAAAGGAAAGAAAGCCCGACTAAGCCTCAAGCTGCTCGGTTAATTAGTAGGTACACAGCTATTTTTGAATTCGCAAAATACTACTCTATAAACGAACACAAAGAAATAATACAATTTCCATATTATTAGGCATTGTAAGTTTTTCTTATCAGACTCTTTCTTATGGGCTTTTAATGTTTTGTTTGTCATCTGTGTTTGCCCAAGTAGAGAGAGTAACTTTATAGAAGTACTGATTTGTAAAATATTTTTAATTACAATTATTTACAATAGATGGCATAATGCAGTTATGTACAAATAATTGTTGCATTTTGCAATCTCGATTTCAGTCACTTCAGTTCACTGAAGATTTTGTGTGCACCAAAGATGAATATAGGATTTGCAAATAATCCAAATTAGGTAGCCACCTTTTAGAAATTAATGCGGGACTGTAGACTTGGTTGACTTTGACTTCGTTTAGGTTTCTGGGACAGTCCCGCAGAATCCGTGACGGTTAGGCGCGCCTTATATCAGAGTGACTTAATAATATTATCTTTATCGGAATCGTGTTTATACAGAGGTTGATCTGTATTTTTGTTCAGATTAATATGTTTTCGGCTTATTCTCGTGTTACAATTATCATTATCCTATTACTGATTGATGACGTACTGCCAAATGTAAACACGACATTCTGTCGCAGAGATAAAAACAAAAATTATTACCCTCTTGTTTGAATAAGCCAGCTGTAGAGAAGCCCCCTACCCTTAAAATCGGTTTTAGACTCAAGGTCACCCTACTATAAAACTCGTAAAAGTCGCCCCTAATTCCTCTACATTACTTTTATGTCTGACCGAGTTATTATTACGTCTAGGTCTAGTCTGGTTATTGTTTTAAATGCGCAGCCCTGCCCTATACGCAACTCGTAATTCGTTCGTCTATAACTTCAGACTAAACACGGTATTTGATACATTTAAAAATGTTGCCGAGTCTCACACATTATAGCTATGAAAAGTGCGGTGATTAATTTCGTTTAGCGCTGAGTTTTCAATTGTCTGATAAAGTTTTTTCTTCAAATAAATATGACATCTTGACAGCATTACCAGTAGAATACCTATCTATTAAAATATCTAATTAATATCGGCTCATAGTCAAGCTTAGTTGGTTTAGCTCTACGTATTTCGACATCAATGACGTCAATCGTTTCTTCACAGAATCCGATAGTTTGGCTTGTATACATGTCTAGGCATTTTCCTGTTCTTGTAAGAATGTGATATTTTTATCACGTCCGAAAATATTTCAATTTGCGAGACCCGCTCTCTACGCTCTTTGACCTCTCGGGTTTGATAATTGCGAGATAGGTAATCACTTTTCTTGCGGGACAAATGGTCGTTACTCTTTAGGTAGGAAGGTAGGTATTAAGTTGCGGTGTCAGTAGTGTACATGCAGTTTCATGCATTTAAAATATTAATTGATTTAATACTGTAGAATATTCTGTGATTGAATTTATAGGTAGTACATACTCGTAGGTACCCAGTCATAAAAGTTTTTAATCGTACCTATTCCGAGTCAAATTTTCAACAATGATAACTTTCACTCACTAAGACTTACTAAATATGATGCCTCACAGAGTAAAGAAAATGTAAACAAAAGATTTTTATAGTTCCTCATAGGTATTTCTTTTAGTATTTTTACAAATAATTTTGTAATCGCAGCAAAATTGTAGGTAAGTACGTAATGCCTCGTATTCATCAATCATTTTCTGTAATTATAAAATGTTTAATAAAATACTTTCGGGTGCTGGAAACTAGGTATAAAAAAATATTTGTCTTTTTTCAATGTGTGTTATGAAGCAGATGAATTAATTAGTTTGCAAAATTGAATTACTAGTGTATTTTTTTCTAGTACTCTTTAGTGAAAATTGTGTTGCCTGCTCACATTGCGTCGCTGTTCCTAACAATGTAAACCAACTTTTATTCTATCGAAAGATTTACCATTGAGTTTCTTGCCGGATCTTCTCAGTGAGAGCTATTCATAAGTATTCATAAGTGCTATAAATATAGTAATTCACTATTCATAAGTGCTTTGTTGCCCTGCTACATAAAAATAAATATTTGTTTTTTTTAACGTATTCAAGCATACTTAGTCTAGATTTAGTAGGTAGCCACAAACATCGAGTCACTCATAGTTGCTTGTGGTCTTTGCTCAAGAGTTTTATTTTACGCTACATTTTCTATCTAAGTGGATACCTTATTTTAACGGCTAACTATTTATTAGTTGTAATGAATACGTTTACTAGCCTACTCGATATTAGTACCCTTCCTTATAAGCACCTTGTCCAATGCTCGATCTATTGATTCAATAGCAAAGTGGTCCATATGAGGTGACGCACAGCAAACAATTTCATTCGAGTTTAAATTGGTAGTTAATAAAAAAATATGGTCCTGGGCTCGGGTGCGTGGCGTGACTCACGCTTCGGCACCGAGACGTTAACTTGTCTTGCGTCTGTCTTGGCATCTCGCATTAGTCATATTCATCTCAATACTGAAATCTGTGGTCGGTATTCGTCATTTACTTCGCCACAATCACATTTTAAAGCTACGAGTATTTTATGGATGATATTGATACCTATTTTGTCGTCGTCATGTCACGACTAGACTAGACTAAATGTGACACATCTAAAAGTAATTGCGTCCTGCTCATACGTTACGAGCACGAACAGGATGACAATACAGTTAGTTTGGTCAAGTTTAGTTGTGTGCCAACAAAATCGGAACCATCATCATAAATGTTTTTATTAAGCGCTGAATTGATTTATTGTAAAAATAATAATAATACCTAATAATAATTTAGCTCTTTTTGACGTCCCACTCCTGGGCACGGGCCTCCCCTCAACATGAGGGGGATTGAGGCCATAATCCACCACGCTGGCCTAGTGCTGGTTGGCGGATTTCACATGTCTTTCGAAAATTGGTTAGATCTTCTAAGACATGCAGGTTTCCTCACTATGTTTTCCTTCACCGTAAGCAAGTGATAATCATATAGAAATTATGATTCGCACATAGATTTCGAATAATCCAGTGGTTCGAGCCGGGGTTTGAACCCAAGACCTGGTGCCCGCAAGACGCGTGCTTTAACCAATCGGCTATCACTGCTAAAAAAATCCTATAACAATGATTACAGCGATGGTTCAGCCAAGCTAGCCTACTGCAGCTCCTATACGGACTGGCTTGCTGAGCGGGGTAGTACCACCATCACACTAAGCTTGCATTCCAACATAGCTACTTACTTATAAATATTGAAATACTCCTTGCATAAAATACATAATTACATTTCCTCATATTTTTCCAGGAAATTAATTTATAATTTGTGTCATACCAACATAACTCCTCATACAATTGTTTAAAGCGTTAACAATAATACCTAGTAGTAGTTAGCCAGTAATATTCCCAGGACCTTTTGTCCAATAAATACCAACCGTGACTGAAGATAAACCTACAAGTTCTGATCCACATACTACGTTCTATGCCTCCGTAGCTAAATGCAAACGAAAGAATGTATGAATGTCTTGCGAGCGAATATTCAGATACCCTTGACCTGTGCTATTGAACCGAAAATTTATCCTAGCCCTACCTACGCGCACTGAGGAAAATGTTAGAAAACTTCACAACTATATACCTACGATTTGCATATAAGTATGTACAGAAAAAAATGTAGTCATATGTGAGAGAAAGATAATTAATATTACGTTATATGATCTACGAGGTTTTAAATTAACCTATTCAATGTGAGGGGTATGGTCCACGTCCGGCACTCTGGCACACTGCGGGTTAGTGGACTGGAGAAAATATATAGTAGTATGCGAGTAAAAGATAACCATAATGTGTGAACTTTTCTCTAGTTAAACCAGTTTCCTGTCAAATAGCATGAATCAGCGGTTGGTACGGAGTTTGCGCTGAAACCAGTTTTGGAGTATAGGTTTTAAATGGGGCCTCATTTTAGTTGAAACATACCGCCTTTTAGTCTGAATAGTAACAATTTTAAATCGATTAAGAGAACGGATTTATCTTTCAACAACTCTGAAAGACAAATTAAAAGTAGTTTGTAAGTCGAGTCGAATCCAAACAAAAACTTAAATCTTACCTTATAGTAACTTTCATAATTTCTCCAAATTTTTACGGTATAGCATCGCTATATTGAATACGCATTGACGACCTTGGCGCAGTGGTTCGAGCGTAGGCCGCTCGGCTCACTGCACATGGTGGTTGCAGGTTCGATTGCCGCCGGAGCCAATTTCGGAAATGGTCATTTCGTAATTTGCCCAGGCCTAGGTGTCACTGAGATCGCCCCCAGTCCATTGTACGGTACCCATAGTACAAGCGTTGCTTAGTTTGGGACCATAAAGTTGGTGTGTCAGTCTGGCGATATTTATTTATTGTATTACTAGCTGTGCCCCGCGACTTCATCCGCGTAGTATTTTAACTTGGCAAAAATTTTGGGATTATCGGGTTAAAAAGTATCCTATATGTTAATCCCGGTTATAATCTATCTGTGTTCTAAATTTCATCCAAATCCGTTCAGTAGTTTTTGCGTGAAGGAGTAACAAACATACATACATACATACATACATACATCCACACTCACAAACTTTCACATTTATAATATTAGTAGGATTAATTACGTCAATGCGTCACACTTCTCATTGCGCTTACACTATGTTGGCCGAGTAGGGTCTCGCCTCCTCACTTGGGCCCATTAGGTAATAAATCGATCTCAAATCTGACAGCGGTCTTGAGAACGCTTTGACATGTCTTTTTGTACTGGAATGACATAAGAATGTAATTTTCAAGATCGCTTACAGACTTGAGATAGGTCTATAAATACGGGCCTTGGATACTCGATTTTGTTTTAAAAGTTCTAAGCTATTCTATGAGATCTTCATTATTTAAACGTCATTATTACTTAATTAGCTTAATTAGTTACGCAAATATTGATTTACGGCTTGCGTCATATCATAGGAAAGTAAACAATATTTTCTATTTATCACGTCTGGCGCCCACTGTGACAAGATTATCCTATCATGGGATAAATAATTGTACGTAGCAGTTTGTCCCGGAATATTTGAAATGAGTATGGCCGTATTCACAAACATTGCTATGATGACTCATAGTGAGAAATGTCAAACTTTCTAGTATTGGTCAGGTCCCTCTCATAGACCAAATGGTTTTTGTGAATACGGCCTATTAAGTGTAGACTCGGCTCTGAGACTCAGATATCAAATCGGTTTGTAAAACATAGTGCTTGTGGATCCTTTATAGTCTTGTGCAACACAGCCAAACCAGGCTTAGACGGAATGAGAAATCTGAGTCTGCAAATGTACGATTTTACACTGGCCTCCATGCGCCCTAATGAAATAACTTACTTCCGTCAGCTATGATTGAGTTACCAAATGAGATGCACTTTTCATTAACTGTATTTTGGGGTGTCAGATCGGGACCGGTTGTTGTGGTGCACACAAATAGTTCCGCTTACCGATGTGTGACCCTGCACAGTCTAAACTTAATTAAAAATACTTGAAGGTTTTATGTGTACTTCTTCCTTAATCGTCAGATGTCCAGACGGCGTTCAGCATTTCAAGGTACTGAGAGACGCGTCCAGCAAGTTCTTCCTGTGGGTAGTGAAGTTCAATTCTCTCAATGAACTGGTGGACTACCACCGCACCGCGTCAGTCAGCCGCCTGCAGGACGTCAAGCTCAGAGACGTTGTGCCCGAAGAAGTAAGTGTCATCATCTACCTGTCCCTATCTAACCTCGGGGTGGGCGCAATGTATTCCTTTTCCACCGCTTTCTATTTAACACCATGCCCAAGTGTATGCAAGGTTTACCACATTATTTCTGCAATGCCATCCTTTCTGGTATTGCTCTTAATACTTATGAAACCCACCAAATATGAGTTTATCTTATAACGGCTGTGTAATATCAACAACCCAGTACTTTCTCAACTAGATGAACTAAAAATATATAGGTTCTTCCAACTCCGTACATAAATGTATGCGTAATTTACGAACCGCGCAGAGAGAACATTTTTTATATGACCTAAACACAGTTGGTTTATGTCTTGCTGTGTATTTTGCACTGGTCGAATATTAAACAACTGCGTTTGCGCTCGTTTGAGCGCAAACGAGCGCAAAGACTAGATTTAGCACCTAGACTAGATTGCGCAAGCACTAGTTTCTCGGTCTTGGGAAAAGATATTATCAGTTATTGGTGCACATTCTTTGGAGATTTGAACACACGTTATGTAGTGTATAAACTAGTAATACTGGAAATGGACAACCTCTCCTTTCTCCGCGGTAAATAATAAGATTACCGCACTTTTCGCACAGTGGTCGCGGTTTGCTTTGGAAGAGGTTCTAACTTTGATAGGTTGAAAAAAAATAATTATCGTGTCAAATACTGCGTTTTTTTATGGCTTCCATCGTTTATCGATCTGCGTTGCTTATTGGAGCGTACTCTGGAGCTAAATAAAATTGGCGATTGATAGAAAAACTGTCAATACTCCCTTCAAATTATTTTTAAGAATGAACTTCTGTCAATACCGTAACGGTCCCTACAATTTATGGGTAATGATTTGGCGTTTCAATAATAAAACTAGAGATTGCATTACGATTTTCAGATAATAGTATCTAACCGCGAAATATTTTTGACTATCAATGACGTCTGCCGTTAAAATATTTACGAAAGCTTTTGAAGTTCCGCAGAAATATTTTTTGCTATATTTTTCCTGGTATTTGCTACAGTCCCAATTTGTTAGAAAAATATGATTGCCGAAGACTTGTCCATTAATAGTTACTACGCGTTTTTAAAGTTGGTACTGGTGTCTATTCTGTTAGTTTACAAACTAAACTTGACTGAAAAATCTGAAGTGATTTTACGCCAACAAGATCTATAGGTATTTTTATGAAATTCTTCGTTGATACGGAGAAACTCGACTCGCAGTAGGTATTCCACGTTCCATTTCCATTAGCCCGATTTGTAAACGGTCAATACATTTGTGTGTGGAGGCACGCCGTGGTGTCTGTGTAAATAGTGCGGCCGTACTGACCCTGATAGAGTAACGAAAATAACCCGCTCAGACATGGATTCCTATAATGATTGCTTATCAGCCGGGTACTGCCTCCTGGAACATAATGTCGGTTTACTCGACAATAGACCGATTCTAAAAATTTTAGATTCTACAAATTATCGATTCTGTAAACGACAAGTCCCGCCACACACTCCCACCACTGTAACTCCTGTAAGCCAGGATCGACAATGGTGACCAATAATGACGTCGAGGTTTGACCCTCGACGAGTCCCGGGGAAAAGTTAAATTGTCTTGGAACCCGCACGAATTTAATCGAAAGAAATAATAGGAGGAGTTGGAAGAAAATATTTCCACTTCCCTCCGATGCAAAGCGGGAGACAAAATATATGTAGCTGGTATGGGCGAATTGCCATAGAAACAAGACTGTTACAGCTGATTGAAGACCAGTAAGCTGATAGAGACAGTCTGTAAACGACTGTCTCTACAAATTACCGATTCTGTAACTAATAAACTAACCCACCACGAGTGTACGTTCTCAAACTTACGCAGCGATTGTGTACCTACTGTACCTAGTGTAAAATGGGCCGAGGGCGATCCGAGTTATCAAGTGTGTCCCGAAAAAGTTGTCTGAATTACGCTCAAAATTTTATTCAATTTAATCCTAAGCCCGCCCTAGACTCATTAAAACCCCTAAGTATTATTTCGGATTTTTGAAACATCCTGTTTAATCGATTGTCGTCATGTAGTGCACCTATTTTTGAAGCCGTTTAAATGTCCCACTTCTGGGCAAAGGCCTCCCCCATGTAGTGTATAAAAAGGTAATATCGCACCTGATTATTTCTGTAAGTACATAAATGGTATGAAAAGGAATGAATACTTATGTTGATGTTTATAGTACGAATTGAGGAAGATATTGTCACTGAAGTTTTCCCACGGTTTATATAACCGACCATTTGGTTTCATTGGATGATTACACTCTGTGTTATGAGTCAGTTTGTGGGTACTGATTTCATTATAAACTAGCTGAGCCCGCGACTTCGTCCGCGTGGAATTTAACTTAACAAAAAAGCCCGCTCCCGCGTTCTGAGCCCGCGCGACAGGACCCATTATTTTTCCCGTCATTAAAGTCCCGTCAAAATCGGTCCAGCCGTTTCGGAGATACTCTTTGATTTCATGTGTTTTAATTTTTTTCCGACACTCCAATTTTATTTATTTGTATAGATCTAATGGCATATGTACCCAGAACATTCCTGAAAAGTACAAAAGACTTACCTATAGTATAGTAATAATTAAATGACTGTTTTCAACACACAAGTGTAAACAACCATGCATTTATCGTCCTAATTCCAGAAGAAATACTTTTACAGTATTCATCAATGCCCAATTCACTAATATTGGTTTAAATCATCTATTTCGGCTAAGCGAGATTGATACGCTTTTATTTTGCTCTATTGTAGGCACTTTTGTGATGATTTGTCGTCGAAAGTTAATCTGCGTATAGACATGTTCACATAGATAATTCACTTCAATTAATTCCAGTTAAAACGAACCATAGTTAGCTTGAGTACTGAATGTCTATTTCATTACAACGCTTAAGTTAATTGAGGTGGTTTCGCGAGTGGTGCGCAAATGGTACCATACTAATCATCATTATACCACCGGCAACGAGAAGCGATACGGTACGAAATAATAATAATGGCCGCGTTCATGTTGGTCATCGCCGGGCTCGCCAACTTTATAAATTCGTGGTTAATTCTGTGTCGGAAACCGTAATGTTAATCACTACATAGTATAAAAAAAGTCGCTTCCCGCTGTCTGTCTGTCCCTAGGTATGCTTAGATCTTTGAAACTACGCAACGGATTTTTTAAATAGATAAAGTGATTTTAGAGGAAGGTTTATGTGTATAATACATACATAATATAGTTGAGAAACATTTTAGTATCAGCATTGCAACCGTGCGAAGCTGGGGCGGGTCGCTAGTTACAAATAAACGAAGGCGAATCATTATAGACAAGGAATGTAATAAAATTATGTCTTCATTTTGTATTAGATTCTCATTGTGGCCGTGGTATATAGATCATTTTAATTCGTTATTTATTTCAATTGATGAACGTGAATTCACGTTTTGGCGTTATGTTCTATGTATTTTTATATATTAGTGATGTGTTATCTGTGCTACGGATGTTTGTATATGACGTATTTGCTTTGCAAACGATTACCAGCGTTTTGTTAGGTGACTGAGTGGAGCCAAAATCGCTAGTTGTTTTGCTAATTGACATCGAATTGTATTGAAAGAAAACCAGGTAACGGGTATAAGCGTTGCTTAGTTGTGTTCGTTTGTACTTGTCAGATGTAATTAATTCTTAATTAATTAATAATCGGCTTACAAATTTAAACCGTTCAACATGTTGATGATAAAAAAAATTGCGGTATATGTACGTTATATGTATGTTATATGTATATTTGTAAATACTTAACAAAGTGGTCAAACGATCGTATGACCCGTCTGATGGTAAGCAATTATATACCACAGTCTGAAGATGCTTGTTATTCCAAAGGCATCGCTAGTACGTTCCCGACCTGATATTCGAGCTGAAAAGTCTGATAGAAGTTTAATCTGCGGGGTTCGGGCGAACATGAATGACAGACACTATTGTCTCAGATTTTGCCATATTTTATTGTAGAAAAAAAAATTCTCGCAATTTTACACTGTTTTCTGCTAGAAAAATAATTACGTGATATTTGCCAATACTCCCCCACCCCCCTAAGTGAGATTTGGAAAGATTTTGCGTGATCCCCTCTCCCCCTAGAACACCTTACGCAATTAATGGACGCCCCCAAGGGGAATGGGACAGAAGGGAGGAGGAGTTTGGCTTCCGGCTGTCTCACTCATCATATAAAACGCTGTTATTGTAGCTACACACCAATTACACTGATCTTATGTGAGGAGTTCTACCTAAGACGAGCTTACCCGTATATGGGCTGTAATCAATTGGCTACAGATTGGCTCTGCCTCTGATAAAACGCTACTCAAATGCTTTAGCCCCAATTTTCTGTTCGAGTCCTGTTCTAGTATTCGGCGACTCAGTGAATCAATTTTGGTACTTATTCCGGCTGGAAAAGACATATTTGTGCTTACTACACGGTAATTGATAATTTCCAGATGCTGGTCCAGGCGCTGTACGACTTCACTCCGCAAGAGGCGGGCGAGCTGGAGTTCAGGCGCGGTGACGTCATCACCGTCACTGACCGCACTGATCAACATTGGTGGCAGGTGCGTATAGACATAAAAATTATTATTAACTAGTTTCTGTCCGCGACTTCGTCCGCGTAGACTTAAATAAAGTATTCTATGTGTTAATCCAGGTTATAAACTATCTGTGTTCCAAATTTCATCCAAATCCGTTCAGTAGTTTTTGCGTGAAAGAGTAACAAACATACATCCACACTCACAAACTTTCGCATTTAAAATATTTGTATGAAGTTTGAAACTCGCTAGTAACGGCTACGGTGGAGCTTGTGAACATAATCAGTGCTCATTCAAGTAATCATAGAACAGCAGCCTAAGGGCCTGTGCACACTACGTTTTTTAAACGCGCGTTTTAGAAACGTGCGTCGACGCGCGCTTTTATCCTATTTGTTTCTGACTCGCGTATGTATTGCTACAAACGCGCGTCGACGGCGCGTTTAAAAAACGTTCTGTGCACAGGCCCTAAGAACTATTTACGTAGCGTTGAGTGTTCCATCTCGCTCACGTAACATATTTCAATAATAAAGCATGCTTTCTCGATGATGACATGAATAAGAGAAGATTTTAAATAAAAAATTGCTAGCCAGACACACCACCTGCATCGTCCCAAAATAAGCAACGCTTGTACTATGGATACCGTACAATGGACTGGGGCCCATCCCAGTAACACCCAGACTAGGGAATAACGAAAATGCCACTTCCGAAATTGGCCCCTGCGGGAATCGTATCCGCAACCACCCGGTACAGTGAGCCGAGCGGCCTATGCTCATAACACTGCGCCAAGCGGTGGTCTAATATGCTGTGTAGATTGGTTACACAGATCGATATAAAGAAATTAGTAAATCTATCTAAAACCTGAAGCGGTCCAGGTGGTCGGCACCAAGATCTTTCAACCTGTTTGTGTGTGAGCGCTTAAGATAATATATTTGCCACTAGATGGCGCTGTTTTAATTATTTTCAGTATCGGAGTACGGTTCCGTTACATCCATACACGGTCAGAGGTTATTGATATTATTCATGCTATGCAATCAAACGCGGCTTAGTGCCTAGATACCTAACATATCAGATGCAATTGAGGTGCAATGTGTGCTCAGCACTCGAGGTTTCCTTTCTGGGAAAAAAAGAAGATCATTTTACCCCAACCAGTCGGTATCGATTGTTGGAAGATAAATCAGCTTGGGACTCCGCTGAAATATCTGCAGTCAATGATAATGTCAAAGCGTAGCGTGTCCCACCCTAGTACGAATTGATTTATGGAACTCTTGGTAATTTGAAAAGGCACACACTTGGGCTATTCTATTTACAATAATATCTATTCTTTGTAATTAATTATAAGGAACTGGCGATTTAAAATAATAATAAAATATGAAAAAAGACAAGCTCGCTAAGTTTCTCGCCGGATCTTCTCAGTTGATGTCGCGTTCTGATGACAATTTGTAAGTGAATCCTTAGACCAAAACAAAATATACGATTTTAATTTGATTCGTACCGATGTGTATGTACGGGGAACTCGCTTCTCTATGCAATGGTGCTACTGTTAGCAACGATAATCGCTATATCGTGACATTTATCGTGTCGAATCCTACTCCAAGTTCCAGCTTTTTTGCCGTTGTTTCATCTGAACGAACGATAATTTTGTATTGGTTGTTCAGTAATCGCACGATGGCAAAAAAATGGAATTTAGAGTAGGATTCAAGACTACAAATGTCACGATATGGCGATTATGCTAAGCTACTCTTAGCAACTATGCTAAGAGTAGCCAGGCATCCTTTAGAGTGTTGATGTTTTTGTTCCAGGGTGAGATAGCCCACCGCCGAGGGCTGTTCCCGGCGTCGTACGTGACGGCGTACCACTCATAGTGCCCCCCGCTCCCCCCCGCCGCCGACGACCCCGCCCCCGCCCGCCCCCCGCCCCCGACCACGCCCCGGTCACACGCCCTAGCGTAGGTACAATCATATCACGATCGCACGTCGCATTTTTACATCGAATATTTTCATTACATTTAAGTAAAGCTACGTTATGAAAACGTTATAGTTTTCTCAGTTTTACAAGTGCATGTCGTACGTATTAGAGAGCGTTTAGAGTGCGTTTTAGCGTGTGGCGGGCCACGGGACGCGCCGGCGGCGGCGCGGCGCTTGGACCGGCCGGTGTTTGATCTTACAATATTTTGACGAGTGTAATGGTGCTTCGTGTCATACAGCTATTCGATTGCGATGATTTTGTAATGTACCTAATGTTTTGTAACAAATAAAATTGGTGTCGTAATCGCTAATGTCTGTCCATTTTACTCGTGGTTGAAATGAAACTGCCTTGATTTTTGCAATAATTTAAGGAAATGTCGGTAGTACAAAATTTTTTTGTGTCGTGTATTCATGTTCCGTGAATGTACTGCCCTCTCGTTTGTGTCGCCGCTGCATGAGAGTGAGTGTTTATCCTCGACAACGTGCCAGAATGTTATTTGTAGTTTTTGAAATACGTTTTAGTAATAGAGAAGTGGAAGGGATCTGCTCAGTTGCTGCTTGTCCCCGCAAATATATAGATTTTTTTTTATTTGATGTGATTTTAAAGTATGACCACTATTTATCCTCCAATTAGTCTTTAATGCTCATTTTTTAAATATTTACCATTTATGCGTTAGTTAAGTGATATTTTTTAAGTGCGTTCTACATGTGTTTCGGTCTTATTTTTTTTAATTATCGGTATACAACAAAATGTATAATCTGGTACCGTTATCCTGTAGTTTTAAATTGTAGCGTCCTCAAAAAGCTTAGCTCTCCTTAGATTTAGTATCAGTTAGGTAGGGTTTGTGTTACGCACAATTCATATGCCACACATATATTATACTGGAATTTATTTTATATGATGACGATGTTTGATAGAACGGAGTGTATGTACAGTGAATGATATATTTTATAGCGATATAATAATATATGTTGTAACACCACGCTTTTGATGGCTTTTGACGTGTTAATTCGAAGCAGGATTCTGCCTGCGTGTGTTTTTTTTTACCATTTTACCAATTGTAAGCGAAAATGTCTAAAATATTTTAACGTAAAGCTATATCAATTAACATTGAAGCGATAACGTAGTTGTTAAGACTATCGTTGCTAATCCGGGTGTGTTGTCTTTGGACACTATGGAGTGTCATTGTACTTAGTTAGCGTTAACACTTAGTCGAGACTTGAAATTAATGAAAAAAAAACTTTGAGTGGTCGTTGATCCAATGTAGATATTTATTTTTGTTATTGTATTGTACCCAAAATTAATATTTATGGAAGCATACTAGAGTACGAATATAGAGTTTTAATAGTAATCGACGAGTTGGTGAATGTCTTTCGCCGCGATCTTAGCTCCGGTCGGAAACGTTAACGTAAGGAGAACCGCATGTTTTACCGTATCATTTGAGGAATTTCCCTTTCATCGAAGCATTTAAACTGTGTGTAATTATAGTATAAGTATGGTACAGGTCCGTATGTAATGCGCGTGTCGTCTGCTCGGGCCGCGCGTATGTATTGTAAAGTCCGATACGATGCCACTAAATTGTGCTTATCGCTATAGTAACATGTAAGCGCATGACGGCAAGTTTCAACCAATCGGAAGTGCTATAATCTATAATAATCAAATATTTAAATAATTTAAGTTTATGATTCTCCAATATTGTGGAAGATGTATAATATTTTTTACTAATAAATTTAATATTATAATTTGCGCGTTTTCATTTGCCAGTGTGAAGGGAAACACTTGCAGCAGCTGTTGCAGAAAAATCATGATTTAAATAAAATTTTATTCCAGTAACATCACAATTGTAACAAATAACGTATAACACGAGAATAAAGCTAATCCTAACACGTATTCAACACACTATAATACTACTTATACAAATAATATGTAATCTTAAGTATTCGACCACTAATGTTACACTAATCACAGTTTTATTTCGTCTACATAATTGTCAAAATACACTTTTATATCGATATCGTTATAATTTTGTCGAGTTATCAAACGGTATAAAATATACAGGCACAGTGATAAAATAAGATATTCAAAGTTAGACCGCTGTTGAACGTATTATTGCTTATCCATTGATATAAAATGATCTATTTAGTGTGTAGACTCCCTATTTTCTATATTGCACGGCCTACGCTATACCTAATCCATGATAACAATGTTAGTGTTCAAAACACAGACCAATAAGACAAGACACTGCTTGCGTTCACTATTGTATGAGAATGCAATCGCCAAACGTTGGCGGGGTATCAGGGAAGACGGCGAATTTTGATTGGTCCGTTCAAGGTCGAGCCGTGTGGCCGGCTATGCGGTGTCTATGACTTATTGGTCTGTGGTTCATAACTAACGAATAGCTGTAGGTATATACTCGTTTTGATGCAGCTTATATTATTTGCAAAACTAATCGTAAGTACTTAAACTTACCTCATAATAGCACCTTTGACAATATTAAATATATTGTGAGCCCAATAACAAAAACGTTTTCATTAAATAATATTTGTGCTAACTTCGAAGTACTGGCTACTAACAGTAACTAGTTATAAATAATAATAAAATTGATCTAGAAATGATTGATTACATAAACTGTACAATACGATAAAAAAATAAATAAATCATAAAGTATAAGATTAATTGTTCCCAATATTTTCATGATTGCTTAAAACTTAACCCGGGCTTATCTATTTGCGTTAAGGTATAAGATACAGAAAAGGAAAATACAAATATAATAACTATAAAAAACTTGATGTAGGCAACTGTTGTATCAAATGGTCCGGTTTTGTATGTTTTAGGTATTATGTACTTAGATACATTTCTAACGATTGTATTCACAAACAATACTTGTCCATCAAGGGATCAACATTATAATAAGTTTGACATTTCTCAATGGGCTGTGCGTTCGCGCGATTGTGACCCCTCATAGTAAAATTTGTGAATACAGGCGTCAGTTTTTAACATAATTAAGTTTTTTATGAAGCGAAGCTTCTATAGGGATGTTCGGGGCGCTCGCCGCGCGACCACTCTATCCGTGCTAAGCGTCAGAAGCGTTACAAGACATATACCTACAGAGGTATACAGAGTGGAAGTTGCGGTTCGCGCGTCGCAGCTGTTTTAACTCTTAGTTCCTACGCTTTATACTATAAAGCTTCGCTTCTTTCGGGCGTCCCTAGACGGCAGTGTTTTTTTTACAATGTTAGATATTACCACAAAGAATGGTAGGATATCCAACACCAGGTATTATCTCAATTAGGAGATTTTATTTATCTATGACTCTATGAAGTTATATTAATGAAATATCCAATTTAACTGTGGTTACTCAGATCTCAACAGAACATCATTCTTCATAAAATTATTCCCCATATAAAAATTTATAACACTGTCGAGCACAAGTAATTAAAAATAATTTTAAAAGACTTTATGTGCCATCTACTCGATTATTTTCTACTGTTTCCTTATAAAGGCCTGGCTACACAGTGCAAGCTAGTATGCGAGCTGGCCTAGTCAGTTACTGCAGTGCTGGCTCTGCAGCTACTCGCACCGTGTGACCACATCATAAGAGTTACAACATTCGTTTTGTTGTGCTCGCCACCTCGGCTTCTTCTTTCACTATTTTCATGGCAACAAATCGCATCGTGTGACCGGGCGAGTTGAGCTATGGCTATTAAAGTATGAAAATTTCCGAGTTCCCAGTGGCAATAGGTCTCTAGTCTCACGTCAGCAGCTCACACTGTGTAACCAGGCCTTAATTATTCCTCGAACAGTAGCTGTAAAGTTTGCTAGCAGCCGCTAGTCGCTTATACATATTTTAAATATCTGTATATAACATTGTTAATTCTTTGACTATATCTTTGTATGATTTGACATATAAATATTATGCGTAAACGTTAGCGACTAGCAGCGAAACTTTTGTTTTAGCCACAGGAATACAAAGCGAACAAATGGGCGCGTTCAGACGTTGCGAGCAGCCGCGCGAGGCAAATGCTTTGTTCTCAATCCGCACGACGTCAAACTGATTCGTTCTGAACTCGGGCGTGGCTGCTCGGTGTGGTCTGGACGCAGCCAATAAATTATTTTGGTATAACATTATTCTACGGTAAGTAACTAAGTACTCCATGAACAGTATTTGATATCTTAACTAAAATGAACGGCCGCCTAAAGCCAGCATAATGTTTTCAAAGGCGATCCAGTTGATGAGGGCCCAGGGCCCGAGGCGCATCCAGAGGGGCAGGAAACCCTTGTATAGAGCTAACACACCTTCGTTCCTCACTGATTGTTGGAGGCAGTCGATCATGCCACGGTATATGGTGCCCCTGGAATAAAAAGTAAAATGTATTGAACTGACTAAATGAGTTCTCGGCGAGTAAATTAACTTCGGAGAATGACCAACCAATCGCCCACGGCTTGTCGCACCTCAAAAATTTATAACTAGGAGGTAGACAAGGGTGAGGGGTTGGTTCCTTCTCTCAAATAATTTTATAATGGACGAGCTGTACCCTGCGCGCGTTGCTACGCTGTCAAAGATTGGTCGTACCAACTCAGAAACCTTAGTGGGCTCCTGCACAACACTTTGCTGAAGATCATGACATGATCAAATGCATAGTTTACGATTCTATAAAGAACATACAGATAAACATTCATTTTTATATATATAGATAGATAGAAGATTACCACAAAGGAACGCATGAGTCGTTCAATTATCTCAATCGTTACTGCTAACAATAATTAAAATATACTTTTACGCAAATATGATTTGTGTAATACATAAACAAAGAATAACCGTAGTAAACTATTTTCCCGGCATCATTTTCTCTGAACTATACGGCACCTACCTACATCAAAATAGTTCGTTTTTCTTCGTTATTGTAGGTGGGTTTCCTGTGCGTACCGCGAGTAACTTTGACCCCGTGACCCCGTTCCTGTGACCTCGACCGCACTGACCTAGTTCTTACCGATCTAACGCTACACATAGCTTACCAAAACAACTACCTGTGATTGTACTATACCGAGACTACACGACATAACTTGAAGGTTTTTAGTGCACCTGTCTCTTTAATCTATCAACTGCCTGACCTTTTCCATTACTTGGGGTGGGTATATCTTTCTCATTCATCGCGCTTTTTGTTCCTCCTCAATTCCACTCTATCCAACCTCTTTTATATCACTCTTAATAAATCTATATTTTCTTGGTTCTTCCTCTTACTTTGTATTCTTCCACATTTATACTGTCTTTGTTATTATTATCACAAATTTATCATTGTTTGCGAAGTCACACATGAATAGATATATACCTACAAACATACTTGTGCTTCCTACAAGTCTACCTACACACGTACCTCCATAACATTAATTTAAGAAATAAAAAGATGCATCAGCTAATGTATTCCCATTAAAGTCTGAGAAACAACAGTGTAGGTTTATGAATAGGATAAAAAAACAATTCGCATTAACTTTTTGCGTTTAGCCAGTCACGTATCACAAAGTAAATTTGCTTTGTTTTTATGCCCGCACACAAAAGTTCATAAGTATTTGTGTTCCCAAAATATATTCGCAAATACGAAAAATAATATTTCCGAGACTTAAGAATTGTTATTTTTTTATTTTTAAACCTTTACCTATTCGTAAACTCGAACATACAATGTCAGCTGCCGAGTCGAGCTCAAGTGACATTGTAATGTTAATAAAGCACTCACGAATTACCACCAGTTGTCCTAATTCTGTTCTCGAAAATAGTTACCAAACTACAACTAAAAATTGCTGTGTTGCTCATAGGTACGCATTAACCATGAGAAGCGAACGACAACACCTTTAGTACCTATAGTTTGTGTACCATCATATTTAGCATCATTATTATCATGCATAACACCAACAGAATATAAGAGTAACGAATGTACTACATCTTTAAGAGCTCGAAAGGAAACAACTGTAATTTATTCACGCCCTCATACGACTTCCCATTGGAGTAACAAATTGGTTTCTATCTTATGAAACCGTACGTTCGCCGCTAATTGTTAGCAATCAGTCTTTGAAAACAAGGAAATAAACCATTCACAAACGCATTGTTAGGCGACAGCTATCGGCTTCGGCACTGGATTAGTAATCAGCCGATGTGTTATGACCTCTCCCATACATGATGATTGGTCGATATTCGCTTCAGGGTGCAACGGAATGGAAGGCGAGTAATGGTGTCAACTTGAGATTGTCAATTAGAGTTCGAGTTCTAGATTTTGGAGTTCATTACAAAAAACATCCATTCATTGGGTTTCTGGCACTATCTCATCGTCCGAAAAGCAGCTATAAGTAATAATGAATGCTCCTTACTGAAATACCTAGTAAACTGTACTATCCATAACATCATATCGTACCTAAGTGATTAAGGAGGGTTCTGATCTGGTAATCTGTAATACAGCCATTATGCCTACTTCAGACTATAGCTCCTTACAAAATTGCTAACTAATTACTATTATGGTTACAATGTATCACTCTTGGTTTTTAGTGAGGAGTACCTACCTAATTAAAAATAAATCATTTTTCCTTTTTTTTCATTTTAGGTGGATAACTACCCTTTTCGAGCTAGCGCGTATAATAATATGAGTATAGTCAATTGGTTGTACCTTTAATTAATAGTTCCGGTGTGTTGCCTTAATATAAAATCAAGGAAATAACTCACCTCCCGTCTGCGCCAACCGGCTGGTTCATGAGTCTCGTTTTAAGGACGTCGGCCGGCGTCCCCAGCACGGCGGCCACGAACCCGGCCGCGAACGCCGCGGCAGCGTGCACGGCCGGCGAGTCCTTCATCCCGAACTCCCTCATCAGGAACTGCTTGCTGTAGTCGTAGGCCGCCAGGTCGCCCATGTTAACGAGCGCCGCGCGTTGCACGTTGGGCACCGCGCCTGGGATCACATCAGAATTATGCATTTAGAAGTCTGTCACCAGACTAACGCATCAACTGTAATCCAAAATTAATCAATGCTTGCGAGTGACGACTAGTTACGATCCGTGGTGCCTTACAACTGGTCTTCAATCAGCTGTAACAGTCTTGCTTCTATAGCAATCAGCCCTTACCAGCTATTTTTTGTTGTTGTTTCCCGCTTTGCACCGGATGGAAATGGATTTTTTTTTTCCTACTCCTATTATTTCTTTCGATTAAATTCGTACGGGTTCCAATGCAATAGTACCTTTCCTCGGGATTCGTCGAGGGTCAAACCTCGACGTCATTATTGGTCAACATTGTCGATCCCGGGACAGCGTGGCGGAACCAGTCCCAAAAAAAATGCTTGCAAGTGGGTCAAAAATAGAATCCTGAGCTTAGACGAGGCGCGAGACCCAAATAATTTTGTAGCCATGCGACACACAACTTTTCATCTCACTACAGCGACTCCTCAACTCTTATACATAGAAAACGGTGACCCGCTTCACAGAGCTACCGCGAGGTCATTGAAGGGAGTATGCCCAACCCTTACCTCTCCAAAAGCCCAGGATCCCGCTCTCCTTGTAGAGCATGGAGTACACCTGTCTGCAGTTGGTGAACCTGGGCTTCTTGCCTTGCAGCACCCGGCGGCCCTCCGCCTGCATCTGTACCTTCACGAGGTCCGTCGGCGACGCGATGAGCTGCGCCAGCGACCCCGCCGCGAGCCCGCCTGGTGAACTTCGCGTCAATTATGTTACGTTGCTGACGGAAGTTTTGGATTTACGATTTTATATATTACGGTGAAGGAAAACATCGTGAGGAAACGTGCATGCCTTAGAAAACCTAACCAATTTTCCAACGACATGTGAAATCCGCCAAATCGCACTGAGCCTGAATCCTCCTCGAAGTGAGGGGAGGCCCGTGCCCAGGAGGGGGACGTCAAAATTATTATTATTATATATATAAAATAAGTCGACAAACTAGCGCAGGTATGACCCGCCTGATGTTACGCAGTTACCGATGCTTGCAATATCAATAGCGTTGCTCGTACGTTGCCGACCTCAAGGACGAAAAGTGGCGAAAAGTTGCAAGAACAGCTTATGTTTGTCCAGCACAGCCCTTTATTTTTGTCTACGTTATATGTCGACGCTACAGCGTAATCATGAACCACGATCTTAGTCTACAGGCACTATTGATCTTATGACCTCACCGTTGCCAATGGAATACTTGGGTCAGAGCTACACATACTTCAAACTTACATTTCCATGGTTATATGCCGATGGCAAATGGGAATAGGAGGTTCAAAAATCAACCCTCGACTGCATACAATAAAGAGCAATTCCCTCACCTATGGACGCCACTCCCAGCGACACTTTCCCGTTGTCATCCTTGAACGCGTCTCTGAAGTGCTCGTAGAAGATGAGCCGGCAGCCGGAGTAGATGGCGTGGCGTTGGAACATCGGCATCAGCCCGCTCCACAGCTTGGCCACGCCCTCCTGCTTCGCAATGCCTACCGCTGTTTGGATCATACCGTGGTTCTCCAACTGAAATTGATAGTTTTGGTATAGTTCGACACCCTTTGACGCATTGCGGTGCCCGTTCAGTTGAGCTGAACGGACTGGCGAGGCTAGCTGGCTCGCTCGTTCGACCAATAGGATCGCTTCATTTTAATGAGCTGAAGATAATGAAACGATCTTATTGATTGAAGCGACTGTGCTAGATAGCCCAGCCAGTTCACCCGGCTTGAGTGAACGGGCATCCTTAAAAGCATTTTAAACAGGAAACTATGAGGCAGACTTAAGGCTTATTTCAAAACCGCTTGGCGCAGTGGTACGAGCGGAGGTCGCTCGGCTCACTGCACTAGGTGGTTACGGGTTCGATTCCCGTCGGGGCAAATTTCGAAAATACCTGTTTCGAAATTTCTCCTAGTTTGGGTGATACTGGGATTGCCCCCAGTTCATTTAAAGGTACACATAGTAGGTATAAGCATTGCTTAGTTTGCGAGCAAACAGTAGTCTAGCGATATTATTTATTCCATGCAATAGATGGTGAATTATTAACATAACACCTTATAGGTATAACTTTTACAGTTAATTTTCTCCCAGGCTAATAAATTTCAAGTTAATAAGAACACTCATGTGATACCAAATATCCTATTACCACATGTGGCCACATGGCCTGAATCGGATATCAGTACTAATCTAATAGGGATCGACTTTCTCACGCCCGCGGTAAGTCGCCCGTGCGGTGGGATTATGACGTCATTGTACTGTATTGAGGTTGGCGACCGAGAGGATTTTGTTGAGACTTTACGGACGGACTTATACTAAGTTTTAAACCAAGAGATCTTCTGATAAAATACTTTAGAGACCGTACTTAAGTTAAATATTGAATAAATATACACTTACCTATCATTTATAAATAAAAATCACCAGACTAACACAACTGTATGGTGACAAACTTAGCATAACGCTTGTACTATGAGTATCGAACAATGGACTTGGGGATCCCAGTGACATCCAGACATTTGCCTATACGGGAATTGAACCCGCAACCACCTTGAGCAGTGACCGAGCGGCCTACATACAAACCATCTATATATGTCAACGATGATAATGTTACCTATTATTATAGTTGTGTGCTGCGAACTAGCAAGCGTTTTGCCTCATTCTCATTGAAATATAAAAGGAATAAATCCAGTCGTAATCAACACGGGTAATACCTTTTAAATGAATAGTGCCCATTACATTTATTATTTAAGGTATATAGTATATAGGTAGATGTGGATTTATTCCAGTGTGAACTAAATTACCTTGTATCCATGTTTAGCGGCGGCCACTTCGGATTGTATTTGCAGCCTTGTCTTAGTCAAGTCGAATGGGTAAGTGGCTGCAGAGATAAATATAACATTTTACTGTTACAATAATTGGTACTACTTGTTATTATTTGAGTTATTAATGATCAGACCATTTATCAGAAGAAGTGGAACGAAGCCAAACGGGAAACGAAATGTTGGTACTCGAATTGTACCTACAGCTGAAATTAATTAGAGTCGATGTTATGGCCTCAACAACATGTACTTTATGTGTGACCTACGTTAGTATGCCTATTCTCCCTCAGTCTGTCTGACTGACGTTTAACCAAACGCTTTTTAAATTAATGCTCAAATAACAGTCCGAAACGTCGTACTTTAGATTTTCATGATACCTATACATCGCTTTATAAAAGCACCGTTTGTGCTGTCACCCGTCTATGTTATATGACGGGTTAAAATAAAGCACCCCTAACCCCTAATATTGTGCTGTCACCCAACTATGTTGTGCAATGTACCCTAATGAGGATGTGTTGTGTACTAACCCGATTCAGCCGCCCACGCGCCAAGTACAGCGACGAGGTACCGCGTGTAGACGGAGTCTGTCGCCTTTGAGGCGGGGTGGTCAGCGTTGCGCAGGACCGGCATTGTTGTGCAGTCACCCGGCTGTCTTGTGCAGTCACCCGGCTAATTTGTGCAGTCACCTGGCTGTGTTGTGCGATGTGCCCATAATATCTGCCAAAGGGGTTCCAAAGTTAAGTGTAAAGAACTTTTGGGTCTGTATTCACAAACTAAAAGATCTTTAGTGTGATCCGTTACTTGGACAATTTTTTTTTGTGCCTACAGCTGTTAGAACACTTGAACAAAATGCGTTTATAAGTGTAATAGTCTCTTTGTAAAAATCTACAGGAAAACATCAACAAGGTGAAACCCAGGCCGCAGTAGATGCATGCTAAAGCGAAGATAGCTCTGATAAAGGCCGACCTCCGTTGGAAGATAGCACCAAACGAATACCAAAGTCCGGTGGGCGTTTATCTAAATGTGAGATTTGCATAACTCGCAACGACAGATTACATAAGTAGATTTGAATTGACTATATGTTGTTGGCCAGAGTGGCCATAACAACTTCACCCGGACAGAGGGCGAGCGCAAGTGCGCTCCAGCCAGAGGGGCAGGGGGGCAGCTAGCTCAAGGGCGCCACAAGGGACACGACCTCGGCTTGGGCCGCTGCCAGGAGAGGTGGCGAGGGTAAATCTACCACCGGATCGGAACGCGACCTCGACTGAGAAGATCCGGCAAGAAACTCAGCGGGCTTGTCGGGTGCCAAGGTGCGTCTAGGTAAGTAGACGCACCTTCTAGCGGAAGCGGGGGTTCGTCGACCTCGCCGGCGAGGTCGGTGTCTGGTGGGGAGTGTGCGTGTGTCGTTCTCCTCGACATCTGAGTCTAGGAGAGCGGTGAGTGGGTCGGGGGGGTCCAGCAACACATGCCGCGGCCTGCGGCGGCATGCAACTGGCGCGTGTGTAGGTGCATAATCGGCGGCGGAGATTACATAAGTAGGTCAACGAGAAGCGATAGGAAATGGTAATAATGTTCAAGTTCAAGTCGGTCACCGTAGGTCGCGCCAACATTCATGCGGCCATTTTATAAATTCGTGGTGCATTCTGTGTCGAAAATCGTTTGGAATGTTAATTAAAAATAAAGGTGAAATTTTAAAAATATAAGTAAGTAATTTAATAAAATAATATGTTCATTTTCGTATTGCTTCTTATCAGTACACAGTTACAGATATAGCACTTCAAATATATGTACTTATATAGATAGGTGCTCTTTATATATATTGCACATAATAATATATATTGTCTACGCTATAATTGCCTCATCCACATTTAATCAACTATTAATTTATTTATCAACCAATCAGAGAGCATTATTTTGATAAATTACTATCAAAGATAGCCCGAGACGGTAACGTTAACGAAATTAAATTGGAAACCCTGAATACAATCCATCATTTTCCCCCAAGCTTAAACCAGAATTATTTAGAGGGGTCTTCACTCCTCTGCTAAATGAAGCTTTGTTTCCCTTTATTAATGTTGTATGAATTTAGAGTTTCTACTGGGTGCGTAATTGCTATGTCGACGTCAATTCGTTATACAAGGTGAAACATAATGGGTATACTTTTTTTCAAAACTTAACTTTGTAATTCTTAAACCATCAGTTTTGGAGGGAACTTGAAAAACAAAAGGTGTTATAGGAATACAGCTGTTGACCGATTTCACAAGTCTACAAAACCTTTAGTACTTCAACTGTCCCACAAAGCCGATAGTTTGAGATTTACAAAGTTAAGTTGCAAAAAAAATAGTATACCCTTTTTGTTTCACCTAGTATAGCTGAACTACCTACTTAACTTGATGTCTTAATTTAAGAAGGCAACGGTAAACCGTGACGAATTTCGATTAGCGCAGGTCCAATGGAGAAGAATCGCCTGACCACCTCCGGGATTCACACGGGTCGATTTCCAGCACTGATCAGAATCCTACCCATGCAAGAAGGTAGGTATATTAACGGTGGTAGAGCCAAGCTGTAGCCAATTGACCACAGCTCGTATACAGGCTGGCTCGATCGGGGTAGTACCACCCTCTCACAGAAGATCGGTGTCAAGTAACTATTATAGCTGCGTTTCAAAAGTACGTTGAGTGAGAGAGCCGGATTTTTTTCAAACGAAATAATATCGTTAACTGAGAAGCAATTTACGGCGTTGACTTTGATATACTAGGTGAAACAAAAAGGGTATACTATTTCTTTTTCAACTTTAATCTGTAAATCTAAAACGATTGGCTTTGTGGGACAGTTGAAGTACCAAATGTTTTGTAGACTTGTGAAATCTGTCAACAGCTGTATTTCTATGACACCCTTTGTTGTTCAAGTTTCCTCCAAAGCTGATAGTTTAGAATTACAAAGTTAAGTTTTGAAAAAAAAGGTATATATACCCTTTCTGTTTCAACCTGTATAGTTGGTATCGGTTGTATTAAATAATGTAACGGTAATAATAATAGATAACATTAAAAGCAACCTTTGTCAGTCGCTCCAGTTCATAAAGGCAACAGATGGTAGTACTGTTAAATAAATGACTCAACCAGTATTATTACGGTTAAGATCAAGGAGACTGAGATCTTGAACTTTTATTATCGAAGCATGTGGATTTGGATAGCGACATGTCGACTTACGTACTATTCATATTTTGTTACGCACAAGATAGACTTTCTTGACTTGCAGATAATTTCTATCGCAGCTCGTTTGTTACTTACAAAAATGATTTATTCGAATTGAGAAATCATTTGGTCGCAAATATCATCCGCAAGGGAGCCTTATGGCCATGCTGGAGTGCTATGCGTGTCCATAAGCCCGGTTCGAGATGGTGTGACTAACTCAAAGACACCTCTACAAAGGTGCCAACATCACAGCCGACAGCGTATAAAAACTGTGCGCCAGAAGGTTGGCAACAGTCAGGAGTATGAATGTATATCGATATAGAGCGAGTGATATCAAAGAGATTTCAGCGAATATAAGTGTAAGAGAAACGAAGGAATAATTAAAAGTAAAACGCATATCTACTGCGCCGACCCCAGATAAAGGGAGAATGCTGATAATGAATACCTACCTACGTACTGTGGAATACTGCGAATGACTTCTATAGACTCTGAGAAAAGCCTTGATACATATATTACTCAGATGTAGGTACTTCCTTTACGATCAATAGGGAAGCCAGTACGGACACAATTTCTTGGCAACTATGATGCCCTCGCTGCGGGAAATCGATAACCATTACGTAAAGGTCGAGACCGGCATAATAACGTATGTGTAATAATGGACTATACTGGTCTGAAGGCCAGGTCATTCCATTCTTTCCACAAAAATCCTCTAGACATACACAAACTTTGTAGAACCTACATTATACTGGTTTCAGTACCGGTCGACCGCAAAATAATCAAGCACGAATTAAATTTGAGAGCCGCTTAATTTGAACTTGCTACCATGAGTAATAAAAACATGAAGATATATATACGAATTAAACAACTAAGTAAGTCCTTAATACTTAAACAATACTATTTCAGTAGGTATGCTGATAGCCATCTTATTTAATTAACCCCCGACAAAAAAGAGGGGTGTTATAAATTTAACATGTGTATCTGTGTATCTGAATGTCTGTCTGTGGCGTCGTAGCGCCCAAGCGGATGAACCGATTTCAATTTAGTTTTTTTTGTTAGATATGTATTCTGATCGAGAGTGTTCTTAGCTGTTTCATGAAAATCGGTTCAGCCGTTTAAAAATTATCAGCTCTTCTAGTTTAAAAACTCGTCGTATCGGGGGTTTCTAAATTTGCAATTTTAGTTATTTATAAATTTGTATTTAGCAACAGTTATGAATAGGACGTCCTATAGGTACCTAGCAATTTAACAAAGAACGGGGTAAAACTATTGGCTATTTTCAATATAGATCGGCGGCAATCGGAGTTGATTATTGGAATAAATAAAAGTTTAACAGGCTATTGTCGTCCGACAATAGCTTGTTTACCTTTTATTGCCAATAACGGTCACCTCGTTTAGTAGTTGACTTTGTACTCTACAGTGTTAAAGAATAGGTACTTATTTCTTTGTGACGAATGAAACCAGTTTTAATACAGAATTTATATCCGACTGCCCTTTATAAAAGAGAGATTGTCGAGAATTAATATACCTATGTATTCTTTCAAGGTAATATTCGTTCGTGAAATGTGTGGCTAATTCGCACGATATTGCAGGAAAACAATCTACTTGAAAAAAAAAAATGTATTTATCTCGAAGTTTACAATCTATAAGTTTTAATTTAGAGAAACAAAAAGTATATAATTATCTATATGAGAGAGTGGGTACTTGAGCCTTAAACTAGGAATAGCCTGTATCGTAAGGGCCAGGTGTTAATATATTGCCAAAACAATTGCGCGACGACGAGAATAATCTTTACCGAAAGAGAATTTAAAATAAAATTTGACTCTTTAGAAAATGTAAGCCAGTCGTATTTTGACAAAAGGAATTTTACCAAGATATATAACGACCCACTTCTGAACTGAATTCTAGCTAAATCTTTGGCAACATTATTAAGTTTCGTAAGATATCCTTCAGAACATGATACAGTGTTGGATACTCGCCATTAAAAACGACTATCGTTTGACTTTCGTACTATATTGCTGTACAAGGAAGGAAGCAAATTTCAAATGTCCATTGTTGGCTTCGTATGTAGGTCTTCTCCATGGGCGTTAGTAACTTCGCATTGGTTTCGGAAAACATAGCCGGCTCCGAAAGCAAAAAAATAAACAAAATGTTGTCTATTCAAAATTCTTTAAAAAATACATTTTTAAACAATACAAGTAAGTTGATGTATAAAACAAATCTACTTTTGTTGTAAATCTACCACACGTTTATTAATTAAACAGACCAAATATACTAAGTTTCCTACCTTTTCTCCTGTAAAATGACTCTGCACACCGAACAGATGGAGATAGTAACGCGGCTGATAACCGAATGGCTAGGCTGGGCTTACCTACCGCACAAACATTATCACAATAATGTCAATACACACAATATGACACATATATACTGAGGTCAACGAGTGTTGGACATTGGACCTCGTAATTAATGTTAGTACGATGTCAATTGAACTTCCGTCGGCGGTTAAATAAATGGACTTTACTACGTAATGTACTCGATATGTTAATGCGAAACTTTCACCACAATATAAAAATATAATGGGCATAGACAACAGAATGTAAAAGTGTATGAATAGAATATACCTACATTGTGGTTTATTTTACTAATAGCACTATTATTTTTCCCAGGTCTGGGAAAATTGGGACAAACTTTCGCGGACCCGAAATATTTTTCCATCCTTTTTGTAACACTTTACGGGATAGTAAATAAAATATAAAAAGGGTCCTACTTACTTCATAAATTTTGACTATTTATATCCAGTTGGGCAACTAAGTATATTATTGAATTTACACACTCGACGTGAACTAACGAGGACATTCGACACTACAATGGAAACGTTTCCTACAATATGTTTGAATTATCGCAAATTAGATGCGCACGGGCCTTTCAAATTGAAGTAACTATTTTTAGAATACCTCTGTGTAAAATCAAGTAGATATGTTCGGTTAATATTTCGGTTTTAAGTACAAATGTTTTATAATATTTGCATTGAAGGGAGTTTGCCTAGTAGTAGGTACTATTACCATTATAGGTACTAAGCCCCACTCGCTCCCTATCAAGACCACAATACTATCAGCGAAATGTGACCGTACTACTGTGCATCTCTGCCTATGCTTTCGGGGAAAACAGGCGAGGTAAGTATTATTCAATTAATATCGCCAGACTGACACACCAACTGTATAGTCCCAAACTAAGCAAAGCTTGTACTATGGATACCGTAAAATGGAGTAGGAGCGATCCCAGTGACACCTAGACCTAGGAAATTACGAAAAGGTCATTTCCGAAATATGCCCCACCTCTCTTCAATATGGACCTGATAGAGTCGCAGCTGAGATGGCAGCTCTGGTCAATACAACGATACAAATCAGTGTTTATATCGTTCGCGAACCAATCTTAAGTCCATGCTGGATAAGTTCTCAGTTTGTACTTGGATGGGTTCCCGAAATCAATTTCCGTACCTACTTCCGAAAGTTTACTGTAACCTGACTTGAGTGCAACCGGTATATAAATAAATTTTTCATTACTCATACTCGGAAAGTAGGTCTGAAGTTGCCTGAGGAGCGGTTTGAAAGTAATACTTTTCCGCCCTAGGGAGAATCGCTTGCAACTGATAGCTGTCAAATTAGTAAAAATAAACTAGTTCTATTTTGACATTTCTATTAAACCAGGCCGGCCAACGGGAAAAAATCTAAATAGCGTATTTCTACTTCTACTGCTACTTCTACTTTAACTTCTACTTCTTCTTCAACTTCCACTTCCGGTCGGTCGGTCAAGTCGGTTAAAAATATTATGGTTACTTGTTACAGCTCAATCCCAAACTAAGCGACGCTTTATGGGTTCCGTACAATGGACGGCAAAATAGGCGGCAATCCGATCTTCATTTGTTTTTTCGAGTTTTAGAGTATTGTTCATACTTCCTTGTGTTATTTCTTTAGCTAATTCCTGTTTTTATTTTTACTTTCCTTGTATTCGTAATGAAAAGCACAGTGTTTACCTCGGGTGAAAGACTTATTTTGTTACTTTCACCCCTAGGGTAACAATGTACTATAACTATTAACGATGCAATTAAATAAAGAATTCACTATTGTGTAAGTGGTCCGAGTACGCACTATCGGCTTGTTAACTGAACTTCAGTTGATAGGTATGCAATGTAAAGGCGAGCACTTTAGGTATGTATACCTATAACCTACCTACTACAAGTAATGGAAACGTAATCAGATATTATTTTATTTACTACTAGCTGTGCCCGCGACTTCGTCCGCGTAGTATTTAACTTAACAAAAATTTAGGGATTATTGAGATAAAAAGTATCCTATGTGTTAATCCCAGTTATAAACTATCTGTGTTCCAAATTTCATCAAAATCCGTTCAGCAGTTTTTGCCTGAAAGAGTAACAAACATCCACACTCACAAACTTTCGCATGTATAATATTAGTAGGATGAGAGCATTAGTGTTTAGCCGCGGGTTGTTAGTAAACTTCATAGGAAAACAAAATAGTTCAGTAACAATACGCGACATGACAGATTTTTAAAAGATTTGTAAGTGTAATTTTGATAGGTAACTGTTATCGTACAAAGAATAAGGTCAATAGATAATGCACGAGCATGATCGCATGAATGTTAATATCGTGTCGTTATGTGGGTTACCGAAGATAGGTTATCGACAATCATCCCCTCATTAGCTATATTGATTTACTAGCTGTGCCCCGCGACTTCACCCGCGTAGTATTTTAACTTAGCAAAAATTTCGGGATTATTGGGTTAAAAAGTATCCTATATGTTAATCTCGGTTATAATCTAACTGTGTTCCAAATTTCATCCAAATCCGTTCAGTAGTTTTTGCGTGAAGGAATAACAAACATACATACATACATACATACATACATCCACACTCACAAACTTTCGCATTTATAATATTAGTAGGATATCGTCTCTATTACGTGGCCAATTGAGAAGACGGCACTATAATTGAACCTATACTTTACACAAGAATGTAGGTACAATTATTGATGATTATTAATTAGCAAGTACATTCTGAAAGTAGGTCTGAAGTTGCCTGAGGAGCGGGTTGAAAGTTATACTTTTCCGGCCCGGGAGAATCGCTTTCAACTGACAGCTGTCAAATTATAAAAAAACTAGTTCCATTTTCACATTTCTATGGAACCATGTTCAAACTTTTTCTACAGTCACTCAATTACAGCACGATGTAGAATTGAAATAACATAAAGTTAAGTATTAATTAAATAATATAATATATTTTTGAATGACTTATTTATAATTTAGTTTCAACAATTTCTTTAAAATAGCATAGATTTGGGCAAAATATTTAAAGATGAAAATGAAAAATAATGGCTAAATAATGAAGTTGGCCGGCCAACGAAAATAAAAACAAAATAGGCGGCAATCCGATCTTTAATATTTTTTCGAGTTGTAGAGTATTGTCCATACTTCCTTGTATTATTTCTTTAGCCAATTCCTGTTTTAATTTTTATTTTCCTTGTATTCGTAATGAAAAGCACAGTGTTTACCTCGGGTGAAAGACTTATTTTGTCCCTTTCACCACTTCACTCACTCGTCGCTTTCACCACTCGTGTAACAATGTACTATTACGATCCTGATGTAGGTAAGACATAAGTAACAATGTAGTTATTACGTACTTAATTGATACTTCATAAATAAGCATACTTTTAGCTCCATTTATTAGCATACATGACGCAGGTTATTTTATTGCGACAGTGTAGGTAAGTTGTTTTTTTACAATAAATAGTGAAGGTCTTTGTATGCCTGTGGTTTTGTGATGCAGGGGATTCCTTTATCCACGGTTGGATACGGGTCAACGATTGCCATTGAACTCGCTTAAGTTGCAAGTGCGACCCCAAATAATTAACATAATTATGACTGGTTCAACGCTGCATCTGCTCTGTCGCCGATGCGAGTTTGTTTACATTAGCGCGTGAGGGCATGAACCTTTGAATGACAAAGACATATCGTCTGGATATCGACAGTCCTGTGGGATTGTTTTATTTCTCATGCTATTTGAAAATGGACTCACAGATTAAAGTGATAATGTCGTGAATTGAAAAGTGATGAAAATCCTCTTCGTCCATTGGTATTGACCAAACATTCGTTTCCGTGTTATTGGCAGTTGCTTTGAATGAATGTGTCATCCTCTCTCACAGATTTTTGTTTCGTTTTCCCGTTTCGCCAATGGGCATAACGTGATGTTATTCTAGCCATCAATTTTGGACCAGCAGTTAAGTATAGCATTATGCTCAAACATAGGTAATATAAAAATTTTAAAAACAATTAGTTAGGTACGTTTATTCAAGAGACGACAAAACATTTTTTGAAATGTCTGAATTGAAATATCTTACTACAATTTTAAATAATACTTTAGTAGTAGGTAGATATTGAAATACACGCAATGATAGTTTGATTTAAAATTGGATTTACCTAACTCGAAATAAGTGAAGAATATATTTTTTTGACCGATATCACCAAGATACGTTATCAATGTAGCCTCAATAAAATTAACGTAAGAAATGTGTCAATTGGAAAATAATATCTACAATGAACGAAATTATTTCACTTTTTTATAAACTCTCAATTGAAAATTACCGAGTAGCGAAATGGATAGGCCGATAGGTTCATTGTTTGATTTTTATACATAAACTAAATAAGGTATACTGCGAACAATAAAGTTAAGCATTGAAACTGTTACAAACGAGTAACAAAACGATTTAGAAAGTGAATCTGTTTACAAACATACAACTCGTTTTCTAAATGTACCTACCTATGTAAAGTACCTACCTATTAGCTACTCGCATACCTACTAGGTAGGTTTCACTGCTACGTTTCCTGAAAATTCTACTGATCAAATTTAAAAAATATATAATCGTGAATTTTTGATGATAAGAAAAAATCGTGTTATGGGTAGTTCTAATGTCAATGAATATACCCACCTAAACGAATGCTGAAAAGAGACGTCCAAGCACGAAGTCGGAAGATGCGTGTTTGTCACAATTTATTTTCATTCATCACCCGATAGCAATGTAAACATTGAACTTGTTACATAAAATCCGCGAGAGAAACCCGAGCGAGAGAGACGTGAATATGAGTTCACGGTGGGCGAGATAGAGAGGTGTGATTGTGCTTGGCCCAAATTGGCGGGTATGGCCACGCGAGGCGGCCGGCGGTGGAGGGTGTCGCGTCCGACTCACATCGCTACCGAGTAGTGACTATGTACTTCTGTCTTTCTATTGGGCAGGGCAGCTGGCGGTTATTCTCAGGGCGATTTGCAATGTAGATTAAGGCCGCGTCGTTGTCTGCGTAAATTTTTGAAGAGTGAATTAAATTTTCATGATTATTTCAGCTTAAGTATCCCAAGTGTGTTCATTTGTTTAACACGTAATTTACGTACCTAAACAAGGCCGTAACGATGTCGTAGCGATAAATAAATGATTAGTGACCATGGTGTTGCCTGCTCACATTGCCTTTCTGATTCTGAGAATGTGCACCAACTTCTATTTCTATTGGAAAGGGTCTTATTTTTCTTGCCGGATTTTCTAAGTGAAAACAGCATTCCGAACCGGTTGTAAGTAGATTCTGTCTATTTTTAAGTGCTTTGTTCAACTACATGAATTTATTTTGTATTTTTAACATAACAACATATTTAGTTAAGTAGTACTTAATGTAGCTAGAAGTATTGAGGTTACCCATATTTGTAGTCTTTACGTCTCACCCCACCAATAATGTGAACTGATGACGTCACACACGTCATTAGATGTTGGTGGATGCGAATGGCAGAAGACCACGAATGTATGTAAGTAATTGGGTAGTCTCCGGCAGTGACGCCTTCCGACCGATGGATAGGGTCACGTTAAAATTACTGTTCCCTAATCCCTATGCATATTACTGAATCACCCAGCTAACATCTGACGCAAAAGAAAGAACTCAATAGGTAATCTATATTATAGGTGCACAGCTGTTTATACGTATCTACTACGCGATGACGTCATTCCATTCATGGAACGGGTTTCGCGTAATTCAATGAACCCACACGTAAATAATTTAGTTTGACGTAAATTTGCCACTACCGCTACGCGAACACTTTAGTCCTTACGGCGTTTCATTGAGACGCTATGAGGCTCGCGATTATATTTTACGGAAGTACGCTTTTACGGAAGTTAGTACTTACCTATGCTTTATTGTTTTAGGTTTTTTATTCTAATTATGAATTACTGGCTCGAAGTAAACATATAAGTAGGTAGTATATAATAAACCTTATATGTACAGTCAATAACAAAAGTAGCTTCGTATGTGTAATGCCCAAAATAATCACATTGTTAAATAATCATATTACGAGTGTGATCGTATACTTCAGAGACCCTCTGGTGACATATCTATTATGACGTGCTTAGAAAAGAAAACATTAAAAATTACATCTTATGTCTTATAATAATAATAATAAATCGCCATACTGACACCCCAAGTGTACCAAACTAAGCAACGCTTGTACTATGGGTACCGCACAATGGACTGGGTGCGATCCCAGTGACACCCAGACCGGGCACGGGCCTCCTCTCAACACGAGTGTGATTCAGACCATACTCCACTAATAACATAATGATTTAATTTAAAAATTTAAACTATTTTTTTATCGACATTGATGATTAATGATTTGCGTTTCACTTTCCAACCTTAGTTTTAAAACAGTGGACGTTATGACATAGAAGTGGGTCCCTAATTGGATATTTTAGGTAGGTACTTTCTTAGAGCATAAGGTAAGTATATTTAAATTTATCCGGTATTTTAACCCAGTTAACTCACTACCTAACTAAACCTTTTTCCGTTCAATATCGGCGTCTGTACTTTCGTTATGGATAAGGTTACAACAGCTAAGTCCTACTAATATTATAAATGCGAAAGTTTGTGAGTGTGGATGTATGTATGTATGTATGGATGTATTTATGTATGTATGTATGTTTGTTACTCCTTCACGCAAAAACTACTGAACGGATTTGGATGAAATTTGGAACACAGATAGATTATAACCGGGATTAACATATAGGATACTTTTTAACCCAATAATCCAATACTACGCGGATGAAGTCGCGGGGCACAGCAGGTAAATAATTAAATAAATGTTCGTACATGAATTACCTTCGTTTCTTTTTGCATTCCATTTGAGTTCCATTTAAAAATATAAGTCATTCTTAAGTACTTACTTGTTCATACCAAATAGTTACCTAATTAAACATAAATATGATAAACACGATGTCTATTTTCACATGGTATTTTTTTTATAAAACCGAAAGTGTGCTGGCTGTCTGTAATACATTTTATTTTCTCTCAACCATCTTCTATTTATTGGAAAATATATTTTACTAGCTGTGCCCCGCGACTTCATCCGCGTAGTATTGGATTATTGGGTTAAAAAGTATCCTATATGTTAATCCCGGTTATAATCTATCTGTGTTCCAAATTTCATCCAAATCCGTTCAGTAGTTTTTGCGTGAAGGAGTAACAAACATACATACATACATACATACATACATCCACACTCACAAACTTTCGCATTTATAATATTAGTAGGATTTTCAGCCAGCATGACTTTACCATTTTTTTTTATCAAATGCATTTCATCTACCATATTTTAGAAATTCAATATTGGAATGGTTCGCGTGTAACACTATGGAACTCGGGTGTTACCTGAGTAACAGGTAAGGCCACAGAGAGAGCGGGTCCTTTAAGCACGGGCGCGCGGCGAGGCTATTGTATGCTTAACACCTAACGGAACATGAATTTTAAAACTATAGTTTCGCTAATAACTTATTTTAGTCACATAAAAAGGCAGTTTAAGTAAGATACATGTTCCGTGTGGGTATTTGGACTACTGACACCAGTTTTTCAAGAAGGTACACTAGACTCTCGATATGATTTTGATGAAATAAATATTTTCATTAGTAGATATTTACATATTTTTTAAGATTACCAGCAATATGAGTTTATCGCATTACTAGTATTCCCGTTAGCCCCTTCAGCTAAGCTTAATGCTTGTGTTAGGAGTGGGCCCACGTCAATAGTTTAATGGCCGGGATGGGGATCGAATCAAGAACCTCTCAGCTACGACGGCGCGGCGGTCCCTCTAACAACTAGGCTATCGACGCCTTGATAATATACCAGCGGCCCGCCCCGGCTTCGCACGGGTACATTGCGGTTACATTATTCGAGTTTTAATAAGGATCCCTAATATTTTTTGAAAATATATTATATCCTATGTCACCCGGGGATAGTGTAGCTTCCCAACAGTGAAATAATTTTTCAAATCGGTTCAGTAGTTTCGGAGCCTATTCATTACAATCAAACAAACAACGTTTTCCTCTTTATAATATTATTATAGTATGATATACGTTTTACACTTAACAATTGATAGTGGTGATTATTGGCCTCGGTTTTTATAAACTGTGGCTACCAAATACCCCGCCAGAACCTTCTTAGTCGATCGCACGCTTACAGCAAACGTAGTAACTCGATGACAGTTGAAAGACTTGAACTACTCTAGTAATTTTATCAAGACTTCGTGGCCTACAACATAACCATAGCAGCGCAAAAATATTATTTTACTAGTTGCTGCCCGCGACTTCGTCCGCCTAGACTTAAGGAAAGTATTCTATGTGTTAATCCAGGTTATAAACTATCTGTGTTCCAAATTTCATCCAAATCCGTTCAGTAGTTTTTGCGTGCAAGAGTAACAAACATACATCCACACTCACAAACTTTCGCATTTATAATATAAGTAGGATTATTCCGCAAAAAATAGTGATGGGATAACACCAGTCACCACACATTAAACAGGAAATTGCCAGAAAAGTAGCTGGGTATCTTCTTCTTCTTTCTTAAAAAATATGGTTCACACAGTTTAACAGGGATTTCGGCATCATCAATAATAACAAATAGCATTCACAAACACATTTATAACGATCGACGATCATCTAAAATTAATTTATGAAGTTCTTATGAGAAACGCCAGTTAAACAACTGTAACACGGCCAACGAGAAGCAATACGGATATGCATAAATTAGTGGTTTAACACGTTTAATCTTCATCTGTGTTTAATTAACAATACGGTTTGCGACACGGAATGAACCACGAATTTATTAAAGTCCGCCCGAATGCTATGAGCCCGGCGGTGACCAGTTAAACTCGAACATCAATACCATTTCGTAACGCTTCTCGTTGGTGACGTTACAGTTATTCATTAGAAACTAACAAAATAATATGCCTTATCGTTATACATATTACTATCAACGCATACTGCCGCTGTGAAGTCGATAAGATAAAACGTAGACAGGCGTTCTAAACAATGTAAATACTGCGCCACGCGTTTTAACGTAACGTAGCGTAGATTTTTTGATTAAAGATAGATTATCCAGTCTATTTTTAGCTTAGATGACTAACAACAAATTAAACACTACTTCCGAAAATACAACTCGCGCTACAAATAGATTGTTGTACTTTCGTAGTTCCATTGCATTATAACAGATGGCGCTAGTAGTCGGTATTTCATTTGAAGTTTGAACATTGGAGCGTATCGTGTGGTTACGTTACGAAAATATCTCGGTTCCCCGTATCGCGGTCGGTCGCCCGCGCACGCTGTGATTATCACAAGTCAGAACTCGCTGACCTTGGGGCAAAAAGGAGAAACAATTTCAATTCCAACCGCGGTGTATTTCTTACTTGAGCATACTAATAAGGCGAGGTTTTGTTCTTAGAAACTATGGTTACAAACATAATGATTTTGATTAGAGATCTTTGTAATTTGGGTTTTGTTATTTAGATTTATGCTGTAAAATGGTTGCCGGTATTTTTTATAGTTTATAATATGTGTATCTTTAAAAATATACTTGTGATGATCTTACCTACATTCATTCTGTGGTCGAGCTGAATGGAGTATATCGATGGTTATAAAAATCGCTAGGAAACTGCGACAAATATGTTTTCATGACAAGAAAAACATACCTATTCTGTTTATCCTATTTGATCAAGTAGGTAGTTTGGAAGTTACATGCATAAATTCGGCCAATAAGTACCTACTTGAGTAAGTACCTACTAATTAAATTTTTCGAAGATTTTTTTTCGTTGCGTTGTTGTTCTTGTTCACTTTGGCAGATCATAATTTTCTAGTCTGAGCTAAAACACATAAATAAAACATGCATATTTGCGCATAGGTAGATATATTATCTATAAGAGTAGGTTACTATTCGAATTTAATCCGTAGGTCCTGTACATAGACACTACATCTATATCATTCACAAGTTTTCTCGGGATACGAGTAACATTACCATGCATTAATTATAGGTATTTCAGGAAATATGCTATATTTTTGACAGTGACAGTTGCTGATAATAATTGTATAAAGGATTAATTGCACAAGCCCGAATTCCCTGAATGACCTTAACTTACTATCAACCTAATTTTATTGGGCTAAAAATGTCAACGTAAAATACTTCAATTTATATAAAGAAGGTAGGTAAAGTGTTCCTGAAGACAAGTCATTGCATCCAATGTTACATTGAAACAATACTGCCTCATCGTTTTTTTAGCATTTACGCTCATTTTCTGGGAACTCAGTTGGTTGGAAACGTTTGTCACAAAGTCACAAGCCATGACTCGCCCCGGGGCCGCCGCGCCCGCCGCCGCTCCACGTTGTGACGCATTCAATTTTAATTCGCCCTGTTCTGTTAGCAGGCAGTTCCGTTATTACACCGTGTGTCATATCTTTACTTTTTACATCAGGTATTTTATTTATTTAACAATCGTCACTTATAAATTATTCATCTCGTAGTCCCGAATGTCTATTTATTTATGTAGGTACCTGTTGCAATGACTAAATAGACATTCATGTTTTTATATTGAGGTTAGCCAATCAATGTTTTATAGGTATTCGTGTTAACTTTTGATTTTATAATTATTAAACCACTAAATAATAATAACATGTAAAGAAAAAGGTACCGCTCGAAGGTTTAACTGTATATCTATATCATTAAATTATCAAGTTAGATAAGATAAAACGTGCATTCAGAATACAAATTGCGCATGTCAACTGACTTCAGCTTTAGGCTTTGCTTTTAACACCAGCCGTGTGCCCAATCTAACTTCCATCCATACAAAATTTTATCCGTTATTTAACCCTCTTTCTTTCTCTGGTTTTCTGGGAAGAATTCTCAAAATTGTCATATACTTAAGACACTCATGTGCTTTAAATATTTATATCTAGAACCACCGGTTAAGGCTGCGCGTTGTCTTTCAGTTTGTATCTTAAATTTTATTCAGTTTAACAAATATTTATTATGGCACTTAATATATTTGCCGCGCTCCCAGCATGCGGCCCGACCGTTTATCGAGAACGGACGAACGGCATCGCTCGCAGTGAACATAAAAAATTAAACCTCGCCGAACCCTCGCTCGTCCCGGCGCGCATTTGTTCCCTTCGTGCTTTTTGTCGGTCCGAACCCTCGAGCGCTTCTTTAGGGACCGCCTGTCCCTACATTCAACTGACACCCTATTGAAGCCGTATTTCGTTTGAAATATCCCATCGTAAAGGGCGACCGTTCTGTGCGATACTGTGTTATCGTTACGTCTGTGTGCCTGAGTAAAATAAAGTCGGGTTGTTTTATCCAGAGGTATGATAAGCGTCGAGCACGTTTTTTTGTGCGTCAAAGGTATATTATTTTACTGCTCAAACTCAACAAACTGTATCTTGAGAAGAAATAAATAGCTATAGGACTATAGGTACAATGCGCGCAGCCAAAGATGAGACCTGTCAGATGCTAGTAGAGAGGATTTTGCGCAGGTACAGTCGCGCTCAAAATAGTTAAATAAAATAATGAGTACTGATTAATAATATATTTATTGAACATCGAAATCGCTATCGCTGTCGTCATCTTGTATAAAACGCACACCACTTATATATTCGTGGGTGCGATGGCAACCACTATCACGAGCTGTCCCACTTGTACTAGGCTGTGGTGAGACTGGTCCGTCTTCGTCGGAGCTATTTTCACTGTCTTCCGTGTCACTGTCACTGTCGTCGGAGGAATCCCCTACTGATAAGTGATGTTCGAGTGGCAGCAGCGGTACGTTTTTGTACCGCTTTCAAATTTCCGACGCCTTCCTCCGCTTCCTTCGCCTTAAACTTGTAAACGTCAAACAACATCTTCCTACTTTGTCTTTTTAAAGTTTTGCCTCGAGGCATAGTCAACAAAAAACGATAACGAAAACTATAACAAAAAAAATACAAACACAACAATCAACTTTTGCACTCGTCAGTACTTCGGACCACAGCGGCGTGTGCGCGGACTGCGGGGAACGTCACACGACTGATTACGCATGCGCGGACGCCATACCTCGCCCCGCACGCTCCTGTCTAACCCCGCAACGGTCCCGTCCCTCCCCGCTTGCCTCGCATACCGCCAAAATGGCCCGAAAACTATCTACTGCGCAGGTATAACCACGTGATCCGTCAAGTCTCATCTTTGGTTGCGCGCATTGTACAACACAACGATCATCTTGAAGCTTGTGCAACCGGGTTTTTACTACTGAGGTAACCAGTTGGTGACCAAAATGATATGAGAATTTCAGTAAATTATGTACTATTGCTACAGGAATGTACAGCATACTGGGCTTCATTGAAGTTTCAAGACTGGATTGACTGCGTAAAAAAGTATAGGTACATTTCTCTCGTCTCGCAAAGAAACTCAAACACTATCGGATAATATTTGAAATACGCCGATTCCACGATTGTAATACCTCTTTTTTCCTATCCACTTCTTATCGGCAAATTTGAATTTTGAACGTACACAGTATCCTACTAATATTATAAATGTGAAAGTTTGTGAGCTTGGATGTATGTTTGTTACTCCTTCACGCAAAAACTACTGAACGGATTTGGATGAAATTTGGAACAAAGATAGTTTATAACCGGGATTAACATATAGGATACTTTGTATCCCGATAATCCCGAAATGTTTGTTACGTTAAATACTACGCGGACGAAGACGGGGGGCACAGCTAGTATTTTATATTTGAATAGAATAGAATAACTGTTTATTGTACACCAAAGTTCGGAATACATCTAATAACATAAAAAACAATAGTGTACTTTGCCATGTTTGTAAAAAGGTTTTATTTAATTTAAATAAAAAAGTAACATAAAATTATATACTTCTTGTATATTGCTGCAGGAACTACAGATGAATTTAAAATCACGGCAAGGATGCCTTAGGAAACCTTCAGTCCGTAAGTCTTATCGATTTATCTATGATACATGACACTGAATGAGCCTAGCTTGTATTCTCTGAGGACGGTAGAGGACAGATTTTCATGCTTAGTATATTATGATATCGAATGTAATTTGAAACTTGTACGTCATTGGTAACTAATACATATGCAGGCGGCCGGAGAGCGGACCAAAGACATCTATAAACCATCACGCCTTTATTCACGAAACAGCGTAGGCAGGGGTACACAATTATTCACCGACACTACTGCAATCCTTAATTTATCTCATAACGCTCTGAAAATGTATTGTTAAATTTACTTAAGATAAGATATAAACAAAAAATATTCATAGTAAAGTCGCATAAGTTAAGTTTTCGGTGGTCCTCAAACTAGGCGTGAGCCTGTATCATGTATCACTGAATGTAAAACTTTACATAATAGAGTTGAGGCGCCCTAACATGAAATTAGATTATATTTTAAATGAAAATCCTATTACAGCTAGTGAAGCCTTTTAGCGGCTACATGGGAACGCAAAAATAACAATATAGAATTACCTGGGTAGGCAATAGTGTAATAAAATATAGATACTTAAATAAAAGACCACATCTTTGGTCTACTACAGATGGTGTCAGAGGACTTGCAGCGCTTGAAACCATCAGGTATCGCGGTATAATGGTTTAGAAATGAATAAAACGGCTAACAATTTATTCCTGAGGTTCACAATAGGTTGTCTCTTTCTCTTCCTTATAGGAGATATAAGATGAAAGAGGACTACGTTATGTGAAAGTTGGCTAAGTCCTGCGTAATTATAGATTGTCATACCCTCATCAAAATCCTCGTTTAGATCCCTCCTATGGCGAATACCTAATTAATTAAGTAGTATCAAGCATATCAAATTAGCTTCTAACTTAAAGAAGGAACCTATCATCCCTATAATTTACGGGTTTCATTTTGTTGCCATTATTTGCGATATAGGAGAAAGATTTATGATATAATGATTAAATACGTTTCTGAAAGTAATTAAATTAAGTGGGTTGTAAAAGTTGTAGTTGCTTTCGAAGACATAAAAGGTCAATTACTGGGCGTTTTAAGAACAGTTATGTTCGACAGTAAAACAGCTAGAATGCAAGTAAGTATTATAAGTATTTTAGGTCATTTCAAGACCTAAAATATTATAGTAATGTACAGGTTAACGCATGGGACTTATATTTAAACGGAGAAACACGAGAAAAGAAATCCCATACAGCCATACATTTTTATACAATCATAAGGAATAATTAGGAAGGCGGGAAAGCCGCCAATTCACTCGGTTCAAACGCCCGACGTCTAATCAAGGAAAGAAATAAAGCGCAACAATACCACGAGCCATTGAATATACAATAATACACCTAAATTAAAGAGGGATCAGAGCACATGGCGATCTATCTTTCGAAACAACAAAGCCGATTGGTGTGACGTTCCACCCCGGTGATATGTACGTCCTACTACCTAAATGCCTTATGTACACCGCTAGTTACTACTTCATGACTACTCCGAGCTCAGTGTGTACTGCAATGCAACGGAAAATATGCGTGTTTACCAAAGTCGTTTCGGTAGAACGGTGTCGTGTGTTGCGTCACGTTTAAGGAAATTGATAGTGCGCCGAGGCCGACGTGACTAACATTATCGTGATTGTGCTCATTTTGTGTCGAATTTCTCAATTTTCAAACTGATATATCAGTGTGGTGCTGTGATTTAAAAACGAAATGGAATCCATTTTTTCTCATCCCGTTCCTCCCTGTGGGTGGAGGCCGCACAAATGTCCGACGATCGACACGCCGCGCGACCTACATAACCTTGTGATGTCGAGTGAGTACATTTTTTGTCATGAACTATCTAACTGGTTTAAATGTTAGGAATTTCAAAGTAAATCGGTATGTAAGCTTAATTTTAAAACATATTATAAAAAATAAAGAGCTTTGACCGAGTAAATGCAAAAGAATTTAAGCATATTTCGAATAATAATATCGAACGTCATTGCGAGGTTCATTCCACAAGATGGCGGCGAGTGGGGAGAGCGCCCAGTTGGCCAGGTGCTGCCGCCGCGTCGAGTTCGGCGCTATAGCAAAACTAAATACGCAGTGTTGTACATTTAGAACGTTCACAATGGCTACCGCGAAAGACACGTCTACTTTCTTTCTGGAGGCAGATACAACAGATTTTGACTGTGTTTTAAAGTTATACCCACAAGCAATTAAACTTAAAGCTGAACTGAAAACAAAGAAACCCGATGAGCTCATAAAATTGGACAATTGGTAAGTGCAAACGCCTTTGAAAGGAGAAAATGCGGCCGTGGCGTGTCAATGAACTTGTATTGTGTGTGTATCCGTGCAAACTGATTTGATAGCTACCTCCCTCGCGGACTGCATCTCCAGTCCGCGGACGGCTCATTAAAACCACTGCGTCACGTGGGATCGATGTCAAATTGACACGATCGTTTTTCCTGAAGCCAGTGTGGGGGAAAATATCGCCGCGCTCAGGCGTTATAAAATGGTGGCTGTCCTTTGCGTATCATGACTTGTTTTAATGCATTTGCGTTCGCGTTTAGGCACGTTAGCTTGTTAATTCCTTAGATTCCTTGACTAAACAACGGTCTTGATAATGCGTATGACTTGTTATTGTATTCCCAGCCGAGTAGATACAATGCGTTGTTCAGTACAACTCGCAATTCACATTCGTTCAAAATGGTGACTTGCCTTTTAAGTTTAGTTGTTTAATTATTAGCATTCCCACTATTTTAGCTTTGTTTGCACTTTTCATTGCAACTGATAACTGTCGTGGTTATGAGTAGGGTTGGAATTTGCGTTTAACACACAATATTTTTTTTTTATTAAAAGGCGCAATGAGTCATCGTGAAATTAGCATGGCTTGTAACTTTTAATAAAGATCAAGTTTTAAGTTTACTTGAATTATATTTCTGACTAAGTAATCAATTTTAGTTTGAATAGTATACGTAATACATACAACTAAATCGTTATATATATAAATATATACCTACTTACCAGCTGGATAAAATTTTAGAAATAGTGTGAAGGTACAGTGTTAGAAGATTTTTCAAATAGGTACATATCGATTTAATTTATGTGGGTAAATTACTTTAATCATCGTTGTTAATAATATTTTTTCGTCCTGTATTTATTTAACAACCCCACGCCAACACGTTTGCGGTACCAGCAGGCAGAAAAACAAGTTACATTGGCCTCAATCTGAACAAAAATGTATATCGTACCTATACGGAAAGTAACTGAAATATGTCAGCTTCTTAATTACAATTAAGTATCTTAAATTCTCATAAATTTTGTATTACAACTAATTACTTACCTCAGATAGAATTAATTAATAATAATTTGACTTATCATAATTACCCATAGGCATTTCTATATTATATAAAATATGTTAAACTTCCAAATTACCTATGATTGCCAAGACAATTACATAGTCTCCAAGTAATTAATTAAAGTAACTAACCACTTATTAAGCTTATAATAAAAAATCCTTATTTAATTCAATAATTAAGCTAGAACACGATGCGGCATGTCCGAATTTATCAAAATGAGAAATCGAAAGAATAAAATCTGTAAAACAATTTAGGATAAGGACCCACCACTCACCCTTGGCTTGTTAACCTCCAAAATTATAAATCAAATAGGTTGATCGATAATGGAAGAGGTTAACAAAACCTAACTCCGTCGGTCGAGTTTGTCAGTCATGAGTGTCAGGGACCCTAATAATGTGCAATTTTCCGCGGAACAAAGAGAATAAAAATTTAAATTCGACACGTGTTTCGCCTCTGAACGAGACATCCTCAGGAAAGTTGGGCTACGAATGCGCCAATAAAATCTGGTTTGATGATATTTAAAAGTATTATAGGTATTATAATGCGATTGATTTTAAGCCATTTCTTCTGGACCGGTTCTTATGAAACTTTGTACACGGATCCAGTCACCGTGAAAATACAATATTAAGATAATTTCAACTTTTAATATTCCAATCCTGATGCTGCAGTGGTACTGACTGCCTAAACCGCGAGTCTATAGGAAATACTATTTTTTACTTAATAATAGGAGAATGTATCAAGCAGGCACACGTTGAACTCTTCAGTCCTGATGCTTCAGGATAACTGCCTAGGTACTTAAACCATAAGCCTGTGGGGATTGATACCCACAATGTGGAACTTAAAATATTTTTTTAAGTTTTATTTTTCTGTATTAATAGGAGTTAAATGTTTGATAATAATACCTAATGTGTATAGATAGCAACACACATTATTATTCCAGGCCACAATAAGTCTGAACTAACACGTTGTAAACCATTTTTAACTCTACCATATGGCACTTGACTGGCCCGACATGTGCTTAATGAAGTCGTGTGTTGTAGAGCGCCTTTATTCGTTATTTATGCTAACATTGTTTTTCTTTATAAAAAATTCGGCAATATCCGCCTTATGTTAAGCAGGTACCATAACCTATGTCTGCAATATCAATGGCATTGCTTGCATGTTGCCGATAGAGCAGGACAGAGGAAGAGGAAACCGGCGCTCTCACCCATCGTACGAAACACAACTAATATAAAAAAAACTACTTTAAGCATATCTTATTTCGCTCATATTATTAGGCTACATACAACTTGGCTCTACCAACGCACCGTAAATACGTGATGTAGGCACCTACTTATTACAAGCTCTTTTTTCGACTTTTATTCTACCCTAATATAACCCCAAGGGGTTAATTTTAAAAAATACCTTATTCTCCACATTCGTCGGTATTATGACATTACTTAGGTACTTACTTATATGATATTTTGTAAATATAGATTTACTGTTTATCTAGAACGCGGGATATTTTAGCTAGTAAGCAAATAACTTTATTACCTACTTAAATTCATACGTACGCAGAATCGCTTCAAATAATTATCTAAATAAATTATTTAAATGTTCATCATGATCAATGAATTTTTGGATCTTAAAAATAACTTGCGAGTGGGAACTATGAGAATTTTTAGAATTAGATACTTAAATGAAAAATACTTGTCAACCTAACTTTTGCAGTATAATTTTCTTTAATTTACGATACGATATACACTACGAACATAGTGGACCTGTCCTTTAGATACCAACAAAGCCAGTATCACCCACTTTTTAATATATGAAGTACGAAATATACCAGAGATAGATAAATAAATAATATATTTGTAAAAAAATACAAAACTCGTATTGGCTTTCGGCATTAAATATAAACTGTCCTTTTTGCAGGTACCAGAACGAATTACCAAAGAAGATCAAGTCGAGGGGCAAGGATGCGCACATGATACACGAGGAACTGGTGCAGCTCATGAAATGGAAACAAGCGGTGGGTACCACTTTATTATACTAACATGCGGCGAAACCCGTTCCGTACATTGTTCCACGTGTTGCCGTCCGACGATAAGCACATAATATTATTATGATATGAATCCTACTAATATTATAAATGCGAAAGTTTGTGAGTGTGGATGTATGTATGTATGTATGTATGTTTGTTACTCCTTCACGCAAAAACTGCTGAACTGATTTGGATGAAATTTGGAACACAGATAGATTATAACCGGGATTAACATATAGGATACTTTTTAACCCAATAATCCAATACTACGCGGATGAAGTCGCGGGGCACAGCTAGTTTAAAAAATATTCTTACGATCCGTGACCAAAAATTCCTGAAATATATATCTTCGTCCTTCAGGCCTTAGTCCTTTGGGTACAATTTCGAGCGACGCTGCAGTCAGTAGCAGCAGTGCTGCTTCAACTACAACATTTCTGTCTTTCATTTTCTTGAATTATACGTAATTCAACGATGGCGAGATATGGCACCAGGCAGCACACCCAGATGAGCCTCATATAATAAGAGCACGTGTTATATGGCTCAAAATTGAGTTTTATTATAATAACGAAAAGGTCTAGTTATTGTCTGTGGCGTCAAACACGTCTGGGATTCTACAACTGCAGGAGTCCTCTAGCAAAGTCAGCGTGCTCAAAATTCTACGTTTATTATTATTTGACGACCGCTTGGCGCAGTAGTTCGAGCGTAGGCCGCTCGGCTCACTGCACATGGTGGTTGCGGATTCGATTACCACCGGGGCAAATTGCGGAAATGGCCTTTTCGTAATTTGCCCAAGTCTGGGTGTCACTCGGATCACCCCCAGTCCATTGTACGGTACCTATAGTACAAGCGTTGCTTAATTTGGGACCATACAGTTCGTGAATCAGTCTGGCGATATTGATTTATTTATTACTTGAGGTCGGTACAACATAATATCTTCTTCCTCTACCCCGGTCCCAGTCGCCTCGCTAGTCACTAAACACATTGATCATCATTTCACAAACGTCTTTGTTATAGTCGAGAGAACAATCTCAGCCTCTATAAACATGATTCTTTGAGCGTTTCAACAGATCGATATCTATAGGATGATAGGTATTCATGGGAAAATAATTAATAATAATAATAAATATCGCCCGACCAACTTAAGGGTCCGAAACTAAGCAACGCTTGTACTATGGGTACCGTACAATGGACTGGGGGCAATCCCAGTGACACCCAGACTAAGGTCAGATACGAAAAGACTTTTCTGAAATTTACTCCGGCGGGAATCGAACCCGCAACCACCATGTGCAGTGAGCCGAGCGGTCTACGCTCCAACCACTGCGCCAAGCGGTCGACCGCATAATTGTCAACAACTTTTGTAATTAATATCTATCTATCATCCATTTTGTCTAAAAGGGCAGGCCAAGACTACTGGGTCTAAAAGATGTTGTAGACAAGCTGTTCCGAATCATCTGTTCCTACTGAATACTTCTTTAGTACGAAAGAAACTTAGGCCAGGATGTGGTGAATGACGTCAACTAGTAAACGGGTTAAAATAAGCTCACACAATATCATATAATAAACAATCAGGACCCCATCCGAAACCGGACAAATGTTAAATAGATTAAAGTGATTTATTCGTATGTAAAAGAATGAAGGCGCTGTAATTCGATTTAAGCGCTATGAATAATACATTACTTCGGTTGAATGTTGTGTAATACTTTTGGTTTTATTTCTAATGAGAATCGCGTGCATCCGTGTCGAGTGTCTTGCGTAAAAACCCATACTGGTACTATACATCATTCAACATTGATCAATGACAAACAATCAAAACAAACATTATTAATTTAACTGAATTTCTACAAGTTTTTGTCATCGGTAACACAATTTCTTTGTTAAGTTTGACGAAGCATCACCCTGAAACAGTTGAATTGATTTGAATTTTTGGTACAGAAGTACCTATGTTAAATGGTTTATTCTAGAATTGTATGCGGGTAAATTCTAGTAATTCATAAATTTACTAATGGCACTTTACACCGCTTTTATTTTATTATCATGGGTCTAGTTATCTTGGATATAAACCATTTTATTTAAAACCGTATTCTCCTATTCCAGAGAGGAAGGTTCTATCCACAATTATCATACCTGATCAAAGTGAACACGCCAAGGGCCGTCATGCAAGAGACAAAGAAAGCCTTCCGTAAGCTTCCCAACATCGAGTCTGCGATGACAGCCCTAAGTAATCTGAAGGGCGTGGGGACGGCCACGGCGTCAGCCCTCCTCGCCGCTGCGAGTCCAGACATTGCACCTTTCATGGCCGACGAGTGCGTGCAAGCGATCCCCGAGATGGAAGGAAGCGATTACACTGCCAAGGAATACCTCAATTATGTAAACCATATAAAGACCGTCTGTGATAGGTTAAATAAGGTGAGTTGTGGTATGTTTCTCTGCTCCGTTTGGCAGAGGGCCTAAATGCACCCTGTCGCGTTTGGCAACATCTAGTGATACAGCTATATAACAGTAGTTCAGAATGATTGGAGCACACTTATTTTTGTCTTTAACAATATAAATAATAATAAGAATCGCTTTGCACCAGCTTGCATTGTAACCAAGATTAGCGAGTCGAAATTTCAATGTTTTTTTTTTGCAAACGGCAAATAAAAACAGTTCTCAATTTTGTAGGAACAAAACGGCTGTGGCAAGAAATGGTCGCCGCACATGGTGGAGCTAGCGTTATGGACACACAACATCCTGTCAGACCTGCGGCCGGACCTACTAGGCAAGGAACCCAGGACCGCTGCCCCCACCAATGGAGGATCACCGCTGCCCAGCGATGAGAGCAATCTTGAACCACCATCCACAAACGGAAACGGTAAGAACTTTAGATTCAAAATCAACCCTAGTGCGAGTGGAAGTAGGCTTGTTTCAGTTTGCAAAACTACACCCAATTTATCAGCTCTTTTTATAATCGTACTTAAGTACTCAATGATTGATAGGACAGCGTGTTACAGTTACCTATACCGTTAAAAGATCGGATGACGAGAATCAGATTGCAATAATAATTGCAAGTCATACAATTTCCTTTATAAAGATGTTAATGTTATGAAAAGATTTAAAATGTTGTTTATCAATAAAGCAATTGCAATGTATTGTGTAATTTGTTGTATGGAAACTCAGAGTATAGAATTTGAGAATGGAAATAATCAAACAAATCTGGCAGACTGCGGTTTACATGATATCTCACTGAGTTGGGAGACATGGCCTGTCATCGTTTATTTCTAATGAATACGTAAGATACCCGACTATACTACGGCCAACGAGAATCGATACGAAATGGTATAATGTTCGGGTTCAGGTCGCACACACCCCGCGCTGCCGGGCTCGCCAACGTCGGGGCGGGTATCTTACTAATATAATAAACTACCTGAGCCCGCGACTTCGTCCGCGTGGAATTTAACTTAACCGCTCCCGCGTTCAAAGCCCGCGCGACCGGACCCATTTGTTTTTTTTTTTGTCTTTCTAAAATAAAATTAGCCTAAGTTACTCCTTATAACAACAGCTATCTGCCAGTGAAAGTCCCGTCAAAATCGGTCCAGCCTTTTCGGAGATTACCCGGAACAAACACACAGACAGACAGATATATTTTTTTTAAATCGCGTTTTTTGATATAGGTGTCGTATGTCCTTTCATATGCATTTAGTGAAATGGTGTTATTTTGATATTACAAACACACACCAATTTTATTTATTTGTATAGATAGATGAATAATATTATGAAGGCGAAACGTTAAAAGCATGTAGGTAATTTAATGAACTAATTTATCCATTTTCGTATCACTATAGGTATATGTCCAGCCGTGGACAAGTATAGGATGATGATGATGATAGGTATATTATTATTATTGACCATGGTATAGTTTTGATATGTCCAACTCTAGATCATCCCAGGTCCAACTGTACCATTCACCAAAGGTATAGAGGAAGGACATCTTTAGACTATGATCTTATCATTCAATCGTTGGATTTACGAAAATACTTCTTGTTTATGACGAAACTCATCAACCATGGTCATGGCTATGTTATGTTATGGTTTATTCTTACAAAACAGGTACTCTACCCACGCACAATCGAGTTTGCCGCGATGTATAGAATCAATTTGTATTTATGTCCGTGTCCGATCGTCCATATTCGTTGGGGATAATTCACTTGCCTTTCACATCAGCATCTTCCATATGATATACTATTCTATCTATATATATATAACTAAAAGGTGACTGACTGACTGACTGACTGACATAGTGATCTATCAACGCACAGCCCAAACCACTGGACAGATCGGGCTGAAATTTGGCATGCAGGTAGATGTTATGACGTATGCATCCGCTAAGAATGGATTTTGATTAATTCTACCCCCAAGGGTATAAAATAGGGGACGAAAGTTTGTATGAAACTTTGTCAATTAAATCCCAGGCGGACGAAGTCGCAGGCACAGCTAGTTATATTTATAACGTTTAAAAAATATAACAACAGATAATCAGTCTTATTAGGTGAAACCCCGAGACGACAGTTTAATTAAAATAATAATGTTAATAGGCAATTTTTGTGCCGCATCAGATACTTTTAATAAAGAAGACGGAGAGAATCAATAGTATTGAGGTATTGTGTTTTTTTTAATTATAAAACATATATTTTCCCATAATATCCCAGTCAATTAAATTTAGATCAAGAAAAACCTAATAAGTATTATTTATATTATTGACTAGCGGCCCGCCCCGGCTTCGCACGGGTACATTGCGGTTAATTTATTCGAGTTTTAGTAAGGATCCCTAATATTTTTGAAAATTTATATAGCCTATGTCACCCGGGGATAGTGTAGCTTCCCAACAGTGAAAGAATTTTTCAAATCGATTCAGTAGTTTCGGAGCCTATTCATTACAATCAAACAAACAAAGTTTTCCTCTTTATAATATTAGTGTGATAAAATGTTCTTCTTCATTTTTATCTTTGGCAACTATCTTCTTGAAACTAGATACACTGTTATTGAACGCTACTGTGCAAAGGCGATACAAATATACGTAAGGGTTTATTTGCATAGTGCGACAGCCCGCATGCATCGAACAACGCAGGATGTCTTGGATAATCGAATGCGGGACCCGACAAACTTGTGCGATAAAATGTGACCACATAATAAAAAGTAGGTACCAATTTGTGGGAAGGAAGTCTGCCAGACCGAAATAGGATGTTGCCGGCCAATGGGTGCCTGAAATAGGCCCAAGAAACGTTGCCCGGCCAAGAATGGAGCAAAAATTGCCAAGCAAGAAGAGTTGTGGGTGAGACCTTTGCCCAGGGTTGGGACGATTGAGGTTGGAATAAAACTGAAATAAGTTATGGTTAGCTACAAGCTAAATAATATTTATCAGTTTATTTTCAATAAAATTATATGTAATATTATATTTAAATTGACAAAATTAATATTGCTACAATAGTTGTTTGCTAAAATAAAATGCGTGACCCAATTGTTTGTGACCGCCGCTGATATATTTATATAAACAATATAATTGATAATATACATTGTTTATAATAGGTACGTAATTAAAACACGATTTCCTTAAAGCCGGTACTATCGAAGTTCCGCTACTGTTTCCTGTTGTAATGCCAGCATTAAAATAACAATGCAGAAATAAATATGGCTAATCGTTGTATTGTCTTTTATACATATTTTATGAGTTATTTATAATCGTTCGTTGTACCAGGCATTAATTATAAGCTTTCAACAACCGCTTTACCATCAAGGTCTCTTTTACTCTGTGGATATCGGACGAGATAATAGAAAATCTATGTTTCTGCTCATTCAAGTAAATCGAATGTAGTACCTACATATGTGTTGGGCCTAGGGTTTGAAAAGTACATTGGGAGTTGGGACCTAACACTATTAGAAAAATGTGGGTCTACAACAGTGCACCCTCGGGCAATAGCGAAAGACCACCGTGTAGAAATCTTTGGGGGATGCTAACATTCATCTAAGACACTTCGGTTGATGGTTGGTAAGGTCCAAATTCGTCTGATTGTTCCAGGAAAACTAGGTTCAGACTCTGTGAACGAGGACACGCCGACATCATGCACGGAAGACTCAATGGACGCCAAAGCCGCGTCCCCCGCCACGCCCGCCACCCCCGCCTCCCCCTCAGACAACTCGGACTCTGCCTTCAGCACGCCGCGCGGCAAACGGTAACTATACACTAACGATTAGCAATTTTACTTGACACTTTATGAAAAAAGGAATAGAAACCAATATAAAACATGGAGTGAGAGATCAAATGCACTCAATCAATAAAAGTTCGTAGAACACCTGCCTAATATCATATTATGGCACATCACTAGAAGCTGTGTTTTAACCGACTTCAAAAAAGGAGGATATTTATCCGTCAATTATGGCCCGATTTTTTTTTAAAGGGTATACTCTTCAGGTGGTCCCACATAAATTTCATCAAAATCGTTTCAGTAGTTTAAGAGATATGGTAAATTTTTTGGGTACCTGCCCCTACTTGCTTCACTTGGCAGGTCCCTAATTATTACTGGATTTTTAGTGCACCCAGGTATTTTTAGTCACTTGATTTTTTAATAACGGTCCGTCAGTTTATCGTTTAATAGATGCCAGTATTGTAATGTTATGTTATTATTGTTGGCTCAGACAAATTGAGGAGGCAAGTTCAGAAGAGAACTCCCTGGGCGACTCGTCGGACGCGGCCCTCCCAGCGAAGAAACTCCGGAAAGCAACTCACTGACATCCGCACACTCCCACCAAGCGTCTCTCGTGCGCGTATAAATAGCTTTCTAGAGTAAAATATTGTACCTAGGTAATTTATTTTTCAATTCCGTTTAATTTTAACTTAGCGTTAAGTTTAAGATTACCGGTCGATTTTGTAAGTTTTATAGGGTATTAATAATTTCGGATGCGTTCCGACTCGCCGTCGCGTCGGGCGCGCTCCCCGCGAGTGTGAGATTGTACAATATATCGATGTGAGTGCATGTTCGGAGCGGCCCGCCGCCGGGCCTAGTTAGGTTTCGTTTGTAATAAGTTTAACGTTCGAACGGTCGCATCCCGCGAGACATTCCAGTAATTGTATCGAGTAGTGGCGGCGAGGGCTCGCCCGCCGCCCGCCGGAACCAGACCAGGGGGCTTACTACAAGTTTTAGCATCAAACACCAATCAAAGGGTCGAATCTTTTTATACATTTCACACCAGCGCCTCTAGCGGAATGTCTGAAGACATTCGATCACCCATTCGATATTTGAATGTGTTAAAAATTTATAGTAATCCCCCAGATGCCTTGCGAGGCCGCGAGGCCCTCACTCACACCATTGCCTTATGACACAGTCTGCCCGCAGAGTTTATATGCAACAAGATGATACAAAGGTCGTGTTACCCGGGCACCGGGCACACGGGCCCACAATGTAGTTTTTATTGAACAAATATAAGATATTAATTTTATAATGTGGCCTTTTTTATTTATGTACCCAATAAAACCAGCGTTGCTTATACCTATTCATTTATTCACAACTTAAGTGGTCCTAGTTGTTCCATTATAAAACGATGTAATTTGCCCTTGTGGTTAAAATTGCTCGTAAAAATTTCGTGTTCGACAAGTTAACTATTAGCTTGACATTGCTGTAAATTCATATTTTACCTTCAATACAGTACAGTCAGTTCATTTCACGGAGACACGTGAATGATTGCAAATTGACCCCATATGCGACTGCCATAAGAGTCACGGCACGCGTCTTCGTGAAAAGTACGAACTATAAACGGCTCTAAATATTAAACATCGGCTTTTAGAAATAGATACTCGGGTAACTTCGGCACCGTAGAGCGTCAACTCTGTCACTCGGAGCTATGTGACGTTTTGTTGCTGACTTGACAGCTGTCAATGCTTCGTGCGAGAAAGAAGACGCTCTACACGAAGCCGAAGCCAGACGATTTTTTCTTTCTATCGTCGATGATTAATACTGCCGGAAACTTACAGCTTATATTTTGGAGACTTGATTACTCGATCGGTAACCCCGCTCTATAGTTAGGAATGAGCAAAGAACGCTTTGTTTGTCAAGCAATGTTGACCCTCAAGCATCTAAGTACCCATACTACGTGACCGGTTCAGGGGAGGAGAAGGTCTTCTAAATACCATACTTGGTCATCAGGGCAGGGGAGGGCTTAGGTTTTTGTGACGAAGTATTAAAAAATGATTGAAAACCGTATTTATGAAATGAACCTCTACGTGAAAAGTAGAGAGGGAGTAGTATATGCCAAGACCCCCCGTCTTGGCATATACTACGGGTGATCACCAAGGAGGGAAGGAGATAAAACATTTTAAAAAATGGGTCACGTAGTATAGCAAAGCACGCTTTGTTTGACAAGCAGTTTTGACCCCTTAAGCATCTAATGCGGTGGTTCGACATCCTGCTGCAGCTGGGGATAGAGGGTGGCGACCCTGGTGCCGGCGGCCATCCTGCCCGCGAAGTCGGGGCGGCGCGGCGGCCGCGGGGCGCCCAGCAGCGCGTCCAGCGCGTTGCGCGGCGTCCACACGTCTGCGGCGCCACTACCCCCACCCCCCCCGCTCGCGCCGCTCGTCGACCCGTTCCCGGACCCCACGGGGGACAGGGGAGAATCCGTCGTCGCACGTATCACTGTCGCACGAGATTCACCTGAAAACAATGTGTTCAAATTCCGAAAATGTTCCGTCTAAAGTACGAATCACATCGAACGGAGCTCAGCGGAGCGCATTGACAATTTAAGGTTCCTATTTCCGACGACAGCGACGGAATCCAGTGGCAAAGTGCGTACCTCGGTGGAATAATGAACTTTATTTAACTTTAAAGACACCTCAATTTCCTTTATCGCAATAAAAATGCGGTCCACTCGATGCGAATCGTACATAAGTAGCAAAAATTTAGTATAATTCTGAAATAGGACTACTAAACTACAAGCTCATTACGCTATGACTACTGAACTACTAATTGAAACCTACCAATTACCTACTTACAATGCATAAAAAACGATAAAGAAAAAAATCGTTTACCTATAAACAGCGTAAACAAAATTTGTGATGGCACTATGTGTTATATAAACCAATGATAAACAATGCGAATTGGGATTTCATTGACCTTCCAAAAAGTCACGCAGTTGGGACGTAAAAAAGTTTGCACGCAACAAAAATATTGCAAAAAAAACCCTATAAAAATGTGTGCGGTGTAGTAATCAAAAATGAAAATTTTGGGATTCTACGCAGACACTATTGAGAAAAATGAGTTTTGAATTTCGACCGCGAGAATCGATCTAATCACACCGTATCGTAGACAATAAGCTCGGGAGTATATCACGCTAAACGGAAATGGCACATTCTTAGATTTAAGTTTGTTAATGGCCTTCAAGCGCTTGAGCTAACTTTTATATATTTCGAAAGCGCGTTCCAATGTAAAGTGTAAAGTGTAAAGTGTGCAGTGTACAGTGTACAGTAGTATAGTGTAGTCACAGTCGGCGGCGCGGCGGCGTGCACGCGCACCAGCGCTACCAGTGTGCAGTGTACAGTAGTACAGTGTAGTGTAGGTACCGTCGGCAGCGTGGTTGTTGTGCGCGCGACACTCGAGCAGCACGCGCAGCAGCGCGCGGTGCGGCGGCGTGCGCACGCACCAGCGCTGCCAGTGTACAGTGTACAGTGTACAGTAGTAGAGTGTAGTGTAGGTACCGTCGGCGGCGTGGTTGATGTGCGCGCGACACTCGAGCAGCACGCGCAGCAGCGCGCGGTGCGGCGGCGCGGCGGCGTGCGCACGCACCAGCGCTGCCAGTGTACAGTGTACAGTAGTAGAGTGTAGTGTAGGTACCGTCGGCGGCGTGGTTGTTGTGCGCGCGACACTCGAGCAGCACGCGCAGCAGCGCGCGGTGCGGCGGCGCGGCGGCGTGCGCGCGCACCAGCGCTGCCAGTGTACAGTGTACAGTAGTATAGTGTAGTGTAGGTACCGTCGGCGGCGTGGTTGTTGTGCGCGCAACACTCGAGCAGCACGCGCAGCAGCGCGCGGTACGGCGGCGAGGCGGCGTGCGCGCGCACCAGCGCTGCCAGTGTACAGTGTACAGTAGTATAGTGTAGTGTAGGTACCGTCGGCGGCGTGGTTGTTGTGCGCGCGACACTCGAGCAGCACGCGCAGCAGCGCGCGGTGCGGCGGCGCGGCGGCGTGCGCACGCACCAGCGCTGCCAGTGTACAGTGTACAGTGTACAGTGTACAGTAGTAGAGTGTAGTGTAGGTACCGTCGGCGGCGTGGTTGTTGTGCGCGCGACACTCGAGCAGCACGCGCAGCAGCGCGCGGTGCGGCGGCGCGGCGGCGTGCGCACGCACCAGCGCTGCCAGTGTACAGTGTACAGTGTACAGTAGTAGAGTGTAGTGTAGGTACCGTCGGCGGCGTGGTTGTTGTGCGCGCGACACTCGAGCAGCACGCGCAGCAGCGCGCGGTGCGGCGGCGCGGCGGCGTGCGCGCGCACCAGCGCTGCCAGTGTACAGTGTACAGTGTACAGTAGTAGAGTGTAGTGTAGGTACCGTCGGCGGCGTGGTTGTTGTGCGCGCGACACTCGAGCAGCACGCGCAGCAGCGCGCGGTGCGGCGGCGCGGCGGCGTGCGCGCGCACCAGCGCTGCCAGTGTACAGTGTACAGTGTACAGTGTACAGTAGTAGAGTGTAGTGTAGGTACCGTCGGCGGCGTGGTTGTTGTGCGCGCGACACTCGAGCAGCACGCGCAGCAGCGCGCGGTGCGGCGGCGCGGCGGCGTGCGCGCGCACCAGCGCTGCCAGTGTACAGTGTACAGTAGTATAGTGTAGTGTAGGTACCGTCGGCGGCGTGGTTGTTGTGCGCGCGACACTCGAGCAGCACGCGCAGCAGCGCGCGGTGCGGCGGCGCGGCGGCGTGCGCGCGCACCAGCGCTGCCAGTGTACAGTAGTATAGTGTAGTGTAGGTACCGTCGGCGGCGTGGTTGTTGTGCGCGCGACACTCGAGCAGCACGCGCAGCAGCGCGCGGTGCGGCGGCGCGGCGGCGTGCGCGCGCACCAGCGCTGCCAGTGTACAGTGTACAGTAGTATAGTGTAGTGTAGGTACCGTCGGCGGCGTGGTTGTTGTGCGCGCGACACTCGAGCAGCACGCGCAGCAGCGCGCGGTGCGGCGGCGCGGCGGCGTGCGCGCGCACCAGCGCTGCCAGTGTACAGTGTACAGTAGTATAGTGTAGTGTAGGTACCGTCGGCGGCGTGGTTGTTGTGCGCGCGACACTCGAGCAGCACGCGCAGCAGCGCGCGGTGCGGCGGCGCGGCGGCGTGCGCACGCACCAGCGCTGCCAGTGTACAGTGTACAGTGTACAGTAGTAGAGTGTAGTGTAGGTACCGTCGGCGGCGTGGTTGTTGTGCGCGCGACACTCGAGCAGCACGCGCAGCAGCGCGCGGTGCGGCGGCGCGGCGGCGTGCGCACGCACCAGCGCTGCCAGTGTACAGTGTACAGTGTACAGTAGTAGAGTGTAGTGTAGGTACCGTCGGCGGCGTGGTTGTTGTGCGCGCGACACTCGAGCAGCACGCGCAGCAGCGCGCGGTGCGGCGGCGCGGCGGCGTGCGCGCGCACCAGCGCTGCCAGTGTACAGTGTACAGTGTACAGTAGTATAGTGTAGTGTAGGTACCGTCGGCGGCGTGGTTGTTGTGCGCGCGACACTCGAGCAGCACGCGCAGCAGCGCGCGGTGCGGCGGCGCGGCGGCGTGCGCGCGCACCAGCGCTACCAGTGTACAGTGTACAGTAGTATAGTGTAGTGTAGGTACCGTCGGCGGCGTGGTTGTTGTGCGCGCGACACTCGAGCAGCACGCGCAGCAGCGCGCGGTGCGGCGGCGCGGCGGCGTGCGCGCGCACCAGCGCTGCCAGTGTACAGTGTACAGTAGTATAGTGTAGTGTAGGTACCGTCGGCGGCGTGGTTGTTGTGCGCGCGACACTCGAGCAGCACGCGCAGCAGCGCGCGGTGCGGCGGCGCGGCGGCGTGCGCGCGCACCAGCGCTGCCAGTGTACAGTGTACAGTAGTATAGTGTAGTGTAGGTACCGTCGGCGGCGTGGTTGTTGTGCGCGCAACACTCGAGCAGCACGCGCAGCAGCGCGCGGTACGGCGGCGAGGCGGCGTGCGCGCGCACCAGCGCTGCCAGTGTACAGTGTACAGTAGTATAGTGTAGTGTAGGTACCGTCGGCGGCGTGGTTGTTGTGCGCGCGACACTCGAGCAGCACGCGCAGCAGCGCGCGGTGCGGCGGCGCGGCGGCGTGCGCACGCACCAGCGCTGCCAGTGTACAGTGTACAGTGTACAGTGTACAGTAGTAGAGTGTAGTGTAGGTACCGTCGGCGGCGTGGTTGTTGTGCGCGCGACACTCGAGCAGCACGCGCAGCAGCGCGCGGTGCGGCGGCGCGGCGGCGTGCGCACGCACCAGCGCTGCCAGTGTACAGTGTACAGTGTACAGTAGTAGAGTGTAGTGTAGGTACCGTCGGCGGCGTGGTTGTTGTGCGCGCGACACTCGAGCAGCACGCGCAGCAGCGCGCGGTGCGGCAGCGCGGCGGCGTGCGCGCGCACCAGCGCTGCCAGTGTACAGTGTACAGTGTACAGTAGTAGAGTGTAGTGTAGGTACCGTCGGCGGCGTGGTTGTTGTGCGCGCGACACTCGAGCAGCACGCGCAGCAGCGCGCGGTGCGGCGGCGCGGCGGCGTGCGCGCGCACCAGCGCTGCCAGTGTACAGTGTACAGTGTACAGTGTACAGTAGTAGAGTGTAGTGTAGGTACCGTCGGCGGCGTGGTTGTTGTGCGCGCGACACTCGAGCAGCACGCGCAGCAGCGCGCGGTGCGGCGGCGCGGCGGCGTGCGCGCGCACCAGCGCTGCCAGTGTACAGTGTACAGTAGTATAGTGTAGTGTAGGTACCGTCGGCGGCGTGGTTGTTGTGCGCGCGACACTCGAGCAGCACGCGCAGCAGCGCGCGGTGCGGCGGCGCGGCGGCGTGCGCGCGCACCAGCGCTGCCAGTGTACAGTAGTATAGTGTAGTGTAGGTACCGTCGGCGGCGTGGTTGTTGTGCGCGCGACACTCGAGCAGCACGCGCAGCAGCGCGCGGTGCGGCGGCGCGGCGGCGTGCGCGCGCACCAGCGCTGCCAGTGTACAGTGTACAGTAGTATAGTGTAGTGTAGGTACCGTCGGCGGCGTGGTTGTTGTGCGCGCGACACTCGAGCAGCACGCGCAGCAGCGCGCGGTGCGGCGGCGCGGCGGCGTGCGCGCGCACCAGCGCTGCCAGTGTACAGTGTACAGTAGTATAGTGTAGTGTAGGTACCGTCGGCGGCGTGGTTGTTGTGCGCGCGACACTCGAGCAGCACGCGCAGCAGCGCGCGGTGCGGCGGCGCGGCGGCGTGCGCACGCACCAGCGCTGCCAGTGTACAGTGTACAGTGTACAGTAGTAGAGTGTAGTGTAGGTACCGTCGGCGGCGTGGTTGTTGTGCGCGCGACACTCGAGCAGCACGCGCAGCAGCGCGCGGTGCGGCGGCGCGGCGGCGTGCGCACGCACCAGCGCTGCCAGTGTACAGTGTACAGTGTACAGTAGTAGAGTGTAGTGTAGGTACCGTCGGCGGCGTGGTTGTTGTGCGCGCGACACTCGAGCAGCACGCGCAGCAGCGCGCGGTGCGGCGGCGCGGCGGCGTGCGCGCGCACCAGCGCTGCCAGTGTACAGTGTACAGTGTACAGTAGTATAGTGTAGTGTAGGTACCGTCGGCGGCGTGGTTGTTGTGCGCGCGACACTCGAGCAGCACGCGCAGCAGCGCGCGGTGCGGCGGCGCGGCGGCGTGCGCGCGCACCAGCGCTACCAGTGTACAGTGTACAGTAGTATAGTGTAGTGTAGGTACCGTCGGCGGCGTGGTTGTTGTGCGCGCGACACTCGAGCAGCACGCGCAGCAGCGCGCGGTGCGGCGGCGCGGCGGCGTGCGCGCGCACCAGCGCCTCCAGCTCGGCCCACACCTGCCGCCACTGCTCTTCGCGCCGCCCGCTCGACTTGCCCCTGCACCGGCACACACACCCTCCTTAGGGAACATACCCATACAAGGTGACCCGTTGAGGGGGAGGGAGGTCTTCAAAATACCACGCTTGGTCACAGGGGCGGGGGGCTTAGGTTTTTGTCACGTACTCAATATCCTCTAGGAAAATCTCGCACTTCTTCGAGCTGTATTCAAATATGACACGCATCGTTTCCAAAAAAGGATTAACAACCGTATTTGTGAATTACTACGTGAAAAGAAGAGGGGCATTGGCATACACTACGGCTGGTCACTGAGGGGGGAGGAGGATAAAAATTGAAAAATAATGTGTGACGTAGTATGGGTATGTTCCCTTAGCCCCCGAACGGGTATTCACAGACATTCTAAACAGTCCAGTGATTTTGCACACCCACTTTCCAACATCATTATAAACAAAATATAAATTGAAGTCGCATCGCCGCTGAAAACACGGAGTTTTTATCCAAGATCCATATTACTTACTACCTACGTAAAATAACTGTGGCCTCTAAAGCTTAAAAATAACACAACACAGTCCTTACTTTATATTATAAACTAGCTGAGCCCGCGACTTCGTGCGCGTGGAATTTAACTTAACAAAAAAGGTCGCTCCCGCGTTCTCAGCCCGCGCGACAGGACCTATTTTTTAAAATTTTGTTTTACTAAAATAAAAGTAGCCTAAGTTATTGCTTATAACATCAGCTATCTACCAGTGAAATTCCCGTCAAAATCGGTCCAGCCGTTTCGGAGATACTCTTTGATTTCATGTGTTTTTATTTTTTTACGCGGAACCCTAATTGTTTTTCTAAAATTAAAGTAGCCTAAGTTACTCCTTAAAACCTCAGCTATCTGCCAGTGAAAGTCCCGTCAAAATCGGTCCAGCCGTTTCGGAGATTACCCGGAACAAACACACAGACAGACAGACAGACAGACCAATTTTGTTTTAATCGCGATTTTGTTATAGGTGTCGTATGTACTTTTATATGTATTTAGTGAAAAGGTGTTATTTTGATATTACAAACAGACACTCCAATTTTATTTATTTGTATAGATGCGAAAGTAACTCTGTCTCTCTGTCGCGCTTTCACGCCAAAAGTACTTAAAAGAAATTTGGTACACAGTTAGTCTAGAGCCTGAGAAAGGATATCTATAGGCTTTTTAAAAAGGGTTATAAGGGGTTTAAAGGGGGGGATGAAAAGTTGTATGGAAGTATCGTCATTTTTTGAGCTAGAAGCTTGAAACTTATTCTTAGGATGTTAATGCGATGTAAATAAATATGACATTCATAGTTTGTAAAAGTTTTACCCTCAAGGGTGTAAAATAACAATAGGGAATAAGGGATGAAAGTTTGTATGGAAACATGTAAGGTTTATGTGAATGTTTTATAAGTTTGCGACAAGAGACACAATATTAGAGCTATTCTGATGTAACATTTAAAGAGTCATTACAAACACTATGCCACGCGGACGAAGTCGCGGGCACATCTATCCGTTGAGCGAGATAACCACGCCTTCACCCTTCCAAAACACACCTAAACCAGCTTAAAGTGCGCGCTATCTCGTCAGATGAATCTGTAAACAATATCTATGACAGAAAATACTTCACATAATATTAAATAAACTCACCTCATGTTAGATGGCAGCTGTGTGCTCGGAAACTCGTGCCGAGATTCCATAGCCAATAGGGACAGAAGGACATTCCGGCAGGTGTCTACTTCCTCTTCTGTCAACGTCTCTTGCACCACTAGACGCGTTAGTGGCTCTAGAACCTACAAAACACGTAACACTGAAATAATACCACATAGGAACGCTATTCTCCTCATTGGGTCCCAACTTCGATTATCTATCATCTTCTCGACGAGTCCTAACTTAATGGACTATCAGTAGCCTCAAAAAGCTCCAACACTGATTTTGGAAAACTTGTTTTGACGGTTTTGTAAGTTTTTTGCTCCCACTACGCTAGATGGATTAAGAAAAATAATTTTCAAACAGCATTAGAGTTACCACTTATCAGACTTTCGAAGGCCTCTGCAGTACGAATAGATCTTTTACTACACAGGCTAGGTAGAGAAGAGACTTATTTTATCACTATTGTTATTTTTTAACCCCCGACGAAAAAAGAGGGATGTATACCTGTGTGTCGGTGTGTAACGCCCAAGCGGATGAACCGATTTTAATTTTGTTTATATTGTTAGAGAGGTATTCTGATCGAGAGTAATCTTACCTATGTTTGAAAATAGGTTCAGCCGTTTGAATATTAGCAGCTCTTTTGTAATATAAAACGTCGCCGCATCGGGGGTTTTCACAACATTAAATTTTCTTTGCATTACTCACCGATCCCAAATTGAATATGAGTGTGGAAGATATAGTGAGCGGCCAGTACGTAGTGTGTCGCTGTAGGCGCGCTCGGGCACGCGTGTTGGCGCCTGAACCACGCATCGGATGCAATCTGTTCTGTTGCATTAGAGCACCGAATTCCTTTATTCTGTGTAGAAAAGTAAAATAAATAAAGAGCGAACCTGAATTTGACCACGAAAGAATTTGAGGATTTCTACTGTAAATACAGATAAAAACTTTTTATATACATTATCATGTAGACATCAAAGCAATACTAAGTGTGTTTGTTTAGCAAATAACGATAGGAACTAATTTTAAGACGAAACTAGAGTAAAATATTTTCACATGCATCCTGTTGCAAGGAAATATTGGACATTTATCTTATTTTGTAATACTGAAAACTGGATACAAAATGTAATAATTCCCTAACATTACTACACCGAATTTCCTGACTTATCTTTATGATTTTAAAATTCCGTGGTACATATAAATAATATAAACGGCTTGACCGACTTTGATGTCTTTTTTTGTACTTGTAGAGTCCTGGATGGTTCTTAATTACAGGCTGTTGTCGACATAAAGACAATAAAAATCTACGGCGGCGAAACTGCAGGAAAACGATAATAACATATTATATAGAATCCATTGCTGAATAGTCATGAATATAAAGGGGTACCTGTAATCGGTGACCCTGCCGCCGGCGCCCTCCGAGAGGGCGGGCGGGTCGTCGTAGGGCGTGCGGCCGCCCAGCGCGCCGATCCACAGCTCGCCGCCCTGCGCCGCCAGCACGTGCGACGCGGACCGGCCGCCGCCCTTCCTACACAACACAACCCACTTGCATTGTACTCCAATATTTAGAGATTTATTTATTGGACACACTGTATTTGGTTTACAGTCTTACGCCAAGAGACAGATACGTCTAAAAATCAATGACTAAATATTAACATTTAAATACGGTTATGAGTGTTTACGTTATCAAATTAAATAGGGAAGCCTAGGAATTTAGATCGTTTTAGATGTTTAAAAATAAGGAAAAAAAAATGTAGGTACTCTTAGGGTCGACGAGAGTCAATTTTGAACACAGAAAACGTTATATATAAAAGTGTGCTCAGTGGAGTTTACTAAGAATTGAGAACATGCGAGTTAATGACGACAGAGATTATGGAATATGACGACCATGATGTGAAATACCGTGAAACAGTTCACTACAAGATGATGCCATCCACAGACCAATGAGACAAGATCGCTTAGGTCCACTATTGGATCAGAATGCAATCGTCAATAAAGTTGGCCGGGTATCGGGGAAGTCAGTTTAAGGATGAGCCATGAATGGACCAATAAAATTGACATGTTCGGTCATTCATATGAAGTGGCAATGCATATATGTATTAGGCGAGCGGGGTTCATATGGGATCGCGATGTGTTGATGTAATCGGGAGTGAGCCCATAAAGTCCAGCAGTGAACATGTGCCAAGTGATGGATCGATAGAGGAAGATATAGGGCGCCGTGTACCTGGGCACCTCGAGCGTGACGGAGCGGCCGTTGAGCAGGAAGTTGACGAGGCAGGCGGAGGGGCGTGACGCCACGTCTGCCGGCGTGACGCGCCACAGCGCCCCCGCGCACCCGCCCGCGCCCCCCTCCGCGCCGCGCGGCGTCCACCACCGCAGCACCACCTGAGTACCGCGGAACGCACCGCGTCACGTCACACGTCACCGCTACACACACTCTTAGGCCCGTATAGTCCCAAACTAAGCAACGGTTGTTCTATGGGTACCTTACAATGAACTGGGGGCGATCCCAGTGACACCTAGACCTGGGGAAAATTACGAAAGGGCCATTTTCGAAATTTACCCCAGCGGGAATCGAACCCGCAACCACCATGTGCAGTGATAAATCGATCTCAAGTCTGAGAACGATATTGGTACGCTTTTGACATGTAATTTTGTATTGGAATGACATTTCCAAGATCGCTCTCAGACTTACTTGAGATCCATTTATTAACCCCCGACGAAAAAAGAGGGGTGTTATAAGTTTAACATGTGTATCTGTGTATTTGTGTGTCTGTGTATCTGTGTGTCTGTGTATCTGTGTATCTGTGTATCTGTGTATCTGTGTGTCTGTCTGTGGCAACGTAGCGCCCAAGCTGATGAACCGATTTCAATTTTGTTTCTTTTGTTAGATAGGTATTCTGATCGAGAGTGTTCTTAGCTATGTTTCATGAAAATCGGTTCAGCCGTTTGAAGATCATAAGCTCTTTTGTAGGTAAAAAAGCCACATTCGCGGCCAAAACGAACTTCCACGGCTCGAATCCGTTCGAAATTTGGGCTCATTGGAATAATATATTTGCATCACTTGAGAACGGCTGAAACGATTTCGCTTTATTATATTTTTAAATGATCGTAATAGTCTGAACTGGCTTTTTACAATATTATAAATTTGAAAAGTTTCCCGGATTCTGGAAAAAAATGATATTTTATCAATTTTTATATGAGATTTGTGTATGAACTAAAGACGTTCCATAAGTCAAGTTTGAAATGATGGATACGCGCATGCGTTAAATTTATTTTATTTTGTTAATGGTCATGGAATATTACGCAATAATAATTCTAGAGGGCGCTGCTCCGCCATTGAGAAAAAATACAGAAAAACAAATCTAATTTAAAATAATTTAAGCGTTATTGAAAATTCTTCCCCTGGGCTGCTCCCGTCCACCTGAACCAGAGTTATTACATCAAATTGAATCATAATTGATAATCTTTTACTAGGAATTAAACCTCCGTGGAATCAATATTTAGATTCGTTGTCTATTCTAATGTCAATGATTATAATGTCATAACAAGATAATGTCTCATACTTTTACACAGATTTTCTGTTGACTATTGTACATTGCATTAGTTATCTTAGATTGTAAATGAGGAAGCCAAAACGACTGATGTAAATGGCATCGAAACTAGTTGTACCAGATGAATTTGCGAGATGAGCTATGAATACTGAGCTACGGGAGCTACGCATATCTCGCTCACTTATATATTTGGAAGAACTACTAGGTAAAGTATACATTAGATAAAAAGGTCGTCGCATCGGGGGTTTTTAAATTTTCAATTTAGAGTTATTAATACGGGCCTTACCGCCACTGGTTCGTGGAGTGAAACATCTAATGCCGCGGGTCAGACCGGATATTGGCATGGCAAAAACGGTCGAAATTCTGAGTCAATGAAAAACCTACTTGATAATTTCGCCATAATATTTATTTTCGTTAAAATTGTCTAATTGACCGCATGTCCATTTAGCGGAGTGTGGGCTCAAAACTCGAACGTCGAACTTTTTTTTATTTTATTTTGGTATTAAATTGTTTTTATCAAATATAGATTCTTTTTTTAAATCTGAATGCTAAAGTAAACAACCTTTCTTGCATATTTTCAATACAAAATAGTTTCGATGTTCTTCAAAAGATTCCTCAAAAACGCTGTAAGATAATCATAAACCAAGCACTCACAGATTCTGCAGCCTCGGCGGCGGTTTGAGCAGCTCGTAGCCCCGCATGAGCCTCCAACGAATGTATTATTTCTACGTCATAATTGGCACTTGAACTCGCGTTTTGTTCTTCCTACAATAGTAAATAAATAGATACAACATTTGTCGATCTAGAGTCTAGAGATTAAGGTGAAGGCGCCTGTCTAGCCCGCGAAATTCAAAATTTTCGAGTGTTTTTATAGTTTATCGAAAATCTGAAAACATCTAAGACAACATTTTGTTATTTGCGACAGACACAGTATGCAGTGCGTTTATTAATACATTTATTTTACTCAATGTGCCTTTTATTATTCACAGATTTTGAAAAAAAACTAAAAAACCTCAAATAATTTGAACTTCGCGGGCTAGATGGGCGCTTCAGCCTTAAGGCACATATAACAGAACAACAATTTTGAAAATGTTCATCTTCCTGTCTGTTTGTTCCAGCTAATCTCCGAAACGTCTGGAATGATTTTGACGGGACTTTCACTAGCAGACAGCTGATGTTATGAGGAGTAACTTAGGTTACTTTTATTCTATCGATGTTTTTTTTTTTACTGACTTTATGTTGTTGGCCAGAATGGTCATAACAACTTCACCCGGACAGCGGGCGAACGCAAGTGCGCTCCAGTCAGAGGGGCAGGGGGGCAGCTAGCTCAAGGGGGCCGCAAGGGACACAGCCTCGGCTTGGGCCACTGCCGAGAGAGTCGGCGGGGTAAAACTAGCACCGAACACTATAGTGCCACGCGGGCGGAGCCACGGGCTAAACTCGTAGACTATAAATATTCATACCTTCATAGGAATACCGGTGACAGTGGTGGTAGCCAGTTCATAATGCGGCAACACGAGACGGCCCAGTAGGTTCGCGAGCGCGCTGGCCCGCGCCACAATCACTTCCACATCCATCAGACCACCGCCCATCTGTCGAGACATTCCACGCGATTCAAACTTTTACCTCCTTATTAATAAATAATAAGTGTCGCCAGACTGACACACTAACTGTATGGTCCCAAGCTAAGCAACGCTTGTACCATGGGTACCGAACAATGGACTGCGAACAATGGACTGGGAGCGATCCCAGTGACACCGAGACCTGGGCAAATTACGAAAAGGCCATTTCCGAAATTTGACCCGGCGGGAATCTAATCCACAACCACCATGTGCAGTGAGCCGAGCGGCCTACGCTCGTACCACTGCGCCAAGCGCTCGTCAAATAAACGCGATATACCTAGCGGGTGAATAGTTATACACCGAATTATCTCTTTCTGTCTGCAGTAATTTGACATTCGAATGAAGGAGACAAAGCACGGTGTAACCATACAACAGCTAAAATGTTTATTAATAAAGTGGTAAAAGCTTTGATAAAGGATTCTTTTATCAAAGGGTAAAAGTCCTTCACTTGAGTATACCACTGTAAATTACATGCAATAAGTTCCCCCTAATTCCAAAACATCCTTATGTCTATGAAGATAAAATTGATTTTAATATTACAAATACCTTAGTCAGTATTTGATTGGTGACCCTGGTCTCAGCCTTCTCTGGAGTTACATTGATTATGACTAAATGACAGTAATGTATGACTAAGGATCTGAAACAATAAGGAAAGCAATATTAGGGAGCGTCCATGTTGATGCGAGCAATCAGACAAATTGATTGCGTATTTCAAACCATTAAAGCATACCTAATGGGTACCATTGAAAATAACCATAAATATTATTTTTATGTTTAGCGGGAGGGAAGATCTTTCAACCAGGCGGGTCCTATGCCAGGCGAGGCGACCGCTACGCCTTGTCTTTTTAATTATACTTTATGCTTGCGAACTCTAATATCGTGATTCAGGTTTACTATGAAGAATAGCACATTGTATTGAAGCGTCGCGTTCAGCGCCATCTATCCGTCGGCATCGTTAATGTAAGATCGCTACAATGTATTACAATAATAATGAGACCATGGCGAATTTAGAATTTTACTCAATATTCACTTACTGTTGAGTACTAGACGAGTCTGTTGTTGATGTTGGTTGTACAATTGTAGCTTTTTTGTTCTGCTGTATCAGTGTGTTGTGGGCGATCTCTGCCAAACTCCTGATGGAATCATCATCTCGCGCACTTGTTATGCAGATTATACGCCCACTGAAACAAAAATACTAATGTTTTGTTGTAACTCACACAAAATAATTAGCATTTCTGACATAAATGTTACAGGTTTACTTTTCTTTTATGCTGTAGTGGTTTTAGTGTTACAAGTGTTCATTTAAGATTTTAAAGTTATATTATTACAACTTTGACTATGTACCTACCAATTTTGAAAAGGAATCTCTGTAGGAGGGTGTGAAGTCTGCGATGGTGAGGGTTCGCCAAGGGACTCAATCGCAGCACAAAGCCCCGCTACATCACCACCGGCGCCACGGCGCACTGGCCCCACCAGACATAGGCCATTTAGAATCTGCAACACCAGATTAACAAATTCAACAATCTCACTACCTTCACTTACCTACCACATGCTCTGTATGTACTACCGTCCTGTCTCATTATCAAGCAACTAAAGGCTATTATTTTTTATACATAATTAAATATTCATTATTGTAATGACAATTTGCTCCCATGAGCAGCAATACAGATATTTCTCATTCAGCATTTATATACTCACATGTGTTAAATTCTGTTGTGCCACAGCCCACGTGTTTAGAATATGGGCTGCAGAGTCACTGACAACAAACCGGACCTGGAATAAAAAAAAAATATTTTAACAAAATGTGTGGTGAGGAGAAAATTGCCTTTACACAAGAGTGAACCTTTAGCAGCTATGAATAAAACTAAATGTACTTTGGACAATGTTTAGAACACACAAACAAGTTATGAAAAAGCTCCTATTTTATATGTAGCTGTATATTATGCTGAGGTTTTAAAAAGTCTAAAAGTACACTCTGCGAGAAAACACTTATTTTTTCAAGTGTCTAGAATAACGCATTGATATGATTATATATGATCTAACTATCATTGAATACACAAGTATCTTTATTAGATAGACTGGTTGGATAGATCAATATTAGTCCACAATAATAACTGATTCTTCATCACTGAAACAAATTCTTACCAGCTTTCCATCAGGGAACAAATCCCATACTATCCGGCAGTACTCAACCGCCGCTTCAACACTGCAGGTCCACAGTGACTTGCATATAGGCGGCAAGGGTGCATACCCTCGGCTTTTTGGAACATCGAAGTCAATAGGGTTCTCCGATGAAATTCCAAAGTAAGGTGTATGATCCAAAACAAATATAGTTTTGTGGTTAGTCGGAAACATTTTTCACACTTCGGGATAAATCTTTTTTACATTATTTCAAGCAGGATCCTGTAATGCAATAAGATTCGTACGTAGTACATATGTTACTTTTAATTTGATATTTTCTATTTCTAATTCTCACAAACTAAAGTAGCAGCCAAACTTTTGTCGATTTGTTTACCTCAGTTCGAGAGAGAGGGAGAAGAGAGATAAAGAAAGAAGAGCGATAACCAAAGACAAGCGAAAGCAAGCCAAATATCACCCACTATCGTAAGCACAGAGCACAGATAGTATTTTAAAGTCTGTACGTAGTTTTTTAATGCCTGTTTCACGCTGGTTGTAATTACGCAAATAATTTTCTTTGCTTACTGTTACTAATTTTAATTGGCACTAAGAAATTGGTGCCGCGCCGCTGGTTGAACTAAAACCCGATTCGCTGAGCAAGACAAATGATCTCTTTAAAGATCACAGTTTGATATGTTATGTGGATCGAAAATACCACTCTGTGAGATCGAATGATCTTCTATGGCCCGTATAAATCGATCTCAATTCTCAAGTGATCTTGAAAATAAGGTAATATTGCGTACACTGACAGTCGCAGGGGATAGCGGGGACAGCATAAAATTAGCGTTAGACAGACATAATATATCACAGACGTATAAGTCTGAGTCTGAGTATTATCAAATGCAAGGCTCAACATTTTGGAAAGGTTTTCATATATAAAATATTGATCTTACATCCATACTTTTTTTGACGACCGCTCGGCTCACTGCATCGGGTGGTTGCGGGTTCGATTCCCGTCAGGGTAAATTTCGGACATGGCCTTTTCGTAATTTTCCCTGGTCTGGTTGTCACTGGGATCGCCCCCAGTCCATTGTACAGTACACATAGTACAAGCGTTGCTTAGTTTGGGACCATACAGTTGGTGTGTTCGTCTGGCGATATTTATTTATACTTCAGAACTTATTATTCAAATATACGTTCAAATAATCCACCGCAACAAACTAATTTTGTATGACATCTTGATGACACCTAAAAATTGGTGCCGGTTGAACTAAAAATGGCATTTGTACACCTGTGATTTTTCACAGACACGGGTCGATGATTTATCATGAAAACCGGGATAGTACCTACCCAACGCTTTGCGATTAATTTGGCAATAATTTTTAACAGTTACTGCCTATGTCCGTTGCAGATGCTATATATGAAAATCTGTATAATACGATTTTTCACGTGCTACCTGTGAAATGTTCCATCACAACTGTCAAGCCACTTGAAAGTCCTATTGATGCCTCTAGCTAAGTTTTCAGATTTCACAGCTACAGTTGTTCAGTTAGTCATCGTATAGTCAGTCCCGATCCGGCCGCCGTCAGCGACGCACGCTCCGCGCCAGTCCGCCTCACCGCATCACGCGCTCGCACTCGCTCGACGCTCCGCCATCTCAGGGCTTTTTTCCTCGTATCTTGTGTTTTAGTCTGTTGTTTTTACGGCAGGCTAAACACATTTTGCCTGGGTTTAATCCTTGTTTGTGTGTTGTGTGTTTTTCAGCCGCAGTCGCCCCCACTTCGCCGCGCGCGCCGCCGCGCCACGGCGCCGGCCGCCACCCGCTCGCGGCCCCTTGCCGCCTCCGCCCACCTCGCCCCGTGCGCTCCGCTTGAACTGTCGTTTTCACGACAATCACTGTTTCTTTCGACAGAAATTATTTTTCCGTCAAGTTTTGCACCTATCCACGGGAATACCTAACGGTGGCAACAAGTGGATAGGGAGCGTGACCCAAGCGCTCGCCGTCCCCTCCTGGGGTAGGCAAACTTGGTTGGGCCTGGCACCACCGGCCTTGGGGTCTCCCCTAGTCGACGCCAGGTAGCTCCCGCCCACCCTACCCTATCCCTACTCCCATTCTCTGGGTGCTGTTTGGTGCGCAGTCGATTTATTGGCTACGTACCTCTGCCCCGGGGCTGTTAGACACAGTTAGGTGCTTAGGTACGCCGGTAGGCGTAGTTAGGTACTCACCCTACACAACCTTTGCCATTGCACATAGGTAAAGGGACACCATAGGTCTAGGTCACACCTAGGTACACACCCTACCCCTCCCTGCCGGCAGGTGGGGCGGGACGCTCTCACCACTTAGGTCCACTATGGACCTAACTTGTAACTTCACCGAGGAGCTCTTTCGAGAGCTCCTCGTCTTAGTCAAGGCGCAGTGTCCAGCCCTGCTGGATACCCTAGCCCGCCGACATGCCGCGGACCGCCCCGCGTCCCCCGACTCCTCGCCTCCCTACTCCCCTCTTGCCCCTACCCCTCCCTCCGAGTGCGACTCCGACGTTCAGTTGGAGATCGACATGGAGGTGGAGGCCCTTGCCCCCCCCTCCTCCCCCCTTCCCGCCTCATCCTCATCGGAGGATGATTTCATTCTTGTTGGCAACAAGAGGGCGCGCAAACAGCGCGACCTCCCTCCCCCTAAGGTGAGCAAAGCTGCTCCCTCCCTGGGGTCCCCTGCCCCCTCCCCTACCCCCGCGTCCCCTACCCTCCGCCAATCTGGCAATAGCCCGTCTGCCTCGCAGCGGGCCTCGCCCTCCCCGCGCCCCGCGCGCAAGTCACCCCCGCCCCCCCCTCTTGTCATCCATGACAAGAGCGCCTGGGAGCAAATTTCCAAGGCGCTTCATGAGCGTCATATCCACTTTCTCTCTGCGAGGTCCACCTCGCAGGGAATAATGGTCAAGGTGCAGACCTCGGACTCTCACCGCGCCCTATCCAAATTTCTAAGGGATAATAAAATCCCATATCACACTTACGCGCTCGAAGAGGAGCGCGTACTTCGTGCCGTCATCCGCGGCCTCCCTAAGGAGCTCGATACCGAGCTCATCAAGTGCGACCTTAAGTCGCAGTCCCTCCCGGTGCACGAGGTGCACCGGATGTACAAGGCCCGCACCCGGGAGCCATATGACATGGTCCTGGTCGTGCTGGACCGCTCCGACGAAGGTCGGAAAATCTTTAATTTAAAGGCCGTCTGCTTTATTTCAGGGCTCTCTATTGAGGCCCCACACAAAAGTGGCACTCCCACGCAGTGCCACAACTGCCAACTTTACGGGCACTCTGCCCGTAATTGTAACGCCCGTCCCCGATGCGTCAAATGCATCGGTGACCATCCCACTAGTGGGTGCTCGCGCTCGAAGGAGACCGCGACCGAACCGCCAAGCTGTGTCCTCTGCGGGACTCAGGGGCATACCGCGAATTATCGCGGTTGCCCCAAGGCCCCAAAGGGGAGCAGCGGGGTGGCGAGGCGTGGACGCCCTCGAGCGTCTGCACGGGCTGCTTCTCAGCCCTCTATGCTCTCTGCGCCTCCCCCGGTGTGTTTCGCACCGATCTCCACTGCGCCCTCTGCGCCCCGCCCCTGTCTGCCCTCAGCACCCCCCGCCCCCGCGCCCTCAGCGCTAAAGCCTGCGCTCCCAGCGCGCCCATCCCCACGCGCCAATGTATGGAGCAAACCGCTCCCATACACGGCCACCGCCTCCCTCCCGGTGCAGACTGCCCCTGCGCGCCCTGCTGCCCCCCGCCCTCGCCCCACGCCCTCTGCGCCTACTACCGCCACCAACTTGGCTAGCGACTTCGCGCTGGTGAACGAATTTTTCAACGTCGTCAACGTTGACCGAATTCGCTCACTAGCGCACCACCTCCGTAACGTCACCAATCCCTTTGAGAGGATTGGCGTCATCGAGTCGTACATGGATGTGTACGACTCCCTCTCCATTTTTGACTCCCTCTTGCACCCGTAATGGATTTACACATTCAACGGACCAAACCCCATCACCTATCCCTAGCGTTTTTCAACGCTTTCGGCCTTTCCCAGCAGAGGGATCAGGTTGGTGAATTCCTTCGGGATCATCAGGTTGATCTCTTGCTGGTGCAGGAGACCCTGCTTAAGCCGTCCCGTCGCGATCCCAAAATCGCAAACTATAATCTTGTAAGGAATGACAGGCTCACAGCCCGCGGGGGTGGGACTGCCATTTATTACAGGAGGTCCCTCCACTGCATCCCCCTCGACCCCCCTGCGCTCACGAACATAGAAGCCTCGGTCTGTCGTCTTTCCCTCACTGGCCATCCTGCCGTGGTCATAGCCTCCATCTACCTTCCACCTAACAAGCTTCTGCTTAGGAGTGACATCGAAGCACTCCTTGATCTGGGAAGCGCAGTCATACTGGCTGGCGACTTCAACTGCAAGCATGTCAGGTGGAATAGTCTCCTTACCACCCCTAATGGGAGGCGTCTTGACGCCCTAGTCGATCAGCTCGACTTTGACGTCATCGCCCCCATGCACCCCACTCACTTCCCGAACAACCTAGCACATCGCCCTGATGTCCTAGACATTGCCCTCCTCAAGGGCATAACCTTACGGTTGCGCTCCTTGGAAGTTCTCCAAGAGCTCGACTCCGACCATCGTCCCGTTCTCATGCAGCTCGGACCTCCCCCTCCATCTCAACCGACCACGCGTTCTGTGATGGATTGGCAAAAGCTAAGTACTTCCTTAGCGGATGTCTCTTCTCCACACCTCGCTAACATCCCTGAACCCCTCACGTCCCCTCAGGACACGTCTCAGGCTGTAGATGCCTTCTCCAACCATCTCCAGTCGGCCATCAGCCACTCGTCTAAGCAGGTCGAGGTAGGTGACTCGCACCGCTTCGTCCTGCCGGACGATATCAAAGAACTGGTCCGAGCTAAGAATGCCTCCATCAGAGCTTACGATTCTTACCCCACCGAAGCTAACCGTGTTCGCATGCGCGCTTTACAGCGTGATGTAAAGCGTCGCATCGCCGAGCTTAGGAACGCGCGGTGGGGTGACCTTCTCGAAGGAATCTCTCCATCGCATCTAGCTTACTGGAAGCTGGCGAGAGCCTTAAAGTCCGACTCCATTGTCACAATGCCACCCCTATTACGCCCTTCAGGTGACCCCCCTGCTTTCGATGACGACGAAAAGGCCGAGCTTCTAGCCTCCGCTCTCGAGAACCAGTGCTCCCCTAGCACCCAATCCTCTGATCCCGACCACCTGGAACTCGTTGATAGGGAAGTCGAGCGCAGGGTTTCCTTACCCCTCACTACCACTCTCACACCGGTAACCGAATCCGAGGTGAAGGACTTGATTAAAGGTCTCAATCCCAAAAAGGCCCCGGGCTCTGACGGCATTAGCAACAGAGTTCTCAAACTCTTACCCGCCCAACTTATCTGTCTCTTAGTAGCTATTTTCAATGCCGCTATGACGAACTGCATCTTTCCCAATGCGTGGAAGGAGGCAATAGTCATCGGCATTCATAAACCCGGTAAGCCCCGCAACGTCCCTGCGAGCTACCGTCCCATTAGCCTCCTCAAGGCCATTGCCAAACTCTATGAGCGCCTGCTATTAGCAAGACTCAAAGAGTATATCTTTTCAAATCATCTTCTCATAGACGAGCAGTTCGGCTTTCGGGCCGGCCACTCTTGTGTCCACCAAGTACACCGCATCACGGAGTACGTTCTCAAAGGTCTCAACTCCTCCCCCGGTCGCCCCCTATCCACGGGAGCTCTCTTCTTTGACGTCGCTAAGGCGTTTGACAAAGTCTGGCACAACGGCTTGATTTACTTATTTATTTAGGCGTGCCGGACAGTCTCGTGCTCATCTTACGAGACTTCTTGTCAAACCGTACCTTTCGATATCGAGTCGAGGGCACGCTCTCCTCACCCCACCCCATCAGGGCAGGAGTCCCTCAGGGCTCCGTGCTCTCCCCCCTCTTGTACAGTCTGTACACCAATGACATTCCCCGCACGAACAATGTGCAACTCGCCCTTTACGCGGATGATACCGCGCTTTATTTCTCCCATCGTAACAAGGCTCAAATCACACGCGTTCTCCAACGCGCTGTCAATTCTCTCGGAGAGTGGTTTAGGAAATGGCGAATAGAGGTGAACCCGGACAAAAGCGCAGCCGTGCTTTTTGCCAGGACCACCTCTCGACGCCCCTCCAAACGCCACACTCGCTCCAACTTAGGTACTGTCTCTTTGTACAAGCAGCCTATCCCTTGGTCCAAATCAGTTAAATATCTCGGGGTCACTCTCGATGGCTCCATGACCTTCGGTCCTCACATTAGAAACGTCCGCAATCGAGCCGCCTTTGTGCTCGGTCGCCTTCATTATCTTTTATGCAAGCGGAGTAAAATGTCCCTTAGAAATAAGGTGACACTATACAAAGCTTGCATACGCCCTATCATGTCTTATGCGAGCGTTGTGTTCGCTCACGCGGCCAACTCGCACATTAGTCGCCTCCAGGCCATTCAGTCCCGCTTCCTTCGCCAAGCCGTCGGAGCCCCGTGGTTCGTAAGGAACGTAGACCTTCATTCTGACTTACGCCTCGATTCTATCCAGAAGCACTTCAAAATAGCGTCCGAACGCTATTTCAAGAAGGCTTCTGAACACACCAATGCCTTAATCGTCGCCGCCGCCGATTATGCACCTACACACGCGCCAGTTGCATGCCGCCGCAGGCCGCGGCATGTGTTGCTGGACCCCCCCGACCCACTCACCGCTCTCCTAGACTCAGATGTCGAGGAGAACGACACACGCACACTCCCCACCAGACACCGACCTCGCCGGCGAGGTCGACGAACCCCCGCTTCCGCTAGAAGGTGCGTCTACTTACCTAGACGCACCTTGGCACCCGACAAGCCCGCTGAGTTTCTTGCCGGATCTTCTCAGTCGAGGTCGCGTTCCGATCCGGTGGTAGATTTACCCTCGCCACCTCTCCTGGCAGCGGCCCAAGCCGAGGTCGTGTCCCTTGTGGCGCCCTTGAGCTAGCTGCCCCCCTGCCTCTCTGGCTGGAGCGCACTTGCGCTCGCCCTCTGTCCGGGTGAAGTTGTTATGGCCACTCTGGCCAACAACATATAGTCAATTCAAAAAAAAAAAAAAAAAAAGAAAAAAATCGTATAGTCTTACTTACTCGTACTGTGGTTTGAGTAGATCGTACGTATGCTGAGGAAAATTGATGATTTCATTCAATCGACTAAACCGACAGACGACACAACGGGTACCCAACAGGAATAGCCATAGACTATTTTTTTTTTAACTTGACCGTAACAATATCTGACAAGTAGGTACAACACTACGGTGAATGTGAGAGAATGATAAAATGGTGCATTCGTCGATCAAACCGGGCCACACATCCGAAGCCAGAAATTAAATTATCATCCACCATTTTGTTTATTTTCGCGAAAATAACTCTTTAAACGGATACGTTGTAGATTACATCTATTTCACCGCTATAAAACAGAGTGATCCACTAATTCTGGCCATGATTGTAAGATTAGGAATGTGCTATTAGCGTTCCTGTCTTTATCGGGCCCCTGTGTTGAAATTTGCAGACATCGGCCGCGCCGCTAGTAAACACTCTTTGAAAATTAACAGCCTAACGACGAAGAAAAGTAAAAACGCAAGCACGCAGGGCACCCGAGTCGATGAGAAAGGTTCTTTGAAATTCGTTCAACGAATTTTCAGCAAGTGCAAAGGGAGCAATCCCCTGGCGTTAAAGGTACGTGAAGTGCAGTAATCGGACGTCATAAGTGCTAGTTGGCGGGGTGCATACGTCTGTTGCTATAGTGGCCTGTCTGTGCAGGAAATATCGAAGAGTTGTGGGCGAGAGTCCCCCGTGGCGCGCCCGGCTAACATGAACCACACGCCTGCACCGGACAGGCAGCAGCAGGACACTAATGTGAATCAGGTGGAGGCGATGGAGACTCAAGATGGTTAGTAATGACATAGTATTTACATTCCAATTATACTTTTACATACACCACTCAATGAGAGACAACTTCTGAGAATCATTGATACAGGCAATTTGTCTTCAATGCTTATGTTTTAGGCCACTGTCATGTACGTGTGATGTTATTGTTCCTATTATTGACATTTATGCAGATGATTGTACATAACCTCAAAATGAGATAATTGACAGTGATAAAAAAAATATTGTTTATATTCTGTTGCATAAGATTAGTGGTGTAATAAATCGATTTGATACTCAAGTGAAATTTAATGTTTTGCTGATAGATTTGGTGTGTAACTTTCTTTGTTCTAAAAGTGCAAGTCGTTGTCCAACAAACAAGTGTAATGAAATTTCTAAATATAGAATATCATTGTTTTGTATTTTGTGTGCTTCAATTGCTGTGATATTCAGCCCAGGGTATCTTAAATAGTTTAACCTTTATCCTAATGTAATATGTTTTCAATGATATGGTTGAAAAAGTATTTGTAAAGGGAATTTTTCATTAAACTAGGTTATCTTTGGAGACTAAATATCGAGCTTGCAGCACTACTAATTACAGGATATCATACTTAATATGGAAATAATAAAATGAATTAAACACTAAAAAAAAACATACTTCAAGACAACACACTTCATAATTCAGTGATTAGATCCTCATTGACTTCTCTTGAAATAAATAGTCTGTATAAAGAACAAGTTGTTGATGATTTAAGACAAGGTCATCATTGTCCTTGAATCTATCCCCTGTTAGTTGGGGTCACCATTACATTACTTCTTGTATAATATGTTTTCTCTACCCTGCATGTGTTCTAATAATTACAACACTTATTTCCTTGAGGTCTTACTACACAAAATTAGTACATAACACTTTTCTTTGCAACTGCATTAAAACCAAAAGTTCTAAAGCTTTATGTAGTGTTTTGAATAGAAATTAAATGCTCCATCTACACAAAATTTCTTAGAATCTTTTTTGGATCTAGTATCCAACAGTTTTGTCTGTAACTGTGCCATAATAAAAAGTATATTACTATTTATTTAAATCCTTTTTGCTCTTTCTTTTTTCTAAGCTGTCAATTTGACAGTATTGACAGCTTGCATAGGTAAAACAATGGAGATTTTTTTTCCTGGGTAGTTGTGAGACTATCATAGAATAATTGTGTTTATATGAATACATATCAAGGTAGACCATAAAATATATTACATGTATCTATAGGATTATCTGTTAGTTTTAGATTAATAAATAACACAAGGTTCTTAAAAAGGCAAGTCCCCAGTTCTTAAAAGGAGATGTCCTTGGCAACATTTACCACATACTATCACAGATGGGCCATAATATTATGCCAGTGAGCCTACCTAATATATTACAAAAATAGAACAAATAATTAGATTTTAGGTTTCATTTCTATCTACATTCTGTGTTTTCTATTAATTATTCAATGCCTTACCAAAACCTTATCAAAATGAACATATTATGTCATTCACTTATAAATGCATGGAGTATATGCATTGAGGTTTAATCATCATTGAGCATATGTTTGTTGTCTTTCCCACATGTTAAGAAGCTCAATGGTGTCAAAATATATGAAAGCTATCTCATTTTTAGTTTAGGTATATACACAGAGTAGATGTGAACACACATCTAAAAGTTCTGATGCACCCGAATGCATGGAATTTATAAGTACATAAGTGTCACATCTACCTACTCTGATTAAAATCCTATGATAACAATAATTTGTTACTGTTAGAACTACCACTAAAGCACTTGGAATTAAAACATTTGTGAGTACCCCCAGGTCCCTGAAGTGGTTATATTTTTTGCAGTGAGAGCAGCCTTCCGCTTAGTTCTGCATTACTTTCGTGTGGCAGCAGTGCGACATGAAATATTTTAATTTTACGTACCCTAGGAATACTAGTCATTCTTGTGCATTCTCTAGACATTTCATAAAAAGGCCCAGGTTTATCAAATGTTTCTTTTGCAGTGGACTCTGTAGATGCGGTAACAGACAAGACCTGGGAGGACGATCTTATGAAAGGTCCTAACGGCGAGGTTGTGATGGGTGAAGTCATGAAAAATCAGGAGACCACATCCTCGGACATGCCAGTAAGTTAAAAAAAAACTTTAATAAAAGGTTGCTTTTCATCACGCGGGTCATACACTTCTTTTCCGAGAAAACAAAATATGTGAAATTTTCCTGTTTTCGGACATACGATTTTTTGGGATTTATATCTAGTCACCTCTTCTATTACATCACAGTTATAAAACAAATAGCGCATCAATACTAACCTCTTTGAAGAATACACACAAGATGAACCTGCACTCTCATTTGTTCCTAACAAGTCTTATAAAATTGAAGGATTATTTACAAACATTTCTCAGATCAATTGAGTTTCTGTATGTTCACAGATTGACATTTCAGTCTCATTCAAGTAATTGAATTTCAAATGGTTGTGTAAATAAGGTAACACAGCCACGTCTAAAAACAAAAGGGCTTGATAAAAGAAGATTGATTCATAATCTTATCAGACTGAAAATGTATTGTGGCTTAGTGTTATTTTTGCTAGAGATTAAGCTTGAAAATAATTTGAGATGAGTGTTGCTGGAACATCAAGTTATATATATTTTATTAGGGTTAAGTTTATTGATACCGGTTGTGATCGTGAGAAGTAGACGCAGTTTCACGTTTTCTAGGTGCGCCGAGGCGAGTGACAAGCATTTTCTATATCTTTGTTTGTTACATTGCATCCACTTAGTGACTTGCCAAATTGAATCGTATTGACGGTACATACACAATGATTTCGTTCCATGACATATCCTCGATATAATATCCCATGATATATCCTCGATATAATATCCCATGATACATCCTCGATATAATATCCCATGATATATCCTCGATATAATATCCCATGATATATCCTCGATATAATATCCCATGATATATCCTCGATATAATATCCAAATATTCACGAATGGAAATTTGTTTAAGAGTTTATGCACTAACTCACAAATGATAAGTAGTAGTAATTACATTATACAAATCTCTTTAGAAGTTCATGCACTGAATCACACAATAGTCACACGAATTTAAACTTTCCGTCGCAGCTCGCTTGTCTTGACGCCGAAATGGAGGACGACGAGGCTAGGTCAGAAGCCACGTTCCGGTTCTCGGTACAAAACTTCAGGAACCTTAAGGACTCAGTGTTATCGCCGCCGTGCTATGTTCGCAACCTGCCATGGAAGATAATGGTGATGCCTCGGCAAGCGCCGTCACCGGACCGGCAGCAGCAGAAGTCCCTCGGGTTCTTCCTCCAGTGTAACGGGGAGAGTGAGTCTTCGAGCTGGTCGTGCTACGCCATGGCCGAGCTGAGACTCATCTCTCACAAGCCTGAAACTGAGCCCTTCTTCAGGAAGATCCAGCATTTGTTTTACAGGTTTGTTGTGTATTATTGATTCGCAGTTATTTGCTACTCGTAATTTTCAGCAGTTTCTATTATATTTTTAACCCCCGACAAAAAAGAGGGGTGTTATAAGTTTAACATGTGTATTTGTGTATCTCTGTCTGTGGCATCGTAGCGCCCAAGCGGATCAACCGATTTCAATTTAGTTTTTTTTGTTAGATAGGTATTCTGATTGAGAGTGTTCGTAGCTATGTTTCATGAAAATCGGTTCAGCCGTTTGATAATCATCAACTCTTTTGTAGTTTAAAAAGTCGTCGCATCGGGGGTTTTCTAAATTTTTTATTTTAGTTATTATTTTGTGAAATTATGTCATGGATTTTAAGAAGTCATTGCCATGTTTTGTCAAAATGTCAGGACTTTGTCCTGTAGTGTGACAGTCATTTTTAAAATGGTGAATGCCCTTGAGTATCAATAATACGTTTTGGCATACAGTAAGGAGAACGATTGGGGTTTCTCCCACTTCATGACTTGGAACGACGTGCTGGACCCTGAGAAGGGGTACATCAAGGACGATGCCATCACCCTCGAGGTCCACGTCACTGCTGAAGCCCCGCACGGCGTCTCTTGGGACTCGAAGAAACATACAGGATATGTTGGTAAGAGGGCATGAGATAAGAAAAGACGAGAATCATGAGAATAAAATAAGTATGAATGTGGATGACTACAGAGCGAGGGAATGTCTAGAGAGAATATTAATGAATGCAATTTCATAACCAACTAATAAATAACTTATTAGTAAGCAATTAGCAATCTTTTGTGCGATTGTAAATTTTTGCTGATTATGATAACATTTCCTGGTGTTATTTGAACAAATTGCACTCAATGAAATACACATAATATGCGTCATAAAATGCAAAGTCGGATCGATGTTTAAAACATTACTTTGGCTGTAATTTCAAAGTAAACATGACTGAGAATCGCACAAAATGTACAATCCGACGTAAAAATGAATTTTGTACAAGTTTGGTAAGTTTATACCTTTATTAACAAAGGGTATAATGTAATTTATAATGTTGAGAAATATTGTGGACATTTTTTTCAGGTCTAAAGAATCAAGGCGCAACTTGCTACATGAACTCGTTGCTGCAAACGCTGTATTTCACAAATCAGCTCCGCAAAGCCGTTTACAAGATGCCGACAGAATCTGACGACAGTACCAGGTAACCAATGGATAAGGAAAATTGTTTTTGCCATTGCCATAGTTATGGGAAGATTTAATTTGATCAAATTGCTTTAGTTTTATTATAAATTATAAATAAATATCGCCAGACGAACACACCAACTGTATAGTCCCAAACTAAGCAACGCTCGTACTATGGGTCCCGTACAATGGACTGGAGGCGATCCCAGTGACACCCAGACCAGGGAAAATTACGAAAAGGCCATTTCCGAAATTTACCCTGACGGGAATCGAACCCGCAACCACCCGATGCAGTGAGCCGAGCGGCCTACGCTCGAACCACTACGCCAAACGCTCGTCAAAATGCCAGGGGTTAAGATATTATATTAGTTAATAATTTCCTTCAGGTCCGTGGCGTTGGCGCTTCAAAGAGTGTTCTTCGAGTTGCAATTCTCTGATAAGCCAGTTGGCACCAAGAAACTGACCAAGAGTTTCGGCTGGGAGACGCTCGACTCTTTTATGCAACATGATGTGCAGGAGTTTCTTCGGGTATGTGCATTTTATATTGGGACGACTAACCTAACTCCAAAGTCATAGATTTTTCCATCCAGCTCAGTCAAAAAGGCTAAATTTTCGCATTAGAAAACGCGGCCACGGCTAGTTTTTATCCCCTTTCTTTCTATTTCGTATCAATCGATTCCTCCTATATAACATTGGTGAAATTTCTTCTTCGTCTGCTTCTGCATACATTCCGTAAATTGCAAGGTTTTACTAAAGAGTGACGATTGATTTTCTTGTCGGCTCGTTTCAATGGAATCAACATTCATTGATTGAGGGATTATTGAATATTCACTAAAGATAATATATCAATTGGGCATAAGGGGCCATCCATAAATTACGTCACACGAATTTCATGACTTTTGACCCCTCCCCCTTCCTTGTCACAGCTGGTCACATTTGTGAGACCCCTCCCTACCTAGTGTGACGTCACATATTTTGCAATTTTACATTTAGAAATTAAAACAGCAGTTCCGAAATCATTTTTATTTTCATTTCAATTATTTTTCATTGATATGAACGTCAAAAAAATGTGATGTCACAAAATTTGGGACCCCTCCCCACCCCTTGTCACACAATGTCACACTTCGTCGACCCCCTCCAGCCCCCTTACCGTGAGACGTAATTTATGGATGGTCCCCAAGTGCTTAGTTGGCCTACATGAAGAGAAGAAAAGAAAAATCCTTGTAACTAATTCTTATCGTGATTACTAGGTGCTGCTGGATAAACTGGAGAGTAAAATGAAGGGTACCTGCGTGGAGGGCACCGTGCCGCGGCTGTTCGAGGGCAAGATGACGTCATACATCAAGTGCAAGAATGTGAACGTGTCCAGCACCCGCGTCGAGACCTTCTACGACATTCAACTGAACATCAAGGGCAAGAAGAACAGTGAGTATTCACTTTTAAACTTAGTAGCAAGACAAGAAGTGAATACATTAACAATGTCTTTATCCACAGCTTGGTTTTTAACTTCCGACGAAAAAAGAGGGGTGTTATAAGTTTAACATGTGTATCTGTGTGTTTGTCTGTGGCATCGTAGCGCACAAGCGGATGAACCGATTTTAATTTTGTTTTTTTTGTTAGTAAGGTATTCTGATCGAGAGTGTTCTTAGCTATGTTACATGAAAATCGGTTCGGCCGTTTGAAAATTAACAGGTCTTATGTCGTCGCATCGGGGCTTTTTTAATTTTCTTTTTAGAGTTGTACACACTGCTGTTTTGTCCAAAGTTTAGGGTCAATTCAAATTGCGCAAGCGGACTGCAATTAATAAAACCTGCGTGATGATTTGTTTAGATGATTTACATACGCCGTGCATGATTTTGGATCATGTAGAAACCAGATGTTACTAGAGACCATGGGTCAATATCCTAATTATCATATTTTAACATTTATATCTGACATTTAATGTATATTTTATGTGGAAAGGTTTTTTATAATTCAACTAGTTGCCGCCCGCGACTTCGTCCGCCTAGACTTAAGTAAAGTATTCTATGTTTTCATCCAGGTTATAAACTATCTGTTTTCCAAATTTCATCCAAATCCGTTCAGTAGTTTTTGCGTGAAGGAGTAACAAACGTACATCCACACTCACAAACTTTCACATTTATAATATTAGTAGGATTGAGATTTTGGTGTGGTTTTGTCTTCCGTATATTTTATTTATCTTCAATTCGACTAATTTTCTCATGATATAGTTATCTATATATATATAACTCAAAGGTGACTGACTGACATAGTGATCTATCAACGCACAGCCCAAACCACTGGACGGATCGGGCTGAAATTTGGCATGCAGGTAGATGTTATGACGTGGGCACAGCTAGTATAACATAATCTTCCAACTATGGGAGAGGTTATTATTTCCAAGTACATAAGATTGAAGGGTGATATACACCAAAGTCGCCGAAACGACGACACACCCGGCGATTTTGTTATCGGCGGGTTAGTCGCCGGCTTCATTTCTCGTACAAGTTCGAAAAAAATGTCGGCATTCAGCGACTTTTTGGGCTACTCATGGTGCCCACTCTATTTTACATATAAAAAAATCGGCTGTGTCGGCGTCTTTGGTGTGTCGACTCCTTAAGTCCCCGGGCTTCGTCAGTTATGGAAGGCGGAATATGGAAAGCGCAATTGAACATGATGTCCCTTCCAGTCGACGAGTCGTTCAAAGACTACATCAGCACCGAAACTTTGGACGGCGAGAACAAGTACGACGCCGGCGAGCACGGGCTGCAGGAAGCTGAGAAAGGAGTGATATTCGCTTCGTTCCCGCCCGTGCTGCATCTACACCTGATGCGGTTCCAGTACGACCCTATAACCGATAGCTCTGTCAAGTTTAACGACAGGTGAGTAACTGGGATGTTACATTTGACGACCCTTGGCGTAGTGGTTCGAGCGTAGGCCGCTCGGCTGGTTGAGGGTTTGATTCCCGCCGGGGCAAATTTCGGAAATTTGCCCCGGTCAAGGTGTCACTGGGATCGCCTTCAATTCATTGTACGTTACCCATAGTACAAGCATTGCTTAGTTTGGGAACATTGAGTTGGTGTTTCAGTCTGGCTATATTTATTCATTGTAGAGATGGTTGTAACCCAACGACAGGTGAGTTGGGAGGTTTCGTTCACGTAGGTGCACCCCTATACGCATTTACTCATCTTCTATGAGATGTCCTTGAGATAGGTTTTACCCATCGTCTGCTCGTAAGTCTGGCTGGGGCGCTCGCACACGCCTGACAATCATTCGTTTATATTCAGTGCATTTCACGATGTCGCGTGAATTATAGCAGATTGACTCATATGCCAGTATCATAAGAGTTATAGCACGCGTCTTACTGAAATGAATGAACTATAACCAACGCTGCTTCGACATCTAGTGACGGAACCATCTTGTAATCGAGCCGTGTTATGTAAAGAATCGTAAGGACATTGCAAGGATCATAAGCACGCTTCACATCGTTCGGAGCCCAGCGAAGCGCATTTACAATGCGTTAAACGACGCGCGTTTCTCCGTGGAAATATGAACTTTAAATTACTATACAGAAACGTAAATTTCCTTTATCACATCGCAAATACTCTGCTCTAGGCCATTTGCTTCAACTTCATGCGCTAAAATGTTTCAGGACCACAAAGTTATAGGTATCACTTCGAAATGTTGTCAAAATTACATGGTACATTTTGTTCGTAGGTTTGAATTCTACGAGCACATCAATCTCGACGCGTATCTGCAAGAGAAGCCCGAGACTCCGGCCGATTACACGCTGCACGCTGTCCTTGTGCATTCCGGGGACAACCACGGAGGGCACTATGTGGTGTTCATCAACCCTAAAGGCGATGGGAAGGTGAAAGATGTACATTTCAAACTACCTGTATATTATGTTTACTCCACAGCGCGATATATTTATGGTAGCGTATAGGTTTAATCCACGAAGACGCGCCCCCACTATTTTACCAAGCGACGCCGCGGGGCGAATGTAATGTTGTAATCTAAGGCCAGTTATTAATAAATCTATCTCAAGTCTAAGAGCGGCTTTGAGTACGTTTTTCACATGTAATTTTGTACTGGAATGACATTTCCAAGATCACTCTCAGACTTGAGATGGATTTGTTAATACGGGTTTGAGTGTGCATACACACGCGCTAAGAAGTGCGTAGTGATAGAACTAACACATTAATAGAACGTTGCACACATGCACTAAGGCCCATATTAATAAATCGATATCAAGTCTGAGAGCTATCTTGAGTACGCTTTTGAAAAGCCAAAAAGTAGAGACAACAACATGTTTTGTATGAATGTTTCGTCCAGCGCAAACGTAGGGTTAGTTTCACACATAAGTGGCGTCGAAGTTTCCGAACAGATTTGCTACGCGGTTTATTTTCTCTCTGGTAATATTTTGCTGTTTTCAAAATACACATTGGTGATGTTTTTTTTTTCTGTAAACTAATACACTATTTTATGTACATCATGAATACAGTGTAGTAATCGTATAGTGTTTGTATCCAGTGGTGCAAGTTCGACGATGACGTGGTGTCCCGCTGCACGAAGCAGGAGGCCATCGAGTACAACTACGGCGGCCACGACGAGGACATGGCGCTGACCGTGCGCCATTGCACCAACGCTTACATGTTGGTCTATATTAGGTGAGATTCCATCCATTCTTCCAACAGCCAGATGACGTCATCGGCTGCCTTTAGGTTCCAAATTGCCGCTTTCCTCAAATGTTCACCCTCCCAAAATGTTAGTTTTCCCAAAAAATACTACTTTACAAAAATGTTCACTTACCAAATCACTTCATTTCCATAATAACCACGTAATTTTCCCAAAATGGCGGTTCTTTCCCACTCACCCAACAACTTCTTGAAACGCATGTGACGTCATCCCTCGGTCCATATCAGGGGTAATTACCGGCGTTTACCAGTTGGTGGAACCTTTCTGTCTGTCCCAACGGCCCCAGAACCGATGACCGTTGCGAGCTATGTCCCCTGCTCATTTCTACTACAACTTGATAATTTTTAGAGTTATGGTGGTATGTGAGATTACCAACTCATCGTCATAAGGACTCTTTAACTTGTCAGCTGACCTGTGCCGCAATTCTAGGGATTCACAGTTGAAGACTGTCTTGCAAGAGGTCACACAAGCGGACATACCCACGGAACTAAGCGAAAGGCTAGCCGAGGAGAAGAGGATCGAAACGGTAATAATTTGTTTTTCATAAAGTCGCATCTGTCAGGGGTAAGGAGTTATTTGCTCGACTTCAGAATCGTCGGAGCCGAAAGTCGTTTATGCTGCAAGAAAATGGCGCATATTACATTGCTTTCGCGAACAACCGAGCCCTGCATCTCTCAATCAAAGAGCGCCTTTGTACTAGGCATCCAACCACCGTCTCTGGCACGTCTTGAGCAATGCTTGCCAATCACCAAAGCAATAAAGACCCATCTGCACGCTCGCTCAGTAGGACCTTGCGTGGTTGTCTTACGATTTCCGAATAGTAATGGCGAGTGGCAACTTAGTAACTATTTAAATTGATCTTTACGCTATAAGACACGTTGAATTTAAAATAACGAAATAAAATGCGGTCCGTAACGTGTGTGTCGCGGCGGCAGATCCGGCGCAAGGAGCGCAACGAAGCGCACCTGTACATGAACGTGAACGTGGTGCTGGAGGAGGCGTTCGACGGGCACCAGGGCAACGACCTGTACGACCCCGAGCGCGCGCACTTCCGCGTGTTCCGCGTGCGCAAGCAGGCCAGCGTCGCCGACCTGCTGGACATGCTGGCCGACAACTTCAAGTACCCGCCCAAGCAGCTGCGCCCCTGGCCCTTCAGCGCGCGCTCCAACCAGGTACGCACTCTTCACCGCCTTACCCTTTTTTAACAGACTTCAAAAAAAGGAGGAGGATCTATGTTCGTCGGTAATTATATGTTTGTTTTTATGTATTTCCACCGATTACTCTGTCAATTATTTCCACTACACTACGTTAAAACTACTTATTAGATGGGTACCTACCTACCTCTACTTGAATTGGCACCGACTCCAAATGATAGAAATTACAAGGTACCTAGTTATTTCTAGCTTTTCAGTGCACCCAGGTTTTTTTGAAGTCAGTTTATTTAACTAGTAGCCTTTGTACCTTTCGCTCTCAATATATTATAGATTTCGATACCGGATTTTTTTACAATTCCGTAGGAGCCCTTTCCTTTGCTAGGATAACAAAATGTAGACCCAAATAGGATATAGTGTTTTCATGGCACTGATAAATTTTGTTCATCAAAAATCTTTCACAAATTAATCCCGTCACTAAGGGAACAGAAATACCAAATTAAATTTAAAATTCATCAGCCGTAACACGACTCAGGCCCCCCCTAAAGAGATCATCACGGTCTTCCAACAATCACTGATAAATATAAAATTAATATCATTATTTTCTCATCTCGTCTACAGACGTGCAGGCCGACTTGCCTAGACGTAGTCAACGACCAGCACAAGACCGTAGCGGACGTGTCCGAGAACATGAACCCCTGGAACATATTCCTGGAGATGCTTCCCCCAGACTCTGGGTTCAGCGCCCTCCCCACCTTCGACAAGGAGAACGACGTGGTGCTGTTCTTCAAGTTCTACGATCCAAAGCAGAAGCGCATCCACTACTGCGGCCACCATTACCTGCCGATCGCGAGCAAGCCCGCTGATCTCATACCGATACTCAACAAGCGTGCAGGTACCGTTTGAAATATACAGGTTGAAACAGAAAGGGTATACTTTTTTTTAAAAATTTACCTTTTTAATTCTAAAACTATCAGCTTTAGAGGAAACTTGAAAAACAAAAGGTGTTCTAGGAATACATCTGTTGACAGATTTCACAAGTCTACAAAACCTTTAGTACTTCAACTGTCCCACAAAGCCGATGGTGTTAGATTAACAAAGTAAAGTTGCAAAAAAATTGTATACCCTTTCTGTTTTACCTAGTATACAGTGAGATTACAAAAAAAGAAATGAATGTTTTAAAACACGAGTTTTGTGAATTTTTCACTGAATTTACGTGTAGCAGATCTGGGGCTCTACTTTAAGCCACGATAATCGATATATCGTGACATTCGCATTGTCGAATCCTACTCTAAATTTCATATTTTTTGTCGTCGTATATCTTCTGAACGAACGATTTTTTTGTATTGTTCATTCAATAATCGATACGGCGGCAAAAAATATGGAATTTAGAGTAGGATTCCACAATAAAAATGTCACGATGTATCGATTATCGTTTGCTAACAGTAGCACCACTATGTAGAAACGTACATCATATACCATTATTTAATTGTTATTATTATTTATTTTTTTATTATTTTTCACAGGTTTCCCCCCAGACACGCCATTAGTTTTATACGAAGAGATCAAACCAGACTTTGTCGAGAAGATCAACAACTACAACGAGCCTCTCGAAAAGGTATTATTTATCATTTTTAGCCTATCAGACCATTCATTAGATGTAAGCGTTGCCTCAATAATTATTTACATATTGAATAATTATGTACTGATTTATAACACATTTGAAATAACAATCCTACTGATCAGTAGACTACATGACAGTATGTATATATGTTGTACTATATGATGGTATATAAGTATCATGGAATTCCTATGAGAATACTATATAGTGTGATGTTGACTTTTAGTTCTAGTTTCGATTCTTCAGGTATTGCTGAAACAGGTATAGTATTTTGTGTATTATTTATTTATATACTGCACCTGTTTGTGGCTTGAGCACCTATAGTATTGCTTAATAAGTTATCTTTGCGTCTTATCTTCAGTCGAGTTGTATAGTGATTATTACGATCCCTTTATCGTGTCGCTATTTGATGAAATTAATTTAGAAATTTTTGTATACAGTCAGGGTGGTTTAGGTCCGAAATAGTACTCGGGGATTGATGATTTGATGAGTATCGGGCATAGAAAATTATGATACTAAATAATCGAAATTCAACACTATTATATCACTTTTTTACTGTTATAAAAATAATGTCATACATATAAAAATAAAACCAATACATTATAATCATCTTCATCATTTTAATTATACCAATGCTCTGTCACTTCAAAAATTATTGTCACGCGCTTTCTCAGTGTTGGGACAAAATAAAATGTTTGACTCGACACAGTAGTTTTCCTCTAGCTGCGTAAATTTTGATCACTTTAATTGGGTCACGCATTTTATTTAAACGTTTATAACGCTATCAAACGTTATAGAATGGTCGCTTCGTTATGTATAGCTGAGTAAAACCGCAAATTGACCATCCATATGCTGTGTATATGTAATGTACACATAATAACGAGTGTTGAGTCCCGCTCGTCCCCGCGCGGGGGTGAGAGCGCGGGCTTCCCTCGGGTTGAGTCGTGTGCACGCGGCCAGGTATTGGACGAGCTGATGGACGGCGACATCATCGTGTTCGAGCGCGCCGACCACCGCCACGAGGAGCTGGAGCTGCCGACCTGCCAGGACTACTTCAAGTACATCTTCTACAAGGTCGAGGTGCAGTTCGTCGACAAGACCGTGCCCAACGATCCCGGGTGAGTCAATATCTTCTTCTTCTATATACTAGGTGAAACAAAAAGGGTATACTATTTTTTTTGCAACTTTACTTCGTAAATCTAAAACTATTGGCTTTGTGGGAAAGTTGAAGTACTAAACTGTCAACAGCTGTATCCCTATAACACCTTTTGTTTTTCAAGTTTCCTTCAAAGCTGATAGTTTTAGAATTACAAAGTTAAGTTTTGAAAAAAAAGTATACCCTTTCGGTTTCAACCTGTATATAAATATGCATGTTTGTGTATGTATGTCCTTTATAGAATCGTAAACCATGCATTTGATCATGTCATGATCTTCAGCAAAGTGTTGTGCATGAGCCCACGAAGGTTTCTGAGTTGGTGCGACTAATCTTTGACAGCGTAGCAACGCGCGCAGGGTACAGCTAATAAATAACGCCAGATGGACACACCAACTGTATGGTCCCAAATTAGGCAACGCTTGTACTATGGTTACCGTACAATAGACTGGGGGCGATCCTAGTGACACCCAAACCAGAGCAAATTAGGAAAAAGCCATATCTGAAATTTACCCTGACGGGAATCGAACTCGCAACCACCCGGTGTAGTGAGCCGAGCGGCCTACGCTCGAACCACTGCGCCAAGCAGTCGTCAAATAATGGGGATGTAATGTTAGGCTTAGGTACATTTATGTTTAGTTTTAAGTTAGAATCCTGGTTCTTTATTGTATGGAATTAAAATTATTGCAGACGGAAAGTATAATCACGAACAACAATTATGTCTGTGACATTATTTTTTGCATCAATAGTTTTTTCGTTTAATATGGTGTGGCGATACGATAACTTTAGAAGATTGTGTTCGAGGGTAGGTCACGCAATGCGAGAGCAATCAGCGAAGGGGTACTCATTACTTGCTTCAATTCAACCTTTGTTCACCACAATGGGTGCATCTGAATGACCACCAACTTAGACCAGCTTGGCGGATTACTCATAGCCCCGCTACTGCAGTAATCAGTCAATCCGATACATTGTGTCAGCAGAGGGGTGGTTGTGTTCTAATGAAATCGCCTATCACATGACTCAGGTTTACAATGGAGCTGTCGATGCAGATGCGCTACGACCAGATGGCGCGCGCCGTTGGCCAGAGGCTCAACGTCGACCCGTACTTAATACAGTTCTTCAAGTGTCAAAAGTAAGTACGCTTCTCTAACGCCGTTGATTTTTTTTTATTACTTTATAAATAAATAAATATCGCCAGACAGACACACCAACTGTACGGTCCCAAACTAAGCAAAGCTTGTACTATGGGTACCGTACAATGGACTGGGGCGATCCCAGTGACACCCAGACCTGGGCAAATTACGAAAAGGCTATTTCCGAAATTTGCCCTGGCGGGAATCGAACCCGCAACCACCATGTGCAGTGGGCCGAGCGGCCTACGCTCGAACCACTGCGCCAAGCGGTCGTCAACTTTATAGACAAGTATTTGACCACAATCGTATCACAAAAGTAAGTGACGATGTGGTCTACGGTGGTGCATACTTGCCTAGAAGGTACCTGTTCACTCTCGACTTGGAAACATCCAGGTTATAGTCAACCGGGAACAAAGACCGCAAGGTGTTCCATTCCTTGGCAGTTCGCACAATAAAAGTAGAAGCGAAACGCTTGGTACGAACCGAAGGAATGTTTCGATATATTGTTTTATCCTTGAAAAAAAAAACGGTTACTAGGCACAATTTTCTAAATTCAAATTCCAATTGTTTATTTTGTTTAGGCTTACGGCGGCACTTACAAATTGACAATTTTACATTTTTTTCTTATATCTACAACCGGATCGGATCTATTGTTATGGGACTCGTAGGAGCTTGTTACCTGAGTATTAAAAATATTAAGGTTACGCTACTGCAAATTTGTACTGGATTTGTTATCCTACTAATCCTACTAATATTATAAATGCGAAAGTTTGTGAGTGTGGATGTATGTATGTATGTATGTATGTATGTATGTATGTATGTTTGTTACTCCTTCACGCAAAAACTACTGAACAGATTTGGATGAAATTTGGAACACAGATAGATTATAACCGGGATTAACATATAGGATACTTTTTAACCCAATAATCCAATACTACGCGGATGAAGTCGCGGGGCACAGCTAGTTTAATATATTGACATACTAGTTTTCTTGATGGGATAATATTATTGGAATAGTAGTTTATTAAATAATTTCTGTCAAATAGCTTGTGTTGTATTTGCTCAGTGGAAACATCCTTTTAAATTGATAGTGTATAATATAATTATAGAATAGAATAACTATCTATTGTACCTACATCAGAGCTATAATTTGACATTAAGTCACATAATAATAGCCCTTTTTAACGTCGCGTCCCACTCCTCGACACGTGCCTCCCCTCAATAAGAGGGGGATTCAGGCCATAATCCACCATGCTGGCCCAGTGCCGGTTTCAATCGGAATCGAAATTGTATGTTTGTTCCAGAGTTACACAATAGGTCGGAAAAACAGCTATAACTTGGTCTGGTTACCATAATGTGTGTTCGTTTCAAACTTGTTGCAGTTACAAGGACACCCCAGGACTGCCTCTGAGATACTCTTACGACGGAATACTTAAAGATTTGCTTGTGTACTGTAAACCAAAGTGCCCTAAGAAATTGTTCTACCAGATATTATCTATTAAAGTTAACGAATTGGATAACAAGAAACAGTTCAAATGTTTATGGGTAAGTTTCTCAAGCTATGACGACCGCTTTACTCGCGCCGATCGCGCTTACCCACGCATATAGATTTACATAGATAACGCAAGTATCACGATTGGTATTGAAACCAAGCGTGCCGAATTTTTAACAACTACTGTGACGTCATTAGTGACGGGAAATCCAAACCGATTCAAAGACACCGATGCCGCCGATGCCCCTCCGCCCGCTACGATTCTCTCGAGTGATTATCTCGCTCATACTCATATTTTTTATATCTGTAGTCGCGCGGACTGTAAGTTAGCTGTAAGTTAGTACACGCGAAGTACATGCATTTGCATTTGCATTATCTATGTAAATCTATATCTGTGCGCTTACCTGTGGTGTGTGGAAACTACCGTAATTTTTCAGTCTGACGCGAGCAAAGCGCAAGTTAATCTGATCGGCGTTAGCGAACCAGCCAAGAAATTGTCTTAACTGTATGGAATTATGATACTATTCTGTTTTGCAGGTTGGTCCAAATTATAAAGAAGATAAGGAATTAATTTTATATCCAAACAAAGGCGGCAAAGTAGCGGATATTTTAGAGGAGGCAGCTAAAGTCGTCGAAATGTCGCCCGATGGATCCGGCAGGTAATATTTTATAGGAAACTTGCTCTCTATTCTGGCAGGGACCACAGATGGTACTTTTGAAAGTGTATTAATTAGATATTGTTTGATTTAAAACTAGCAGTTGCCCGCGATATCGCCCGCGTGGTACTTCGATAAAATAAATGTAGCCTTATTTACTCCTTATATAGCATCAGCTATCTCCCAGTGAAAGTACTGTAACATGGGGGTTTCAATTAATAACTCGTAGCATTTTATAATATTTATTACTTTTCATTATTATTATATTATTTAAATATTAATTTACATAAACACACGTCTTAACTCAATAGTTCCCCCATTGTCACTGCCAGCGCACCGCCGAGCTTTCAATTTCAAAAATAAATATTTTTCTTATTTTAAACTTGACGGCCAGGAACGCTTATCGCCAGTGACCAGTGCGCCGACATGGACCTCCTTACATTCCTCACAACCTGGGGAAAAAAAAAAATTTTAGGCAAAAAATTTTTTTTTTTCCAAACCTTACAATTTATGCACACCCTACCTATGGTTGGACGATGCATATACAATCAAGCATGGCTCAAATTAAATCCTGCTAGGATTTAGTTATTGGAAGAGTTATACATACTTCGAATAACTTGATAAGTGTAAAACCAACCGAAAATCACGTACCTAATTCAAGCCATACGAAAAACCATTAACTACGCATGACTAGTAAACACCACCCTTCATCATTATTAACATTATCCATCAAAGTCTTATTTAAATTAATATAAGTAACTTTTCAAACTATAGAAAGGTGTGACCGTCATCCTTAAAATGAAATATGACTACAAGACTCAAAGAAGATAATTTCAACTTTATTAATAGGAGAAATATTCAACACCATCATAATTAAAGCTCTCAAGTATTCAAGAGGCTCAAATATAAGGTCAAAAATATAATCCCAAAAATAGGTCAAAGTCCACTTTACGACTTGATGCCCACAGATACAATATTCCCGCATAATCCATAGAATTAGAGATTCATCGACTAATTTTGGAAAATAAAGACGATTCTCAGCATCCCAGCAAATTATTTAGGTAAGATTTCTACCAAGAAATTCCGAATGTTTATGAGAATAGGCGCTCTATTCCACATCAGAAATTGCTTATCGTGAGAGAAATTTATTAACCTACTATTAAATACACTAAACCCACCTACTATAAAACCATCCTATACTAATTTCTACACAACCACTATGTGTCCAATAATCTACTACGCCTTCTACAATAACCCATAATACTTCTCCATATACTTTGACTATACTTTATCCACTACCCACTACCAACTTCTAACCATAATAATAACATACCATTTACAATCCAGATACTATACCGTCCATATTCCATCCCTTAAATGCGTGAAACCTACATCAGTAATCCATGATCAATAGCTTATTGCTTTATCATGTTACATCAAGAAATAGAACTAGCCGAATAGATCTAACCATCCAATTCTATCCAAACATTACAACTCATTAACCACTAAACTCCAACCTTTACCATTACTGAAACTACACTCCCCCCTATAATCATATAAACATTACTAACATGTTAATATACCTATCTCACGTTTTTCAACAAAACATTTATCATATAAAATTAAATAACATAACTTATTTTCATTTTCGCCCATCGCCTATGTGCTGAACGATTTCTTTTCGCCCATCGCCTATGTGTTGAACGATTTCTCATATTTCTTACGTCGCTCTGCGACATATTCAATTTTTCTCTCGTTCATTATGAAAAATAAAGACATATATTAATAAATTATAATAACAACATACACAACTTAAAACTAATCTATCATATCCACCTTCCCTTTACATCAATAAAATAAAATATAATCAATAAAATCAACAAATGTTTGACGTGACGTCCGCATCTTTCTGGAAATTTCGATTGAAAAAACGGATTTTCTGTGCCTGTACATGTTTGGATGACGTATGCGTTTCCAGCAGGCCTGATTCAACCTCCAACATGCCATCATCTTACTAGGCCTTCCTCACTGCTGCCGTGGTTGAAAATTTAGCTGCGACTGCATGGGTCCTATTAATAAGCACGGATACAACTCATACTCCCTGCTTTATAATATCCTCTTATTGTGCTTTTGCGAGAGGTACTTGCGTACCCGGAGCATCCTCCAATGTAACATGGGGGTTTCAATTAATAACTCGTAGCATTTTATAATATTTATTAATTTTCATTATTATTATATTATTTAAATATTAATTTACATAAACACACGTCTTAACTCAATAGTTCCCCCATTGTCACTGCCAGCGCACCGCAGAGCTTTCAATTTCAAAAATAAATATTTTTCTTATTTCAAACTTGACGGCCAGGAACGCTTATCGCCAGTGACCAGTGCGCCGACATGGACCTCCTTACAGTACCGTCAAAATCGGTGTAGCCGTTTTGGTGATTAGCCGGAACAAACAGACAGCCATCAGCCAGATAGACAAAAGTATGAAAAGTACCTATCCGCTCCTGACTTGCAGGAGTGACATTTTCGGTAGTGTGAAGTGGTCCAAACTTATTCACATAAAAATGTATTCAGGAATAGTGATTATGAATTTTTTTTCTGCTACAGGTTAAGGATCGTGGAAGTGTCGTGTCACAAAGTATTACCGGGGCCGGACCCAGAGCTGACGCTGGACCAGGTCACCATCTCCCCGCCCAGACTCTACAGAATAGAGGAGATACCCAGGGATGAGTTACACCTGCAGGTGAGCGCTATCACAAAGGTGTAGAGATCTCAGTTTCAACTGCTAGAGAGGAGGATATCTTAGGAAACTGCTTCGGTACAGGAAAATTCGAATCGAGGATTTGTCGACCCGCGTGGTGGCGTCGGTTTTGCTCGGGCTATTGATAGAATAAATAGAATGTTTATACGAACAAAAAATATGTTGTACCTTGGATGTTTCTTAATTGTTAAAGCGTGTTCTAGGGGCTTTGGCGTTAATGTTCAACAAAACATTTTTTTGTTCCCGAGCAAAGTATAATTGTAAAATTACCCCTTGCCGGGCAAAATACGTAGACAAGCTTGTAGGGCAATGAACGAAGACGTTGGTGAAGTAGCAAAAACTGGACTCACTTGGTCACGTGACCTGCAACTCGAATCGGTCGAGTTTGCACCTTATTGCCGCTTGGCGAGAGTAGCAATTTATTTTTTCGTGTCGTGTGTTTTTGTGCGGAGTGACTCTTCTGTATGTAGTAATAATATACATCGGTGTTGTTTCCAGGAGGACGAGGCGTTAGTCCCGTGCGCGCACTTCCACAAGCAGGTGTACGCGACGTTCGGCATCCCGTTCTACGCGCGCGTCAAACACAACGAGCCCTTCCAGGCCGTCAAGGACCGGCTGCAGAAGAAACTCGACATACCAGACAAGGAGTGGGAAAAGGTAACCCAGAAATGAACCAAATATATCTCGCTTATATAAGAACTTTCAGATTGTAACATGATCTGGCTATACAAAGGTGTAGTTTTGTTACGGTCACAGTCTAGTACATCCTGCAGTCGTCTGATGAAAACCCGCGTAGTTAACAATCATAATCCAAATTATATTATGACCCGAGACAATGGCTTACTATATGATTTGCTCGGCTGTGGTATGGCTATGAATTGATTCAACTTCATTAATTTCAAGAAATTTATTACTTTCTTTTCCTTTCAGTACAATTTCGCAATAGTGACAAATGGCAGACCTAATTACATAAGTGAAGGAGCGACAATAAACATTTACGACTTCAGGCTGAGTAGTAACGCAAGTGAGTATCCACTCGCGCACGATCAATGATTACTCAAATTTATAAAAAAAGTCACGATCTGTTTACACATGGCATTACAAAGCATTTGTACTGAGAAATTATTTGTAAAGCCATGGTAAATGGATAAACATTTCTATAAATTTGGGGTTAATACACCTACGTATCAATAGACCCAATCCTCCACAGGATACGTGCTAAAATTTAATAAAGATCTGTCACTTCCAGACGCGACGGGCCGGCCGTGGCTCGGCCTCGAGCACATCAATAAAACGCCGAAGCGGTCCCGCGTCAACTACCTGGAGAAGGCGATCAAGATATACAACTGAGCCGCCGCTCGCGCCACACTCGGGCCGGGCCGGGCGGGCCGGGCGGGCCGGGCGGGCCGGGGCAGGCAGGCCCGGGCCGGGCGGGGCGGCCCGCATTACGTGGCCTGTGAGTCGGCGCGGTAGAACAACGTGTTACCCCTTCGCCCGCCTCGAGCCGCCGCCCCGTGTCGCCCGGCCCACGCCTTCATAGTAAATAATTTCGTACGCTGGACCACGATATAACTTATTTTGCATACGTTTCTAAGAGAGCGTGCCCCGGCTCGACCGCCTCGCTACTGCAGCGCGAACACGCAATCGATAGCCTTATCTACACAAATAATGTACATCGCTAACACCAATATTTGATTTCCTTTACTGCGCTATTTATTCTTTATGATAGATCTTAAATAATTTGTAATAGATGCGAAGGCCACAGTAGTCCAGCTAGAAGATATCGTTTTTTATTCCCAACTTCCCAACAGTAGTTTTGTACGCCCATAGTAAAGGAGTTTGTTCTAGTTTTTGTCATTGAACACGACAAGTTATGTCGTGTACAGCCCAAGCGAATGAGCGATCGGATGTTAACGCAACAGGGGTGTTACTCTTAGGAACGATAAACGATATATCGTGACATTCGTATTCTCGAATCCCACTCTAAATTACATATTTATTGCCGTCGTATCGATTACTGAACGAACAATGCAAAATTATCGTTCGTTCAGACGGTATACGGCTGCAAAAAATATGGAATATAGAGTAGGATTTGACAATACCAATGTGACGATATATCGATTATCGTTGCTAAGTTTAGCACCCCAGATCTCTGATAAGTATTACATAGTTAATATTTACCTACGATATGATGTCCATATTGATTGAAAGATGTGACTAAAGGTGGGTATGCATTCACTTGCTATCGGGTACGGTTCGTTTACATTCGTTCGCTTAATACTACAATCTGTGCTCGGCATAAGTAGACAAAACTATTTTGAGTATTATCCATTATAATTTTATTATTGTATAGCATTATATTTTCTTGCAAACGTGGCTCTAATTATGATATCATATTTTATTTATTATTGATACATCTTCAATATCTAGAGTGTGGTGTTGTTCGTATCGCCTCCAACCATAATGAGCGTGGCCATGTGGTCTCCAGACTTGTAAAAGGATAAATTTTAATAGTGGCTCAGGTATTATTTTTTATTTAACTAAATAGCTGGTCGACTGAGATGAGGACCTTGTCGATAGATGCTCGGTGCGAGGCTGTGCCAAACCGCACCTATAAGATATTATTAATTTTACCGCACCGCACAAGCAAATATTATCGATATTCAATATACATATATATCGATATTCCCGAAGTCGTGTTCTATTTATACGCTTATGAACGACAAGCGCGCTCGCTGTGCATTTAGACCACTTTGTATTTGATTCTATTCATCGCACCTTAAACCAATGTGGAAGCAAAATTGCCGAGGGACAGTTATAAAGAAAACGAACATGATTCGCGTTAAAATAAAGTTAGTTCGAGCATATTAATGACGAACATAAGAACGACCGATTTCAACGCGGAACAATTTTGTTCAAACAATGGTCTGGTGAGCTATAAAACGTTCGATGGGAGCACAAACAAAAATAAGCTCTAATGGTTTATTGACATAGCGCTCTGATTCCCGTCTTTATGAACACTACAAGCATTATCTGATATCCGTTTCCAAGTTCGTCAATCCAATGTTAGAATCAATTATTATATCTCTGTTGATTTCGTTCGAATGCACCAGTCTAATGTTCGAACCAATTTCTCCAAGGCGGTTTTATATCCTTTTTATCTTATCATTTTAAAGTGCATCTACTGTGCGCGACTTCAAAGTCGACATTTCTGTGACGCGGCTCGTCATTTCAATCGGGACTTCGGTATGGTGGAGCGGTGCGGTGCGAGCGATGCCCTCATCTCGTTTCAATTGACTGTGGTACTAGCATTTGGTGATTCGGCAACGTAAAGCATATCGAGGATAAACAATAGACTTGTAAAAAATTCTAGTATAATGTTGTGTAGGTATCATGATATTCAATTGTGCCTGTGTGTTGACGCTTTTTAATCTGCCTTCATACTAACGGTTTCGAACGTGATAAATATTTACTTAGTGAATCTATTGGGCTTGCTGGACATGTGACCTTTAAATATTTCATGTTCATGATCAATAATAAACGCTTTACCAGAAGTTTGAACGGGTTTCATAAACATGCAGTGCTACATAACTCTTATTATAATAGATATAAGGGTTATATTGGCTAGATTGAGGTAATTTATGTTGGGTAAACGACCTTAGTGTAATGCGGTTTGCGCCATTTTACGACGCCTTATACATATTTACCGGGTGGTAATGAGAAATGGATTCTATCGTGTCTCATTATGGTGGAAAATATTGTAAATTAATCTCAGTGTACATTACGCTAGTCTGGCTTTACCCTAATCTACTCGCATGTTTAGGTTTATTTATTATGATATTTGTTTTATTACAATTTTCTTGTTATTCAGATCCTGCCATTAATGTAAACTTATTATTTACACTTATTTACAGTGGCGCATATGCTTAATACTAATCTGTAGTTAATCCTTCGATTACATCCTCTTAATTTGCCTTATATTTAACCGACTCCAAAAAAAGGAAGAAGTTATATGTTCTATATTTTTTTAAATATGTATTCATTTTTCCATGACGACTGTTCAATGAATTTATATACATGTTAGAGTAAAACAAATTAATTTGTATCCTATTTTGATGGTATTGTGATATAATAAATAAAATTAAAGACGCCTGTATATAGCTATCGCACATAAAGCCTAGGGAGAGATAATCATGTGTAGGTTTGTGCTTTTCTTAAAAATAAAAAAAAAATACACCCGCTAAATTTCACGTGTAACCTGTTTTTTATAGAAATTATTGGAGTGATTGTTGTATTATAAAGTAATGTTTTATCGGTTGTCGAATTGCCAAAACCGTGGTGTATGTTTGAGGTGATAAAGGCGAATCAATTGAGAGTAATACTAATATCGATCTGGCACAATGAGCTAGCAGCCTCAAGTGTGCACAAGGTTACTTGCACATACACACATATGTGTAACTTTAGCAATGTATTGTTATTCTGGCTGAAAGCCCTATCCACATCCAATCCTGTATATGTTACTATTTAATTTTTTACTTGACCTGCCAGAGATGTTACGTTTAAATAAATGATTATGTCGAAATTATGTATATATATGATGTAATAAATTAAGAAAAAAAATACAATAAGTTTTCGTAAAGATGCCTTAGACGTTTTAAGACATTTTCTTAGTGATTTCAAATGATACGGCTTAATTTAATTTATACCCTTTTTAGTTGCTGCGCGCCGCGCAACGCAGTCGCGACTTATCTGATGGCCGAAGCGATGTCCCCGCAGCTTGTTCCTTTCTCATGTTACAATCCAACATTACTTTTTATGTTAATAATGTGTGTCGGTTGCGCTATTTTCAATAACACTTGAGTTTTGAGGTATTTTGAAAAGAACTTAGTAACATAGTGGCTTAGTAGCTAATACATGCCGATGATAATAATAATAATTGTGGCAAATGGGATTATAGTCTATTAGTGGGGTTACCTTTTGAGCTGCCTCACGAGGTTTGAACCCGTCGCAGGCGAGTCTGTATACAGCTTGTGCAAACGCGGGAGACGTTCCGTTGTTTGTTGTGTTGGATTTGAATGTTTCACTGAATATAATCCTATATTTGTTTTATTTGGTTTGTTTTGAACGGACGCTACCCTTGCGGAGGATACACCATTTCAAATTAAGGCCGGTGCTCACTAGGCGGCACGCCACAGCAAGGGATCTTGTAAGCGCAATTTATTTTGAATATTACGTGCCGTTCCACCTAGATTAGGCTCACTAAAGCGCTGCGTAAGCGAGACACTTTATTGTCGACACGAGAGAGTCGTAGAAAATTGTGTAGGGATGCCGTTACTGATAACGGCTACAGCAACGACGGTTTTCTATACAAGTGTCGCGCCTAAGTGGGCGCCGGCCTTTACACGTCGCGCCCGCATTCAAAGTTCCCGCAGTACCTACACTGATAGATCCAAAGATCTCTGGAGAGTAGACTAGGAGTGTCACGGAGTAAAAAACATCGAGGATTGGCACACATTTTCAAATAACAAACATGGTAGATAACAGGCACATATTCATATTCCAGTAACTAGTTCCATCAATAGTGCTACGTATAACGAGTTCCCTATAAAGAACCGTCATGACAGGGATGAAATGATGATGAAAATGTTACCGACCTTCCGATTTTACGTTGTTGGCAACTTGTGTTTGGAATAAAGCGTAGAAGAGCTCATCGCCAACAGCCGTGGATGAACAATGTGCAAGGAAGCTTAGGCCCGTATTAGTAAATCGATCTCAAGTCTGAGAGCGGTCTTGAGTACGCTTTTGACTTGTCATTTTGTACTGGAAAGACATTTCTAAGACGCTTTCAGACTTGTGATCGATTTATTAATAAGTGCCAAGTACCACGAATGTGTCCATCGACGACGTTGTCACCTTGGGTTTGTACACGCGTACACGCTAATTTCAAATTAACCAATCAGAAAAGAGGTACCCTTATAGGACAATATACCTAATAATGTATTCATCATTGAGTACGAAATACCAATTTTTTAAATACTTATTTTAGAGCATAATTTGGCGCCCGCTGAGTGTAGTGATTGGAGCGCAGCGGTGGCCGTTCGGCTTACTGTACTTACTGGTTGCGGGTTTGATTCGCGTCAGGGCAAACTTCGGAAATAGCCTTTTCTTCTTGGTCCGGGCGACACTGGGATCGCCTCCAGCCCTCATATACATTACCTATAATACAAGCGCTACTTAGTATGCGACCATACCTTCAGTGTTGTTGTCAGGTCAAATTTGAAATTTTGGAGAACTTGTGAACCTGATTTCAGATTTGTATACCTACGCTCGGTACGCAGATCCTACCATTTGATCAAAATCGATCCGCCATAATTCAGCTGAGGACTTGGCTCATATAAAAGTATCCACAATGAATTATTAGTCGTCGTCGCCGCCGGAATCCGCTGGTATTCCAGCCTCCATCAGCCGGCTGCGGCCAGACGGTACGAAAAACTATAAGTAGTAGCTAATTAATCCTGCAGCTCTGATTAGTACCTCCCTACGTTTAAAGCTATGAAGAGCTCTCAGCTTTTCCAAAATAACATTTCTCATTAGGATTCACCCCGGGAAGGCTAATTTGCAATTGAATGTGCACAAGCAAAACCATGATAGTAACTTGCTTAGGATACAAATGAAGTGTCTTTAATATCAAAATAATATATTTTTAGTTAATACATATGAAAGCATATACACACGGTACTTTTAACAAAAGACAGTTTTCAAATTTTGTTGTCTGCTTATTTGTTCCGCCTAATCTCCGAAACGGCTGGACCGATTTTGATGGGACTTTTACTGGCAGATAGTTGATGTTATAAGGAGTAACTTAGGCTACTTTTATTTTATCGAAGTAGGTACCACGCGGGCGGATACACGGGCAACAGCTGGTTTTATATAAATAATATGCATTATGGAGGCTGCAGTGTTGTGTAGGAAATCTAAACGGTGTGAACTGCAACGGTTTATCAGTGTCGTGCCGAAGTAGGACGCGCGGTGGGAATGCGGCCGACTGCGGCGGCCATACAGAATGGTGCGTCGTTAGCGTTAATCCGATTCGGGGCATTGGAGCATCCGAGTATCCCGCCCGGCTTTCGGCATTCGGCCGGCCCAGGAATGCGAGCACCGGAATTTGAATGCAAATTGAAAATGCCATTAAATTCAGAACGGCAAACATTCTGCTCGCTGGGGGCTGATCAAACGTTCGATTGTTGGTAACTGAGAAATAATTATTGGCCCTATTCTATGGACACGTGTGATCGGATTGGGCGGATAATAAGCATTGTATAAACAATAAGCCTGTAGGAAATAGATTCAAGGAAGCCCAGAGAACCTTTCACCAGACCACATTAGTCTCCTTCGGAAACGTTAATACTTAAATAGGTAAATGTTTGCATTCAGAAAAAAAACAGACATGCATTAGGGAGCATGTGGCAAGCCGTGGTCTTTTTCTCTAACCCCTTGGCATGAAGGCGTGATGTAAGTAGTTATGTTAGTATGTTGCGACGAAGTACCTACCTATTTATCGATCTATTGGTCGAAGAAACTATATGCAGACAGACTCATCTGAACCCCTCGATTTAATTAGAACTTTACTTAACATTATTAGGTATACAGCAGTGATAGCCGATTGGTTAAGCACGCGTCTTGCGGGCACAAGGTCCTGGGTTCAATCCCCGGCTTTCACCTCTGGGTTTTACGAAATCTATATGATTATCACTTGCTTACGGTGAAGGAAAACAGTGAGGAAACCTGCATGTCTTACAAAATAAATAAATAATAATAATAAATATCGCTAGACTGACACACCAACTGTATGGTCCCAAACTAAGCAAAGCTTGTACTATGGGTACTGTACAATGGACTGGGGGCGATCCCAGTGACACCCAGACCAGGGCAAATGACGAAAATGCCATTTACGAAATTTACCCAAGCGGGAACCAAACCCGCAACCACGAGTGGCCGAGTGGCCTACGCTCGAACCACTGCTCCAAGCGGTCATCCAAATCTAACCAATTTTCGAAAAGACATGTGAAATCCGCCAACCGTCACTGGACCAGCGTGGTAGATTATTGCCTGAATCCTCCTCGTAGCGAGGAGAGGCTCGTGCCCAGGAGTGGGACGTCAAAAGGGATAAATTATTTATATTTAATATTCCTTTATTCTGAATCGGCAGAAATCAGATTTGTAAAGCTCGGCAAACGGGTCAACGGTGAATATTTAAAGCCAAAAATAATGTGTATATACCATTTCACACTGAAGGCGATAACAAATTTATGGCAATATAAATTTTATTTTTATCGTATATGGTCACTCCAGTGTTCGTGACAAAGTAATTTTAGTAAAAAATGTATTTTCATATTTAAAATGGCTAATCTGGTTGAAATTACTGCGGTATTTGGGGTTATACTGTTATATGTTAGTGGCCAACAGACTCTGACTACCGCCAAAGTGATCCAGGATATAACGCCTAAGCCTACGAGCTTGTTCAGAAGAATCAACGTTGAGCGTAATTTTGAAGAAAGGACCAAAGCTCCCTTGGATCTTTTCCGTTTACGGGACCCTGAGAGAAGAAGTTAGTATGAAATACTATCCTATCCTAATATGCTTCCTACAGGCTGGCTCTCAAAAATAAATATACTTAATCGTATTCAGCATCTTAACTAGCCAAATAAAATAAATAAAATATTTTTAAAATTATTATATTTAATATCTTTTGTAAATTATTTTGTCCGATGCTTATATTAAATATTATAGTCCAAGCGAATTTAAGAACCTACACAAATTAGTTTTGCAAGCCTACATAAATTCCTACTGTCTCCATAAAGCCTACATTAATTAGCTGTGCTCTTTTTTGATATCTTAATAGGTTATATGTATGCACATGTATTACCAATATTTGTAACGAAATAAATGATTTCAGATTTTATTTGAACAGAGTAACACACTAATTCTATCAATTTAAGCAACGCTTTTACTTAATCATGGGTATCTAATCCACCTACTGGGTGCGATATGGGTACCCGCTGACACCCGGAGCAGGACGAAATGAAAATATAATTTACGAAATCTGCCCGACGGCAATGGAATCCGTAACCCGGTGCAGGGAGCAAAGCGGCCTACCCTCAAACTACTGGACCAAGTGGTTGGCAACGTAACACTTAGGCTGTGCTGTAAAGCGGGTACACCCGTTCCAGCCAATAGGATCACTTCGTTTCTTGTCAACCTCAGCTAAGCTGGGTGAAGCAGAGGACATGAAGCGATCCTTTTAGGCGGAGCGGGCGGGCTCGCTTCATAGCACAGTGGACGGTCGCTCTTAGCTACTTTAGGAAGTTGAACTTAACATATTCTCGAACTTTTTAGCTCGGAATCGGGATTCGGTATGGAACTGGGATTTCTGGTGCCAATTGCAGCCAAAAACTGGCAACTGCACTCAGGGAAGAACTAGAACTTCGTATGTATGCTACTTATAATTAATTATTATGTTGAATGAATATATCGCCAGACTAACATACCAACTTACGGTCCCAAACTAAGCAAGTTCTTGTACTATGAGTACCTATAGTACAATGAAGTGAGGCGATCCCAGCGACACCCAGACAACGGAAAATTAGGAAAGGAAATTCCTGAAAATTACTATAACGGGAATTGAACTCGCAACCATTAAGTGCAGTGACACCCGAGCGGCCTACTCTCGTAGTTTAATCTCTTTATTTCATATAGTCATATAACAAAGAAATTGAACTTCAAGAGTACTTAGTACTAAGTGCCCATAATACAGCCATGATGGGCACGTAGTTTTCAGAATATTAAAAAAGTAATGAGTGCTTTAATTGCAGATTCTACTATGACGCTCAATTAGATCAGTGTTTAAGCTTCATTTATTCCGGGTGCCATGGCAATAAAAACAATTTTGAGACATTAGTGGAGTGCGAACGACACTGCAAAGGTGATTTTATAGATTAAAATCATTAATTTACGTGAACATACATTTTCATAATCAATCAATACCCAATTAATTATAATGTATATTCTACTTACTTTTCTCAAATGTAAGTAGTTTTGTTGATTGATGGATATTTATGTAGAATCTCTAATTTAATTTATTATAGCTTTGACCAGGGGGGCTATACACAACTGAAGCAAAGTTCCCGATGTTGGAAACGAGAGCTTCCATTCTTCTTTTACAAATGAATTAGAAGAAGGATGATAGCTGTTGTTTTCGTCACGGATAATTTCCGTCGATTGTGAATACCCCTCCAGAAGACTCCTTTATAGACCTCAACCTAGAGTCAAAACAATACAATAATAGAGACCTAGTACGTTGAATGGTTTTTAACTGAATTGTTATTTTAGGCGCTATCTACATGCCAATAAAGGAGACTGACCGCCAGGGATCCTGCACCTTGCAGCCTAATTCGGGCTTATGTATGGCGCTTCTTCAAAGGTGGGGGATAATCTTTCTTTTTTTATCGATATACAGGTTGAAACAGAAAGGGTATACTTTTTTTTCAAAACTCATTTGAACACCCACACTTTGTAATTCTACAACTATCAGCTTTGGAGGGAACTTGAAAAACAAAAGGTGTTATAGGAATGCAGCTGTTGACAGATTTCACTAGTCTACAAAACCTTTAGTACTGCAACTGTCCCACAAAGCCGATAGTTTTAGATTTACAAAGTAAAGTTGCAAAAAAAAATTTTATACCCTTTTTGTTTCACCTAGTACAGGTAGCTACCATCTCGTAGGCACGACTCCTGATTCTGCAACCCTCATGCACATTTTTTTGTAAGTAGGTAGGTACATTCTATTCTTCATCCTTCTCTCCCCATATTTTTTCAATTAATGGTAGACTGGATTAAATTTTTGAGATTTGGCTATGAATGATGACTTTGATACCTACTTTCATGGACTAGACTGGAGATAACTTGTTGATATTCACTAGGTACTATTACGACGTGAACTTGAACGGATGTAAGCAGTTCATCTATGGAGGCTGCGGCGGCAATCAGAACAGATTCCACTCTGATATACAGTGTTCGAATAACTGTAAGGTATAGCGGTTTAGTAAATAAAAGTGTGAAGGTTGTATTGGTGATGTTTTATTAGATCACTGTTCCGATCCAAGCGTATAGAACGGGCGATTTCTTTTTTCGTTTATTTATCAAAGAAGGTAAAGATAAATCCGAGGTGAATTCAGCATGATTAACTTTTTTTGTTATTATAAAAAAGTTTTCAAACATGCGTAAGTACAATCCGTCTGATGTTAAGCAGTTATAGTAGCTTATAGATGCTTGCAATACCAAAGGCATTGCTCGCACGTTGCCGACCTGAAGGGGATTGGGACAGATAAAGGAGAATACACGGGGGGTTGTGCTTCTGGCTCTTTGACTCATCGTACGAAACGCATCTGTAATAGCTACTTTACACCGAAAATGTGTGAGAGGGTGGTCTACCCCTCGAGCCAGGCCGTAAATGAGCTGAGGTCATTTGCCTACAGCTTGGCTCCACCACCTTAAACGGGGGTTCGATGCCAAACGCCGGCACGATCCTACTAATATTATAAATGCGAAAGTTTGTGAGTGTGGATGTATGTATGTATGTATGTTTGTTACTCCTTCACGCAAAAACTACTGAACGGATTTGGATGAAATTTGGAACACAGATAGATTATAACCGGGATTAACATAGGTATAGGATACTTTTTAACCCAATAATCCAATACTACGCGGATGAAGTCGCGGGGCACAGCTAGTATGCTATAATTTCGTGTAAAACTCGCTCTCGCTAAATAGAAAAACTGTTGGAAAAACAGGTGCACTCCAAAAGATACAATTGTTTTGCAGATCCATCTTTCATTCTTATTGTAATAAATTACAATTCTCCCTTACCTTTCATTTCCGCTGAATGAAGGTACACCATTTTTTTCGTCCCGGGAATCGAGAATGATGATAACGGTGGAAAACGAAAGACGCCTGGGAATTTTCCACTCTGCGTAATTGTTTCTGACGGTAACATTAGTCCTTGGAGATGTTTGATTAAGTCCTGACGGATGGCCCTCGACGATTGCTTCGTTCGCAATCAACGGACCAGACATTTCTTTGATGATCTACCTATATGATTTATCTCTGTTCGATCTGTTATACCTAAACGAGAAGAGTCCTTTATCTTAAGATTGTTTTTGTTTAGGTTAGGTACCTATTCGCAAAATATTGCGAGCTTCTAAGAACTGTAAAAGCACTAAATGAACCCGTCACCTGATCCAGATACGAGTATCGTACCATGTAGGGGGGTACAGGGCAAAAGAGTTCCTTTCCTTTTTCTTCTTTCTCAGGCCTATTGTTACCGGAACCAATCTGCTAAGAAGGAATCCAGCTAATCCCGCCATATTATTCTGGCTGAGCTGTATACCACGGATACATTTTGCGCCACCGTAGCGCCCCTACGGTTACTAAGATCTCCTGACTATGAGTCCCTAAATGTCTACGAGTGAAGAGTCAAATAAAATTCAAATAATAAGAAAGTCGGCCGGCGGGCATCGTCGCTAATTAATCCGGTAGCTGCACTATTAATTAGGCGAGTTTTTCTGCGTCACGGCGGGGATTACGCCGAGACTCCGTAATTGCGAAGCTCGCAGACGTGATTCCAATGTTTTTATTTAAACGGCTGTAACAGAAAAGCTTATCGTCGAGTTGGCGAGTTCACTACTATTTATTTGTCTAAAACATTTCTGAAGGTAAGTGATTAGACTTAATTGTTCTTGAACACTTGTAAAACTACAGCCATACGTCTCATATTCATAAGGTTTAATCAAATTGGTGTTGTAAAACAATTAACTGGATTTTTGAATAGTCTTTCAATATATCGTTATGACTTTGGTGACAGAGCCCTTATATATATATAAGCATATTGCCATTATAAACACGATAAAGATAGAGTTATAATCGCATGATACGGAGACGCCGTTAGAAATAACCACTTGCATTAATGTCTTTGGCAAACTATTTCAAAACGGGGGAAGGGAGCCGCCACAAAGATGCGTTTATAATTACTTACTTCATTATTAATTACTACGGCTGCGCTACGTGACAGCCTGATCAAGTTGATTGATGTCCCTAGAGAAGCTTCGCTAACTAAAACAAAGCGGATTCTTATTATTTTTCCCGTTTCTTTATTTGAGAGGCTACTTTTATTGCGAATCAAATTTTATTATTTCAATAAGTAGTTTGTTTGAGTGAGCAGACGAAAAGGTCAAGTGGATGTCTATACATCAATCATTTCATATCGACAAGGTATGTACATAACATTATACTATTTAATCAAACGATCTCAGCAGCTCTACTATCCTACTAATATTATAAATGCGAAAGTTTGTGAGTGTGGATGTATGGATGTATGTATGTATGTATGTATGTATGAATGTATGTATGTATGTTTGTTACTCCTTCACGCAAAAACTACTGAACGGATTTGGATGAAATTTGGAACACAGATAGATTATAACCGGGATTAACATATAGGATACTTTTTAACCCAATAATCCAATACAACGCGGATGAAGTCGCGGGGCACAGCTAGTGTGTTAATATGTTGGCTAGTAGTCGCTAGTTGCCAGCGTCTACGGAAAGTATTTTTATAGCAAAATGCTACTCGGGTGGCCGATAGGAGCTCCGTATAATTTTCTATGAGTACGTATTTATGTTATCACGTACGCTAGCGACTACGTAAACGTCGAGCCGCCTAGATTTTTACTGTGTCTTTGTACACACTGATTTCTTACATAGTGGATGAAATATGACATGGAGTCGATGTGGGTTTGAGGTTACTCAGCCTACAAGTTCTCTACCGTGAAGTCTCTACCGAATACAATTATTTGATTATTGCTGTTGTTGTGTAAAAACACTTGTAATACATGCAGAATGCACATAGTAAACAGTAGAGATGCAGTGTGCGCGTGTGTAGTCAGTGTTGGCTTCTAATTTATAGCGTGGCACGGGAAATTTATTGCGACTATGTAAAGCGAAAAGCTATTTTTTAAATAACCTGCTGGCTCACTGGATCCACTATCGCTTCGTTATCACTCCTGAATGATGGGTTAAAATGAAGTGTTTTTTAATACGAATTTGTACTTACTGTGAATTCTTCTACTGCCTGCATTAATGAATAAGGTATTTTGGATTCGATAGGAGCGTGATCCATAAATAAGGGGAAGTCTATGATATAGAAATACATTGACTCTATGTCCAGTACTGAGAGCCGAGCACAAAATATTTACCGTAAAGTAACGCTAATGTTACCGTGTGCCGTTCCGCTCACACGACAGATTGCATAAATAAGAATGACAGTGATAGCATGATTATCTACTCGACAACACACCGGGAGTCTTCCGGCTGCTCAATGGAGGAGTTAAGGCCGTATTCACAAAAAATACTATGAGGTCTCACAGTGGGCGCGAAGGCGCGAACGCCCATCGCATAGAGAAATGTCAAACTTTCTGCAATAGATATTGGTGGCTTGTAGTGTATTTAATAAAATTAATTAAGCACTAAGTAGAATTCCACAGACTTCAGTGGGGGTCAATTTAGCGGTGGACAAGAGCAACATCACCGTATTTCACTTAAACTATGTTGCCTTAGTAGGTACATCTCCAGAACACCCAATCATGAGATTTAAAAAAATACCATGTTGCCCCAGTAGGAATTAGTACAGCCACAAACATAAGCTTTTTTAAACCTTAACACCTCGTAAAACACTACAAAATTAAACAGCGCATCAATATTTTAATCTAGATAGCCCAGGAGAACAAAGCGAGGCTGATTGCTCAGCCGATTGTATAAATAAATAATGTGCGAGCTGATTCCGTGTCTTTCGAATAGCTCATCAGTGTCTCGGCGGGCTCGCGGGGACTTGTTTAACATGCAAAGCGCAATGGATTCATTTGTACCACGGTTTAAGCAACTGTGGGGCTTTCAGACTGGAATTCTCTCGCTCTAAACAGAACTAAAAATATACTCTACAGGGAAAGGGGCAAGCAATGCCTTTGGTATTGAATGCATCGCTACGACTTCGGTAACTGCTTAACATCAGACGGGTCATACGCTCTTTTGCCGACTTTGTTATATAAAATAAAATACTAAGCATTTTTAAATTCCAGCAAATAATTTAAGAACACAACGCATGGCATCTATCTTAACCGTACTTAATTACAAAATGTTTATTTAAAATAATCTTAGAGCATCTTTAGCATTGTCGTTTTCAAAAGAACAGGTGGTTTATCATTTTTCATTACTCATACTCTGAAAGTAAGTCTGAAGTTGCCTGAGGAGCGGGTTGAAAGTAATACTTTTCCGGCCCGGGAGAATCGCTTTCAACTGACAGCTGTCAAATTATAAAAAAATACTGGTTCCATTTTCACTTAGACCATTTATCTATGGACTAAGCTTACATGATCATTCCCCTCTGCCAAGGTATAAGAACAAGAAGTTCTAACACGTTTATAAAAACTGTTTGTGGAATCGATTTAATCAAAGTCAGTATCGTTTTTGATGTGAAAGGTGCTCCATAAAAAATGCCGACCTGCGCTATAAACCATTGCGAGAAGAGGTCAAACACCTCTAATCTACAAAAAAACGGAGTAACGTTTCATATGTAAGTGTTTTTGGAGTAAATAATCCCTTATTTCTAATAAAATAATTAAAATATAAAATGTCATAAAAATCGAAAACATTATCGATTAAACAATCGAGTACGAAATAATTGAAAAGTGTAGTATGGTATCTCGAGTTCGCCATTTTGAATAGTGTTGCGGCAGTGATAAATTTATGATTGTGGACGTGTGTCGATAAAATTATATTTTTTGGAGTTTTTATTTTATTTTACTTTAAATTATATATAGTAAAAATATAATTACTTATTGTTATTTTTTAACTTATCATTATTCCACTATTTTTCCAGATTTCCCAAATACCCTCAATTAAAACCAAATGGGAAAAATCTTGCAATAGAAGGAGGAGTTGGGAACCTACTCGCACAAGTATTATTTGTTCAGTACACTTTGATTCGTCGCAATTCCAATGTTTATCTAATAAACGACGAAAAAATAGTAGATAATGCCGTACCAATATTATTTTTTAGCTGATGCCGTAAATATTTTATTTATACTTCTACTCACATGATTCTAAAAAAATATTTCACTGATATATACACGTGTAGTATATATAAGTGATGCAATAGAAGTTTCACCTTGTATATTGTCGTAAAATATTATTTATTTTAAATGTTTCATTACCACAGCGAGGGATTTTTTTTTAAAGTATTGCATAAACGATAAAACATCGTACTGTATAAGATACCATAATACTCGTATACAAAATAATTCATATTTTGTATTAGATGAAGAAATGCACACGTCTATGCAATATTTTGTGATGATGAGCAAGTAAAACTATCGATATATCTAATTAGAAATATCGATATTGGTTTCTCCCTATTGCACTTAGTGTCTTATACTCGTAAATTCTTGCATGTTGACGTATTTGACCGATTAGTGTGCGTAAAAGTTACTAGTGTTGAATATTTATTTAAGTGTGCATTCATAATGACACAATTTTTTTTTAGTAATTGTGCATCATTTCTTTGTAGTGGTTACCTCGTCCCCCCCAAAATCTGACAGAATTTTTTATTAGTAAAATGAAGCACGTCACGCCTCCTTTAGTTAACACCTCTCTGCATTTTCACATTTCTATGGAACCATGTGTAAACTTTTCTACAGTCACTCAATTACAGCACGATGTAAAATTGAAATAACATAAAGTTAAGTATTAATTAAAGGATATATATTTTTAAATGACTTAATTTAAATAATTTAGTTTCAACAATTTATTTAAAATAACATAGATTTGGGCAAAATATTTAAAGATGAAAATGAAAAATAATGGCTAAATAATGAAGTTGGCCGGCCAACGAAAAAAAAACAAAAAAGACGGCAATCCGATCTTAATTTTTTTTTTAGAGTGGTAGAGTATTGTTCATACTTCCTTGTATTATTTCTTTAGCCAATTCCTGTTTTTATTTTTACTTTCCTTGTATTCGTAATTAAAAGCACAGTGTTTACCTCGTGTGAAAGACTTATTTAGTCCCGAGACTGGGTTTGGCGCCCGAGCGTAGCGAGGGCGCTAATAGTTCGAGGGTCACTTTCACCACTCGTGTAACAATGTACTATTAAGAAGACTTGTGAAGCAGGATCTAGCCTTGTATTTACGTTTATTGAGTATATCACACCTTTGGTATAATATACACTTATTTTCTCAAGTATCCTATTCCATAAGGAAATATTATGTCCTATAGAATTAAGTATTTGTTACCCATGCCTCTTTGCCCATACCTATAAATTTTTCAAAATAGGTGCTAGTGCTGTAGCTATTGCTAGAAGAGCCAAGGGTGTAAGGGATGCTCACATTGCGTGGTCCGAGACAACACAAAAATAAACCTACAATATCGCAACAAATTTTATTAACATTGGCACATAAATAATTACAATAAAATATACACAAAGAAAATATATTCAGATTATATAAAGCTTAATTATCTACCTGACAAATTTATCGGCAAACACTCTGTTATGATTAAAAAAAAGACATTGTACAAAATATATATAACAAAAAAATTTTTGATTGTTTGTGGTTGCGTTTTATTATTATCTTCCTTTATATTTAGAACCGGCTAGCGCCTGCAAAGTGAAGAACTGTTTTAGTGCGCTGAATATCTTCGCATAATACTTCGCTGAGCTGACAGATGTGTCAGATTTAAATTTCCTGCACCTTATTTTCCTGCCGCCTGAAACGGGCAACATTGCATTGCTTACAAGAAAAAAAAAGATAAATAAATCACATGAAGTTATATTTATGGATTGATATTTACATGTTCTTACCATCTCGTAACGCATCTCTTCGTTGATTCGCTCGGAGAGGTCGCTCGGTATGTCGACCTCGGTAACGTCCTGCAGGACGTATTTCAGCTGTGACGTCCTGCCGACAACAACACTGGAGTATAACAACAACACTTCTAGAGTTACAACAACACTACTAGAGTTACAACAACACTAGAGTTATAACAACAACCCTTCTAGAGTTACAACAACACTATAGAGTTTATAACAATCCTACTAATATTATAAATGCGAAAGTTTGTGAGTGTGGATGTATGTATGTATGTTTGTTACTCCTTCACGCAAAAACTACTAAACGGATTTGTATGAAATTTGGAACACAGATAGATTATAACCGGGATTAACATATAGAATACTTTTTAACCCAATAATCCAATATTACGCGGATGAAGTCGCGGGGCACAGCTAGTACGTCATAAAGTGTTACAAAAGTTTGCCCCGATTACAGCTGTTAGGTAAATGTAATTATTTATAATGAAATTGGTAATTCAGCTTTCAGTTCTGCGAATATGTAAATGTTAAGTTTGTGTTAGTTTTGTACAAGTATTGGGCATTTTTTTTCTTTTCTTTTTTTTATAGATTACTAGCAATCTAAGTTTGTAACATTACTAGTATTCCTGTTAGCCCCGCCAGCTAAGCTAATGCTTGTGTTAGGAGTGGGCCCACGTCAATAGTTTAATGGCCAGGATGGGAATCGAACTCGGAACCTCTCGGACACGAGGGTGGTCCATCTAACCTGTAGGCTATTGACGCTTTGGTGTTATTAATATTCTAACATCGGTTTTACATTTGTGATCAAATTTAACAACCAGTTGCAGATTTCTAATTAGGGGGCCATTCATTCAAATCCATACATTTAATGATTGATTAGAATGAATGTCTCCACAACTGAGCGTTAATCCTCTTAGTACATACTAAAATAATGGGGGGGGAGAGTAAGACTAAGTTGCCCTTAGGTACAGAAAGATAAAATAACGAGAATTGGTGATTGATATTTATATAATTATTATTTAACTGCTCGTACGTTGATGACCTGAAAGAGGAGTGGGACAGAGGGTGGAGAAGAAAGGGGGGGGGGGGGTAAAGCTTCCGGCTCTTTCACTCATCGTACGAAACGCAGCTATAATAGCTACTTTACGCCGCTCTTCTGTGAGAGGGTGCTACTACTGTCCGTATATCAGAATAGAATAGAATAACATTGTTTTACCTACATCAGAGTTTGAATTTGACGTTAAGGAACATTATAATGCACACAGGTTGCGATCTCTTCCAGACAACCTTTGTATGGAGAGAATTTGTATGAGCTGTATTCAATGTATGCAATGATGTTAGGCAACTCTTACTGTATGTATATGAGCATGTAGGCGCTGGTGGCTCTCCTGGCGAGGTGTGGTGCGTCCTCCTTCCCGCCGAAGTTGTACTCAATGGCCTCCTGCTTGCTGCACCGGGAGACCACGTCGTCGTCGAACTTGCACCACTGGTACAAAATTATTAAATTCAATATCGCTAGACTGACACACCAACTGTACGGTCCCAAACTAAGCAACGCTTGTACTATGGGTACCGTACAATGGACTGGGGGCGATCCCAGTGACACCCAGATCAAGGAAAACTACGAAAGTCCATTTTCAAATTTTAACCCAGCGGGAATCGAACCCGCAACCACCATGAGCAGTGAGCCGAGCAGCCTACGCTTGAACCACTGCGTCAAGCGGTCGTCAAATAAAAATAACATTTCAATAATTTAAACCTCTACTCTCTTATTATTAGACGTGGATTAGCGGGCGAATAGTTACACACCGAACTATCTCCTTCCGTCATCAGTAATTTGACATTCGAAAGACAAAGCATGGTGTAACTATACAACCGCTAATCCACGTATAAGGGGGCTAAAGTCTGTTATGCTAATATAATTGTTAGTTTGTTACGGAGACAGGTGATTAGAATTCCATTCCAGAATCGACGATTTTCGGAGTACGTGCCGTGTACCCTCCTAAAGTTTACTAATGGTGAGTATGACTACCGGTAAGTAAGGTATTGTAAAGTAAGTAGTTATTAAAAAAAATCTTTAAAAAAATCCTGGTAATGCACAGAAAATAATCGAAGAGATATGTCATTATAATTATTTCAAGTCTATAAATAAAATCCTATTGACGGCGACCTGCCGTCGATAGGAACAAATGGCGAACCATCATAAAAGAAAGGTAGTGGGAGGTGGTCACGACCCTCAGAATTGAGGAATACCACGCCAGGAGGAGGAGGATAAATAAAATAATTCTAGTTGAAAACAATATCGATATTTTATCGATATTGCTGTTATTTTATAGGTCGCAACAATATTATGAGAATTGATCATCTAAAGGAGATTTTGATAAAAGTTGAGGTAAGTACCGGGTGCCAAACCAATGACAGGTATTGAAAGTTTACGATGGTAGAGCCTACCTGTGGGTAACACCGCCCTCTCACAAAAGATCGGCGGCGCAAAGTTGCCATTATAGCTATCTTTCGTACGATGAGTGAAAGAGCCGGAAGCATACACCCCTTCTCCCTTCTTCTCAATCTATCACACTCCCTTCACTTCAGCAACATGCGATTATTGCCATTAGTATTGCAAGCATTTATAGCCTACACGATAACTGCTTAACATTAAGCGAGTCTTACACTTGTATGCCGACTTTGTTATATACAAACTAGCGACCCGCCCCGGCTTCGCACGGGTGCAAGAAGCCTCTAAAATTATCAGTTTTTCTCTACTATATTATGCATGTATTAGTATACATATAAACCTTCCTCTTAAATCATCTATTAAAAACCTCATCAAAATCCGTTGCGTAGTTTTAAATATCTAAGCATACATAGGACAGACAGCGGGAAGCGACTTTGTTTTATACTATGTAGTGAAGAAAAAAACAAAATTGTGGCTATCTCACTTTCCCATCGCCCTTAGGATTGATGAAGACAACATAGTGGCCCCCGTGGTTGTCGCCGGAGTGCACCAGGACTGCGTGGAGCGTGTAGTGCGCCGGCGTCGACGGGATCTCCTGCAGGTACTGGTCCAGGTTTATCTCTTCGTAGAACTCAAACCTGCAATAGTGTTTGAAAAGGTTAGCCTCGAGCCCCGAGCCCCGAGCACAAAATACTTATCTTAGCCTAACGATAAAGCAAGCGGGTGCAATCCCGCTTAAATGATTACGTTAAAAGACACGCGGGTTTTTGAAATGCTCTTGGGGTTGAGGACGTCTGGAGTGTGGGGAGTCTGAGTCTAGACGACCTAAGAACGGTTGTGCGTGTAGCCTCATGGTCTAAAATGTAGGAAATGTAGGGAACCATCACAAGGGTGTAGGGGGCGACGGTATACGAATGAGATCTTAGAGCCTATCTACTTTTCTATGACTTGTTGAAGACGACTCTCGGGAGTTTTTTATTGGAAGGAAAAGCTTCATCACCCGGCCCTTTGCACAAGAAGACTTGAGTATCTTTGAGTTTTGTTTTACTATGCTTCTTAGTTGAATAGAATTCACAGCTGTGTAATAGCAAACTTCGCCCTATACCAGGGTTCGGCAACCTTTTGAGTCGGAATAGTCAAACATTACAATTTACAACATTTCAAAGTTTTTAAAGAGCCACAATTTTTTTTATTGCTAACACTAAATAGTACTTGCAGAAATAAATGTTTTTGATAAAATAAACTAATGTGTTTATTCATAAGAAAAATATATCTATGAAAAGCGAGTACAAGTGGCTGAGAGATAGAAATGGTGCCTAATCCTCGTTAATCGATTCAGAACGATTGTTTTTTTTATAAAATAAGTAAGTAATATTTGCGTATGGAACTAAAGAGCCGCAGCTTCACATCCAAAGAGCCGTGGCTCGCGAGCCGCAGGTTGCGGACCACTGCCCTATACCATACCTGTCATTAAACTTGACAGAGGCGTCGCTCTGCGGGTCGTACTGGAACCGCATCAGGTGCAGGTGGAGGACCGGCGGGAACACGTCGAACCTGACCCCCTTCTCCGCTTCCTGCAGGCCGTGCTCACCAGCGTCATATTTATTCTCGCCGTCCAGCAGTTCTGTGCTAATGTAGTCTTTGAAGGACTCGTAGACTGAAAGGGAAGGAGTCGGGAGAGGAAGCGGAAGATGTTTAAAAAACGCCAAGGAGGGAAGATTTCAGAATGTATCATAAGGTTTAGGAGAAGCCGCGCGTCACAAATGCTTTATCTCGCTTCGGATGACGTTATGTCTTCGTAGTCGGATGCCAAACTGATTTGGATATAGCCTTCTCTGTCATTGCCTCGCGATATCTAGACACAGCTAAAGAATAGCTTTTGTTTTTAATAGATATCGAGAAAAATATCAGAAAATATAGTTTGATCTAAGGAGTAGTAGAGATCATAGAAACTAAATACCAGTTATAGATGGTATAGTCTCAAGTATAGTCGGCACATACGCCAAATTGTATACTGTGTATAAAAGTTACTACGAACTATGGTACAAAACAGGGCCCTAACCACGCTAGCTACTCAAATCCTAATAGAAAAGCAAACGCTCGCGATTACGTTTCAAACGCTCCGCTTTTGACGTTTTGCTGACACGAGCTTTACGATTGCTACTGACATTGATATGGTATGGTGTCAGCAAAACGTCAAAAGCGGAGCGTTTGAAACGTAATCGCGAGCATTTGCTTTTCTATTACGATTTGAGTAGCTAGCGTGGTTAGAGCCCAGGATCCTAAATTCCATGAACTGAGTGTTTTATTAAGTATCATGTAACTACGAAGCATTTCAATAGGTACTATGCTACAGCGTCAAACGCTTCCGTTCTCGGGTTTATACATAATTTATATACTCTTGCGACGTCACCTAAATAGCAGTATGACGCTCTAATTGAAATTCCTTTGAGCAACATAGATAGGTAAATATATTCAAGGCTTGTTTAGAGTGAACTTAATTGAAGTTAGATTGAGAGTTTGTTCATGTTTAGTAGGCTGTCCGTAAAAAACTGTTTATAATACTTGCATTATATATGATTAATATTATTAATTTATAGTAACAAGTTTTGAAGCAAACAAACACATTTACAAAATAAAAATACCTAAAAGCGCAACGCAGGTAACGATCGGCATTTGTCATAATCTTCTCTTTCATTTTGTCTTAAAATTAACACTGTTTTATCATCTACGCATACTAACTCTGCATCTCACACAACAGTTTTACAAAGAATATCTTAGAGGGGAGATTAAGGAAATCTTGGAAAAGGAGGGCCAAGAATAGGTTACATTAGCCAAATAGGTGAAAGGTAGGTATCATGATCAGTAAGGAGTTGAAAGAGACCGGTGGAAAGAGCTTCATGAGCTGCACCGTCAGGGATCATAAACTACCGACTATAGGGGGAGGGGGTGAAACTTGCAAAAGACTCACTGTTATTTTTTCCCTTCACACTGAGCTGGATGTCGTAGAATGTCTCGACGCGAGTGCTTGTGCAATTCACATTCTTGCATTTGATGAACGAAGTCATTTTGCCTTCAAAAAGTTTGGGCACAGTGCCCTCCACTACGGTGCGCCTCATTTTATTCTCTAGCCTATCTAGGAGTACCTGGCAAATGAGTGGAGACATGATTAGGCTTAAAAGGAAATGCTTTCATAATATCTAATAGAGATTTTTACAGGATGCGCGAAGTAGAACATGGAACGATACAAGAGCTTTGGGGCAGCATAATAAACAATTAATACACGCATTGGAATGTCTATGACGTTCCAAAATAAGAATAAAAGACCTCAAAAATGACTATTAGGGAAGGGCGTCGCAAATGTTACAATAAATTAGATTGGAATTAAAATTATTTAATGTGAGGTAGAATCATAATGGTTGGCGTGTCATTAGAGAACTAATGTCAAAAAATCTACATACTCGTAAAAACTCTTGGACATCATGTTGCATGAAGGAGTCCAAGGTCTCCCAGCCAAAGCTCTTCGTTAATTTCTTAGTAGCGACAGGCTTGTCACTGAACTGGAGGTCGTAGAACACGCGCTGGAGAGCAAAAGCCACGGATCTGGAGCTATCATCGCCTACAGTCGGTATCATGTAGACAGCTTTGCGGAGGACATTTGTGAAGAAAAGCGTTTGCAGTAAGGAGTTCATGTAGCAGGTTGCGCCTTGATTTTTGAGGCCTGAGGAAACGTAGTATTGATGGATATTTGTGTCTTGTCTCCTAAAAAAACGCGTTTTAAGCTATCTGTTGAGAATTCAATGGTTACCAACAAATCCTGTGTGTTTCTTTGAATCCCACGAAACGCCATGAGGGGCTTCAGCGACGACATGAGCCTCTATAGTGATAGTGTCGTCCTTAACGAACCCGTTTTCAGGGTCCATAAGATCGTCCCATGATAGGAAGTGGGCGAAACCCCAGTCGTCTTCTTTACTGTGTAGAATTCATCAAAAAGTATGGAACGGAACACTAACAAACTGAAACATTTTTGTCCGTCAATCTTGTTTTACATTCCTAAAAGCGGATTATGATCAGTGCAGCATTTTTGTCGAGTTGCAGGTAGTGCAAGTAGCCACACAAGCTTGTTGGAATGTGACTTGGTGATTGGAGAAAAGTTCGATTCAGCCTACACATTACAGTTAGTTAGGGGAGTGTAAATAGCCTTGGAGAACTTCAGACTAGTTTAAAAAGAGTGATTGGAGAAGAGAACAGAGTATCAGCTTCTTAATTAGCCTTGCGTCAATAATAAACTTTTGTTCATACCAATGATACATGTGATGCAGTTTTCTACACAAATTTCCGCCTTCCGGCTTATGAGACAGGAGCTTCAATTCTCCCAGACCGTAGCAGGACCACCCCGGGGCGTCACACTCTCCATTGCACTGGAGGAACACCCCTAGTGCCTTCTGCTGCTGGCGGTCCGCGGTGGAAGTGTTCCGCTGGAGTATGAGGATCTTCCACGGAAGACAACGCACGTAGCAAGCAGGCGACAACACTCGCTCTTTCAGTTGACTTATATTCTGGACTGTGAAACGGAACGTCGCCTCTGGTCGAGCGACGTCATCGTCTTCTGGTAGAATTTCCTAAAATAATAACGTGTGGAGATGCTGATTTCGTATACCTATGTTGCAGGTTTCGAAACAGAAACACTGTTGCAAAGGTGACAGTTTATAAAACTCAGAACTGCTGATCATGATTATAATGTGTAAGTAGATAAGAAATAATGTTGTAAAATATTTCTATTCGGAACTACTTAAATATTTAATAGCTATTTGCGTTATTAAATTATTAGTTTATAAGCTAACACCTAACCTACAGTAAAAGTTAAGAATTGTTTGTTCAGATCAACAGCAAAGTTGTAGGCGCAACACAGAGTTCTGGGAGAATCTTATTAATATGTAGGTAGGTATTTATTTCATTGCCGCCAACCGTACTAGCATTGATGACTGTTACTAGCTTCAGTTAGAGTTGTAGTTAGTATCTACTTGTTTATATTACCTGCCGTCTTACACATTTTACACTGACCGGGTTTGTAGCTGGTGGTGCAACAGCTGTTGCGTTTTCCGCACTGCCTGTTTCAATCATTGTTCAGCAGCAAATGTAGTGCTGAGAAAAACAAAATCTTTATAACTCCCTCACACTTACAAGTCCCATTTTATAATATCCATCGACGACATCGTGATCATTGTCAACATCATTAAAATTTTTTTACCTTATTACAAAAAGTTAAACATAATGGTTGTTATCAAATTATAAAAAACTAATTTTGTATTTTTTTTAGGCCGATGACATGCGTCACCCTATGATTTTTAAATGTCATTTTTGACTATTCTAAATTCAAAATGTGATGTTTCAGCAGAAAAATTGGGCTTTCCACAAAGAGGTTTATATTGAAATATTTAATCAAACTTTTCCTACTTCAAAGCTAAGGTTAATATTTGAATTTATAAAACCTTGCATTGCCTATATTAAAAGTCATTATGTAGGTATGTCAGTATGTATCGCTTATTTGCAATGATTAATGAATTACATTACATTAGCGGTGGTTATGTTGAGTGAGAGCAGGGAGTCACTTCATAATTGAATTGGGCTTGATACCTACCGAAAATTAATTAAATCCGGCAGCCATCTTGCGACGACATTATTCTCTATTGCTCGTCGGATTGACTGTTAAATGCGGTGGTCTTTAATTAAAGTAGGTGAATTAGAGTTCGCAGAGGCTTTTTTAATTGACTGATTTCGTTATAAATCGATTTTTCTTGATCTATGAACTTTATACGTAGGCTACTTACAATAATAAAAAAGTTGCTATAATAATAGATTGAAGGAGGAAAACAGAAAAATATTATCAGCAAATAAGCGCGAATTCTTTTTGTATAAGGATTAACGTGGGTAAAGGAACCAATCACCCATTAGAGAAGCCGCTATTAACTCCATTAGCGTTAATGGAAACAAGCAATCTCTGGCTTCACGAATCATTAGGGAATAATAGGTCCTATTGCAAGAGTAATTACGCCTAATTTTGATTATTATGAAGCTCGAATTTGGATATTTTATCAGGTTACAAAATATGTTGGTGGAATTTTACTATTAATATTGCTTGACTTCTCGTTTTTACCTAAGTTTACATAAGTTTGTTAGTACTTACTTACTTATCCTATGTGATGTAAATAAAATTTCATGTGCCTTACATTTGCACAAAATTATATTGATTGATAATTTTTGAAGCGAAGCTTCTATGCGGACGTTTGGGACGCGCGCCGCCCTGCCACTCTATCCGTGCTAAGAGTCAGACATCAGTAGCGTTACATGATATATGTAGGTATACAGAGTGGCAGTTGCGGCCACCCAACGCTTTATACTATAAAGATTCGCTTTTTTCGGGCGTCCCTAGACGGCACTGTTTTTTTTTAATGAATAGGCTGGGAATCCCCATAAATGCCTACTTAGGTCATAGTTTTCGACGTTTCTTCTAATTAAGTAAGATTGGCTTAAGTCGTAATAGCATATTATGAATTCGATGCACAAATTTACAAATAAAAATTACGTATTATCTATCCAGTGACCACTGTAGTCACGATAATGGCTTCTGATAAATGATTCGGAGAGTTGAGGAAATTGGCCAGCTGTATTCGCGCTACAGAATTGACGGCTACCCTCGACGAGGCAAAAAATCTTTTCCCATCGGATTCCAATCAGATTCGCTCATTTATTGCAATTGGCCGGCGGAATCCCGATGAAATACGAAATAGTTTTATCAGTTCTGCGAGGTTCGGTCTCGTTTAGTTTTACTTCCTATTACAGGTATATTTATTCGTTGGTTATCGTTTTTAGGAATTACTTTTTTGTAAACAAAATGAAAGTACGTACCTAATATTTTATTCTCTAGGTAGGAAAGCACCCTGGCAGGAGGTTCACCTAATGGTAAGTGGTAACTGTCGGCCAGGACATCTATAGTTTAAGGAGACGAAGTGGTTCCGGCTATCTAGGCACCTGTAGACTTGCCTCTTGAACCCTATACTGTCGTGCAATGGAAAGACTTCAGGAGGGAGGATCATTCCATGACTTACACGTGCGCGGACCTGCATGTGTTATTTCAGAGCACAATATCCAATCTTGTGTCAAATATTCTTATCGGTTCAGCCGTTTTAGAGTAATATTCAGTCCAGTCTAAATAACATAGAAGTGACTAATAACACTCTCACATTCATAACGATAATAATTATTATGGATTACCAAGATTATTAACAAAAATACTGTTACCACTTATTTATGTAGGGCAGGAACCTAATTATCTGAATCGGTATAAGTTCCAGAGCTATCCAATCTAATAGCGATTTAGCGATTGCAAATTCCCATATTAATTGGATTGAAACAAGGCTTTTACAATATTCAATTAACCCTAATCGATGGCGGATTGATCAATCTGAATTGTTGTGGCTAGGTCGCGCGACTTAGCGGTGCAAAATTAACGAGGCATTTCATTACGTCATCTCATTTGAAATTCGAAGCCTCGCCATTGGCTCGTTTTTAGACGCTCTAGCGAATAGCATCAATGATGCATCAAAAATGCACGATTGCTATTGGCTTCCAAATCCACTAACGATGAATTCCAAATCCGATTCCAAATCTTACACACCGTAAGAAACGCTGCGTTTTTACGCCGATCTTCTGTGATAGGGTGGTACCACCCCAGTCAAGCCAGCCTGTAGGGAAGTATATAAGCTGTGGTCAATTAGCTTAGCTCTACTACCGTCAGTTTAAATGTAATCCAGAAAATGCCAAGTCATATCACTAGCAAAGTTTCACCGTCAACTTAGCGCTAATGAAGTTGAACTGAATTCGTAATTGGCTCGGCTCTGTGTTACCGAAGTTTAGTTTCCAACGTTTAATGGTTTGTAACTGTGTCCTGGGATTCAGTTGAACTAATTCCACGGTCGGAGTTCGGTCCCGCGGGTGTTCCACGACTTTCACTTGTTGATGGATATTAGTAAAACTAGGCTTAAAGTTTATTTTCTCATGTTACATTATTGTAACTGCTATGCGTGCTGACTAGTAATAGAACATTTCACAGGTAACGTGTGAAAAATCATATTATATAGGTTTTCATAGGTAGCACTTGCTACCGACTTAAGTAAAAACTGTTAAAAATAATTGCGAATTTATTGCAAAGCGTTCGGTACTAACACGGTTTTTATGATAAAACATCAGTGACTTCATAGGATTACGTGTCACAGTGGAAATGCACTATGAATAAAATCATTGACTATGAAAAATCGCAGGTGAAATAACAGTGAAAGAAAAAAATAATTTCACGTAATGAAAATGAATTGAAAGTAGCAAACATTTCCATGCATAGCTGACGGCGTAAAGAAGCTATTATAGCTGCTTTTCAAACGAAGAGAGAGAGACGGAAGCCCAACCTCATCCCCCCTTCTCCTCCTCTATACCATTCCCCTTCAAGTCAGCAACATGCGAACAATGCCATTGGTATTGCAAGCATCTATAGTTTACGGTTACTGCTTAACATCAGGCGGGTAGTACGCTTGTTTGCTGACTATGTGACTTTTTTTTGTCATGGATGTGGGAAATAAGACTGCTACGCTGAAGTAAGAGTGGGCTGGTCTCTTCGCTCGCACGGAAACGGGTAGAGTTATCAAGTTGAAATTAATATTTATTAATTTATGTGGGCCAATAAAAGCACTTTATTAAAGGACTAGTCCCGACACACACTCCCACTACTGTAACTACTGTAAGCCAGGATCGACAATGGTGACCAATAATGATTTCGAGGTTTGACCCTCGACGAGTCACGGGGAAAAGTTAAATTGTCTTACGAACAGTAGTTAATAAAATCACTTATAGTAACCAGTAGGGATTTACCGCGAACTAATAGGTTCAAAAATAAAACATAGAACATCTTGCACCTATGTGTGCTTAATACTTTTAATCAGTTAAGGCTAAAGCGTCCATCTAGCCCGCGAAGTTCAAATTTTTTGAGGTTTTTCAGAAATTTGTCAAAATCTGACAATAATAAAAGGCACATTTTGTAATTCGCGAAAAAGACCGTGTGCAGTGCATTTATTAATATATCCAACTTACTCTAAAACATTTCAAGAACGACAGCTATCCAGATAATCTGGCAATTTTTGTATATTTAGTGATTTACTAGTATCATATCCACCGTGATAATATTGAGAGTAAAATAAATGTATTAATAAACGCACTGCATACTGTGCTTTTCGCAAATCACAAAATGTTGTCTTAAATGTTTTCAGATTTTGGATAAACTATAAAAATACTCGAAAATTTTGAATTTCGCGGGCTAGACAGGCGCCTTCACCTTAAGAGAGAGTTATATATCGATAGATATGTAGATACACGCTTATTGACGGTAATTCAAATGATTATAATATACCTATTGGATATCATTAATAGCTAAGGACGAAGTTACACGAAAGAGCAACATTTACATAGGTACTTGTTGACACTAAAACTGTTTATCGAACGCCATTAAGGTTACACACAGTCGACGGAGTTGAATTAAATTCGTAATTGGCTCGGTTCTGCGATACTGAAGTTTAGCTTTTACGTATAATCGAGCTAATTTCACGCTTAGATACACCATGCTTTGTTTTCTTCTTACGAATGTCAAATTAATGATGACAGAAAGAGATAATTATGTGTGTAACTATTCACCCGCTATACCACGTTTATTAATAAGCGGGTTAGAGTTTGTTTCAGATGTTAAGTTATTTATGAAAAAAAAAAAAAGATTTTTACAGTTTTTGATGGGCCTAAATGACGGAAACAATTTTACCTTTCCCCAGGACTCATCGAGGATCTAACCTCGGCTTTGTTATTGGACATCATGGTCGACTGGCTTACAGGAGTAACAGTGGCGGGATTAATCCCATAAAAAAGGCCTAAATGAGTGGCCTTATTTCTTAAATTATAAATGTTACACCTGTTCCTCTTAAGTAGAAAGAAACATTCGCACAGAAATGTGAGTTCTTTGCCCTTATATGAAATTCAGATGCACAAACTCTCCTTGTGAAGTACCTAATAAAATTCTCATGCAATTTTCATTCCGACATTAAGTTATCTCGACATCTGAGCTATTTCGACGGCTCTTAAACCAGAGTCGACATTGAAACCGAGTTCACTTATTCTGAATGAGCTCCGTTAGACCCAGCGCACACTATTGGAAGCACGGCGGAGCGCAATTGAAGACCACAATCTAAATATATATAACTGAGGAACTAAATAAGGTGACTGACTGACTGATTCACTGACATAGTGATCTATCAACGCACAGCCCAAACCACTGGACCGATCGGGCTGAAATTTGGCATGCAGGTAGATGTTATGACGTAGGCATCCGTTAAGAAAGGATTTTGATTATTTCTACCCCCAAGGGGATAAAATAGGGGATGAATAATCCCGAAATTTTTGTTAAGTTAAATTACACGCGGACGAAGTCGCGGGCACAGCTAGTTTAATATAAAACTTAACTACCTTGACATACGGTCGCTTGAATAAATTTGCTCGGAGCGCCCTCAAGCTACTACAAGAGCATACGCGCGACTGCTCATACATACCGTATGTCAAGGTAGTTAAGGTTTATATTAAATTGTTGTCTTCAATTGCTCTCCGCTGGGCCTACAGCGGTGTGCGCTGGGCCTTAGTGGGCGCGTCACGAGCGTCGCTGTTCGCTGAGTTAAAGTAATTAGAAGACGCATTTAAAGGTGCTAGAGTCCAGCTGTAGCTATTTGACTACAGCTCATATACGGACTGGCTCGAGCGGGGTAGTACACCCTCTCACAGAAGCTCGGCATAAACTAGCTGTTATACCTCCCTTTCGTACAATATATGACTCCTCCTGACTTTTCTCTCCGTCCTATTCCTCTTTACTGCGAGGATCTATAGTCTACCAGATAACAGATAACAGCAGTGATAGCCGATTGGTTAAGCAAGCGTCTTGCGGGCACAACGTCCTTGGTTAAAACCCCAGCTCGCACCTCTGGGAATTTTCAAAATCTATGTGCGAATCATAATTTTAATATGATTACCATTTGCTTACGGTGAAGAAAAACATCGTGAGGTAACCTGCATGTCTTAGAAAATCTAACAAATTTTTGAAACAGCTACATGTGAAATCCGCCAACCCGTACTGAGCCAGCATGGTAGATTACGCCCTCTCGAAGTGAGAGGAGGCTCATGCCCAGGAGTGGGACGTCAAAAGAGTTAAATTATTATTACTATTATTATATCTATAGTCTATGGTAACTGCTTAACGTGACTTTGTTACATAAAAACAATGTTTAGATGAAAACAGAGTTGGTATTTAATATCGGTATAAAAGATCAATATCATCGCTTCCAGGGAGGTGGTCCGTAACCGGATCCCGCGCAAATGGCGTGGCCGATGCGCGGTGTTGCGTTACCCTACGACAGGGGACGTCCATTTGCCGTCCGGGCGCTAACTCAATCACCACTCTACGGGATTTTTCCCCTCCGTGGAGCGCCAGACGCGGGGGAACGTGACTTTGGCACGTCGATGACTCTTAACTAAGTTTGCTCGTTGAATTTGAGATAGGTACTTTTAGTGGTCGTTCGTGGGTCATGCTTCAGTCTCTACTGAAAAGTAGAAGAGAATAATCTAGCTCTCGCTATGTTCTTTTATGTAAAATGTTCTCTACATTTTAGTCTGAACGATTTTGTAACATCCATATAAAATAAACAAAGGTGCTTAAAATATAAATGTGAGTATCGTAGACATACCTCACCTGTTTTCTATTCAAACTATGGCCTTTCCTACATTCATGAACTATGCTGACCACATAATTGAAATGGTATAATACATATTGTTTTCTTATATTTACGCGAATACTACACATTGAAATAAAACTATTAACGTCTAACACCTCAGTCCCCCCGTGACCATGGCTGCTGTAAAGCAACCGAAACGTCGGGAACATAAAGTTAATAAACGCGATAAAATCCGAAAAATAGTTTAATTTCAATGGTATAATACAATTCTTAGGTGTCCTGTATTTCTGTTGGTTCAGAGTCCTGAAGTGGTGACTTTAACGAATAACATTTGGGCTCTATCAACACCAATTATAAACTTACAACACTGAACTACGAGAATTTCAAAATAGATATATGTGAATAACATGGAAACATAATATAATTGTATAAGAAAAACGTTTTCTAATTAATAACGCCAGTCTAAAAGTGCCTTTATTGTTTTCGTGACGAGACAAAAGTCACCTTGCGACGTCGAGCTCGAGTATGTGCAGTTAATAGCTGCTCGAACACTGCTAATTAGAAGTGCTGGCTGCCGTCGGAATGCACAAAGTTACTGGTACCTTTCATCCTACAACTGCACTTTTCAGGAACATTTTACGCCGTGAGGGTAACGCCGACGTTTTTACCCTTTTTTGTTCGTACTAGCTAGTTTTACTGTGACATACGAGACTAGGTACGAGCCAACATTTTTTTGGACGCGCGACGTCGGCCCACTCTACCGTTGCTATAAATTTATTATGACTTGATTTCTATCTGACTAAAATGTAAATAAAACAAAATATAAATAAGAAAAATTAATGAAAGAAAACCCAAAGTACTTTGTATACGAGTACTAGGTGAAACAAAAAGGGTATACTATTTTTTTTGCAACTTAACTTTGTAAATCTCAAACTATCGGCTTTGTGGGACAGTTGAAGTACTAAAGGTTTTGTAGACTTGTGAAATCGGTCAACAGGTGTATTCCTATAACACCTTTTGTTTTTCAAGTTCCCTCCAAAGCTGATGGTATTAGAATTACAAAGTTAAGTTTTGAAAAAAAAAGTATACCTATTATGTTTCACCTTGTATACTAATTGTATTTATTTTGGTTTCTTTAATTATTGTGAATATTATTCCGTCGTGTAACCGGTTCCTGGTTCTGTCTTCTATCGAATTTATGCAACAGCCAATCCATTCGCAAGTTTCTTAAGTACTTTAAGCACTTGCGTACAATATAGGAAGGTACTTGCGTAAGTACTTACACACTGTCATCTTAATTCTCGTCAGATGTGCTCGTAAAACTTTATGGCCGTGTGTGCGTTTGTACGGCAGGTAGTAAGTACCTTCGTATGTGTTTTGCCTTTCCACGCTACCTTTTAGCTTTTACATTGTGAAATTGGTGTTGTTCACGATAATAAACTTTTTCTTTGTGATCCATTCATTTAGGAACGTTTCCTCGTATACCTAAACCATACCCACTAATTAAGTGACTTCAAAAAGGAGGACGTTGTCCGCCTGTGTGTATTCTTTTGGGTATGTTCACCGATTTCTCCAAATGAAATCTACTGTAAGGTGCCTAGTTATTAAGTGCGCCCAAGTTTTTTTAAGTCGGTTGAAATTTTTATTGAAATATTTGTTACGACAAGTAGTACAGCGGGAATAAAATTGAGAACATATAAAGGGAAATACATCTCCACAAAGGCCTGACATCATAAACATTGAAGCCACTCTTATAAAAGAACGAAGCCATAAGTATGCGCAGATGCCATAAGAAGGCTCTATACAACGCGTGTTATTGCACATTGCGATGAAAAATGTTTTCATAAAAAATCTCGCGGACTCGCCGCGCGGCTCTCGCTGATCTTTTAATCTCTTAATTACATGAGAGCGGAATACGCGGGATTTCACCAAAATAACCAAGCAAAATGTATGGCCGCCCCCGCCCCGCACCTCGTGAATATGAATTAATCCTTCGTTGCTACAGCTTGGACGCATATTTACATTGTATATGAGAGCCTACTACGGTTAGGTTCGTTCAGCGCCCATTTTGCCATTTATCGTATTTTTCCGCCACGGTCTGTGGAGGTTTTTTTACGGGTAACGTTTCATTGTATAATTTTTGTTTATATATAACAAATTCGGCACACAACCGTACGATTCTACTGATGTTAAGCAGTTATCGTAGCCTTTAGATGCTTGAAATACCAAAGGCATTGCTCGCACGTTGCCGATCTGAAGGGGAGTGGGCAGAAGGACGGGAAGGGGTTGTGCTTCAGGCTCACTCACTAATCGTACGAAACATAGCTATAGCTGTGAATCGATTTTTTTTTTAACCGTTACTTTACGCGTACCGTCTGTGAGAGGGTGGTACTACCCTAGTCGAGTCACCGCGTATATGATCGTCATCAATTCCGCAAACGGTGGAGACGTTTATCGTTACTATTTCCGGACCTCAACTGTGAAACTCAATGTGGATTCCGTCGTTGAACTCTTTCATATGTTGGTATCATAGCCAGTTTATCGCCGTGGGCGGGCGGCCTCGGTCTCTATGCCAGCTACTTTACGAGCATCGCCGGGCGCGAAGCAGTTCGCAATAAAATTTCAATATCCGCCGAAATATGGCATTTCATTTGGGCTCCTCCCTGGAATGCCGAAACGGGACATAAAAATGTAATGGGTTTCTATATAGGTAATTATTTATGCGTTTTAATAGAATCCGAGTCTATAGATACTACTTTTAATAAAAAAACTGAATATTATGTAAGACATTGATATAAAACTATTTTTCGGATTTTAGCGCGTACGATTAACTTTCTGCGTGGATCGGACCGCAAACAACAACTAAATATGAGGGTACCCAGTTACTAACTATGACATCAGGACGTCTAACACCTCAGTCACCCCGTGACCATGGCTGCTGTAAAGCAACCGAAACGTCGAGAACATAAAGTTAATAAACGCGATAAAATCCGAAATATAGTTTTATTTCAATGTGTAGTATTCGCGTAAATATAAGAAAACAATATTATGTAAGACAGTTATATTTTTGTTTTTATATCGTATTATAAAAAAAAAACTATCAATGTGAGTTTAACACGTTGCTAGTATGTCGCTCCAGCTAAGCTAATGCTTGTGTTTGAAGTGGGCATACGTTAATAGTTTAATGGCCAGGATGGGGATCGAACCCGAAACCTCTAAGCTAAAAAGGCGGCCCCTCTAACCACTAGGCTATTGACGCTTTCAAGTTGAATTCAAACGAGGAATGATAAGACTGCAATGAAAAACTGGTTGGCTTTGGTAAGATAACTGTCTCATAGTCAAAATGATTTACAGATTGTGCATTTCATATATATTTGAGTGTTTGCAAACAGGAAACAAGGAATAACAATGCACGGGCGCATGCACAGGAGCATCAGCGAGCCCTCCGTGGGTGCTGACAGCGCTTCGTGAGTATTTTGTAAAATACTGCAAAATGAAAATTAATTTTATAAAAGTATGAACATCAAACATTAGATACTGTAAGAAAACTGAATGACTCAAAGACGTTTGCTAGGCGTTTATACTCGCTGATTTTAAAATAATTATTGACTTCATCTGGATACCCCAAAACATATTTTGTGTTGTTTGGTAGAGCTGGAGGGAATAAGCGAGCGATTTAGGTTAGAAATAAACTGAGAGGAAATTTACGTGAAAAACGCGCTGTACACGGTATACAGGTTGAAACAGAAAGGGTATACTATTTTTTCGAAACTTAACATTGTAATTCTAAAACTATCAGCTTTGGAGGAAACTTGAAAAACAAAAATGTTATAGGGATACAGCTGTTGTTGTTTCATAAGTCTACTAAACCTTAAGTACTTCAACTGTCCCACAAAGCTGATAGTTTTAGATTTACAAAGTAAAGTTGAAAAAAAAATAGTATACCCTTTCTGTTTTACCTAGTATATACTATAAAAGTACCCAATGTATATACCTATTAAAATCAATGCTTTCTTACAGTGGTATAGGATCAAATGTCACACACCCAATCAGTGACACTTACCTCCATCAGATTAAGAGGAAAATAGATAAATCTAAAGGGAAGTTCTTATGGCAAGGGCGAATTGGCAAAATCACACACAGCCTTGTGATGGCTCCATATAATATGTGGTTTCGGGTAGGTACTTGAACCTAACTATTTTAGCATTAAAAAGAAGTGCTTTTTGACGTTTGGGAATATCAAAAAATTATGAATCTTATTGCGTCACAATAAGATTTATATTTTATACTAGTTTATGCCCGCGACTTCGTCCGCGTAGTATTTAACTGAACAAAAATTTTGGGATTATCGGGATAAAAAGTATCCTATGTGTTAATCCCGGTTATAAACTATCTGTGTTCCAAATTTCATCCAAATCCGTTCAATAGTTTTTGCCTGAATGAGTAAAAAACATACATCCACACTCACAAACTTTCGCATTTATAATATATTAGTAGGATCTACAGTTAGTTATCTATAATATGTAATAAACTCGTAGATAAAACATAATGTATAGTACCTTATAAGGTTTATTTCTCTTTGATATTCTTAAGAGTCAAAAGGTGCCGCTCATAGTGCTATTTGTTTAAGTAGGTATCTACCTAATATTAGTTATTAGCGATCACGCGCGACGTACCCAAAACGTCTATGTTCAGAACCATCGTACCATTAAATCAGGTACCTATTATCTTCAACAGACAGCTAGGTTACGTGATTGGGCCCAAGACTGCGTCATCGGCTAATAATTAACCTTATTTATATTAAAAAGTGTCAATTGTGACGTAGTCTTAGGCCGTCATAGGAAAAGAATACCTGATGTAGCATATTATTGTACCATGCGGTAAGATCGTATAGGTCCTCTCTTACGCAAGAGCCGCGGCGGCGTCGCCGGCAAAGTCCTATGATCTGTTTCTTCCATTAAATAAATAAATATCGCCAGACTGACACACCAACTATCCCAAACTAAGCAACGCTTGTACTATGGGTACCGTACAATGGACTGGGGACGATCCCAGTTACACCCAGACCTGGGCTAATTCCGAAAAGGCCATTTCCGAAATTTTCCCCGGCGGTAATCGAACCCGCAACCACCATGTGCAGTGAGCCGAGCGGCCTACGCTCGAACCACTGCGCCAATCGATTGTAAGGCTCATATTTGCTCATAATTCCAGGGTGTAGTCCTACTAACAATTATCTACAAGTTCCTACTGCATCTTCTTCTTGCTTACTACTTGGATGAAACCTGGCTATTCCTGGATATCACCATAGGTGCATGCGAAGTGTTGTTCGCTGTGGATGTCCTTATCCATTTACTGCACACCTTTTGGCCTTTGGTGAGGCTTCATGTGAGAGTACTGCGACGAAATTCCTTCTTCCTAGCTTATGACGTAATTTCACTTATTCCATTGACATTCATATGTGAGTATGCTTGAGTCTTAGGTCCGTATTCATAAATCGATCTCTGGTCTGAGAGCGATCTTGGACATGTCATTCTTATGTTATACCAGTATAAATTGACATGTCAAAAGCGTACTCAGATCGCTCTCAGACTTGAGATCGATTTATTAATACGGGTCTTAGGCGAAATTAATAAAGTGGACAGAGGATGTAGAACTAGTGAGCCCATGTGTTTTTACATTGTAATGACCACGCAGTGATAGCGATTGGTTGCGGAGTGCGTCTTGCGGGCACCAGGTCCTGGGTTCAAACCCTGGCTCGGACCTTTGAGTTTTTCGAAATCTCATAATTTCTATATTATGATTATCAATTGCTTACGGTGAAGAAAACAATCGTGAGGAAACCTGCATGTCTTAGAAAATCTAACCGATTTTCGAAAGGCATGTGAAATTCGCCAACCCGCACTGGGCCATTGGGTGGATTACGGGCTGGATCCCCCTCATAGTGAGGGGAGGCCCGCACCCAGGAATAGGTCGTCAAAAGGGCTAAATTATTATAACATTATTATCAGCAAATCTTAAAAAATATTTTTATTTTTGTATATCATTTGCTGGCTTAAAACACCCATAACGTCTTTGATAGCTTCTGAACCATACTATTCTACATTATATTATAATACCTTAAGACATTATTTTATTGTAGCCATAAATCGATCTGGTTTTGAAACGGGTCTGCTCATCGGCCGGTGGTTGGGCGTCGGACGTATTTACAGACTGTTCTCATTTTTTCAAGAAATTAATGAGCATGTAAGTTATCCTTTTACGCTTGAACCACTTTTTTAGTTCAATCAATTCCTCCATCATAATCCTTGATTGTAGATAGATATTAGGTATATAAGAGGATATAAGAATATAAGTAGATTTACATATTTATCTATCACATATTTTCGATGACACCTTCTTTCGTTAGCACTTCTTTTATAGGAATACTATTTGCCTTGTTTAAGCCAACAGGATGTTTCAATCATCTTTAATAATAATTTAGTTACTTACATATACGATAGCTGCTATGTAAATGCCTGTTGAAGACAAATTATTATATAAATCTCAAAGAATATATTATACGGGCCTCTGAATTTTTCTCTTCCCTGTTGCAGTCCTAGAACACTTCCACTGGCGTAGAAAACAGTGTTAACTGTATTTACAACCACTATCATTCAAGAAAATACTTGTAACTTTTTTGCATAGTAGGTACCAGTTACTCAAAGTATTAAAATTTCCTGAAATTCGTGAGGAAAAAATATTCAAATAATTGTATACCTACCATTTCACTCTATGCCCGATATTCATCCATACCGACAAGTACCTATAATTTAAGAATTTTGAAACACCCTGTATAATATTGTCATAGATGCGCAAGTCCCGTGTGATACTATACTTTGTCGAGCAAGTAGTGACCGTGACGCTGATTCTCCACGCCGGCACTTGTCTCTGGTTCGCTATGCACCGGCTGCCCGAGCTGCAACACCCCTGGTACAACACCGGCTACCCGCCGCACGTCAACGCTAGGAGTTTGAAATTCACTAGGTATGCAATTTTATTACCGTTACATACTAGGTGAAACAGAAAGGGTATACTATTTTTTTTGCAACTTTACTTTGTACATCTAAAACTATCGGCTTTGTGGGACAGTTGAAGTACTAAAGGTTTTGTTTTTCCAGTTTCCGCGAAAGTTTTAGAATTAGGTACAAAGTTAAGTTTGGAAAAAGTATACCCTTTCTGTTTCAACCTGTATATCTATAGGGTTATTGGTAAAACATTAACATCCTCCTTCGTTCTGTGACTTTTGATAACTTATCAGTTTGTAACCAACTTCCAAAAAATGAGGAGGTTCTATGTTCGTATGTATTCCAATATCTTTACACTACGTTAAGACTACTTCTTAGGTACCTAGTACTTACCTATTTACCCTTATATGAATTGGCACCGATTTCATATGAAGAAAATGGCATATCCCTAGTTATTACTAGCTTTTTAATGCACCCGATGTTTTTAGTCAGTTTTTTTTACTGTTAAACCAAATATTAACCATCGGATTTTGATATAGTTTTTTTTTAATTCAACGCTTTAAATATTACGAACTCTACACCCGTATCGCGTCATAGATAGGTACTGTGTCCTTGTAAGGATATGGTGGGTATAGGTATGGGTATTGCGGTGGGCCTAAAAATTTAAATGTGTTAGATGGAACAACGATAACTATTACTGTTATTTATTACAGTTACAGGACGTGTTGGTATTACTGCACTTGCCGATTTTTCAACGTTATATTCGGAGACGCTTTTCCGATGGTAAGTGTCTATACACCATAATGAATTAAAAGAAAGCCTATTACAAAAACAAAATGTTTCCCTGTAATTTTTTAAATAAATACAGCATTGATTTATGTTAAATTGTTTCGCCAAAATTGACAAAAAACATTACATTGTTACCTAATCATTTTATTTTTGAAATGGGACAGGTATAAAATGTTAAACACATTGAATATAAATTCACGTCGTAGAAATGTTTTAAGAGGTATTCATTTAAAGTAGGGACAGTACAATAAAACAACTTTACGTAACAACTTTTTATTACTCAGGATAAGTATCATTGTAAAATGGAACCTTGAAACAAAATATTGTTCAGTATCAAAATTAAATGTAATAATATTAAAAAGTTCATGATTTATAGTGCCATTTTACGACGCCAGGCGGCCCTCATAACTAACCCTCTTCCCAGCTACATTTCCTGTTTATGTAATAAGACGTTGACACGTAGGTGGCAAAGTGCTCCGAACAAAGGCTAAGAAGTACAGCTGATGGAATAAAAGTTGGTGACAAGTTGAGATTCGTCGTAATTTCGATCTGCCCTCGATCGATATCGATAGATGGTAGAATGAGATGAGTCGTCGACGATCGACAGTTTCTACATAGAAACGTTCGATAATAACCAATCGACTGTTGATCGAAACGGAATAACATCTTATTTTATAACCGTTACTCACAGATTTAACAACGTATCAATGTTAAATCTGTGCCGTTACTGTCAAAAATAGGCGTTGGCACAGTCAAAATTCATAATGTTGTTAATAAATCGATCTCAAGTCTAAGAGCGATCTTAAAAATGTCCTATGTCATGCAAGTACAAAATTATAACAAATTTCATATAATATAAATATTATATTATATTAAGTTTAAAGTCTTAGATAATTCTCCTACCGTCCTACCCGGACTTGAACTGCCTTATTGATAAACGTGGTTCAGCGATTGTATAGCTACCATGTTTTGTCTTCTTCTTTGGAAAGTCAAATAACTGATGTCAGAAAGAGATAATTCCCTGTGTAACTATTCGACAGCTATATAAATAGCCTCGTTTATTATAAAGGGGGGTAGGGTATGAATAAATCATAACGTTGGTAGTTTCTAAGGATAGTATAATCCTACTAATATTATAAATGCGAAAGTTTGTGAGTGTGGATGTATGTATGTATGTTTGTTACTCTTTCACGCAAAAACTACTGAACGGATTTGGATGAAATTTGGAACACAGATAGATTATAACCGGGATTAACATATAGGATACTTTTTAACCCAATAATCCAATACTACGCGGATGAAGTCGCGGGGCACAGCTAGTAATTATATAATTATGTGGAAAGCTCACCCAAAATCGTTTTAGATTTGCGTTCGATTTACACATTGTTGCATCAATACATCCTGACTATTTTATTTTATGTAAATTGGCTTGTGATTTATGTGTCAAAGGGGCCTTAAGTGCCGGATTAAAAAAAATAGTGTCGTCTAGGGACGCCCACTCTGTATAACTATTTAGGTATATGTCGTGTAACGCTACTGGCGCTTAACACGGATAGAGATGCCGCGTGGCGAGCGCCCCGAACGTCCGCATAGAAGCTTCGCTTCAAAACAATAAATATATATTAATTGTTTTGTGGTCTTACAGAGCGATTCACAAAAGTGGTTGACATCAGGCCTGATGCTGCTCGGCTACGTGTTCTTCCGATACCGATTTATTGGCACTTTGACCTGGGAACTTGTTCTTGAAAACAGTAGACGCTCCAGATTCGTTGATCAAGTAAGCGGCGTGCGGTTAATTCAATATTCTTGGTTTTATTTTTTTGTTGTGTTAATGGCCCCTTTCCATTGAGTCAGGCCCAATGTTTGGTAAATTTTATAATTAGATGAAAGTATTTTATAATTAACAGTATATCAGCGTTTTTTTCCACTTGTCAACCCACGACGATGACGTTTGTTTGTTGTAGTAAAGTAGTTTCGAAACGGATAAACCGATCGGGTTTTTTTGTTCCTCGGCTGGTCACAGCGGAAAGTTTCCTAATGTTCTTAGCTGCGCATAACGTTCAATATTAAAAATTTATGATGGAACTTTTATTATACAAGTGATATGAACGGCGTATATCTACTTTTACAGTACCACCACATGATGAATTATCTGAAATTCAGTCGCGCGCCCTCGTCGCTAGTAGAACAGTGCAAGAACTATAAGCTACAGCTGTGGCAAATGAAGGACGGCATCCTCCACTCGAAGCAGCTCTACAAACTGCCCCTGCCCCTGCAGATGGAGCTAATATTCGACATTAATGTGGGGCACTTCCATAACTCCTTGCTGTTCAGGGACACTAGTAAGTTTGTATGAACTATTCGAACTTGAAGGATCTTTTAAATTTTCAAGCCACTGTGTTATGGAAACAATTGGTGAGAGCTTTAATAGTACATTGTTACACGAGTGGTGAAAGTGACAAAATAAGTCTTTCACCCGAGGTAAACACTGTGCTTTTCATTACGAATACAAGGAAAGTAAAAATAAATACAGGAATTGGCTAAATAAATAATACAAGGAAGTATGAACAATACTCTACAACTCGAAAAAAAAAATAAAGATCGGATTGCCGCAAAAAGTTCTTGGATTGCCGCCTATTTTGTTTTTTTTTCGTTGGCCGGCCAACTTCATTATTTAGCCATTATTTTTCATTTTCATCTTTAAATATTTTGCCCAAATCTATGTTATTTTAAAGAAATTGTTGAAACTAAATTATAATTCATTTAAAAATATATATTCTTTAATTAATACTTAATTTAATGTTATTTCAATTTTACATCGTGCTGTAATTGAGTGACTGTAGAAAAAGTTTGAACATGGTTCCATAGAAATGTGAAAATGGAACTAGTTTTTTTTTATAATTTGACAGCTGTCAGTTGAAAGCGATTCTCCCGGGCCGGAAAAGTATTACTTTCAACCCGCTCCTCAGGCAACTTCAGACCTACTTTCAGAGTATGAGTAATGAAAAATATTTTTCTGTGCAGTCACAAAAGAGGCCGATATTAAAAGGTTTTTTTTATCAATTAGCTGTTAAAGTTCCAAAATTTTCAGCAATTTGACCTCAGCAGGTTTTATAAAATATTTTGAAAAATACTATGACGTATCGAATCCATACCTATGGAATTTTGTTGAGAACTGAAACAAAAATGGGTAGTTAAAAGAGTAACATAAAAAAAAATATGTATAAAAAACAGAATATTTAATGCTGAAACAAATAGGATCGATATAAAACGATAAGCCTGCAATATTTTTTTCAAATCATCTTATTTGAACAAAATATTGCAGGCTTATCGATTATCAGATATGCTGTTGACCTCAAATACGTTTTACAACTTCACGAAACGAGATTGGGGACCTTTGGGAGCTTTTTATTTGAGCCTTCTAACTCGCGGTTACCTCGACGGAGGACCATATTTGAGAACAACATTATATCCTTCCAGAAGATTCATTTATGCGCCAAATCTCACTGCTAATGAGACACGAGCTGTACTTAGCTGGCCAACACATCTGGAGCCAGGGAGTGGTGAAGTGCGGCATGGTTTGCATCAAGCAAGGCGTCATTGAGATGTTGTCGGACGAGGACGACGAAAGTCCTATGATAGCGTTCAAAGAGGGAACTGTTAGTACAAAGTTTCAGTTCGCTTTGCTTACGAAATAAACATTGATTTCTACCATTATCTAAATATATATAACTCAAAGGTGACTGACTGACTGACTGACTAACTGACTGACTGACTGACTGACTGACTGACTGACTGACTGACTGACATAGTGATCTATCAACGCACAGCCCAAACCACTGGACGGATCGGGCTGAAATTTGGCATGCAGGTAGATGTTATGACGTAGGCATCCGCTAAGAAAGGATTTTGATTAATTCTACCCCCAAGGGGATAAAATAGGGGATGAAAGTTTGTATGAAACTTTGTCAATTAAATTCCACGCGGACGAAGTCGCGGGCACAGCTAGTCATACATACAGGTTACTCGTAAAACAGAAAGGGTATTCTTTTTTTCAAGACATAACGTTGTAATTCTAAAACTATCAGCTTTGGAGGAAACTTCAAAAACAAAAGGTGTTATAGGAATACGGCTTTTGAGAGATTTCATAAGTCTTAAGACTTGAACTGTCCCACAAAGCCGATAGTTGTAGATGTACAAACTTAATTTGCAAAAAAAGTATACCCTTTCTGTTTCACCTAGTACACTTTGATCGTATCGTGTATACTTACAACATTGTCAAATAGTGTTGTTCATTATTTATTTCCACCGTAGGTGATTAATTATATCCAGTACTACCTAAGTACTGCTGTCATTGACATGGAAAACTACCCTATTTTCCATCCACGGTTACTAGGACGACCTTTGATAGTATCAAAAATATTTATTCAAATATTACCTAAAGATCGAGGACTTACCTCGAACTGGGAACTAATCTTTATCGTCTTTCTCAGCCGCTCTGAAAAATATGTTTTGTTTTAATTGCTTTTTACTGAATTAATGTCCCCTTTTAATGTTAGATCGTTAACAGTGTTTATATTATATTCCAGGTATTAGGAGAGCTCAGTTTATTCTACTCGATTCCATCTAAAGTTACTGTGAAGGCCGCGACTTACGTGGAATTACAGGCGAGTACTCCTAAATATCTAATTGCTTTCAAATAAATTATGAACGTATGTACATATTATAATAGTCTCCTCGACTCGGCACGAGAAACCTTGTTTAGTTTTAAAATTAAAAAGCTCTCTTTTCCGTAAGTTATAATTTATTTACGAGATCCTCCCTCAGAATGTTTTAATGTGTTGTGCATGAATTTTGCTGGTCTTACCTACATGTAAACTCCAACAAAAAAACTTTGACAGAACAAAGTAACCAACAGCTATTATTAATCCAGCGACTTAACTCGTAAAATTCAATAATCATTAGTCGCGCCTCAACGATCGACCGCTCGATGGATTAATGTTGAAATATGAAAACTGGGCGTTGATCAACAGTTTTTAAATAGAGCAACGTTCGATCGATCATCGAAAGTCGATTGATCGATAAATAATCGATATGAGGTCGGTTGGTGGTGCCGTATGTTCACAGCAGTACAATCTTTAGCACATTCTCTGCTGGAGTTATGAATGTTGACTGTTCGCAAATGTTTGAATCCTGGAATGATTTTTCTTTTAACCTAATAGTGGTGACACCATTTTTGAATGTTTCATAAAGCTCATCAAAAACAACTACTTATGCTTATATTATAGGTACTACGACGAACAGACTTTATGCGAGTGATAGCAGAACACCCTCTAATGTTTCAACTCATCAGAGGCAAGATAAAGCAGAGACTTAGTACGTCCCGAAGCAAACAGGTAAGCAGAATACTTTGTATGATCTGTATCTGTATTTATGTTCTGTTGCTTACTGTAATTTATATTGCTTATTTCTATTCCTTTTTTTCTCTTCTTTCTAATTATTTATCCTCTTCTAATTATAAATCCCACTCGATACGAACTGGAATATAATAACAAATCGATTGACACCTCATTAATCAAAATCGGGTGGGTAGTTTAGGCGCTGCGGTGGAAAATAAAAATGATACATACATACATAGACTACTAAAAATATAACCCTTATTTTGGCTTTAAATCCACACAGAAACATAATTGTTCACTTCGTTACATCTCTCTGCACAACGTTTAATGATATCTTTAACACCGCTCGTAGGACGCAATAGAGGAATACGATAAAAGTGACTCGAGACTAATCCGAACCCGGTACCGACCCATGAAAGTGCTCAAAGACAATTTGGCGGGCATCGAGGAAGAGGATCCCACTTTCGTGGACGACTCCCACCTTTATTACAGAGGTTGTACCATATCTATTGTCCGTTTCCGATTTTTTTTAGTAACAGTAGATTGTCTAACTAAGGTCCAACTTTAAACCTAAACTACATTCAACCTAATTTCGGTAGGATGAACTAGGGATACAGCTTGACATCTCCATAGTACAGTCACACTACTAAGGAGGTCTTACCACGGGGGTACTACACTAAGGAGGTCTGTAAAATGGACATAATATGGCGGCGAAGTTGGGAAAAAAAACCTCCGTGATGGAAAACATACTATAAAGTTTTAAGTTTTATGAAACGGTTAGACGTTACTTAGTTATCTATTCTCTTATTGTGCGTTCAACCCGTTTACTTATTGTCAACCCGTTAAAGTACGAGTAGTAAATTCAAAACTAATTTAATTATTTAATTTTTATCGGCACTGATACACAGACGAAAATAACGTTCGCAAGGCGAAGTTCACGACGGAGTTTTTAGAGTTGTATCAAATGTCCTGCAACGTCACAACCATCGACGCTCCCCGGATATGTTTGCGATCCAACTTTCCCTGGATACTGGAGCCAGACACGGATTTTGTAAGAAAATTTAGATATACTTTTTTATGTAACAAGGTCGGTTAACAAGCATAGGAACGACCCGCTGGATGTTTAAAGAAGTTATCTTAATAATAGCCTATAGATGCTTGAATTCCAATTGCTGATCTAAGGGGAGTGGGACAGAGGGGAAGGGGGAATGGAAAGGGGGGTTGGGTTTCTAGCTTTCTCACTCATCCTACGAAACGCAACTATAATAACTATTTTACGCTTATCTTCTGTGAGAGGATGGTACTACCCTGGTCGAGCTAGTCCGTATATGAGCTGTAGTCATATGGTTACAGCTGGGCTCTTCGGTAGGTGCTTAACATCAGCTGGTTCGATGCCGACTTTCTTACATAAAAAGAAAAACTTCGTAGTCTTGTTCCCATATTTTGTCTCCCGCTTTGCACCGGAGGGAAGTGGAAATATTTTCTTCCAACTCCTCCTATTATTTCTTTCGATTAAATTCGTGCGGGTTCCAAGACAATTTAACTTTTCCCCTGGACTCGTCGAGGGTCAAACCTCGACGTCATTATTGGTCACCATTGTCGATCCTGGCTTACAGGAGTTACAGTGGTGGGAGTGTGTGGCGGGACTAGTCCCTAAAAAAAAAAGTCTTGTTCCCAGTATTTTGTGTAGTGGCTTTAACGATAGCCTAGCGAGAAACTCATTGTATTATCTCCATCGGTGGAATACATGTACCCATTTCAGACGCGCATGTTCGATATAGCACATTTCATAATGGTGGTATACGTGTGCATTATGGCTCCCCACTCCGCGGTGCAGAGCGTGCATTCCGACACTGAGAAGGTGTTGTCTACTATCGTGGTGGCCGGGTTACTGCTCAACCTTTATATGCAACTCACAACCGCTATTGTTGAGAAGGTAAGAGGTGAAATACCGTGGGACAGATAACTAGGTACTTGGGTGCATAGAAAGAACGAATGGGACCCCACGGGACTGAGAGGACTTTGTATTTTAATAGTAGAAATAATAATGGGACAATAGTTGTACCGATAGTCGTTTCCGCCCATGGCCTAATGGGCAAGAGCCTCGACAAACACATAAAGAGGCTCTGGCTAGGTAGCTGGATGAAGGGTCAGTTCCAGAAGGCAGTACTCCTGGAGAAGGCTCGTATAGTGAGGAAGTTCCTCTCCCTGTAGCGTTGACCGCCGGTAACTAGGACCCTGTTTCTGATGGCAGTGGAGCAATATTTTTAAATTTATTTCATTATCTTTATTTAGATTTAAAAATATAAATTGATTTAAGATAAATAAATGGAAAAAAATAATAAAAACTGATTATGCCATGTCTCTGATTCCTTTTCAGTAGCCCAATCCCCAGGCCATCCAAACTCTATCAATAGACCTTTTTTTCTCTTTCCGTATTTGCAATAGTTCCTGCACCTGTTGGGGTCAAGTCGCTCTATATGTCCCATCATTTGCAGCGGTTGACCTCGACATGTGCCTTAAATGACAATAAAATTCTCACAAAGGGCCTCTACATTTTGGACCCAGGTTCCCATGCAAGCCTTTCAAAGGACCGGACAGAGCCCGTGATACAGAGAAAATTTATAATAAAAAATGTAGCGTCCTTGACGTCCCATTCCTGGGCACGGACCTCCCCTCAATACGATAATAGCTTCGTTTATTTGATAGAACATAATGGGTATGTTCCCTCACGTGTAAGGGTTGATTAAATTAATTAACAAGCATGTTTGATTCCTGCCCATATTACCACAATGTATTACATCGCGACTTTATACAAATACCTACATCATTGTGTTTGTTATATGGCGCTAATTCTGTTTTTATACATACAAATCCTAAGTAATCTATCTGTATAGCCAACCTGCTCATGGTTGTAATGAATGAGCAGGATAGATTTTTTTTTAGATTAGTCAAATGTTTTGACGACAACGCAGAATTGACCGGATGTTTCTTTCATTTCACAAAGACGCGTGTTGTGACTCTTATGGGTAAACTGGCAATAATTCTCGCGTCTTCGATAAACGAACTGACTATACATTTTCCAAGCCAGAACGTGAGAAAAGAAACCGTCAAAGAAATAGCTGAAGTGAAGATGGCTTCCGTCGGCTTCTACTTGGACCTCCTGTCCGTATTCCCAGTGTACATTTTCACGGACACGTTGGACCCTCAAGGCGAGTCAGTGTCCGGACAGGTAGCGAAACTGTTCCCAGTACTGCAAGTATGGCACGTATGGAACTATATCAACAAGTGGGCCAGTTCTTTTAACAGCCACGTGAAGGTGAGTAATTATATGTTTAGTAAAGTAAAGTAAAGTAAAGTAAAGTAAAGTAAAGTAAAGTAAAGTAAAGTAAAGTAAAGTAAAGTAAAGTAAAGTAAAGTAAAGTAAAGTAAAGTAAAGTAAAGTAAAGTAAAGTAAAGTAAAGCAAAGCAAAGCAAAGCAAAGCAAAGCAAAGCAAAGCAAAGCAAAGCAAAGCAAAGCAAAGCAAAGCAAAGCAAAGCAAAGCAAAGCAAAGCAAAGCAAAGCAAAGCAAAGCAAAGCAAAGCAAAGCAAAGCAAAGCAAAGCAAAGCAAAGCAAAGCAAAGCAAAGCAAAGCAAAGCAAAGCAAAGCAAAGCAAAGCAAAGCAAAGTAAAGTAAAGTAAAGTAAAGCAAAGTAAAGTAAAGTGTAATGGTGGTAGAGCCAAGTTGTAGCCGAACACCCTCTCACAGTAGATCAGCGTAAATTAACTATTACAGCTGCGCTTCATCCGATGGGTAATAGATCCGAAAGTCCCATTCCCCCTCATTTCCCTTCCCTCTGTCCCACTCCCCTTAGTATTGCAAGCATCTACAGGCTAAGACTTTTGCTTTACATCAGGCGGGTTCTACGCTTGTTTGCCGACCATGTTATTAAAGTATACAATTATTATTTCAGTGTCTGAACCTAATGAAATTCTGGATGGTGTTTATGATCTTCTGTTATTGGTCTGGCTGTTTTCTCTACCTCTTTGCGTGCCCAAGGAAGTTATGTCGAGGGGTAAGAACACGTATGAGCGTTTAAATAAAAAATCCTTTTGCTTATCATTTGAATGTAAATTAACCGGTTGGCACGCATCGGAGTTCCTGATTTTGCTGGAATCAGAAGAAACTCGCATTTCATCGACCTGGGTGCTGTTGTAGTGGACGCAATGCTTTGAGAATTAACAAGGTCTTAGTGTGTAATAAAAAAAACAATTAACGATATTTTTCATGACACCTTAGTAGATGCTAAAGATGACGTACCAACCATAAAAAAATCGAAAGACTGATACACCAACTCAAGGGGTACCGTACAATGGACTCGGGGCGATCCCATTGACACCCTGTCCTGGGCAAATTACGAAAAGGCCATATCCGAAATTTGCCCCGACGGGAATCAAAATATTCCGATGGTACCTATATTTTTTTCTTTACTAGTGTTAAGTTTGGTACCTTAAGGCCCGTATTAATAAATCGATCTCAAGTCTGTGAGTGATCTTAGAAATGTAATTCTTTTTTCATTGCGATACAAAATGGCATATCAAAACCGTACTCAAGATCGTTCTCAGACTTGATATGTATTTATTATTACGGGTCTAAATTGCGTATATTTCCAGAACTCCTGGATGTCTCAACTGATATACTGGGAGACAAAAGTGTTCATGACAAATGAAGCGAAGCACGAGAGTCCGATGTTGACGTCATTGGTCTTCGGCACAGCCGTATTCACGGGAACCGGGAGCTCGGACCTGGCGCCGGGATACAGTGATGTGATGGTTGTAGGTGGATCAATTATTCGTTTAAGTATACAAGATAAAGCCAAGCTGTAACAAATGCACTACAGCCTAGAAATAAATCATCCTAGACTACAGCTAACGGACGACCACTTGGCGTAGTGGTTCGAGGCGTAGGCCACACGGCTCGGCACATGGTGGTTGCGGGTTCGATTCCCGCCGGGGCAAATTCCGGAAATGGCCTTTTTGTTATTTGTCCTGGTCTGGGTGTCACTGGGATCGCCCCCAGTCCATTGTACGGTACCCATAGTACACGCATTGCTTAGTTTGGGACCATACAGTTAATGTGTCAGTCTGGCGATATTTATTTTAATGCCAGGGCTGGCTCGACCAGGTTAATATCATCCTCTCGCAGAAGATTGGCGTAAAGTAACAATAATAGCTGCGTTTCGTACGATTAGCGAGAGAGCCGGTAGTCGAACCCTCCCTTCCGCACTCTTTATCCCACTCTCTGCTAGGTATGCCTTTGATATTGTAAGCATCTATAGGCTACGGTAACTGCTTAATATCAGGCTGATCGTACGCTTGTAGGCCGACTTTGCTGACTATTCAAATGGAAAACTTAGAACACTTTATACGAAAAGCGGATAAAGTAACATTAAATAACATTTTAATATTTGAGTGGGACATAGGCTGAAATTCCCTCATAGGTACCTTTTCAGGTAAATTTCAAAGTTCTAAGAATCTAAATCTTATGGTTTTTAAATCGATTCATAAGTTTCCAATTGACCAATAAGTACTTACCTCTTTTTACCAGGTTGTAGCGTTGTTTGTGTTTGGGACTTACCTCAGCACTTTCTACACAGCTAAGGTGTGCAGCATTTATTTGCTTTCAACTCAAAGGAGATCAAAGTTCAAGGTACGAAGAATCTAGCTAGCATCTTTATGTTAACTTACGAAATAGCCTTTCGTATTAAATTATATTCGCGCCCAAATATTTCTGAGCTGAATGGAATCCAATAATATTTATATTTCATTGTACGCCGCAGATAGTTATTGTTATTGAAAGTTATAACAATAAACACAAGTGGATATTGCACTGAATCATATTTATTATCTCCATCTATCTTGTATAGGAATCGATGAGGGAACTATTCTATTTCCTCTCGGTAAATCACGTTAGCGGAAAAATCAAGGCGCGCGTGAAAAAGTTCTTCTGCGTCCAATGGTGAGTTAAAAATATGAAAGTAATATTGGATAGAATATTTCCGTGAACATAGTAAATGTTAAGTTGTTTCAAAAGCAAAATTGTGACGTCTGCATTCCCCAATGTATTATTATTAATCGGGTAGTCGTCCAGTTCAACAGAATGTTACCTAGAATTGTATCATTAAACTCTTACGAGTTATAGAGAAAAAATCGACATTTAAAATGTAAGTATCTTGTCACATCCGTGTCTGTGTCTCGTTATAGAGTATGAACCTCATATTTTGTTATTTTCATTCCATAATTCATTGCTTTGTTTAGGCTTAATAACTCTCGATCTTTTTTACTTACAAGGTATTACAATAACGCGGTGTCTACGGAGGAGATATTCAACAACATGTCCACGAACATCCAACAAGAGGTGCAGTCTATAGAGATGGTGGAAACTCTGCTCTATTGTCCACTGTTTAAGGTAAAATGTCCTTTATTTGTGTCTAAAATTAAATCTCATTTGTTATTAGAAAACCATTAGTAGATGGATTTTTTGAGTAATTTATCTTCGAGGTAAACGATAAAAATCGTAATTTTTTCTTTTACTCTGATATTTGACACTAAGAAATTGTCGGAAAAGGGTTAAATTGTCGGGGAAGCCGCATGAAATCGAATGAGATAATAGAATTGATGAAAATTATTGATAAGAATGACCCATTGATGGAATAAAATTTTAAATACACAGGGTGAAAAATACGCTTAGCAATTATTTCGATATCAAATCAGAATATACTTAGAACAATTGTTTAAATGAGATACAAACGATAATAAAAGTGTAGAATGTTTAAGAAATATAAGGCAGCGCAATGTAGGTCGCAATTTTAATTTCTTTCGTAGGAATGCAATCGCGATTTCCTCCAGACTGTAGCGGGCAACACTAGAACAATAGTGCTTCCTGATGATGAAATAGTACAACACGCGGCGGACATTGGGAGGGACATGTACATTTTGCAAAAGGTACGTCACAATCAAAAATGGACTCTGCGTGACTAACATTAAAGGTCTCTTCTCTTTGCGTTTTGCACCCTGGCATTCAAAATTCACTTTTATGAACATGGGAAAGTCAATATACCTAAGTCAGTAAAATTTCCTACATTCCAATGCAAGCTACTTATAATGCTATAAATGTGTTTATAAAGGGTCACTGCAACATGCTGAACCATACCGGTAAGAAAACAATGACTATAGGACCTGGCAGTCACTTTGGCGTCGTTGAAATGCTGTTTGGTTTGCCAAAGGTAAGATTTATCTCGCTACAGACACATTGATCTAAGAAAAGCAATGTCGAATATCTATAAATATCAAATAAAGTGCAAATTAGCATGAAGTCTAGGTCTCTAAAAGGTCGGCATCACGCCGCGACGGTTACCACTTATCATAAGGTGCGTCAGTTAGTGTGCCAGCCAGGGAATTTATGTCGACATGGGACCTGTTTTGGGTCTTTATAATAAACTAGCTGTGCCCCGCGACTCCGTCCGCGTTCTGTTGAAATTTTTCCAGAATTTTCTTTGCTATAAACCTCACGGAGCCCGAGACCTTTCCAACGAATGCAAAACCGTGGAAATCGGTTCGTGCGTTCTGGAGTTATAGCGTCAGGAAGGAAAACCCGACTTATTTTTATATAGTAGATTATTTTTATATAGTAGATAGACGAACTGTATCTTCATAGGGTGGTTTAATTAGCAAATTACAATATTAAGATGCGTGATCGCGGTGTGAGTCGAACGTGCCGAGTAACGGTGGCGCTCGCGTCGCGGACAGGATCTATATGATTGTTTTCTTATTTGGCCAATATATACTCGTATATACAATCTACGCACAGTTCATACTTTCATGAGCTGTAATGCCTATAAAGGAGGTATACAGACATGAGTAATGTGAGAAAATTCCGAATAAAAGGAAATTCGTAACCCATGTTCATATTTACGAGAATATACGGCAGGTGTACACGGTGGTGACGTCGACAAACTGCATCTTCCTGCACGTGGAGTACAGCGCGCTGGTGCAGTGCTGGGGCACGTTCCCCGACATGAGCCACCCCATTATCACGGTGATATATGCATTTCATAACCCGTAGCAATATATAGTATGTGCGATTGCTGTCTTATTTTGTGCGACTTACAATATCACACACAGACAGACTTTAATATTGTTTTAAGAGATAGTACTTATGGAACAGAGATGGCTTTTTTCGTGCAAGATACACGTGAATGAGCGTTTAGTTTGCGTCTAGTCAGTACTTTTAATATAACAAACATGATTCTTTCTTATATCTACAACTAGCTGAACCCGCGACTTCGTCCGCGTGGAATTTTACTTAATAAAAAGCCCGCTCCCGCGTTCAGAGCCCGCGCGACAGGACACATTGTTTAAATTTTGTTTTTCTAAAATAAATGTAGCCTAAGTTACTCCTTAAAACATCAGCTATCTGCCAGTGAAAGTCCCATCAAAATCGGTCCAGCCGTTTCGGAGATTAACCGGAACAAACACACAGACAGACAGACAGACAGACAAAAAAAAATTAAATAGCGTTTTGGTTATAGGTGTCGTATTTACTTTCATATGCATTTAGTAAAAAGGTGTTATTTTAATATTACAAACAGACACTCCAATTGTATTTATTTGTATAGATGTAAAGTCCTTGTCTTTATAAGTTTTATGCAGCTGTATATTTAACATCCCCTGAAATTTGTTTTAATGTCAATACTGATCATATTAGAGTAATATCACAATACGTCTCAAGATATAATTATTTGACTTTATGTTTTTAATATTGTTTATCGTGATGTTTTATTACAACTTTACTGCTTTCCTGACGTTATTACGTTGATTCATGCACATAATATAGCTAGCATAGACATTGAATAGGACCTTTATATAATACTAGTTTCTGCCCGCGACTTCGTCCGCGTAGACTTAAGTAAAGTATTCTATGTGTTAATCCAAGTTATAAACTATCTGTGTTCCAATTTTCATCCAAATTCGTTCAGTAGTTTTTGCTTGAAAGAGTAATAAACATACATCCACACTCACAAACTTTCGCATTTATAATATTATATAAGTAGGATGCAAGCATATTTCCTACAAAAGGTAGGTATGTATAAGGTAATGAAATTGTATAGGATTCCCTTTTAGTTCACAATAACAATTCAGGTTTTGGAGGATCCCGAATTGAAGACGATGGCCTCTTACTACGAAGACGCAAAACCCTTGACCGGTCGATTGGACGTGAAAACAAACAGAATAGCGGTAAATATACGAAATTGAATCAGTATTTATCGATGTTTCAACCTTTTTAAGAATGAGATATCTCTGAAGTAAGGGACTAGTTCAATGGAACAGTATGCCCTGCCTTCCATTGCAAAGCGGGATATGTTTGCCAAACGATGTAAGGGTGCGCGTCCACTTAAGCCGGGCGGGCATGCTAGGCTAGCACGCTCGCTTCGACCAACAGGATCGCATCATCGTCGAGATAATAAATAATAATAACAATAAATATCGCCAGACAGACATACCAACTGTATGGTTCCAAATTAGTTTGGAAACATACAGTTGGTATGTCTGTCTGGCGAGCTTGCTAACAAGCTTTGCTTAGGCAACGCTTGTATTATGGGTACCGTACAATGGACTGGGGGCGATCCCAGTGACACCCAGACCTGGGCAAATTACGAAAAGGCCATTACCGGAATTACCGGCGCGAATCGAACCCGCAACTACCATGTGCAGTGAGCCGAGCGGCCTTCGCTCGAACCACTGCGCCAAGCGGTCGTCACGATGACGCATAAGATGGACGCAATGCCTAAATGTCTTTGAGAGCAGTGTTGCAAAGGCTATATGTAGAGTATAAAAATGTATTAAAGCTGAAAAAGTGATACCTATCAATACTATAAATCATAGTAACAATGAACTGCTTTTATCACCATTTTACAACTAAAAACTTATCCCTTATTTTTGGCTCTGTGAAAATCATGTAATAGTACATTGTTACGCAAGGGGTGAATGTAACTTATTTTGGCCCGAGACGTGGTTTGGCGCCTGAGCGTAGCGAGGATGCCAATAGTTCGAGGGACAAAATGAGTCTTTCACCCGAGGTAAACACTGTGCTTTTCATTACGAATACAAGGAAATTAAAAATAAAAACAGGAATTGGCTAAAGAAATAATACAAGGAAGTATGAACAATACTCTACAACTCGAAAAAAAAGATCGGATTGCTGCCTATTTTGTTTTTTTTTCGTTGGCCGACCAACTTCATTATTTAGCCATTATTTTTCATTTTAATCTTTAAATATTTTGCCCATATCTATGTTAGTTTAAAGAAATTGTGGAAACTAAATTATAATTAAGTCATTTAAAAATATATTCTTTAATTAATCCTTAACTTTATGTTATTTCAATTTTACATCGCGCTGTAATGGAGTGACTGTAGAAAAAAATGGAACATGGTTCCATAGAAATGTGAAAATGGAACTAGTTTTTTTTAAATAATTTGACAGCTGTCAGTGAAAGTCATTCTCCCTAGGGCGGAAAAGTATTGCTTTCAACTCGCTCCTCAGGCAACTTCAGACCTACTTTCCGAGTATGAGTAATGAAAAAATACAAGTCATCAAAATAATGCTTTCCTGACTGGTTGTGTATTATCATATTCCTACTATTTCTTCTATTCTACTATTCTCTCAATTGTTACAATTGTATAGTACTGATCAATTTTCGGATCGCATTCTCTCGGCGAGCGAACTTGTAGCGAACAGAATAACACACAATTGGTAGCTTGTTACTAAACCAGATATTCTGTTTATAGCAAGAGATAAAGGAAAGTTTCGTGGTGCTAAATGGCCGCGCGGACAGGGCGCATTACATCAATACATTCGACAAGCTGGGCGTGTTGAGGTAACTCGTGAGCTTCGAATACACTTGTGGCTTTTTTATATTCGTAAGACGCGGCCCATTGGTCGCCAAGTTGATTACCTACTCTATCATGCCAGAAATAGAGTCGAATATAATCGAATTAGGGTAGCGACGTATACAGATCGGTTCGTACAAGACGCTGCCCAGATTCGTCTATATTCTCTACCACACACAGTATTATATTTGGTAACCTAAGGATCGATCTCAGTCGCGTTGTGAATATATCCGTGGGAGAAAGGCCTATGACTGAAAGTGAGTTATAGTATGAATATTAGTTTCGTTAAGTAGTTTACACACGGGGATAATAAGGATTTGCTTAAACTTGGGCTGACACGCTACCGCGTGTCTAGATTAATATTAGTTTCGTTAAGTGGGAATGTTGTGTTGTGGAGTTTTATGACAATTTTGATGACACATTAATTCCTTCCAGCGAATGTTTTGTGGGTGTTAGTTTAGTTCTTCCAAATTTATGCTTGATATATTTAGGTAGGTAAAGGTACAGTCAAGCCTATTCTACTTGAATATTAAGCTTATAATTTTTTTGGAGACGGTAATCTTAATAGTAAAGTTTATTCTTCAAGCAATCATGGTGTCAGTAATTTCTTAAGTTTTATTTTAATAATTTAAGATGTTTTTCATGGCGCCGTAGAAAATACTACAGATGCTGTACCTACCACAAAAAAAATCTGATCGTTTTTGTTAGTTAGTACAGTGGGTTAGTAGCAAGTGATTTAATCCAAGGTCAGCAGTTAAGAATGAACCAATCAGATTTTTTGTGATATTATATAATAAATCGATTTCAAGTCTGAGAGCGATCTTTGTAATGCCATTCTGCTGTCATACCGGTACAAAATACACGTCAAAGACTTGAGATCTATTTATTAATACGGGCCTTAGATACCTGATCTTCAGCATTTACTTAGGCGCCATGAAAAATAACGTGTATTATCCAAATAAGGCACTATATTCTTACTCACACTTTGGTACATTTCCTTTAACAATATGAAAATTAAAATACACTTTTATTACATTCTACCTGTGCTTGTACTGCCACGTTTTGGAATTATTACTCTTTGGAGCATTCCACGTCGCTCACATAAATTATTGCGCGCACCGTAATATCAGTTCTCAGACACCTTATGTACACTATTTCTCACATTATTATTTATTGCAAAGAAGCATATTATAGAGCAAAGAAAGCTCCATTATTTTACAAAATTTAGTTTAGAAAAGTAATTTTACCAATAGTAAAATGCTAAGAAAGGCAGAAAAAGGCATGTATAGTCAACAAGGCTATACCTAAGAACTGTTAACAAAGCCTAACGGACTTCAATTAGGGAGGTATAACTTACTACGTTAGTGTTGTTTCAAAATGCCGTAAGATTTATCTAATGAGCGCAAGTATTGTAGATTCTTTAAACTGCCATAAGTATAAATATAAGGGAGCAAGAAAGGTTGTTTCCACACCAATCGAACGTCGGTCGATAGATCCATCTATCGATGTTAAAAATCTACCTACGGCACATAGATAGTCTCTACAAAGAACAACGTTCAGTCGGTCAGCGATTGACGGTCAATTGGTGTGTTGACATCCTTACTCGCTACGCTTTCCTTAATATCTACGCTTTTTTAATCAATATATAGGCTACTCCACTGAAATAATAAGGGCTGTGTGTACACACGTATGTTGTATGGCAGGCATCTTCGGTATGCATTCCTGCCAGTGTGCATCACCCCGCATGGGATGTTCCTCAAGTTCTGGTGTTCCGTGCGCTTCCTACTCGCCATCTTCTACATATCCTCAGTGCCTTACGATATCGCTGTGAGTAACTTGTAAGTTGTGGAATAATCTCTATCCTGAGGTATTTCCTTTGCTCCAACCCGGGGTTCTTCAAAGACAGATCCCTTAAAAGCCGCCACCGTATCTGCTCCCCTTAATTTGCAGATATCCTGGGTGACGGTTACCGCTAACCATCAGGTGGACCGGCGGCCAGTGTGCCTACCTAGGCAATAAAAATAAATTAAAAATGCCACATACTTGTTTTAGGACATACAAAAATAATAAGTTCGTTATTGGATAAGTAGGTTATCAAATTAGACAATTTTTTTTTACAAACTTATCTGGATCGGGAATCGAATAATGAATAGTATTTTCCTTATTCTAGCCCTTATTAATTACTTTTTTTTAGTATTCCCTCATTTTTCGTCCCTTGTCTTACCTAACACGGTCAACACCCTGTATAAATAAAGCTAAAATTTCATCGCAGCAGTGCAATAGAAATTCTTGCGATTGTCTTTTAAAAAGGTGCCTAGTGCTTAATAACACAAGGCATACTTTCAGACGAGACAACACAACCACGGCGGCTCATACAACTGGACGGACATCGTCCTCTACATAGATCTGTTTGTGATGTCGTACGTCGCGTACTACAATGAAAAGTCGCTGCTCGTCACCCACCCCCTCCTCACCGTGTCTCATTACTTGAAACACGCTTTCTTATTGGACATCATTAGTGTTTTCCCTTTCGAACAACTGGTTAGTCTTTTTATAATAAGTTTTCAGTATATTCGGTATTCTGGAACTCTACCATGAGTGTCTAGAGGGTGTTTCAAAAGTCTGAAATAATACAAGTCTATGCATATACAGGTTGAAACAGAAACGGGTATACTTTTTTTTCCAAAACTTAACGTTGTAATTCTAAAACTATCAGCCTTGGAGGAAACTTGAAAAACAAAAGGTGTACAGGGATTCATCTGTGGACAGATTTCATAAGTCTACAAAATCTTTAGTACTTCAAATGTCTCACAAAGCCGATAGTTTTAGATTTACAAAGTAAAGTTGCAAAAAAAATAGTATACCCTTTGTGTTTCGCCTAGTATGGTAGTTGTTAGATGCCTTGTGAAGACAGACATTACGTGACTATAATATCCAAACTTATAGAATATAATTCTGAGCTTTAGAGTAAGAGTTATGTTCCTTCGTATATTTGTTTTCTTGTTTCATCTTACAGATTTTCATTGTTTATTTCCAGGTTAGAATTGTAAATGATAATACGAATTTGGATCTCTATCGAATAAATCGTATGCTTTTGGTAAGTAGTGCCGTGTATTTAGTTTAGTTTACTTAATTGGTGGTACCACAGATATAGATTTACATAGATAACGCAAATGCATGTACTTCGCGTGTACGAAACCCCGACCAAGCGTCAAGGTTGGTTGCCGCTATCTTACAGTCCGCGCGACTACAGATATAAAAAATATGAGTATGAGCGAGATAATCACTCGAGAGAATCGTAGCGGGCGGAGTGTCTCCGAATCAGTTTGGATTTCCCTTCACTAATGACGTCACAGTAGGTGTTAAAAATTCGGCACGCTTGGTTTCAATACCAATCGTGATACTTGCGTTATCTATGTAAATCTATATCTGTGGGTGGTACCTACCTAACTAACAAGCCATCTGCTGTTGTATTTAGGTTAACAGAAAAAAAAATTAATGATTTAGAATTTACGGGACCACTTAAAAATATGATGTAGGGTACAATACATCTTAGTTTACCCAAATAGTTTAACAACGGAATGGGCATGATGACAAATATTTAAATTTGCATTATTTTTATATGAACTCCTAATTACCAATTCTTTTTGACATTTTTTTTTTATCATTACCTAAAGTAAGCTAATACTACTCGGTTATAACGGCACACTACACTAGCTTTTGAAACTGCCAACGCGGCAAAGCCTGTAATTTTTCAAATTTTAAATTTATTTTCTAAATTTACACCGTCGTCTCGTTCTGTTCGGTTTCAGGTGACTAGAATAACGGGCGCGTTTACCTACTGGGAGAGCGATATACTGAATGTGAATCCCGCCGTTGTACTCCTCAAGTTTCTACCTATAGCCATCACGATAGTGAACTCCGCCACCGCCTTCATCTTCATAAACTCCTGCGAACCGTACCTGCCTAAGTTCGACGACTCGCCCTACATACTCGTTAATTGTACAAGGGTGTTGATCGTTTCAAGTAATCGACATGAGATTAGATGTTAGTATGATAGTGTTAGTAGTGTAGTATATCTACGCGCGCACATCCCTCCCGCACCGCTCTACTACCTCGCATACCCCTCCTGCACCGCTCCACTACCTCGCACATCACTCCCGCACCGCTCTACTACCTCGCATACCCCTCCTGCACCGCTCCACTACCGCGCACAATCCTCCCGCACCGCTCTACTACCTCGCATACCCCTCCTGCACCGCTCCACTACCGCGCACAATCCTCCCACACTGCTACACTATCGCGCACACCCCTCCCGCACCACTCCACTACCGCGCACACCCTACCGCACCGCTCCACTACCGCAGGAACCTACTTAGTTAAGCACTATGCCTATCTTAGTCCCATTAGCACCTCCAGCTAGCTAAATGGCTATAGCTAAATCGCCAGACTATTAGTACAGGCAGTATAGCACAGACTATAATAACACCAGGGCTGGCATATCCTAATTGGACAAAAGCCCCAAAACAATCTATTCAAATAAATAAAATTGGAGTGTCTGTTTGTAATATCAAAATAACACCTTTTCACTAAATGCATATGAAAGTACATACGACACCTATAGCAAAAACGCGATTTAAAACATTTTTGTCTGTCTGTCTGTCTGTCTGTCTGTCTATCTGTCCGTCCGTCTGTCTGTCTGTCTGTCTGTCTGTGTGTTGGTCCAGGTAATCTCCGAAACGGCTGGACCGATTTTAACGGGGGGTTTCACTGGCAGATAGCTGATGTTATAGGAAGTAACTTAGGCTACTTTTATTAAATGAAAAAATGGGTCCTGTCGTGCGGGCTGAGAACGCGGGAGCGGGCTTTTTTGTTAAGTTAAATTCCACGCGGACGAAGTCGCGGGATCAGCTAGTATGAGAATAAAATAATAACACCAACTGTATGGCCCCAAATTAAGGAACACTTATGCAATGGACTGGGGTTGACACCCAGACCAGGGCTAATTCCTCAAAGGCCGTTCCTGAAATTTTCCATAGCGGTAATCGAACCGGCAACCAGCCGGTGCAGCGAGCCGAGCGGCCTACGCTCGAACCACTGCGCCGAGCGGTGGTCAAATGATTTTAGAACATTAAATAATTATCTCTAAGCTCCCCGACGTTATCCCGTTCATTAGTGCGATTGGATGCAGTTTTGCAAACGGGAAACATCCCGCACGTACTTCTGCAAATCAAAACAAACCCTATTACGAGTGATTGTGGGTTGGTTTCAGTTTGCAGAAATATGTCGAATTCTTGTTCCCATTACCATAAATTAGTATAATCTATGTGTGGTCACGCGCAGATGCGGTCAACGAGTACGCGTACACGTTCTACTGGGTTTACGAGATATTTGTCAGTGAGTACACTAAGACCGTATTCATAAATCGATCTCAAGTCTGAGAGCGCACTCGGAAATGTCATTTTTATGTCATATCCAAAGAATTTCTAGAAATTCTCATAGGGCATCTATACGGTCGCATCATTCATATCGTAGAACGAGATGGATCTATAGGAAAACAAGAGAGACCCGACAACTGCGTCTTTTTATCCGACTGCGCGACGCAAAGGAGGGAATCTAAACTGACCAAAAAATCTAACCCGGCTCAAATCTTCCCAATAATGGGCCCTAACCGCAACCTTTTTTTTCGGACTGTTTAAATTCCCTCCGGTTAGAAAGTTTAAGGACTCTTGATTTCCAGGCCTAGGCTGCACGCCTATGAGCATGGTGAACAGAGTGGATGTATGGCTGGTGATGGCTTTGCAGATCAGTGGCTTCCTCTACTTCGCGTTCATGTTCGGATACGTCGCATCCACGAGGTCGGCCACTGCGCACGCGCTTCTAGAACATAACGTATGTAGCTTAGGGGTGTTCTCTCATTCTTCTTTGGTACCTACACTTATCTTAAATTGTAATTAAGGTCATTGAGGTTAATGTGTTCTTAAGTGGAGACCTCGACTCGGCAAACGTAGTGTAGGACGCCCTCTGACCAGGTGGTATGACGATCTGCGAAAGACTGCAGGCAGATGCTGGATGCGGCAAGCTGAAGACAGGCCGCTATGGCGCTCATTAGGGGAGGCATATGTCCAACAGTGGACTGATATAGGCTGATGATGATGATGATGGCCTACACTTATTGAAATTTGGCCAATTAATTAAATTTTATCCTGCAGTTAAGAACTAAGTTTACACTACAACTGTATGTTATTGAGGTCTCAAAAATGAGTTTATCTACTTAAGATATTACTTAGGTATGCCCTTATCTTTATTCAGCTTCAAAAAAAACTACTTATATAAGGGAGAAACAATACGTCATAGCGTTTCTTTTGTATTAAGAGAAAACAAACAAGATTATTTCCTTCCTTTGCTCCGAGACCGGATATTAAGCCGGGCTTTGCTCATGTACCTACATATTCTATGTACGCTTCTCTGAAAAATAATTAAAAGTAATATTGGACGGTATCTAATTAGCGAGTGAAATGGACTGCCTTAATGTTGTTACGGAATACGGCCAAAGTTGCGTCATTAAAAATATTACGACTGTCCAGTAGTTAGAGTAATTATATTAGTTTTAACGAGCTCACCCCCAGTTTGTTTTATAGGAAAAAACAAGGGATCTGGCGAACTTTTTGTATCAAGAGAACGTGGATACCAATTTGACAACGAAAACGTTGAAATATTTCGAATATGTGTGGAAGAGGACTAACGGGAGTAATCCACAAGTTAGTTCATTAAAACTAATGCTTTACGTTGCGGAAACATTTCTGTTAAGTTTAGGTACGTTTAGAATTAGGTGATTGGTTGCTTTCATACATTTTAATAACACCCAGACAGATGCAACTTAATAAAAAAACAATTGAATATTCGGACTTCGCTTTACCTATACTTATGATTGGATGCTTATGAAATTGTTGGTATCACTTTAAATTTCATGTAACGATTACCAGACAGGCTATACATATATAGTTATTAACAGTCTTATGCTCGGCGATATGTCATTTCAAATAATATATACAACTAGCTGAGCCCGCGACTTCGTCCGAAAAGGTGTTATTTTGATATTACAAACAGACACTCCAATTTTATTTATTTGTATAGATAAGCTTTTACCCAATTCACCACTTGGTTTGAATAAACAACTTCATCGCTTAAAAAATTGAAAGCCCTTTTTAAATTTGAATGTCCTTTTCGATTGACTATAGAAGCCAATGGTTTATAAAGTGAACTTAAATAAAATAACAATGGTTACCAGGAATGTGAGTTTATCACATTACCTACCAGTATTCCCCTTAGTCCCTCCAGCTTAGTTGATGCCTGTGATAGGAGTGGGTACACATCAATAGTTTAAAGGCCAGGAAGGGATCGAACCCAGAACCTCTCAGCCACGAGGGCAGCCCCTCTAACTACCAGGACATTGTCGCTTCAAAAGTGCATATAATTCCAGAAAATCTGCCGCCGTTTGAACTCCGCGCTGATGGAGGATACCCTAGTGTTCATGTACGAGCGCGCCCTCCGGGAGGTGCCGCTCTTCGGCAAGGTGGAGCGGTCCTTCATCAGGGTCATCACCCAGCATCTGCGCGAGATGTACCTGCTGAAAGGAGACACGGTCATACAATGTAGGGACATACAGTCCTATATCTACATCATTTATCGTGGAAAGGTAAGAGCTATCTTTAAACAGTTTTTCTTCTTCAATGTGAAGTCCAAGTGAGGGTAATCTCTCGTGAGTTGCAAGAAGATTGCAGCACCCGAGAAGCCCGTTCAACCATTCCCTATTAGAATACAATTTAACGTTACAAACATCAATTTATGTAACTAGGTATGTTCTCTTCCACGCTGAAAATCTAACCTATATTTTTGGATATTATTGATACTTGAGTATCAAGAGTATATTGGATTTTGGGGCGCGGAATCATTTGAATGTGCCTAATTAATATTTAGACAACTATATTATTGATTAAATATATTTTCTAAATAGAAACTGCAAGACATAGAATCGCTCTTAAAAATTGCCAGTACTTAACTATATACTGAAGAATCAAGATAACGATATATACATCAAGTATATACGTCGTAAAACACATACGTCTGACATCAGCTACCTCCAACACAAGCACCTTATTTATATTCATAGGTATTTTCTCATATTACACATAAGTCCGCGTCCACAGTCAATCTCGAGTCGAATAACGCTCGAGGTGAACGGTCGTGTAATATAGGTACTTTACGTGTAACCTCGGGACCAGGACCGAATCACTGAGCGGAAACAACGGGAAAGGTTTTATTGGATTATTTCATTTTTACGCTACTTTTGTTTTATGAACATGACATGCCAGGGATTCGAAATACACCAGTAACTCTCGTTGGGACAGAAATCCCAGAGAAGAAATGGTTTTGTTTTATGTAATGCAATGTATAAACCGCTTAGATTTTTTTCTAAATTAAACTTTAGGGATTTGTCATTAATGTTTATATTTAAATATCACACCGACTTTCAGGTCGATGTGTTATCGTCGTATAATGAGATGATAACTTGCATGGGTCCTGGAGGAATGTTTGGGAATTTTACTGGTGTAAGTACCTAATCAAGATTTTGATTGCCGAACAGCCGAATGCTATAACAGTACTCAAATGTTCAGTCCCACAACGGTTTAAAAGGCCAGCTTTAGTTGACGGTCACCCTAAACCTCATGCCTCGCTATGACTATTTGCACAAGCAAGAAATACTTCGACCGAAATCATGGAGCTTCAAACGATCACTGTGGATAGTTATTAAAAGTTATATAGTCAAAGTAGTCAGTAGACATCGTGTACGCACAAGAAAGAACCTGACTACTGTTACTGCAATGCACACGAGTACCGAATTACTTTATGTAATTCTTGGTAATTTTAAAAGGCAACACACTGGAGCTACAATTTTTACATTAATACCTACTCGTTGTTATTATTAATTATAAGCAGCTGGCGATTTAAAAGCAATCCCGGTGAGTTTCTTGCCACATCTTCTCAGTTGAGGTCACTTTCCGATCCGGTTATAGAAGATAAATATTATGTAAAAATGACAATTTGGAAGTGCCCCCGTAGGCGTAAACAAAATAAATGCTCTGACTTGACTTTAACTAACCTTAACTGAAAAACTAAACTAAAACTAAAAACTAAACATTTTATTAATTATTATTTCAGCAACCTATATCATGTTCTGAAGTGACAATATACGCGAGTCGCAGTCTAGACTTGCTGGTCATACCGTGTGTGACGTTTTTCAATCTAGTCAAGTATTACCCCAAAATACAGGAGCCCCTGAACAAGGCATTCGAAATGTCTAGAGATTACATCTTGCCTATAACTATGGAGGGCATCGACGATGATTCTTCAGGTACTGAAATAATGCATAAAACTCTATACTTTTTACTTTGGTACTCTTTATAGGGCTATACATAGAGTCCAGTATTCAGGAGTCTAATCCCTCGGTGATGAAAAATAAAAGTCTACGGTTTGCGCTTCTAGAATATATAAATAAATAAAATTATAGTTTCCTTATTGATAAATAAAATTAACTTAATTTCTACCCAATGAGTCAGTATAAGTTTCAAAGAACTAGGGCGTATTGCAACTATTTGTATGATTTTCACAGACGATTCAGAAGTCGACCTTATGTCGTTAGAATCAGCAGCTGATTCCAGGAGTGGTTCCAGTAGATTTGAAGTAATGGGTAAGCAAACATACACCCCAGTAGGCATCGTCATAATCTTATTTTACCAATAAATTAAAACCAACTTTGTTATGTAATATTCTATTTTAATAACGCACGACATTTTGCATGAGGATTATCTACAAAATGTGATAGTTGCTTTCTAACAGCTGATTCTTGATTAAATCACTCGCGAGAGTACCAACCGACTGTACACACCAACACAAAATATTTCTGAATACCTTCAGATTATTTTTGCGGTGTAGGTATCATCTTTAGTATTTATCAACGTGCCATGAATTTTCGTGCATTATTAAGATAGGAGAATAAGATTACATTTGCAATATTATCATAATTTCTATATGATTATCACTTGCTTACTGTGAAGCAAAACATCATGAGAAAACCAGCGTGTCTTAGAAAATCTAAACAATTTTCTAAAGAAGTGTGAAATCCGCTATCCTGCATTGAGTCAGCCCGAATCCCCCTCGTAGTGAGGGGAGGCCCGTGCCCAGGAGTGGGGCGTCAAAAGGCCTAAAATATTTTAATATTATTAAGATAATTTAGCAGACTTGGGGACGAGATCTCTGTGAATAAACTATCGTTTTACACCGCAGGTCAGGTGTCCCTGCGTAGTTCCCAATCCAACATGAGCCAGTCCAAGTCCTCGAACAGTGTAACGACGTACCACAGTTACACGCATGTTTCTAACGTGCTCAGGCCAGGAACGCTCATGTTTCAGGTAACCTTACACTAATACTAATGACCAGCTAATTGGACTACGTGGTGTACAGCCAAGATATAAATAAAATTGATGGATTATAATAAAAAAAAATACCTTAATAATGATGCATGAGCTTTTGTTTCTGGTATTGACTGTACATGAGTATTTGGAGAAAGTAGGTATTTTTTTTATTTTTTTTATTAAAGGAATATAGTAACATAATAAATGATATGAACATTAATACTTTAGTATTAACATTTTTAAACTTATAATTTTAATTTGATCGGTATGTAGCACACGTTATATGGAGCTATGATTGAATTGATCCATATTCAATCATAATTTTGGGGCTCTTAATACATTACACATAAACATTTCAAAACTGCAATGTATAAAAACAGTTTAAGGTGACGGCGCCTGTCTAGCCCGCGAAGTTCAAATTTTTTGAGTTCTATAGAAATTTTTCAAAATCTGACAATAATAAAAGACAAATTTTGTAATTCGCGAAAAAGACCGTGTGCAGTGCATTTATTAATCTATCCATAGATTAATAAATGCACTTTAGCCTTAATATGTAATGTAATGTTTAATCAATACATAATATTTTTATTTATGTACTTTTATATGTCATTGTATTAAATTATGTTCTATCAAATTTCGATACTGTAGCTGTACTATTCTATGAGATAAGTTTTTATTTACGAAAGAAAAAACGACTATTCCGTTATTTTAAATTGAAATCATATTCGACTTTCTTTGCTCGTAACATGGTTAATAGAAATGTCATCGACAGAGCTTCAGAGATCGTTTCATCTCTTCATAACATGTCTGGGTCTGGGTACATAGCGTTCTATTCGATGAGTCTGACTTACAATTTATCTTAACTTAATAATGCTAATTTCTTTTTTATTGTTTTTTAAATGGGTCTAGACCCGCCACTCACTCCTACCCCTACTAGTTACTCCTGCAAGCCAGGATCGGCAATGATGACGTCGAGGTATGACCATTGACGAGTCCCCGGGACAACTTAAATTGTCATTTAGACGCTTGCAATACCAATGACATTACTTGCATGTCGCCCACCTAAAGCGAAGAGGGATAGCGGGGGGAAGGGAGGGGGGGATTTTGTTCCGGTTTTTTTTTTTTTTTTAATTGACTATATTATGTTGTTGGCCAGTGTGGTCATAACAACTTCACCCGGACAGAGGGCGAGCGCGAGTGCGCTCCACTTCCCACTCCTCACGATGCTTGCGAGTCTTAATATCGTGATTCAGTTTTTCTATGAAGAATCCGTACATTGTATTGAGGCGCCGCATTGAGCGCCATCTATCCATTTTATCGGCGTCGTGAACGTGAGGTCGCCACAAATTATTTATGTTTTTGATATGAAACATCTATTGATGCACTTTGGCAGTAAAATCGACCAATTTGCCGTCACGGCAAATGGCATGACGCTCTCTCATGCCGTCATGTCCCTCTACGCCACCGTTCTCGACTCCCTTCTGTGTATGCGCGTGCATACTATTCACTCTTAGATTAGTTAAAAGGTCTAAGTATTCACTACACATGTTTCATTATTTTGTATTACTACAACGAGTACGTCAACAGGGTTTCGGCTACGTCACCTGCGCTGTAGTAACTGTCAATTACGTGCTGGGCCTGTACGGCCTGGTGACCCTCAACGACTGCTACATGTTATTCTGGATGGACTCCGCTTTCGACATCTTCTTCTATGTCAAGATATACCTTACTATGCATCAGGTGAGATTACTAATTATATAGTTTAAAAGTCGCCAGACCATAGTACCTATAAGGTATTATTTTAATAATGCCCGATATGGAAGTGTTATAATATAATATCATAATGGTTGATGTCGTTTATACGGACTATAGTAAAGCCTTTGACCGTATTGATCATGAAATACTCAAAATTAAGCTGCATGATAGTGGTATTAGGGGCAATCTCTTCAGGTGGTTTTCTTCATATCTTGATAACAGATCACAGGCAGTTGTTGTTAGTAATTATATATCTAGTTGGGTTCCAATCCCAAGTGGCGTCCCGCAGGGTTCTCTGATGGGTCCCCTGCTGTTTATTATCTATGTAAATGACATCGGCACCTGCGTTCAAAATTCACATCTACTATGCTTTGCCGACGATATGAAGATTTATTCTTCAGTATCGTCGTCCAAGGACGTGGAGTCATTGCGGTCTGATTTGGCGCGTCTTGATCATTACTGTCGAAGTAATAAGCTTGATCTTAATCCTAATAAGTGCTCGGTTATTTCGTTTAGCAGGAAAATTAATCCGATGGTAGCTACTTATAGCCTTATACTCGTAAACCAAGCAATTCCAAGGTGCGACGTTGTGCGTGATTTGGGTGTTTATCATGATTCCAAACTTTTATTCAACGCTCATATTGACAAAATAGTGGCTAAGGCGTCTAAGTCGCTTTGCTTTATTATGAGAATGTCTTGCTGCTTTAAACAAGCCAAAACTTTTAAGATTCTCTATTGTACGTATGTGAGGAGCCACTTAGAGTACGCCTCTCAGATCTGGAATCCGTGCTATGATAAATATACAAACAGGCTTGAACACATTCAAAAACGATTCCTACGTTTCCTTTGCTATAAACTTAAAATTCCTTATAGCTCTGATAGATACCTTTCCCTGTGTAAGAAATTTCATATTCAGCCACTTATGAATCGTCGTCAAATTGCAGATTGTACTCTCATGTTTAAGATTCTAGCAAATGAAATTGATTGTCCTGATATACTTCACAAATTATACTTTAATGTCCCGAATAGATCAATTAGACATAATCCACCGATCTCAATCCCTTTTTCTTCCTCTAACTATAGGCAAAATTCATATTTGGTGCGAGCAAGCAGAGACTTTAATAAACTGTGCAAGGACTGCTATTTTGATCCCTTTGTTACTAGTAGTAAACAAGCAAGAAAGCAGCTAAACCTTAAGTTCTTCCAATAAATTCTGTAATGTTCTTATATTTTCTCTAATTAGTTCTGGTATCTCTAGGTGATGTGTGCTATTAAGTGTTTGCTTAAGACTCTATTGTACTTCTCTACTGCTATACGTGAAAACCTTTAATTGGCTTTCTATTACTAGAATTAATGCTTAATAATTTGTATGTAGCTGTTGGTTTTCCATAAATAAATAAATAATTTAGCCCTTTTGACGTCTCACTCTTGGGCACGGGCCTCTTCTCACTACGAGAGGTATTTACGCTGGTCTAGTGCAGGTTGGCGAATTTCACAGGTAATTCGAAAGTTGGTTAAATTTTTAAGACATGCAGGTTTCCTCACGATGTTTTCCTTTTTACACATAGATTTCGATCAACCCAGAGGTGCGAGCCAGAGTATGAACCCAGGACCTAGTGCCCGCAACGCGTGCTTAACCAATCGGCTTTCACTGTTGTTATATTTAAGTGTTAAACGTGAAAACAACATCCAAATCCGTTGCGATGTTTAGAAGAACTAAGCGAACAAACACAGACAGGCTTGGACAATGACTATTTGGAGATTTTTATTCTTCTAAATTTTGGATTACAGCGCCACCTACCGTGTCCAACTGATTAAACCAACAAAAGACTCACTCATATACACACAAACAATCGAGTTTTTGCGAGACTAATGCACGGCAATTGTTTTTTGTAATAATTCAAATTCAGTAATGTAAAATTTTGTCACACCGGCAGGGTTATGTCAGCAAGCACGGCGAGCTTATTATCGACGGGCCCAAATGCCGTCGGAGATATTACAAACATAAAATGTGGGTCTGGACTGATATCATCGTTAATTTCCCTTTCGAACACCTCGCCTTCTGTTTCCCGTGAGTTATATTTCCCTACTATACTATAATAAGGGGTATTATAATTCAAATTCTATGCTTTCTTATTAGTTGCGAAGCATTTACGGGCCGTATATTGCCATTAAAATATGAACATTGAGAACATTACCAATAAATTGACGACCGCTTGGCGCAGTGGTTCGAGCGTAGACCGCTCGGCTCACTGCACATGGTGGTTGCCGGTTCAATTCCCGCCGGGGAAAATTTCGGAAATGGCCGTTTCTGAATTTTTCCTGGTCTGGGTGTCCCTGGGATCGCTCCTAATCCATTGTACGGTACCCATATTACAAGCGTTGCTTAGTTTGGGACCACACAGTTGGTGTGTCAGTCTGGCAATATTTATATTATTTATTTATTAATGTTAAAAAATAAATTTCAGACATCCCATAAGGGCGATGCACTACTTGCGAGCGAACAAACTGTTCAGACTGAAGTATTTGGCCGAGTTTTATCGCAGCACTGCTGCTGAACTGACGAATAATCATACTACATTACAGGTAATAAATAGCTTTATTATTTAGCTTCTTCTCTTTCTCTAAATATTTTGTGTTACTCCAGTTTTCTCTGATTTAATGTAAAAAGACAAGCCCGCTGAGTTACTTGCCGGATCTTCACTGTCGAGATCGCGTTCCGATCCGGTTGTAGATATAAGAAAAAAAGACAATTTGTAAGTGCCCCCCCAGGCCTATACAAAATAAACAATTGTAATTTGAATGTAATATAATTAGAGTTGATTACGCGTAGTGACTACCGTAGATGACTTCAGGGTTCTTAGACTTGGTAGCGCGGAATATGTTGTTATTTGAACCATTCAAGTTTTGGAACAACTGTGACTTGTGTTTAAATAAGTGATTTTAAACTTTTTATCATTTCAGAAAGTGTACTGAAATGATAAAAAGTTTAAAATCAGATCAGAGATCAGAGAATCTGTCAGTGGATAGATATTGTACTATTCTTTTCAGGCAGTGATGACTATTATCGTCGTAATTCTGTTGATCCACACGTTCTCTTGCATCTGGCTGGTCTGCATGATCGCCACGTCCCCGATCAGCGTGATACGGACTCTCAAGATGCACCTTATTGATGAGTACGATTACCTTTTATAAAACAAGATCCAATTTCAAATATTTACACTCGTTAACTGTTATAAAGAACCAGCTTTCAGGTAGTAAGTGAAAGTAACTTAAATTTTGCAAAATGTCACTTATTCGTCTTTAAGTAATTGGACGGCAGATAATATGTAAAAAGATTGTGCCAATCTATCAATCATTTTTTGCTTAACCACATTACCTATTCGTACTGCATGGTACACAGTTACAGTTTAATTAGTTTATGCAAAGAACAACTATTAACTGTAACAATGAAAATGTAGTACGAAAATTTTAGACTGACGGGCATAGCAAATGAGGAGAGGCTTTCGAGCATAGGTTTGTTTAATTACGGATAGATTTTGTAGAAATCTAAGATCCCATACACAAAACTATCACACTATAGAACACTTACGACAATACACGGTACCCATAGAACAAGCGTTGCTTAGTGAGGGACTATACATATTTATTTATTTATATACTTTCAGAGAAACACCACAACGGCGTTGGGACTACATAACATCGTTGTACATAGTGATATCGGAGCTAACCACCACTGGGGGTGATGAGTTCGTTATAGATAAAATATTACCCATGGCCATCCTAGCAGGTATTCTGGTGTGCGGCAAAATGCTTGCGTCAGTGGTTGTGGCCACTTCGATACAAGTCGCGTACTCTACCAAATACGCGTTGACTAGTTACGAGAAAGTTACTAGGGAGCTGATCGACATGCTCAAGAATCAGGGGTTATCAAGTGAGTACCATTTGGTTTCAAGCAGGTACTTATAGGAAACTACGGCCGACCCTTTCTTAGGCATTTTACATTTACCTTGTGCAAGTGCTTTAGCTTGGGTTGACCGCTCATGGGATTATTTTTGTATGTCGAATACATCCTACGAAATTATTTAATTTTGATAATCAGGCCTCTTTGTATGCAGTCACACCTGTAATGGACCCCGCTTTTTATTATGACGGTTGAGATAATTATTATGGTATCAGACACTATTAATAGCTTTTCGAGCAAGTATAATTTGAAAAGAACGAGTAAATGCAAATTTATTAACATTTCAAAGCGAAATTGTTTACCTTTTAGGCCATTTTTCTTCAAATAAATTCGTGAAAGTACCGCCAGCCTCTTGAGAGTATTCAGGGAATGGTTCCGATCGCTTCTGATTTTCCTCATTCGGGTCAAGTATTTAGTAGATGATTTCTCAAACGACTAATTGTTATAGATTACCAACTGAAGAAGTTTTGGAAGTACATCCAACAACTTTGGGTCACGGAGCGTGGGAGACAGGTAAGTGTTCATATCTTTATAGATCGTATTGCGTCGGAGGCATAATATCTCCCTTTGCCATGGGCTACTTCAAGTCAATATCTCTTCTTCACAATGTCCACTTTATTTAGCAACCATACTTCCTACTTACACGCTTCATAAGATGTTTAAGAGCCCCAAGTTTGTGAATAGAAAAAAAATGGAAATTAAGGAATATTATGTTGTCGGTCGAAGGTGGAAGAAGGCGGAATGGAAAAAAGGTTTTAAATCAGCAGAATTTGGCCCCAGATCCTAATTAAAAATAGTCTTTATTTGCTACTACAGAAGGACTATTGTATATAGAGAAACATAACCAAAAATTTAACAATATATTAGTGCATATTGGTAGTCGCTTCTGTCGTCTAAACCTTTCCACAAATCTCTTTTCGTATTTGTTACCTCAGTCACTATAATGTGATGAAATGTGTACTGCGTTCTTATTTAAAGCTTCCCGTTCTTCTTTCACAAACGCCATACGTGCGGCGTTGCGACTTGATGTCAAGTATGTTCAGCCATCATTTGAGGAACTGCTACATATTCGCGGAAACCGGCGAATCTTTTATTCGTCAGCTGACTGTCTCGCTGGACTACACTATTTTCTTTCCTGGTAAGTTATTTCCTGTATATTATTTTTATAATTTGTGCAATCTTGAATGACTTTTATGACAGAAGAATTCTGGCCTTAAGACGATAACTTCGATTCAGAGAATTTCGCGTCTGATTACGTGTTCCCTAACTCTAGAACATAAGGTACGAGATACTATCACGAGGTATTTTTACTAAATTGTTCAATAAAATAATCTTTATATATTTACGCGAATCTAAGTATTTAATTTGCGAGCGCAGAATATGCGATAAATTCTGTGAAAGGGTATTACTCACTCATCGCTCAGTTATCCTTCAATTAATTGTTGGTACCTAGCAGAAACCCCTAACGTAATCGTATCGTCATCGAGAAAGTATGCTGCCACTGTCATTCTTATTTATAAAATCAGTAATGTGAGCGAAACGGCAAACGGTTACATTATGCTACGGTTAGTAAATATTTTGTGGCTCTGTAAGCCCTGCTCTACCATGACATGAAACGTTCGATAATCTACTCAAAATAGGGATAAGTTTGACGTGTTTTTTTTAGACTGGTCCCGCCACTCACTCCCACCACTGTTACTCCTGTAAACCAGGATCGAGAATAGTGACCAATAATGACGTCGAGGTTTGACCCTCGACTAGTCACGGGGAAAAGTTAAATTGTCTTGGAACCCGCACGAATTTAATCGAAATAAATAATTGATGGAGATTGAAGAAAAAAAATCCACAAGTTTCACGGTAGTGAAAGAGCATAATTTGCCATCTAAGTATTTTAAGTGGACGCTAGCGACTATAGAGAACATACAACTCACAGTAGAGCTACTAACCAATCGAAGTTATCGTCGAGATATCTTCTCAAGTTTACTTCGTTGGTGTTATAAGTATTTATACGTCCCACTCCTGGGCACGGGCCTCCCCTCACTACGAGGGGGATTCAGGCCGTAATCCACCACGCTGGCCCAGTGCGGGTTGGCGGATTTCATATGTCTTTCGAAAATTGTTTACATTATCTAAGACATGCAGGTTTCCTCACTATGTTTTCGTTCACCGTAAGCAAGTGATAATCATATAGAAATTATGATTCGAGATTTCTAAAAACCCAGTGGTGCGAGACGGGGTTTGAACCCAGGATCTGGTGCTCGCAAGACGCGTGTTTAACCAAAGCTTTAATATTCCAGGTAACTATATAGTGGTGGCCGGTGACAGTGAGGCCCGCATGTACTGGGTCGCCTCGGGCACTGTGTCGGTGGTGTCGGTGAGGCCCGACCTCACGGAGATCACGCACGAACTGCTCGGCTCCGGTGACGTGTTCGGTATACTGCAGGGAATGAATCGGGGCGTCACGCATTGCTTCTCTTACAGAGCGGAGACTAAGGTGATGTTGTAAACCGACTTAAAAAAAAATCGTCTGTATGATTTTTTTTATGTATGTTCACTGATTTAACCGCCAATTGTGGACGGATTTTCTTTCGTTTGGAGTCGGTACCACTATCTTTACACTGCGTTATGAGAACTTCTTAGTTACCTACCCTTGCTTACTTTAATTGACACCAACTCCAAATGAAATAAATTTTAAGTTCCCTAGATAACTAGCTTTTTAGTGCACACTGGTTTTTTGGAAGTCGGTTTTAATTTATTTTTTAGAAAATTATTTTTTTCATCGTAGAGCATTTTCCCCAATAGGTTTTGCTGATGGAATTATATTTATTTTTTATTAATTTTGTGTGGAACAAATTATTTTTTTATATTATTTATTTAAATTATGTGAAACATCTAATGCGGCGGGTCAGACTATATCAAATAGTTAATAATTTTGTCATATTTGTCAACGTTTAAATGGCCCTGTTTGTTATTCCTTGGGCTTGTTCCTAGATCTTGGGGAATGTCAATAGGATATTTTTGGAACTTTTTTACCTAGTACGTTAAGTTATTACTTCAAGATTTGTGTAGAGAACATATATACCGAAGTAGGTACTTATAAAGATTCATGGTAGAGAGTGGCCTAGACGACTAGTGTGTTTGCAAAAAACACATTTGTATCTTAACGCATAGTATTAAACTGAGTTATGTATACAATTTACTCTTTCAAGGTTCCTTTTCATGTATTATTTAAAATTATCTAATGTAACTTGCGTTTCCAGGTAAACATCCTGACTCTTAGTTTGGATTCCTGGATCAACATCTTACATTTCTTTCCTGAAGCAAAGAAGATCATATCTGACAGATCTGAAGTCTTATTTACACAGATTTAGTTACTTTAGTTATACTTTAGAAATGTAGATTTGGTTAATGAATAAATGGTTTTAAAAAGTTTTTATTGTTAAAGGGGATTGTTGAAGAAGAATCATAATTTACATGAACTCACTTCTCTACGTGTGAATTTTAGATTTTAGGCGACACATAACACTAGTATAATCCAATCTATACTAATATTATAAATATTGTTTGCTTGTATGTATGTAAGTATACGTGTTTATAGGAGGCAATCTCTAGAACCACTGATCCGATTTTGAAACTTATTTCTCTGATAGAAAGCTACATCATCCCTGGGTGACATAGGTTTTAGAAATACCTACCACACGGTCAAAACCGCGGGTAGATGCTAGAAGATACAAAGTTAAGAAAACCAAATCAAATATATTAATTTTCCTTTACTGTAATAAAATAATTCAAATCCTGTATTCAAAGCAATCTGCTTAATAGTAGGATCAATTCCGAAGTCAATCCCCTCGGGAAAGGCTTACTAATTCTAATATAAATCCCACGTAATACCAAGTTACGTGTATGAATTATTGGAAACTCACACAAACGCGGAGGACGCTTGTATCACACACTCACGACGAAAGCACTTCGTTCTGGACTGGGAGCCACTTAAGCCGCTTATGACAGTTTCGATATTCAAGCTCTCGGAATGACGAGAGGCCAATCGAATCGAATTGGTAGGTACAGACGACGACTTAAGGCTAAAGCGCCCATCTAGACCGCGAAGTTCAAATTTTTTGAGTTCTTTTAGAATTTTTTCAAAATCTGACAATAATAAAAGACAAATTTTGTAATTCGCGAAAAAGACCGTGTGCAGTGCATTTATTAATATATCCAACTTACTCTAAAACATTTCAAGAACGACAGCTATCCATCTGGATAGCTAATCAGATTATCTAATCTGGCAATTTTTGTATATTTAGTGATTTACTAGTATCATATCCACCGTGATAATATTTAGAGTAAAATAAATGTATTAATAAACGCACTGCATACTGTGTTTTTCGCAAATCACAAAATGTTGTCTTAAATGTTTTCAGATTTTGGATAAACTATAAAAATACTCGAAAATTTTGAATTTCGCGGGCTAGTCAGGCGCCTTCACCTTAATTGATACAATTATTAATCATTAACAGTTGAGTTTATGAATGATGTGTTACCTAAAATAAAATAAAAACATCTCCCAGAGAGATCAGAATAGTACGGGATAAAAATGAATAAGTGATTTTAAGTGCGAATTGTAATTTTTATATGATTATCACTAACCTGCTTATCGTGAAGGACAACATAATGAGGAAACCAGTATGCCTAAAAATTCTAATAAACATGTGAAATCCGTCAACTTGCATTGGGTCAGCGGGACGGATTATAGCCTGCTCCCACTCGCATTGAGAGGAGGCCCGTACCCTGGATTTACTCTCTAGATATTCTCTCATTATTATAGTTTCATAGTTATTTGTTTAAGGTGAAGGCGCCTGTCTAGCCCGCGAAATTCAAAATTTTCGAGTATTTTTATAGTTTATCCAAAATCTGAAAACATTCAAGACAACATTTTGTGATTTGCGAAAAACACAGTATGCAGTGCGTTTATTAATACATTTATTTTACTCTAAATATTATCACGGTGGATATGATACTAGTAAATCACTAAATATACAAAAATTGCCAGATTATCTGGATAGCTGTCGTTCTTGAAATGTTTTAGAGTAAGTTGGATATATTAATAAATGCACTGCACACGGTCTTTTTCGCGAATTACAAAATTTGTCTTTTATTATTGTCAGATTTTGAAAAATTTCTAAAAGAACTCAAAAAATTTGAACTTCGCGGGCTTGATGGGCGCCTTAAGGAAAAATAACGACATAAATAAAGATTAATAGTAGGTATATATACAGTTACCTATATAGTTTTATAAACATAAGTAAACAAGGTTGACATACCTTTGTAACATTCTTTATTAATTTCACACACGTTTGGACTATTTACAGCAGCTCGAAATAGCAATTCAAGTTCTAAATTACCTACACAGGTCGCTTATCAAAGCCAGTATCTACGGTATGTTAATTCATGAAGTGTATGTATCGTCAACGTGTGACGTCACATGATATTAATATCATCCGCCCTCACGGCGTAATCACGGGGAGACTAGACAAAGGCGGGGACGCAGGAGCTTGCATACTGGTGCTCATCTCAGTGGCTCAGTGTGTCTATACAGAGTGCATTTTGCTATCAATTGGCAGAGTTACGTTAAATTTGATCTGGGAAAATGTTACACAGAACATCATTTGGGATTTGGGATACGTACTACAGAAAGTATTTTAGGTATTTGCCCTACAACATGAGGTTCTTCAAAGGGCATGTTTACGTCTGATGTTCTTGAGTTGCAAATGTCCTGGGGCCCAATTCTGTTAACCGCTGGCATCACGACCGAGTCGCAATACGTCAAAACTGACGTATCGCGTGTGTAGTACGTCAGTTTTGTCAATTTTTTTATAGGAAAAGTGACGTAGGCAGATACGAGATACGTCAGTTATGGCGTATTGCGAGTCGATCGAGATGCCAGCGGTTAACAGAGTTGGGGCCCTGTTGGCGACGGTTGCCACTTATCATCAAGTGGGTCTTCTGTCAAGAGTGCCTTCGTAAGAATAAAAAGGTACCATATTTCATAATATATGGACGATTATACTAGTTACGTCTATATTTATATAACTCAAAGGTGACTGACTGACATAGTGATCTACCAACGCACAGCCCAAACCACTGGACGGATCGGGCTGAAATTTGGCATGCAGGTAGATGTTATGACGTAGGCATCCGCTAAGAAAGGATTTTGATTAATTCTACCCCCAAGGGGATAAAATAGGGGATGAAAGTTTGTATGAAACTTTGTCAATTAAATTCCACGCGGACGAAGTCGCGGGCACAGCTAGTTAGTTGTATAAATCTATATATTATACTTACGATAATCGTCAAATATGTACCTGTATTACGATCACAATTCAGAATTTTAGCTAAGAATTTCATGAAACACTATAAATTTTATATTTTCCTTGTAAGTATTAAGTGATTGAATGTACGTAGCGCGGAGTCATAATATTATGTTAAACAAACGCTTAGGGGCGCGGCGCGGCGTTAAGATAGAGTCGGCTCTACTGAATAATTCGAGTGTCGGCGTCTCGTGTTTGCTTCCTGCAAATATGGCTAATAATTTAGTTTCGCACTTTACTAGTTGAACATAACTTTATATAGCTTTAAGCAATATTTATATGGTTACTAAGTTTTGAAATATATTATGTAGAGTACTATAGTGATTATCTTAGACCATTTAACTATTATCAATGTATCAAAAGTCAGAATTGTATTTGTTATACGGCGGTCTGGCACAAGTATATTTGTTGTAAAATTGTAAATTAATAGACCTAAGCTTTTTCATATCTGTACATCCTACTAATATTATAAATGCGAAAGTTTGTGAGTGTGGATGTATGTATGTATGTATGTATGTATGTATGTATGTATGTATGTATGTATGTATGTATGTATGTATGTATGTATGTATGTATGTATGTATGTATGTATGTTTGTTACTCCTTCACGCAAAAACTACTGAACGGATTTGGATGAAATTTGGAACACAGATAGATTATAACCGGGATTAACATATAGGATACTTTTTAACCCGATAATCCCGAAATTTTTGCGAAGTTAAAATACTACGCGGATGAAGTCGCGGGGCACAGCTAGTAGTGTATATATTTGTTAGTTCTTACTTCTTTTTTAATAAATATGAATAGAATACTTATTCATAATTTTAACGTCGAATATTTCGAAAAATGTTTTCGAATGCCACGTAATAACAACATGAATGAAAACAATCCGAACCCAATAGTCAATAGGAAATGGTTTTGTTACAAAGGACGTAAATTGCATACATCAAGTAAGTACTTAAATAGTATTATTTTTCAATTGTTTAGCCTTTTGGACAGAATACGATAATTATACAGCATAAGTGTAATTAAATAAATGCTGTAAGACTTTTTGCGAAAATCTGGTTGACTCTAATTTTACGAGTACTCTAATAGGTCCGGTTTCTTAAATTTTCATTTCCGTACAGCAATATTGCTTTGTTGTAAAATTAATGAGACGTTAATCACAACACAACAATTGCTGAACTTCGCTGCTTTCGAAATTCTTGGAACTTCGGAACCCCATCTGTATTCGATTAGTTCATCTGAATTATGTTTTTCAATTCAGAAGTTTGGAAGCGAATTTGAGGAAATAAATACTTACTGTGTGCTTTTAGCGTTGAATATTAGGATATCGGAGCATTTAGCCGATAATTCCATGAAACTGCCTATTAAAAACTTGGATTTGTACTTTTAATTGGGGCTGCCTGAAATATTTATGACCCAGATGCGGAGTTTCGTAATATTGATTGGTATGTTTGTATACGGGCTCCGGGCGCTCTACATTTTCGCTGGCCGTGGTTAAAACGTTGCATGCTATCGTCCAACTAACACTGTCAACTTCTGTGGCAGGTATCGAAGAGGTAAGTAATTTATAAAACCTCAGCAAAATATCGTGGTTGATAAATCATAACATCTGATTTATGCAACGTGTTTCTTTAATGCTTCATAATTTCTCTTGTCCACTAATTGCTTAATTTCAGTTTACTTACTCGATTCCCTTAGAGATGAATGTGGGCGTATGTTTCATGTTTTCCCTATTAGGTACGGATCTTAAGCAAGCTAAGAGGGTGCAATACATTTTATATCTTATTATTATATTTAGAAAGAATTCCTGTTATCGATAACAATGCTAAGTACTATATCTAAAATTACAGATGAAAACCATCCTTGTAACACCATGAGTACAAAAAAGACATCAAAATCGGTCAAGCTATTTAAGAAGAGAGAAGATAAAAACACACGCACACGGGAATTTTATAGATATAGATAAGTACTATAAAATGAAGTTACATACTCATAAGTAGGTAAGATTTTTCGCAGATCGGACCGCACGTACCGCTTTGCGGGCGCAATGAAAAATCTGATTTTCATATATTGAGGTGGGTGCCCAAATGGAGGCAATATCGAAGTGCTGATTTGTCGCTCCGCTGAATATTGGTCTGGCGATGATTCAAATCGGTGGGAATGTCGAGCGGAGGTAAATCGGGCTCGTTTAATTCGTGGAATGAAATAAATAGCTCCACGTATCGTGTACAACTAGCGCTTTGTCGATTCGAGCGGATTGGTTTAATTGCAAAACGAGTTTTGAATGATTGCTTGTTTATTAAAGATACTTTTGTTTGGACATATTATTATTCTCCATGCCCGAGTGGGCGGCGAGTAAATTCAAAGTAGGTATCTAAATAAAAGGTTTTTCCCTTTAATTAAATTATTATTTTGACAAAATTGCAGAAATTATATTATTATTAGGTACCATGAAATAAAAACAATCTTATAATATATACCTACCCACCTACCGTATATTCAGTCTAGTGTGAATATAGGTACCTACCTACTTAATTACCTTCGTACGCATGAAGCATGGTAGGTAGGATTTGGTAGGCTCAATGAAATGTATACCTCCAACACAAATGGAGGAATAATCCTCACAGGGATAATCGCTAGATAAACAGTTGGTCTACGGTAGAAACTGTCATGTTCTCACGACATACTAAGTACTGTCCGTGACATTTATAACCTATATATTAATACGTGGAGGAAAATCTTTCAACCGCTTAATACGAAAATTGCGCGGACGGCATAGTATGAAATTTGGCTCACTTATAGTTTATATAGAGAAGGAGTGCAGAATGCTAATATTTATAATACTTAGAAATACATTAAAATCTATAAATAAAACATTACACACACTACCATGAATTGACAGACACACATTTGTAACCTCCACACCCACTGACTGTCTGACTGACAAACGGTGACAGTTTTTGGAGGGCGGGACTTCCAAAGTGCATTCTTCGTGCCAGTATAAAATAGTCTTTGACAATAAAACCTTAATGACAATTAAAATTTAAATGAATTATGGTCGAATTGCGACTATTCTAACGGTACGAGTAGTATACTTAATCATGATATCATTTATAGCATCAGCATTTAGGCGTTGTTAGAATTAAGTATCTGACAATTCCGTCGGTATATTTTTTATTAAGCAAAGAATTTCACATTTCTGTCATGTTTATCATTATTTTTTTTCGTCATTTGCAACGGCAGATGACATTGAGGCATGTGGAAGATTAATCTGGGAGCGGTTGGGGACAGCCGGGCCTCGGGGGCGATGCGGTGGGGGGCAGCCTCCCCCAGCGTGGGGGTGTAGATGTCCGCGTTATTTAGTTGAGTATTATATCAAGCTCGGCGACGCCGTTCTCCGCTCAAATTAAATCAACGTTCAAGTGGCTGGGAGGAGTCGTTAGTCATTACATTTGTCAGACAGAGAAATTGCGCTGCAAATTTTTTCCTTTTAAAATGTTTGATAGTTATAATTTTCGAAATAAAACTATTTTTCGGATTTTATCGCGTTTATTAACTTTATGTTCCCGACGTTTCGGTTGCTTTACAGCAGCCATGGTCACGGGGGGACTGAGGTGTTAGATACCTATAAGAAATAAATAATATAAGAAATATAAGAAAACAATTACAATTTTCGTCTGAAAGAGATACATAGGTATATACATGGAATTATTAAGTACTAATGATATGATTTCAAAATATATGGTATATTTTGTTGCAAACATACGGTGGTTGAGCCAAGCTATAGCCAATTGACTACAGGCTCATCTGCAGACTGGCTCGAACGGGGTAGTACCAACCTCACACAGAAAGTAGGCGTATAGTAACTATTACACTGCTTTTCGTACGATGAGTGAGTGAGCCGGGAGCCCACCTCCCCCCTTCCCGTCCCTCTATCCCAATACCTTTGGTATTGCAAGCATCTATAGCCTAGGGTTACTGCTTAACATCAGGCGGGTTGTACGCGTGTTTTCCAACTTTGTTATATAAAAAAAACATATCTAAGAAACGAATATCAAAACATGACCCTTGTAAGGTTGCAATTTAATCATACCGCGGGTTCAAAGGTTTATATTCACTACGTACCGTCTCCAAGAAAATCTATTAGGAATCAAATTAGGGTAAGATTGAAATAACCTGGCCAAAGTATAGGAATATTGCTCGGGCTCCAGAGTTTACGAACATCGAGAATTTCGCTTGCGTTTAAAAAATACGCCTTTGTAAATTCCCGTTGAGTGAAAATGGCGAGAAACTGTCTACGCTGAGTGGATCCACTTTATTCCTATTTAAGCTGTCGGAATATTGAGGGATGAAGACATTTTATGTTTTGTACAGGTATGTACAGTCACCATCAAACATTATTTATGAACATAATTTAATAACCGTTTTCTCCAAAGAATTTGTAATAATAAGACATTATTACAAATTCTTTGGTTTTCTCTGATTGTTTCTTCAGGGGTACTTTTCCTAACTCTGGCACTACCAGCTTGCGTGCGGAAGGAAAATAAGTTTCCTTAGTACTCCACGCACAGGGCACTCTGCTCTGAAGAAGTATTAGGACAACATAAGACTGGTAGCACATGGTACACACTTATGATTAACTAGCTGTGCCCCGCGACTTCATCCGCGTAGTATTGGATTATTGGGTTAAAAAGTATCATATATGTTAATCCCGGTTATAATCTATCTGTGTTCCAAATTTCATCCAAATCCGTTCAGCAGTTTTTGCGTGAAGGAGTAACAAACATACATACATACATCCACACTCACAAACTTTCGCATTTATAATATTAGTAGGATTGGATACTGCTTCCACTGATAAGTTTTTTGAATAAAATGAAAGACGGTGTACTTTCTCAAGAACAGCAACACAATGTGAGCGGAAAAACCATTGTCACTAAAAAGTACAAGAGAGTATAATACTTACACTATAGATAAAAGATAACATCAACCCGCATTGACTGTATGAAATAAGCTCAACTTGATACAAACACGCATAGTTCCCCGTACGTGCCTTTTGTTCACATCTACATAGAGGGTTTAAACTAAACAGGGTGTAAGGGATATTTTAACGAACACTACTGCAATGAATTCAATACTTGATTCTAAAATCAATTTAAAAATGTTGAAAACTTTGAGCATAATTCTTAAAATATCGACGGAAAATTCCAACTCCAGAATCATGAGTTGAATCCATTAGTTTTCGTTACGAAGCCCCTTACACTCTGTATACCTTACTACAGAAGTTTCAAATTATAATGTCACTAGATTTAGGACTAATTATGAACTGTCTGCGGAGTAACAGTCAAGTTTCGCCGAGTGGCTGCAGTCTGACTCGGTGCCGATGTCCAGTTTACTTCGAAGAAGTTTCACTACTACGGTGACCAGGGTTTCATAGAATCGTAGAGGTCTGTATCTGATTTGGAAGACTGCTTCGTCAGTCACGAGTCGTTGCAGGCTACTGTTAATTATGAAGTCGGGTTTCTATATACCTACCGCTCCTATGTGTTACGCGGAATATGTGCAAAGTGATCATTAGTACCTAATAGCTTAGATTAGACTTTGTTGTTGTTCGTGGTAACAGCTCACAGTTTGAAACCGTAAGTACTCGTAATAGGAGTACTAGAGGGTAAAGAGGAGTACAGAGCAAAATTTATTTGATTAAAAAAAAAGATTATACGAATGTGTGTTTATCACATTACTAGTATTTCCTTTAACCCCCCCCCCAACTATGCTAATGCTTGTGCTAGGAGTGGGCTCACGTCAACAGTTTTATGGCCAGGATGGGAATCGAACCCGGAACCTTTCAGCTACGAGGACGTCCCCTCTAGCTACAAGGCTATTGACGATTCACTAAACTGTGCTTTGTAAGACCAGGGAATCGATCTTAAAAGTACTTATTGGCTAGACCCGCGCTTGCGACCGCAACACACCAACGAGCCAGTTTGTGTTTAGTAAACGTTTTCAGAACAAACCACAATAAATGGTCACCATATTTTCACCAAAGTTTGAACAGCCATCGCAGTAACAAAATTGGTAATTTACTTGGTTGTTGATTGCGGTGGTTTCCATTCAGTCTAATATTATTTATCTAGAGCATAAGGGATAGAATAATCCAAGTACCTGAGAATTGAAATCTACGTATCAGTGGTAACGCTTTACTGACCAATTGTTCAAACTAACGATTGAGTCATAGCAGTTTCGGACAGTTTCAGTTAATCATAATAATTATGCAATAAGAAATAAAATAAGTCTCTTATTAGATCCATGAATGTAGGTGCATACTTTTATATTTGATGCGATACTGCTTGCTTGCCAAGTGGCCCTGACGGTGCTCATGTGAACGTTTATGAAAATGTTGTCTGCAGTCGTTCCGGCCCCATATATTATTCAACAGTTCGCGCCGCTCCTCCACGGCGCGGCTGGGGTGCCGCATCCTAATTATTAAGTCGATCTACTTTAAATATTTTGCAATTTACTTGTGACTGGAGTGTTCAGGTTAGGTCAATTGTAGCTGTATATTTCTTAATTACTACGGTAAATGAAGGAATCCAGCATTTGACATTGTAATTACATCTATACAAATAAATAAAATTGGAGTGTCTGTTTGTAATATCATAATAACACCCTTTCACTTAATGCACATGAAAGTACATACGACACCTATAGCAAAAACGCAATTTAAAATTTTTTTGTCTGTCTGTCTGTCTGTCTTTCTGTCTGTCTGTCTGTCTGTGTGTTTTTTCCGGGTAATCTCCGAAACGGCTGGACCGATTTCGACGGGACTTTTACTGGCAGATAGCTGATATTATAAGGAGTAACTTAGGCTACTTTAAATTTAGAACAACAATTAGGGTTCCGCGTAAAAAAATAAAAACACATGAGCTCAAAGAGTATCTCCGAAACGGCTGGACCGATTTTGACGGGACTTTCACTGGTAGATAGCTGATGTTATAAGCAGTAATTTGGGCTACTTTTATTTTAGAAACAAAAAAAATGGGTGCTGTCGCGCGGGCTCAGAACGCGGGAGCGGGCTTTTTTGTTAAGTTAAATTCCACGCGGACGAAGTCGCGGGCTCAGCTAGTAACTTATATAATAGCGATCATCATTACCTATAATAACTTATTAATAGCAGTGACTTAGTCGCTTGAGCTTCGAATACAGAATCTATTGTGTCCGCCGCTCGAGTGATTAAATATCGCAAGATTGAATATTCCTGCGATATTTAATCACTATTAGCTGTTTTAAATATTTAAAACAGCTAATGTTCGAGCCTAGTTTCAGAACACAAAACAAAACGTCAAAGTGACAGCCGGAATTCTAACTTTGACAGTCGACATAACGAACCGGCATTAATGAGGCGTCCATTCTATATAATAATTAATTTCTAAGGACAATATAAACTAATTTCAGTGTAAGTGAAGTGATAACATGTATATTCGTGAAATTATTTAGAGACAAGTTACTACGAAGAAAAACAGGTATGTTTTACAAAACATTGATGGTGACCCCGACGTGATCTCGAAAACGCAAGAAGGCAAAAATATCCGAGAGAACTAAGCCCTTTTCCTATCCATGTGCATATTGTCCTTCAATATTGCTTCTTTTGTGCGAAATTGTCGATATTTTTCATCTCTTAATCTTCGGTCGGCGTATTTTATTGTAAACCGCCATTTTGTTTAATTAAATTTCGACTCCACATTTTTATGAAAATTACCTGTTTTTTCACCAAATACATCTTTGATTTATCATCAAACTTACTTTGCCTCTATTTGTAATCGAGTTATTTGTATAACTTCCAATATTATTGCATAATTAACGGAAATTACTCTCAGCAGTGTCAGACTTCCATGTCAACTTTTATATTCGTCAACTATAACAATAACTTTAATAATTGTCATAAACAGTTAGTACAGCTTAGCGGCCGACTATTTCAGTGAATATCCGGGTAAAAGCCACTGAGAATTTCAAGAGAAGCACCGCGTCATAAGCTGGTGTAGCCGCCTACGTTCGAGTCATTCGAGTTGGTTGGCCAGTAAACACGCGCATGCTCAGCTCATTCAGAAAGCAGTTGTGCAGCATAGCGCGAACAAGGTTGTATTCGTTGGTTCACATATAATTAATATAGTGATAAGAATTGTTGAGAAAATTTATTGTTTGCACTCACATTATGTCAGACCTAAAGGAACTTATAGCGCAACGAGGTCGCATCAAGACTCGAATAACATTATTTGAAAAATATGTTAATCCCCTCTTAACTTCTAAATTAAATAAAAATCAATACAATGAGCTGTCTCTGCGGCTTACAAAACTACAAGAACTATCAGAATGTTTTGAGGAGTTACAATCAAAAATAGAATCATTGGATTCTAACGGTGACTTGCAAATTATTGAAAGGGAGGAGGTTGAAAATAGATTTTTTGGTCTCATTGCCCAATCACAAGAAATGTTGCAAGCTTTCGATGAGAAGCTCAATAATGATTCATCATCAGCATCACATGTTTCCCACTGTTCTCACAAACATCATCATCTTAAGCTCCCAACTATAAATGTTCCCTCTTTTAGTGGCGATCCAGGTTCTTGGCTAGAGTTCAGGGACACCTTCTTATCTCTAATACATGATAATGATCGCATAGATAATGTGAGTAAATTTCATTATCTGAAATCATATCTGGAGGGATCCGCTAAGGCGGTCATATCTTCTATTTCAGTAACATCATCAGACTATCCAATAGCATGGTCTCTCCTCTGTGACAGATTTAACAACAAACGATTGTTGATCAATGAACACATCAAACGCTTGTTCTCTTTGGAAACAATGTCCAAGGAAACTGATAAAGGCCTCCGTGACATAGTGGATACTATTTCTAAAAACTTAAGTGCATTGAAGTCATTAGGCGAACCAACAGAATATTGGGATACAATGATAATATATATGGCGTCTGAGAAGTTAGACCTTGAAACTGCTAGGGATTGGGAGGAGCATAGAAGTACACTTCACACTGCTACATTATCCAAATTCTTTGAATTTCTCCGGCAGCGAGCAACTGTTTTAGAAACAATACATGCCAGTAAACCGACTAAGGTGGAGAAACGAAATATTCAGGAAAAAACAAAGTCTTTTACAGTTACTTCAGATTCTTCTGGTCCAACTTCAGTTTCCTCTCCTGGCCCATATCAATATAGTTGTTCAGCCTGTAAACAAAATCATAAATTATATGAATGCACTCAATTTAAAGCACTACCAATCGAAGAGCGAATAAAAAGGGTTCGTGAATGGAACTTATGTAACAATTGTCTGCGCAGTGGTCATAAACCTCCTCAGTGTAGGCTTGGTGGTTGCCGCACCTGTAACAAAAAACATAACACAATGTTACACAGACAAACACCTCCGCAAACAAATACACAATCTCCACCAAAAAAGGGTCCAGAAGAAACTACTAAATCTCTTTTAACTACTTCTACAGTTACAAGCAATGATTTACATTCTTCTTCTTCTTCTTCTGAGCCTAGTGAATTAACTGAAAATTCTCCTTGCGTCATTAACATGTCTGCTGTCTCTTCTGATCAGGCTATTCTATCCACAGCTTTGATTGAGGTGTCAAACAACAACAAAACATTCACTTTGAAAGTTTTACTAGATAGTGGAAGCCAGTCGTCGTTTATAACCCAAGTTGCTTCACAAAAAATTGGCCTTGGCAAAACTAATATAAAGCAGCGATGTGTATCTGGCCTCAACAATAACGTCATTAATATCACAGAACATTGCGATCTTGTGATCAAATCTTTATACAATTCCTTCACTGCACCTGTCACATGTTATGTCATCCCTTTGATTACAGACAGGTTACCTCAAATGGAAATACAAGTTCAGGAGCTATGCCTTCCAAGCAATATTCAGTTAGCAGACCCCACCTTCTATCACCCATCAGACATTGACATGCTTCTAGGAGCCGATGTCTTTTGGGATATTATTGGTTTTACCCAAATAAAACTTGGTCCTAACAAACCTGTTCTTCGTGAAACTCAGCTTGGATGGATAGTTGCTGGCCCCATGGGGGGAAAATTCTGTGGCTATTCGACTCACAGTGTCTGTAATTTTAGTAAAGAAATTCAGCAACAACTTTCTAAATTTTGGGAACTTGAAGAAGTTCCAGTAGACATCACTCCTTCCTTCGATGATAATTACTGTGAAAAACTGTATAATCAAACTACTTACCGTGATGCAATTGGTAGATTTTGTGTTAAAATTCCTTTACGCGATTCACCCACGGTGCTAGGCGAATCCTATCATATTGCTGAAAAGAGATTATTTCAAATCGAAAGAAAATTGCGTAAATCCCTGTCATTACGTACAGAGTACAATAAATTCATGGAAGAATATGAACGCTTAGGACACATGAGCCAAGTCGAAAAACCACTGCAAGGTTGCTATTTACCCCATCATGCTGTCATTCGGGAGAGCAGTGAAACTACTAAATTGCGAGTGGTCTTCGACGCGTCAGCTGAAACTTCGACAGGCATCTCTTTAAACGATATACAATATGTCGGTCCAGTGGTTCAGGATGACTTGTTCTCCATCTTACTGAGATTCAGGCAACATCGATATGTAGTTTCGGCTGACGTGGAGAAGATGTACCGTCAGATACTAATACAACCAGAACAGCGCCCTCTGCAGATGATTCTATGGCGCACAAATGAAGATCTTCCTATTAAAATTTTCGAATTAAATACTGTAACATATGGAACTGCTTCAGCTCCATATCTTAGTACAAGATGTCTACTTCAGCTGGCAAAGGAAACTCCTGACGAACATATAGCTGAGGTTATAAAATCTGACTTCTATATGGATGATCTAATTTCGGGCTGTAATTCGGAAACCGAATTGAGTACGATTATCAATACCATCAAACAAATTCTTCATTCAGCAGGTTTTCCCCTGCGAAAGTTTCGAACGAATGCGCCCTGTATATTCCAAAACAATCCCAGCTCTCTGATACCTAAAGACTTAGACACAAGTTCTCCATCCAGCGCTCTGGGCCTTAAATGGGATCCAGCTATTGACGTCTTGAAATTTGCAGCAAATATTGATTGTCCATCCCAAGCTACAAAACGAACGATTTTATCAAATTCAGCTAAACTATTTGACCCTCTTGGTTTGTTGAGTCCATGTACTATAATACCTAAAATTATACTTCAGAAATTATGGAGCTCACATCTTAACTGGGATGATCCAGTTTCTAGCGAAATAGAAAAATCGTGGCTTGACTTTGTGACTAATTTAAACGCTTTGTCTTCGCTATATATTCCCAGGTTTGTTCTCATAAACGAACCCGACACCATAGAGCTTCACGCATTTTGTGATGCGTCAGAAGTCGCATACGGTGCATGTCTCTATCTGCGCTCAATTGATAAATCAGGCAATATCACTTGCAATCTTCTATGTGCCAAAACTAAAGTGGCACCGCTGAAGCCACAAACCATCCCACGATTAGAGTTATGTGGAGCTTTACTAGCTGCCCGTCTGTCAAACAAAGTTTTAAATGCCCTACGACTTAGTATAAACAATATATACTACTGGACAGACTCTAGTGTAGTTCTTGGGTGGCTAGCTTCTCATGCACGTGATCTTAAAACATTTGTTTCCAATCGTGTAGCAGAGGTTCAACAGCTCAAATCCACAAGTTCATGGAGGCATGTCCCTGGCACACAAAATCCCGCTGATCTGGCTTCCAGAGGTGTAGACCCAAAGCGCTTAGCTGGATCTACGTTATGGTGGCAGGGGCCTGATTTCTTACTAGAAATTGAATCGAATTGGCCTAACAGATTCGCATTTACTAAGGAGCTGCCTGAAACGAAATCTACATCTAAAACCGATTCTTCATCTATACAATGTACTACAATTTGCACTAAAATTACAAATCATACTTATGCACCATCTTGCGAGTTAGTAAATTTTGAGAGATTCTCAAAATTCACTACACTTCAAAGAAGTTTAGCCTACGCACTACGATTCATTTATAATATACGGCATATTAGTTCTAAACGCACAGGCTATTTATCTACAGATGAGTTAGAATCTTCCCTACAGCTTATAATCAAACAACATCAGGCAGAATGTTTTGGTACTGAAATAAATTTATTAAATCTTAAAAAAAGCTTACCGCCTAAGTCTGGACTCCTTGCACTGAGACCCTTCATCGATAAAAGTGGTGTACTTCGAGTAGGTGGTCGTATTCAGCAGGCATCTGAAAGCTATAATAAAAAACATCCTATATTATTAAATTCCAAACATTCCCTTACTAAATTAATATTTGCTTACGAACACAAAATACTTTTGCACTGTGGTCCACAACTGTTACTCACCAATTTGAGACAAACTTATTGGCCACTCTCTGGTAGACGATTAGCTCGGAGCATAGTAAATAACTGTAAATTATGTAGAGTGGTAAAAGCCAAAACAATTAATCCTATTATGGGAAACTTGCCTTTACCACGGGTTACTCCCAACTTACCCTTCCAAGTTTCGGGCGTAGACTTCGCGGGGCCATTTTCTATTCGTGATCGCACTGGTCGCGGATGCCGTATAATCAAATGCTATCTTTGTCTATTCGTCTGTTTTTCAACGCGTGCTATACATTTAGAGGTAGCATCGGATATGAGCACTGAGGTTTTTATTTTATGTCTCAAACGTTTCATCTGTCGCAGAGGAAAACCTGCTGAAATCTATTGTGATAACGGCCGTAACTTCGTGGGTGCAAATAATGAAATTTGTCAATTTTTAAGGTCTTGTGAAACCAACGAATCTATCTCGTCATTCGCAGCCGGTGAAAGCATTCGCTTCAAATTCTCTCCGGCTTACACTCCCCATTTCGGTGGGCTTTGGGAAGCGGGTGTGAAATCCGCTAAATATCATTTAATTAGAATGCTAGGTAACAAACATCTCACGTATGAGGAACTATCTACATTATTTGTACAAATTGAAGCGATTTTGAATTCCAGACCTCTAACTCCTATCTCATCTGATCCCACTGATCTTCTTCCGCTCACCCCGGGCCACTTCTTGATCGGTAGACCTCTTACGTCGTTGCCAACGCCAGCACTGCTCGACGCTAAATCCAGTCGCCTCAACCGATACCAAGAAATGGAACAAATGCGACAGCACTTTTGGGAGAGATGGCGTCACGAATTCTTATGCGAACTACAACAAAGATCCAAATGGCGCGTCGAGCAAGGAAAGTTGCTAATCGGAGATATGGTCATCCTCAAGGAAGCAAATCTGCCCCCACTCAAATGGAAGATGGGACGCATTCATCGACTCTACCCTGGGCCGGACGGAGTGTCTCGCGTTGCAGATGTCTTCACTTCCAAAGGCATTGTACGTCGAGCCATCAGCAACTTATGTCCTCTACCTATGGAGAATACTCATGAAGACTGTTCTCGAGAACCCAAGGACCTCGAGAGGGGGGAAGATGTTCGAGCCTAGTTTCAGAACACAAAACAAAACGTCAAAGTGACAGCCGGAATTCTAACTTTGACAGTCGACATAACGAACCGGCATTAATGAGGCGTCCATTCTATATAATAATTAATTTCTAAGGACAATATAAACTAATTTCAGTGTAAGTGAAGTGATAACATGTATATTCGTGAAATTATTTAGAGACAAGTTACTACGAAGAAAAACAGGTATGTTTTACAAAACAGCTAATATTTATACAATAAGAATAATCCTAGTAATAATCGCGTGGTTCATAATTATTATGCACTAGGCATGCCGCTTATATGAATACAGTTATTCGAATTATAATTTTGAAACCTTAATTTTACGTTGCAGTCACTTTAAAGTTCAGCGGTGTGAGTGAAAACTATGAATTTTAATGGAGTTACCGACGGACGGCGACTTGTTAATATCTCATATTCATCCATATTGCTATGCAAATTGCTAACTTACTTTATTAGTGTACTCTTTAACAAACCTCAGCTATGTTATTAGGGGATATTACTTTATTTTATAGTACTTAGTAGGTATTTTATAAAGCACAGGCTCTATCCACTAATTAGTTTTCGATATTTCACGCTCAAACCCACTTGCATACATAATTAGGAATGTATCGCAGAACATTCCTTTCAAATTCAATTTTAATTGTACTTATTCGTTTTAACGTTTACTCGCCGCTTAACCCTCAAATCCTTATTTAAGTAACACAGTTTTAGAGTGGGTATTTGGTTTAATTTGAAGTAGCAAAAACGGAATTCAGGTTGTTGAAAAAACAACTTAATTGAAAGTTCTGATCCACGTCCAAGGCTCGGTGACGCAGAGCTTACTGGCTTTGGTATCACTTACTGAAATTAACAGGTTTCCCCGCAAACCGCTTATTTGCGTGATAGCTTAAAAGTTGTGTTGGAAAGGCTTAGGAAGTGACGTCACAAGGTTTTGGGCATTTTGTAGAATATATATCCTTAAAAGCATAGACACGTTATATATGTCTGGGATGATGGACACATTAAAAAAACATGACAAAATTTATTTTTTCATCTAGAATGTTGGTTCTGCGTAAATATAAAATATTGACGCACGGAATACGTGCGTCAATATTTTATTAATTATTTCCTTCGCAATGTTCATTAAAGTAAATTAATTGAATTTTCCTCGCAACACGTTATTTTTAATTACTTATCGTGAAATGTTTTCTGTAAATAAAATAGGTAGGTACTTAATAAAATTGAGTACGTACTTAGTTAATAATGGACTGAGCAAGTTAAGCGGATGTACCATAGCTATAGCGCTGTCACAAGTTCGACTTACCTACGTCTCTGCAACTATTTAGATTTTTATTTTTTATTTATTTATGTTCAGGCATTGTAGGCCCATAGATAAATCTATACAAATAAATAAAATTGGAGTGTCTGTTTGTAATATCAAAATAACACCTTTTCACTAAATGCATATGAAAGTACATACGACACCTATAGCAAAAACGCGATTTTAAAAAAAATTGTCTGTCTGTCTGTCTGTCTGTCTGTCTGTCTGTCTGTGTGTTTGTTCCGGGTAATCTCCGAAACGGCTGGACCGATTTTGACGGGACTTTCACTGGCAGATAGCTTATGTTATAGGGAGTAACTTAGGCTACTTTAATTTTAGAAAAACAATTAGGGTTCCGCGTAAAAAAATAAAAACACGTGAAATCAAAGAGTATCTGCGAAACGGGTGGACCGATTTTGACGGGACTTTCACTGGTAGATAGCTGATGTTATAAGCAGTCACTTAGGCTACTTTTATTTTAGAAAAACCAAATTTAAAAAAAATATGAAAAAATCGCGGGAGCGGGCTTTTTTGTTAAGTTAAATTCCACGCGGACGAAGTCGCGGGCTCAGCTAGTACCTTATAAACTAACATACATATTAATAATAACTAAACTAAACTATGGGTGGTGACGACGGCAATCTCCCCCGAAAGCGCCTGAACACCACACTCTTCGGCCAGTAGTCTTCCTGCATGAAAGTTGACAGCCTGTCCGTCAACTTATCAAACGAGTTAAATGAAATAACTACAGACGGTTAATTTACAGAGCATTTTTGTTCTGAAAGATGCTATGTACTTAAATGGATATTTTTTATACCAGACTTTGGTATTTAACTTTTGATGAATCTATACGTTAAATCATTTAATTTAATAACGATACTCGAACCGTATTTTGTTAAAACCAATAAATCCGAAGTGATTGGTATAATTTCGCGAGATAAAATCTGAAAAAAAAATCCCCTGTACGACTTGCAATAACGAAAGAGAAATTTGTCGGGGTGCTATAGGTACTGGCGCATAACATAAATCATGTTGGGTCTCGATATTTTATTGGTTTTAATTTCGATGTTTTATGTTGTGATAACATCTGCGGGCGTTATGGCCGCGCCAGCCCGCGGGCGGCGGGCCGTTTACGACCCCCTTTATGGCCCGATGTGATGCCCTCGTAACTAAACTAGGTAATTTTTTCAGTGAAACTTTTGATATTATGGGGTAGTTTATTAAAGTAAGGAGGTGGGAAATTGGGTAGGTAAACCTTGTTTTGTAATGATATAAGTATTTTTTTATAGTCTAAGCTGACAGTGTGTAGATGTATTTTTTAGGGGTGCCTAAGAATTTTATCCTACTAATATTATAAATGCGAAAGTTTGTGAGTGTGGATGTATGTATGTATGTATGTATGTATGTTTGTTACTCCTTCACGCAAAAACTACTGCACGGATTTGGATGAAATTTGGAACACAGATAGTTTATAACCTGGATTAACATATAGGATACTTTTTTACCCGATGGTATGTTCCCGTAGGACAATTATCGATCATACTGAACGGATTTGGATGAAATTTGGCAACCAGATAGTTTAAAACCTGTATTAAAACATGGGATACTTTTTATCCCGATAGTATGTTCCCGTGAGACAATTATCGATCCTACTGAACGGATTTGGATGAAATTTAGAACACAGATAGTTCAAAACCTGGATTAAAACATGGGATACTTTTTATCCCGATAGTATGTTCCCGTGGGACAATTATCGATCCTACTGAACGGATTTGGATGAAATTTGGAAACCAGATAGTTCAAAACCAGTATTAAAACATGGGATACTTTTTATCCCGAATATTTTTTATCCCGTATGCTCCCGTGGGACAATTATCGATCCTACTGAACGGATTTGGCTGAAATTTGGAACACAGATAGTTCAAAACCTGGATTAAAACATGGGATACTTTTTATCCCGAATACTTTTTATCCCGATAGTACGTTCCCGTGGGACAATTATCGATCCTACTGAACGGATTTGGATGAAATTTGGAACACAGATAGTTCAAAACCTGGATTAAAACATGGGATATTTTTTATCCCGATAGTATGTTCCCGTGGGACAATTATCGATCCTACTGAACGGATTTGGATGAAATTTGGAAACCAGATAGTTCAAAACCTGTATTAGAACATGGGATACTTTTTATCCCGAATATTTTTTATCCCGTATGATCCCTTGGGACAATTATCGATCCTACTGAACGGATTTGGATGAAATTTGGAACACAGATAGTTCAAAATCTGGATTAAAACATGGGGTATTTTATATGCCGATATTATGTTCCCGTGGGGCAATTATCGAAAACCACGAGGGCGATGCTGTGAGATATTCGTGTTTTTTATGTGCAAGCCATTATCGCCAAAATAGTGAACTTTAAATATAATAAAAGTTGATAATTTATTTTGAACTAGCTGGTGACCGAGTCTTATTACCTATTATACTACTACGACTTACTATTAGGATGTACATTTGGTAGTATAGGTCTACCAGAATCTCATGGCAAATGGGGAAATAAAAATTTGTTGTGTGCAATACTGGGGAAATTGGATTAAACGATCTTGATACTGTTTAAGTTTTATTTATATCTTTAGTCATTAATTAACATGAAGTATACTAGGTATGTGTATGAAGAATGTTGTTATACATCGGGTTCTTAACATAGGAAAATATGACAAAGAAAATAAATCCAATCATATATTACTTTATGTACTAATTTATTATAATGTTACGTACACGTACAGGGGTAGGTACAATTAATGCCGTTAAACGTGTAAAAAGGGTTTATTTCGCTCTCCACAAACTCGACAAATACACAGCACTACACTAGTTACACACAACAAGCACCGTTCCGAATCAATTAGCAGACTCGCAGTATTCCAATATTATCGCTCAGGTCACTGGTATATTGCTCTTCGTTCGCTTACTTTAGTTCCGTACACTGTCGCTTCCAAGAAGTAACTAACTCGCTGCCCGTCGTCGACTTCTTATATATCGAATAAAGATGCGAGCTGGTGTTTTCCTGAACATTCTCGGAGGTATGTAAGTAATAATAATCGCAATCGAACGATCCCGAGACTCATTGTTGGCTTTCCTTTGTATTCGTTCGCGAGTAGGTATTCGCCGCCGTCGCGCCGATAACGCAAAGGCGTTCACCTTATACCTACAATCTCGAACATTCAATTTTTGAGACCTTTCATAATTAATCGATGGAGTACATCTAGACTAACAATGCGTTTTTGTATAAAGCTGATAAAATAAGGATCCTTCGAGATATTTGACCAAATAGTTTCTAGGTCGCAACAATAATATCGGTTAAAAGTTAATAACTCATTCAGAACTAGAAAATGATTCCAAGAACTCCACTTGCATTTCTTGTTCTTCATCAGATGATGAAGATAAAGAGGTATTTATTATAAATCGCTCTTCCAGCATTTCAATTATTTTATCTTTCTCGAAGAAATCGTTTTCAGTTTTCTTTACATGTTCACAACATTTTCGCCAATCCTCTGCACCGATTTGTGAGAAAGCTTCTTCTGTTAATAATTTAATGTCACTTGCAGGCCTATTAACATTTTTATCAGCAACTTTTTGCTTCATTATACCCCAAATCATTTCTATAGGATTCAATGTGCAATGATAAGGTGGGAGCCTTAAAACTTCGTGACCGTGCGATTTTAATACTTCATCTATCTCATATAAGGGCGCAGACATGTTTTGTTTCACTACTTCAAGTAGTTGACATTTACGCCAAAGATCATCATAATGTACATCATTTGCACGAAGCCATTCTTTTATATCAGCGATACGATTGGCTTGTGTGGGCGGTTTGTTCAAACGTACGGAATGATAACTAGCATTGTCCATAACGATTAGTGAAGGTCTTGTCAAATTTGGAATTAGCTTCTCTGTCACCCATTTTGTAAAATTGTCCTTATTCATGTCGTGGTGATAGTCAGCAGATACACTTGTTGACCTGTACACCAGACAACAATTTGGTACAAAGCCATTTTCTCCACCAGCGTTTACAATAATCCACCTCGTTCCAAGTGATATGCTTTTAGATGGACCTGCAATATCTTTGCTTTGCCAGCACTTGTTCACAGAACATGAACCATGAATATAAGTTTCATCTAAATAAATTACATCCAATTTATTTTGCTCTTCAGCTTCGCGGTTTTCCTTTATACGCTTCAAAAACTTATATCTTTGAAGTTTTATGTCATCTCTTTCCATCAAAATGATCCTTTTTGATTGGCATTTAACATATTCAAAACCTATCTCCTTAAGTATAAGTCTGTAAAAAATAATAAAATTTATCATGTTACTGAAACGATAGCTTAGCCAATCATCAACATCAACATCAGTCTATATACGTCCCACTGCAGGACACAAGCCTCATCTTACGAGTGAGAAGGATTATTACTTAATATTTTTCTTACCTCAAAGATTCTCTCCCACCGTTGAAATCAATTTCTTGTCGAAGAATTTGTAACAGTTTCATTACTGTTGGAATTTCCTTCCGAACTGTATAGAATTCATTTACTTTATTCTTTATCAACTGTAAATCGAAACTGTCCAAGTTGATTTTCTTCTTCCCCCCTCTCCTCTTTTTACCAGGCGTGGAAAATACACCATCGTTCGATGTGCCCTCACCTATGATTCGCCGTATAGTAGTACTGGAAACCCCTATAAAGAAGCTATAATTAAGTAAGAAAAATATAAAATAAACTAAAAGTATCAAAACAACTCAGTCCAACTTACCGGTCAACTCTACGACGCGCTTTAAAATCAAAGATTGAGTTTGATTTACGCCTTCTTCTTCCCTTATTTTACGATACACATTGAAAACAATATTTCTCGCTTGAGATCGAAGTGGCTTTTTCGACATTTTCACAAAAACAATAAATTGCCAAGAAGATATCACAAAATCTCAACAGCGGTTGACAAACCTTGTACTTTGATTTGGCAGGTGACAATGGACATTGCCATATGAAAGTCACATTTTTTTTATATTTTTTAATGCCATGAGATTCTGGTAGACCTATAACAAATTAATCCTTAAATCAAAATAAATACTTTTATCACTTCTGGTATTTAAAGTACTGGCCGGACCGACTTTGACGGGACTTTAACTGGCAGATAGCTTATGTTATAAGAAGTAACGTGAGCTACTTTTATTAAAAAAATACTTTCCGTAAACTCTGCGAACTGACAAATAATTTTTGTTAAGTTAAATTCAACGCGGACGAAGTCGCGGGCACAGCTAGTATTACATATAATTACCTATTGATTATTCAACATTTGTAAAATTCTGTCATATAATTACTACCAATTAAATAATTTTCATAAGAACCTTAAATTGATAAAAATACAGACATCAACACATGCTGGGCATTTATTACACCCACCACACTCTGGGCAGTAAAGTAAATCTGGAAAGGTTTATTGCACAGTGATGGAGCGCGCTCTCGGGAAAGCAACATTATTTGCGTTGCGAGTGGACGAAATATTTCATTAAAATGCAAAATAGCACAGTTCCCCGCTCCCCGCCGCCGTCGAGGAGAAAGAACTCAGTTAACTGGACGCTGGAAAACAGATAACTCGATTTGCATAACTCGTTCACACGGGGCATCGTCAGATAACCTCATTCGAGCTGACGGGTTTAAACGAGCGGATAAAAGTATGGCGAAATGTTGCTATTTTTCACAATTATTTGGTGAAAAGTGATTGGGCGTTAGGTTGAATGTAATTTGCATACTAAAACAGCTTTAAGAGAATAAAATGAAAATGAAACCGAACTAGACAATTTACCTAATAGGATCTCCATATCGCCGTATCGCCGTTCAAACGACCCTAAGTAAAAACAGAACAGAAAAAAAAAACCAATCTAGTGTGTTGTCTAATATTTATGAAAGGTATTAATTAACGTGCCCATCATGAGAAAGAGACAAATAAACCTTCAGCCCTATTTGAAAACTCGGTTTATCTTGCTTCAAGGAAATGGGACCGTCTTTGGACAGAAGTAATCTATTCATAGTTCCTGTTACCAAGAACTCATTGCGAGCACTCCGGATGTTACCGGGAAATGCTGGCACCCTGGAGACTATAATTATCTGCAATGATTTATTATGGATTCCATATTCTTAATGGAATTATCATTCTTTTCATCTTTATCCTGATGGATTATGTAATTCCTATAAGTAAATTATATTTAAAAACTTGGGGTACGACGGACTCACATTGAGGCCTGTATTAATCATTTATTTATTAATCTGTCATTCTCATGTCATACCAGTACAAAATGACATGTCAAACGCGTACTCAAGATCGCTCTCAGACTTGAGATCGATTTATTAATACGGGTCTCAGAGCATCACACTTAGAAATCTACCGTAGAAGTACATACTTTTCTATTACGAAGAAATATTGTATTGTAATCATACTATATTTTACCGATTTTACTTGCTGCTATTCGCTGTCGACATCCAACCCATGACCTATTGTGTCCAACTATAGCCAAACACCACCCAGGTGACTCAACAATCATAAATAACATTTATATATAAAGACTAGCTGTGCCCGTGACTTCGTCCGCGTGGAATTTAATTGATAAAGTTTCAAACAAATTTTCATCCCCTATTTTATCCCCTTGGGGGTAGAATTAATCAAAATCATTTCTTAGCGGATGCCTACGTAATAACATCTACCTGCATGCCAAATTTCAGCTCGATCCGTCCAGTGGTTTGGGCTATGCGTTGATAGATCACTATGTCAGTCAGTCAGTCAGTCACCTTTGAGTTATATATATTTAGATAAGTCTATAGCGTAGATTCCACACTCACAACAATACGAAACAATTGATTTCCCATTGCTAAAGGCATAGTCAAACACCTAAGCACGTTAAGCGATTATTAAATCCACTATTGTACAGACGCCACTGCATTTTTGGATGAAAAATATCTTGAACCAGAATTATAATAAGGCCATAAAACCTGTAACTTCTCTGTCACAATTTTTCTTATACAGACCCAATTTATATATTTTTTAAGTGGCAGATCCCTTGAAGGCAATCTAAGAGATACATTTCAATAACATTAACTTGCAAAGCGCTAGTTATATATGTCCGTATAAGAGCACAATGTCGGAAGTTCGCTTTTGTGCGTTTCTTATTTCCCATTCAGAGCCGACGAGCGAACAGTTACCATTAAAAGGTCCGACGTTTGTCCCTTGAGAGCTCTTTCATCACGGCTGCCTGTGTATATGTTACTGTGATGCACGAAGCGACACGTTTCAGCAAAGTGGATGCAGTAAGCAAGTGGTAGAAGATAGGGGAAGTAATTAACGTAATAACGTCTTTGAATAAGCATTATAATTTCTATAAATAAACTCGCAACTGTATTAACGCGTATTTAGCGCTGCTGTTTTCTTAGAATATCTATGGTGCTGATTCCAAGCTATGATTTTCTTACTCCAATTAGATTTTATAACGGATTTTTCAGAATAAGTATAACTGCATCTTTAAAATGCTGGGAGATACTGTCGATTGCAGTTGCTCACGACGCAGGAACACTTTGCCTTTCATTTTATGTTGCTTTTATTTTTTGCGTCTTGTGGCCGTGTACTCTTCCAATAAATATATTATCATCTTTCATTTGCAATGGCATTGTTAATTTGCGTGTATCCTGTTTGGTAGTTATACGATTCGTAGACCTAAAGTCCATAGAAGGTTCAGTAGTGATAGAGGGATGGAGTAGTGGTCCCATTCGTAACTCGATGGTGGATGTAGTGGCAAGCCCACCAGTAGTGTGCGAGCGACGACACCTGGCTAAAGACGGCGCCACTTGTTTGCGCTCGTATTCACTGCAGATGGCGTACGATAGCGGCTTTTGCGAGCTCTGATTGAATTGCACTTTCATTGTGAGACTATGTTGTAGTTTAACTTTAATGGAAAAGTATTTATTATATAATTCTGCTCATGACATGATTATGATAATTTAATGAATAATTGTTCCTATTATTTCGAGTAGTACAAATTTATTTAATTACATTAACCCCCCCGTCCCCCATCCTCCAAATACTGGTATTGGAAGCATGTATATGCAGTTTCGATCATCTAACTAAATAATAGGAAAGCGCTAAATCAGTACTCAAATAAGTAAACTCAGTTAACTTGTGTTCAAATGATATTACAACACCACCGGTACTAAGTAGGTACCTGCTGGATTAAGAATTTGTAATTCCATTTCCAGAGCTGTTTCAATTCCGCTAAAAACTACATTCATCAAAGACACGGCTGTTATTTTACCTGGACGTTCTGAAGCCAGAGCAATGTTAATTTACGTAAGTATCTTTTCACATTCCTTTGTGGGCTTTTATATTTCGCATCCTCTCACAAAAGCAATGAACGAATGATCTAATTAGACATTACGTCTGTTACATTTCTGAAATTCCTTTGTATTGCAGAACTTTATGCGTTATTTGTTCCAATGACATTTTTAAAAGAGTTATGTGGAGATGGACTTTGTGCTTTATAGTCATGGTGTTAAGGTTGGTTTCTTCGGGTGGTTGATGGTAAATGTTGAGGTGGTGACAATCGCGGAGCGCAGCGGGTAGATGCTCGCTAACGAGCCTCCCCCCCTCATTTTCATTTTATCGCCGCCCTCGCTCCGGCTACTATTTACAGTTCTTTTGCGCTGTCAAAAGGTAAGTACCACATTTTGTAATATCCTAATGAGAAATTTGAATAACTTTGTAGTCACACTGAGTTATTTTTTGCGTACCTTTCTTTCTTGTATACTGAACACCACATAAAAACGCTGTTGAACACAGGTATTCAAAATACTTTACACAGGTTTAGAATCGCCTTTGGCCTGGGTGTGGCTTTTATAATTTACTATTGCTACCTAAGAACAATTTTGGGTCAGGCGCATTTCGACCCGTGCAGGTAAATTGTACACGCATCACATCTGGGGTAGTTATTTTTTAAAATCATATACCTAATCGTTGTTATTTGATGGGTTTGCGGCTATACTTACTAGGTAACATTTCAATGATAAAAAGGATCAATAATAAGAACGAGTGTTCCATTCAAAAACAATCTATTGAATAATTTAAAGCACATTATTCATTTGCAATGCTATGACAGTATAGGAAGTGAATAATCCCACACAAAACGGTATAAGGGCCATGTTGACTTTCAGGGAGCCGAACACGCGGATACAGATGGGACGAGTCGAGGTGAACCGCAGAAGGTCTTTGGTAGACCTCGAAAAGTTTTGATCTGAAATGTAACCATCATCAGAGTCATCTATTTCATATCCAGGTTTTGAGCGTCAATAGCCTAGTGGTTAGATGAGCTGCCCTCGTAGCTGAGAGGTTCCAGGTTCGATACCCATCCTGGCCATTAAACTATTGAAGTGAGCCCACCCCTAACACAAGCAATTAGTTCAGCTGGAGGGGCTAACGGGAATACTACTAGTAATGTGATAAAACTCACATTATTAGTAATCAATTTCTTTTTTAAGTTGGCCCATAGTATCTGGTGACGTTTTCAGATATACTTAAGGATGACTGATTTTAGGATAAGGATGACTGATTTTAATAATTTTACGGCCATTAATGGTTGGCCAGTTTGCAACCTTTTTAATTTTTTTAACTGTGTCGGGAAGGTGTATGTGTGTGTCAGAATATGTCGTGACCATGGACCTTGCCCGGACCAATGAGCATTCAGTACCCTGCGCCCGCGCACCTCAGCTGGTTCATTGAAAAGTGTGTAGGCATCTACAGGGTATGTAGTTGATTTCAGTGTTTCACGAACACCAGAGTCTTGTCTACTAACCTAATTAAATACTAGCTGTGTCCGCGACTTCGTGGAATTTAACTTAACAAAAACTTAATTTAACAAAAAATGTTCTGAGGATGTCTCGTCCAGAGGTGAATACGTGTCGAATTTTACTTTTAATTCGCTTTGTGCCGCGGAAAATTGCACATTATTAGGGTCCCTGACACTCATGACTGACAGACTCGACCGATGGAGTTAGGTTTTGTTGACCTCTTCCATTATCGATCAACCTATTTGATTTATAATTTTGGTTAACAAGCCAAGGGTGAGTGGTGGGTCCTTCTTCTAAATTGTTTTAAAAAATGTTCGTCATTTTTCTTTTTGCTTCTCGATGTTTCGTGTTTTATATACCTATCGCAAAAGCCCACTCGCGCGTTCTGAATCCGCGCGACAGGCAGCATTTTTGATTTTCTACAATAAGAGTAGCATAAGTTACTCCTTATAAGATCAGCTATCTGCTAGTGAAAGTCCCGTCGAAATCGGTCCAGCCGTGTCGGAGATTACCCCGAACAAACACACAGACAGACAACCAGACAGACAGACAAAAAAAATAATTAAATCGCGGTTTTGTTATAAGTAACGTATGTACTTTCATTGCATTTAGTGAATAGGTGTTATTTTGATATTACAAACAGACACTCCAATTTTATTTATTTGTATAGGATCTATAGATATATATTTGTATAGATATAATAACATCACTTACTTTCCAGCGAACGCACATACAGTTGACACAGCTTTAGTCTCAATGCGGCTGAGCTATTATGGACTTTCTGACCAGCTCTTGATATTAGGAATAGAGTAGACAGGAACACCGCCATAGAGAACGTGCCCCAGACTAAACGTATACCGGTAAACCGCCCCTGTGGGGTTGATTAAAGTATTTTGAAGGCGTGAGAGGTTACAGGTTCGACCCCTATCCTGGCCATTATGTTATTGAAGTTAGTCCACTTCTAATAAGCATTGGCTTAACTGGTGGGGCTAACGGGAATACTAGTCATGTGATAGTAATCTATCTATATATATGTATAAATATGAATCTGTATTTCCTGGGTCATCGCATCACGCGTGACGGATGGAACGATTTCGCTAATTCTTTTGTTGTTGTGTTTATTATTGTCAGGAGAAGGTCATTATGAAATAAAAAATAAGAAAGTTGAGCGGAACAATTCGAATTCAATATTCAAAGTTAAGACAGGACAACGTCTGTCGGGTGAGCTAGTCTTTATTGAAAAAATATATATAAACATATATTTTTATAATTAAAGACAAAACCGAGTAATACCATATTCTGGTACTTATGAAAAGAAAAAGGGTACCTATTGTTTTTCTTAATATATTATACTAGCTGAGCCCGCGACTTCGTCCGCGTGGAATTTAACTTAATAAAAAAGCCCGCTCCCGCGTTCTGAGCCCGCGCGACAGGACCCATTTTTATTTTTTTTTAATTTTGTTTTTATAAAATAAAAGTAAGTTACTGCTTATAACATCAGCTATCTACCAGTGAAAGTCCCGTCAAAATCGGTCCAGCCGTTTCGGAGATTACCCGGAACAAATACACAGACAGACAGACAATTTTTTTTTTAAATCGCGTTTTTACTATAGGTGTCGTATGTACTTTCATATACATTTAGTGAAAAGGTGTTATTTTGATATTACAAACAGACACTCCAATTTTATTAATTTGTATAGATATAAATTAACGTCCCCTGTGTATAATTTGTTCAAACTATTTGACACGCGTTTAAACTTTTTTATACATACTTACTTCTAAACCAAATTTAGTTATCGAATATGATAATATTATAAAGTACGTTGTGACTATCAACAGCATTGCTGAAAGCTGAAAAAAAACAATTGTGGTGAATACCATTTTCATTCCAAATTCTTATTATATTTAGGTATAAATAATAATAAAAAATATCGCCAGACAGACACACCAACTGTATGGTCCCAAACTAAGCAGAGCTTGTACTATGGGTACCGTACAATGGACTGGGGGCGATCCCAGTTACACCCAGACCAGGGCAAATTACGAAAAGGCCATTTCAGAAATTTGCCACGGCGGGAATAGAAACCGCAACCACCATGTGCAGTGAGCCAAGTACACAATCTTTAGCATTATTAAGACAAAATCGTGCATTATTAAAATAAGCCAACCCCCCTTGCCCCTTCCCTTGTCCCACTCCCCTTCTGGACGCCAACGTGCGAGCAATGCCATTGGTATTGTAAGCATCTATAGGCTATGATCCCGATCGTACGGATGTTTGCCGACTTTTTATATTAAAAAATAAAAGAACAAGAGCCTATAGTTATAGTATATACTAGAACTTACCTGAACATTAAATATTGCGTTAAATAAATCGGAGCTCTCTTTAATATTTCTGTAAGCTTCCATCCAGTTATCGAAACACTTGACTTGATCTCTGTACACTGCTATGACATTCTCTCCCACACGCGGTACATCTACATTCATATTACCCATCCTCTTCTCAATTGAGCGCGACACAGCATCCAGCTGCTCCGAAATAACGGATAACATACAGTACAAGAGGAAATACTCAAAAACGTATCGGGTATCGCTCACCGAAGTGGTGAACTGGTTGATAGTCACGATAAATATATGTTTCTCACGGGATTCCAAGAAATACAAGATGTGCAACGGAAGAAATACAAACAGCTTAATAGAAAATAATACCGCGCCAACAATAGACCAAGTCTTTTGTAATCTTCTTAAATTATTCAAATAAATAGCGTCTTGAAGAGCAGTACAGTAGTTGCTGCAATTTGTAAGAAGTCGGTGGAATCTTTTTGCGTGGTAAATGACAGACGGGATCAATCCAATAGAGAAACTGTTCACTGTAAACGTATAAATGCCTTCAGGGGTAATCGGATACAAAGCGCGATGTTTAGCGAACATGGCCATACTGAACGTCAGAATGATTATTTCAAGAAATACCCAAATGATTATCAGTTTACGACCACAACTTTTGTATGAAGTGTAATTTCGGAAAACGCATATCAAGTTTTCCATAAATAGGATGTATTTTAAAATAATTTTCATTGTTATTCCAAATCTTCCACACGTCGCGTGTATTCAACACTATTTTATTCAATGACTCCGCTATCGACCGCGCTAGTCAGAATATTTGATTTTAATCAACTCAATTAATTAATTAAAGTGCCACCTGTGAGTGACTGTATTTTATAAGTACAATAACGTAATGTATTGGTTGATTAATGAAGTATACCTACTTACTGTAATGCTTGGGGCTGTTACTGTTATGATAGGTATCTATTTAATTTAAATAATAATAATAAATAAATATCGCCAGACTGACACACCAACTGAATGGTCCGAAACTAAGCAACGCAAAGGAGTTACAAGGAAAGTGCACGGGAAGCGAACAACAAAAAGACCAGGATAAAGAGGCATCCATGTCAAAAATTTAATAAAACTGCGCACCGCTAAGGGAGAATTCTACGCTTTTGAAATAAGCTATCCAGTCCCAGTAAAGGGCAATGGAGGAGCAAAGGCTGGGACAAGGAGGAGCCAGCGGAGACAACCACGAGGAGCTGACGACCGAAGTCTTGGGCCTTAGAAAGGCGACTGACGAAATTAGTGGACAGATTTCCGCTATGAAGGTGGACACCCCCTCATATGCAGAAATACTGTCCAGAAGAGCGCTGAAGGTCCAGACAGAACGTCCGAAGCACTCGGTGATTGTCTCCTCTAGTGACTCAATGTTTACCAGCAGTGAGTTGGTGAATGGAGTCCGGGTAGCACTCGGCGCCAAAACAAACGGGCTCCGAATAAGCCGAGTACGAAAAATCAAGGACCAGAAGATCGTCCTTAGCTGTAATAGTAAGGGCGACGTAGAAAGCTTGACGGAAAGGTTAGAACGGACAAATAACTAACGGTCGAGGCTGCCAAAAATAAAGACTCGCTGGTCATGATCAAAGACCTCATGACGTACAATTGTACAATTGTACGGACTCCGACATCATAAGGTCCCTTAAGACGCAAAATGCGGATCTGTTTGGAGATCTGCCTGCCGACGACTTCAGAGCAGTGGTGAGATACCGCAAGATAAGGACTTATTGAAGTTGCAATATAATAAACTTTCCTTAATATGGGTAGGTGAACTACGTCCTATTGACAAGGTACTAAGAGCCGTATTCATAAATCGATCTCAAGTCAGAGAGCGGTCTTAAGTACGCTTTTGACATTTTGTACTGGTATGACATAAGAATGACATTTCCAAGATCACCCTGAGACATGATATTGATTTATTAATACTACCTACTTAACTAGGTATGAAGGTAATCATTTACATACAAATCGCCATTGAACTAACGCGTAATCTAAATGCCGAAAATATTTCCCTACAATTAACTATTTATAAAATCGCATAGCTTGCTAATAAATATCAACTCTAGGTTTAATCCAACAGTAGGTACACATTTCCTATTTCCTGTCTAAATAGCACTTTCATTAAAAATACTTGCCGTGATAAAACCGCAGTAATTGTGACATTGTTAATTATTTTAGCTGAGCCCGAGCGAAGAGCTCATCAACTATTGGGTTGTGGTACAAACGGCGAGCCGGCATTAATATTGTGAAATGGAAGCGTAAGATATTTTTTTAATGGAAATAAGAAAATGGTTAGTGGTTTTATTTAATAGATAGCAGGATATTTATCGCAATGATTGCTATAACTAAGTACAGGGAAAATCATATTTTTACCAGTCTAATTGCTTTCAGGTTTCTCATACTCACCCATTCACTGCAAAAGCTGATTGCACTGTGATCTTGTTATCTGCCACTGTCTGGAAAATTAGACTTATTTTCACGGAGTCCCTAGAACTTCCGCTGTACCGAAGTTCGGTGCCCTTGAGATCTCTCACTTCAAAAGTTCAAGAGTCTTGAGAATAACCAGAGTGTCTAACGTTGATATTTGATGTAGTCAATGAAAATAAAGTTGGCTTTACTTTCATTGGTATCTATCTCTCTATACTATTGCGTCCCTTACTGGGTGTACGCCTTTCTGCATCTCTATTGACGTTGGCGATCTCTATTCATTTGAACGTAGGCCGGTCGGCGCACTGCATCGGGTGGTTGCGGGTTGGGCTCCAGTCAGGGCAAATTTCGGAAACGGCCTTTTCGTAATTTGCCCTGGCCTGGGTGTCACTGGGATCGCCCCCAGTCCATTGTACCGTACCCATAGTACAAGCGTTGCTTAGTTTGGGACCATACACTTTAAAGTTGTCTCGTAATATGATGGTTCCGTAGTTCAGCTCGTGGGTTGCACCGCGTCAGTTCGCTGACGCTGCGCCGCGGTCGGTGTTTGCGCAGCACTGCAGCTCACTGTCACGCGGTAATGGATATTGAAGTGCGCCACGCGGATGAGTTTTTGTTGCCGATGGGAAAATACGCCGATGTGGCAACTGATGGTGTTGTTTGATACGAGGGATGCCTTTTAAGTTTTGTCGTTTGAAGAAAAAAACACAACTAGAACCTTATAGTACTTTTTATTGTTTTTCAAAGTATTCACCACGTAGCTTAATACACTTTTCCATTCGCTCAAACCAGTTATTATAACATTTATTCCACTCTAAAGTGGGGGTGTTCAAAATGGCTGACTTGAAAGCGTCGACTGCTTCTTCACTGGACTGGAACCTTTGACCACGAAGACTTTTCTTAATTTTAGGAAATGTAAAACAATCGTTAGGGCTTAGGTCAGGACTGTATGGAGGTTGGTCAAGAATTTCTACTTTTTCCTGCTTCAAATACTCAATCGTTTGACGAGCGCTGTGTGAACTTGCATTGTCGTGGTGCAGGATGATGCGTCGCTTTGAGTTAGATTTTCGAAGTTCGGCGATGACTTGTGGTAAACAAACTGTGGTATACCACTCTGCGTTAACCGTTCTACGATCATCAAGTGCAATAGTCGCAACATGGCCGGTTTTTCTAACGAACGTGGCCACCATCTTCTTTGAAGTGCTTCGAGAACGAACAACTTTAGTCGGCTTTGGCTCGTCTTGAAAGACCCAGATTGTAGATTGTTATTTGGAATCAGGATCCTAGGCATAGATCCAAGATTCGTCACCACTGATGATGTCGTAGACGTGATTTGACTCTCCTCGGTTGAACCTTTGCAGAGTTTTCTTACACCATCTGACGCGGGCCGCCTTGTGATCGTCGGAAAGCAGATGCGGTATCCAACGGCAAACTAGCTTTCTTACACCAAGCGCTTCATGCAAGATCTTCTGAATGGTTGTCCCTGAGATGCCTAATAGAGCCTCTATCTCTCGATACGTCACATGACGATCTTCGAGAATTAGTTGTCTCACTCCAATGATGTTATCTTCAGTGAATGCAGATTTTGGGCGACCTTCGCGAGATTTGTCACTAACACTAGTATGTCCACGCTGGAACTCTAAATACCAGCGTTCGACAGTCCGCAGACATGGGGCTTCATCCCTGAACACAGATATTAGCTCTTCAAAACACTGAAGCCGTGTCAGGCCTCTTCTAAAGTTGTAGAAAATTATTGCACGAACATTTTCCTTAGAAAGATTCATTTTCGTACGTAACCTGACAGATTCTAATCGACGCTGTGACTAAACAATAACATTAATCCTAATAAATTCAACTGTTTTGAGATTCGAAATTTAAACACATTCGAATATAGAACAGTTCCAAATTCAAAATTGCCGGGAATTATGGAAACGACAGAACTTAAAAGGCATGCCTCGTATTCATGTAGCTGTGTAAAAAAGGATGAAAGTTATTTTATGGGAGTGAAAATCTTAGCTCGTGTTAAGTCTTGGAAAAGTTGACGTCAAAAGTCGATAAGCGCACGTGAGCTTGCAATTCTCTCGCGCCAAAAAAGCGCTTAATAAAATTGCTGCATGCTTATGTAAAAGAGTCTAGTTCACTCACGAGAGATAACAAAAAATATATCCAAACATCTTCTTTCCCTATAAATCTACAGGAATTATTATTTCCAGGGTAGCAACGTTATTGCCATAGTATTTTCCCTGGCTATCATAAAAGATAATCCCCACAGTGTTGTGATGTGGGGCACAATCTCAGGGTTGAGTGCTGGGCATTAGCGCAATTACACACGAGGGCAGGGAAACGACCGGCGGCGCGGGGGCGGGCGGCGGGCGGCGGGCGGCGGCGCTAGGCGGCCTGCGTTTTACGATAAGGAAACATTACTCACACACATGGCAAAGCATCAAACATGAACTAGCCACAATAAAATAAATATCGCTAGACTGACACACCAACTGTCTGGCCCCAAACTAAGCAATAGTTGTACTATGGGTGCCGTACAATGGACTGGGGGCGATTCTTGAGACACTCGGACCTTAGCAAATTCCGAAAAGGCCATACAATAAACACTATTGACAAATGTTTCTATCTTGTTATTCTTTTTTTGTTCATTTAACAACCGAACGACTCGCCTGTGAAGCAGTTACAGTGGCCTATAGATGCTTGTGACACCGAAGGTATTGCTCGCACGTTGCCTACTTGAAGGGGAGAGGGACTGAGGGAGGGGTAGGGACGGGGTGGAGCTTCCGGCTCTCTCACTCGTCGTATGAAACGCAGCTATAATACTTAACGCCGATCTTCTGTGAGAGGGTAGTACTACCCGGGTCGAGCGAGGCCGTATATGAGCTGTAGTCAATTGGACCTACTTTTGCAAAATGGAACCAACCCACATGCACTACTGTAGACCAAAACCAACCTTGTGTTAGTGGTTCTAGGTTGGTTTCAGTTTGCAAAGTGTGTGCGGGTTGGTTCCATTTTGCAAAAGTAGGTCCAATTATCTACAGCATGAGCTACATTTTCTTGAATAAGTGATGTTTTTCATTGGGTATATCTTCTTACAAATGAAATCAGCTGGGTAATCGATATTGTAATACAAATCGGTTTTTATTGATATTAACAGATCAGTCGTTTTATTTGTCGAGAATCACCTTTATTGAGCCCATGTTCCCTGCTAAAGTTCTGATAGGCATGTAACTTTTAATAGCTTGTGCCGACAGCTTTGCAAGCTTATTTTCTGAATGTCGACAACAGCGCCACCTACCACGTCCAAAAATAACTAAGAATCTTCTATATATATAAAGGTTGAAACAGAAAGGGTATACTTTTTTGTAATTCTTAAACTATCAGCTTTGGAAAAACTTGAAAAATAAAAGGTGTCATAGGGATACAGCTGTTGACAGATTTCATAAGTCTACAAAACCTTTAGTACTTCAACTTTCCCACAAAGCCGATAGTTTTAGACTTACAAAGTAAAATTGCGAAAAAAATAGTACACTTACCCTTTTTGTTTCACCTAGTAGGTATAGCTAAGAATGATCATGTATGTACAAAAAAATACCATCAGTATCGGCCATTAAGGTGGAGGCGCCTGTCTAGCCCGCGAAATTCAAAATTTTCGAGTATTTTTATAGTTTATCCAAAATCTGAAAACATTTAAGACGACATTTTGTGATTTGCGAAAAACACAGTATGCAGTGCGTTTATTAATACATTTATTTTACTCTCAATATTATCACGGTGGATATGATACTAGTAAATCACTGAATATACAAAAAGTGCCAGATTATCTGCATAGCTGTCGTTCTTGAAATGTTTTAGAGGAAGTTGGATATATTAATAAAGGCACTGCACACGGTATTTTACGCGAATTACAAAATGTGCCTTTTATTATTGTCAGATTTTGAAAAATAACTAAAAAACCTCAAAAAATTTGAACTTCGCGGGCTAGATGGGCGCTTTAGCCTTAAGGAGAAGAATAATACCAACACACATATCATACCGGAATTTTGTATATGTATAAAGTTATACAAGTTATATCACATGAGGTCTTCATCATCAAACACAAATTTCCATGTTTATCTAACCCTTAAAAGCATACAATATCGTTCCAAACATTAGTACAATATTGACAGAGGTTCCGCGTTGGGCCATGACGTGGCCGAAGTCCGGAGTGCGGTCGAAAGTGGCCTCCCATCCGCGCTAATGGAGGGAAAGTGCTCTATTGCAATTACGACCCCGCGAGAGAAAGTTGAGCTTTCAGGATCTATCTTATCTTTTAAGACTTCTTTTAATCTAGGGGTAATTTTATCACATTACAATAAATACTAATATTTATAAATACAAATGTCGCCAGACTGACACATCAACTGTATGGTCCCAGACTAAACAACGCTTGTACTATGGGTACCCTACTATGGACTGGGGGCGATCCCAGTTACACCCAGACATGGGAAAATTACGAAAAGGCCATTTCCGAAATTTGCACCGGCGGGTATCGAACCCGCAAGCACCATGTGCAGTGAGCTGAGCGGCCTACGCTCGAACCACTGCGCCAAGCGCTCGTCAAAAACATTAACAATATTATTTTAATGGGAGGCTTCGCATTGGAATAAATTAAATCATATTCAGCTTATGTTTAGCGATTTTGATCATCGGTCGCCACAAAAATCTTGCAAGGAAAGCTTGATAATAATGATTTAGGTAGGTAATATAATGACGAACCTCAAGTTGGCAGCATGCGAGTAATGCCATTGGTATTGCAAGCATCTAAGGCTACAGTCATTGTTTCACATCAGGCGGGTAAGAAAAGGCTTTCACTCGATTCAAACCCCTAGTTATTTAAATATTGACGCGAGACCACTACTAGTGTGTATAAGCTTACTTAGGCGGACGAGGAGCCTACTAGTAATGTAATGTAATAACCTGAAAAAAAAATTGTTCATAAAAGATCGAGTCAAGAACGAGTGTAGAATGTGATGGCCGGTAGTTAGCCTTTCCCGCTAATGGAACGAAAGTGCTCGATCGATATTACGACTTGCCGAGTGGAAATTTAAGCGTTTATGATACTAAATAGAAGGTCACCGCGTGTTTAAATCGACGCTTTAGTGAGTCGCGTACCAACCTTTGCATACAACTTGTAATGGAAAATTGTCAATGCAAGCCTATGGAAAATATACTTTTATTTTGAGCCGAGTTCGATTTAAACATACCTCAGTGAGAAAAACTAGCATAAAATAGGTGGATTGGTAAAACGTAAACTCTCTACGTGGTATTATATACGTATTTGAACAATTCCTTTTTATAAGGAAGACTTCATAAAACGGAATCGTTCAAATACGTACAACCTGTCCACCTGAAAGCATCAGCTGTAATTTGACGGAGCGGGCGCCGTAACAAGTCGACACTCACAAAGAGACGGCACTCATTTTCCAGTTCAACAACTCACAATGCCTCATCTCCCGTAGATGTCAATTTGCTACACTGATTTCACTACAGCTTATATAATACAACTGTACCTATTCTGGAATAATTTGTATCCTACTAATATTATAAATTCGAAAGTTTGTGAGTGTGGATGTATGTATGTATGTATGTATGTATGTATGTTTGTTACTCCTTCACGCAAAAACTACTGAACGGATTTGGATGAAATTTGGAACACAGATAGATTATAACCGGGATTAACATATAGGATACTTTTTAACCCAATAATCCAATACTACGCGGATGAAGTCGCGGGGCGCAGTTAGTGAGCTAATATAATTAGCACTAATATTAGAATTAAAAAAAAAAAAATAACGACATATATGTATATAAGGTATTATTTTAATAACGCACGATATTTTCACGGCGCCCCAGTAAAAGATAAACATAATGTATCTATCACAAAAAATATTCTGATAGGTTTCTGTGTAACGTGAGACTTTTCATTTATGAACTCACTCGCAACCAACCAGCTGTACCAAGTAATTGTTAAGATTGAGGTCCCTATAAAGGCGTCATGCAAAATATTGTGCATTATTTAAATAATATCTTAATATGTACTTAAAGAGAGCAGTAAATACGTCAGTGGTAGGTAAATAATGGAATATTATATGGGTCTACTAAACGTGAAGTCTGCATAGCGCTCAGTTTTATAATTTGCGAAGAGTGTTATTTTTTCCTCGTCAGAAAAAGATCAGCGATTCTACCGTGACTTAACATAGTTCCCTCCCATTAGCAAGTAATAAAAATAATAAGATTTTAGGGAAAGCCGGGATAGTTACACTGAGAAAAAAATTATGATAAAAATACATTTTTGTAGTTCCTAAAACCGTTTTAATTTGTTTTACTAAACGTTTTTGTAATTTCAGCAAATAATTTATAAATACGAGGCATAACGTATCTTTGCTGTACCTAATACAATACGGTGAGTAAAAATACTAAAAAGAATACTTAGGTATTAGAAACTGCAAAAAATATTTTGGTCTTATAACTTTTTTCTAAATGTACGAATATTATGGACCTAAATAGGTGCATAGTTTTAGTAAAAATATTCTGATTTTTTCTTTCCACGCAAATGATTTGTCTCCATTAACGAAAGTCCATTAAGTAATGACGACGAAACAAGTTATTTTTGTATTTTTTTTCTTTAATTATTTTATTCCTTTGGACAGACCCAGTATTTCAAGTAGTTTACTATGAGAATAAAAAATTCAACGTCTTTTCACGAGTTGTTCGGATGGAAAATCGTTAATGAGGCTGAACTGTACTCAAAGAGGACACACTCGGAGCAAATTTGCCTATCTCGAGTCCATTTCAATAAAATACAATTATTTTATTATAGGTAGGTATTGGAAGCACAAAATAGCATGTTTAGTTTTATAGGTACTTTTGCCTATTCCAGATTAAATTTGGTATAGGTATTTTTGAAGGATTAATCCATAAGTGCCTAAAGCGAAAGATACTAACAATAGTTCTTTTACAGCAAAATTAAATATAAAAACGTATCGTATTAATATTAAATCTTTAAAAGGTATTTAATTATGAATAGCTTTTTCGCTGTAAAAAAGCTTATTATTCTATTCTTTTGATTTAGAAAGTACCTAATATTTCTTTCGTACTGTAGCCGGGAGCTAAAATACTAGAGATAACTTATCTAATATTCCTAGAATTCGATGTGAGATTTTATTATATACTCAATTCGCTATTGTCTAATTATAATTTGGGTAAAGTACCAAGAACATAACATTAATAACGAATGATTAAAAAAACGGTTGACAATGAATAACTGTTCCTTTTTTCTTGATAATTCCTTCGTGCGGAAAATCGCAAAAGGGTTTTAAAGTGCTACGGATAAAGGGGGTGCTGCGGATTAAAAGTGGTGGGGAGAGTGGGGGGGGACGGCGTGGTTCGGGGGGAGGGTGCCCAGCTCGTTAGCGACAATTTTTCTCAAAGCTCTCCCCGGGGGAATTGTCACAATTCCGATTGTGACGAATTACGACTCGAACAGAGTGCCGTATTTAATTTTTTACCATTAATTGTAATAAAACTAAACGATTTAATTTAAAAATTGGGACTAGCGCCGTCACACACACCTACCACTATTACTCCTGTAAGCCAGGATAGACAATGACGTCCAAAGATGTCGCCGAAGTTTGACCCTAAACGACTACAGATGAAAAGCTAAATTGTCTTGGAACCCGCACGAATTTAATCGAAAGAAGTAATAGGAGGAGTTGGAAGAAAATTATCTACTTCCCTCCGTTGTAAAGTACAAACATAATTGTATGGGCTGATTGTCACAGAAGAAAGACTGTTACCGCTGATTGAAGACCAGTTGTAAGGCACCACGGACCGTATATAAAGTAGAACTTTTGAGAATATTCAGGGATGCGACAAATCGAACATCTTGGAATATTATATGAACAGCCTTTGCCTCTACATACGATCGACAATTACATTAATTTTATTCTGTCATACAATATCACGTTACAATATATAGCGTTATCGAAATATGTAGGACCCTTTATGCAAAATAGCACCTTAACTTACGAGTATAAAGGTATAATATCTATATGTCTCTGTCGTAGCCAACTAGCTTAATTCGCCGTTCAATTAACAGCCTAGGCACTTTACTAAACAGCGCCGTTCAACTAGTGGCCTGAATGATATTCAGCCATTTGATCAAACAGCTAGGCAAATGACTTGGATCGATGACGTTTAATTACTTGTCTAGCCGTTTAATTACTTGCCTAGCCTGTTCATTTCAATTTAGTTCTACTTTCTGCCACCTAGCGCCGAAACTTGGCCGAAACTCACCAAAATGTCAATATCGCTATTATATTCTCTTTGGCCAATATGGAGTCGGCAGAAAACAACTTTGATGGAATAATTTTATTAGGTACTTAGGTATTTTACGAAATTGTTTAGATCTACCGAATCTACTTGCCGGGTGGGATTTCTGTGGGTCATAAAAAAAAATCCTAACCTAAACCCATCCGGGTCGCTCTGCTTGGGTAGTATTTTGAAAAAGTTTTGTAGTACTTAAATGTCAACCAGTTGCCTAAGCATTAGCCAGCCAGTTTATTAAATGTTGTAACAGACGATACGGCTGAATATCATTTAGGCCGCTAGTTGAACGGCGCTGTTTAATAAAGTGCCTAGGCTGTTAATTGAACGGCGAATTAAGCTAGTTGGCTGCGACATCTCGATAAAGCTCGGTCTAACCACAATTTACTTAAGTACGTAACTTAATCTCGCTTACCACAAACTTTGGGAGAGTTTGGCCAAGCTTAGGGCACAGATATGTTATGTTTTAATATACATATAAGCAATATTAAATCGTATTTAATATTATTTAATGGATAATGACACTGTCTATATGTCACACATAACTTGATATATTTACATGTATTGCCCTCCTTGTCTTAGTCGTAGTGTATAAGCAAGACACCATTATTACCTACATTACACATCCTACTAATATTATAAATGCGAAAGTTTGTGAGTGTGGATGTTTGTTACTCTTTCAAAAAACTACTGAACGGATTTGGATGAAATTTGGAACACAGTTAGTTTATAACCGGGATTAACACATAGGATACTTTTTATCCCGATAATCCCGAAATTTTGGTTAAGTTAAATACTACGCGGACGAAGTCGCGGGCATAAACTAGTATTCTCATACATTATTTTATTATAATTTTCTTGAAAATTATTGAAAAGTATGCGTTTGAATGAAACAGGTACCTACAAAGATATTTTAGCTATTACAATATGTTTGATGTCGACATCTTATAATTTCATTTACATTCCTACCTAGATACATTCCTATAAAATAAGACATGGCACTTACTTCACTACCTCTGAATGACGGAATTATTAATGAAACTTAAATAAGTAAGTATTTGCTACGAATACATTACCATTAAATTTTATTTTTATACAGCAAAGTCAGCCAACAAGCGTACGACCCACCTGATGTTAAGCAGTCACTGTAGCCTATTGGTGCTAGTAATACCAAAGGCATTGTTTGCACTTTACCAACCTGGGCCCTAACCACGTTAGCTACATAAAACGCAATAGTGAAGCAAACGCGAATCAGCTTTCAAGCGCTCGCGTTTGCTTTTCTATTGCGTTTTAAGTAGCAAACGTGGTTAGGGCCCAGGAGGTATTCACAATTGAAGGTAAGTTACTGTGTCGAAAACAACAGCTCGCATCCTTCTTCTAATACATTTGTTAAAGCATAATGAAAGCTGTCATTTCCGCCCTTTAAACTTTCAGTCAATTGTGAATACCTTCCCCTAGAAGGCGAGTCGGAAGAGGGATAGAGAGGTTTGTCCTTCCGGCTCTCATACTGGTCGCATAAAACGACGCTATAATAGCTACTTTACGACCATCTTCTGTGAGAGAATGGTACTTACTAGCCCTGGTCGAACTAGCCTGTACATACGAGCTGTAATTGATAGCTTGGCTCTACGAGTACCACCGTAATTTATGAATATTTTTATGCTTAAATAATTGCACATTATCGTTGGGCTGACGTCACGAGCAATTTAATCCGTCGGTTGATTGTATTAAATAGTAATTTATTTCTGTTCGCCGCGAAGGCGAGCCAAGCTGTTAATTACAAAACTAATTAAAACTGTCGATTCTGTAATTAATCTCCCGCCGCCAAGGAAAGGGACGTCTCGTAAAAAACGCTGCTTCCTTTCGTACAGATTTTAAGCTCGCCAGTGATGTGAGACATTGTAGAACAAGTACCTATAAGACATACATAAATATTACATTAGCTAGCTCATGTAAAAAATTCATGATAGAACAAAGTATTTCATGCATAGGTGCAGATTCAAAGTCGTCAATAGTAGTGGTTACAGGCGCCGTTACTGAACTGAGAGGTGGTTTGTGACTTTTGATTCTGACTAAAGGAGTAGGTAGGTACACATCTACTGACCAGTCTTTTTTATGTACCGTAAACTAGCCACGTCAATCTCATTTATCTATAGGCTCATCATATAGGCTCATAGCATATAATGCTGCTTGAATACTCGTAGCGAGCAAAACACGGCCCAAAAGAACCAATTTTTAATTTTTCATAGACTCTATTCACTGCCTTTACTGCACTGAGTATTATATATGAAAGGAAGCAGCCAAGCGCTGCCCACTACAAGCGCTTCATAAAAAAGTTCAGTTTTTTTTTATATCGCCAGACGAACACTCCAACTGTATGGTCCCAAACTAAGCAACGCTTGTACTATGGGTACCGTACAATGGACTGGGGGCGATCCCAGTGACACCCAGACCAGGGCAAATTACGAAAAAACCATATCCGAAATTTACCCCGGCGGGAATCGAACCCGCAACCACCATGTGCAGTGAGCCGAGCGGCCTACGCTCGAACCACTGCGCCAAGCGGTCGTCAAATTTATTAACGGCCGTACTTATGGGTTTGAAATTATATTTCACAATAAGTTACTTAAGGCTAAAGGGCCCATCTAGCCCGAGAAGTTCAAATTTTTTGAGTTCTTTTAGAATTTTTTTCAAAATCTGACAATAATAAAAGACAAGTTTTGTAATTCGCGAAAAAGACCGTGTGCAGTGCATTTATTAATATATCCAACTTACTCTAAAACATTTCAAGAACGACAGCTATCCAGATAATCTGGCAATTTTTGTATATTTAGTGATTTACTAGTATCATATCCACCGTGATAATATTTAGAGTAAAATAAATGTATTAATAAATGCTCTGCACACGGTCTTTTTCGCGAATTACAAAATTTGTCTTTTATTATTATCAGATTTTGAAAAATTTCTAAAAGAACTCAAAAAATTTGAACTTCGCGGGCTAGACAGGCGCCTTCACCTTAATATAGTGATGTTTTGTTTCTTTCTGGTATTTCTTTAGTGATAGGATTATAAGATTAAATTTTAAATGGGTGAGTGAAATGTCAATGGCGCTCGTAGTGAAGTAGGTACTAGGAAGTAGGTCGTAAGTATTTTTAATACACCTACTTGAGGCATATCTCAAAAAAGATTAATGTCATTAATTTACATATTTTTATAATTTTAATTTACTTATAATAATAATAATTTAGCCCTTTTGACGTCCCACTGCTGGGCACGGGCCTCCCCTCAACATGAGGGGGATTCAGGCCATAATCCACCACGCTGGCCCAGTGCGGGTTGGCGGATTTCACATGTCTTTCGAAAATTGGTTAGATCTTCTAAGACATGCAGGTTTCCTCACGATGTTTTCCTTCACCGTAAGCTAGTGATAATCATATAGAAATTATGATTCGCACATAGATTTCGAAAAATCCAGAGGTGCGAGCCGGGATTTGAACCCAAGACCTGGTGCCCGCAAGACGCGTGCTTTAACCAATCGGCTATCACTGCTATTAATTCACTTACATAAATAAAATTAATAAGGTACCTACACAAATCCAAACTAATTTCCAAAGCTTGTCTTACATAAGACAAATGGTCTAGAATATTACCTACAGAAATTTTACGTATATTGATTTAGTAGCAAAGACGAAGATTGATTGCTCCAAATATGTTAATTTATTAAATTCTCATTATCGGCACGGTCTACCTTTTGTTTTAATATCGCGTTAGCCTTGGATTGTAGACTTAATTGTATCCAGACTGATTTTCTTTTTGAATTTAGGAACATACCGAAGTAAATTAAAATATTGTTTGAGCTAGTAAATGAAAAGTTATTAATAAGTCGATGAATATAATACTTGGCTTTTCCAAGTATTACTAGTAGTAATTAGTATTAGTAAATATAGTAGAGACTACTCTATTTATTATGAGTACATAATACATAATAAATACATAAGATTTTCCTACCGTGACTAAACATTACTATGTTTAGTCACGGTAGGAAAATCTTATGTATTAGAAATCATAGAACAAAAGTTTATTCATGAAGGTTTTAGTAATTTTAGTTAAGCGTCAATAGCCTAGTGGTTAGAGGGGCCGTCCTCCGAACTGAGAGGTTCCGGGCTCGATCCCCATCCTGGCCATTAAACTATTGACGTGAGCCCACTCCTAGCACAAGCATTAGCTTAGTTGGAGGGGCTAAAGGGAATACTAGTAATGTAATAACACACATTGTTAGTTTTTTTTTTTTTTTAAGTTAATATTCATGAGGAGTTGTTATTGTTTTACCAGTAACCAGGTATAACAATACCCTTTACTTAAAACATTTTTTGTTGCTTATTCTACTTCATTGGTATGTGTACATAGGTAGAACATAATAGCTAAGTGGTCATCCCAATAGAAAGCGATGAAAACTACCATGCATGGCCGAGAAAGTCACTCTATCTAAGGTAACTCTACCTACTATTAATTACCGACTCTATTGTTGTGTTTTCACCATCAACTATATTGTAATAGCCCCAAGGTTTGAAACTAACATGTATTTGCACATAAAAACAGTCACAACCCTAGTGAACGCAAGCTGCGATCACTTTCCGACAACCTTAGGGATTCACCTTCCTCACCACCTATAGTAACGTCTTGTTTATCCAATTTCTACCACAACAGGTGACCCAATTACTTCAGATTACTTTACAAAGTGATATAAGATGGGTCGCGGTAATTACTCATCTCTCGCCCGGCTATAACGGCTATCTCAAGGCGTAATATAAGCCCTCGAGACGGTGTCAGTTTCCAAACCAGTGAAGGGTGCCTGTCCACTTGAGCCGGGCGTGCTGGCCGGACTAGCTGGCCCGCTGGCTTAGCCATCCGCCGCTGACCGTATCGTATCGTAAGCAAAGGCGGTGCTCGCACGTCGCAGACCTGAATTGGATTTAGATAAAGGGTGAGGAAGGTGGAGTGGGGGCAGGTTGGGTTCCAGTTCTCTCACTCATCATACGATATGGAGCTATAATGTCTACTTTATGCTGATCTTCTGCTCCGCTTCCGCTAGAAGGTGCGTCTACTTACCTAGACGCACCTTGGCACCCGACAAGCCCGCTGAGTTTCTTGCCGGATCTTCTCAGTCGAGGTCGCGTTCCGATCCGGTGGTAGATTTACCCTCGCCACCTCTCCTGGCAGCGGCCCAAGCCGAGGTCGTGTCCCTTGTGGCACCCTTGAGCTAGCTGCCCTCCTGCCCCTCTGGCTGGAGCGCATTCGCGCACTCGCGCTCTCCCTCTGTCCGGGTGAAGTTGTTATGGACACTCTGGCCAACAACATATAGTCAAATAAAAAAAAAAACAAAAAGATCTTCCGCGAAAGGGTTAGTACTACCCCTGTCGAGTCAGCCCCTAAATGAGCACAAGCTTGATGAGTAGGATAACAATATTTTTAGTTCTTTTCGTACTTCTAAAGTTATTTATGTTTTTCGTTATAACTTCTTGTCTGTGTTTGTTGTAGTCTTGTTTAATAGCTTTGTTAGTAGCTTTAAATAGTTTGCTTAGCTCTTTCTTTTGTTTTTTGTCTTTATTCTTTGTAAACATAAGCTTTGTGCGTCTTCTTATTAGTTTTTCTGTTTTTTCGCTGAAAATTTTATGTCCTTTCTTTGTTTTTGTTTGAATGTCTGTTTTTAAGCTCTCTTTTATAGCCTTTTCAATGGCGTTATAGTATTCCTGTACATTTGTGAGTTCTTCTGTAAAGTCCAATGTATGTGTCCTAAGATGATTAAGGTATTGTTCCTTATCTCTTTCCGATTTCAGGTTTTTCAGCATGGATGTAAAAGTTCTTCTGCTTTTTATTGTATTTTTTATTAGGCATGTAGCTCTTATCATTCTATGGTCAGACGGAAATTTAACATTGTTGAGAACTTCCACATTGATAATAAGCTCAGGCTTGTTTGTTAGAATAAAATCTATTTCGTTCTTGATTTTCTCGTCGGGTGACTTCCACGTCCACTTTCGACTCGCTCTTTTCTTAAAGAAGGTATTCATAATTGATAGTTTGTACTCAAGTGCAAAATCTATTAGTCGTTCACACCCTTTCGTTCCGTACGCCATAGCCATAGTTGCCCATACTAAAGTTGTCTTTGGTTTTGTGTCCAATTTTTGCGTTAAAATCGCCAACTATGAGCACAGTTCCATCTGTTAAAGCGTGTGCTTTTTTGATGTCGCTGTAAAATGTTTGGATTTCATCTTCACTGGAGCGTTCAGTGGGTGCATATGTCTGAATTATTGACAGGCTAAGTTCTTTAAATTTCAGTTGGAGTAGAGCAACTCTTTCTGAGATTCCCGTAAAGTTAATTATTTTGTGTTTCAATGTTTTCTTTATTAGGAACCCCACTCCATGTAAACCTTTTGTTTGTCCAATATAGCAAAATATATAATCCTTATATTCTTCAATATTGCATCCCATTCTCCGCACTTCTGACAAGCCTATTATATCACAGTTAATGTTTTCAATGGCATTTATTAGTTCCAAGTATCTCTCAGTTGACGATAGTGATCTTACGTTGTAGGTGCATATTCGTATGGGTGTATTATCTTGAGTATTTTCCTGTTCTGTGGGGTTTTTAGTGGATTTTTCAGTGAATTTTGTAGTTTGTTTCTTTTTAAATGGAGGGTGGTGGTCTGATTTCCCACGAGGACCAGTCGGCTTGGGAAATGTTTCGTTGTTGCTTTGTAGTTTTAGTTTCGTTTGTATTGTTGCTGTTTTCCGGTGGCCGGTGGCTTTATCCTATTTGCTGTACCCTGGTGCTGGCGAGATCGATGAGAGAGAGTTACTTCTCTCTCTCATTACATCAAATGCATTAATTCTGCTTGTTTTAGATGAAGCGTATTGCTTTCGAGGTTGCTGTGCCACTGTGTTCTCCGGAGATAGCAGCGATGAGTCTCTTTTTCTATTTTCTTGCCCTGGTTTTCTATCTTTTACTATTAGCTTGTCGTACTTTATAATGGCATATTTTCCTCTTTTCCTCTCTTCAATAAGTTGTGGTTGGAGTTCTCTTCTTTTATCCAGAATCTCTTTGGGGTAATCTTCGGTGGCATATGCATCTTTAAATTTGTTTTTATTCTTCATTACTTCGGTTTTCTTCCAGCCATTTGTGAACGAAATCAATATAGGTCTGGCTTTGTCACTCTTCTTTCCTAAGCGATAAATTGTGTTGATATCCTGGTTTACGAGTGACATTTTCAAGTCTGTGTTTATTTTTTCCCTAGTTAATTCCATTAGGTCCGTTGGGGTTTGCTCGTTTTCTTTCACTCCGAAGATGATGATGTTATTAGACCTTCTAATTTTCTCCATGGTCATTATTTTCTCTTTTAGTTTTTTGTTTTCCGACTTTAAATTCGCGATTTCGCGCGTAAATGGAGCAAGTTTATCGTCCATTTGTGATATTATTTCTTTTGTTTGTTTCTGCATTTCAGCTTTCATCATTTCATAAAATTCTTGAAGGTTTTCCATTTTATTTAATTTTTATTTATTTTATTAGTTAGTAAGTCAATATCGCTATTATATTCTCTTTGGCCAATATGGAGTCGGCAGAAAACAACTTTGATGGAATAATTTTATTAGGTACTTAGGTATTTTACGAAATTGTTTAGATCTACCGAATCTACTTGCCGGGTGGGATTTCTGTGGGTCATAAAAAAATAACCCTAACCTAAACCCATCCGGGTCGCTCTGCTTGGGTAGTATTTTGAAAAAGTTTTGTAGTACTTAAATGTCAACCAGTTGCCTAAGCATTAGCCAGCCAGTTTATTAAATGTTGTAACATACGATACGGCTGAATATCATTTAGGCCGCTAGTTGAACGGCGCTGTTTAATAAAGTGCCTAGGCTGTTAATTGAACGGCGAATTAAGCTAGTTGGCTGCGACATCTCGATAAAGCTCGGTCTAACCACAATTTACTTAAGTACGTAACTTAATCTCGCTTACCACAAACTTTGGGAGCGTTTGGCCAAGCTTAGGGCACAGATATGTTATGTTTTAATATACATATAAGCAATATTAAATCGTATTTAATATTATTTAATGGATAATGACACTGTCTATATGTCACACATAACTTGATATATTTACATGTATTGCCCTCCTTGTCTTAGTCGTAGTGTATAAGCAAGACACCATTATTACCTACATTACACATCCTACTAATATTATAAATGCGAAAGTTTGTGAGTGTGGATGTTTGTTACTCTTTCAAAAACTACTGAACGGATTTGGAACACAGATAGTTTATAGCCGGGATTAACACATAGGATACTTTTTATCCCGATAATCCCGAAATTTTGGTTAAGTTAAATACTACGCGGACGAAGTCGCGGGCATAAACTAGTATTCTCATACATTATTTTATTATAACGGATCAACTTAATATAAATTATAATTAGCAGCAATATTTTCTTGAAAATTATTGAAAAGTATGCGTTTGAATGAAACCCACCTACATAGATATTTTAGCTATTACAATATGTTTGATGTCGACATCTGATAAACATTCCTACCTAGATAGATTCCTATAAAATAAGACATGGCACTTACTTCACTACCTCTGAATGACGGAATTATTAATGAAACTTAAATAAGTAAGTATTTGCTACGAATATATTACTTACCTTTAAATTGTATTTTTATACAGCAAAGTCAGCCAACAAGCGTACGACCCGCCTGATGTTAAGCAGTCACTGTAGGCTATTTATGCTTGCAATACAAAAGGCATTGTTTGCACGTTACCAACCAGGGCCCTAACCACGTTAGCTACTTAAAACGCAATAGTGAAGCAAACGCGAATCAGCTTTCAAGCGCTCGCGTTTGCTTTTCTATTGCGTTTTAAGTAGCAAACGTGGTTAGGGCCCAGGAGGTATTCACAATTGAAGGTAAGTTACTGTGACGAAAACAACAGCTCGCATCCTTCTTCTAATACATTTGTTAAAGCATAATGAAAGCTGTCATTTCGGACCTTTAAACTTTCAGTCAATTGTGAATACCTTCCCCTAGAAGGCGAGTCGGAAGAGGGATAGAGAGGTTTGTCCTTCCGGCTCTCATACTGGTCGCATAAAACGACGCTATAATAGCTACTTTACGGACCATCTTCTGTGAGAGAATGGTACTTACTAGCCCCGGTCGATGTAGCCTGTACATACGAGCTGTAATTGATAGCTTGGCTCTACCACCGTAATTTATGAATATTTTTGTGCTTAAATAATTGCACATTATCGTTGGGCTGACGTCACGAGCAATTTAATCCGTCGGTTGATTGTATTAAATAGTAATTTATTTCTGTTCGCCGCGAAGGCGAGCCAAGCTGTTAATTACAAAACTAATTAAAACTGTCGATTCTGTAATTAATCTCCCCGCCGCCAAGGAAAGGGACGTCTCGTAAAAAACGCTGCTTCCTTTCGTACAGATTTTAAGCTCGCCAGTGATGTGAGACATTGTAGAACAAGTACCTATAAGACATACATAAATATTACATTAGCTAGCTCATGTAAAAAATTCATGATAGAACAAAGTATTTCATGCATAGGTGCAGATTCAAAGTCGTCAATAGTAGTGGTTACAGGCGCCGTTACTGAACTGAGAGGTGGTTTGTGACTTTTGATTCTGACTAAAGGAGTAGGTAGGTACACATCTACTGACCAGTCTTTTTTATGTACCGTAAACTAGCCACGTCAATCTCATTTATCTATAGGCTCATCATATAGGCTCATAGCATATAATGCTGCTTGAATACTCGTAGCGAGCAAAACACGGCCCAAAAGAACCAATTTTTAATTTTTCATAGACTCTATTCACTGCCTTTACTGCACTGAGTATTATATATGAAAGGAAGCAGCCAAGCGCTGCCCACTACAAGCGCTTCATAAAAAAGTTCAGTTTTTTTTTATATCGCCAGACGAACACTCCAACTGTATGGTCCCAAACTAAGCAACGCTTGTACTATGGGTACCGTACAATGGACTGGGGGCGATCCCAGTGACACCCAGACCAGGGCAAATTACGAAAAAACCATATCCGAAATTTACCCCGGCGGGAATCGAACCCGCAACCACCATGTGCAGTGAGCCGAGCGGCCTACGCTCGAACCACTGCGCCAAGCGGTCGTCAAATTTATTAACGGCCGTACTTATGGGTTTGAAATTATATTTCACAATAAGTTACTTAAGGCTAAAGGGCCCATCTAGCCCGAGAAGTTCAAATTTTTTGAGTTCTTTTAGAATTTTTTTCAAAATCTGACAATAATAAAAGACAAGTTTTGTAATTCGCGAAAAAGACCGTGTGCAGTGCATTTATTAATATATCCAACTTACTCTAAAACATTTCAAGAACGACAGCTATCCAGATAATCTGGCAATTTTTGTATATTTAGTGATTTACTAGTATCATATCCACCGTGATAATATTTAGAGTAAAATAAATGTATTAATAAATGCTCTGCACACGGTCTTTTTCGCGAATTACAAAATTTGTCTTTTATTATTATCAGATTTTGAAAAATTTCTAAAAGAACTCAAAAAATTTGAACTTCGCGGGCTAGACAGGCGCCTTCACCTTAATATAGTGATGTTTTGTTTCTTTCTGGTATTTCTTTAGTGATAGGATTATAAGATTAAATTTTAAATGGGTGAGTGAAATGTCAATGGCGCTCGTAGTGAAGTAGGTACTAGGAAGTAGGTCGTAAGTATTTTTAATACACCTACTTGAGGCATATCTCAAAAAAGATTAATGTCATTAATTTACATATTTTTATAATTTTAATTTACTTATAATAATAATAATTTAGCCCTTTTGACGTCCCACTGCTGGGCACGGGCCTCCCCTCAACATGAGGGGGATTCAGGCCATAATCCACCACGCTGGCCCAGTGCGGGTTGGCGGATTTCACATGTCTTTCGAAAATTGGTTAGATCTTCTAAGACATGCAGGTTTCCTCACGATGTTTTCCTTCACCGTAAGCTAGTGATAATCATATAGAAATTATGATTCGCACATAGATTTCGAAAAATCCAGAGGTGCGAGCCGGGATTTGAACCCAAGACCTGGTGCCCGCAAGACGCGTGCTTTAACCAATCGGCTATCACTGCTATTAATTCACTTACATAAATAAAATTAATAAGGTACCTACACAAATCCAAACTAATTTCCAAAGCTTGTCTTACATAAGACAAATGGTCTAGAATATTACCTACAGAAATTTTACGTATATTGATTTAGTAGCAAAGACGAAGATTGATTGCTCCAAATATGTTAATTTATTAAATTCTCATTATCGGCACGGTCTACCTTTTGTTTTAATATCGCGTTAGCCTTGGATTGTAGACTTAATTGTATCCAGACTGATTTTCTTTTTGAATTTAGGAACATACCGAAGTAAATTAAAATATTGTTTGAGCTAGTAAATGAAAAGTTATTAATAAGTCGATGAATATAATACTTGGCTTTTCCAAGTATTACTAGTAGTAATTAGTATTAGTAAATATAGTAGAGACTACTCTATTTATTATGAGTACATAATACATAATAAATACATAAGATTTTCCTACCGTGACTAAACATTACTATGTTTAGTCACGGTAGGAAAATCTTATGTATTAGAAATCATAGAACAAAAGTTTATTCATGAAGGTTTTAGTAATTTTAGTTAAGCGTCAATAGCCTAGTGGTTAGAGGGGCCGTCCTCCGAACTGAGAGGTTCCGGGCTCGATCCCCATCCTGGCCATTAAACTATTGACGTGAGCCCACTCCTAGCACAAGCATTAGCTTAGTTGGAGGGGCTAAAGGGAATACTAGTAATGTAATAACACACATTGTTAGTTTTTTTTTTTTTTTAAGTTAATATTCATGAGGAGTTGTTATTGTTTTACCAGTAACCAGGTATAACAATACCCTTTACTTAAAACATTTTTTGTTGCTTATTCTACTTCATTGGTATGTGTACATAGGTAGAACATAATAGCTAAGTGGTCATCCCAATAGAAAGCGATGAAAACTACCATGCATGGCCGAGAAAGTCACTCTATCTAAGGTAACTCTACCTACTATTAATTACCGACTCTATTGTTGTGTTTTCACCATCAACTATATTGTAATAGCCCCAAGGTTTGAAACTAACATGTATTTGCACATAAAAACAGTCACAACCCTAGTGAACGCAAGCTGCGATCACTTTCCGACAACCTTAGGGATTCACCTTCCTCACCACCTATAGTAACGTCTTGTTTATCCAATTTCTACCACAACAGGTGACCCAATTACTTCAGATTACTTTACAAAGTGATATAAGATGGGTCGCGGTAATTACTCATCTCTCGCCCGGCTATAACGGCTATCTCAAGGCGTAATATAAGCCCTCGAGACGGTGTCAGTTTCCAAACCAGTGAAGGGTGCCTGTCCACTTGAGCCGGGCGTGCTGGCCGGACTAGCTGGCCCGCTGGCTTAGCCATCCGCCGCTGACCGTATCGTATCGTAAGCAAAGGCGGTGCTCGCACGTCGCAGACCTGAATTGGATTTAGATAAAGGGTGAGGAAGGTGGAGTGGGGGCAGGTTGGGTTCCAGTTCTCTCACTCATCATACGATATGGAGCTATAATGTCTACTTTATGCTGATCTTCTGCTCCGCTTCCGCTAGAAGGTGCGTCTACTTACCTAGACGCACCTTGGCACCCGACAAGCCCGCTGAGTTTCTTGCCGGATCTTCTCAGTCGAGGTCGCGTTCCGATCCGGTGGTAGATTTACCCTCGCCACCTCTCCTGGCAGCGGCCCAAGCCGAGGTCGTGTCCCTTGTGGCACCCTTGAGCTAGCTGCCCTCCTGCCCCTCTGGCTGGAGCGCATTCGCGCACTCGCGCTCTCCCTCTGTCCGGGTGAAGTTGTTATGGACACTCTGGCCAACAACATATAGTCAAATAAAAAAAAAAACAAAAAGATCTTCCGCGAAAGGGTTAGTACTACCCCTGTCGAGTCAGCCCCTAAATGAGCACAAGCTTGATGAGTAGGATAACAATATTTTTAGTTCTTTTCGTACTTCTAAAGTTATTTATGTTTTTCGTTATAACTTCTTGTCTGTGTTTGTTGTAGTCTTGTTTAATAGCTTTGTTAGTAGCTTTAAATAGTTTGCTTAGCTCTTTCTTTTGTTTTTTGTCTTTATTCTTTGTAAACATAAGCTTTGTGCGTCTTCTTATTAGTTTTTCTGTTTTTTCGCTGAAAATTTTATGTCCTTTCTTTGTTTTTGTTTGAATGTCTGTTTTTAAGCTCTCTTTTATAGCCTTTTCAATGGCGTTATAGTATTCCTGTACATTTGTGAGTTCTTCTGTAAAGTCCAATGTATGTGTCCTAAGATGATTAAGGTATTGTTCCTTATCTCTTTCCGATTTCAGGTTTTTCAGCATGGATGTAAAAGTTCTTCTGCTTTTTATTGTATTTTTTATTAGGCATGTAGCTCTTATCATTCTATGGTCAGACGGAAATTTAACATTGTTGAGAACTTCCACATTGATAATAAGCTCAGGCTTGTTTGTTAGAATAAAATCTATTTCGTTCTTGATTTTCTCGTCGGGTGACTTCCACGTCCACTTTCGACTCGCTCTTTTCTTAAAGAAGGTATTCATAATTGATAGTTTGTACTCAAGTGCAAAATCTATTAGTCGTTCACCCCTTTCGTTCCGTACGCCATAGCCATAGTTGCCCATACTAAAGTTGTCTTTGGTTTTGTGTCCAATTTTTGCGTTAAAATCGCCAACTATGAGCACAGTTCCATCTGTTAAAGCGTGTGCTTTTTTGATGTCGCTGTAAAATGTTTGGATTTCATCTTCACTGGAGCGTTCAGTGGGTGCATATGTCTGAATTATTGACAGGCTAAGTTCTTTAAATTTCAGTTGGAGTAGAGCAACTCTTTCTGAGATTCCCGTAAAGTTAATTATTTTGTGTTTCAATGTTTTCTTTATTAGGAACCCCACTCCATGTAAACCTTTTGTTTGTCCAATATAGCAAAATATATAATCCTTATATTCTTCAATATTGCATCCCATTCTCCGCACTTCTGACAAGCCTATTATATCACAGTTAATGTTTTCAATGGCATTTATTAGTTCCAAGTATCTCTCAGTTGACGATAGTGATCTTACGTTGTAGGTGCATATTCGTATGGGTGTATTATCTTGAGTATTTTCCTGTTCTGTGGGGTTTTTAGTGGATTTTTCAGTGAATTTTGTAGTTTGTTTCTTTTTAAATGGAGGGTGGTGGTCTGATTTCCCACGAGGACCAGTCGGCTTGGGAAATGTTTCGTTGTTGCTTTGTAGTTTTAGTTTCGTTTGTATTGTTGCTGTTTTCCGGTGGCCGGTGGCTTTATCCTATTTGCTGTACCCTGGTGCTGGCGAGATCGATGAGAGAGAGTTACTTCTCTCTCTCATTACATCAAATGCATTAATTCTGCTTGTTTTAGATGAAGCGTATTGCTTTCGAGGTTGCTGTGCCACTGTGTTCTCCGGAGATAGCAGCGATGAGTCTCTTTTTCTATTTTCTTGCCCTGGTTTTCTATCTTTTACTATTAGCTTGTCGTACTTTATAATGGCATATTTTCCTCTTTTCCTCTCTTCAATAAGTTGTGGTTGGAGTTCTCTTCTTTTATCCAGAATCTCTTTGGGGTAATCTTCGGTGGCATATGCATCTTTAAATTTGTTTTTATTCTTCATTACTTCGGTTTTCTTCCAGCCATTTGTGAACGAAATCAATATAGGTCTGGCTTTGTCACTCTTCTTTCCTAAGCGATAAATTGTGTTGATATCCTGGTTTACGAGTGACATTTTCAAGTCTGTGTTTATTTTTTCCCTAGTTAATTCCATTAGGTCCGTTGGGGTTTGCTCGTTTTCTTTCACTCCGAAGATGATGATGTTATTAGACCTTCTAATTTTCTCCATGGTCATTATTTTCTCTTTTAGTTTTTTGTTTTCCGACTTTAAATTCGCGATTTCGCGCGTAAATGGAGCAAGTTTATCGTCCATTTGTGATATTATTTCTTTTGTTTGTTTCTGCATTTCAGCTTTCATCATTTCATAAAATTCTTGAAGGTTTTCCATTTTATTTAATTTTTATTTATTTTATTAGTTAGTAAGTCAATATCGCTATTATATTCTCTTTGGCCAATATGGAGTCGGCAGAAAACAACTTTGATGGAATAATTTTATTAGGTACTTAGGTATTTTACGAAATTGTTTAGATCTACCGAATCTACTTGCCGGGTGGGATTTCTGTGGGTCATAAAAAAATAACCCTAACCTAAACCCATCCGGGTCGCTCTGCTTGGGTAGTATTTTGAAAAAGTTTTGTAGTACTTAAATGTCAACCAGTTGCCTAAGCATTAGCCAGCCAGTTTATTAAATGTTGTAACATACGATACGGCTGAATATCATTTAGGCCGCTAGTTGAACGGCGCTGTTTAATAAAGTGCCTAGGCTGTTAATTGAACGGCGAATTAAGCTAGTTGGCTGCGACATCTCGATAAAGCTCGGTCTAACCACAATTTACTTAAGTACGTAACTTAATCTCGCTTACCACAAACTTTGGGAGCGTTTGGCCAAGCTTAGGGCACAGATATGTTATGTTTTAATATACATATAAGCAATATTAAATCGTATTTAATATTATTTAATGGATAATGACACTGTCTATATGTCACACATAACTTGATATATTTACATGTATTGCCCTCCTTGTCTTAGTCGTAGTGTATAAGCAAGACACCATTATTACCTACATTACACATCCTACTAATATTATAAATGCGAAAGTTTGTGAGTGTGGATGTTTGTTACTCTTTCAAAAACTACTGAACGGATTTGGAACACAGATAGTTTATAGCCGGGATTAACACATAGGATACTTTTTATCCCGATAATCCCGAAATTTTGGTTAAGTTAAATACTACGCGGACGAAGTCGCGGGCATAAACTAGTATTCTCATACATTATTTTATTATAACGGATCAACTTAATATAAATTATAATTAGCAGCAATATTTTCTTGAAAATTATTGAAAAGTATGCGTTTGAATGAAACCCACCTACATAGATATTTTAGCTATTACAATATGTTTGATGTCGACATCTGATAAACATTCCTACCTAGATAGATTCCTATAAAATAAGACATGGCACTTACTTCACTACCTCTGAATGACGGAATTATTAATGAAACTTAAATAAGTATTTGCTACCAATATATTACTTACCTTTAAATTGTATTTTTATACAGCAAAGTCAGCCAACAAGCGTACGACCCGCCTGATGTTAAGCAGTCACTGTAGGCTATTTATGCTTGCAATACAAAAGGCATTGTTTGCACGTTACCAACCTGGGCCCTAACCACGTTAGCTACTTAAAACGCAATAGTGAAGCAAACGCGAATCAGCTTTCAAGCGCTCGCGTTTGCTTTTCTATTGCGTTTCAAGTAGCTAACGTGGTTAGGGCCCAGGAGGTATTCACAATTGAAGGTAAATTACTGTGTCGAAAACAACAGCTCGCATCCTTCTTCTAATACATTTGTTAAAGCATAATGAAAGCTGTCATTTCCGCCCTTTAAACTTTCAGTCAATTGTGAATACCTTCCCCTAGAAGGCGAGTCGGAAGAGGGATAGAGAGGTTTGGCCTTCCGGCTCTCATACTGGTCGCATAAAACGACGCTATAATAGCTACTTTACGATCATCTTCTGCGAGAGAATGGTACTTACTAGCCCCGGTCGAACTAGCCTGTACATATGAGCAGTAGTTAATAGCTTGGCTCTACCACCGTAATTTATGAATATTTTTATGCTTAAATAATTGCACATTATCGTTGGGCTGACGTCACGAGCAATTTAATCCGTCGGTTGATTGTATTAAATAGTAATTTATTTCTGTTCGCCGCGAAGGCGAGCCAAGCTGTTAATTACAAAACTGTCGATTCTGTAATTAATCTCCCCGCCGCCAAGGAAAGGGACGTCTCGTAAAAAACGCTGCTTCCTTTCGTACAGATTTTAAGCTCGCCAGTGATGTGAGACATTGTAGAACAAGTACCTATAAGACATACATAAATATTATATTAGCTAGCCCATGTAAAAAATTATGATAGAGCAATGTATTTCATGCATAGGTGCAGATTCAAAGTCGTCAATAGTAGTGGTTACAGGCGCCGTTACCGAACTGAGAGGTTGTTTGTGACTTTTGATTCTGACTAAAGAAGTAGGTAGGTACACATTTCTTCCAGTCTTTTTATGTACCGTAAACTAGCCACGTCAATCTCATTCATCTATAGGCTCATCATATAGGCTCATAGCACAGAATGTTGCTTGAATAGCCAGCAAAATACGGCCCTAAGAGAACCAATTTTTAATTTTTCATATACTCTATTCACTGCCTTTACTGCACTGAGTATTAAATATGAAAGGAAGCGGCCAAGCGCTGCCCACTACATATCGCTTCATAAAATAAGTTCAGTTTTTTTTTTTTATATCGCCAGACGAACACACCAACTGTATGGTCCCAAACTAAGCAACGCTTGTACTATGGGTACCGTACAATGGACTGGGGGCGATCCCAGTGACACCCAGACCAGGGCAAATTACAAAAAACCATTTCCGAAATTTACCCCGGCGGGAATCGAATCCGCAACCACCATGTGCAGTGAGCCGAGCGGCCTACACTCGAACCACTGCGCCAAGCGGTCGTCAAATTTATTGACGGCCGTATTTATTGGTTTGAAATTATATTTCACAATAAGGGCCCATCTAGCCCGAGAAGTTCAAATTTTTTGAGTTCTTTTAGAATTTTTTTCAAAATCTGACAATAATAAAAGACAAGTTTTGTAATTCGCGAAAAAGACCGTGTGCAGTGCATTTAGTAATATATCCAACTTACTCTAAAACATTTCAAGAACGACAGCTATCCAGATAATCTGGCAATTTTTGTATATTTAGTGATTAGTGTTTTGTATATTTAGTAAAATAAATGTATTAATAAATGCTCTGCACACGGTATTTTTCGCAAATTACAAAATTTGTCTTTTATTATTGTCAGATTTTGAAAATTTTCTAAAAGAACTCAAAAAATTTGAACTTCGCGGGCTAGACAGGCGCCTTCACCTTAATATAGTGATGTTTTGTTTCTTTCTGGTATTTCTTTAGTGATAGGATTATAAGATTAAATTTTAAATGGGTGAGTGAAATGTCAATGGCGCTCGTAGTGAAGTAGGTACTAGGAAGTAGGTCGTAAGTATTTTTAATACACCTACTTGAGGCATATCTCAAAAAAGATTAATGTCATTAATTTACATATTTTTATAATTTTAATTTACTTATAATAATAATAATTTAGCCCTTTTGACGTCCCACTGCTGGGCACGGGCCTCCCCTCAACATGAGGGGGATTCAGGCCATAATCCACCACGCTGGCCCAGTGCGGGTTGGCGGATTTCACATGTCTTTCGAAAATTGGTTAGATCTTCTAAGACATGCAGGTTTCCTCACGATGTTTTCCTTCACCGTAAGCTAGTGATAATCATATAGAAATTATGATTCGCACATAGATTTCGAAAAATCCAGAGGTGCGAGCCGGGATTTGAACCCAAGACCTGGTGCCCGCAAGACGCGTGCTTTAACCAATCGGCTATCACTGCTATTAATTCACTTACATAAATAAAATTAATAAGGTACCTACACAAATCCAAACTAATTTCCAAAGCTTGTCTTACATAAGACAAATGGTCTAGAATATTACCTACAGAAATTTTACGTATATTGATTTAGTAGCAAAGACGAAGATTGATTGCTCCAAATATGTTAATTTATTAAATTCTCATTATCGGCACGGTCTACCTTTTGTTTTAATATCGCGTTAGCCTTGGATTGTAGACTTAATTGTATCCAGACTGATTTTCTTTTTGAATTTAGGAACATACCGAAGTAAATTAAAATATTGTTTGAGCTAGTAAATGAAAAGTTATTAATAAGTCGATGAATATAATACTTGGCTTTTCCAAGTATTACTAGTAGTAATTAGTATTAGTAAATATAGTAGAGACTACTCTATTTATTATGAGTACATAATACATAATAAATACATAAGATTTTCCTACCGTGACTAAACATTACTATGTTTAGTCACGGTAGGAAAATCTTATGTATTAGAAATCATAGAACAAAAGTTTATTCATGAAGGTTTTAGTAATTTTAGTTAAGCGTCAATAGCCTAGTGGTTAGAGGGGCCGTCCTCCGAACTGAGAGGTTCCGGGCTCGATCCCCATCCTGGCCATTAAACTATTGACGTGAGCCCACTCCTAGCACAAGCATTAGCTTAGTTGGAGGGGCTAAAGGGAATACTAGTAATGTAATAACACACATTGTTAGTTTTTTTTTTTTTTTAAGTTAATATTCATGAGGAGTTGTTATTGTTTTACCAGTAACCAGGTATAACAATACCCTTTACTTAAAACATTTTTTGTTGCTTATTCTACTTCATTGGTATGTGTACATAGGTAGAACATAATAGCTAAGTGGTCATCCCAATAGAAAGCGATGAAAACTACCATGCATGGCCGAGAAAGTCACTCTATCTAAGGTAACTCTACCTACTATTAATTACCGACTCTATTGTTGTGTTTTCACCATCAACTATATTGTAATAGCCCCAAGGTTTGAAACTAACATGTATTTGCACATAAAAACAGTCACAACCCTAGTGAACGCAAGCTGCGATCACTTTCCGACAACCTTAGGGATTCACCTTCCTCACCACCTATAGTAACGTCTTGTTTATCCAATTTCTACCACAACAGGTGACCCAATTACTTCAGATTACTTTACAAAGTGATATAAGATGGGTCGCGGTAATTACTCATCTCTCGCCCGGCTATAACGGCTATCTCAAGGCGTAATATAAGCCCTCGAGACGGTGTCAGTTTCCAAACCAGTGAAGGGTGCCTGTCCACTTGAGCCGGGCGTGCTGGCCGGACTAGCTGGCCCGCTGGCTTAGCCATCCGCCGCTGACCGTATCGTATCGTAAGCAAAGGCGGTGCTCGCACGTCGCAGACCTGAATTGGATTTAGATAAAGGGTGAGGAAGGTGGAGTGGGGGCAGGTTGGGTTCCAGTTCTCTCACTCATCATACGATATGGAGCTATAATGTCTACTTTATGCTGATCTTCTGCTCCGCTTCCGCTAGAAGGTGCGTCTACTTACCTAGACGCACCTTGGCACCCGACAAGCCCGCTGAGTTTCTTGCCGGATCTTCTCAGTCGAGGTCGCGTTCCGATCCGGTGGTAGATTTACCCTCGCCACCTCTCCTGGCAGCGGCCCAAGCCGAGGTCGTGTCCCTTGTGGCACCCTTGAGCTAGCTGCCCTCCTGCCCCTCTGGCTGGAGCGCATTCGCGCACTCGCGCTCTCCCTCTGTCCGGGTGAAGTTGTTATGGACACTCTGGCCAACAACATATAGTCAAATAAAAAAAAAAACAAAAAGATCTTCCGCGAAAGGGTTAGTACTACCCCTGTCGAGTCAGCCCCTAAATGAGCACAAGCTTGATGAGTAGGATAACAATATTTTTAGTTGTGTCTTCATTTTAATCCGTATTAAAAATTACATTTCTCAACCTTGCTCACTAATAAATTTTACGTCCGATCCCACCACTTTACTATGGCACTCACCCTTATCTCACGTCTTGATCGTAGCCAATCATTTTCAAATTATAATCCCACGTATAAACCTCGAATGTACGATGGAATACAATATACAGTAATACGACGTTTATGTGAGAGCCTGAATCGGAATAACTCCGTCTGCGTGATAAGGTAATGGACAGGCTGTAAGTATAGGGATATGTTATCAAATCGACCCAAAAGTTCGGCGGGGTCTGCCGTGCCCGCTGATAATACTTCAAGTGCCTACTTCAGGGGCCGTTTTCCATCAGGGCGGATTTCGGGAATAAAATTTGCATACAAACGTGTTATATACGGTAATATACTGAAACTCGTTTAGAAACTATATTTGAATCCCGAGATGTTACTGGTTGGAAAATAAAATATTTTATTTTCATTTTACTTTTTTTCAGAAAATTAAGTAAAGTAATATTTATGTTGTTTGTAACAATAATAATGTAAAATATTTTAAGAGGTTGATCGGTGAGCTATATAGATAATATTTATAAAATGTAGAAGTGTTTTTGCAAAAAGACACTACCAGTATAATGCTCCATTTCTCTACAATAAAATTGAAATTGAGTCACTATCTAAAAAGTTTTTAAAACAATGTAATAATCATGAATTTAAAACACTATTAAACATCTGGCTTAATAAGCTAAGCTACGATGAGACTGAAGGTATCTTTGTTAAATTAAAATAGAAAAAATATCACAAATTAGATTCACACATACTCACACCCCCCCACGCACACACACATACCTACACAAACACATCCACCTCCACAAACTACCCACAAAGTCTCACATGTTACACACACAAGCACACATTATTTTCTATAATATTGGTTTAAAACTCTTAACTTGATGTTGTTACTCTCTACTACTAACTACTACCGCCATTTGCATTTTTATTTTTATTTTTATTGTTTGTTCTATTGTGTTTTGTGGATATTGTAATATTTAGTAGTAATTATGGCTATACTTTTGGGGTATCACTCCAGCCTGCAACACAGCTTATATATAGCTACCACAGGCTGCAGTACTCCATTGTAATTGTACGATGCTCTTTTTATGAAATAAACAATATTCTATTCTATTCTATTCTACTCTAAAATAAAATGATTGATTTATAGACACGGGTTATAATTTAAAAACGATTACGATATGTATCCGATCAGATCAGAATATTTTATCAATGTCGAAGCCCGATGTTTGTATTTCATTTACGTGGGTTAAAATTTGATTGAACATATAGACAATTTTATAACACAGTTATAATTAATTGATCTTGTATTAAATCCTATGCTAATATTTGGGGTGTGTTTATTTTTAGCCATTGTTACTTTCAGTGAAAGTTCAGATACCACAAATAAACCGCCCACACGCCAACGTAAACGAAAATACATTTAATTTGAGTTGTAAAATTGATGAGAATTAAAAAAATAATATGAATCTTTATTTCCGCGATGAACGGACGACACTACTACTGACTGTTTATGCCAAAATAAGCCTTAGTGTGAGCGTATACAAACACACAGGCGATCCATCAGTTTATGTAGCGCAGGGCAGAGAAGATATTGTTACGTATGAACAATCACAAAGCTGCGTACTGCGTAGGTACGTTGCGACGCCTACGCAGGTGAAGCGCAGACATATGTATGTCCTGCTCTGCGGCTTGTTGTAGAGACGTCACAGTCTTCTGCGCGACAAGTGCATGTAGAGACATGTTGCATCATGAACATAGTGTCACTGTCATTTTTCTAGTTGGGAGAATTTAGCTGCGCTGCAGCCATCGAAATAACAAGTACTTTCTATTTATTTGTTTATTATAAATAATAATATTTTAGCCCTTTTGACGTCCCACTCCTGGGCATGCATCTCCCCTCATTACGAGGGCAGATGCAGGCCGTAATCCACCACACTGACCCAGTGCGGGTTGGCGGATTTCACATGCCTTACTAAAATTAGTTAGATTTTCTAAGACATGCCGGTTTCCTCACGATGTTTTCCTTCGCAGTAAGCAAGTAACGATCATATATAAATTATCATTCGCACATAAACTTCGAAAAGCCCAAAGGTGCAAACCGGAGTCTGAACCCAGGACGCGTACTTAACCAAATGGCTATCACTGACCTTTATTATGAGTAGTGTACTATTTGTTCTATCATACGCTCGTGACCTTTGTTTGCGTCATGGCTGCCTTGCCAATTATCTACTATGCTGACCGGTTTCAATTCCCGTCAGGGCTTTCGGAAAGGGACTTTTTGAATTTGCCTTGGTCTAGGCATCACTGGGATCGCCCTCTCAGCCATACGTTACCCAAAGTACAAAGTAAAAGTGTTGCTTAGTTTGGTACCATACAGTTGGTTTACCCTGGCGATACCTATTTAGTTATTTACTGTACCTACGTTACTTGGCGACTCTGCCTGCTTCTTCTGCGGAAATAGACGTGATCACTATCATATTATTTATCTTTTCTAATATTAAGTTTCTCCACTTTTCCTTTCGCTTCCAGCTGTAGTTATGATAACACATTTTTGTAGTCTTGCCATATGTTACGCATGTTGTGGCGTATTTAATTGGTACCGTTGGAACCCTTTTGCGGGTGCTACAGAAGGCGTTGTGGTCATTTGGCGGAATAATTCGGCGGCCAACCCTCGAATATTACTTTTGTCAGTTCTGTGGCTAGTATACTGAAAATGAGGCCAACTGAGCACTATTTATGGGAAATGCATTCTTTAATTTTGACTACATGAATTCATACTACATCTCAGTTTATTTATTATCATTAGTATCCTCCCCTATTTTGGCTTCCAAAACATAATTACAGCTTTTCCATTTTGTAAATCATTACAATTATCTTACCAAGAAGTCGCATATACATATAAATCATGGTCCTCCAAAATCTGACGGGTTCCAGTGATCAATGTGCTAATTGTTGAAATAAGGCTCTGTGTTGGAATAAGATAAACAGCGTATGTACTAGTATTAGTCTGAAGACGCATAACCGGCACGAGTAGTTGAATGTCAATGTAAGGATCAATGTTAACAGTACCTACCCGTAAGAGGATTATTGGCTAATTAATTCGCGACGGCTCTCTCCAGCAGTCACTCTGTGATCCCGGATTAATTATTATTCTATATCTGAAGACCTCTCAAACTGTTTATTAATAATAAGAATCGTATTCAAGTACCTATTCACTTCAGGGGAGATTTATTCCTATGGATATTTACAAGAATAAATGTACATTCTGACTTCGAAATCATTAGTAATATAAAGTACGACTCTACATAATAAATTAATTGATCGATTAAAATTAAATGGACCTGAAAATAATTAATAATTTGATGTATTCCGTGCTATTTACAAGTGTAGGCAGCTAAAAAATATTTTTGATCCGTAACTGAAATAATCAATCATATTTTAAAGTATTTCAAACGATTTCATAATTATCCTGTGAATAGATTATCTATGGAACCTACCAATAGTTGACTTTCCTATTCTAATTTATTTTCAGATAGTATTCATCTCATTTTATACCACTGCAGTAGCTACAACTCTACCCTATATTATAGGTATTGTATTCTAGAGATATACAAACACCAGCATGTCTAGTCTTTGTTTACCCATGTGAAAGCAGGGCTATTTTATAAAAAAGAGGTCTTCCAGCAGCTATTTTTATAACACCGAAACTCTACATCGCTTACATGTTTTCAACATTTCAATTTACCTATATAATACAGATAAGAGGGTTCCGATAGCACTCAGCGAGTTGTATCTTTATAGATATTGAGAGTGCTCGTATGCAAAATCTTATGCTTAGGTATTCCACTATCGTGCCAAGAACCGTTCCCTTTCATCCCTTTTAGAGAAAATGAAAATAACAACTCTACACTGTTTATTGAAAAGTTTCTCAAGAAATAGGTGAACGAAAGAAAAACTTCATAATATAAATAGACAATATTATTGTATAAATTTCTTGTATACATATTAATATGTATAACCGAATCAACTAATTAATTATACCGACTAGATATTTGTCACTAGACGATTTGGCGGTGTCGTTTCCCAATTCTCAACTTCCAGAGTCCTGTGAGCAACCTGTGGATGAAAGAACAATATAAATCCAAGTGATAAAGCTGATAAATTTAACTCGCAATATTCTATCATACCTTTATATAAATAACTAGCTGAGCGCGCGACTTCGTCCGCGTGGAATTTAACTTAACAAAAAAGCCCGCTTCCGCGTTCTGAGCCCGCGCGACAGGACCCATTTTAATTTTTTTTTCATTTTTTTTTTCTAAAATAAAAGTAGCCTAAGTTACTGCTTATAACATCAGCTACCTACCAGTGAAAGTCCCGTCAAAATCGGTCCACCCGTTTCGGAGATACTCTTTGATTTCATGTGTTTTTATATTTTTACGCGGAACCCTAATTATATTTCTAAAATTAAAGTAGCCTAAGTTACTCCTTATAACATCAGCTATCTGCCAGTGAACGTCCCGTCAAAATCGGTCCAGCCGTTTTGGAGATTACCCGGAACAAACACACAGACAGACAGACAGACAGGCAGACAGACAAAAAAAAATTAAATTGCGTTTTTGCTATAGGTGTCGTATGTACTTTCATATGCATTTAGTGAAAAGGTGTTATTTTGATATTACAAACAGACACTCCAATTTTATTCATTTGTATAGATTACTAATACGAGTATAACTCCAAATATAAAATTTAAATAACCTCCGATGCGACGACTTTCTAAACTACAAAAGAGCTGATAATTTTCAAACCGGTGAACTGATTTTCATGAAACATAGCACACTCGCTTAGTACACTCTCGGTCAGAATACCATTCTACACAGATACACAGATAGACATGTTAAACTTATAACACCCCTCTTTTTCCTCGGGGGTTTAAAATCACACATATAAGTTTTAAAAAATACGTCCGTAATTAATATGAGATTAGCGAACGGATAGCCATAGATTCTAACTTATAGACGGAGATAGAAATAATGTTCTTGTCAGAATCTCACCATGATCCGGGCAGTAATGCCGTCGGCGTCGCCGGCGCCGTTGTGCGTCGCATGCGTCCACGCATGTTTCTTCTGTAACAAAATACAAATAATAATATTTTGCCTTGCGCTCTACTTGCAAAGCGATGACCACAGTGGCAGTAAGTTCATTATATTATATGTTTATAAAGAAATTTAAGACAACAAGTTAATATAAACCATAACTACCTTGACATACGGTATGTATGAGCAGTCGCGCATATGCTCTTGTAGTAGCTGGAGGGCGATCCAAGCACCGCGTGCGAATTTATTCAAGCGACCGTATGACAAGGTAGTTAATATATTGTTGTCTTCAATTGCTCTCTGCCGCGCATCCAGTGGTGTGCGCTGGGCCTAAGTGTATGGTACTTGCCACAGATATAGATTTACATGATAACGCAAGTATCCCGATTTGTATTGAAACCAAGCGTGCTGAATTTTTAATAAATTTTTAACACCTACTGTGACGTCACAGCCGAAATTTAGTGATGGGAAATCCAAACCGATTCAAAGACACCGATGCCGCCGATGCCCCTCCGCCCGCTACGATTTTCTCGAGCGATTATTTCGCTCATACTCATATTTTTTATATCTGTGGTCCCGCTCGCTTACAAATTAGCGGCGACGAAACCTTGACGCTTGGTCGGGGTTCGGACACGCGAAGTACATGCATTTGCGTGATCTATGTAAATCTATATCTGTGGTACTTGCCCTCGCAGAACGGCGGGTGCGGCGGCGGCGCTGCGTCGTCGTCGTGCCGCGCGAGCGCGCGCAGTTGCAGCGTGTAAGCGCGCGCACCGCCGCTCGCCACTCCCGCGCCCGGTCCGCCCGCAAATGTTGCGTATGGACTTATCTCGTATACATCTGATAATATTTAATAAATAATAATAATTTACCTCTTTTGACTGCCCACTCCTGGGCACGGGCCTCCCCTCACTACGAGAGGGATTACAATTTAACTTTGAACTTACAATTTGACTCAAATTACAAGCCATAATCCACCACGCCGAGATTCCACGTTTCTTTCGAAAATTGTGTTTGATGATTTTGTGATGTTTTCATTCACCGTAAGCGAGTGATAATCAAATTGTAGAAATTATTATTGACACATAGATATCGAAAAACCCAGAGGTGCGAGCCGGGGCTTGACCCCAGGACCTGGTGCCGGCAAGACGCGAGCTTAATCAATCGGCTCTCACTGCTTACATTTGATGATAATTAAGATAATATATAAAATACCGGAGCACGTGTGTTCGTAATTTTTCTCCTCCTTTACCGGATTGACCGATTTGGTGATATTTTTTTATACTTACTTACTTGGGATCACTTGGTTAATGTAGATTTTGAAATATACATGTATGATTTCTTATTTTATTATAAAATAAGAAATTTTAGGTAGGTAGTTATATCATAAAAGCTTAGAAAATGTGAATTGGATGACAAAAAAGTTAGCATCAACGACAAAAAACTATCAACTCGTCAGTATAAATCCCTTGGGTTCTCGCGGCAGGCACGATCTCTCATTCAATTTGTTTAAAAAGCTAACTTTCACCAACTAAAACATTAAACGCTGAATCCCTTGAGTAAGTGCCCTGAAAGTCAGTAAAACGTTCTTGAAGAAGTCATGGTCTTTGATAAAGGCCTTCATAATTAATTTGCTTGAGGGCGTTCGACAGTATTTTAGGTACCTAAGTATTACAATAAGCTCAGGAATACAAGGAAGCCAGTAAAGTTATTTTCATTACTCATACTCTGAAAGTAGGTCTGAAGTTGCCTGAGGAGCGGGTTGAAAGTAATACTTTTCCGGCCCGGGAGAATCGCTTTCAACTGACAGCTGTCAAATTATGAAAAAAAAACTAGTTCCATTTTCAAACTTTTTATACCGTCACTCAATTACAGCACGATGTAAAATTGAAATAACATAAAGTTAAGTATTAATTAAAGAATATATATTTTTAAATGACTTAATTATAATTAAGTTTCAACAATTTCTTTAAAATAACATAGATTTGGGCAAAATATTTAAAGATGAAAATGAAAAATAATGGCTAAATAATTAAGTTGGCCGGCCAACGAAAAAAAAACAAGATTGGCAGCAGATATTTTTTTTCTTTTTCGTGTTGTAGAGTATTGTTCATACTTCCTTGTATTATTTCTTTAGCCAATTCCTGTTTTTATTTTTACTTTTCTTGTATTCGTAATGAAAAGCACAGTGTTTACCTCGGGTGAAAGACTTATTTAGTCCCGAGACGGGGTTTGGCGCCCGAGCGTAGCGAGGGCGCTAATAGTTCGAGGGTCACTTTCACCACTCGTGTAACAATGTACTATTACGTAAGTTTGCCCAGGTAATGAATATTCGTGCGGACAAATGAACAAGTTTATGCACATCCAGCTATATAGGGGCCCAAATCTCGCTCGTCTTGCACCGGCTCGCAATACGACAGTTTTGTTAGTATCCCGTAGTCCACTAACCACACTACCGACTGATTTTTACTATAAATCGGTCGGCACAGGTGGGCTAGTTCGATGGTCCCCAATAATACCCACGTTTGGAGGCTGCGGAGGTATGTGTAGGGTTAAAAATTACTAACGGAAGTCGACGGAATTATGCAAAGGACAAACTTAGCGTCTGATATTTGTATATTACCTGGTGGGTCTGGGGGCAGCTTAGTCGCCTGGTGCGGAGGTGCCCTGTAGGTCCCACATGATGGCTTTTCAGCACTCGTAGACACTCGGGCCACGGGACCGTCTGACCTATAGATGGCAAGAAAATAACTGATTCTAACCTTGTGTAATCTATATTTTTTTTCCTGCTAGGATTTGATATGAGATTTTTTTTTTATACTTATATTCATTTCTAATCGACCCTGATTACCATTATTTATACGGCACCATCTAGTAAGTATTGTCAAATAATTCATTTAAAGAGAACGCCTCATTCGGAAATCTGTTATTTGTTAACAAATTGTAATGAGTTTTCAATTCTATATGATCTCGCATATTGTATGAAAAATTGTACACTTCTCATTTGAATAGAGCATTCTTATGATAGTGTATAAAAATCCTTACATTTGATATCCCAACGCGCGCGTATTGACGCGAAAGACGGATGCTGCGTCTGCGAAATTCTCCGGACAATTTAAAAGACGTAATCTAGTCACTGTACTCTGTGTTATTTGGGTCGCGTTAGCTCGAATACTTTATGAATATCACTACTTATTTATTTATTTATTTATTTATTATACACATACTCCCGAGTATATACTCGTACAATTTACCAAAATGTATCACACGTCGATCGTAAAATAAGTTAACGAGTGCCTGTTGACGCACTAACGACCCTCCCGATTATTTTTATGAGCTGCCGTATATTACGTCAGCTATTGTTCATGAGCTTTTAATTTTTGGGTAATTAATGAATATGGATAAAATATTATTTTATATTTTGTTTTATATTGTATTATGTAGGGAGGACAATTTTAGGAAACTTATAATCTAAGCGCAAGTTTTTGATCTTTACGAGACGTAACCAAATTGCAAAATAAAAATCATCAAAGTCAATAAGCAATGATGGATCAATATAATGTAAGTATATAAATGATATAAATGATAGACAGCAGACTGATTGTTGACAAAAAACATACCTAAAATCCATACATACAGAGAATTTGAGAGAAATGTAAAATCATCAAGGTAGAATAATTATAGACCACGAGGTAGAAAAAAAAAAGTTTTTTTGAAGTTTGTGAAATTACGCTAGTTACCGCAATTAACCTGTTGCGCACTGTTGTACAGCCAAATTTGGACACTGGTATAAGTCCCAATGTATGTAATAGAAATTGAAAATAAAGATAAGGGTTTTTTAACAAAGTAGTTAAATCAAGTTTCTTATAAGAATATCCAAATCTACTTTTGCGCGACAACCCTCTTGGTTTGAAGTCTTCTTTATGATTGGCATGTTTGCTCTAACGAAGGTATTATTTTGAAAACTTAAAAAATATATTTGTGTCATTCCTTCTTGGCCTACAATCGTCGACGCTCGAAACTCGAGGTGATGAGTGAAAAGGGTCGATGGAGCGCAATTGTCGGCGAGGGCCCTTGTGTCAGCGCCTTGTCGCGTACAGATCACGACTGCTAACGATCCGGCTTTATTTCTACTTCCATTTTTCCTCTGTTCAGCTTAATGATGTAGGCATGAACGCTATGTGTGACGTGTAAGCGATATCGAAAGGGATAGAAGTCGTATTATTTGAATTGATTGAGGGCTCTCAATACACTCGTGTCAACACCTTTTCGAATTGTGATTGATTGACACGAGTCAAATATCTCTCGAAAAGAAATCTTCTTAGGCGCAGGAGGTACCTATCTAACAAAATTATTGAGAGTACGTATCATAAAATTTTGGAAACCTTATCCCATGAATATCGTTATCACTTGACTACAATTCATCTACCGGACTTAAGAGTTTATTTTCATATTATAACGACATGTTAAAACAGAAGTGCCATAGAGTTGAAAAAAGTGAATTTTATCTGATCTGAAAAAAAATCCTACCTTTTCCTTCTGAGCAGGATCGCTAATATTGTTAATGCAGCCAATGATAGCGCGGCGCACAGGGCTAACAGTAAAGCCAGTTCTCCCGCGGTTGCTGGGAATGGGGCATCTACTTCCTCTGCCAAACCACCCTCTGCTATAGCTGTGGTAAACTCGTATACTTCACGAGTCCATCCCGCTTCGTTGGAGGCGCGGGCGGCTACACGGTAACGGGACCCGGGTAATAAGCCTGTGAGAAGACGACCTTGTTAAAGTCAGTGACATTAAATTACGTTGAATTCTTCAGAAGAAAATAAATACGGTTTCTGCATACAACTAGGCTTCTTTCCGGTGTAGACACATTGTATTTTTAATAGCAAGATAGTAGATAATTAAAGATACCTAAGCCTAAACAACATACTTAGCTAAGACTTACCACTTAAAATGACTTCACCACCAACAGCCACGTCCCTGACACCAGCGACCCCTGATCCCAACCATTCCAGTTTTAAAGCCACCGGGCCACACCCTCCGTCACTCCATGCGCTCGTGTCGAAGCTGGCATGTGTCGCATTTGTTCTGATCCATCTAGAATCGGGTGGGGCAGTGGGGGGACCACCGGATGTTCGGACAGCCAGTTCAGAACCTGAGGCTCCTCCTGCTGAGCCGTAAGCTCGGTAGGCAGAGCCACAACGAAGGCCAGTTAAGGCTACTGGGCCGGGAGTGACTGATTGTATACGCCATTCACCCTAAGGAAGAACCATGTGTTAAAGTTCGAACATCTGTTTAGAAGTCTGTTCAAAATTAGGAAATGCACCCTATATTTTTTTATCTACCCAGAAAATCTAGAAGGTTTTTGTATAATACCAGTGTGGCGGCAGATAAAACTGGAATATTGTTGAAATAGTTTGATGAGTCAATTACAATAAATTCATACCTCAGGTGAAGCCAGCCTCCAATGTATACTATAAACCTTAGCTATAGCATGCCCAGGTGTTCTCGGGGCTGGTCGCAATTCCAACTCTAGTTCCCTGGAGCGAGCCTCCAATAAGGCCAAGCTGGGTGGAGTAGGAGGTCGGAGAACCACAACTCGCCATGTCGCTGAGTCAGACCCATGAGGATTTTCAGCCACGCAGGTGTAGTTATCAGCGTGGGAGAGATCTAAACCTGATGAAAGAATATAAATTTGTAAACTCCCCTAAGTAACGTATGGTTGTGCAATTAGGCTTCTTTTTTTCTTACTTCTGATCAACAAAGCGTCTCCATCAAGATGGAACGGCGGTCTGGGATGCAAAGGGTTCCCGCCCCGTAACCACCGTTTTGAGGGAGGCGGAGCTCCCCCAACGACGCAGCGTAAGGACATGGAACCTCCAGCAGTTCCTACTGCTACTCCACCGAAAGATGAGATTCGAGCTGGTGCTGTATGGAAAATACAAGAAGACTACTAGCAACACTCGAGTAAGATAAAAATACATAATATCGAGATGATGTTTTGAATCCCAAGGTTAATGAAATGAGACAAATGTAAAATAAAAAGTATCAAATTCCGTATGACGATGTTGTTGAAATGAGTTAATTGAATCAACAAGGAGACGGCAGCTGTTTACGAACAATTTTATACAATCACTCAGAGACATCGCTCTTACAGAGCTAATGCAATTCAACCAAAATACCTGTTGCACTAGTCTGACAAGCCACTGTTGGAGATGGGGGTCCTTCACCAGCGGCCGTAGCCGCCCGCACCCAGGCTTCGTAAGTCCTGCCGGCTCTAAGACCACGCAACGGTTTCATGCACTCCACTGACCCACCCTCACCTTCAGCGCAAGCGTTAACTCTTGTCACATTCGGTTCTTGAGACCTGTTGAGTTTGGTTTTGATAAATACTGTGGGGACTTGATTTACGAGATAAGTTTCACCCAAAGACTACTATTGTATGGTTTCACCCGCAGAATTAGGGCCTAGAAGATGACGATGATAATAAGTAGGTACCAATAAAATCCCCATGGGTATATTAACAACCCATGAACAAATAATTGGCCTTCTGCGTTTTGAACGACTCTGTGAAAGAGGAAGGAAAATTAAGGAAGTATCCACTTATTACAGACTACAAATAGTTTCATCAGAACATCATGGTACAAAACAGAACAATTCAAAGCAACAAAGCGGTAAGTGTTGGCTCAATTGGAGCGAGTATTAAAGTTTGATTACTGTGCAACTTTGCTTATTCCCCGTCAGACGGATACGAAGTGGTATAAACTATCCTTTATCGTGATGAAACTACTTAATTGGCTAAGTTTAATGTAGAACATAAAGATATGTATAATGTTTTATTTTTGGATTATTATCTACCTTTATTTCATTTTTATTTATCTTTTGCTTCATAAATAGTAACTGACAAACAACGCACAGCCTAAACCTGTAGGGTCCATAAGCATGAAAATTTGCACAGAAATTCCTTATATAACGTAGACAGGTGAAGATCAAGAAAGGATTTTTGAAAATTCATTCCATAAGGGTAGGTTAAATAGGGAATGACAATTTGTATGTAAATTCCATAGACACACGGCAATAAAATTTAAAATGTTGTAATATAAACTTACCCGGACAAATCCTTGACATAAAGCGAATAGTACGTCAATTTGCCGTTAGGTTCCGGTGGCGGCAGCCATGAGGCCCTGAGCGACCTTTCGCCAAGAGCTATCAGTTTCATGCCGCCCGGGGCGCTTGGCACTGCGAATATCAATAAAACATTATAAAGCGGTGAACGAGAAATAATAGCAAGATTCTGCTAGTTTTATGAACCGGCTGTAGGTCGTGTGAAACATCTGTGAGGAAGAAATATTCTGTCGACCGAAGCTCGGGGTAAAGATTGGTCAATACCTAAATGCTTACTCAACAAAATATTTTACTAATATAGACTTTTATCACTTGCATAAAACTATTAACTTTTAAAACTGTCGATGATTGTAGGTAGATACGTACTTTGAACACAGAACTGAATCACTTAAAAACTTAACAAAGAACAAACAAATAGAATTGGTTCATACGTCCTAGAACTACGATGCGATTATTGTTTATTAGAGTTACTTTATATTGTTAGGAGGAAGGAAATAGCGACTCTTTTACGAACCATCCTCATCAGTCCTGCAGATTTGTGGCGCTGACAGCGGGCCGTCGCCGGCTGCATTGTGCGCCCGTACTCGTATCTCATACTCAACGTAGGAAGGCAGCCGGAGTACCGTCGCCTCCTCGCCCTAGCATCAAATTCCATGAAAGCGAACGCAATACTACAGCCACAGAACCGATCGTGTTACCTTAATCGCAAACGTGCCCCGAATTGAGCGACGTTTTATATTATCTAATTTCGATACTTAATGGATCTTGTGAAGTGGGTGTCAAATTTATTCCAAGAGAATATTTATGAAGCTAGCTTTTATAAAATAAATAATTATAATGTGAATAGTTCTAAATGTCCCTAAAGTCTGGGACACTTCAGTCAATCCAGCTATTCAGAAATTTACGGAAAGAAATGAAGCGGTTTGGAAAGTACTCACAAATAAATAATGTACTTAGTTAACTAACTTACAAACTCTAACGATATTTTTTTTTATATTACAGGGTAGTATAATTCGTTAATTTCACGAAGACGCATGCTGTGAATCTTATGACACCTAGCATTTGGGTCAATTTGCAATAATCCATGCGTCTTCGTGAAATGAACGCACTGTACCAGGGAGGTGAAAATCTAAATCTAATCCCTATAACAAAATGATTTACAACCTATGAAGTCAAAAGCGTAAGGATGAAATCCACTGACCTGTACCCGAAGATGCGCGTCTTTAGTTGGATACAAAGGATCAGCGTCCCGCCTTGTGTATTGCAGTGTATAATGCGTTATGAGTCCACCCCTCATGTCCATGGAGGGGGGACGCCACGACACTCGGAGGGAAGAGGAGCTGCTTGAAATACACGCTACTCCTTCAGGACTACCGGTCGGGGCTGATTAAGGAGAAAATATTGTACATGCATTGATTCCTATTTTTCCTTAATCTGAGGCAAGTTCCTAGACAATTTAGGTTTACTCTGGGATTTATAGTAAGTCAAATCTCAGTGTTTTCGTTAACCATTGGGAATGCATGGTCTGCTTATATTACCATGTCATCTAAAATTATGTTTGAGAACTTATTATTATATCATTCATAATTTGAAGAATAAATGAAAAGTTTTCCTATATACAAGTAAGTAGAGCACTTTTTTCTACGACTGTTGGCAAAGAATTTCGATACATTCGCCGGACGTTAGTTTCCAATTTCCTACCTTACTGTGCCACAGTTACGAACTTTTATTCGCATGAAGAAATAAAAATGAAACAAACGCAGAATACAAAAGTGTCATCAATTTGTACTGAATCGTTTGACCTAGATCCGGAGGCCACAGTACAATTAAGCCATTTTGCATTTCGATGGGGAAATTTACGATCGTCGCTTCACGTCGATAGCCCCTCAGATATTTGCGCCACTATCACTCGCTGGCGCCTTAGTAGTTTCCACCAAGTTTCTGCAGCACCATTCGATAAGTACTTTTATTCCTCAACTGTGAGATATTTATGCATTCCATGCTGACCGTTGAAAAGTTTGGTTGTTTACATAGCGAAAGAGTGAACTGATTTATAACTGGGTCTTAATGATATAACTTTTTACTGTTAAGGGTTTTAGAAAGCAAAAGCTATTTCGATAGATTACGCTTTGCCGTTATCGCGTAATATAACGGCACTATCCGTTATATTACGCGATCAAGACGATTTCGTTTTTTTCTATATATTTTTTAGACGGATAATGGGCTCTATTGGTTACCCAGTTACTGTAAAATGTATGGAAATTAACGGTGTCACCGCGGACTTGTGAATGACCTATGAAAAAAAAAACAATGAATTATAAAAATAACCATCTTGTTACTCACGTGACTCCAAAGTGTGTCGGTAATGCGGAGGTGATAAGGGCCCAGTGCCGGCTGCATTGTAGGCCCTCACTGTCACTCCGTACCTCGTGGCAGCCTTCAGACCTCTTAGCGTTGTACTGGTTGCATCAGCACTAGCCCCGCTCTCAGACCCAGGGATCTCGCCCAGATTCCCTTTGCCCTCTTCTGACACCTCCCACCAGCGGATCGTGTACCCTAGGAGAGTACCGTGCCAGCTCTCTCTAGGGGGAGGCTGTTGGGGTTAAACTAAACTATAGCTTGTATAGTCGGTTAGGTGTATTTAATCTTATTACGGTGGGTACCAATAATATCGCGCATTATTACAATTAGACCTTACATAAGTGGAAATATGGTAATCAACGACGTGAGTAACTAATATAAACGATCAAACAAACATGCCTTTGAGTGCCTTTCAAGTGTAACCAAATACATCTTCCACTGAACACACCGTTCTCTATAGCCTAATAAAATAACCCGAGTATAAAGATGTTAGTATTTCAGATCCGTATACAGAAATAACAGACTTACCTGCCATGTGACATGTAGCTCACGGGCTCTCAGCGCCCGTACAGTGATATCGCGGGGCGCTCCGCCTGGCGCTGATAAAAAATAACACACCTTTGTGACAGGAACCCCCGACATAGCAACTAACCTTAACTCCATGAAATAGAGTTTCAAGTTGTGTGGCATGGTGGCGTGCTGTTTTATTTATCCGTTAAGCAAACCAGAATCACATTCTGTAGCATAGATCTATATAGATACACGCATTTGCGAGACTTCCTGAGGATATTGCCACGCTTTTTCTAATGGATGGAGAGACGAGTGAACAGAGGCAAAGCCGGAAACTTTTGTTCAAGAGTGCGGAGTTAAACACTGGTTAGTATGTGGCCTAACGAGAATATAAGTATTGCTACATAATCTTTACAAAAATGTGAAATATATACTAAATACTACGAAAATATAATTGCACCCTAACAAAAAAAAACAGATTATCCGTATACAGGATCTAATTTAGTTTTAAAGTTTTAAACCCGTAAACCTCATTATACGCGTGGATGTAACTATCACCATATCTTAAGTAGCGTAACCAGAATATGGGAGGTGTAATATTTACGAACGCGTCACCGGCTTCCTATGCGGATGCATAACTAATGAACGAGGGAGAAGTATTTTAGATTTTAATAATAAATAGCGCCAGACTGACACACCTACTTTACAGACCTAAACTAAGCAACCTTGTGCTATGGTTACCGTACAATGGACTGGGGGCGATCCCAGTGACACCCAGACCTGGACAAATTACGAAAAGGCCATTTCCGAAATTTGCCCCGGCGGGATTCGTACCCGCAACCCCTCGGTGCAGTGACCCGAGAGGCCTACGCTCAAACTACTGCGCCAAGCGGTCGTGGTAATACTTAACTTACAGAAGTTTGTAAGTACGCACGTTTGTTTTCAGAAGTCAAATATTCCAAGCTACAGCTTGGATTACTAAACGCAGCTATAATAGGAACGTACTTAAGTCGATCTTCTGACTGATTGACTGTAGTCAATTGACTTCAGCTCGACAGATGTGGTCTCTCACCCTTTTGCAGAAGATCGACTTAAGTACGTTCCTATTATATCTGCGTTTAGTACTATGAGTGCGAGAGACCGAATCTCAACAACATACAAAACAAATTTGCAAAATTTATATATATATAGGTTGAAACAGAAACTTTTTTGTTCAACACTTAACTATGTAATTCTAAAACTATCAGCTTTGGAGGAAACTTGAAAAACAAAAGGTGTTATAGGAATACAGCTGTTGACAGATTTCATAAGTCTACGAAACCTTTAGTAGGTACTTCAACTGGCCCACAAAGCCGATAGTTTTAGATTTACAAAGTAAAGTTGCAAAAAAAATTATACCCTCTCTGTTTCACCTAGTATATAACAAAGTTGGCAAACAAGCGTACGACTCGCCTGATGTTAAGCAGTTACCGAAGATTATATATGCTATGCAATACCAAAGGTATTTCTCGCATGTTGCCGACCTAAAGGGCAGTGGCACAGAGGGGGGAGAAGAGAACCCACTCCTCCCGTTGGACTCCGGTCTCTATCGGTCGGAATAATAATGACTTACCTTCTTCTCTGGTAGTGAAGTGCAGTGGAGTAGTATAAGGCGAGGCGCCCACATCGTTGTAGGCAGCCATCCTGAGCGCATAGCGAGTATCTGGAGACAGGCCGGCGATGGAGGCCCCGGCGCGCCCTGGACCTTCCGACCTGTTGTAAAATATTGCATCTTATATAATCTGCTATGAAGAAAAAAAGGTACCTAAAATACCTTAATAGGATTTCCAATCCAACTATAAACCATCTACAATGGCATTATAAACCACTTTTCAGATCATATTGTAAAATGATTGAAGAATATAAAATTTTCTAGAAAGTCTCTAAACCCGTTGCACAATCACATGAAATCAATGCATAAGTACCTATAAACTCTTATATGAATGGGAATGGAATCTAGAAGCGCGTTCGTTTTCGCCCCAGAAATGCCGCTTTTAGGTCACTTTACGTGTCGGCGATTCGCAAAAGGCAATTTCCATAATATAGGTACCACCACAAAATTCTCCACTTTGAAAGCAAAGTTAACGAGGAGTTCATAGCGCCTGTGCAAGTCAACAGAGCTACTTTCTACTGGAAGTGACCGTCCTTCAGAATGTCCTTCAAAACTTTATTGTATAGACACTGCTTATTATATTAGTAGTTTAGTAATTATTAATTTGCACCAAACGGCACGATTTTAAAATAAACAGAAACCTTCTTCCATGTCGTGTGCGAGACAGCGCTAAGTCTCCTAAATGTGCTAGCTGGCAAGAGTTAAGGCCACTTGATTGACCTCTGCGGGATTTATTTAGTTCCTACCAATGCGCGCAGAAAATAGGCTGTGTTTTGTTTGTCTGTTATTTTGTGCAGTTACTAAAATAGTTTATGCTTAAATTAATATTAATTAATTGTTTGCCTGATGTAAGGAGATTGTATCAAATGATAAGCTCAATATTATACAATTTACGGAACAATTTTTGAAACTTATAAAAACACGAGTTCGATACATAATAAACCTTTCGGGGTGTAAACATACAAATTTAGTTAAAACCAAAGCCTTCTCTTTCGCAACAAGACGTTAATAAAAGGAGATTAACTTTGGCGAAATTAAATGAAAAAGTAATTGGAGCAGTCTAGATTTTTGCGTAGAGTCGGTTACGTAAAGGTATTATACAATTTAAGTGCTCCCAACTGACCTAAAAAGCTGCTATACAGTCTGTACTTATTCTCAATTTGAGCTATCTTGGCAGTTTTAACCGTGTATACTGTTATTTTTTAAAGATGCTGAAACTATTTAACTATGGTCGCAACGAATTGTTTTCTAAACAAAACTGCCTTTAATACATACGAACGAATACATATTTAATTAAATTCTTTTCATATTTATTTTAACCTACCTGTGGTCAGAAACTATTTGTATGTGTTATGGTAGTGTTACCAATGTGTTTCTTCTATTAATTCGGAAAATGATAATCATGTCTTTAGTTAATGTAACACTATAGATATTGCGACTATATGACTAAACATTCCTGGATAGAGTTGACGCTTGGAAATTATCATATTCATAAGTCAGTGCAAACTTACGAGATATGAAGCAAATCCGAGTTAGCCAGCTCAAGCTAGAGAGGGGGTTGGGAGATTAGGAGGTATAATCAGTTACTACTCCAACTTAATGTTACAACTTTTTTTAAAGAATATGGTCGGGAAACTAGCGTACGACTTGCCTAATGTTAAGGAGTGCCTGCAATAGCAAGCGTCTATAGGCCAAAGGCATCTGAAGGAGAGTGGGACCAAAGAAGAGAGTGGGTTACACTTCCGGCTCTTTATCTCCGGCTGTTTCTTTATTGCAAGTAGTTAAGCCTATCGTACCTGAAAGATTGCAACGCAACATAGCAAAAAGAAAAATGAATTACATCCATCTGTCCGTCGTAAAGTGTGAGTAGGTATGTACACCTCACTAAACTAGTTTTCTAATTTAAATACCTAAATTGAGTGAGTGAGATTTGATTAGTATTTACTTATATAGTGACAATGGTGTTGCCTGCTTACATTCTGTTCTCTCTCTGGTCATTCTGTTCTGTTCTGTCTCAGTAGAAGTAGCATTCCAAACCTGTGGTAGATTCTGACTATTCATAAATGCTTTGTTGGCTTACATTAATAAAAAAACATTTTGAGATTGAGTTTAAGTTTAATTTGAAAGACGTTCTGCTGGATGCTGCCTCTATACCCCACATGAAGCCGTGAAATTAACCTGTTCCAATTTTTATATCAAACGATATATACCAGTCATAATATAACTCGGCCAATAAAATTAATTACAAACTCACGCGATGTGAAGCAAATCCGAATTGGCTAGCGTTAAGTTGAGGACGTCCGGAGAGTCCCACGCGTCGAGTAGAGCGGGTAGCGGGGCGTCGAGCGGTGCGTTTGACAGGTCGCGCGTCAGTGCGCGGTATTGCAGCGAGTAGTGTGAGACCAGCGCTCCTCGCGCGACCCGCCAGGTCACTCGAGCTTTACGGGACCACACTTCTGAGACTCGAACCTCTTCTGGTACACTGGGACGTTCTGTATACGAGATGGTTCATTGGAATTTTAGAAAATATTACCAATACCTTAATTAAGAGGTACACAACGTTCATGCCATAAATTGCCAAATATTTGCTCTTAGGACATTGTAAAAAATATAATATTATTTAATTTTATGTAGCGACTACATGTGTCTTTGTGGAGTAAACTTTATTAACATGTGCCCAGCACAAGTTATTTAAGAATCGTGTTAGTAGGTAGAATTACTCTCCCACATAATAAGCACTAAATCGAATACAAGACCAATGAACACATAGTTATTAAATAAACAGATACTTATATCATTTCAAAATTATTTATCTCCAATTACACCTAGCCTTATCATTCCGTTGCCATATAAAGTGCCATCCTAGGTAAGTAAGTGCAGTAATGTGTCATGAATAAATTGGTGTAATGTCAGAGGCGAGGTCAGTAGCGGACCGTATTCACATTATGTCGTACGCTACTCATTACGCTTTATGGCCCCGCGGTGGCGGTGGCTGGATTGCATGACCGTTCGGATGTCCGGATGCAAAGAGCATTGTTCTCTTTGCGATGCGGAATTTCTACAAAAAAAACTAAATGCCTATTTTATTTAATAATTAAAATGGTAATTTTATTTCAATTTTGGACCTCCGTTTTCATTAATATTAATTTCGTTATTCAATCATTTAAATCAACGTCTACAGAGTCACTTTATTAGAAAAGTAAAATAATATTTATAGTAGAGTCTTTAGACTATAGATTGTATTTTTGCAAACATTTTCGCTGTGTTAGAGACGGGAGGACGTTTATATGGGCTACATAATGAGGTTCATTTGAAACGCCAGTAGTCGCAAATTATCCTTTATAGCACAATGAATATGCATGACCGCATGGTCTATCCATCTAGTCCGGAACGAGATAACAAAGCCGTAAGAACTAACATTAATTGCGAGCTGAAAATTATGGAGCATTCAAGAACACTCAAGAACATTCAAGAAACAACGTCAGTTTTTAATTGATTTCAAAAAAGGAAGATGTTCAGAATTTTACCTCAATGTTTATTTATTTCATTTTATAGGGATGTAGGGTTGGTATTTTTGGAAATTATTTTTACCATTGGTAACCCGATCTTACCTTTAACGAAAAGCCTGTATATTAACTCATCGCTGCCATACAAGTTTCGTGCTTGGCACCTGTATTCCCCAGCGTGTTCGGGACCCGCGTGGTTTATGGTCACCTCGGACGTCATCACTCCACTGCTCGTCTCCCTAGCTTCCACTCCACCGGAACCGCTAGGAAATATTACCTTCTAGTTAGTTCTGTCCCCGCGAAAAAAATCCAAGCACCAAGACGTAAAGAAATACTACCAAAATTAAAGTCCTCAGGTCTCATAAGGTTTTATTAACGTAATCTGCCTTACCTTTTCCCATTATTTGGGGCGAAGTAAGGTTTTTCCATCCATTCATTGCGCTTTCGCATCATACTCACATCCACTTCAACCTCGTTCATATCACTCTTAATACAACATGCAAGAAGTATATGACCAAAAGAGTGATGAATAATATTCATCACTCTTTTAGTCATATACTTCTCATCGCTTCTCATCACGTGCCCAAACCATTCCAACCTCCTACATCTTACTTTAGTCTTTAGTTTTTAACTAACAAAAATGTAAATAATAATGTAAATGTAATGTCTGTCCGTGGTGTGCCTTATTTAACGCCAATCCTGAAGCAAAATCTCCTATAATATCGAGAGGAGCTGTCGACGGTAATGAGGTTAGTCTGCAGCGTCCACAGGGCTATTGCATGTATAGCAAACTGTTGTTAGGCGCAGATTTCACGGAAAAATAAATAAATATTGCCAGACTGACACATCAACTGTATGGTCCCAAACTAAGCAACGTTTGTACTATGGGTACCGTACAATGGACTGGGGGCGATCCCAATGACACCCAGACTTGGCCAAAATACGAAAAGGATATTTCCGAAATTTGCCCCGGCGGGAATCGATCCCGCAACCACCATGTGCAATGAGCCGAGTGGCCTACGCTCGAAGTTCGAACCACTGCGCCAAACGGTCGTCAAATAAAATTTAATATACCTAGACTTTTTATTCAAAATCACTTACAAATGAATTTATTTTAGTCATTACGGGTATTATAGAAATAACAGAATACGGAAATATACAAAAAACATAGCGGCCTTTGATGCAGAAATAAAATAAACGGAGCAAAATCTCAAAACGAAATGAGCCGCAGGGTGTCCATTACACAATATTTACAGTACACAGTAAATTGTATTCAGACATTCATGTTATTTGGAATCGTCATAAATACTAGACAACCCATATCGAAATAGGAAATTGGACTGTCAAGGCTGACGAGATGATATCTTTTAATTTAAAGTCTTGCATCTTTAGAGCCGTATTAATAAATCGATTTCAAGTCTGAGAACGTTCTTGAGTACGCTTTTGACAGGTCATTTTGTACTGGTATAACATAAGAACATTTCCAAGATCGCTCTCAGACTTGAGATCGATTTATTAGTAGGTACCTACGTACCTTAGACTAGGCATCATTTTAGTTTTAAAGACGATTATAGGCAACAGAAGGACTTGTACCCAGAGCCATAAAAAAATAATAGATTTTAGGGATATTGAGGGAATTTAAAAGTCTGCTATTTGCCAGGACCCGTACGTAAAAAAATCACGAACTGCCACTAAAAATTCAATATTTCAGAATTTACAAAATCATTCACCCGGTCACCCTGTCTGGGTGCCACTGGGATCGGCCCCAGTCCATTGTACGGTACCCATAGTACGAGCGTTGTTTAGTTTGGGACCATACAGTTGGTGTTTCTGTCTGGTGATATTTATTTAAGATTAGACTCATTGGTGCTTTTTCACTTATAGATAGACATAATTCAATTGTGCGTTTTATGTAGTTCAAGTGTAATATACTCTTACTGTAACGCCAATGGCCTGGAGTCGTGCGTCCAGTGGATATGTATCTCTGGCTCTCCTCTGACAGTGCAAGCCAGTCGAGCTGTAGATCCGCGCACAACCCAACGAGTTTCTCCACTACCACTTCTACTCAGTCTTGGTGGTTCTAACAAGGCAAGGAAGTTTTAAATAGTAAGGTTTATTTTGGACATCTGGGTTATGAAAACAATTGGAACAGGCTTTAAAACCTAGATACTAAGATTTTAGGATATAATTAATATGAACGCTAGCATAATAATAAAAAAAGATTTTATTAAATTCTACCAAAAACATGAAAAATGCATCATTGTCATCTCCCACTTACCTCTAATATCCAAATAGAAGGAATGATGTAGGAAAGAGTGCTGAGCCCGAGCCGTGCACCGGTACCAGCCCTCGTGCTCCGGAGTTGCTGTTCTGAGCCATATCGTACCATCGGACAATACCGATCCTCCGCTCGCGTCCGTCGCCTCCGACTGACCCCATAACACATGACGCCAATTGTTGCCATCTGGATCACAATTTATTTCACATATTTTTATGTCGATTCTGATAGAGCCCTAAAGACATTTAATACCTAAGATAGCATTGGTATATTTATAGGTACCTGCGGAATACTCCCAAGAGATCCTCGGTGTGGGCTGTCCTTTCGCTGAGCACGGCAACAGAAGTGCCGCGCCGGCTGATACTGAAGTGTTCTGTGCCCGCCATACCCATGTAGGTGACTCTGTGCGGAAAGACTGTTTTATATGTTACGCTGCTCCGGTCACAAGTGTAGATAGCTTTTATTATAAAGGAATTTGCACTCTATAATTAAAACTAATGAGTCCCTAATCAAGCACAAAGTAAGTTTACAGTATCGATAAATTCAGTAAACAATAAATACCTTTGACAATCAATGATGCACCGTGACTCACTGTACCAAAGTCGTTAGTTGCCCGGCAAGTGTAATCTCCAGTATGAGCCGAAGTTAGATCATGTATTATCAGGATGGTGAAGAAATCCACATTCTTTTGTTCTACCTGATAATAACAAGCGAAATATAAAACTACCTACAATATAACTAACTATAATTAACTTATATAATTCAATTCCTGTGGCTTATTGTATCTCAACTTACCTTGAGTGTTGATGGTATAGGCAAATTATCCTTATGCCATGTAAATTGAATAGGCTTATCCCCAGACACCAAACTACAAGTAGCCTGAGTACTACCTCCAACTTCCAATTCTTCAGGAAATTGGAATGGAGCTACCTTCGGTGGCTCTGTTAACAAACATGCCGAAATTTAACTTCTTGCATGAAATAAGCTGTTTAAAAGTCACAATTTAGAAACTTACTGTGTACTTCGACGCGAACTGTTCTACGCGCAAGTTCGCCGCTCTCAGCACGAACTTCGCAAGTATAGCTCCCCGCTAAAGCACTTCTGACAGAATTCAGTCTCAAAACTCCTCTATCATCAGCGGATTCTATTCCGCTTTCTACTAGAGAACCATCTTCACGACGCCATACTACTTCTCTGAAACAATAAATAATTAGGTATTTAATTTAAATTTCAATGTTAACTTCCCGAGATTATGATTCCATTTACAAAACGTACATCTCACCGTATACTTACTTTATAGGGTATCCCGAATAGGGACAATATATTATTAAATCTGTATCAGTCTTTACGTGTATCGCTGGTAAATATCGAATGTTTGGTGGTCCTGTAAAATAAACTTGATTAACAATCTGAACTGATCTGATAATCAGCTGAGCTATGGAAGGAGAGTCTATAGAAAAGTTACCATAAACGTTCAATCGTGCTTGATGCGCGTGCGATCCACGAGAATTAGTGGCGTTACATCCATATCTACCGCCTTCATCTGCCGTCCTAATAGTTACGCTAAGCGTAGATACTATGGTCCCTTCTTCATTGCCAGGCACTGCTTCTGCTCTGGTATTAACACTATACCTACAAACACCAGCAAAAAATTACACGCGAATTAGGACTTTCAAAAATAATAATATAGTTTAAAATTGTACTTGTCTGGTGCAGCAGGCAACGGCCTATCATCCAGTGTCCATAGAATCCGAGGTGATGGAACACCGTTTGCTGCACACCTCAGAGCTATGCTTTGTCCTATTCTAGTTACCACTTCACTGAACGTCGACACCAATCGTGGCGGCCTGTCTGAAATCAGGTTTGAGGGTTAACGGTTGCTTGTGTTTTTATTTAAGAAAGGAACAATTAAAGTAATCTTTAGTTGTTACCAGCTATGATTAGCTCGGCGCCTGATACAGCGGAGTCTGTGTGATCGTGCGCAGTGCATTGATAAAGGCCTGAATGATGAGATCGTACTGGACCGAGCGAAAGTCTTGACTGAGGTGCGTGCAGTGGTCTCCCTTCGTGTTGCCAGCTCAAGGTGACCCCGCCACCACTGCCGCCGCGCACCGAACAGTTGAAGTGCCCAGACCCGCCTGTACCTATCATCTATAATAAGCAACGCTTATGACATCTACAAGTATAGCAATTACATAGCAAGTGAAATCCTATGTTTGTTAAGGAACGTTAATTTAGGAACAGTCACAGATGAATGGTGAGTTTCATCTATGATTTATTAATTTCAACCATACTTACGTAGGAAATACTAAAATTCTCTTGTGATCATTGACAGCAATAAGCACCCTAATTATAATCTAACAACTTACTAATGGATTCGGCGATACAGTGACGGTCAAAGGTTCATAAATGACCAGTTTTATGAGCACTCTTGAGGACGAGTCCGGATTCGTTGAGCAGGCGTATCTGGAGGCGTGGTGGGCTCTCGCATTGGTGATTACTAGCGCCCCGCCTCGGACTGTGCCGTCTGAGGAAATGGGTATCCAGGAACCACTTGCTTCTTGCTTCTGCCAGCTATCGATTGAATCATTGTAATTTGGTATGATAAATATTGTAAATCATGTAATCATGTTTTTTGGAATGGTGCTTTGATTTATTTCTATCCAGAAATATTTTGACAAGTAGAACTGAATAAAAAATCTTAACCTATAAAGATACTTACGTAACAGTATGTCCATTGAAATTTCGTAAAATGCACGGCAGCACAACACTATCTCCAGCCCGAGCCTCCACTGAACTCAGCTCTATATTTTCCAACCAGCTGCTGTCTATAGAAGAAATATAAAATTAAATAGATATTGTTTCAAGTGGCAACGCTCGCCTCATTAACGAGACAGCTCAGCCTGTCTGGGCTCGGCTTTTAAAACGTAATCGTGACTATACTTCGAGTTATATAATTGCGTACCTAATATTTATACGAGTATGTATAGAATATTTAATAAAACTGACGTATAATGTTTCAAAACATACTGAAACCACTAAATTGTTTTTCCACACAAAATTGTCAGAGCTAGTTGAGCACTTATATAATGTATATTGCCAAAGAAAATCATTCCTTTCAAGAGACAAACTTCCACATAATTGCTTTTACAGTTTAATGAACATAGGCTTTACCATCTCATTGATAATTTTAGACTCTGCATAATGCTTATCGCGGTATGTTAATCTATAATGCACAAAGCTAAGACTGACCGTCTGTCGTGAGTTTCAAAGGCGGGCTCGGCGTGTCGAGCGCAACGCATGAATATTCCGCCTGGATGTCCGCCTGAGTGAGGTCCGAGCTGAGCAGGAGACCCCCGGCGCCTATTACCCACCGTGATTCTGTAGCAAATACTATTTATTGTATGAAGATTGTCGGGAATAATCCACGTCATCATTTATAGTAGGACGTGTCACGCGGTCGTGATATTTCACAACATGACAAAATTCTTTCCATCTAAAGGTTGTCTGGAAGAGATCGCAGCCTGCATTAAGGCCGCCAAATGTGTTTTCATACTAATATTATAAAGAGGAAAACTTTGTTTGTTTGATTGTAATGAATAGGCTCCGAAACTACTGAACCGATTTGAAAAATTCTTTCACTGTTGGGAAGCTACACTATCCCCGGGTGACATAGGCTATAATATATTTTCAAAAAAATAGGGATCCTTACTAAAGCTTAAATAATGTAACCACAATGTACCCGTGCGAAGCCGGGGCGGGCCGCTAGTATTATATACAAGGTGACATAATGGGTATACTTTTTTTTTCAAAACTTAACTTTGTAATTCTAAAACCATCAGCTTTGGAGGGAACTTGAAAAACAAAAGAAGTTATAGGAATACAGCTGTTGACTGATTTCACAAGTCTACAAAACCTTTAGTACTTCAACTGTCCCACAAAGCCGATAGTTTGAGATTTACAAAGTTAAGTTGCAAAAAAAATAGTATACCCATTTTGTATCACCTAGTATAATGTTACTTAATGTCAAATTCGAACTCTGGTGTAGGTACAATTAAGAGTTATTCTATTATACGTGTATATTTATAGGTAGGTACTTTTATTTTCCATTGGTACTTGAAATTGCGGGTTGGAAACGACCTTTTATTAAATAGAACGTAGAACAAACACATTGGTAATGCACTGGCGAGTTCATTAAATTGACTTAATATTTTAACTGTATACCTAATCAATTTCACAGAGGCACTGCTGTGCCTTGCTTCCTTTATAAGTATATATAAAATCGATATCTCTCTAATCTCAGTCTCAGTTGAGTTCGCGTTCCGATCCGGTTGTGGATATAAGCAAAAAAATATGTAAAATTGACAATTTGTAAGTGACCCCGTAGGCCTAAACAAAATAAACGATTTGAATTTGAGTATCTGGGTATTGAATAGGTCTACTGAATGAGAATTACTTGCCTCCGCTTAAATACCCTGATGACAGAGGCAGTCCATCCTGCAGCCAGGTGATGTCCACTATCCCGACTTGAGGAGACACCTCGCAGCGCAGCACCACAGCCCCACCTACCTTCGCTGGGGTCAGCTGGCGAGCGGTGTGCGAGAGGGCATTGTCCTCCACTAAGGAAATCAACATTATGTTCTGATTGACGACCGCTTGGCGCAGTGGTTCGAGCGTAGGCCGCTCGGGTCACTGCATCGGGTGGTTGCGGGTTCGATTCCCGTCAGGGTAAATTTCGGATGTGGCCTTTTCGTAATTTTGGCCCCAGTCCATTGTACGGTACCCATAGTACAAGCGTTGCTTAGTTTTGGACCATACAGTTGGTGTGCTCGTCTGGCGATATTTATTATTTATTTATTTATTATTCACCCAAGTCATATTATCTGTTTTCCCTATATCCAATTTTTAGGGAAAATGCTTTATTTCCTTGTATGTACATGTTACGATATACCTAACCATTTCTTAGAAACGGGTTATGTACGTCATGGATCAACTCTCTTTCTTACAATATTTTTGATCACGTGACGTGTATACTTAAGAGTGTGGCCGTTTGTACATAGACTCACGTTATGTTCATTGGTGGTTAAGTTTTAACGAAAGAACTTTGTCTCTTAGTGACGAGTTTACCAACACACTAACGGCCCGTTAGGTTGATTATTGTTACCAGTATAACCGATCATTAGTTCCTGCTCTAACGGTACGTTAATTTGTTAGTGAACTCGTTTTAAGCTAAAAGCATATTTTAAAAAATAGATAAGTAGCTAGTTAAGAGTATAATAATGCCATTATTTCAATTTAACTCTGTTAAAATACATCAGATATTCGGTTTTCATTTTAATAAAGCGTAACCCAAGACGCATAACTAGTAACGCCGAAGAAATAACGAAACAAAAAAGAGATGGAATAATAAATAAAAGAATAATTGCGTTGGCTTTGTTTGTGAAGCCATCTTTAGCTCCTTCAGTTCCAAGCAATATCTTGAATTTTGCCTTTTGTGCGAATATTTATTATAATTTCGTGAAGCGCTATTGAGAATTGAGTAAGTAATTAGCAATACAAAGTGTGTTGAAAAAGAAAATAACAATAGAAGTCGAAGAGGGCGACTCTCGTTGAGTTTAAGAGGTATGGACTACCGAGATGAAATTCGTCTACATTAAAAAAACTCCAGTCAAGATGCGTCAGGTCGAAATCGTCTGACCCAAAAAATATACCTACCTATTCACAAGTTCAGGAGTCATCAAATTTTCTTAACATAATTTGCATTCTACATACCTTATCAAAGAGAATACAATACTACGTAAGAATACCTTATGACAATTGCTGCGTCTTTCTTCTTCTTTCTTTAAAAATATGGCCTACCCAGTTTGATAGGTATTTCGCCAGTGTCAAGTAACAAATAGAAATAACACACTACAATACAAAAATGTGACCGTCCACTTTGGAAAACCAAAATGGAGGCCTGATGTGCTGCGTCTTTAACGTTGCTAGTTCAAAATAGCAAAAAATATAATCTCAGAAAAAAATTGACGTTCAAACTTTACGAGATAAAGAATGTAAGGTTTTATTTACGGACCTTATGGTAATTAATCGGCACATTGAATTCAATATTCAAAACATCGAGCAATACAACGACGCAAATAAATATCCCAACATCAAAGTGTCGAATACTTTTCGTAACTCATTTGAATGAGAATAAGCCTCTACTGCGCCCCATTTGTTGCCTTTCAATTTTCCCTTTGTACTCGGCTTCATTGTAGCGGAAATATTAAAATATGGTAAATAAAATCTGTAACTTGAGAGCTAGTTTGGAAAGGGATGTTCATGCGGACTCTTGTGATCTCCTATTGTATAGCGTAAATCCACTATGCATTTCTTGGAGCGGCATTTTTCTATCCGGTCTAAGCACCAGTAGCGTTACACAATGGCGTCAGTAGGGTTACACGATATAGGTATATAGGTATACAGAGCTGCGGCGCCCTACGCTTTATACTATAAAGCTTCGCTTCTTTCGGGCGTCCCTAGACGCCATTGTATTTTTGTTGATACTATGTACAACATTAATAGGTAAATATGAAAGTACCTACACATAACTCATTATTTATTATAATAGGAAAATAAATTTTTGAGTAACATTTTAAAATAAAAACCAAAAGCATATTAAAATAAGCCCTGCCCGTGTGTTGATTCATTATAAATAATACTTCTATTTAACAGCCAGCTATTGTCCACGTGTATGTAGTGTACCTACTCATGTAATGTAAGTAGGTACTCAACATCATTTTGCATCTGATTTAAAACAGCTTGAAAACGATTAATAAATCAATCCCGCTCTGTAGGCTTGTTTATACCGAGACAAACCAAGATTCCGACAAACAAGCCCACTGCTGTGATTGTTTGCGAACTTGTTACAACTGACAGACCCAATTGATTAACGCTCCTTAAATATGGCGAGGAACAAACTGAACAATTTGATAAAATGTTAATTGCAGTGCTTAGTGCAATTGTATTGTACTATAGATACGGTAAGTTATAAATTTAAACCTTGAATGATTGTATTTTTTTGTAATGGAATATTCGATTAAGTATTTCTGCTAACTACTTCAATAAGTTTGTATATATGGCCTTATCTAAACACAAATGTGACAATTAGGCCTTATAGGTAAGGCATATCTTTATAAAAACAAAATAACGTTCCATAAAGAAGCTGTGGCTTCGCAATATCGAGGTTATTTTCCCAAGATGAAGGACATAATGTCGCTCAATCTTTAATTAAAAGTTTTCTCGTTAGTCTGTTCAAACGTAATGAAAACAAAAAACAATAGATTTTTCCTATTATTCCTACCTATCTTATGATTGAGGTTTGAAACCCCCAGCGGTTTCGTTTCAAAGAAATAATGTAAAGTAGCGAACACAGATAAACACTGGCAAACAGATAGAGTCATCAAATGAGTTATAGTCTATCACTCGATGCTAAGAACCCTTTCTCAGTAATACCAGCTGTTGAAAAAAAACCGAGTTGAAATCTGTCCATCCGTTTGAATACTGCAGTGCCACAGACAGACAGACAAACAAAAAGTTGAATCTATTACAAAGAGGGGTACACATAACAGATAATTCGGTATCTCTAAACGTCTTTAAACGCACTTTTAAAGAGAATAAGGATGCCTAGAGTATTTTGTGTCTTGTCTGCTTATCAGTTTTTAGATCAACCGGCACCAATTTTCTGTGTAACTACATGTTGCTGTCCCTTACAGTTGTATGCAATATTGGCATCCTATTTCTTTAATTCTAATACAATTATCTGATCATGTAACACACTGAATTTTGCTCCGAAAGTACCGCAGAAGTCCCCGTAGTGGTTACATTCTGTTGGAAGACCCTTGAAGTCACACAAACTTTCAAAACACTTTGTTTTCTTAAATGAATGTCTCCCAAACTTGGAAGGTACTTTCCTTTCTCGGTTCCCGAGGGCGAGCCGAGGCTACCTTTAACAAGCCTTAATAGACGAGAAGGTCTCTATTCAGCGCTTATCTATTTACGTAATCGTAATTTCACCCGTGTTCGGGTTTACCTCGCGGATATCCAGCCAACAAAAGGAAAGTTGTGTTGTTGCGAACTCACTCTAATGTCATTTTTAATCCCTTAATTAAAAGTTTCCCCGTGTAAAAAACTCGAGCGGCCGGCGGGCGTTTTTCATTTTATTTCATATTTCCCCGCTGTAACGGAAAGTTAATTGGTCCAACTCGACTCGCAAGTTGTAATTTGTTTCGGCCTCTTCCCGTGCATCTGTTTATTACAAGTCTGTTGTTTATTGTATTTTTGTAATTTCCATTACGTACTCGTATATTAAGCGTTTAATTGGGATGAAAAATTATACCGAACGTATGTGGCGAGCGATGGTTACGTAGGTATAATCCTCGGGATTATTTATTCATTATGAATTTTGTAGGTACCGAGGTTCGGACGATTATTATTTTAAACTTGAACAAAGCTCTTTGTTTTACCGAATAACCGTTATTATAAGTTGCTTTTGTTTAGTTAAATAATCAAAATAACATCGGGAGAACTGTATTTAGATATTGTATTTTATAAGTACATTAATCTCCACCAATATAGTGTGAATAGTACCTACTTACCTAATATTTTGAAGTATGGATTGTAATGTTGTAATATGTAATAACACAGGATAAAGCACAAGCAAATATACTCAATCCAAGGCGCCTACGCGTCTTACTTGAGAAACATTTATAGGAAATTTTTCATGGGCCACACTCTGACACTGTCAAAATTAACGTATTCATTTACGCGATACGCCAGTTTTGACCCCGCACGAACAATGTGCAACTCGCCCTTTACGCGGATGATACCGCGCTTTATTTCTCCCATCGTAACAAGGCTCAAATCACACGCGTTCTCCAACGCGCTGTCAATTCTCTCGGAGAGTGGTTTAGGAAATGGCGAATAGAGGTGAACCCGGACAAAAGCGCAGCCGTGCTTTTTGCCAGGACCACCTCTCGACGCCCCTCCAAACGCCACACTCGCTCCAACTTAGGTACTGTCTCTTTGTACAAGCAGCCTATCCCTTGGTCCAAATCAGTTAAATATCTCGGGGTCACTCTCGATGGCTCCATGACCTTCGGTCCTCACATTAGAAACGTCCGCAATCGAGCCGCCTTTGTGCTCGGTCGCCTTCATTATCTTTTATGCAAGCCGAGTAAAATGTCCCTTAGAAATAAGGTGACACTATACAAAGCTTGCATACGCCCTATCATGTCTTATGCGAGCGTTGTGTTCGCTCACGCGGCCAACTCGCACATTAGTCGCCTCCAGGCCATTCAGTCCCGCTTCCTTCGCCAAGCCGTCGGAGCCCCGTGGTTCGTAAGGAACGTAGACCTTCATTCTGACTTACGCCTCGATTCTATCCAGAAGCACTTCAAAATAGCGTCCGAACGCTATTTCAAGAAGGCTTCTGAACACACCAATGCCTTAATCGTCGCCGCCGCCGATTATGCACCTACACACGCGCCAGTTGCATGCCGCCGCAGGCCGCGGCATGTGTTGCTGGACCCCCCCGACCCACTCACCGCTCTCCTAGACTCAGATGTCGAGGAGAACGACACACGCACACTCCCCACCAGACACCGACCTCGCCGGCGAGGTCGACGAACCCCCGCTTCCGCTAGAAGGTGCGTCTACTTACCTAGACGCACCTTGGCACCCGACAAGCCCGCTGAGTTTCTTGCCGGATCTTCTCAGTCGAGGTCGCGTTCCGATCCGGTGGTAGATTTACCCTCGCCACCTCTCCTGGCAGCGGCCCAAGCCGAGGTCGTGTCCCTTGTGGCGCCCTTGAGCTAGCTGCCCCCCTGCCCCTCTGGCTGGAGCGCACTTGCGCTCGCCCTCTGTCCGGGTGAAGTTGTTATGGCCACTCTGGCCAACAACATATAGTCAATTCAAAAAAAAAAAAAAAAAAAGCCAGTTTTGACGTTTTGCGAGTCGAGTGTGATTTGAATCGAGCGACAGTGGTTAACAGAGTTAGGCCTCTTGTACACACACGGTTTTTTGCCGTGAAAATCTACGGTTAATTCGCCGTGTGTAGGTACGGTCGTCAGTGTTGTATGGATCACTATGGAAGCTTGTAGACGTGCACGGCGCACTGCCGTGCCTTGGCGCCGGCGAAAAACCGTGTGTGTACAAGAGGCCTTAAGCCCCTTAAAAGTTGTACAAGTTCACAAAATATATAACGTCTAAATATTTAATAGGTATATAAAATCAAATAATTACGCAAATGAGAGACATACCAGGCTGCAGCATGACGGGCCTGGACAGCACAGTGCCAGCTCTGTTGGAAGCTCTGCATCGCAGCACCGCGCCTCCCCCGCTCCCCGCATCCATCAGCGACCTTCGAGCACCCACCACTAGTCTGCCGTCGCTAAGCACATGCCTGATGTGAAGAAAATAATAATATTATCACATAGAATAGGCCGGCAATCCTCAGAGAGACAATTCAAATATAATAGTTGAAAGACATGTGAACCTAAGTTCTTTGTATTTTTTGTTTTCAAAATATGATCATCCGTCGTAAAGCCGTAACCGTGATCGTAAGCTTTCATTACCATTCATTTGTCTCCTGAAACGATTTCATTTACGACACGTCAAAACTTTTACCACAGGGTATCGGAACACCCCTCGTCGGATACAACTTGGCTCGTATAAAACTGGGATGTGACGTGGTGCGCGATTAGCAGCACTTTAGATGCAGGAAGTTTTGGTAAGAAAGCCTTAAAAGTACTTTAAGTAATAAACTTAACGATGCTTGAGTATGTCATCACTTATACCATTTTATCGACAAAATGGAAATCAAAAAATAACATAACACCAAGAAATGAAACTAACGATGATAAATGTGTCCAAAAATATATAATACTAGCTGACGCGACAGACGTTGTCCTGTCTTTTAGGGGTATAAAAAAAGATGTTGACCGATTCTCAGACCCGCCCGATATTCACACAAAATTTCATGAAAATCGGTCGAGCCATTTCGGTGGAGTTTGGCAACAAACACTGCGACATGAGAATTTTATATATTAGATAAAGAATGTATGAATTATCTTTTGTGACGATTGCATGATTTAAGATAAACGGTCATACTAATGTTATAAAGTCCTGAAGATTTGATCTGTTCTATATCTCACTTTAAAAAACAAAAAGGCGTAAATACATACATGTTTAATCCTGCAACATAAAACTGGTTCACCAATATCTAAATAGCTCTTTTAATACGTCTATAATGTAACCCCTCTCATAATTACATTTTAACGAACTTGGTAACTTCATATTAAGTTAATTTGTGTCATCGCTATAACGATAGCCCGTAACCCGTAACACTAGGCGTTACGGTGGGAGAGCAAATTACTTTCGTAGAGTAGGTTTTGACGAGTCAATCTTGATAATTAGTACGTTAATTTAAATCGTAACTAGGTACCTATTGTACTTACATAGTTTCACATCGTTTAATAGTAGGTACCAATTAGAAGTAATGTGTGCAAGTATTTCAGAATTTCTTGACGTAGGTATGTGTATGTATTTTCTGTGATCATATAGTTACTTTGTGTAAATAGATAATTATGTATCTATGTCCATAATTGTTAAAGTCTTCTGCGAGGCACACTGGCAGACAACCTACCTGAAAGTAGTAACCTTCGCCTGCTTTTGTCTCTATTTTTTGAGAGCACAAAATAAAGACAACATCATAAATTGGTTATGTATATAAAATAATAAACATCGCCAGACTGCCACACCAACTGTATCGTCCCAAACTAAGCAACGCTTGTACTATGGGTACCTTACAATGGATTGGGGATAGTTCCAGTGACAGCCAGACCTGGGCAAATCGAACGAAAAGGCCATCCGAAATTTGCCTCGGCGGGAATCGTACCCGCAACCACCCGATGCACTGACCTGAGCGGCCTATGCTCAAACTACTGCGCCAAGCAGTCGTCAAAATATACCTATAATGTTTATATTTATGTTTCGTCAGTGCAAAACTAGGGCTGAGTTAAACACGTTACGTAACACACGTGTCCATAACTACTCAGGGCAGCCCTTATTCAATATTTCTTCCTCATCATTCCGCCGCTGACAGGCTATCTACAGAATCCGCCGATATTCGATCATTGCCAATTTTCCGCTGACATAAACATTCTATTGAAGTTTCTTCTGTGTATGTTCGTATGGAAATGTAATTTTCCGCTTCGCTGTACCAAAATACCAAAAGTATATCCATTAGACATGGGCCCGGGTAAAGCCGTTACAAATTATGTATAACAGATTTCCAAACATAAAATTCTTTTTTAATAATAATTTACAATTGATGATACACTTTTAAATTACCTATACAATATGTACCTAATACTTTTACTGCACTGGTCAACATTTAATGATTTTATGATTAAAATACGGAATTTTATTTATAATTATTATTATCGATAAACTAAGGCCTTTATGGCCAAATATCGAGTCACTAATGAAATGTTAGTCTCACTTAGCTGCTTAAAACGTACGACGGTGCCCTCAAATGTGAGTTTCTTTTGAGTATTCAACGATTGACAACTTGATAGAAAGTATGCAAGTATGCAACTTATAACCTACAAATATTTTTTTATGATGATAGAGCCAAGCTGTACCCAAACGACTTCAGCTCATATAGAGATTAATTCCACCGGGGTAGTACCATCCTCTAACAAAACATCGTCGTAAAGTAGCTATTATACTTTTGTTTCGTGCGATAAGTGAGAAAGCCGGAAGATATGATATGTATACCTCAAGATATGTGTACGAGTATGTCACTGAGATCGCCCCTAGTCCATTGTACGGTATCCATAGTACAAGCGTTGCTCAGTTTGGGACCATACAGTTGGTGTGTTCGTCTAGCGATTTTATTATTTATTTATTATTATTATTATTTATACCTATATCAAGATGAAATATTGGAAAAAAACTAGGTAGGTACTTATAATTACTTATTATAACTATGTAGACAGATATACGAGTTCCAAGATAGTTCGGGAGCAAAACGGGCACAGAACAAAAAGGCCATTACCTATTATGGATTAACTAAACAATATTGAAGGACGTCTCCATAAACTGTCTCCAGTACGTAGGTATCGGGTTAAACATTAATGGGCTCTATTGTTACTGTGATAATGGGCAGACAAGGGGATGAGATGCCCGTTTAATACGATTCGACATTCCATTATCGTGCTGATTATACCCAGCCTCTTGATATCCACTGGGGTATTACATTTTGTTTCATATCACATCAAAGCAGACTTCTAATACAAAGAGAGTTTCATGGAAAATTGAAAATATTGTGTCAGTCTGGAATAAACCTCTTATATGTGGTCGCTATCCACTATTGTAATAAACGATAAATCCGAATACTGAATCGTTACTCAAACAAACACATTAATTGTTTGAAACGTCATCTTATTCTGTCGCCGTTCTCAAATTTGAGCTGCCTTCAAATCGTTAGCGGCAAATCTCTGATTAAATGAGTCAATTTCATATGATTACCCTTCTATGAGATTTATCTTAGAATGTAGAAATTCAATTGCATTATGTTAAACTTATTACTTACTTAGAAGGAAAAAAAGCGTATATTGCATAACTTTCATTCCTCACGAGACCACATCTAAACGAAGTTTTCGCATACACAGAACAGGAAAAGTTGTCACAAACTGGGTTAAACTGAGCCGTATTTTGCACCTCTTTCTGGAGACGTGAGAAGTTACATAAATTTCTATGCGGAGGTCATAGAAATGTACCTAGTACTACCAAATCATTCGTAATGCGTACCAAAACAGGCAAATGCGCAGTTTTACCTAAGCCTTATTATCAGAGTAAAGAAATAACAAAAATACTTTAACCGAAAAAGTGGCTTATCCGATACTTATACAACACCAAGCTCTACGAAAGGGAAAACTTTATGCTCGCAAATTTTCTATCGCCACATATCACATGTCAGGCGACTTACAGTTGTCTGAACCCCGTGTTCTACTAATTTATTTCTCTTTTATCTACAAAAAGTTGTGCCACTGATGTAAGAATGCAGGCAATATTTTTCTTTGTTCATTAACGATGGTTAAAATAAGAAAAGAAACCCATGGGAAACAACAAAGAAGAAAAATAAAAATACGAAGATTGGACGTCTCGTCTCTTTATATTAGGATATCAGTTTCAGATCTTTAAGGCGGCAATAGCCTAGTGGTTAGAGGGGCCGCTCTCGTAACTAAGAGGTCTCTGGTTCGATCTATATCCTGGCAATTGACCGAATTTATCAGGTATTAAGAAAGCGAATATCTTCGTAAAAAGGATACTGCAGTGACTCTACATTGGTGGAGGCGCTACCGTGGCTCCAAATCTCGTTCCACATAAATTAAGGCCGAGGTGTGGCGTTATACAATCTGCTCTTAGCTATCAGCTCCTGGTACCAACCAGTAATCTTCCTCGTATTTACTATTCGATTTCTGTAGCGTTACTAAAGTTTTAACTAACGTATAAGTGTACCAATATTTAGAGGAATTCGGAGCATCATTGAGTTAAGGAACACTGAAGACATCAGTAATTGCGCCCTCCAAGTGTATCGGGATCGTTAAAGTTCGCAACTCTACATGTAGGCACGCCGACACGTCCTCGCCACCAACTTGCCTCTAACAGACCCGATCGGAAACTCTACCAATTTATTAGCAACTCCAAGGAGGTAACTCGAATTAGTTACTTCACACATCATTTTGTGAGCGTAGTGGAGCCGATTCTTTTGAAACAAAAACTTGTATTTAGTTTGTTACGGTGTGTAATCTATAGTGTATTGCCGCTAATTTTGTTTTGTATTATGAATAAGTGATTTATTCATTCTCTATGTGGCCTATATAGTGGTCTAAAATGAGCGTTCCATTGGATCTATAGGTATTGACCTATAGACAGAAATAATCGTTACTTTTCTGCATAAAAGCATGTGTAACACACGTCTACATGTGTCGCATGGTTATCCCAATCAGAGTACACATACCTATTAAACAATTAACATACCTACTTAATTAGTACAACGAGCTAATAATCACCTTAGTCAGGAAACAAAGGCAATATAGGTCAAATTACCGGGCCTTAACCACGCTAGCTACTCAAATCGTAATAGAAAAGCAAACCCTCGCGATTAGGTTTCAAACGCTCCGCTTTTGACGTTTTGCTGACACCATACCATATCAATTTCAGTAGAAATCGTGAAGCTCAGCAAAACGCCAAAAAATGAGCGTTTGAAACGTAATCGCGAGCGTTTGCTTTTCTATTACGATTTGAGTAGCTAGCGTGGTTAGGGCCCAGATTTTAATCAAAAGCCTATTACTACACAATACATTATGTAGTTCAGACGCAAGTATTAATAGATAGGAATTCATGCATTGGTTGATTGCTCGGCCGATACTGTGTCAAAATACAGCCGGTACGAAAAGCCGGCTTAAATAAAAGCTTAGCCTTAAACACCTTAAGACATTGTGTAGACTTTTAAAGACTGGTATATCTGTATTTTATAGGAAATGAGAGGAGGAAAACCTTATGTTCTCTTGTGATAGATAGCATATTAGCTTTCACAGCTCGCGATAATTTATAGATTCGCACGTTGACCTGTCTCGCGAGGAAACTCCTCGTAAAATATAGTGGCTTGCTCCCTGTAAGGCTTAGCTGGGACCCGCCGCAACACTGCGGTCTTGCGGCCTCTGGCATCGACTATTTGAGTCTTTGTTTCGTTACTTCACCTACTGTTTAAAGCTTAAAATAACTCTTATTTTAAATTTGTATACTTAGCTGTTTTCGCGTGGTACTATCAAACTCACTATAATAATAAGGCAAGTATTAATAAATCTATCTCAAGTCTTAGAGCGATGTTAAGTACGCTTTTGACAAGTAATTTTGTACTGGTATGATATTTCCAAGATCGGTCTCAGACTTGAGATCGATTTATTAATACATGCCTTACTTATTATTATAGTGCATTTGATACGGACCTAAGTAACATAAAAAGTAGATACATTGAATTAGAATACCTACTGGCAAAATTGTTTCCATAAACAACGTTGGTATATAAGTCAAGTGGATAAAATCACTATTTATAGTAATTATAGTTCAATCTCATGGCTCATTTGTAACCACCAAATAATAAAAAATTTCATTATAAAGATTTAAATACCTTGAACAAAGTTAAGAAGCCGGGACGCTTCCACAAGGCGTTATTAAAAATACAAAACTCGGGCGGCTGTAGTCATTACGGAGAAGAGAACTTCAGGCAGCCGTCGCTCGCCGGTCTGGATAGATTTTTCTTATGAAATATCGGTTGAGATTAATTGACCGAGCTTGTCGCGATAGAGGATGGATTCTTATTTTAGAAAGCTTTATGTTTTAATTTTAGCAAAGTTGATGCTTATATGCCTTAGTCACACGGCACGGACGACAAAGTTATGACGTGTTCAAGTTCTGAGTACGGTAGGTAATATGCGATGTGATTTATAACATCGTAGTAAACAAATTTTTATAATAGGAAATTTTAAAAAAAATGCATATGCAAGAAAAACAACTGCCATATTGTAATTCCATACCTACTAACTCAGTTTTGTTCCATACCTAACGGAACAAAACTCAGTTACAAAATTGTATGGTACCAAGGCTAGGATGATTTCGTTCTAGAACCAAGGTTATAAATAGTTACCCCTTCACCAAAAAAAGTGTACCTAGTATGTAATACCCACCTAACAATATAAAACCCAAAAGTACGCCACATAATCAGAGACATTTCAAACACTTTATTTCACAGCTGTTAAATGAACATCTCGCTTTAAGTTAAGTTTTCGAATTAATTTCTAAGACATTTCACAGGAAACATACGACTCGATTGTAATGCGAAGGAGGAATTCGGTTCGGGTGTTGGCAGTAAATATTAACTAGCTCGCTCCCGTATCGCTTTCTCGTAAAATATACGTGAACTTAGTGCAGTTTACTTAATCGACCCCTCAACGACTTTGGCGCGCATCTTACACCCAATAGTAGAAGAATTTAAAGCTGCTTCTTCATTATACGATACTGTCTATGTAAACATACATGCGACAGCAATTGTGTCATGGGCTTATTAGGTACTTTCTTCAAATTCCTTGTCTATCGGAATTTATATTATTTATTTATTTTACTTTTAGAGTAGTAAACGAGCGTAAACATTATTTTAAAGCTAATACAAGGAAGAAATCCTAAATCGAATATTCATCAGATGAAGTATGGTCTAAGGATGAAGTAAAGTGACAGGCTTTAATGACACTTTTCGTTAGATAGGGAGAAATAATTTTCAAATGGAACAGAACATTTCTAGCCGTGACATTACTTCGTCAAAAAAAAATTTGCAACCAACCAATTTAAAGTTGCGAAACTTTTGTCGCGTATTGCATGCTCAGCCTTAAACTTCAATCGATTAAATGGCGCAAACAAACAATAGGTCATTGAGCTTGAATTTAGTAAAAATTATACCGTTTAAGATAACTGGGAAAATATTTGCTACGTTTTGTTCTGTTTTTTACGACATTTTGTTAATTTAAAGTTATTTTAATTAAATGGAAACAATGCCTGGGCCAATATTGATACTGGTTCATGAAATTTTATTTCATTCTTTTTGAAATATAGTAGGATGCTTTCTCGAGAATTGATCAACAATCTATCTTGAAGAGTACCCAATTAATTACAATGGGTTCGCCACATATTACATGTAGTGTCAAAGGTGTCAATGCATCGCTGTGAACCCCTTCAGGGAATTAAGGCGGGACTTACCTTAACCCAGGTATAGTAGTCAGCAACTGTCCCTCAGATGTCACCCAATGCACGTCAGGGCTGGGGTGTCCGGCCGCTCTGCACAGTGCGTGTGCGCCGCGCGTGGCGGGCCACAGCACGCGAGGGGGCGGTTCCGTCACGAAGTGCGGCCGCTTATCGCTCGCACTTGCTACCAGCGATATGGCGAGTGTGATGAAGAGGTGGGGCCACATGGATTCTGTGACAATTTTAATTTATTATCAAATCTGTTAAATAGTTTCCTCACGGCACGATTTGGCTGCAATCCGTAGAGCCGACCGCTAGGGTCTCTACTAATCAGCATATTAATAGGTAATATGGGTCCCCCGCCTCAGACACCACCGGATAGGCTCTACCGATTGGTCCCACTTATCGTGAGCCAAATCGTGCCATTCATATACTACAGCTTAACAGGTTTGAGATCAGTTACACATACACAGGGTCAAAAGACTCGGGTAAAGCTAATTTTGGCAACCTAAAATATGTTAATATTCCTTTGACAAAAAATTAAAGTATACAATTTCATTAACAATAAAAGGCCAAGATCAAAGAAAACACGGAAACAAACGGTGTTCTTGTGTTAACAGTAATTGTAATTATGATATTTTGTATCAAAGCGCGTAATTCCAGTATTTATTTGAAAATGTTTATCTAATTTCTTTACTAAAGTCACGTTGGTCGTGCGGATGCGATATATATAAAAATATGTGTGTACCTATTTGAAAGCTGTTCACACCAAATGAATAATATCAGCGCCAAACTACGGAAAACACTCACCAACGGCTAACCCCGTCCTCCTGGCTGGCTGCTGCTGCTGCGGCGCGGCTTCTGGTCACTAAATCGGCGACCTGCACCTCAATGTCCAGCCTCAAATAAGTCCACAACACCAATCCACAATTGCTTAACGACAATTCTTAAATTTTATAAATATAATTATATGGTTTTTCGGGAGCAACCCCTTTTCGTGCACACGCGATGGATTTTTAGAAAAGTTCTGGAAACCGTTTCACTTTGCTCGGCGAATAGAAGAGCGCCAGAGCAGGACGGAGGGTATCTTCTTCGCAGCTTAGCCCGCTCGGGAATCGGGAGCTTACCAATTGGCAAGTGCAAAGCCATAGATGGCGCTAATACACATTTGGTGTGAACGACGAAGATAAAATTGTATTATTATGTAAAACGGCGTAAACATTCTCCCCGGCTTGGAAGTCCGTAGGAGTTTCAACAAAAAAAAGAAATTACAAAAAAAAACTGGAGGCTTCATAGAGCGGTTTTATAAAGTTGAAGTAAATATAAGAATATGAATATATGTGAGATTTACAAATTACGAAATAAATAATATAAATGCGGATATAACTGATGATAATAAAGTAAATTATAAGTTATTGCGAAGGCAACGGACATAATTTTACGACTGGACGTTTAAAAGTCCCAGTGGTAGTTCGAACGAGAGCTACCCGCGTGATACCGTCCTTACCAGGGTATACTTGTTCAATAATGCCTTTTGGCCAGCGAAGCGGCGGTGTATCATCTTGATGAATCAATACAAGGGATCCTAATTTAATTGGTACATCAGGTGTATTCCATTTTTGTCTCACTTGAAGTGTATGCAAGTAGTCTACGTGCCACCTTTTCCAATAACTCTGCACTAAGCTATCTAACAGATGTTTCCGACTAGAGAGACTTAAAGATTTGTTTACTTCCCGAGCAGGTAAAGATTGTAAAGGTGTTGTATTTAAGAAATGCGCGGGTGTTAAGATAGCATGTGGCTGATCAGACAGCAAACACAGCGGACGCGAATTTAAAATACATTCAATTTGAGTTAATACAGTGAGTAATTCTTCATAACATAGTAATTGTTGACCAATGCAGCGATATAAATGCGTTTTTACGCTTTTTATGTTACTTTCCCAAATTCCTCCCCAATGGGGCGCGCGAGCGGGAATATATTTCCATTCAATTTTAAAATTAGTTAATTCTGTTTGGAAAGCATCAGATGTGTCTTTATAAGACAAGAAAGTGTATAACTCGTCCAACTGCCGTTTGGCACCAACAAAATTAGTTCCATTATCGGAATACATACAAACTACTGGCCCACGACGAGAGATAAAGCGCTTAAACGCAGCTAAAAAAGCATCTGACGAAAGATCAGAGACCAGCTCTATATGCACCGCCTTCGTTACTAGACACACGAATAGACAGATATACGCCTTTTGTGCGTGTTGACCTCTGCGTCGAGCGAGAGTGATTCGAATGGGACCAGCATAATCCACACCAGTGTGCGTGAAGGCTTTGGCTTCCTGTACACGAGCGGGAGGAAGATTAGCCATCATTGGAGTAGGATGGGATGGTGCATTGCGAAAACAAAAATTACATTTACGTATGCGAGATCTAATTATATTTCTGGCAGAAATTATCCAATATCGTTGGCGTAATAGCGACATAAGCAAATGTGAGCCTGTGTGGCAGTTGGAGAAATGGCAATCATCAATTATAAGATCGATTAAGTGATCGCGGCGGGGTAGTAAGATTGGGTGTCGATTTTCGAAAGGTATGTTCGCATTCTTTAGTCGACCACCTACGCGGATTAATCCGTGGTCGTCCATAAACGGATCGAGTTTTCTTAACGCGGGAGAAGGTAAGTTACCTTTATTTATATTTTTAATTTCGTGAGTAAAATATTTGAGTTGTAAAGCGCGAAGAATCGTAGTTTCAGCGGCTTCAAGATCAGATACCTGAACTGAATGCGATCGAGGTAATTTTCGTGTAAACCGTAAAACATAAACCATAATACGTAACAATTTCTTCCAGGAAGAGACCCGGTCAGCGAGTTCAAGAAACGGCGAAGACGACGAGGCATCAAAATTAGATATAGTGGTAAGTGTAACCGAATTTTTTGTTTCAGGTATAGCACCTTCAACGCGAGACGGCTCAAACGGCGCGATCGGCCATTCAGCGATTGGACGACGGACCCATGGTGGACCTTGCCACCACAACGGATGATGAAGTAATTGTAAAGGTAATACACCTCGTGATACGATATCACTAGGGTTTAGTGCTCCATCTATGTGAAAAAAGCAGTCAGGAGACAACAGTTCCTGAATTTTACACACTCGGTTCGCAACAAAGGTTTGCCAACGGTGCGGCGACGAATGGATCCACGACAGAGCGATAGTGGAGTCCGAAAACGCGAATATATCCTCTATGGGATAGCGATCATGAAAGGCGGTATGGACTTGTTTAACAAGTTTAGCGAGAAGGAGAGCGGCACATAATTCGAGCCTAGCTAACGAAATAGTTTTCAGCGGAGCTACTTTAGACTTGGAACATACCAAATGAATGGATATGTCACGATTAGGATGTGTCACATGTAAATAAATTACGCAGCCATAAGCTTTCAGGCTAGCGTCTCCAAAAGCAAGCAAGTGTACAACACAGCCTGCAGCGATACCTAAATGGCGAGGTATTTGTAAAGTAGATAAAAGAGGTAATTCTTCTTTGAATTGAATGAAGCGTTTAGTAATAGACTCTGGGGGCTCCTCATCCCATCCAATTTTAACGAGCCAAAGTTCTTGCAGTAAGAGCTTGGCGTAAAGTATGACGGGAGCAGCAAATCCCAATACGTCAAATAAGCGAGCGATAGTCGAAAGAATAGCGCGTTTAGTGTTACCTGTGGATGAAGTTGAAGTAGAAAATGAAAAAGTATCAGTAGTTGGTAACCACTTTAACCCTAGTACTTTCAAAGAATCACTATCGTCGGTGAATTCAATTGGAGCGCGATGAGACTCAGGTAAATGAGCAAGAAGTTCAGGCGAGTTGCTTGCCCATTTGACAAGATTAAATCCGCCAGCTTTAAATAAAGCAAGTAACTCGTCTGCCAAGCGAATGCCATCCTCGACAGAATGTACGGATGTTGTTAAATCATCCATATACAGCTCTTGAGTAGCGACCTCTGCAGCGAGAGGGAAGCGCGCGCGTTCATCATCAGCCAACTGACGGACAGTACGCATAGCCAAGAATGGACTGGACCGAAGACCAAATGCGACAGAGTTAAACTGAAGAATACGAAGTGGTTCGATATCATTAAAACGATATAATATTTTTTGGTATTTACGGTCATTTTCGGTGAGAAGAATCCTAAGATACATCTGTTGTATATCAGCGGTAATAGCAATTTTAAAATATCGAAATTTTAAAAGAAGCGAAAATAAATCAGCCTGTAGATTAGGTCCGATGTGCAACAAATCGTTAAGCGATGTGCCGGTATCCGTTTTAGCGCTAGCGTCCAAAACGATGCGAGTTTTTGTTGTCGCTTTATCTGGGCGTACAACAGCGTGGTGCGGTATAAAGTAGCCTTCGGCTATGGCGGTGGGAGAATAAGGTATTTCAGACAAATAACCCTTATCTATATAATCAGCGATGACGTCATTATAAGCTTGACGTAATGCGGGAAGAGCGTTAAATTTGCGTTCGAGTGCGGTGAAACGACGCTGAGCGTGAATATAAGAATTACCTAAAGATTTAGGATCACCTTTGAAGGGCAGCGAGACATTATAACGACCACAAGACATTCTCGTTACAGTCGATGCGTAAAATTGTTCACAATCATGATTTTCCGGACTTATAATATTTATAGAAGGCACATCCTCGAGTTCCCAAAATTTGGTTAAATCGTTATCTAAATTGTTTATTAAAGGACCGAAGGACCAGACTACACCATCAGGGTTAATAATAGGTATCTCTCCCATAATAATATAGCCAAGCGTAGTCTCGAGAGCGTGCGGTGCGGAGCGAGCGGTATCCGAAGAATCAGCTGACTGGGCGTGCGGCGGTGTCACTTTACCTCCGCGTAAAATAAAAGCGAACATCTGGACCCCGAGAATCGCGTCAATATTCCCGGGCGAGTTCCAACAATCGTCAGCGAGCGGTAAATGGCAAAAATGATCCATCACGGATGCGGAAATTGAGCGAGTAGGTAACTGATCAGTGATATGATCGACTACCAGCAACATCAAAGTATATTTAGCGTCAGAAACGCGCGATTGAATCGTAAGCGATACGTAACCTTTAATAGGCGCGGAAATCGACCCTACAGTTTTTAAGGACGAATTAACAAGCGGTTTAATATTTAATTTTAATTTATTGCAACATGCAAGCGTAATAAGATTATTTTGAGAAGCGCTGTCTATCAAACATCTTATAGTAAAACGTTTCCCATTAATAGGAACGTATACTTGAGCGGTGGGTAAAACAATTGTCTTATCACATTTATTACGTGCAAGTTGATTGCAAGAATGCAAAGTTACCGAATCTGTGCATTCCTCAATTGCGCGCGAAACAGTCGCGGGCGCGAGCGACGCAGCCGTGTGTGTGTGCATGCACACAGACGCGTGTTCGGGTCGCGCGCGATCCGTGGCAGTGGCGTTGGCGGCAGCCACGATCGGGCGAACCGGCGAAAGGCGCCTATTCTGTTGGCTTCCATTTAATTGCGAATCTTGCGGACGATTATCGAAATGCAATAGCGAGTGGTGTTTTTTATGACACTGTTTACATAAGTTACGCGAACGGCAATTAAATGTGGTATGTTGGGAACTAAAGCAATTTATACATAATTTGTTATCTTTTATAAAATTAAAACGATCTTTTACGGGTAATTTTTTAAATGAACTACATTCATATAAATGAACGTGTTCCGAAGTATTACAACAAATACAAGCGGGTTTGTTTTCATTATTTTCGGTAACAGCAAATGTATGCGAAACTTTCGATGTCGCGGACTTAGGAGTAACAGAATTGGACCCTTGCGCTTTCGTATTATTCTGGCGAACCACAGAACTAGTACGTTCGAGGACCTTTATATGATGGCGAATAAAATCAACTAGATCAGTACTGGAAGGGACCTCTTTATCTCGGACAGATAACTCGAAGTTTTTAACTATTTGAGAATCCAATTTCTTAAGAGCGATATGCGTAAAAATAAAATCATTTAAATCTTTAATATCTAATTGTTTTAGTGCGGACCAAGACGAATGAACACGTTCGATAAAATTATTTAATTGTGCGGGAGTATCAGAACTAGGCTTTACATCGAGAATGTTATTTAGGTACATAGACCCAAGCGACCTTTTATCTTGGTATTTAGCGATTAAAGAATTCCAAATCGTAAGATAATTGGATTCATTGGGAATAATTCCCGCGAAAACATTAAGGGCGTTTCCAGTCAATTTACCAACAAGATATTGCACGCGTTGAGCGTCGTTCAGCTGTTTATTATCGTGAACATTAGTTTTAAAGTTTTGATAAAAAAGCGGCCAGGTTTCTGGTTCCCCAGAAAATCCTAGAAGGTTAAGCGGTGCCAAACGAAAGGTAGTGTAGGTATCATAGGTAGATTTACTAGCGGATACATCGCGACGAGATTCGACCATACTCGTGCGCGTATGTTGTACAAATGAATATAAACTTTCAAATGCGTCCCAATTACTGAAATTAAGTTTATAATCTGGATCTTCCTCCAACAATAAAGTGTTGTGTTGATCGCACAAGTCATTAAATTGGCTATACAAACCATTTATATTGGAAGAGGCGGCAAGAAACTCCTGCTTACTACGAATATCAATATCAGAAGGTGTCAACTTTTTTGCAGATGTGTACAAAGCATTTATACGCGAAAATATTGCCTCTTTTTTAGCGATGATAATTTTTAATTTGGCCTCGGACGCCATTTTGTAACACTGAATGCGAGCGACGCGTTGCGTAGGTACTACTACCTAGGTACCTAAGTAAGTACCTTTACTATGAAAATGTGAATTATACGAAGGTAATAAGGAATTATTGAACAAATATAAATGTAATGCGAATAGGAAATATATGTAAGGTAAATAATAGACACAAGTATAGCGAGGAAATGCGATAATAAGTATCGAATACCAGCGTAGGTACCTACGTAGAACGTATCTAGGTACTTAGTATATTACAATTGAATTAGCACAGTTATACCACAATTATATTATTATGAAATGCGAGTAAAATAGCTAAAATGTTGAGCGAAATATAAGTAATTGCCGTTTTTAGATGTATGGATTAGCGTTTTAGCGTAAATAAACCTATATAGGTAAATTAAAGTTTCGATAGCAGAGAGCGAGTAGATTATATCAAGGGAACACCAGTAAAATCCGGCTCGAAGGACCAAACTTATGGTCGTGCGGATGCGATATATATAAAAATATGTGTGTACCTATTTGAAAGCTGTTCACACCAAATGAATAATATCAGCGCCAAACTACGGAAAACACTCACCAACGGCTAACCCCGTCCTCCTGGCTGGCTGCTGCTGCTGCGGCGCGGCTTCTGGTCACTAAATCGGCGACCTGCACCTCAATGTCCAGCCTCAAATAAGTCCACAACACCAATCCACAATTGCTTAACGACAATTCTTAAATTTTATAAATATAATTATATGGTTTTTCGGGAGCAACCCCTTTTCGTGCACACGCGATGGATTTTTAGAAAAGTTCTGGAAACCGTTTCACTTTGCTCGGCGAATAGAAGAGCGCCAGAGCAGGACGGAGGGTATCTTCTTCGCAGCTTAGCCCGCTCGGGAATCGGGAGCTTACCAATTGGCAAGTGCAAAGCCATAGATGGCGCTAATACACATTTGGTGTGAACGACGAAGATAAAATTGTATTATTATGTAAAACGGCGTAAACACACGTCAAAAATATAAATAAACAATTCGTGTCTACTAATAATTTGGCTACTAATTTACTTAGATCCTATGTCTAAAATATTGTTTTAAAATATCGCTACGTTATCAAGAAAATGTCTATAAGAGCAGACAGCGTATTTTTTTAGGTATTTCACCCATAGATCAACTCATTAATCTAGCTAGAGCAATGTCCATCGTCCGAGCCTACGTTTTATTTACTAAAGTGTTTGCGCGAGGGCTAACAGCTGGCTGGAGGCTGCCTAACATTTCAGATGACATTGTGCCCATACATAATAAAGTAAGTAAATTAATTTAACATTTTCTTTTTAAGACTCACTCATAGAACGATCATCAATTGCGGCAGTTTTTTCTTTTGTTCATAAGTTCCTTAAGGTGATGGCGCCTGTCTAGCCCGCGAAATTCAAAATTTTCGACACATTTTTATAGTTTACCCAAAATCTGAAAACATTTAAGACAACATTTTGTGATTTGCGACAAACACAGTATGCAGTGCGTTTATTAATACATTTATTTTACACTAAATATTATCACGGTGGATATTATACTATTAAGTAAATCACTAAATATACAAAAAATGCCAGTTTTTCTGGTTATCTGTCGTTCTTGCAATGTTTTAGAGTAAGTTGGATATATTAATAAATGCATTGCATACGGTCTTTGTCGCCAATTACAAAATGTTGTCTTAAAAGTTTTCAGATTTTGGATAAACTATAAAAATACTCGAAAATTTTGAATTTCGCGGGCTAGATGGGCGCTTTAGCCTTAATCGACGAATTTATTGAAATTCCAGCGGTATTGTCTTGGAAATATTTGCGTCACAATTTTGAGATAATAATGATTACGTAGAAATCTAAGCGCTTGTATCACAATAAGTGGGCTAATGTAAAATTGTTACTCCAACACAACTTTTTGAAACTTGTTGCTTATGTGTACCCACAACAGAAAATAATTATGGTTTTCCCATGGGCGTACCTATATTAACACAAGACTCCGAAATAAAATTTCACAAATGAATAACTAGGCACCTACTTTTATTTAAAACTGCCTTGTTTATGATTAAGAATGAAAGTACGTAATTCAATCAAAGATGTGATAGTTATGTTATATTTTAATAGGTATTTGTAAGCTTGCAGACTGTTTTTCACTAATAAAAGATCTCAACACAAACTTCTCTCTTAAGCATGTAATTATCCGTTCATAATGATCATCATAATCGGTAAATTAAATATGTACAAACCTTTCATCATGATCTCTACACCCCCGAAAAATCCATAAAAGTCATTTCGAATCACGATCAAAATTCACATGCTAGAAACTCACTGCAGTTCCAGTGCTATTTTATTCGAACATTTTTCGCGGCAATTCCCGTTCGAAGTTTTCCCTCCAAAGGCGGGGGAGGTTGCAGCACGTGCGCTGTGTGCGGCTTTCGCGCGTAAACTGGGCTCAGTGTGGCGAGCGAAGGCGGTCCGCCTGAACACCCCCGATAGGCCGATCGCCCGATTTAATAGCAACTTAAGTAGCCTCCAGATGGAACAATAAAGCTCACGATCGGTAGGGCCAATCGGTAGGGTCGATCTAGGGAAGTGTGAGTCGGGAGCCCCATTTGCCTATTGTCATGACGATTGGTAGGTAACCTAGCAATGGGCTCTACCGATCGTGAAACGAATCATGCCGTCTGGACACTACTTTAAGTTTGATTTTATTTGCATGGAGTTTGTGATCAAGTGCGGCAACATACATATAATATTATGAGGTTTTATTTTAATAATGCACGATATTAAAAATTTCCGTTGGTTGGTACATTATTATTGGTAGCGAGTGATTTATAATGTCAGCTGTTATATAGAAACCCATCAGATATTTGTTTTTGGTAGTTCGGTACATCGTCTTAAGCATTCACTAAGGTGCCATGCAAATTAATTAACACTACCCTGTTTCATTTTAATTCAACGAATCGTAGCCGACTTTCGTCCGAACAGCATAAAGGACTTTCACGGACCACTTCCAAAGCCATTCTAAGGTTTGTCTTATATCAGAGCACCAATTGAACTGGAAACATTTAATTGCAAACGGTCGGCGAGCGCAGTTGCATTCGAATCACCTCATACCGGTTATAACTGGACTGAACTGCTTTTGGAATTGCAATTGGTTTGTAAATGTGAATATAACAAGACCTCTTTATACCGCGCTATTGTGCTTAAACACTCATTTGAAAACACGAAACAATGCAAGGGTTAATTTTAACTGGTTTCCATGAGACAGATTTTTACCTATTGTGGATGCTATAAAAAATTGTACTCTGTATCGTTCATCTTTATTGTTTTAGTTCATAAGAACATGTAACGAACTTGTAAGAACTTTGGAAGCGAGATTTATCACAAGTCTTTTTGTTTTCTTTGGTGAGTTTGAGGCATGGATTTTTCATAAACCTGTATTGCATTATTGTTACCATCGTGATATCTTTTAAATACTTACTTACGTCCCTGACTAACCTAACCCTAATAATAACATTTTGAGCAATATAAACAAGCGTGAAGTACTTATATTGTTTGAACGATCAAAATGTAAATCAACATTTCTGTGAAACCAACTCTGACTGCTGTATTCTTCCACGCGTTATATGAAAAATGTTATTTCCTGGAAGTTTGTTCTATTTTACTCGGTGCGTTTGCACAAATACACTTTATTTTTATTTTGCTGCGTTTTGATTGAATGCTAAACAGTCCAAAGTAATCTTTATGTCAAAACAAATTAGGTGTAAAAGTGTTTGAGGACAAAGCATTCCCTTGTCCCTCGCCACGCATTAATTGATTGGATCCAGGTGGAACAGGAGATCAAATACTCACTAGTCATAATAATGCATAAAGTTAGATCTTGGCTTTAGTTGGACTCGATAGATGGCGCTGCTGTCGACATCCAGGAAATGAAAACATCGCTAACAAAGCTGCGGGAAAAGCTAGTTTCTTATGTAATGTTTTTCTAATTCTCTGACGCCCTAAAGAGCGGATTAATTTATCACCATCCAAGAAAATCATGAAAATATCCATCGATATCAATCACTCTGTGTCCATTCCATCTAATAAGTAGGTATCAAATCCCTCAAGATTATCGATTCCTTATTCAATACATCGGAAACGGGCCGATTTGCTTCAGAGCTCGGACTAAGTTGAAAAGCGGGACATTAATTCTGCTAATGCGTTCCTGTATTCCAGGAGATAGAATTTCACCTGTTATAAAGGCAGCACCGTTGCGAGGAAGTCTTCTTTCATATTTATATAACCCGCTTTCATTGAACACATTTTGTTATTTCAGCATACATTCGGAGATTGAAGGTTATACTCGTATTCAAATCAAGCTAAAGTAACAACAATGTTAAAACTTGTACACGTTTGATTACACAGTATAAAGTACAAAGGGAAATGTTGTATTGGTGACGGTGAAACCCTAGTAATCAATCGCCACCCACCCGGCATGTAAACATATGCAAATGTTATGTGATTACGTCAAATATCTAGGACTTTGAGGGCGTATTAATAAATCTTTTTCAGGACCAGCCATGCGCTTTTTTATACGCCTATGTGCTCATTATTTTACACATATCTAGGACCAGTCACTGTAATGCGCTTATCTATCCGCCTGTGTGACGGATGTATCTTACTATATCCTACTAATATTATAAATGCGAAAGTTTGTGAGTGTGGATGTATGTTCGTTACTCCTTCACGCAAAAACTACTGAACGGATTTGGATGAAATTTGGAACACATATGGTTTATAACACGGATTAACACATAGAATACTTTATTTAAGTCTACACGGACGAAGTCGCGGGCAGAAACTAGTGACCAATAAAAACCCATTTACGAAGCAGTTATGAGACACTGCAACTGTTTCTTTCTTACTTATAGCTTCGTAGCTCTCTCTGTTCCGGAGTTGATCCGACTATGGGAGGATGCTACTTTCCTTATACCTGACTGCGGCAAGTAAAAGATGTGTAATGTACCTACTTCCTTCACTTCTACTTTTATGAAGGTACAGAAATCTAGCGGAGCTACTAAATGTTCGATAAGTTTAAAAACCGCCCACTGATGGAGTTTTAAAAGATTTTCTTCTACAAAGACATTTTAAACCGTTGTGCTCCGCGCTGACTCAGCTAACTGAGAACCACCTACGTACTTTTCAATGCGGGCGCGATTGATCCAGCTAGCAGGAATGGGCGGAATAAATCCATCACTCTTTTTACTAACGACGCGTTGACGCAACGTAGGTGGTGTTTGCGTTAGAGGTACGATATTTTATCGCGACAGAAATCTAAATTTGAAAGTGTTTATTGGGTACAGCTGGTCGTATTTCTGATCAAGGGCAATGTTTTTAAGAACATACAGTTGCTTTTTTAGATCAAGGGCAATGTTTTAAGTATCTTTCTTTTAAACTAAATTTTTAAGTAAGAAAGACGCCAAATAAGCATAAGACCCGTTTCAAGTTAAGCAGTTGGCCTAGCCTATAGATGCTTGCAATACCAATGGCATTGCTCGCACATTACTGACCTGAAAGGAAGTGGGACAGAAGTAGGGGAAGTGAGGAGGATTGGACTTCCGGCTCTCTTGCTTATCGTACGAAATAAGCAGTTATAATATCATTGCACGTCGATCTTTTGAGGGTAATACCAGGTAGAGTTATCCCGCTCTAGCGCCGTAGGTATTTGTCGATAGTCTATCCTGACATGGCTGTTTATGGATATTCACATGGAGTATTTAGATTAAACAGGAAGGTTCTAAACGGCCTATGTAAATATAGAGTGGCCTGTCTTGGTGTACTGTTATGGAAACAGAATGACTAGAGCCAAATTCTAAAATATTTTTTTGCATTAAGTAAAAATTTTTTTTTGCATTAAGGCTAATTTCGCGGGCTAGACAGGCGCCTTCACCTTAAGTCGCCAAATTTACTTCACTGGTGACGTTTTAACGATTTCCGGTCTACATAAACATAAGTAGACCTTCAAGATGAGAGCACCATAAACTCTCACTAATGGCTTTGCTGAAAATAAAACCTTATAGGCACAGCCTTCACAAAACATCTTCTTTAAAACTTCATACCTCTCAGCTTCATGAACTTTAAACAACAACTTCCCTTAAAATTATGATTCCACTTAAAAGTTGATAAAAAGTTTTCACTCTCCTTTTATAAAAAGCAACCAAAAGTCCATTTAAGTTTATTATTTAGCAGTGAACTTGTGTCGCGCACTGAGGCAAGAAAGTTTCCGATGGAACTCGGGTACGGTTATTTTAAAAGTCAACAGCTGCCAGCGGATACAAACAAAGTGTTTGGGCGGCGTTATTTGCTTATGCGGCAAAATCAACTGGTACCTTTATAAAATAAGTACACACAACAAGTAGGTGCGTATATAAAAGCTAAATACTACCTACTACTAATTCTCACTCAATTATTCAATACCGCGGTACGGTACGGAGGTAGGTACATTAAAGCTATAAGTAAAAAAGAAACAGTTGCAATGCCTCATTTTTGCTAATTACTCCGTAAATGGGTTTTTATTGGTCACACAGGCGGATAAACAAGCGCATTATAGTATATGGCCCGTATTAATAAATCGATCTCAAGTCTAAGAGCGATCTTGAGTACGCGTTTGTCACATCATTTTGACATAAGAATGGCATTTTTAAGACTGCTCTCAGACTTGAAATCGATTTTTTAATACGGGCCTTAATCTCCAACTATAAACTACACATGTTTTTGCATGTACCGCAAAATTGTACGAAACGCAGCTATAATAGCTATGTTATGTTGCTCTTCTATGAAAGGGTGGTACTACCCCGGTAGAGCTAAACCGTATATGAGCTCTAGTATATTGACTTCAGCTTGGCTCTACCATCGCTTCTTCATTCACTTTAATTCACATGGATTATAACGATTTAATATTCGGTCCATTCCAAAACTCCTAGATCTTCGTTACAACAGGCTAAAGAAGTGCTTAACCGAATTTACACCAAACGGCCATTCAAGAAATCCACTTGGGCCGAACGTGCCAACGAGATATCGTATATTTTCATTGAGTCGCCCTCAATGCCGCACTCCGAAATGCATCGATAGAGGCAACTAAGCTCCCACCGATAATTGGCTTTACTCCATTGCGTTCTGTCGATTGCTTACCGACGCTGTTACTGGCACTTCCACTAACAGAGCATTTAAAACTAAACGGAAGACAACATTTGTGGGTTTAGGTACCTACATAATAGCAATAACTCTACTTGCGTACATTCCTGAATATACTAGGTGAAACATAAAGGGTATACTATTTTTTTTGCAACTTAACTTTGTAAATCTAAAACTATAGGCTTTGTGGGACAGTTGAAATACTAAAGGTTTTGTATACTTATGAAATCTGTCAACAGCTGTATCCCTTTAACACCTTTTGTTTTTCAAGTTTCCTCCAAAGCTGATGGTTTTAGATTTACAAATTAAGGTTTGAAAAAAAAAGTATACCTTTCTGTTTCAACCTGTATAGACAGAGGTAGAGCCACGAGCCACAAGCGGTAGCCAGTTGACTACAGCTCGTATATATAATATTTTAACTCCCAACTCTGGCGACATTAAATTCACAGCGAGTTAAACTAAAGTTCTTTTAATGTGTAACCAGTTTAGGTTCGTCGTAATCATGTTCCACGTGTTAGTTTCTTAGCAACTTTGTAATGTACCTACAGCGAGTTGCTGGCAGGTTGCTAGTTTATGGTCTCTTTAGATGATATACCTCAGGTTTTACTAGATTTTATGTGACGCTATTAGCTTTAAAGTTTCATTTGCTTTACTAAGCAGCAAGCTTTTTTATCACATTGTGGCAAAACGTGTAAAATACTTAATTACTTAGGTATTGTAAAATGCAAACGTGGAGATTGTTTATTAATATGGCTGAGCCTGAAATTTGGTGTAGGCCGAGGTTTATGAGGCTCTACTATTTATCCTTCAAAATCTACGCGGGTGAGGCCGCGTAAAAGCTAGTTTAATAACTTGTACAAAATATAAGTACCTAACTATATTTTTAAATAGCTGTTGAGATAAAAAATCTTTACTTGTAACATTGTTCTAGAATTTAATTAACTTGACTACAAATCCTATCAACACAATTTAAGTCCAAAACTTTTTACTTTAGTTTTACCATTCAGTACGTAAACAGTCCGCTAATCATCGGGTTTCAAGAACGGCGAAGTTTACTGAAACAACATTTTACTAAACGTTTACTTTGCAGAATCTATTAAACTGTTCGCCGATCATGGTTCGAAGTTTTATTCAACGTTAATGCCACTAATGCCGGCCCTTCGTCTTACTAAATCCATCGGCTTTGGTAGAACAAAGAGAGACATCGGACATCTTAGTGATCGACGCCCACTCGTTCTGTGGAACGGCTCCCGGCATAATTTACTGGAATCAATACCATTTTGTGATAGTAAGAATAGGTTTGGGAGATTAATAGCGGCTTATCAACATTTCTGAGTACCTAGGGAAAGGTTCCGTGATGTGATTCCGTTTCTGAAATGGGCATGCTGACTAAATAGTTAGTTATTGTTTGTAATATATAGTGTGAAATATTTCTTTATAAATATTATCTAAATGAAAACGAAGATATTCTATATTAGTTTGCTAAACTAATAGTGTAACTCTGGTAATGTTTTATAAACTTTAAACGTCAATATTTTTGTCAGTTTTAAAGTTGCGGGTTCGATTCCCCATTTCGGAATTTTTATTTTCGTAATTTACCCTTGTCTGGAGGTTTCATCTGAGATTGCGCTCCATGACTGTACTAGCCAAACTTTTGCAGCGATGTATATTAGTTTCTACTTGTATTGACAGCATAGAGACAACATAATAGACGATAGCAACTGGCGATTGAAAAACATACAAAACATAAAAGTACAAGTCCGCTAGTTTCTTTCCGGATCTGCTGAGTCGAGGTCGCGTACCGATCCGGTTGGTTTAAGAAAAATATGTAAAATTGACAATACTTAAGAGCCCTGTAGGCCTAAACCAATTAAACGCTTTGACTTTGACTTAGGTCTGTGCAAAATGTTTTATTAGTCCAAACTAGGGGTTATACCTGCAAAATCTGTCAAAATGGTAAGTGCTTTACAAAACGATCGAAACACATTATCCTCGTATTAGGTAAAACAGGGCTCGATACCGCCTGTTACATCTCCGGCCGGCTCGGCTTACATCCGGCGCAGATAAGCCGGCTCCGGATCCGGATTCGGATCCGTACGTGATTGTACACACCTAGGTACTTACCTATGTTGCTTACATTATTGCCGTTTGTTGTTTAAATGGTCTTAGTATACGCATTTGTGCATGTGGGTCGGCCTACGCAACCATTGTTTTGTTCTGCAACTCAATCCATATCATAACATGAGATGGTATGAAGACATATCGACATTATTGTAATACCAAATAGTTACTAGTAATCTAATATATAAAAATAAGTCGGGTTTTCCTTCCTGACGCTATAACTCCAGAACGCACGAACCGATTTCCACGGTTTTGCATTCGTTGGAAAGGTCTCGGGCTCCGTGAGGTTTAAGGCAAAGAAAAACAGGAGAAATTTCAACAGAACGCGGACGGAGTCGCGGGGCACAGCTAGTATGATAGAAAAATATGGAGACCGGCTTATTCAGGCAAAGCTGTGCTTACACGTAATATTAATGAAATTTTCCAAAATGTTTGAACCGCAGATTCAGGGGTAGTTTATTAATATTCTCGAAAGTGTATTTGGTGCTTAACATTCTATTTACGAAAACAAAGATGCAATACAAATGATCAGACATCGGTCTAGACCTCGACCGGATATGGAACCGCAGACAACCCTTATTTCCGGACTTACCTTGACGTCCTTTGCCTACGGACCCCTAATAGAGCAATGTTAATCAGTAGGTATATTTCTTTTCCCATTAAATAACCTTTTGCCAGTAACCACTTTCTGTTATTGGAAATGTTTAAAATGGCTTAGGTATTTATTAAACGTGAATTTTGTAGACGTCATTTTAGTATTTATTACAAATAGGATTCTTTATAAATCAAATTTTCTTGAACCTTGAAAATTTATTAAGAAATCTCAATACATTATTTAGTTCATTGATATGTCGCGGGAGACTAAAAAGGCTAGCATCGTCAAGTGCAATGTTCAAACAACTGCTAACTATCTGTTTCAAAGGAATGCTTTGTGCGATTTATCGACAGTTTCAGTGGGACAATAAACCGTCGGATAGTCTGAGAGGTGTTCGAAGAAAGGTGATAATAGAGCATTGTTTTCTAATACTGCGATTGCGTTTCGTGGCAGACATTGCATATAAATAATGCTGCAAACACGATATATCAACAGCAGTGCTAAAAGGCAATGCGTGTCGAGCGCAGTGGGGCGCGACGGCGGCCCGTGCGCGTCCAACATTAGAAGATTATATTAGTACTAGAGACCCGCCCCGGCTTCGCACTGCCCTAAAATTATCAGTGTTTCTCTACTATATTATGCATGTATTATATATATATAATCGTAAACCTTCCTCTTGAATCACTCTATCTATTAAAAAAAAACCGCATCAAAATCCGTTGCGTAACTCTAAAGATCTTAGCATACATAGGGACAGACAGACAGCGCGAAGCGACTTTGTTTTATATTATATAGTGATGATTAAAGTTCTGCGAGATAGATTTAACGACCGTTTGGCGCAGTGGTTCAAGCGTAGGCCGCTCGGCTCACTGCACATGGTGATTGCTGGTTCGATTCCCGCTGGGGTAAATTTCGGAAATTGTCTTTACGCAATTTTCCCTGGTCTGGGTGTCACTGGAATCGCCCCCAGTCCATTGTACGGTACCCATAGTACAAGCTTTGCTTAGTTTGGGACCATACTGTTGGTATTTCAGTCTGGCGATATTTATTTATTTATAGATGCCTGGTCGGGTTGTATTTCTAATTCCTTTATATTATTAGTATAATTAGTGTAGACCGTTCTAATATAATGTAAATAAATAAACATGCGGTTTACACACAACACATCCCTTATTCGTTTAAGAACTCATACAAAAGTATTTTTTGGCATAATTTACTTTTTAAATTGTATACCTACCTACATGAGAACTGTATACGTGATAGGTGACTAACCTATCACCACAAAAATTTAGTTAATACCTATATATGTTTATTGTTAACAAAAACGCTTCAACATAATATCTTAGTTTTCTGAACTTCTTGCGTTTACTTTTTCTAATAAACTTAGTAACGTCACACCCATATTCTCAGAGGGATAGGCACTGATGAACTGCCAAAATAAATAGCTTTTTTCACCTTCTTTTGACTTGAACGTATTACGTTCGGTTCGGCGGTTATCTTGAAAAATTGTGACACATAAACATTACGTACTTTTGAAAGCTTCAAAAAGTATAATAATATTGAATACTTGCCGAATAGTAAGAAAATTCCTTCAGACAGAACAAGACAACATTCATAGCAATACTCAACGAACTGATACCACACCATTCAGAAACACCACTTCACAGACTCCCCAACTAAGCAGGCAGACCCCTACCACAGGAGAAATAAGCGCTCAACCTGAATCTCAACCAACAACACTAATAAATACTACACACCCTGGTGTACACTTGGCTTAGGCCCGTGGTCACCAGTAAACCGGTGTAAAAGCCGAGGAAAAAATGCACCCAAAATAATAATAATAATAATATTTATTTACTTTTCAAACAATAAGCCGTCTCTAAAGGTTGAATAGTATATATATTTAGTAGTATATCATTGTTACAATCCATCCGTTGACTATCAAAACATGTTTGATTAATTTTAATCTTAAATCATCACAGTTTTAATGACATAACAACATGACGCCATAGCTCACGAAAGTATGTTAGATGCAGCCTTTTTTTATGCTATGAATTCGTTGAATTCACGATAATCTAGCGGTACTTCCCGGACTTCTATCCATCCTGTTTTTTTTTATACAAGGTACATGTGAGAACTAAATTCGATTATTCTCACGTCCACACGACATATGCATCAGTATCTTTTTTATATTCCCTCCACGTCCGACTATATCTCGGAGTGTGCAATTTACCATTGAAAGAGTTGCCCTCGAGTCTCGCCCATAGAGGGCCGCACAAAGAGGCTTTTATCGCCCCGCGCCGCGCGCCGGCCGCGGGTGTGCCGCGCAGACCCCGCACCACATCAGACGCTAAATAGGTTACCCATACGATATTATCTCAAAATAGTTAGGGAAACTAATAGGACTACTTATTTTCTTTCTCCAGCCATATTCTTCGCATATTTGAAGCCTTTTTTCAGGTGTAGGACCCATAAACAGGCAAAGAAAAAAAAATAGTTGAGGGTTTCTTTCCTTGTGAGTACGTCAAGGCCAGAATCACTGATTGTTAATTAAAAAAATTAAAAAAATGTTATTATTCCTTCACCTACTTGCTAATCACAAAAATTTACAAAGTTGTGTTTTTTCTTATCGTGAGTTACCTTAGTTATCAGAAACGAGGAGTACTTGATTCTTATTAAAAAAGTTAAAAATGTAGAAGCAGCAACTAGTGAATAGTTAACTGTAGTGAAATGGATTGAAATTAATTACCTACTAAGGTTCACATAACACAAATACTACTTAATTTAAACCAATAAAAATCTAAACAGGAACAACGAGCATTAACAAAAAATGAGTAGCCCCATTGGTATATCAATGGTAGGACCGCTATATTATAACTGAACACGAAATAACAAATAGAAACCGTGCTTGAACGTAGAGGGGCTCATTTAAAAGGGCAGCGGTGTGCGAAAGTGGCGAGTGGCACAGATAATATCTCCGGTTTGCGGAGTGGCGCGAGATAGCATCTCGGAGAGAACACACAGCTTGCGAATTTTTGCTCGCACGGCATTTGCTGGTGATCACACGTATCTACGCAAATAGCTACTAATATGGGTAAAGAGAAAAAAGTGCATGCTCTAATTAGAGACACTGTGTTACGACAAGTGTTAATCTTCACAAGCATAGCTGAACCCGTAAACCTACTCTATGATACCATCCACAGTCTGTACCTATGTTTATACAAATAAATTATTGTTTCTATGCGCTATGCTGATTGAATCTATGCTCTCTATCCATATGCTTTATTTATATAAAATATTTAAGGTAGCCTAAATTTAAATCATTTGGAAGGTAATTTTCGAAGTGAGCGCTGGTAGGTAGTAAATGGCACGACCCTTGCCGAATGATATTATAGAGAACTTAAATGATTATGCTACCAATTCCCTTAGACTGTCACCAAGGTAATAATGAGAAGAAATAATAAGAAGAACATGACAAGGTTTTATTAAGTTTTTGTAATTCATTCGTATCCCGCAATTAAAAGTCCATTTAAGTTTATTACTTAGCAGTCTGGTCGCGTCCTCGTCACGGCAAATGCAAGGTTATACAAAAGTTTTTGCGCCAAAAATTTAACCGTCCTTATTCTTAACTTCGTAACAACTTACAACGGCCGCCGCGTGCTTTACTAACTTGGGACTTACAATTTAAGCCCTTTTCTACCATTACGCAAGTATTTAATTAGTACAAACTTTACAGGAACATTGAAGAATTCGTTGCTAAGTTTGTTTGATTTTAAATGTATTGAAACGAACGACGTATTGCTTACTGAACTAAATTAGTACCGTAAAATATCGGTAATAAAACAGTAGCATATACAATAACAGTACATCTAACAGTAGATATGATAATACAAAAATAAAAAAGCCCAGCATGTCCGGTTGACAAAACTGAATTATCACCTACCTGCACGATATCAAGTTTGAAACTGTTACGGTAAATAAAGTATGAGATAGCAGAGAAGAACCTGGGGCCGATCGACTCGCAAGACGTCAAAACTGATGTATCGCGTATCTGAATACAGTTAGTTTTTTTTTTTTTTAATAATAAATAAATATCGCCAGACAGACACACCAACTGTACGGTCCCAAACTAAGCAAAGCTTGTACTATGGGTAACCGTACAATGGACTGGGGGCGATCCCAGTGACACCCAGACCTGGGCAAATTACGAAAAGGCCATTTCCGAAATTTTCCCCGGGCGGGAATCGAACCTGCAACCACCATGTGCAGTGACCCAAGCGGCCTACGCTCGAACCACTGCGCCAAGCGGTCGTCGTTGTCTTCGTCGTCGTTGTCGTCGGTCGTGTTGTTTGTTCTATAGAAAATCTGTCAAAACTGACGTATTCAAATCCGCGATACGTATTGCGAGTCGATCGAGATGGTAGCGATTAATAAAGTTGGGCCCCTGGTAACGGTATGTTGGGTTTCGATTCTATTTTGTAGACTGTACACGTGTTTTAAAATGTTTTAAAAACTGTTGAGCTATTGTTTCTTGGAAGTTGCAAAAAGGTGTCATCAACATGGTATATTTCATGTCGCAACTACAAACTTGCTGAGAGTGTGTTAAACTGGAGTTCTTTCAATGTGGAAGCAGTTTAGCAACTTTCGACATAATAATCGTGTGCCGTGTTTTAGGTGTTCCACTTTTGCAACTTTGTAATGTACAACATGTTGTCTAGTTGTTGACAGTTGCCATTGTATGCCGCTATGTTATTGTGGTTTATTACGAGACTAATATTTTACCACCTTGGCTTGTTCATTTTACGTATTTGGGTATAAACATTATATTGATATCAGAGAGAATTAAATAGCAAATGACCATGAACAATGTAATTTTAGCGGCTGTTGAAAACTCACCATGTAAGTAGGTATATAAGTCACTTGCATCGTGAACTTTAATATCGTGATTCGGACTACTATGAAAAATTTTAATTTTGCATTGTACGTCGATGTTTATTTTATGCATGTTTATTTTCATGGGGCCCGCATATTTAAACCCACTCATCTCTGCCTGAGCGTAATTTTTTGAGTAAAACTTATTACGATGTGGTATATTGAATTTACTTGATGTCACAAAAACGTGAAACGTAACAACTTTTCCTACTAAGACAATCCATGTCAGGCACTCGGTAACCGACTACGGGCCCCGCGCTTTGCTACGGGCCCCGCGCTTGCTTAATCATTATGATTGACGAATTAAATTACAAAGACATGCCGAGATGGTTTATTAAATACGACAATTAAGGAATAATTGATAATATAATATAATATTTAATAATTGAATTGATATTGATAGGGAGCGCAGAGCGTTGGCAGTCAGGTGTAATATGCTGGCGCGCAGGTTTGCAAGGTGCTCTAGAGCGGTAAAATTAACTCTTTTTAGAGCCTATTGCCAGTCGTTTTACTCGTGCAGCGCATACGCAGCTGGCTTACAACGCTCTGCGTATTCAGTATAACAATGCGTTGAGGATGTTGTTGGGGCTGCCTCGATTTTGCAGTGCTTCGGGCATGTTTGCGGAAGCGAGACTTGATGACTTTTATGGCATCATGCGCAAGCGGTGTGCATCAATGCTACGGCGTTTCAGAGGCAGCCCTAACAATATTCTAGCTACACTGGCGGACAAAATTGATGGTCCATTTGTCAAGCACTGGGCCAGTAGACATGTACGCTCTGACGTATATGTCACCAATTAGCTTTAAGTATGTACATTTTATTTACCCGCTAACAATAGATTAAGGCGTTTCTACTAACATAATATGGATCTTTGGTCTGAAATAAAGAAATTTGAATTTGAATTTTAATTTGAATAAACTGTATGTGTTAACGCCATATTGTAGGATATCTATTGCTGCTCGATGCACGTGTCGTAACTTGTACAGCAGCGCCGCTCTGACGTGACCACTTCCGACGGCAGCGCGGGGACTTAGTGAAACTGTCACCAAGTTCGGTGTATGCCGCCAAGTCGCTAACTTTACCTAGCACAGGGTTAAAGAGACAGGATACTCGATACATAATAAATATATCATAGTTTGGTCTCAAACTAAACAAGGCTTGTACTATGGGTACCGTACAATTGACTGGGGGCGATCCTAGTGACATCCAGAACTGGGGAAATAACGAAAAGGTTATTTCTGGGATTTTCTCCGGAGGGAATCGAACCCGCAACCACCATGTGCAGTGAGCCGAGCAGCCTACGCTCGAACCACTTCACTCAACACAAGTTAAAGTGATTAAATGAATAAGTACCAAACATTGTTCCCAAAACGTATGCTGTAGCCAGTAAGATTTAAAAGGCTGATAAAATAAAGAATAACGCGTGCCAGCGTTGAAATTTTAAACTTGGCGTTAAGAGTGTAAGTTGAGATTTGTATTCCTCGTACATGTTCATTTAGTGTGTCAGGTAAGTATTCTAGATTTGTGGCCTCGCTCGTTATATTCACGTTATGTTATAATTAGGAGAAATTACAGCATTACAGTGGGAACGGCGGGAGGAGTTCAAACTTCTTTCAGCTCAAAGCGCATGGCTATTTACACGGAGGTAACATTTATATATGTGTCTTCAATCAATTGTATAATATGCATAGTTGTATAATGTATTATGAGTAGGTATACGCCAAAGAAATATCAACTTTACTATAACTAGTATTCTCGTTGTAATGGTCGAAATTCAACCGTAATTCATTTAAATTTTTAACGTCATTAAGGTTTTATTTCAACTAGCTGAGCCCGCGACTTCGTCCGCGTGGAATTTAACTTAACAAAAAAGCCCGCTCCCGCGTTCTGAGCCCGCACGACAAATCCCATTTTTTCATTTTTTTTTCATTTTGTTTTTCAAAAATAAAAGTAGCCTAAGTTACTGTTTATAACATCAGCTATCTACCTGTGAAAGTCCCGTCAAAATCGGTCCACCCGTTTCGGAGATACTCTTTGATTTCTTGTGTTTTTATTTTTTTACGCGGAACCCTTATTGTTTTTCAAAAATTAAAGTAGCCTAAGTTACTCCCTATTACATCAGCTATCTGCCAGTGAAAGTCCCGTCAAAATCGGTCCAGCCGTTTCGGAGATTACCCGGAACAAACACACAGACAGACAGACACACAGACAAAAATTTTTTAAATCGCGTTTTTGCTATAGGTGTCGTATGTACTTTCATATGCATTTAGTGAAACGGTGTTATTTTGATATTACAAACAGACACTCCAATTTTATTTATTTGTATAGAAGACTATTTGATACTGGCACGCAGAAAGCACTATGGAAGTCGCGCCCTCCAAAAACTGTCACCGTTTGTCAGTCAGACAGTCAGACGGTGTGGAGGTTACAAATGTGTGTGTGTCAATTCATGGTAGTGTGTGTAATGTTTTATTTATTGATTATTGATTTTAATTATTATATTTATTTATTTATTGATTTTAATGAATTTGTAAGTATTATAATATAAAAATATTAGTATTCTGCACTCCTACTCTACATAAACTATAAGTGTGCTAAATTTCATACTTCTCCGTCCGCGCAATTTTCGTATTTAAGCGGTTGAAAGTTTTTCCTTCACGTATTAATATATAGATTTCTTTGGTCTATTACGTCAGACGAAAAGCCGTGATTTCTAGCATATACGTGCGTAGTCAAAAGCATTTCGCTTTTAGTAACTTCCAAATAAAATGTATGTATAACACCCATTATTTTTCTCAGTGTGTACATAATATTACATACTCGTAAATGAAAACAAATCCCAACTGTGCTCTTAAAAAAACATTTCATTTGATACACAAAATAGGAACAAAAGTTGGCTTTAGTGTGTTTACTGTGAAATGTTAGCGCCTCAGCGCGAATTATAAGGATTTATTGTTTTCCCTCGGAAAAGTATTGCAGTGGAATGTTTTATTTACTTTTACCACAGATTAAAGAATTAAATTAGGTAGATGGGGCATATGGGTTCCATAAGGGAAACATTAAAAACATGCTTCTTGGTTCACTCGAGCCCAGTCTCGCATCGCTGAAGAAAGCGTTATCAGAGTCGAAGACGAAGCGTTTGACAAAAAAAAACCGGACAAGTGCGAGTAGAACTCGCGCCCTGAGGGTTCCGTTCCCAAAAAAAGTTCCCAAAAATCCTTAAACAAATTCGGGAACCCAATACAAACTGCAACCAAACTGAATACAAACTACAATACAAACCCTTATTTTACACACTTAGGGGTGAAATTTGACAAAACGCTGAAATTAATATTTTTTATTTGTAATAAGTAGCCTCAATACTTATTTTCATGTCTCTAGGTTAATTTAATTTTTTTACCCCATACAAACTTTCACCCCCTATTTTATGCACTTAGGGGTGGAATTTTCCAAAATCCTTTCTTAGTGGATACTTTCCGTACATAAGGTACTTACTGTCAAAATTTCATTATTCTAACACCAGCGGTTTGGGCTGTGCGTTGATTCCTTTGTATTGATAAGGGAATTTGCGAAAAGTATCAAAATATGTGACATAAATCACCGTATCTTTTGATTGCGTTGACTTAGAAGCCTAATTTTTTTTTACACCTACAAGGGACCAGAGCATTTGATATTTGGTATTAATTTCAACTTGATAACTCTACCCGTTTCTGAGAAAAAAGGTCTTGACAGACAGACAGACAGACAGACAGACAGACAGACAGACGGACAACAAAGTGATCCTATAAGGGTTCCGGTATTTCCTTGTAAGGTTCGGAACCCTAAAAAACAAGAATAACACAGCCAAGGGGACCGTCACCCTAAATATTAATTGCGCGGTGATATATATATTAATCACACGTAAAATCTTCCGCCCATATTAATAAATTAATATCAAATCTGAGAGCGATGTGTGATGCCATTCCAGTACAAGATGACAGTCGAAAGCGTTCTCAAAATCGATATCACTCTCACACTGGAGATGGATTTATTAATACGAGCCTCAATTCTTATACTTGTCTATATAATACAACTCTTTACTATGCAATATCTTTTACTAATATGTTTTACTTATAATATTAAACAACAAAATAAACCGAAATTAAAATGAACCGTTACTAGCCACTGGAGTTGGAGGAACTCCCCTTGTAACCGAGATATTCCCGGTTTGATCCCCATCTTGGACATTAAACTATTGAACTCACTTCTAGCATACACATTTTTATTTTTGGTGGGGTTAAAGGGACTAATGATCATATTTACAATCCAAACTTGTCTAAATATGGGACCAGTACCATAGAAATGTTAACATCTCTCAATGCGTTGTCCGTTCACGCGCACTGAGAGACCTCATAGTAATGTCTGTGAATACGGGCCTTATTGAAATATGATCACCTCACAAAAGCAAAAAAAAATCACAGAAAAGTCACGTTCAAAATTCAACAACAGTAACAAGTACAATGCAGTACACAGCCAGTTTAATATGCTAGTGAGGCGGTCCAAAAATTATTCTCATTACCTTATCTCTGCAGCGGAATTTTGAATTTAGCCTTATCTCAAACGACAGGGCTAAACACGCGCGCTACGAGGCTACGCCGTAGTTATCTGCTTCGGCGTAGCTATTCGGCTACGAGGGAAGGTTAAAGAGGTACGTGTCCCTGTTGTTGAGCATGCTTCGTTCTGATAACATTGACATAAACTTTGTATCATCAGAGTAAAATGTTTTGATAATTTGATGTGGTCACAGTTTATATTCAATTACACTGTACTGTACGTATGCAATAACACTGAGAAATTAATTATATTTAAATATGTAAAAAAAAAATGTTCCTAGTAAGTAAATGTAGGCAGTTTCAAAGTATAAACAAACTTTTAATCAGATTATTTCATTGCGACACTCACGACTCGTATTTGTGTTTACTCTGTGTTCTTCGCCACTTGCTCGCCGCATGCTCTGATATATTTATCAGAGGTATTCCTCTTTCACAATGAACAACTCGAATGCATGAGGAAAGTGTTCTCAGAATACTGCGCTTGGAAGCACGTAGAGCCCGATACAATTGTTTAGCTCTCGAATTCCCCAATAAAAAAAAATGTATGAATTGCGAAATACTTATGCAATTTAACACAAATCTAATGTAAAATGTAACCTACTTACAATTTAGAATTGAAAATATGTTACAATCATTTGAATAGGGTTTGGTACTGATAACAGATGTATGCCTGAGGTCTTATTTTGGTCATATTTTAATAATGCCTACACTATAGTAAATGCTCAATATTATCTACCTACCTACCATACAAAATAAAGGTTTTTTTCTAAAAGCGGACCTTTTAAATAATTGATTGACTCAGGCGTTACTTGGCGGAAATCCATTGTAAAACAATTTAGGATAAGGACCCACCACTCACCCTTGGCTTGTTAACCTCCAAAATTATAAATCAAATAGGTTGATCGATAATGGAAGAGGTCAACAAAACTTAACTCCGTCGGTCGAGTTTGTCAGTCATGAGTGTCAGGGACCCTAATAATGTGCAATTTTCCGCGGAACAAAGCGAATTAAAAATAAAATTCGACACGTGTTTCGCCTCTGAACGAGACATCCTCAGGAAAGTTGGGCTACGAATGAGCGACGAAGTGCCGCGCGCACGCCTTATATAAGCGATCAACGGCCATCCCCACTACCCCCGCCACTCGGATGATCAATTGAGCGACTTTGATATTGAAATGAAAATAAATTAAGTAAAGGGGAGGCGTCAAAACTAATCTGTTCATTCAACAACGTGGCCCTACTCCGCCTAACAATTTCTAACCTTTTAAATCACTCGCTACGGACCAGCTGTGCCACATAACAGAAAAGAATTATACCATCAAATTAAAATATACCTTATTCTATCACATTGTGATGTACATTGTTCAAAATACCTTACTAGCTAAATACCTTCGTAGAAAAATGTGTTCATAATATTAATAATATTCTATCATCTATCTTAGACTAGTAGCATGAGTGCCTAATAACCTACTTAGGGGGTTTAGATCTATTATGGGATTTGTTCAACCGCGGACCGCAACGACAAAAGCCTCTTTGGCGCGAACTCTGACGCGATAAGCGACTCTTTCTAGGAAAGTTGCGCGCTATAGAATTTAAGTTATTTTAGTGATCAATGTTTCAATAATAATAGTAAACCGCACAGACTGGAGCCTAACCCCGAGCGTAACCACGAATATTCTAACATGTTTTCAGATATTTTTTCAGTGAAAATGTGTTTTTTTCTCACCGCTATTACGTAAATGTCCCGTCTCGCTCATATTATAATGTATATTTCATAAGTTTTTTTTTCTCAATATGGGTACGACTACGTTATAACTTAAAACGAAGTATAATACTGTAAGAACTAAGTGAGTACTGTACCTACCTGTACTTATGTAAAACAATATACGTAAGTATTTTTATTCAATCACTTTCACAATCTTAAATTTAATTATTTACGAATCAGTTCACTTGAAAGCGTGCTATCTCAAGAATTCTGTTGTTGTACTGGCAGCGATGAGGTCTCGCCGGCGTCGCTTGCGCTTTATTAAATTGAAGCCCCGCTCGAAATGATATATCCGACGAGTTGGAACAACGTTAGTAGGTGGTTTCATTTGCTCGATCACTACTATGCTCCGTTACTTCAGTAGATTTTATAAGAGTTTTGTTTTTTGACGTTGAAACTAAAAGGCTGAAAATGTAGCATAATAAAGAACTACAACGGCATGATATGAGTAGGTATAGCGTGGTTATTGCTTGTAAACATATAAAATCTAATCTAATATAATATTCACGCTGACGTTTGACAATCTTGTTAAATTTATTTATTTTATTTGAAGGAATCTGAACTGGGTACACAAAACAACATTAGAAATATATATAAAAAGAAAATAAACAAATCTAAAATACTAGTTGAAACAAAAAGGTATACTATTTTCTTGCAACTTTACTTCGTAAATCTAAAACTATCGGCTTTGTGGGACAGCCTACTAAAGATTTTGTAGACTTGTGAAATCTATCAACAACTGTCTTATAACACCTATAACACCTTTTGTTTTTCAAGTTTCCTCCAAAGCTGATAGTTTTAGAAATACAAAGGTAAGTTTTGAAAAAAAAATATACCCTTTCTGTTTCAACCTGTATACCCTAGTGACAGGTAAATCTACCCTAAGTCGGTAGTATACTTATTATTTCGACGATGTTACCACATTACTGCGGTAATGTATGCCGCGTGTACTCCGTGATGAATGCGCGGTACGCGTCGCCCGCGCCGCGCGCTACACGGATCCGCTTTTAGCGCTGTCCGTCCACCTGGACCGACACACTGACTACCAGAAAAATACTAATACTTTATATTCACGGCACTTACCTACTCCGTAGAGAAAGTACAAAACGTGTGACTAAAGCTTTTGACATTCACTGAACTGAAATAAGCGATGTCCTTTTTACGTTAAATTAAAAGTGGATAGAAGAAAAGTTTTTTTGCAATGAGAATAAAAAATATAATTACCAAGTATGTAGGTAGAAAAATTATCGACACGCTAAGGGCAATCAACAATCGTTAGAAGATCGGTAATATACCAAAGTTACCTGTTAGTCGGAAGGTAGATATGGACTAGTATGAAGGTTACAAAGTTGAGCAGCGACTGCGGTAAAAAACAGTGATGTTTCAGTAAAATATCATTAAAATTTCAATTTGTCGATTTAGTATCGCAATCCTAAAACAATTTATTGATTCGAATAAGGTTGCTTGAGTAATATAACAATGATTTATTTAATTTGTGTTATAATAATTTCAAAGAATTTAAATCTAAACAATTTTCGTAAGACATGTGAAATCCTCCAACCCACACTGGGCCGGCATGGTGGATTAGAGCCTGAATTCCTCAGGAGTGGGACGTTAAAAGGGCTTTTTTATTATTATTATTTTTTTATAATCATACGTTATCTCTTTCTTCTATTTAATTTAAACGATACTTTTTATTTAAATTACCAAGCACATAATACCAGACTTAAGAAACCATAATAAATGAGTATCCATTTCAATACTTTCTACAAAATGGTGGAGTCGACTCAAATTCTAATCCCTAGCTTCACTAGTGGCGGAAAACCATCGAACCGTAAATATTGATTTAGGGGAAGGTGTAAGCTCTTACGCTTCCTTTATCCCAAAAAGTGGGGTAGAATATACTTACACATAAAGATTTTCTGTATACAACTTCATCAATCCATTCTTACTTTACAACCTTAGAGGTTTTCGTGTATATTTACACCTAACAAAGAACCGTTGGTGAGCTGTGAGATGTATCTCACCTGCTTGTATGATGCTATCAACACAATCGCTGACAGGAACAGGCATAGATTAAATGATCTCTAAACAGGTCTCCACCAGATTTTAAAAATAAATAAAAACTAGTTTTGTTTGTAAATCCAAGGATAGAGAATTTAAAAATAGATTTCAAATCATACTTCTCGAATTCGCAGTTGAAATGGAGAACAAAACGCTTCTTTATCGATATATCCTTCAAAGCGTCCAACTCTCCCTAGACAGGCATTGTTAGTTGTTCGCACTGTGCATTTGAACGCTACACGTGTCGGCGACATCGCGATCCTGAGTCGATGGTTCATTGTTGCCTTGAGAACAAAAAGTACCAGCATTTGAAAAAGCAAATGACATCAATTGTTACGCGATATAAGATTTTTAAGATGAAGATTTTATTATTTCAGGTCCAATATGATCCCGCCTAAGAAATACTAGGGCCAAATTAAAAACAAGGTTATTTTTATAGTCAAACATTGTCTGTGTAAACACTAAAATCCGATTTCTAATTACCGCAAAACGACTGCGAAATAATGACAGGAAAAACGCAGATTAACATCTTCACAAGGGAACTGTGAAAGGACTGTACAGGAAATGAGGGTAGTCTGCCGGGCGGCGCCATTTCCCGGCCGGTCCGGACGCGGACTCGAAACACATAGCCCTATGCTATGTACTAGTGATGTAACGAATATTCGCATTCGCATTCGCATTCGCGAATATTCGCATATTTTTTGACATTCGCATTCGCATTCGCATTCGCAAGAATCTATGCGAATGTTTGACGAATGTTTTTGAAAAACAAAAAGGAAAATATGTAAAGACGGATATGGAATTCATGGATTCATAAAGCAGCATAAAGCAGCACTCACCAGTGCTATTGACTTTAATTTTTTTAAATCTTAGTAAAGAGGTATCCTAAAATAGTACAATAAATAAACGATGTTTATTAAAATGTTATACATAAATACATTAACTATTTCAATAAATTTATTTCACATTTAATTTCATTGTAAATAAAATATATTATAAACATTCGATTTATTATATTTTAAATAATATGATAATTGTTACCGGCTTTGCCAGATCCATAGATAAATATAACCAGCCAAATGCATGTCGGACTATGCATACTCTAGAGTTCTGTAGACATCCCGCCACTGTGCGATACTACGGAACTTATAAAATAAAAGTGATATTTTTTTATTGATAATGAAACATCGAATAAGGCGGCTCACGTAACCTATTAATTTCTGCGAAATTAATTAACTATTAGTCGCCTTTTAAATAAAATAGTAAGAAATTCTGTTACTAAATTTATTAAACCGGAATCATAGACATCTTCAGCAAAAGTGAAATAAACTTTTATTTTCTTTTTGGACTGATGAAAATTCTTATAAGGATTTTTAAGTCAAATAATTAAGTTGTGATTTAGGCTGGGTGCACAATCAGTGGTGCGTGGTTTGAGACTCAATTTAGATTTATTATAAAATTACTTATATTAATTTGAATAGTAAATAACTATTTATTTCCTATAATAAACCATTTATAATGTGGTTCTAATTTAAAGGATGACCTTGCTACTTAAGTAGAAAAGGCCACAATGAAGCTCAATATTTCGTAAACGGGAATTAATATTGAAAAACTGTCAAAGAAACCATCACACTGGCGATAAAAAAAAAAAAATGACATGTAAAAGACAAGCCCGCTGAGTTTCTTGCCGGATCTTCTCAGTCGAGGTCGCGTTCCGATCTGGTTGTAGATATAAGAAAAAATATGTAAAATTTACAATTTGTAAGTGCCCCCGTAGGCCTAAACAAAATAAACGATTTGAATTTGAATCAAATAGTTTTAAAATACTTACTGAACAATACCTCAATCGAGGGGGTGTGTAAACATTTTTCTTTACTCCCCTTTCTTAAGCACGGGAGGTACAATGGAATAACTTTGCTTTCAAAATTTAAAAACAGTTTTTTAGCGGTACATAAACTCAATGTTTTGGCTAGTTTGCAGTATTTTAGCCCTAATAGTCTCTGTATAAAATTACTGTGACTGCAGACGGACGTGCCGAAACTATAAGAGTTCCGAGTTTGACTACGGAACCCTAAAAACTTACCTCGCGCCATGTTGTTTTAATTCTCTAAGTCTTAAAAAAACTCGTGAATTGTGATTTCGAAGTGTGAAGTTGTAAAATGTCTTATGAACTGCGTGAGCATTGTTAATTACACACCTTGGCTCCATCACAGTACAGCCCTCGTGTTAGTCCCTGGCTGCAAACCAGCCTCGATCGTAACTTAGCTCACTTGCACATAATGCACTTATTTACTTATATTTGAATAAAAAAAAATGTACTGTCTGCTGGAAGGCAACTAAATTATAAATAGGATCTTTCTCTATTGCTCTTCTTAGTCTAATTAAAATATTAACTCAATAAAAATTTAATATGAAATAAATTTGATTAATGAAATAATACTAAACTACCCTCAAATCAAAACAAATCTCTTCGAATTATCTTTATGTGACTAACTTCGTTCTTTCAACCTATGGGTTCGGCTATGTTCGGCCGACACGAAATGTCAATCCAGTCTAACATTTTGCGTGCTTTTTATTAACCTCCGAGAAATAGGAGTGTTATTAGTTTAACATGTGTATTTGTGTGTCTGTCTGTGGCATCGTAGCGCCCAAACAAATGATCCTATCTTAATTTTTCCTTTTTTAGAAAGGTGTTCGAGTGTTCTTAGCTATGTTTTACGAAAATCGATTCAACCGTTTGAAAATTATCAACTCTTTTGTAGTCGTTTAAAACTTTTTTATATTTTTTCTACCTATTAAAATGTTTTTTAATTTTCAATTTAGGGTTTCTTATTTGAAAGTCAACATTCGCATTCGCATTCGCATTCGCGAATGTTGAAGCCAAATATTCGCATTCGCATTCGCATTCGCGAATGTCAAAAATCCAACATTCGTTACATCACTACTATGTACAGACAACAATAAATTGTAAAAGGTTCAAAACTCCTCATCTCATCATCATCTCAAATTAAATTTACAATATCATCACCATTAACTATTCAGCCAGTAAACCATGACACATGTATATCAAGAGTGACAAGATGCCACATGGAGGTTGGACGGAAGTCACTGTGCCAAATTAATGTATAATTGGATATCGTTATGCAGAACGGAATCAACCCACATGCTTTGCTGTAGACCAAAACCAACCTTGTGTTAGTGGTTCTAGGTTGGTTTCAGTTTGCAGAATTGTGAGTGGGTTGGATCCATTTTGCAATTCTTCGGAAAGTATCTTTGGGTTACCATCTTCTTTTCCTTGTACTTCTCGTAAGAGATGGTGACCAACTCTAGTGTTGAAGTTTTTCCGGCCTCCCCAATGCATACAACATGGCATAATGTCTGTCATCCCTTCCACTAATACATATAGATATCGAATTTAACTGAACATATTATACACGTTTATAGCCAAATAAAATAAATAAAATTCTGAGTTAGTCGTATTGTGATTCTCATTGAGTTCACTTGGTCTGTACTTGGCATTATTGTCGTCTGTCATCTGCGATGTACTTACACGTATCGCCCATTGTGTGGCGCGCTTTGTGCGCGATTCCCTCGTGTGTTTGTCGCCGGTTCACGCGGTGCAAACAGTCGCTTCCGGGGCTGACACTCGCGATCCTTGAGCCGTGTAGCGAGAGCCGCTGAGCGGACGCGACCGACCGTGTCATTGCGGGTACTTTAAAGTGCCCGTAGAATATTACGTTTGTCGGAAGAACTAGAAATGAAACATGGAATTTATCATATTCGAAAGACGTTGTATTTAAATCGATTTATATACAAAGGCAAATAAACCTTTTTCATTAAAATATATAAGGTCTATTATAATTAATAATGCCTAATGGTCTATTTAATGATTGGGGCCTTAGTAAATGAAAATGATAAATATTATACAGGTACCTACCACAAAAATAAAATCTCTACCGCTCCAAGGCGCGATATGTTAAAAATCGTGCATTATTAAAATAAGTATCGTTTACCTATTTTTTACTAATGAATTTCGGGCGAATGACGCTTGCAGTCAATTACGTGAGTTAATCACTATCAAATAGAAATATCAAGCCGATTACGAAATTCTGATTGGTAAACACTACTTGTTCGACAAAAAAAAAATAATCCAATACACTTTACTCACTTACTATTTACTATACAAGATGTATAAACTGTCCGCGATTAAGCGTTTAACTGAACGCTTAATTCATGGCATTAACGGCGCTAATACCCGGCCTTTGTCTCACTAAATCTATCGGCTTTAGTGGAACAAGGAGCCGGCGGATGCTTTGATCAAGGACGCAGTTCAGAAACGATACAATGCATACTTAATTCACTCAGACCAAAAATTGTTAAATATCCTTAATTTATTCTATTTTAAAACAGTGTCAGAGGTAAACAAAACCTATAACCCCACTGCGGAATTACACGAATTATATTCAGAACTGCCGATAGATGGCGCGAGTAGTATTCATAAACGCTAAATATATAAAGTAGTTTAGACACTACGGTTGAACAAAAATGATTCATATATGGACTGCCATATCATGACCCTTCCTTTTGGCTTTGCATTGAATACATAACTCAGTTTGCGCTAAGATAATTGTTTTACTTTTTTCAATTAATCAAAGCAAACTTTAAAGGCATTATACAAATGTAACTTGGCAACGTCGGATGCGAAATAGAGAAGCTTCTAACACATAGAACTCGATTTCACTTAAACTTTGAAAATAACTTAGTTTAACTGAATTGTCGAGTACGTTCTAAGGCTGTACTTTTTTATAGAACTAAGTCGGGAAACAAGCGTACGAAGTATCTGATTTGAAGCAGTAACCGTAGCCTATAGATTCTTGCAATACCAACGGTATTGCTCGCACATTCCGACCTGAAAGGGAGTGAGACAAAGGAGGGGATGGTAGGGGGAAATGGGCTTCCGGCTCGCCCACTAACACAGACACACAGCTTTAATAACTTATTCTGTGAGAGGATGGTACTACCCCAGTCGAGCGGTCATATTGTCACTATGGAGATGACATCGTTTTTATCTATACAAATAAATAAAATTGGAGTGTCTGTTTGTAATATCAAAATAACACCTTTTCACTATATGCATATGAAAGTACATACGATACTTATACCAAAAAGGCAATTAAATTTTGTTTTGTCTGTTTGTCTGTCTGTCTTTCTGTCTGTCTGTCTGTCTGTCTTTCTGTGTGTTTGTTCCGGGTAAACTCCGAAACGGTTGGACCGATTTTGACGGAACTTTCACTGGCAGATAGCTGATGTTAAAAGGAGTAACTTAGGCTACTTTAATTTTAGAAAAACAATTAGGGTTCCGCATAAAAAAATAAAACACATGAAATCCAAGAGTATCACCGAAACGGCTGGACCGATTTTGACGGAATTTTGACTGGCAGATAGCTGATGTTATGAGCAGCAACTTAGGTAACTTTTATTTTAGAAAAAAACAAAAAGCATATATCACAAATGCTGTCTGTCGCTCTGTCTGCTCAGAACGCGGGAGCGAGCTTTTTTTTATATCTACCTATTGCAAAAGCGATAGGTAGATATAAAAAAAGATATATATATAAAACACGAAACATCGACGCGCAAAAAAGAAAAATGAGATTAAACTTAGCATAGGTATTTCTTTATTAACTTCATTCTTTATTAACATAATTATTAACTTTTCATAAACACTGCGAACTGAACGAACATTTTTTGTGAAATTATTTTTTTTAGTTAATTTCCACGCGAACGAAGTCGCGGGCACAGCTAGTTTATTAATATTTTTGCGGATAATGATCGTTATTGGCTCTCGGGTACCTACAGTGAAATGTGGGGGAATTATCGCTGTCGGGTTAACTGTGTGAATGTTCGACTAGGTTTTTAAGAGACATGGTATAGTATAGGTACATCATAATTATACATTATTTAAAAGTACAATTCACTAATATCTTTAAAGTTAAACCGATGGCAACGGCTCGCACAATGTCTAAATCTAAGCGGTGAATTGCAGTGCTGGGTAATGTTCGCTCGTAAACGGTGCGGACTCGAGCGTTAAATTCGATCGTGTCAGCGGTTCTCGACTACAACTGTGTTGCCACACTGGTCTATAAGCATATGGCAAACTAGCATTGACCTGCGGCCCCGCCCGCCTGAACCTCAAAAATAAACTTGATCAAATGTTCAAATTTCCAAACAATCCGTAGGAAACTACGTGATACTAGGAAAAACTTACAAATTATTAGTTTTTCGAGTAAGTTTAGTCTAAAATCGGAATTAGACAGTTATCTGAGAAGGTTAAATGCATAAGTTAACCTTATAAAGCACGATATTACTAGTAACGTCGTACATACAACCATTTAATAGCAAAACGTGGCAACACCTAAAAGTAAAAGCATACTGGTTAATGACTACCAGTTACTAGTTTTATTTCTTACTGTAAGTAACCTGGCAATCAAACACAGGGTAATCACATATCGTAAAACGTAGACCATAACGTACGAGTATAAAGAAAATAAAGTAGGTTTCGCTACAATAGTTAGTAACTGTTAGATACATGACTCATTTCTACACACACACATAATGATCATGTTATCCGAGCGATTGATATTATATCTATTGTTAAAATAAATAAAGTAAGATTTGTAGCTGCTAGACTACGCCGCAGCCATCTACGGCGTAGTAGTGATCTACGGCGTAGTGACGTAGCATACTCGTAGCGAGATTTTTTATCCGTTGAAAATACATACTTTGATAGCTACTCAAGTATCTATGTGTTATCAAGCAATAATAATGATATTCATATTATAATAACAATATTATATTCAAAGGTTAACTATATATTATTTGTAACTATTTGTCTTGTATACGGCTTAGGTTCAACGTAACTCTACTGGGATGTTGAGAGATTATTCAGGTGTCAGAACTTTTATATCCTATTAAGTAGAACTTGGAAACTGTTGAAAGTGAAAATTAATACTATTTAGAAATATAAATAAAGTACTTTCAACTAACCTAAATAAAGAGACGTCCATTACTTTCATTTTTATCTGTATTCCAGTTTTAATAAACTTAAAGAAGGTTCGTAATTTTCGTATTCCAAGGAAAATTATCACTTTTTCTTAAAAAAAAAACAATCTTCATTGTACAATCCTGTACAATCGCAATACTTTCTGCCGACAGAACGGTAAATCCTCATAATCCGCGAGGAGGGCGCCAACATTTTCACTGCAAACACACAAAGCCAACTTTTGTGTATATTTTATGCCTAAATATTTCTACAAAATCTCCGTCGCCGGTAGGTACACGACGGGGATTTATTATATTCAGCTCTTTAATACTGTAGATCACTGTAAAGAATAATAAGGATATTCTTTATCAGGCATGGTCATCAGCCCTCTCAAATATATGCAAATAAAATAACTGTTATGTAATGTTATAATATTTTTCTATGACAATTATGTCATCCAATAATTTTTTAATTTAGAAACAAATTACCATAATATTTATTTATCAAGCAAAGATTTTAACATTTCATTAAACTATTGTATGTAATATAAATAAATAATAAGTGGCCCATTAATTACCCACTTACATGCCATGAGCCTCTCCCCAATGCGAGGGAGATTCAGACCGTAATTTTCCATGCTGGCTAAGAGCGGTTTGACAGAATAACTACTTTACGCGTATCTTCTTTGAAAGGGTGGTTTCTACTCTAATCAAGCCAGCCCTACACCCCTACAGCGACTTGTAGTCAATTGGCTACAAGCTTGGCTCTACCACCGAGTATCTAAATATATATATAACTCAAAGGTGACTGACTGACTGACTGACTGACATAGTGATCTATCAACGCACAGCCCAAACCACTGGACGGATTGGGCTGAAATTTGGTATGCAAGTAGATGTTATGACGTAGGCATCCGCTAAGAAAGGATTTTGATTAATTCTACCCCCAAGGGGATAAAATAGGGGATGAAAGTTTGTATGAAACTTTGTCAATTAAATTCCAAGCGGACGAAGTCGCGGGCACAGCTAGTGTAATATATCAGTATTATTCGATATCACACCATCATCACCCGTTATTTAATCGGTATTTACAAGCTCATTAGCCGTTATCGTTACGTGAGATCGCTGAATGTGTTCGACGTAACGGAGAATCACTTTCCCAGCGAACTTTTACACCGTTTTATTGTTTATGTGCGCCCCCGCAGCCTGTTACAGCACTTTGCGTGTGAATTATTCCGCAAGTTGTTCGCTGCGGACCATTATACGATTTATTTACTAGCTTGAGAATGTACCTACAGAATAATGGGATGTTAAAACATCGTGGGCTGCGTGTTCATATAGTGATCATTTCTTCGTATGTGAGGATTTTGGATCTTAACGCAAAGTAGTAAACAGGCAATGAACAGAATTATTAATCTAACAACATGATTTCCCATGAAACCAAGTAATTTATCACTACTTATAGGTACTGCAAGTAAATATGTTTGTATGAGGTATTCTTTAGAACTACTTATCCGATTTTGTAAATGCTTTCACCCATAGAAAACTACACTGGCCCTGAATAACGTACACTACGTCTTACATTTCTTGTAGGAAACCGTGCGGGATAGCTATATAAGTATTTATTTCTTAGTATATTTGCAGTGTTTTAAGAACATCGTTTTTTATGCTCTGTGGGTACAGCAATGCAACCTGCTCAATAATCTAGTCCGCCACAAAAATACAAAGTAATGATTATCTTGGAAGGTGGAATTTCTGGTGGAAGTTCTTGCCCTTATAATAAGAATAATATAGTTATTATATATATTCCGAAACCCTCTGTAACATAATAAATACATATTCAGAAGGTGAGACCACAACTTTACTTACATTTTGACCCGGCGTGCCAAGTTTAATGTCATCGCAATTTCTTCTAATTATAACATAATGTGGCGTAGCGGAGCCACTCTAGATATTATAGTACACTGCCTTGCATAAAAATATACGAACTCTGTCTCTTAAATAATACTGAATTTCAACCCTCCCACTGTACGTTAAGGTTTATTGTTGAATGGAGATATTTATCGAGTGTGATGAAAATGCGACTAGCCGTGTCTTTTTTATGTGAATAATATTCAAGTGCTGAGCGGGCTGGTTGGTATATGCACTATCAGCGAACTAGTTATTCTTAGCACACGACGAAGGTAATATGTTAATATTTAATGAAGTTTTGGTTCTCTTAGTCAAGCAAATAAAGACACAGGCTGAGAGAAATCTGGCGTGGCCGCATCTCCGCATATGTTTAGTCAAACAAGTTAGGTATAAAACGTAATAAGCGCGTTAGAATGATTTATTCCTGTTCTAGATTTTAGCCTGTAAAGATAGACTAATCTTTCAGGCCAAAGTCTAGAAAAATACCGGACGGAATCCATGCTGACAGGGTTAGTAAGGTGTTTAGTCAAAGTTACCCTTTTTAGACGTAAAATTATTTTTGTATGCTGGCCAAAGCTTTTTATCATAATATCAATTTGATTATCACTTGCTTACGGTAAAGATAAACATCGTGAAGTAACCTGCACGTCTTAGAATATTTCACCAATTATTATAAGACTTGTAAAATCCGCTAACCCGCACCGGGCTAGGGTGGTGGATTATGACCTGGATCCCCTATCATTGAGGGTAGGCCCGTGCAAGGGACAATAATAATAATAACTATTATTATTAGGTTCTAATAGATAGATAGATAGATAGATAGATTGCGTTCTAATGTCCATACATTAATAATAAATATCACCAGACTGACACACCAACTGTATGGTCTCAATCTAAGCAACGCTTGTACTATGGGTACCGTACAATGAACTGGGGACGATCCCAGTGACACCCAGATCTGGGCAAATTAATAAAAGGCCATTTCCGAAATTTGCCCCGGAAAGAATCGAACCCACAACCACCCGGTGCAGTGAGCCGAGTTGCGCCAAGCGGTCGTCGTCATTAATTGTCGTACAGTCGAAACAAAGAATCTAAGTATTTTTTAATTTACATTTTAATATACAATCAATTTGCCAGTACCTACCTGGTTAATTTAATATTCGAGCAAATATTACAATTGAACAACAATAACAGGGGTTTAACGTGTAATGGATGTAAAAGCTGATAAGTGCAGTTATTACTGCTGTTGAGCTGCTTAACATGTAACGAGTGGTATTCCGATTGTTTTATTAATTATTTGGGTTGTCGTTCTAGCGGAAAATGTAATGTGCAAATTGAATATGATTATGAACTATTATTAAAATACATAGATAGTGTGTGTGTGGGTGGATGGAAATAAACACAGTATGTTTTTTCTATTCCAATAGTTACCTACATTTGTTAGTTATAAACACCTTGATAATTTATTTGCTTCGACTTTACTTTTGCTTATGTAAATATTTCAAATAACTTAGTATTTATAATTATTACAATTTATTAATATAATAGGCAAACATAAAATATAAATGTGATCCTACATTTCCAAAGGTTCAAGACATCAGGACTGTTTGAGAAAATAGTATTAATAAAAGACGCCTGCCAAATTCTATTTATTGATTATATTATTAGGTCCGTATACATATTAATGTATTGAGCAAAGATGACCAACACGAACTATACAAAATCCATGTCCCCTCAACAAAGAAAGAGCTTCAATTTGAGTAACTGTTCCGCGGTGACCCCTGCGGGTTACCGCGTAATCCGTTTTCCATTATCGGCGTCGCGTGATGGTCCACAAAACCGATTTCTGATGGACGACCGTCCACAAAACCGATTTCTGATGGACGAGCGTCCACAAAACCGACTCCTGATGGACGGCAGGGGGCACCATTGTGAATATGCAGTCTTTGTACCGTCACCAAATAGGTTATTAACTTGCAAAGCAGCCGCGTCCGTGCTAACGATAGATACTGTAATCAAGCCAAAGCTTTGACGCCAATCGAAGCTATGAAGCGTAATGCAATCGTCCGTGATTGGTGGAATGAAACAGCTATTAGAATATGATTGGTGTATTATTTAAATTTGCACTTTTTTATGGGTATTTAATTCGATGATATACATATAAAAAAGATTTTTTTTACAAAGATTAAAAAATACAAAATATTTATATCAATATTTAAATGATAAATGTAACTTTGCGAACATATTAATGTGTGATTAAAAATAAATCTTTTGAAATAACAACCGTATACGAACGTATCAAAGAATATTGAAATATATTGTTTGTCTGTATGAAACCGTAGGACGCAAATCTACTGTTACGGCTTTGTGCACAATAGTTTTAAAACGAAATCAATCATTTGTTCACGGCGAACTGGGTCACCGGATAAAAACGTATGAGAACGATGTACGGAACTGGAAAGCGCCTGTATTCTTTCATGAAAATGGCACGTGAATTGAATTTTAGATCTCTTGGATTAATATCAAAACAATGAAGCTGATATTATTAACTAGCTGAATTTAAAGAGTGTAAAACTGTACGAATTTTAAACCTTCAAGGAGATTTCTCCTTGAAGATAATTAAACTCAAAATAACTAATCCTTAATAGTTCTCCAATTTTCGTTTCTCACTAGCAGCCGCATATATTCAAGATAAAGTTTGTAAATTTTTTACATAGTACTCGAGGTATTATAATTTATGAACATTAGTGGAAAAAAATATACAAAAACGTGTTTGAATTTCGATAAAATTTAAACCCGATACCCAAACTGCCAAGTATTATATTGAAACACCTGTATATAAAGATGCTGAAAAGAACTGGTTTTGTATTTAAATATGTAGTTCTACCTACTCTTTGTCCTGAAATCAGAAACAGAAAACAGAGACGAGAGTAAAAATTACAGAGAGTTTTCCTGGAGCACTTCATCGGTGGGTACTCACTAATAATATGAAAATTTTAGCTATATTTCATCATGTGGGTACGTATTTGTATTAAAAATTGATTGTTACAGTAACTGAATTGTCCGCAGTCGCTGATGAAAGCAAACATTCAAGCGCACACGTGACGTAATCCGATTTCCAATTATTATTATCCAAACGACCCGAACACCCGTCGTACCTACAGATCCAGTGTGTACATAGATTGTATGTACAATGTAGGTACAGAGGCCCAAGTCCGTTAATAGCTAACATCTCGCTCGGCTCGCAATTGCCTTGCAATATGTCAGTTTGACAGTTCTTCTATAGGAGAACTGTCAAAACTGACAAATCGTGTATCGGATAGGCCGAAACAGCAGAGTTTGTAAGTACGTATTTATCGAAATATTAAATCATATCAAAAGACAACAGTTTGAAACGCGAATACGACACGACAGTTAAGTAAACATAGTTTTTTGGGTTCGCATTTAGCTATAAAAATTCTTGGTTTGCATTTGTCACAGCACTTAATATGTCAGGTTTGACAGATAGTCTATACGAAAAGTGTCAAAACTAAAGTATTGCGAGTCGAGTGCGAGTCGAGTGAAATGCGAGCGGTTAACAGACTTGGGCCCCAGGTCACCTGCCCTATATTATTAGTATGCAAGGCGAATTACCCAATAGATTATATTACAACTAGCTAGGAACCAGCGATATTTTTTTTTTCAATGTAAAAGCAAACACACCTGGGCCCCAACCACGCTAGCTACTCAAATCGTAATAGAAAAGCAAACGCTCGCGATTACGTTTCAAACGCTCCGCTTTTGACGTTTTGCTGACACCATACCATATCAATTTTAGTAGAAATCGTGAAGCTCGTAGCTACACCTTAACTCCACCACCGTAATGTATCTTCTCCTTATCAAAAAAGACGATAGGTGTTGATACACTTGCATTGCCACTGCATTTTAGACTCGTATATCTGAATGGAACCTACATAAATAACGACTACAACTGCATTTTATTTATGTGCCCATGTGGACAGTGAAACGAGCGGGTGCAATGGGCGGGAAATCAGTTCGGTGTGCAGGGCGGTGAGCGCGCCCAACCGCTCGGAATCCGCCCTATTGTTCCATTTACACTATACATGACCCATCTATTACCTATGTTACGACATAAGTGGTAGAGCCAACTGACTACAGCTCATATATGGGATGGGTTGATCGGGGTAGTACCACCCTCACACAGAAGATCAGCGTAAAGTAGCTATAATTTATGTATTTCTTGCGATGAATGAGAGAGCCGGAATTTTCAACATAAACGAATGATAGCTTTACACATTCAAAAATATCTTTTCCAAAATAGATTAAACATTTTACGTGCGTCGATACTTTACGAGCCATTTAAAGTTTATATGCATCTGAAGCCGTAAACTTTACGCTAAAGATATCTCTTGAACACTGTAAGGAGATTGTAGATGTTTAAGGTTTCACATCTCTAATACCATCTGCATACATTCCTATAACTAAACAGTGTGAACTTTTTGTTTAAACTCTGATACGGACACTTACCTCGATCGAATATTATATAAACCAAATCAAGAGCAAATCGTAATCAATTGTCTTGTAGTTTGGCTTTGATGTAGCTCGACCAGTAGGTACATCGATCGACAACAATGCGTAAGTAAGTATCTCCTCAACAAAGCGATGGACCACTTCCACTTCAAAAACAACAGATCAATTACATATTGTTGACGAATCATTATCACGGGAGCACTCAAAGCGTACATTATCGCCTCTCACACACAAAGTAACATCACATCACATTGCGTGATAAGTACACTCGCGTACACAACGAATACCCGGTACACTCGGTAATGACATTACATACATACGTACAGTCGTGAACATAACCGCTTCATTATTTTAATGAACGCGTACAAACGAGGCCTTCAGCATCGACCGCAGCACACGTCAACGGCTGTCATCGAACAATGTGACGCGCAATACGAAGCACTTCAAAGAGCGAGTGTACACGAGCTACATTTGTAGGACGAAAACAATTTCTGGAAACTTAATTTAGTCACACAAATTAGAATATGTCACACGTAACTCACGCAATTAATGATACGATTTCATTTATTCGGTTTTATTGCATGAAAAATAATCAAACCATAAATTTGTAACTTCATTGTTTCAATACATTGATGATGATTCGTCATATTATACCTATCAATCATTATAATTAGATCAAACACTTCAATTTTACATTTTCACGTAACTAATTTTAAAGCATTTTTACTCGCGTAAATCGTGCGACAAATAATCGCACGTTTAGATGATCACAAAGGGCGCGAACTATCGTACCACAGAGCGTCACAAAAGCGCCCACCGACCGTACCGCCACTATCCAGCAATTATCTAAATGCGAGCCTCCAGGGACCGAGGTGTCGGCATTGTCGGTGTTTTACGGTGAATGGTGTTATAAGCCTTGTAATCCAACGCTAGGTAGAATGACCAGTGTCCACCACTATAGTTAGGTACCATCTAGCGCTTTTTGGAGGATGTAATCATTATACTAGCTAGCGAATCTTAAGTAAGTTATAATAGAATTCGATTTTCTTAAGAAAGTATTGTGTTTGCGATAGTACATACACTCTAGAATCCCCATAGCGTTCTTTTTTCGCATTAACTGTGACGGACAAACCAATAGTGATTTTTAAAAAAGGAAATCAATGATAATTATTTTAAATTTTAAATTGCAATATTAAAATATCAATAATACAAATGATTTCTATTTTTAAAATCACTATTGTTTTGTCCGTACGTATATTTTAAAGTCCGTAGTTCCGTAATACTGTTGAGTGTTTTAGTTCAAAGTGTCATAACAACACCGCGTCCCATCCCTCTGCTGGCTCCAGGCGGAATTATTCAGGCGCCCTTTTAAATTGTGCTTTTAGCGACCTTCTGTAATGCCGCGTCGTTTCAACAAATTGTAATGGCCGCCGCGAATTTTAATACTTAAAATTTATTACAATATCTTCGTGAATTCGAGGAAATGGCTCATTAATGAGATGAGAAATTTTATGTTAATGATAAATTCAAAATAAATTTAATATAAAAAATAATACCTACATTTTGCGACACGAATCTTGATTCTAAAGTGAATACAATCAAATTATTGGTATGTCAAATTCTACGTGTCTAATATTACACTTTTGCAGCGTCTGCGGACGTGCTTCATTTGTTTTTCAAATAATCTTTGAAGAACCCATGAAGTTTGACTAATTCAAATAAATTTAACAATTTATTTTACATAGGTAGGCGCGACATTGAATGATTCAAACGATAGACAAAATGATGGATATTGAAGATTTATACTTATTTAATTTTAATACAACCGCTAATTGATGCTCATCTATCATCGTTCAAGCTTGAACGCCAATTATAGTTTTACGAAAACACCAATTAATCGACTTTAATTCTCCGAAATTATTAAAATTATTCAATTGAGGTAATGAAAATACAGCTGTACCTACAACTACAAATAGGTACCTACTAGCTTAAAAAAAACTTGAAACAGTTTTGTATCGTAACTAACTCCTGCTTACTATTGCTTTTCGATAAGACTTTACCTATACCAGTGGAATTTCAATCGACAAACATAAGATAACCTATACCTCGCAGGTTTGGCGCACTCTGTTGCTTACGTATTCACATCTATAAATGTACGCAGAGAGCAAATCCGAGACTCGGATGGATCCCGGCGGATTATGCAGGAATTTAGCGGATTAAACCTTCATTACTGTTGTTCGGTAAGTTGGCTGAAATTCCGGCCGAGCTCCCACCGAGATTTATACCGGCCTCAGATGGATTCCGCGATCAAAACATTCAAATACCCGCATAATTTGCTGGCTACGACTGTTTTATGTAAATGTGTCCTTGTGTGAGATCTATGAAAGGCTTGCAGATATTTGTACCTACATGAAAATATTATCACCCTTGAGCGTAATCCGAAATACCCACACTGTACTAAGAACACGAGGAAAATTAATAAAAATAATACTATGAGAAATATATTTTAGATTGGTATTTAGTTATAACGTTTTGAAGCCCACTGTGCAAATATGATAAATAATAAATTGAAAGTTTCTTTTTTTTGTTACCAAAAAATAATCTTTTATCATCAAATAGACATTTTAAAAAAAAAACACGCACGTTTTCAACACACAACCCTAAGTAAACAATCGTAATCCCTGTCAAATAAATCTTTCTGATTGGTTTTCAAATCTAATCAAAGTTCCGAAGGTAGGTATTCCAAATCATTATTTGGTGAAATCGAACGAACCGACCGAGTATCTTTTTGCTAATGGTGTGGTGAAGAAAGATTCTGGAGTAATGAACCTATACCTTGCTACGAAGATCTAGCGGCAATACCCACTATACCTTTCATTTCAGGTGAATAAAAACTTCACGTATTTTTAGCCGACTTCAAAAAAAGGAGTAGATTGATTCCTTCTCAATTTGGATGTAATTTTTTATTGTACGTAGTGGATAAAAACCCAAATTCTGTGATTATGATGAACTTATTAGGAACTGAATTAATAATAACGAGAAGTATTCAGTGGTAGAGCTAAGTTGTTGCCAATTTACTACAGTTTATACACCGGCTGGGTCGACCGGGGTAGTACCACACTCACACAGAAGACCAGCGTAAAGTAGTTATTTTAGCTGCGTTTCGTACGATGAGTTAGAGAGCCGGAAGCCCGACCCCCCCCCCCCCTCCTTGCCTCTCGCTCTGTCCCACTGCGGTTTAGGTTGGCAACGTGCGAGCAATGCCTTTGGTATTGCAAGCAGCTATAGGCTAGGATACCTAGCTGTCTAACATCAATGTGTTTGACGCTTGTTAGCCGACTTTGTAGCACGCGTTTGTAGCGATACAGACGCGATACGCACGCGAGTCAGACGCAGCCTGTAGACCTTTGTATGATAAAAGCGCGCCGTCAACACACGCCCTTACAAAATAAAATAAAAAATAATAATTTAGCACTTTTGTCGTCCCACTCCTGGGCACGGGCCTCCCCTCCACACGAGGGGGATTCAGGCCATAATCCACCACGCTGGCCCAGTGCGGCTTGGCGGATTTCACATGTCTTTCGAAAATTGGTTAGTTCTTCTGAGACATGCAGGTTTCCTCACCTCACGATGTTTTCCTTCACCGTAAGCGAGTGATAATCATATAGAAATTATGATTCGCACATAGATTTCGAAAAATCCAGAGGTGCGCGCCGACGTTTGAACTCAAGACCTGGTGCCCACAAGACGCGTGCTTTAACCAATCGGCTATCATAGCTTTTATTTATAAAGTATATATATTGTATTTATAAAGCGCTGAAGCGCTACACTGGTTATGCAAGAGCTTATTCAAACATTTTCTTTGTACATTCTCAGTTAATATTTAGTGAGCGCTTTTATTATTTATCACTAGCTGTTAGTTTGAAAAAGTGTGTTCCGTTGGCAACGGTTTATTCATATCTGTATGGGCCGGAGGAACGAGCTAAGTAGCTATGGGTGGCAGTAAAGATTAACTTTAAATGGAAGTGGCAATAATTTTGTATATTTTTACCGCCGATGCAACAAAGACGAGTGTGTAACAGAAAGTTTAACTCCAGGGGCCTAAGTCTGTTAACCACACGCATCTCCCTCGACTCGTACTCGACTCGACATCCCTGAACGAAAGTATAGATTTCAAGGTGTTTCATTTAACAGCTGGCATCTACAAGACGATTCTTGGGTGTGTATTTTTAAAATATGTAGGTACCACCAGCATCGGTGTTCTTTAAAACTTTCGTAAGTATCAATAATATCAATAAAAAACCGATTGTAGTCCATAAGTTATTGAAGCGAAGCTTCTATACGGTCGTTCGGGGCGCTCGATGCGCGGCCACTCTATCCGTGCTAAGTGTCAGTAGCGTTACACGATATATATAGGTATTCAGAGTGGCAGCTGCGGCACCCTACGCTTTATACTATAAAGCTTCGCTTCTTTCGGGCATCCCATACAGCACTGTTTTTTTAAATAATATTGTAAAAAAAACATGATATTTTTATCATTGTCAGTGTTAGATCAATGTCAATTCACAAGTTGCATTCATTTTTGTCAGGCCATTGATTACACTTTGCAGGCGAGTCCCCGTGTCCGCGGTGTCGTCTATATGAATTTGAAATGAACCTCTTCAGCCAACTGCAGCCACCGCCGCGCTGCTGGAATCACACGCTCAGCTATTCATGCATTCCTTGTAAATTAACTATTGTCGCTTACTACTGTTCCAGGCGGATTAAATGGAGTTACTTATCACTGAATATTATGCATACAGGAACTATGCATATAACAAAGTTGGCAAAGGGTACGATTCGCCTGAGTTATCGTAGTCTATAGATACTTGCAATACCAAAGGTATTGCTCGCACCTTGCCTACCTAAAGGGGAGTGGGACAGAAGGAGGTATCCCCTTTACGCCGAACTCCTGATCGGCGTATTTGACTACGATAGCTATTTGGCTGCGATTGGTATGATGAGTGAGAGAACCGGGAACCCAAACCCTAACTACTCCCTTCCCCTCCCACTCCCCTGCGTCGGCAACGTGCAACGTGCGAGCAATGCCATTGGCTACGGTAACTGCTTAACATCAGGCGTGTGGGTCGCTTATTTGCAGACTTTGTTACAAATATATAAAAGAGTTGGAACCAACTCTTGGAATATTGTCACGATGTAATCATATATTACAAAGCAAGGAAGAGTTTTCCTCCATGAGCTAGTACAAATTTACCCCAGCAGTCCACGTAAGAACACCTAGACATAATCCATTTTCTAAATTAATCTCTCCTCCGTGACTTGCACTTTTGCGGAAATTCAATTATGAACACATTTACCGCGTGCGTGTTAATGAACTCTTTTTAATTAATTTTATTTTGATTAAGAAGGGACGATGGTGTTTGGGTAAATAAATAAAATAAGAACCTAAATACACTAACATTATTTATTAGACGTTGCCAAAAAACTTTTTAAAATCCACGATGCGTAAATGAAATCGGAAATTCCGAAAAAAAAAAACTGAAGATAAAAATAAATAACCATAGAACCATAGATAAAAATATGTCGAAACGCGTTGAGTCGGTAATGGTAACATTTCCTTGTCAAAACTATCCATAATGAGGTAACAAAGCGCCTCTGGGAATAACAAGACCAGTAAATATCGAGGAAGCGACAAAGCTCTGTCCGAGGTGGCCATGCGTGCTTGAATCGCGACAGTGCGCTCAACCGCGCTGTATGCGAACAACGCTTCGGATTAATCGATTCAATCGTCTGAATAATTCGAATGCATCGCTTGAATCGATTTGGATGTATTGCGAACGCTGCGGTTGCCGGGGGAAAAAAAAAGATTCAATCGGCTAACATATTTTTCACATGTTTTCAAGTGGGAATAAAAATAATTTGTTTTCGAATCGGTTTTATCTGATATTTGATTATAACATTATATAAAAGAAATTATATAAAGGAAACATTATTTAACATTATATAAAGTTATAACATTATATAAAGGAAAATAAATTGCGTTCATACATTTTTCCAAAAACTAAACTAGATTACTTACGTATTCCAATATTTATTGTTTCTTGGTTAGGCAGGTATATTAATGTAACTACGCTTCAAAGCATAACAACATACTGAATAGCCTGAAATCCCTGATTGCCAGTACTGCCGGTCATTAATATACGGATTGTGCTATGTCTATAAATCGTAAGCGACGCTCACAGAGCGCTCTGACGTTACACACGACTGCCCAGCGGGAGCTTGTAAAGCCCTTTGGACAAGCCTACACTCGGCACAATTTTCTACATTCTTACAGACGTGCTGAATAGGAGACTTTCTTGAGAGACAATTTTTTCACATCACTGTATAAGAGGACCCGAGTGTTTCAAAATATGTTGTATTCCACTTCACTCACTGGATCTGGTGGTCCCGAGATATATTCCCGTGGATAAGTACGGAGAAAAAAAAATCTGTTGACTTTTGGGAACATACAGTTAGTGTGTTAATCTGACGATATCTATTTATTTATATCACCATACGATGTATTTACTTTGTTGTAACAACAACAGCTCATCTTTTTAATGAATCCTGAAACAGAAATCTGATCTACGAATGACTCGACACTTACATTACAAATTGGATGAATCGCGCTCGGCTCGGAGCTGGGGCCATCAATTGTTGAAAAACAACGTTGAATTTCGCTGTTACATTCGATACATAACGTATACAACATTCCCGCAATTTTCTGGAGTGCTGTTCACATTCCGGCCACGCTATATGAATTTTGAAATCGGAATATCGAATTACAATTTCACGATAGACAGTAGGCACTTCAAAATGGCGCCCATTCACTTTGAGAACTAATTAGCTAGAAAACCCTATAATAGCTAGAATAATAAATTCATCAAATCCATTTCTAATTATTAGAACAAAGATACCTAATCTTTGTGGATAGTTTTGCCATTTTTCTATAGCAGAACATTATTGTGATAGGCTTGCGGAAGACAAACCGAAACGGAAAAATGATTTCAAATATGAATACTTAGTGATAATTATAATATAAAATGATTATCTCTTGCTTACGGTAAAGGAAAACGTCGTTAGAAAACCTGCGTATCTTGGAAAATCTACACAAATTTTCGAAAGATGGGTGAAATCCTCCAACCTGCACTGGGTCAGAGTTGTGGATTATGCCTGAATCCCCTGCACATTGAGGCGAGACCGTGCCCCGGACAGGGACTTTAGGGCCCATATTAATAAATCGATCTCAAGTCTGAGACCTGTCTTTAGTACACTTTTGACCTGACATTTTGTACTGGTATGACATAAGAATGACATTTGCAAGATCGCTCTCAGACTTGAGATTGATTTATTAATACGGACCTAAAAGGGCTAATTATTATTATTATACACAGAAGATTTTTTAATGTACTGTACATTTAAACGAGTTACTTTAAATATTAAACCAAGTACCGTAACTCGGTAGAGTCGACCGGGACTGCGCACGAGAGAGCAACCGCGTACGTAGAGCCGTCAGCCGTAAGAGCGCCTATTACAATTTCCACTTCCGCTAACAGCCGCACATGTGCTCTCGGCGCTGGCACACGTAATTTTGCATACTTTCGCGGCTAAGTACGCTTGTGTACTAATTTATGTGCATTACTTACATATTTCAAAGAATAGAGAAAATGCTGAATGCTGTAAAATTTGTGGCTGCAAATGGTATGCTTTAATTCTAACTTGATACAGTCGTGGTAATAAATTGTTGATTAAGTATATTGAATATGAACATTTTATTAGTAAATTAATTTTAGTTGGTAAATAGACCTACGGACGACATCGCGAGGCAAGGTGTAGTACTAATTGTTCGTTCATTTAACGAAGACTCATGCTGTGACTCTTATGACACTGGCATATAGGTCAGTTTGCAATAATTCACGCGTCTTTGTGATATTAACAGACTATATACAATTAACGTTCTATATAATATGTTAAATTTGTATGTTCCCAATGTCTTATTTAGTTTGGCACAGTGATTACCTACTTGAAAGAAAAATTGAATGAAAACAGTTATATAGGAAATATTATTAATCTAACGACTTGCAATTTGATGTACCTACATATTCATTCATCATGACCAACTTAACGCATTGATTGAACATTAACAAAATAATATGCAAGCATGCAAACAACTAGCTTATACAAAAAAAAATTTAACGCCGTCCCCCTTCAAGTCACTTGAAGTCTTTTATCGCCCAACACGCCCAAGCGCAAGTCTAAACAGAATTTAATACGTGCATGACAGACTATTGTGACATATAGAGACAGCCACTCGTGCTGAGGGCACTCGAGATGTGAGACCGCGAGGGTCCTCACACCGTCTTACTAATGGCCACTCATGTGAACCGATCGATTCTGCAATTTATATGACACCTTTGACATTAAACATTTTTGAATTGCACTGTCTCGCTTATGCATAACAAATTTATATAATTTGTATTTTATATAAAACGTTTATATTACTTTTTTGTTGCAGTTGCAGCTGCATACATTTTTACAATAAATCATTTAGCAAAAGCCACTGTCACATTTTATGAAGTTAAAATTTACACAATTTCTTTGTACAGTCAGCAGCACTAGTTTCATTCAACTCTCATTTACATGCATCATGCGAGTGTGTTGGTACCGATATAAAATAAATTTTAATAAGGACTTTTTTTTTGTCAATTTACAACTATATATAACGAGGGCTCAATGATCTCCATCATTAAAAATAAGTCAAGTGGCAATTGTAATTATTTTTACATGTACCTACGTGTTATAATAAAGTATGGGTCTATATGCATAAGGGCGTCAACGCGAAGGCGTCGGCACAAAGACCTGTGAAACAAAAGGCGGGTCGCACCGCACTGCAATCAGCTAAAATGAGGGAGACTGCTACGATTATTTAAACGTCTTTTTGTACCTTTGTTTGCGTGTTCAGAAGGAAACTTGGTTTGTTGACAGTGAGCTTTTACACCCTTATTAAAAACAGAATACATCTCGGCACCTACCGTTTTATTATTACTTACTTTACAAACCGTACTTAAAAATTGCAATGACAATATTTTAATTGATATTTTGTTTAGCACTGGCAACTCAATCACCGTATATAAATCGAAAAGGAACAGAAAAGTAAGTATGTAGGTATATATCCGGATTAACAACAACTATATATCGGTACGTTTACTTGTAGAACTCTACTGATTCTAATTGAATATTTTAAAAAACATTACTTTTCAGCATATTATAATCCTCAAAAAGCTTTAAAACTCATTAAGGAATAAAAGTAACATCGGAAAACTCAATAATTGGTCGCTATTATCGAAGCTTATTAAACAACTCTCTCGCTGTGGCGGAACCGGAAGAGAGCGCGCGGCGCTGCACCGGAATCGGACACGTTCCGGTACGTTATCCGCGCGAGCACTTCCGGTCACTCCACTATCAGTTGTTACCGCTACATTCCGAGTGCTCATTGTTCGCATGTGGTGTAACAATTTTTGATGTAAAATTGATTACAGGTCCAATGCAATATACAAACGCGTATAAGTAGATATTCTTGAGGCTGACTGTACAATATGTGATTGTTTTGTAAAATCAATTGGGTATATTTATTCATTGTGTTTCTTATAAGTCATGATAATACTGGAATAAAGTTACCCCAAGTGGAATGTACTTTCATCACTTAGTAGCTTAACTAATCCATAGTCGTATTAACGAAACATCCTACTAATATTATAAATGCGAAAGTTTGTGAGTGTGGATGTATGTATGTATGTATGTATGTATGTATGTATGTATGTATGTATGTTTGTTACTCCTACACGCAAAAACTACTGAACGGATTTGAATGAAATTTGGAACACAGATAGATTATAACCGGGATTAACATATAGGATACTTTTTAACCCAATAATCCAATACTACGCGGATGAAGTCGCGGGGCACAGCTAGTTAATTATACACAGGAATTAATCAGTGCAATGTGCAACGCGATGGTATCAATTCGAATACGCCCCACCGAGCAATTACGATGATTTGATGGAACTTACCACATTAATACCATTCGTGCAGTGACCCAAATCGCAATAATATTAAAACAAGGAATGTATTAATACATTTATTAAAACTCGACTTTTTTCTGCACTTTGTATTCTTTAAACATAGATATACCATCCACAATCTTTGATACCCTAACTTTGCTAGCCACACGTCGCCCGCACGTAACTAACGCTTAGCATTAAGTTTAACCCAAAATGGAGCGCAGAGCGGCTTCCCTGCACGTCGCTCCTAAAAAACTTTGCCAATGGACATGAATACGCTTTTAGCGCGGAAAGTGCAGCGGTGCAGCCGCGATACAGTGGGAATAGAAATATAGAGAGATTCGCTTTGAACGCAGACCTCGGAGATTGAGTAAACAGTGTGCCAGGACGGTATCGTTAAGTAACGGTATGGAGTATGTGAATGAGATGGAATAAAATATAAACAAAACACAAATAAAATCAAGTCTAATTTACCTTTATAAAATATATTGTAAACTGAGGGAAATTTATCGTGGAATCTACCACTTCAATGTTCCCAATTATTTCCATCAATGGAATTCATAGAGCTATCTTTCGTGAGACTGCGCCACTACGCTCGAATCAACCAATCAATCAATTGTATAAAAACAATACCTGATTGCATTGTTTCGAATACGCGGGGTTACAACAACCCTTCCATTGCTCATCGCGATATACAGGAGTTGAGTTCGACATGCGCATCCCATCGGAAAATGCTACCTAACCGCGATTCTTATACCGTCGAGTGGCAATTAATTACCCCATCTGTTCTGAGGTATGTTCTATACGATAGTACTGAGCACTATATTTATATTGTGATAGTACAAAATACTCGTGAAGGCTGTCCTTAAAGAGAAGGAACATCTTTTAGACAAACCAAAGTTATAGAATAATTCCCACTGTATTTCATTTAAAAACTCAACACCTTGCAGTTTTCCAACCACTTCCCTTATCGATGCACCGCCGCGCTCCGTGCCTTATCGGCATCGAACCCCTTGAAACCTCCACGGACCGAAAGCTCTTGCCCTGGTAAACAAACCGAGAGTCACTTCACATTCGAACGTTCAATTATGTTTATTTTACAGCATTTTGAACATAATAACGGTGTAATAATTATCATAATTGAATGAGAAGTCTTTATTTACTCTACACGAGCAACTGGTTACCCAGTGTGCCACTATCGAGCAATTATATAAATACTTGTACAGCGAGAATATTATTGCAATTACAATTACTTTTGGCTGCTGCTGTGCAGACATATTATGCGTTGTTCTGTTAGTTCACAACATTAACCTGGTGACTCATACAATCGTCTTATTTATTTATTATTTATTTATTTATTAGAACGGTCAAATTAACCAATTACACTAATAATACAATACAAAGCAACAACAATTAAGTATAAACAAATTAACCAACATTATTATAATTAATGAAACCCCGAACAGGTAACAATCATAAGCCAATATTATTACTTACTAGCGGCCCGCCCCGGCTTCGCACGGGTACATTGCGGTTACATTATTCGAGTTTTAGTAAGGATCCCAAATTTTTTTGAAAATGTATTATAGCCTATGTCACCCGGGGATAGTGTAGCTTCCCAACAGTGAAATAAAGTTTCAAATCGGTTCAGTAGTTTCGGAACCTATTCATTACAATCTAACAAACAAAGTTTTCCTCTTTATAATATAAGTATGATTACCAATCAAGCAAGGTAATTTAAGTTACAATATAGGTATTTTTCAAATTTATTTTTGATTTCCTACAATGCATCCTGAAATAAAACCGCCGTATATTCCCAACGTTACTACTGTTTGCCGATAAAGTACGTGTATAACTTGCCACTGCGTTCATTTTTACGACCAATTATTTCGAAAAGCCGCAGTCCGATTTATGGGTTGAACATGTTGTAGGTAACATCTCGTTGCGCAGTGTTTTACACACGCGTAGGTACTTACATAATGAGCTTTTACCAACACTTTGCGAAAGATAATATTACACATCCAATAGATGCACAGCACGCAGTTACTTAAGGCTAAAGCGCCCATCTAGCCCGCGAAGTTCAAATTTTTTGAGGTTTTTTTAGAAATTTTTCAAAATAAGGCATTAATAAAAGGCACATTTTGTAATTCGCGAAAAAGACCATGTGCAGTGCATTAATATATCCAACTTACTCTAAAACATTTCAAGAACGACAGCTTTCCAGATAATCTGGCAATTTTTGTATATTTAGTGATTTACTAGTATCATATCCACCGTGATAATATTTAGAGTAAAATCAATCTATACAAATAAATAAAATTGGAGTGTCTGTTTGTAATATCAAAATAACACATTTTCACTAAATGCATATGAAAGTACGTACGACACCTATAGCAAAAACGCGATTTAAAAAATTTTTGTCTGTCTGTCTGTCTGTCTGTGTGTTTGTTCCGGGTAATCTCCGAAACGGCTGGACCGATTTTGACGGGACTTTCACTGGCAGATAGCTGATGTAATAGGGAGTAAGTTAGGCTACATAGACAGGCGCCTTCACCTTAATGAGAGTGTATACATTATGAATTTCAGCTCGAACTTTGTTAATAGATGTGGTAATGACGCTCAAACAGTTTATATAATTAGTTAGTGCTCACAGTGACAACAATTAATCAGGCTATTAAGTAGATTTGAAGTAAATTATTATGTTTTCAACATATCTATTATAATGATTACCAACAACACATACAAATGAGATCGAGCCCGCAGACAAGCTATTGTTCCTAAAAAATGTGCAGCCAGACAACCACATTAAACTGTAATTAGTGTAGAAATATGAGTCACTATAAGCCCGACACAGTCTGAATATTAAGCAAAAGGTAAATTTTAATGATCCTCACCAATTTTGGTGCGAAATGCAGCGAATATGTAGCCCATGAACTACGATACGGTTATGGAAGAAATAATAATTAAAACAAATATTGACGAACTGCTGCTGCTGCGGAATAGCGCGTCAAAATTAAGCATCCCTCATGTTGCAGAGTTGGTAGGTACACCTACTTTAGTACTCACCTTACCTAAATCTGAGTGAGATTTGATTATTATTTACTTATTTAGTGACAATGGTGTTGCCTGCTCATATTCTGTTGCTGTTCCTTAGAATGTACACCATCTTTTCAAATCAAACACACCAACTGTATGGTCCCAAACTAAGCAAAGCTTGTACTATGGGTACCGTACAATGGACTGGGGGCGATCCCAGTGACACCCAGACCAGGGAAAATTACAAAAAGGCCATTTCCGAAATTTACCCTGACGGGAATCGAACCCGCAACCACCCGGTGCTGTGAACCGAGCGGCCTACGCTCGAACCACCGCACCAATGAAAAGAGTAACCATTGAGTTTCTTGCCGGATCTTCTCAGTGGAATCAGCATTCCGAACCAGTGGTAGATTCTGACTATTCATAAATGCTTTGTTGGCTTACGTGAATAAAATAAATTTTGAGTTTGAGTTTGAGTTTGACCTAGCTATTTGATCTACAAACGCAGATTTTAGATAATATCGTAGTATAAAATATAAATTGCCTGTGTTCAGTTTGTAACATTATTTAGCTATGTAGAGCCATGTTCATATTTCAGTCCACAGCAGTTCCGCCACCCGGCACGCCCCGGACGCGCCGATAACGCGGCGGATCGCGCTGCTTCCGGCTCGCTACGACACCTTCCTGCACTAACGTATGCTATCGGCACTGACATTATCCTGCATAATAGGTAAATGTTCCTTATTTTATACTTGTAGGTACAGAGCCAGGCTGTAAAATATAGTTTTATTAAATTAATCATAGGTACCTACTTCTTAATTCTCAAATCACTATTTACCTCAACACCATCATTTTACACTAAAGAGTGCAACTTGCCCTCTGAAATCAACTAATTTTGAAAACCCAGTACAATTCCTAGTGGTATAAACGTATTCTATCTACCTCAAATGCAGGACCTCTTTGTGATAATTGCTAGTAATTAGGGCATCGATTTGCGGTCCATCGAGCAATATCCCATTTGATAGACAATATTCCTGGGGCCCAAGTTTGTTAACCACTCGAATCTCGCTCAACTCGCAATACGTTAGTTTTGACAGTATTCCGTAGTCAACTAACCTCTCTACCGACCGATTTTTAGTTGAAATCGGTCGACACGGGTGGGCCCTACTGGAAATCGGTTGGCACGGGTGGGCCCTACTGGAAATCGGTCGGCACGGGTGGGCCCTACTGGAAATCGGTTGGCACGGGTGGGCCCTACTGGAAATCGGTCGGCACGGGTGGGCCCTACTGGAAATCGGTCGGTACGAGTGGTTAGTGGACGGAAAACGGTCAAAACTGACGTATTGCGAGTTGAGCGCAGGTCGAGCGAGATACCAGCGGACAACAGCGATATTAGCCGACTCTAATAGCGATATTTCATAACTGAAATTCCATAATCATCATACTAATATTATAAAGAGGAAAACTTTGTTTGTTTGATTGTGTTTGAATGAATAGGCTCCGAAACTACTGAACCGATTTGAAAAATTCTTTCAGTGTTGGGAAACTACACTATCCCCGGGTGACATAGGCTATAATATATTTTCAAAAAAATTAGAGATCCTTACTAAAACTCGAATAATGTAACCGCAATGTACCCGTGCGAAGCCGGGGCGCGCCGCTTGTACATTAATAACAAGCTATACCTGAATAATAGATGTGCCTGTAGTTTGCAGGCATTAACTGATTACCTACTGGTCAAATTCTATTGTATTATTATTAGCTAATATTTTACCGACTACGCCGAAGTCGATATTATGCCTATGTGTATTAAATTAAAGCAAATATGAGTGTTTTCGAGATGCACCCTGTGTGAATTCTTATCAGAATACGGTATATGTTCACGACACTCATCCGGAAATCTGATCTGATTCAACTCATATTAAAGATATTAAGGTGATACCTCTAGGAGGGTCTCTTTATATAAATGACAGTTGGTTGGCCCAGTCCCAATACAACATTCAAAAGCTTCTCAACATTCAACAGCTTAAAAGCCAATGGACATGAATATGCTTGCAGAGGCCGATGTTGAGGTTTGATGACAAATTGAAAAGAAACATGAATCAAATAGGCCTTACCAACATATAAGAATGCCTGCTTAGGTAATGCTGCTAAAGACACTCAGGATGTATTATATTGTTTCTTTTATTTCAATAAATAATCTCTATTAATTGCAGACTTTATCCATATATAGTACCTTCTAGGTGTTAGATAGTCCAATGAAATACAATAAAATAAAAAAACTTTAAAATGTATCCAATGATTTGTTTAAAAAGCGCCTGCTATACAATTCCGGTCCGATTATAATACTAACTGATACCAAAATAATATGTAAATTCAAACATTGTAAATATTTATAATTCCCCAGGACATAAGTACCCACCTCTCGCTGCTCCATATTTAGATTTACGCAATGTTAACGTTCAATAAATAATAAATATTTACAGCATTCGTACCTACAGCAGGCAGCGCTGAACAAAGAACAAAGACGCAAAGGTTTGAAGGCAATTTCCGAGGCAATACACCATCTCGAAATAGGTATTATAAAAGCAATGTATTATTTACCAAAAGGTTCTAACATTGGAAACAAATCTCAAGAATCCTAAATAAGTATAGATAGCCATGAAAGTGCTTTAGCAGTTTTGTAAAGCACTTTTATATAGGGTGCGGAATTTTGTTCACGACTCATCTATTGTGGGGTGACGATTGCTAGAGGTACTTAATTGAAGCTAATACATACACACGTTATTCAGTTTGTATATTATTTTTAAAATAAATATTTAACTATTTGGTGGTGATACGAGTACCTACCATAGAAAGAAAAGAAAAGAAAGAAAGAAATATATTTTTATTGGTACCATGGCAGAGCTATACAAAACTAACTAACTATACATACAAGCTTAGGAATATAAATGGACACATATAGCTAGTTATGTACTATCATACCAGGCCAAAGGGTCAACAGCTCAGCATATGCCAGGGTGCATGCGTGATGCATACCACCTGACGCTGGTTTTCAGCTGCAACCCCAGAACGATACACACACACAGCCACGGTAAGCACTACATAACTAAGTGACGTAAAAAAATAAAATAAAATTAACAAAATAATAAGGAATCAAGAACTAGCAAGGAATCATAGCTAGCACGCATAAATTTTTGTACTCCAAACTTGATGCTTATTTTAAATTATCGTTACCAATACGAAACTGCTTACGTATGTTTTCCAGTACCACGGGTGTGAAATCTTCAAAGAACAAAGAGACCGCGAAACGCCTTGAACGTCTGCATACAATAGAGAATATGGATGGGTTGAAAAATCGTTTGTAACTTTCCGAAAATGTAAATTGAATGACTAGAAAGACATAATTTTTTGTTTTATCCAATTTAATCAAGTAGTTTTGAGTTTGTACATGCACCCAGATAATTTCGGCCAGTAAAAAAATAATCGAAAATACCTACATTGGAGTTTTTCATTACGTTGGTATTCTTGTTCATACACTTTGCCACAAAACTTCGGTCAATTTATGCCTTTGATGTCACAAAACACAACTCGCGTTGACGTATTAAAAATCTCGAAATCATATCTCAAGATTTTTTTTTTTCGAACGGTGACCTAAAAATAATAATTCGTGCATATTCCCTATTGCTGTCGCAGTGCAATTCTTCAGGCATCCGTTTACAGGCAGCGCTTTGTGCCACAACCACCGCTGAAACGGTCATTTCCTTGGGAAACGCTGCTGTTTTGCGGCCTAAGTTTCTTCAAATATTAGTTATTTCTTAAATATGTAAGTCACGAAAATGAAATCAAGGTAATTCGTGACAAAGTTATGTTATATTTAAGTTTATTTTCTAGTGGTCTCGTTATAACCTACATTCTATCACTATTCATTTGTTATCTTTACAAATTTTTTTCGAGATTTTCCTGACGGATGAACACTACATAGTAAATAGGTACTTAACCTGGTATATTATTAAAAGTTTTTGCATGTTCTGTTCACACTACTTTCTGAAACAATACAACATCTCAACATTTTCTTCCTGTTCTGAGGAACCTGCCACGTAACTTCTGCTGTCAACGTGAGGTATGTTAGTAAAGATGACATTCCTTAGAATATATTTTGTGCTAGTGAAGAGTCTCTTTCAGTATCTTGTGCCTTAACTCTACAGCCAGCATCTGCATTTAGATATTTTTATTTTTTTTAGATATTTTTAATTTTTTTCAAAAACCTTATAGGTTTAATTCAATTTAAAAGTTATACAGGTACGTAAACACCTATTAGGTATTGTTTATGTAAAATACTAGTTATTCTATGCTACGTAAGTATCATTTTTCTAAAAGATGCTCCCCTAACCGCCTGCCATGTTATGCCTAATGGCCGCAATTCACCGCGCGACGAGTGACACTCGGCAGATCGCGGCATTGTCCCCAACAGAGGGCGCGATCGCTCGCTCAGCTGAGCCACTTAACTGTGAATGTGGGTAATACTTGCGTAAAAAATATAGGAAGTACCTAAACAAAGAGATTTTACTGTAATATTACCTATTATACAAGTTTGTTCTGGCGATTAACATAAATCTAGCACTAAGCTAATATTTGAATAAAGGTCCTTGAATATTAAAGCAAAATTATAAATTTTGATAAACAGTTTTGATAAATCTATCTACTTATTAATTAATATATATATCCCAAAGTCGCTATCCACGTCTGTCTGTTTTTCCACTTAGTTTGTAGTTCTGCCGAACAACGCAACACATCGTTTTACCCGATGTGACTTTCACTATCATTTAATAAATTTCTTCCGAAATGTTTATCAGTATAATACATTCTTATTCAATTTATAAATAGTAAAGAAATGCTATGAGAAGCCGCTGTGGGTCTTCATGTATAATTAGAGCTAAGTACTTACTACGCTTCAGTAAAAATTAACTTTCCGACTAAATTATTAACAAGTTTGTAAAATGTATTTCTTACTTCTGTTTAACAGCAATTTCTTTAACACAATACGTTCTTATTTGTGTAATACTTCAAAAAACCGCGGGATTCTTGAATATTTCCAGCTACCACTCGGCAAAGCTCTCATGGGAACATAAAAGTGAGCGAGCCCTTTTTACTACACTCCCTGAGAACCTTTGAAACTCCATTTCTATACATTTTCAAGCTTGGCTTTAGATGAAAACGGGCGGATATATTTTACCTACTCAAATATCTTGAGAAATAAGCATCACTGATACACTAAAATGAGAACAGCGTTTTTCAGAAAAGCAGTAAACAACTCCTTTCCTAAAAACTGGTCAAGCTCCGTAATCGAAACGGAATTTTATACAATTTGATATATTTTAAAATTCAGATCGACTATTTTAGTAGGTATTTAGGTGGGTACTAAGTACCTATATAATATGTGTTCCACATTGCATACAAAAAATCAAATCAAATTTCATAAAAGGAGGGTCTTTAAAAACTATAGAAGTTATGGATGGCACTGTGACAGACTAGGACGGGCTGGATGATCTTATAAAAGTTTTCGTAAGGACTATAAAGAACCCAAAGAAATGACACATGAAAATTATCTGTATAAAATTATTCAAATAAATAATTACCACAAATATTTACGACAATATGTACGAGTACCTACCTCTATCCAGTTCATAAAAATATGTTTTTAATTACTAAATTTACATTCAAAACAACAACATCCACTCTACCATCTCTACTATAGCTGAAAAAGTATAACTATTGTTTCTATCCCCAACCCCCAATAAAAACGTCCGTCCACTTGCATTCGGAGAGGAAGTGTAGCGGTGAAAAAAGGCTGAATAAAAAGTGGTATAACCGGAGCGTTGGGCCGCAGCACGCTAGCCAGAATTTAAATTAACCACTTCATACCCGCTTGCTCGCGATGAAATATTTATAGGAGCGCCGCACACCGCTTCGATATTATAAAATAAAAACGCATTTGTCTGACGATACTTATTTTTTTCCAAAAAGGAACATGATACTGGTTGGGTCTTTGGGATTTAAATATTAAATGGTGGTGACCCAAATTATGTCCTTAAATCAGCCATGTTTGGAGCACTTGATGCACTTCGAACCCTCCTACCACAATGTAAGGTCTTATTTTAATAATGCACAATATTTTGCTTGGCGCCTTAGCAAATGGTAAATACTAAAGACACGAGAGGACATACTAAAGGTGTCATAATGACACAGCAAGTTACAAGCTGGATGAACACTTGGGTTTTTTGTAGTGAATAATAATAGAAGATAAACATGGCAAAGCCGTGTTTGTTCACTTTGAGGCCATACACACACGTTTGACATTTTATGGTTCACTGCTCTGAACGACATCTGCAAAATATTTGGACATTTTATAGAGCTTATATTTTTGACGATCGAGACAAATACCTACACTAAAATTGTAGGCACTAACAATGTCAACGTCTTGAGACTAAACTTGAAACTAACCAAGTCTTGAGACTCTAGATGTACTACGGTGTATTTTACTTTCTAGTTTAATTTTATTTTTCTAAAATTCACTCTGCAATTACAGCGCAGTAAATATAGATACCTACTTAGATACATGTATCCTGTCAATCCGCAAAGAACCAGTCAGCGTAAAACACCATGCTTCAGTAAAAAAGACAGCCACCCAGTTATAGCTATCGGCAAGTTATCGCCAGACTACCACACCAACTGTATGGTCCTAAACTAAGCAATGCCTGCACTATTGATACCGTACAATGAACTGGGGCGATCCCAGTGACACCCGGGCCAGGGAAAATTACGAAAAGGCAGTTTCCGAAATTAGCCATCTGTGTCGGAAACATCGTGTTGTTATTTTCAATACGCAATTATGGAAATTCTTGGCGCAATAACATATTCATTAGCATGTATAGCGTTACACATAAATAAAACAAAGGAAAATCCGGGTGTGACACCATTATTTGATATCTAAAGTAAATAATCGATGGTTATGAATCACTGGCATCGGCCACTTAGCATATCCCGCTGTGTACCTAACTTAGTATAATAATAACCAAACAAAGAATATCGTCTCAGTCGTAAGTGAAATACGAAGCAAGATGGAAATCTGTGTGAGTTTTCTTGATCAACTTTTATCTTTAATCTAGCTGACCCGACAGACGCTGTCCTATCTTAACTTTGAATATTGAATTCGAATTTTTCTGCTCGACTTTCTTATTTTTTTCTTTCATAAGAGAAAGTTCCTCCTGATAATAATAAACACAACAAAAAAAGAATTTGCGAAATCGTTCCATCCCTTCACGCGTGATGCGAAGACCAAGGAAATATAGAGTCATTTTTTATATATAATATAGATAATATAATAATAATTATCCCTTTTAATGCCCCACACCTGGGCAGGGGGCTTCCATCAATGCCAGGGGGGTTCAAGCATCAACCACCACGCTGGTCCAGAGCTGGCTGGAGAATTCCACGATTTGATGAAAGACGATCCCACCATTCTGAAAATCTATCTGAGATCCATCCATTTTGAAAATTGTTTAGATTTTCTATGCATGCAGGGTCCCACGTTGTTTTCCTACATTGTAAGCATAATCATGTGATATAGAAAATCCACAGTTGCGAGCCGGGGTTTGAATCCTAGACCTTAAGCACGCTATTACTAGCGCTCCAGTCTAGTCTAGTCAAGTCTTAACATAATTAGGAGTATTTACTAACTAGGTATTATATGTATTTTATATTATGTACCTACCTACTAGTAATGTGAGATGTATCTCATTACATGTAGTACCTAGTCCCGTAATTAATCCCCTATTACAAAGCTAAATAAGGAGTGATTCTCGTTATTCGTCTGATGGGGATCGAACCGAAACCCAGAACCTCTAGGGAAAGAAGGTGCCCCTCTAGTCATTAGCGCTATAAAAAGTATTGTTAGTATATAATGTTTATCGATAGCTTGGCGCAGTGGTTCGAGCGTAGGCCGCTTGGCTTACTGTACATGGTGGTTGCGGGTTCGATTCCCGTTGGGGTAAATTTCGGAAATTGCCTTTTCGTTATTTGCCTTGGTCTAGGTGTCACTGGGATCGTCCCCAGTCTATTTTACGGTACCCATAGCGTTGCTTAGTTTGGTACCACATAGTCAGTGTGTCAGTCTGGCGTTAAAAAAAAAATACCTAAGTATGTAATTTTATTATCAATTTACTTACTTACGGCACGTACCAACCTATTTGTTATTTCAGAAGCTTGGATTTACAATTTTCCTGGTATTGGTAATGTCAATACAAAATATAAATTCCACGAAGGACGTGAAACAAACATCTCCAGCGCCGGTCCAAGAATCAAATCCATTAGCGAATCTAATACTGAACCAAAATGAAATTGGAGATGTCAATCGCAGCGGAGACCACACTCACAACAGACTGTCTAGGGTTAAACGGCAGTTCTATTATAATCCGAATTATCGTCATCAGAGTAAGTTACTTATACCTACTAATAAAGTTTGAACCTAGGTCTCATTTGTGAGTTTGACTGAGACTCACGCAATAACGGCTGAACGGATTGAAATATAAATTTGAGAGATAGGTTCCTATTAGGGCACCCTTTTATCCCTTTATCGAGATGAAGTAACGTAGTAGTAAGTAGCTGAAAGTTGCATAAAGGAACTTGAGCTCAATGGTATGCATTGGTTGACATCAATAGGGCTGATTGATGATGACGTAATTTCAGGACCATATTACTACCCCCTGCCAGTGCCCATAATTGTTGGTGGTTTGGGATTCGGAGGCGGTTTTGGCGGTAGGGGCTTCGGTGGCAGAGGTTTTGGCGGACAAGGGTTCGGCGGAAGAGGATTTGGCGGTGGAGTGTTCGGCGGAAGAGGAATTGGCGGTTTTGGCGGCGGCCGCGGTGGTGGGAGAGGATAGATATTAGTAGAGGAACTGCAGCAAATTTGGAATACTGGTTTGTTTTTCGGGAATAAGGAGAGAAGAAAATGGCTTAGCCCAATAAAAAATACATCAAATGGTTAGAAAATTATTAAACTTTAATAATAAAAAGAATAAAACAAAACGAAAACTTAGAACATTATCAAAATTTAAATTAACCTAAAATACTTCAAAAGCTTCATTTGACTTATGGTGCAGATAATTTGGAATAAAGTATTCCAAATTATGATCACCTTTTTTTCTTTGACATTGCTTACACTTTTCCTTACTATCTAATAAATTTCTTATTTTTGTAACAGTTTTATAGTTTTCAGTTCTCTTGTTAATCATTTTTATAACAAAATAGCTTATACTAATATAATTATTAAGTAATAATCAGTCACAATAATCACAGATCAGTGTTAAATATGAACTTAAATTACTGTTTTTATTAGTCATTAATTCTTGCAGTAATCACATATATAAATACCAGATTCATAACCACCACAATCTCCGTGAACCCACAATTCACAAATTAAGCACTTTACCCATTCTTCACCCCTTTTATCCTCACTATATTTTCCATTACAGAAAAAACACTCGGCATCCTCATCAGTTGGGACTGCAGACTCATTTCTCATTGCTATATCGTCGGATGAGTCTGAGTAATTTCCATAGATAACAGGATTTGAATCTGATGACTCACTTTCTGTAATACTTCTCTCATTTGTGTTTTTTGTTACATTCTTCTTGCTTTTTCCTTTAACATTTTTTTTCTGTGCTTTCTTCGCCTTTCCCGACTTTTTAAATTGTGCATTCTCAAGGTCTTTCTTATAAGGGGAACTTGAAATTATTGCGGATTTTGCTGGCTTACGGCCTCTATTGCTCGTTCTCTTTTTTACTATTGGCACGGGAGAAATTTGAGAGGGAGTAACTATTGATTGGATTCCTGATGGCCCTGGTTGAGCTTCATCGAAATTCTCCAATCGCCGAAAAGTGGCCACGGGTGAGTCGAGCGGGTTTGGACTCGTTTGAGGGTTTTCATCCTCTGAAACATCAGCAGCAGCGGCTATGAAATCAGCTTCAGTAAATATATTTCTATTAAATGGATATATTCCACCAATTTTAAAACCATTTGCAGCAATTTCGGCGGTTTGGCACTTGATGTAGGCTGTCCCAAATAGCTCAACAACATCATATGGTGTTACAGGTCTGTTATGTTCCCGGAGAAACACCCTGACTTCTTCACTGTAGTAACATTTTAAAGGACCCATGAAAGTACGATCAAGGGGTTGAATTTTGTGCGTGCAATGAGGTGGCAAAGATAGAATTGTCACATAATTCTGTTTCGCTAGATCTATCAATTCTATATTTTTGGTGTGACTATAATGGCCATCAAGAATCAAAAGCGCTGGTGATGCTTCTGTCGGCTTTACATATTCAACGAAATGTTGAAACCATTGGGTAAATAAATTAGTTTGAATCCATCCAGATGGATGAGCTCTTCCTATGGAACCAACTGGAGCTCCCCTCATCAAAGCCTCCGACATATTTTTTCGAGGGAAAATTACCATAGGAGGGACAAATATTCCTGCGGGACTCATGCAGATGACAATAGTTATTAAAGACCCTCTTTCTGCTGATGTCATTGCTCCAATTTGTTTTTTCCCTTTGCGCGCAATGATCTTTGGAATTTTACTCTGAACTATAGAGAGACCACTCTCATCAACGTTGAATATGCGCGCAGCAGGGAAAGGCTTATCAGCCTGGATTTTGTCAAGATTATCGTAGAACTCGTCCACTCTTTCTTTAGTGAATCCATTGGCCCTTGCTTGAGAAGTTGCAGTTGGCTGTCTTATGGACAAAATTTCCTTATGTCGTTTTAAAAATCCCTTCAGCCAGTATCTTCCAGCAAATCCGTCCTTAAAAGCGTTTTGAATATTATTTTTTATAGCTAATTGATATGCCAACCGACGCAAATCCATTCTGGTCAGTCCATAAAATTTATTCTCCATTGTTAATATGTACTCAACCAGCATGTTTTCAATATCTGTACCCAAAACTGGCCTTCGACCAATAACTTTATTCATTACAGATTCAGTCGAGGAGTCATTATCATTAACAAATCTAAAGAGGGTAGACCTGGGAACGTTAAAGTGTTTAGCTGCCTTCAAGTATCCCATTCTCTTTTCTCGAACAGCGATAATCGCAGCGGACATATCCTCCTTCTCCCACTTCTTTCTTTTGCTGTATTTGTAGGATGTAGACATTTCTAAAAAAAAAACAAGAATTGATATCTTCTTACAAAAATGTGCATAAAATTTGGAATATCCCAAATTATATTCAATTTCGGTATTCCAAATTAACAACATGACAGCCTAACCTAAAATTTCATATCACATTTTTAATTTCAGAAATAATAACAAAATAAAAGTAAAACCATTAACTAAAAAGGTCGCTTATTAGTTTAAATAATTACAATAAAGATTTTATGTATATAGTAAATGATTATCAATGATTGCTTTCTTACCGAAAAAAGTTTGAAATTTGACGTGTCGCTTCTACGAGGCTGGCAGCCGGAATGTCAAGATGGCGGTCGGTTTTTAGAGCTCATTAGCTCCGTATGGCGTGTGAAAATAAGTTTACAAGAAGAAAACACAGATGGCACTTATAATAATTCGGTATGCAAGGTATTCCAACTTACCTGCAGTATTCCAAATTTGCTGCAGTTCCTCTACTACTTAAAAGTTATAATTATACTTTAACTTATAATACTTTATCTTTATGGATTTTAACTCTTAGATTACTGCTGACCATACATCGAATAAAAATGTAAATTATGTATCTTCAATTTTAATGATTTATAAATAGAGTAGCACACGAAAGTCGAGCCTGAAAAAGCGCGGCAAATTTAAAAAATCTGCGTGTGGTATCACTAGGTATATGAGCAATAAATGGTCATGATACTTTACAAAAAAATAAATAAATATTTAGTTTAGGTTCGATTTTCCTAAATAAAATACGCATGTAAATAAGGTAAAATTTTACCAAATCTTGTTATTATATTCTATTATTAGTTTTATGTATAATGCTTTTAATCCATATTACTCTGGAAATTTAACTTGAGAGCAAAGAATAGTAAGATGCCGCAGAATTTAGAACATTCTAGATAATAAAATGTAATTGTAGATATAAATAAAATAAAATGTTAAGTATTTAAATATCATTTTATTTTAGGAGTCATAATCAAAATCTAAAAAAAACAATTTCTAGTGAGGCATCCGAAGCACTGCTATCGTCACATACATTTATGATGAACCGCTATATATTATTTAAGTATCAAGACTAGTTCTAGTAACTATTTATGCCGGGTGACATTTATAAAAAGTTGCCATGTAAAAAGTTTCAATAAATCTCAGGTTCAACTTTCGTGTGCCAGACTCTAAGTACATAAGAAGTATTTTTCAGTACGTGATTGCGTAAGTAACCCTTGGTTTGCACTGACGAAATATTCATAACAAACTGCTAAGTACATTTTAAGACCCATTGGCTACATAGATAGTAATTCCCTCGCTTAGTCATGTCAGTTGTCAGCGCTGTCAGTGGAGACATCTTACTTGACATATTGTTATTGTTGTCTGTCTTGTTTGTTTGTCTTCTTATTAGTTACTGTCAGTGTCAGTCATACAAGGTCGTATTATGTGAAGCGAGTTTTTGTGATTTACATACTAATTATTTCGATAAAGCCAACAAAACCGCCCGAAACACGTGGTCCGGTAGTTAATTAATTGGATTTGATTTGTGACCAACAAAATTATTAAAAATCCGAATCCTAGTGACCAGTAATACTTTAGAAATGGATGGTACCTACGACGAAATAATCTCCGATAATCCATTCTTTGTGGAATTGAAATCAGAATATGCTAATTTGTTTCAACACTGTATATCACATTCGTGGGTCATATGCGTACCGCGGATTGGGAGTTTGACGACCCGAGTATTCACCGTTGAGGACTTCTGCGCCCACTTGCTGGTGCCGAGCGACGAACTACCGGAGACACACTACAGCACCCTCACAGAGAAACAAGTGACAGTCACCAACAAAGTGATAACACTCGAGGTAACCAAAGGACTGCCATTACAGAGTCACATACTCTTTGAGGAGACATTCTACACAGAAGACTTCATTAAATATAAAGTTTGGTGCATAGAAACACCTTTAGAACCCACTGCCTCGTTCAGTGACAATGCCATGTCTAAAGAATATCTTTTATCAATCAATGATTGCATAGATTTACTCTGGACACAAACTGCTGGCCGGCAAGTCCTCGATCAAATTGAACATAGTGTCCACACATTTCTGAAGAAGAATCAAACTCTGCCTGTAGCCATAGGACCTTTGAAAGACACTGTAGGTGAACTGTATACACAATGCCTTCAGATTGCATTACAAAACAGAAGACTGCGAGACAAATCTAAGTCATGCAAACAGGTTTTAGAAAACATCAAAATTGCTGTTGAATGTTACATGCAACACTTACTCTTCGACAGTTTGTTCAAACCAATCTGTACAAGCTGTGCGTACGAGGACTCGCATCTCAATAAAAAGATAAGGAACATGTGTGATATACAACTGCGAGACTTGGACATCAAAAAGGAGCTATATCATGCTGTGCCCAAAGCTAAGCAAATACTTTCAAAAATAGATACATACAATACAGTCTTGGAAAAAGTTTTATGCGTGAAGCAAGCATTAAATGCTATAAACAGAATGGATGACAGCAATAACATTGTCCTGCTCACTGCTGATGACATGTTACCTGTGTTTGTTTTCCTTGTCATCAAATCCGGCCTTCCAAATTGGTACAGCCAGCTTACATACATGAAAGAGTTCAGATTCAGTGGTATTGGTAAAGGAGATGGTGATGAAAGCTCCTTTCTCATAACTACTTTAGAAGCAGTCATAGAACACATACAGTCTGGTGCATTGGCTGGGCCACCCGACCCTGAAGCCTATTACTATGAAAGCAGCCTCACAGAAGATAATCTAAGTTGTAATCAAAGAAAAAATAGCTTGACTGAATCTGTATCAACATCAGACACCAATAGCAAAGAGGAAACTTTGGAATACATATTTGAACTCATCAAAGCCAGTCACTGTGAACAAGTCCAAGCAATTTTGCAGAGGAATCAAAAACACATTGACAGTACTCAAGAAACAGAGAATAATGCGGCAATAACTTTAGATGATGGTTCATCAAATGATGATGATGATGACAGTGACACAGAAATATATCACAAACTTTGTCATCCTCTATGCAATTGCAAGAAATGTCGATGCAAAATTTCAAAAAATCTCTTGAAAACGTCTCCTACTGTGATATCCAGGGACAGTCATGGTCTCACAGCATTGCATGTTGCATGTATTCACGGCAAAGCCAATATTGTGGAATCCCTCCTTGACATTGGTGCAGACGTCAATGCAACTGATCTGAATGAATGCTCTCCATTACACTATGCATCTTCTAGAGGGCACCAGAATGCATTACTACTTCTACTACATTCTGGAGCTAATATAAATCAAGCAAACATAGATAAGAACACACCACTTCATATGGCTGTCAACAATGGCCACATGAATTGTGTCAAAGCACTTATTTACTTTGCTGAACACAGCAGACGGAAGATTAAAATAAATTGTACCAATGAAAGTGGAAACACACCATTGCATCTGGCATCTAAATGGGGATACGAAGGCATTGCCAGATTGTTGATTGAAAACGGAGCTGAACCCTCAATACAAAACCGTAGTAACAAAACTGCATTTGACTATGCCCACAATTTAAAAATATTACAAGTCCTAAAATCTTGCACTCCTAACTTGTATGAATACATCCACATAACAAGTTCAAATGTGAAAACACTAAACTGCAAAACAGATAACCCACTAGTTATGAAATTACAAAAGATGACCATAAAAAACAATGATGCTTCAAAAACAGTTGAAAACCTAAAATTGCTTGAAAAAATATTAAAAGCAATATCTTATGGTGATGTGAAACTTGCTTGTTTTTACATGAAGATAAACTACTCAGCTATTGTGGACACAAGTACAAAGGTCAATGGAACACACTGTCATCCTCTATGTGAATGTCAAGTATGTAGAAAGAAAATACACACATCTGACTTTGATGTAAATTTTTCAGATTCTAATGGTGTGACTGCACTACATTATAGCGCTAGGTATGGGTTAGACGAGTTATGTAATATCCTAATACTAAACCAAGCTAATGTAAATTGTACTAATAGGAAAGGCCAAACTCCTCTACATTTAGCTGCATTGAATAACAAAACTCATGTCATCCGATTGCTACTGAATAATGGTGCCAATATAAACGCGATAGATTTGGCTGGGAATACGCCATTGCATGAGGTATGTGAGACGGGTAATATTGGGGCTGCTAAAATACTCATCGCCCACAACCCTGATTTGTCCATGTTAAATGGGGCAGAAAAAACTCCTCTGACCGTAGCTAAGGACAAGGTTCATTTAACTATAATTGACTTAATAGAGAAGTATGCCAACAGTGTATTTATAAACTGAATGTAATCGTTTTGTATGATCAGTATATAGCCATAGGGATTAAGACTACTGTGTTGTATATAATGTTATATTGGATTGGAATAAGGGAACTATTAATCCTGATAGCTTAAATTTTGTACCAATTTTAAATAATCTGTAGGTGCCTATATATTTTTGTTGTGTTTCTATTATGCTTACATTCCAATGATGCTTATGTCTATAATAATATAAACTGCCATGTTACTTATCTGCCTGTGTGCTTAGGTATGCTATTAACCACACAAGGGATAAATTATAACAAATTTTAATTATGTTCACATGTTTCTAAGATAATGTTGCTGTTATGATTTTGTTATTAACTGTTTGCCCAAATTATTAAGGTCTCAACTCACTGTGCCATTAAATCTAAACTAACTCTTATTAATTTAAATATTATGTTTTTTAAGACTGATTTATCAACACAATATAGTACTTTTGTCAATTAAATATTGATGTTTGTTTATTTTTAAGTCCTGACTGACGATAATAAAATGGTTTTTGCAATAAATGAGCTTTCGTTTTGTAAATGAGTCATAGGGATTTCACAAATAATTAGAATTTATTAAATATTTACAATACAAATATACAAACAGTTTGAGCGTTTGTTAGTACAATGAACATATAAATACTTTTTCCCTAATTACATGATTGATTTTGTAATAACTTAAGTGTACAAAATTCATTAAAATATCACTTGGTAGAATTCTTTACATCGCAAATGTCATTAGGTAAGATACTCATTACGTCTATACTTAAAATTAATTAATATTTACAGGAACATATTTCCCTATAGTTTACGTGGCTGACTCATTATGTGGCAGGTGGGTAATACTTTTCCCGTACCTATTACATGGAATTCTATTTTATATACTCATAAAATTAAATTCTTTGAATAAATAGATTCGAATCGTTTCGTAATTAAACTCAGGAATCGCAAACAGCAGTTCATAAGTGCTTTCTTGGCTTACATGAATTATTATCTAAATTCTATTCTTCAAGGATATTGATTTTCTGAATAGCTGCATTTTGACACAAAATGATAAATACATACCTACTCTTTGGTATACAAATTTATTTCTACAACCGGTTACCTTCAGACTACAAGGCCTTGACATTAGCATTTACTGGACCGGATTCCGTGCGTCTACCTTGAATTAGAAATGTGTTTTATTTTTATTTATTCGTTGATAGGGTTCAACCAAGACAGGTAGATACAACATATCTCCATTACGATTGCGTAATTACGGTATTGACCGTTTATCAAAATAGAACAAAAAGTAGAATGGAACATGAAGGCAATAAACTCGTTATAACGCAGTTTCCTCAATATCATATCGACATTTTGCTATCACACAATGAACCAGTCACGATATACTTATTAGCGAACGAATTTCTATTTGTGTAATTCATCTCATATCTCAAACTAGCTGTGCCCCGCGACTTCATCCGCGTAGTATTTTAACTTAGCAAAAATTTCGGGATTATCGGGATAAAAAGTATCCTATATGTTAATCGTGGTTATAAACTATCTGTATTCCAAATTTCATCCAAATCCGTTCAGTACTTTTTCCGTGAAGGAGTAACAAACATACATCCACACTCACAAACTTTCGCATTTATAATATTAGTAGGATTAACACATCTAACATACACACTAATCGTACGTACAATATTAACAATCATAGCACCAACAAAATAATGTCGTTCCATCTTATGCTAGCACTTCATATGTCGTATTTGCACAAATATTTGCGTTATCATGCTAATCTGAAATCACCTCTATACACATTAACTTATGGTTGTTATTTTTTTGGCCGAATGACAAGAATATTGTGCAAGTACGAAGTGAAATGCCGGAATTACATAAAAATACTTCCCTTAAATGTACTTTAAGGGTCTCAGACATGGCCAAGTGGTTCGATTCAAACCTTTACCTGAACTAAACCGTTTTAGGGAGGTCCTCAACAGCGACTTTTTGGAGTCATTCAGTGGCTATGTAGTAATATTTTTTTAAATCGTATGATAGCTTATATAAAGGAAGTAATATAAATTTATCAAAGTATGGTAGCCATACAATACCGCTGGTCTTATACCTTCGCAAACAAGGTAGACGGCCGAAAGTAGCGATTGGACGCGCGTTAACGTAACGCACTCCTGATTACTGAATCGCCACAAACCGTCACCGTGGGCTTCCTGCCTTAATTTCCATTTCAAGAAGCGTCAAACGTCTCTGTGCTAGTTACAATGAAATGTCCAATTTGTTCACCAACATGTTTCTCGAACGTCGAAATTGGCAGAATCACATTGGCCCTGACTCAATAGCAAGAGGCCATTAATAAAAAAGAAAAAAATGTCGAAAACGAAAATATAACGTTCATCAAATAGGCTTTAGACAAGTGGATATGTCACACACCTATCAAACAAGTGGCGCAAACGATCTGACCGGTTTAACCTACATAATTGACTCAAAACATTTGACTGTGTCCGGAGTCTTTAACAATATTAATTCGCGTATAAATTAATTTTTTTTTCAAATCCTTGAAACCGGAACAGTTGTTGTTGATATTGGCCCTAAATATGATAGACCAAGATCCAGTGCCAACTACGAGGCACTACTTTGAACTCTAATTGCATGACCACATTCAATTCAACAAAACAGTTAAAAACACTTCCCTTTAATTTTATTCCAGCGCCGTAATTTTATTAGAGGACCTTGATCACTGAGTAATTAATCGTATTTTCTGTATAATTATTGATTGTTTTATAATATTCGCGTTAATAACTTCGGAAAAAAAAACAATCAGTTAAACAAAACCAACATTAAGTGTGGTACACATCAAAAAGTAATTTAAAACAAGAAATTAAATGTTACCAAACACTTTGAAATGTCGGATCAACTCGTGTTCCATCAGTTAATTGCTTATATCCTAACAGAACAAGATACACAACTGACGCAGATTAAAACAATAGGGAATATTTAATTATAATATTATTATGTCATGTTAAAAATACTTAATCAAATATAAATATAGAAATGTAAATGATACATTGACATTTAATTATTATAATTTTAAATAAATATTGAATAATTCTATTAATAACAAAAAACTAGTTTGAATATACTATTTATTTTTATACCAAACAATCTTCCACGAATGTCAACGCCCTTTGTTTATTTATGCCTCTACACAATTGAACATATCCATAAATAGGAAAATTCTGACTTGTGAGAAAATATATAACAGGACGGTATTTTTTAATAGTTATATCAGAAAACCGACGTTGTATGAATTTCTGAATTAGAACTTACTTCGCTGACATATTCAACAAGTTTGTCTTTCTTTTCCAACTTACAAGTGTAATAACTTTTATTGAACCATACACACATCTTTCGCTATGCCATTTTTGGTTTCAAGATTAGAAGTTTACTTTCTTAGGTAAACACGAGAGCCTCATTGAAACCATTCTGAAAATTATTTGTACATTTGGTCCCATACTCAATGCATCATTCGTCATTATAAACTCACAATAACATTAATATAATAAATAAATCAATAGAGATCTGTGTCCATTACCCGGTCGTATATCTACGCAATTTTCGCACATCAACATGTGTATCTATTACCGGGCATTGCACTGTATTTCATTTCAATATATTAATTATTATTCCTTACTAATTAACTCAACTCAAAACTTGATCACAAAATTGTCAAATTTTGTGCTACCAAGGTACAACACTTGCTTGACCAGAAGTCACTAATACAAGACAAGAATAACGGACATCACATTTATAATTAATGTATTGCATTATTTCTTTCTAAATTAGCTATCGATATTTTGTGATCGGTAATCAATGTATTAAAACACTAATGTAGTATACAAGTACAATATACCAAGAGCCAGCGATAGCCAGATGTTCCATATTTTATAAAGGCTCTCAATTTCTCAGACCATGTCCTCAACACAGGTAAGAACGATCATCGAGTATGGAGTTTGGATTGTGGTTACTTGGGCAGTTAACAGGTAGTAAAGGTGTATAAAATAGTACCTCTAATTCGTTATAGTATAAAGCTTAATTTTTATATATTTCCTTCGGAATAACATTAGAAATCACGCCATCCATTGCCGGACACTTAGTGCGGTTTCAACCCCCTGCCAGACACCCCTAAACTTTAATAAATTATGAGTATACTTTCGTCATAGTATAAAAGCTGGGTTTTACATATGTTACTTGGGAACCCATAAAAAAATATTACTTCAACAGCCGGACAGTTTTAATGGTTTTAACATCTTGCCAGACACATTTAAATAGTTATTAAAACATCCAAGTATGAACGCAATAAAACTATTTTTCATTGGGTTTCTTAAACAATTTCGATACACTAAACTCCCTATCTTACTTACTGATAAGTCAATTTGCAAAATATTACCATAATATCTTTTGATTGCGTTGAATAGAAGCCTATTTTTTTACATCTCCAAGGGATCATAGCATTTGATAATTGATATTAATTTTTACTTGATAACTATCCGTTTCCGAGAAAAAGGTTCTTGATAAACAGACAGACGGACAACAAAGTGATCTTATAAGGGTTCGGTGTTTTCTTTTTGAGGTGCGGAACCCTAAAACTATATCCTGTACTGTAACTACATCCTGTGGGAGTGCAGTCGCTGGCACAACGAACGGACTACTATGCTAAATAGCCTGTATTTCCTTTGGAATAACATTAGAAATCACGTCATCCATTGCAGTGCGGTTTCAAACCCCTGCCAGACTCATACTTGGATGATTTAATAACTATTTAAATGTGTCTGGCAAGATGTTAAAACCATTAAAACTGTCCGGCTGTTGAAGTAATATTTTTTATGGGTTCCCAAGTAACATATGTAAAACCCAGCTTTTATACTATGACGAAAGTATACTCATAATTTATTAAAGTTTAGGGGTGTCTGGCAAGGGGTTGAAACCGCACTAAGTGTCCGGCAATGGATGGCGTGATTTCTAATGTTATTCCGAAGGAAATATATAAAAATTAAGCTTTATACTATAACGAATTTGAGGTACTATTTTATACACCTTTACTACCTGTTAACTGCCCAAGTAACCACAATCCAAACTCCATACTCGATGATCGTTCTTACCTGTGTTGGGGACATGGTCTGAGAAATTGAGAGCCTTTATAAAATATGGAACGTCTGGCTATCGCTGGCTCTCGCTCTACAATATTAGTCTCAGGTCAAAAATAAATTGTGCTTACACTTTCACTAATCACTGCGGAGGCAATGTCCACACTGGTATAATCTCCTCTCTCTTCTTCTCCTTCTTCTTATAATGATGCCTATCTCTCATTCTGACGTCATCCTGTCTCATTATTTGCATCTCGCTTCTCCAATCGTTTCTTTTGCGCGGTGAACCTTCCGGTTTTCTGTAGTGACCGTACCTATACTGCGTTTCTTGTGCGTTTTCATCAAAGTACACTCTACTTTTGATGAATAGTCCATTTTTTTCAGGGTCACACATGTCTGACGGTAGTTCGTCTTCGTAATCTTTGTCGTCGTTGAGTTCAGTGACTTCTTCTCGACTAAATGTGAACGAGTGGGGGTAGTACCCTTGGAGGATGTCTTCGTGTCGATACTGTTGCATCTGTATCCACACGTGGGGGAGCAGCAGGGGGAATCGCCGGAGCCAGTAGGTGACGAACCCGTCCGGCAGCTTGCCGAGACTCTCCCGAATCTCCGTTTCTAGCTCTCGGTAGTGATGTTTCTGTGAGAGAGGCAAGCATGAAACATTTCCGGTACTATACATATTACCTATACGGTTACATTATTTACGTATACTCGTATATACCGATTAGTTTGGTAGCCGATTGGTTTAGCACGCGTCTTGCGGGCACCGGATCCTGGGTTCAAACCCCGGCTTGCACCTCCGAGTATTTCGAAATCTATGTGCGAATCATCATTTCTATATGATTATCAATTGCTTACGGTGAAGGAAATCATCGTGAGGAAACCTACATGTCTTAGAAAATCTAACCAATTTTCGAAAGACGTGAAATCCGCCAAACCGCTTTATTGGCCAGCGTGGTGGATTACGGCCTGAATCCCTCTGAAGTGATGGGAGGCCCGTGCCCAGGAGTGGGACGTCAAAAAGGGCTAAATTATTATTATTTACGTATAATATACTTATAATACCATTGTGTGTTGTAATTTAATGATTGTAAAATTTACCCATTACTCATGTACTTAATTTTTTTTTAAGAAAGCAACATCTCGTTTTTTTTCTAGCCATATAAATTATCTGTGAAATCATTTTTTAAGTAATAATACTAAAATATAGTAATCATTCTTAATGACTGGTTATTTCACCGAAAGCGGGTAGGCAGTCGAGTATCAACAAGGTGTATGGACCACACCGGTCGACGGATCCATCAATCGACGGTAGAATGAGAGGACAGTTTCTACAAAAAGCAACGGTAGATGGATGGATCATCGATCGAGTGCCGTTGGATCGGTGCAGTAATATCCCAAAGGACGTCTATACGGTGCAATCGTCGCCGTTTCAAACTGATCAATAGTATGTGTCAATATCGTTAACGATTTAATTAATCGAAGACGACATCGGATATTACAACAAACCCATGCAATCTGTAACAACGTAACGATAAATCGACAGTGTATGGCTCGTAACGATAAATCGACAGTGTATGGCTCTTAACGATTGACGATTCGATTTTTGTCTCAGTCTGACTGCGACGGCATGCAAGTATTTGAGTTCTATGAAGCCACGCTTTTTTTTTGTTGTAATTACTAACAATATGAATTTATCACATTACTAGTATTCCCTTTATCCCCTCCACCTAAGCTAATTGCTCGAGTTAGGAGTGAGCTCACATCAATAGTTTAATGGCCAGGATGGGGATCGAACCCGGAACCTCTCAGCTACGAGAGCGGCCCCTCTAACCACTAGGCTATTGACGTCTTGTTAACGTTCCGTCATTATCGCTCGATCGAAGAGACGGATCGCACGGCATATAGGGCCCTTTTCTTTTGGTACTGGTCCCACCACACACTCTCACCACTGTAACTCCTGTAAACCAATAATGACGTCGAGGTTTGACCCTCGACGAATCCCGGGGAAAAGTTAAATTGTCTTGGAAACCGCACGAATTTAATCGAAATAAAGCGGGAGACAAAAATAGCTGGTATGGGCTGATTTCCACAGAAACAAGACTGTTACAGCTGAGCTGAAGACCAGTTGCAAGCCACCACGGATCGTAATTCGGCATATACCTTGTTCCGGATAGCCCTGAGCAGGTGTATGGCGCGGTCGCCGCGGTAGGTGCGGCGCGCGCGCAGGTCGGCGGCCACGCGGCCGCACACGCGCGCGCGCCAGTCGCCGCGCACCACGCGCGCCGCGCCTGCCTCCAGCGGGTGCGCCGCGCCCGCCCAGGGGCAGCTCTCCACTTGGTCGCTCACGTCCTGCAGACCACCACCACTATTACTTCCGCCCCCGGAGAGGGCACCACGTCGGAATTGACCGACATTTACAATTGAAGCAAAATAAAAAGTGTCCATGTGCTTGTCGAGCCATGCACAATGAAGGGTTATGACCCTATGACAGGCTGGGATGGACGGATGGACGGACGGACTGACGGACTGACGGACGGACAGACGGACAGACGGACGGACGGACGGGATGATCTTATAAGGGTCCCTCGTAGGAACTACGGTACCGGGCCGTCGCGGAAAGCCTGGCAGATGTGAAATATAAAATTTTAAAAATGGGACAGACCACTGCGATAATTTTTATAAAGATGTGACCGGAAATTGCTTTGGACAGAGCAGCGTGGAAGGTAAAAGGCGAGGCCTTTGCCCAGGAATGCGACAGTATTACAGGCTAATAAAAATAATAATATGTAGTAACACTGGCAAAAGTGAAGTGACAGTTTGCACGATACTATTTTATTTGTGAGTTTGTAATTCATAGAGATAAATTACCTGCAAGAAATTAAGTATACTCTGCTTGCCCCAGAACATGGGATATTTCAGCACAGTCTCGCACGGCGGGCGAGCGCTAGGACGCGCTGATATCATCGCACGTATCAAAATTTTTGTCACCAGCACCTCCTCCTCGGGTAATACTTTTCTAAAAACAAAAAATAAATTACAGAATCAAATTTTACTACAGATACCACGTGAATTTTATCCTTTGTAAATATGATTCTTACTCTAACTGATCCAAATTGTAGTCCCCAGTAAGTATGTTAGCTTGTCTCCTCAACACGTCGCCGAACGGATGCAAACCTCTCGATAACACGTAGTAGAACACGCAACCCAATGAAAATATATCGACTGAAGTAGTCTGGAACAAATATTGTTGCTTCATTATTACTATACAGGTTGAAACAGAAAGGGTATACTTTTTTTTTCAAAACTTAACTACGTAATTCTAAAACTATCAGCTTTGGAGGAAACTTGAAAAGCAAAAGGTGTTATAGGGATACAGCTGTTGACAGATTTCATAAGTCTACAAAACTTTCAGTACATCAACTGTCCCACAAAGCCGATAGTTTTAGATTTACAAAGTAAAGTTGCAAAAAAAATTGTAAACCCTTTCTGTCTCACCTAGTAGAGCAGCGCGTCAGCTGACAGAGACGGAATCAGACACGGCAGTTTAATTTATTTCTCCCCACATTATGGAAATACTAAGGTAGAAATAACCAGCATCTTGACAATCCCCAAATAGAAGAAATAAAATCAATAAAGAGTACAACTCAATATTATTAAATCGCTCCCAAAAGTGTACTCATGACGAGTCTCAGAGTGGAGAACAATTTATTAATAACAGAAGGAAACGTATTACTAAACTATAAAGCAATGTGCCCGATTCTAATTTCAAAAATGACCAACTTCAATACGTGCTTTCCATCCCCTATTTAACACCCTTATGGGATGAATTTTCAAAACACATAGTGCTTACCTACATAATAATAAGGAACATTTGTGCAAATTTTAATGCTACTAGACCCACCGGTTTAAACTGTGCGTTATCTGTCTGTCAGTCAGTGTTATGGGTGTAAGTATAGTCTAAGTAATTTAGTTATTAAAATGTAAATAAATAAAAATAAGTTGAATTTAATTTTAATATGGTGTAATTTTCTGTGTTATTATAAATTGTGTGAATGAATAGGCTACAAGAGCTTTATAGAAATATATAGGTACCTACCGTTCTCTCCCCGTTGATCATCTCCGGCGCGATCCAGCCGTCAGTGCCAGTGACTCCGGATCGCCTGGAGAAGCTCACTCGGCCGATATTCAACTTCTTAGACAAACCGAAGTCGGATATCATCGCCCGCACTTCACCGGAACCGGTCGGCATTGATAGCAGCACGTTGTGCGGTTTTATGTCCCTGTGCACTGGAAAGAAAATTTTCATGGTCATTGTACAAGTAGGTGTGTGAAAACCTTAACCAGTTTTCAAATTGATTCATTGATCGTGTTGCGAGCTAATATTACGTTTTAAAACTAAGTCATAGAACATACAGTTGCATAGAAAATTATGTTTAATCTGTTTGATAACAAAGTTTAAGTTTACTCAGAACAAAGTTGTTTGTTTAGTCTGCCATTTATATTTTTGGTGTACATAGTAATGTTTATTTAAACTATTACTATTTCCAGTGCCTGTCAATGTCACATACTGGTGACAATCATTATTAAGTTGAAAATGTTTTTAAAATGCTGACAGCACTGATTCTTGCACTGGAATGTTTGCATTACTGTTTCTTGCACTCGTGCAAGCAAAGTCCACTCTAAAATGGTTAACCTTTTAATTCCCCGACTGTACAAACGGGTTTATGTGATGATACAGCCAGTACGAGGTCAAACCGATTATGTACGATACATGTTTGTCTATAAATGCCTGTAACATTGGTATTACAGGCATCTATAGACATACGAGGCATGCCTTTTAAGTTCTGTCGTTTCCATAATTCCCGGCAATTTTGAATTTGGAACTGTTCTATATTCGAATGTGTTTAAATTTCGAATCTCAAAACAGTTGAATGTATTAGGATTAATGTTATTGTTTAGTCACAGCGTCGATTAGAATCTGTCAGGTTACGTACGAAAATGAATCTTTCTAAGGAAAATGTTCGTGCAATAATTTTCTACAACTTTAGAAGAGGCCTGACACGGCTTCAGTGTTTTGAAGAGCTAATATCTGTGTTCAGGGATGAAGCCCCATGTCTGCGGACTGTCGAACGCTGGTATTTAGAATTCCAGCGTGGACATACTAGTGTTAGTGACAAATCTCGCGAAGGTCGCCCAAAATCTGCATTCACTGAAGATAACATCATTGGAGTGAGACAAATAATTCTCGAAGATCGTCATGTGACGTATCGAGAGATAGAGGCTCTATTAGGCATCTCAGGGACAACCATTCAGAAGATCTTGCATGAAGCGCTTGGTGTAAGAAAGCTAGTTTGCCGTTGGATACCGCATCTGCTTTCCGACGATCACAAGGCGGCCCGCGTCAGATGGTGTAAGAAAACTCTGCAAAGGTTCAACCGAGGAGAGTCAAATCACGTCTACGACATCATCAGTGGTGACGAATCTTGGATCTATGCCTACGATCCTGATTCCAAACAACAATCTACAATCTGGGTCTTTCAAGACGAGCCAAAGCCGACTAAAGTTGTTCGTTCTCGAAGCACTTCAAAGAAGATGGTGGCCACGTTCGTTAGAAAAACCGGCCATGTTGCGACTATTGCACTTGATGATCGTAGAACGGTTAACGCAGAGTGGTATACCACAGTTTGTTTACCACAAGTCATCGCCGAACTTCGAAAATCTAACTCAAAGCGACGCATCATCCTGCACCACGACAATGCAAGTTCACACAGCGCTCGTCAAACGATTGAGTATTTGAAGCAGGAAAAAGTAGAAATTCTTGACCATCCTCCATACAGTCCTGACCTAAGCCCTAACGATTTTTTTACATTTCCTAAAATTAAGAAAAGTCTTCGTGGTCAAAGGTTCCAGTCCAGTGAAGAAGCAGTCGACGCTTTCAAGTCAGCCATTTTGAACACCCCCACTTTAGAGTGGAATAAATGTTATAATAACTGGTTTGAGCGAATGGAAAAGTGTATTAAGCTACGTGGTGAATACTTTGAAAAACAATAAAAAGTACTATAAGGTTCTAGTTGTGTTTTTTTCTTCAAACGACAAAACTTAAAAGGCATCCCTCGTACATGTATCGCATTGCTAACATGTTGTCGACCTTAAGGGGAAAGAAAATTGAGATCGAGGAAAGGAAAGGGGGTTGAGATGCCGGCTTTCTCACTCAACGCACGAAGTGCAGCTATTATAGCTATATAGGCCGATCTTCTGTAAAAGGTTGGAAGGTACTACCCCGGTCGTAAGAGCCCGTATCTGAGCTGTAGTCGCTACAGCTTGGCTCAACCACCAAGTAAAATAATAAATAAATAAATATCGTCATACTGACACACCAATTAACGGGTCCCAAACTAAGCAATGCTTGTACTATGGGTACCGTACAATGGACTGGGGGCGAGCCCAGTGACACCCAGACCTAGGCAAATATACGAAAAGGCCACTTCCGATATGTGCACCGGCGGAAATCGAACTCGCAACCACCATGTGCAGTGAGCCGAGCGGCCTACGCTCGAACCACTGCGCCGAGCGGTCATCAAAATACCTTTTGTTAAGTTAGTAGTATTTCATCTTCGTCTCCTATGTGTCAACAGTACACTGACCTATGTCCATGGAGTGCAGATGCGACAAGCCCATGGTAGCTTGCCGGAGCACTTCGGCCGCATCTATGGAACACTCGAAGCTCAATTTCTTCTCGACGTAGTCTTGCAACGTCGCCGAGCACAATTCCAGTGCTATATACCTGGAAATTGTTTACATACCGTATTCCTTCGTTTTCATTCCTTACAGCTTTTACTGTCTTGTTACTGGGCTTACTAGTAATAAATACGGAGTCATGCGTATTTATGCACTCACATCATTTAAGCCCATATTAATAAACTAGCTGAGCCCGCGACTTCGTCCGCGTGGAATTTAACTTAACAAAAAAGCCCACTCCCGCGTTCCGAGACCGCACGAAAGGGCCCATTTTTAAAAAAAATGTTTTTTCTAAAATAAAAGTTGCCTAAGTTACTCTTTAAAACATCAGCTATCTGCCAGTGAAAGTCCCGTCAAAATCGGTCGAGCCGTTTCGGAGATTACCCGGAACAAACACACAGACAGACAAAACATTTTTAAATCGCATTTTTGTAATAGTTGTCGTATGTACTTTCATATGCATTTAGTGAAAAGGTGTTATTTTGAAATTACAAACAGACACTCCAATTTTATTTATTTGTATGTAGATGTATAGATTTATCTCACTCAAGTCTAAGACCGATCGTAAATAGGCTTTTGTCAAGTCATTTTGTACTTGTGATGATATATGAATGACATTTCCAAGATCGGTCTCAGACTTGAGATCGATTTATTGAAACGAGCCTTACTCATGGCATCCATCATATCCATAGACTAGAATAGGAACTTATACTACACAGTAAACAGGTCGCATAATACTTTTCTGTTACATTTCTGATGACGGGTGTGGGTAGATTGTTAGGTGTTCTATTACCAAGGCAGTTCTCCGCTATTTCATATTCATTTGAAAAATACTCCCCTTAAAGTTTATAGAAAGGATGCTGAATTTAATAAATCCAACTCACCTAAATTGTTTGTCCCTCTCTGTACAATAGTAGCGTACAACGTGCGCGTGCGCATCGGACTCGCGCAGCAGCGCCACCTCTCGATCCGCGAACGTAAAACATTCCGGCAACAGACGCTTCACAGCCACTGCCCTCTTATCAAAAGTTCCCCTGAAATGGAAATTATCTTAGTACTATAAGATTCCCTATTTATGACGTGTTTCGCACATCAAAGTTATCAATGATTATGTTGACAGTTGGGTTCAACTTTACTATCAATTGGATAAACGAGTGACGCAAACAGCGATGAAAAGTAACCACTGATTGTGCTTCTTTAAATATGTCACCAGTTCCTATGCGGCCTCTATTGTATTTTAAACCTTAACACAATAACATTGTCACGATATTTGAGTACATTAAGTCGGGTTATATTCGAAAAGACACCAAATAAATTGTTCACCAATATTGAAGAAGAAAACCACGATAATTAAAAGTAAATAAGGTTCAATATTCACCTGTACACAAAAGTGCCTTCGCATCCTTTGCCCAGCACCTGTTCAGTGTTGAAACTAATCTTCCCTATGCGCACTTCTCCGTTGCCAACCTCGACTAATTGTCCGGTAACCTCGCCGTTGGACGAGGTTGAAACGTTAGAACCTCGGGAACCGCCCTGAGATAATTGTTGGAACTCGCGCGCCTGAAATGGATTAAACAATTTGAAGCTTTTCCGGCCGAGATAACGAGTGCTTAGTGTGATTCTTTGGTGTAATCCAATATTTCCTCCGTAGCTATTAAGGGGATGAGTGGTTCAGCCACCTCGCGGAAAGACCTCGACTGACAGTGGAATCGAGGTGTCTTCAATCACGAAACGGGATTGGGCACCGTTTGACGCAAGTGGAACTAACTGCCATAAATTACATGCTGGTGTAGATCGTGTAGTAATTTAATCAAATGATTAAATGACTGAAGTGCAGTTCAACATTACACACGATTTATTTGCGCCTGAAACGGGTACATCAACATTCATAGCATAATCATGGTACACAAAAGGCAGATCTCTGATAACGTGGCCATAAATACTACACATAAAAGGAGTGTTTTCAATCAAACATTAATTCACAATCCGATTAATATGTTTTTTTTTATGAACAAGAGTCAACATCATATAAGAGATTTATGGAACAATGTTCATTCCATGACGAGACATAATTAAAATCGTTTTTAATAAGCCGAAGTAGATCAACAGCTAGAAATGTTACTGTACTGTGAATTTAATAATTTTTCGTATGAAAAGGGGACATCAGCACATGTCAGTTCGCTCCGGCTCATTAATAAATCGACTTTAGTTGTACTCACCATAAAATGATATTGTAATATACGATTCGATGGTCAATATGCACCAATGCCCCGCTTACCTAGAAAAATGTGCATCCCAATTGCCCAAACAAACGGAGGAAATTTGCATTTTTCACGAGACTAAAGCCGCGCGAATATTAAACAACGAGCGCGTGAAAGAGAACAGAAAAACTGTGTCAATATAAAACTTGATTATAACGTTGATTGCTAGTTGTAAAATTAATTAGGTCGGAATTACATAATTACAGGTTTATATTTAATGTGAACTTCAACTGTCAATTTTCAATTTAATCCTACTAATATTATAAATGCGAAAGTTTGTGAGTGTGGATGTATGTATGTATGTATGTATGTTTGTTACTCCTTCACGCAAAAACTACTGAACGGATTTGGATGAAATTTGGAACACAGATAGATTATAACCGGGATTAACATATAGGATACTTTTTAACCCAATAATCCAATACTACGCTGATGAAGTCGCGGGGCACAGCTAGTTTTAATATAAATAAGACTGATTTATTTATTGAACGTCTATTCCGTCCCATTTTATGCGTGATTTACGCTAGAGAGGGCGAAATTGCCTAAGGTAAATGAAAAGTTAAACATTAACATTGCACCAGCTTACTTAGGCCCATGTGAATAAATCGATCTCAAGTCTTACAGCGACCTTGAATACGTTTTGACGTGTCATTTTGTACTGGTATGACATAAGAATAACATTTCCAAAATCACTCTCAGACTTCAAACAACAGCAATCGTTGTAATTCATTATGTGCAAAGGAGGAGCAATGTAAAGATAAATTATGTTGCGTATTATAATTACATGTAGGTATTAAAAACATAGCTTGTCACTCAAGGATAGTGTAGCTTTCTATCAGTCAATGAATTTTTAGATTAGGATAAGTAGTTCTAGAGAGTATCACCTACAATCATACTAACATACTTACTCACAAACTAATTTACCAATTTATAATATTAGTGTCGATAGATAACAACAGTGATAAGTAATGTTATACTGGATTCTTCCAATTGGTTATTAATAAACCGAATCGCATATTACACGCACGTACGATAAGAGAAAGAAAGGGTACTGATAAAGAATATAATCACGTTGAAACCGGCGTGTGCGCAGCGTTGCCGTAGCAACGTGACCAATAAACATTAATTAATAATGAAAGGCTAATTTATTCATAATGAGTATGACATAATAAAAAATACTAAATACACCACGATGTAAACAGCTGCTCTTTTCAGTAGTAATACACAATAATACAAGGTTGTGTTCATGTTTCGAATTTGGGCCAATTTTTAATTAATGTCATCAGTTTCAATCCTTAAGCAGGCGCGGATAAAAACGTGGGGGAGGGCAAACAAGTGCAATTACGCCCTCTGACGGCGTTTTATTTTACTTTAACATTTAATCTAAATTTTTATTTTTTTTTTGCTTATATCTAAATTTCTGGAATTTCGTTTCGTGGTTAGTCGCCGCGGGCGCAATGTAATTACCAATTTTTGTACACTACAGAGTTGCTTTTAACCACTTCAAAATCTTATTGAATATTATAGTGTTCGTCATCCGTGTGAAGACACCTTCCACTTTCTGCTCAAATTGAGCTTTATAGGTTTAATGTGTATGAAGGTTTCGACTTCATTTCTAGCTCTTATTTCGTCCAGACATAACACTTTAAAATCCACTAAACGAAATCCCAAATCCGCGTCCCAACAGTAAGTAATATGGTTAAAAATTATATATATTTTAACCCCCGCCAAAAAAGAGGGGCGTTATAAGTTTAACATGTGATCTGTACTTGTCTGTGGTATCGTAGCGCCCAAGCGGATGAACCGATTTTAAATTTGTTTTTTTTCTTAGAAAGGTATTCAGATCGAGAGTGTTCTTAGCTATGTTTCAAGAATAACGGTTCAGCCGTTTGAAAATTATCAGCTCTTTTGTAGTATAAAAAAACACGCATGGGAGGTTTTTAAAATTTTCAATTTTAGTTTTGTAATGATGTGCATAAAGTGATACTGAACTAAATAGTACTAATAATTTTTAAGTATCTTACCTGATACCGCAGATACCAGAACATGGTGATCACCAACCCGACCAGGATTATAAGTGCGACTTTGAGCACTTGATTCTCTTGCTGATGAAACCAAATATACGCCCGCTTGTACCACAGATCCGGTCTGAAGTTGAAACCTTCGAACAACTCTTCCGTCTGCACCGACACGGAGATAGAGTTCGATTTCAAATTGGTCTCATTTTCCACGTCATTTGGTGTGTCCGAGTGGACTTGGCCGTTGATCAGTTTCATAGCGTTGTTCTGCGACTCTGGTACGTTTAATAAGTTGGTGTTCGGCAGTTGCGGCATCCATGACGTGGTTAGTTCGGGAACCTTGTAGTGTCCCAGTAACAAATACGGCGCGGACACATGCAGGTTTAAATCGTTGAGTTTGTAGTGCACGTTTCTGAACGGCTCGTATTGCTGGCTCCCGGGTTTAGCGTCGTCCGTTGAAGGCCCTTCTAGGAGTAAGGGTTGTGTGTGACCAGTCGATATTGTTATCGTGTTCTTGTCGACCAATGATGAGAGAGCGTAGAGCCCGTGATTGTGCTCACCAACGTAGAGGGTCGGGCTACAAGGAAAATGAACCTTATTACATTGGGCAGTAAGGCGGTAGCGAGTGGTTTAATCAAAAAAAGTGGTGAATTTTGAATGGTCCGTTAAAGGTCGAGCCGTGTATATAGATCAAGTGTGTGGATGTCAATATGTCAATATGTTACGTGGCAATGCATGTTAGACGAGCGGGGTGCCCGACTATGCAGCGTCTATGGCTTATTATTCTACGCATTATTAAAATAAGACTTTATAAAGATATGAGAGACATTAAAATACTCACTACAATTCAATATTAGAATTTTTAATGCCGTGTCCATTGCTCAATGTCGTGGCGTCCTCCATGATGTGGTCCAGGGTGTCGTCTCCGATAGAGTTGAAGGGCACCGAGATCAGCCCCTCCCTGTCTAGTAGGTAGGCGGCCACGACTGGCGTCTCGAAGTTGTGGGACCACACCAGGTCGCCTGTCTTGCGGTCGAAAGACATCACTCGCCCGCTCGATGTTGATGTGAAGTGAATGATGCCTGGTCAATAAATAATGATTATTAAGAACGAATCAGTAGAATCGACGGCTAGCGCAGCTGGGGTAGACCCAAGAGAAGATTGGACGGACGATTTGGTCACCTTTGCGGGAAATACGTGGGGTTGAAACGACACAAAACCGTATTTATTGGAGAATTCAGAGAGAGGCCTTTGCTAAGGAATGGGACACATAAATAGGCTATTAAAAAATAATAGTGTAAAAGTTTTGAAGTACAATAAGGGGGGAGAAATAAAATAAACTAGAGGCTTATCGTATTCCCGTATCGTACGTATCCCTGTATCGTATCGAGCACAGTAGATACGATTATGGACTCATTTCTGTCTCGCTTGATAATTGTACGAATATTAATATTTATCGTGGATATAGGCCGTATCACGGAGCTGGGCGTATCGTAATTCGTAACCCGACCACAACGATGAAAATAATGACAAAACATTTAATTCTGTAAAGGTTTGAATAATCTCCTATACCTAGGTAATTACAGTCAAACCTGGAGGTCAACAAGGAATGGAGCATACATATGAAGAGATTGCGATATTAACATTTGAACAAGAAAATGAACACGGTACTGTAGATCCTCGCTGTATAATGAAATTTGATAAAAATGTGTTGTTTTTCATACCGTAATCGTTCAGCATCTCTTTGCCCATCGCATGTGACGTGTAATCGAAGAATGTGACGTTCCATTTGTGATTTACGTTCTTTGAATCGTGCATCAGAATGTTGTATTCGGTGCGGGCGACGAAGATTCCTCTCTTTTTGTCGGGAACACAGGTGTCGTCAGAGTTCTTGAAAATCTTTGACTTGTCGAACCCTAAAATCAGAATAACATCAATTAAATTCGTTAATTGTTTTAATTAATTGAAGTAGTTAAAAATTAATTTAACTCCTAAACCTACCAAAAACATATTTATGAAAAACATTTAACAAAACACACGAATTTTGATCCTTTTTGAAGTCGGTTGAAAAGTGAGCCAAGTTTGGTACAAAGAAAACAAATAGCTTTGTCCACAAAAGAATTGGGATCTATATAGGTGCCAAGTTTAATCCTAGTCTTCGTTAATACTTATTATCTTACGAAATATGGTATGGTCTAGATCAGAAGGCATGATAACATCTCGTTAAAGTACATACAATTTTCTTTCATAACCTACCAGGCAGGTGAAGGAAAACATCGTGAGGAAACCTACATGCCTTAAAAAATTTAACTAATTTTCGAATGAGTTGTGAAATCCGCCATCCAGCACTGGGCCAGTGTGGTAGATTACGACCTGAATCCCCCTCGTAGTGAGGGGAGGCCCATGTCCCGGAGTGGAACGTCAAAAGGGGCTAAATTATTTATTATTATTATTCTATCCTAATAGCCCCATATTGACATTTGAATTAGAATAGTAGCTCAAGGCTAAAGCGCCCATCTAGCCCGCGAAGTTCAAATTTTTTGAGGTTTTTTAGAATTTTTTCAAAATCTGACAATAATAAAAGGCACATTTTGTAATTCGCGAAAAATACCGTGTGCAGTGCATTTATTAATACATCCAACTTACTCTAAAACATTTCAAGAACGACAGCTATCCAGATAATCTGGCAATTTTTGTATATTTAGTGATTTACTAGTATCATATCCACCGTGATAATATTTAGAGTAAAATAAATGTATTAATAAACGCACTGCATACTGTGTTCTTCGCAAATCACAAAATGTTGTCTTAAATTTTTTCAGAGTTTGGATAAACTATAAAAATACTCGAAAATTTTGAATTTCGCGGGCTAGGCAGGCGCCTTCACCTTAAGCTTAGATAACTAGCTTGTAAAATCAATTAAAATAGGTAGGTATACTTTCACCTTGAAACTATAATAAACTCAAATAGGGAAAACCGGTTACTGTTAATGCTTACAACCAATAGACGATAAAACAGCAGACGACGGAAAACATCAAAACTGTATTTTTAAACCATCGCAGTCAGTGATAACCACGGGCATGCATATATTTGTTTCGCTCCACTGGTGTTAACAGAAATAATTCCTAGGATACCACGAATATACTACAAATTTACTACCACGAATAAGCAGCCACATAATTGCGACTTACGAATTCTTTACGAATTTTACACATCTAAACTATTGATATCTTGCTAAAACTTGCCGACCATGTAATGTAAAGGGTGGAAATATTTAGTTTAGGCAAGCTTAGATGGTGTACACAATTATATAGCACTGGTGCCTTTGGTAAAGGAAAACTGGTATAAGGAATACTGGTAAATTCGAACATAGATATCGGTTATTGAACAGGATTTAAAAAGAAAACAATACCAATATTACCAGAGACATGTTCCCTAGAGCCCGTCAAAGGATCCAGCATAAACCACGTGTCACTCTTCTTCCCAGTATACAGTATACCATCAGTGGAGCGGCACGGGGCATTGGCTACCAGTTCAGGTATGGTGAAGGGCAGCTTCTTCAGCATCTGCTGGTCGCTTCTCGGGCCGTACATGTAGAGGAACCCATGGCGCGGGTCCGGTAGAAACTGGGGCATTAAGTTTGCGTGCTGGTTGGGGACTTTCACCACAGGTTCTAGGAAGATGAAAGGATTGTAAGTGATTATATTGCACTATAGTTGGTGCTGCCAACTCCTGGCTCCTCAGCACCCTTTACGGTGGCGCCAACCTCGGACCAACCAGCCTTTCAACTCCGCACTCCAGGACAAAAGTTTCCGAAACACGTACGCTTAATAAGGTGTACAATATGATTTACAGTCAACCAATCACAATCCATTATTATTTTCTATAGACAAATTACAGCGCATTACCCCGCAATTTTTTTCGGAATTATTTACGCGAACTTTATTTTCATAAATATTTCCGCGCATATTTCGGGAATGGCCTCTGGTCTGGGTGACACTGGGATCGTCCCCAATCCATTGTAAGATACCCATAGTACAAGCGTTGCTTAGTTTGTGACCATACAATATCGGTATGTTAGTCTAGCGATATTTTGGTTGTGTTTATTATTGTCAGGAGAAGGTTCATAATTATGAAAGAAAAAAAATAAGAAAGTTGAGCCGAACAATTCGAATTCAATATTCAAGGTTAAGACAGGACAACGTCTGTCGGGTCAGCTAGTCTCAATATAAAAATTCATGGTCATTAGGTTTCTATCATAAAAAATACACCCAAAATAACATTGAAATACACGAACGGCAGATTACACTACACAATGTATCATCAAAAATAAACATGCAGATTGTAATTTTCTCTCGATAGTTCGACACGATTACCTTTCGAATAGCGCAATCATACATTTTACTAAATGCGCGTTGATAATGGAAAGCGATGAGTTGCGGGGCGTCTGGTTCACACATGGCGATAACAATTTCTTATCTACGACCTAATAACGTAAATTCCAACATTTTAATCTATTTATTTGATTAGTTAATCATCCGTATTTATGTAAGCAATATCACGACGAAATGTCCCCTGAAGCGGACAGCAGAGGCAATTTGATATTTATTTATATCACAATAAGTTGCTCAGTCTTATGCCAAAACAGCAATATTACATCATAAAATATAATAATTCGATATTAACATTTAAATACTTCATATACTTACATACTTATATATACATACTTATGCATACTTCGTAAAGGTTGCTAAATTGACAGCAAATATATACACATTATGTATCTATAGTTTTATGATATTGTCATATTTGGTGTGATAGGGGTGATTGTAACAAGAGCATCTCACTACCACTAAGTTCTTGCTAGCTCTTCTAAGCAGAATTCACATTCCAGAACTGGTTGAAGATTAAATGCTTGTTGCAATGTGTTTGTGGTTCTTACTTATTTTATTTTGATACTGACATTATTCTTTAGACACAAATTTTATTCAATTGTAATACAAATTGGTTGTATATGTACAAATACAGTTAATTTATAATAAACTTTTGTTTTTATATTAGGAATGTGTGGTGTTTGCACTGATGACTGACATTAAATAATTAAATATATATATGTTCCTGTATTCAGTATATATGTAATTGCTTACTTACTATCTAATACATATAGGATAAGCCACACTTAAGTGGTAAGCATGTGGTTAACCACATGCTTGCCTCAAGGTGGTTAGATATGATACAAGTGGGAAGAATATCTATTATCTATAGATAAATGATAAGGTATTCAATGAATTGATGTATCATATTATGAGTATTTAAACTATCTCATTTTAAGACATGAAATGTCTGTTTAATACATTTCTAGGTCAGATAAATAAGTTAGTATTAATACAGCTGAATATCAACCAATGGATGTCAAAATTACAAACTTTAGGAACATCCAAAATTATGTACCTATACTGTGACTTAGTTTAATTATATCTAAATCCTTTTATCTGATTATTGCAAGTAGAAGTATTGAAAGATAGGAATTAGGTGATGGATTATAATTTTAAAATTTATTTTGTTCTAGATACTGGTCTCAACTAGATTATAATAAGTACTTACCTTATTATATTAATAATAGGACTGGACACTTCTTGTAGTTTATCCTTATAAAACAGTGACAAGGATAAAAATTACAATTTAGTGTCTACAATATTTTTTGTACAGAAAAGTCCCAAACAAGCTTTATAACAATTACAATCTTCAGTGAGAGGGAGCTACAACACCCGTCAAGCCAGCCCACATAAAATTAACTACAGCTTGGTTCTACCACCATAAAAAATATTATTTACTTCATAGTACATTTCTGTCTACTTGAAAAAAGTTTTTATTAATAGACACCTACTGTAGATGCTTCTGTCAGTACAGGGATATAACAGCATGCAACAATGTCTAGAAGCTTTGTGATATTATGTTTTTATCCACTCATCAACTGAATTACAAACACTGCCGGTCAAGGGCCTCGCCGAAATACTCCCACAGATCACATTACATTCACTAGAATTTAAAGTATAATTATTGAACAGGATAACATGCATACAATAGTACATGTATGCAATGTAAACATACAATTATTCATCAAAATCTGGGTAATGTTTCTGACTGGCCACAATTTATAAGTAGGAAAATCATGACCTATAATGAATTGCAATGATACCTCTATACATCTCAATTTAGAATAACAGTCCTAATTAGAATAGAAATCAGAAATAACAAGTGAAATTGTTATTCTTAATTATTATGACCAGGTCAAGGTCTGGTAAGCATATAATAACCATTATTTACCTACCGTCTTTCAACTTCCAAATGATGTTGCCCGCCAAAGGCTCAACTGCGACCATGCCGCCCCCTAACGTGGCAAATAGTAGCGGCCGGTCGTCAAAACCCCGCGACAACTCCGTACTCTCCTACAAAAACATTTATACACATTAATACTACACAATTTCACCTTGCGTTTATGTTGTACAATACAAAATAATCAATGCATTGCAATCGGTGTAAATCTCACGTTACTCACCTTTCCGTCTTTGTCCACGATTGAACCGAGGCCATAGGACCCAAACAAGAACAATAACACAAATAAGTACTTCATATTTATCGCAGATATTGTCAATTCACTTCGTACTTAAACATATATGTAATTTCCATTATTTGTCATGTAATAAACGCAATAAACCAAAACAGCACACAGCATACAGAACCGTCATGAATGTTGGGTTTTGACAATTATACTTTTTGACAGTAGACAGCAGGTATTCGCATATTTGGCATATTGAATTTGACTTTCCATCACATTGACATTGGCAATAGTGTGACTCTACGCTATGTTGTGCTGTTTAGTCGATTCCTGTAAAGTTTACTTAACTAACTAACGTTAGAGGTCGGTTTCAGGTAGTACAATTTATGAACTTGCAACCATTTCATACAGCAAAAGTTCCTCATATTCAGGGATTTTAGTTTATTATTTTCAACGCATAGTCAATTCTAATGATTTCCAATATATAAAATGAAATTGAATGGTAATTTGCATAAGTTATTAATATATTGAGTACTATTGAATAATTTCGTTGTATTTATATTATCTCTGTGATAGCGATTAAATATATACGGGTCACGGGATTTATTGTTGTGAAAATCTTGAGAATAATCATAATTGCATTAGAAGTATAAAAATAGCACTGTACAATGCGCGCAGCCAAAGATGAGACCTGTCAGATGCTAGTAGAGAGGATTTTGCGCAGGTACAGTCGCGCTCAAAATAGTTAAATAAAATAATGAGTACTGATTAATAATATATTTATTGAACATCGAAATCGCTATCGCTGTCGTCATCTTGTATAAAACGCACACCACTTATATATTCGTGGGTGCGATGGCAACCACTATCACGAGCTGTCCCACTTGTACTAGGCTGTGGTGAGACTGGTCCGTCTTCGTCGGAGCTATTTTCACTGTCTTCCGTGTCACTGTCACTGTCGTCGGAGAAATCCCCTACTGATATTATGAATTCGCGATCAGTCAAATCGTCAATAATATGATCACTTTCGATATATTCATTTTCAATTCTTTTAGTTTTTTCACATAACGCTTTCCACTCATTTGGACTCATTTGGTCCACCTTTTCCTTCACCAACTCCATAACTCCTGTAATATTCCATTTCACATTCTTGCTGCTAACATGACCTTTTATTGCTGCCCAGGCCATTTCGATAGGGTTTAAATCAGGATGATATGGGGGCAATCTAAGAACGCGGTGGTTATGCTCTTGCAGTATTCTATCTATGCTATATAGTTTGTGGCCCTCTTTGTGCTTTTTTATTATATTGTAAAGCTCTGGCTTCAACATATCCGAAGTAAATGCGATGCCTTTTCCTGCAAGCCATGATTGCATTTCGGCTTTTTTCGTATTCGAAGTTGGCGCAGACTCCTCCTCCTTGTTATGGTAGGACGCATTATCGACTACCACGACGGCATTTGGTGGGAGATTTGGGATTAATTGAGTCTCAAGCCATTTTTTATAATTAATAAAATTCATGTCGTCATGGTAGTCCCCTGATTTTGTTCCCGATTTAAACATCAACAAAGCATTCGGAATAAAACCATCTTCGGAACCTGCGTGCACGATGACTACCCGCTGGCCTTTGGAAATTGGTTTCTTTAGTCCTTCCAATGACAGATCCGACCAACCTTTTGATGTTGTGTGCGTAGAATGCACATATGACTCGTCAGTGTATATTATAGGGCAGCCTTCTTGACGGTATTGTCTGAGTTTCTTTAAATATTTAATTCTTTTGAGGCGGAGATCGGACTTTTCTATAAGAATTTTCCTGTTATTTTCAGTCTTCCTCCACCGAAACCCAAGATCTTTAATAATTTTCCGCAAACTGGTTGCGGATCCCTGATACCCGATGTCATCACGCAATTTATTTTTAATCTTTTTTATTGTCGGCAGTTCCTTATTTGTGATGTGAAAATTGTGGATACAACGTTTTATCACCCCTTTATCAAAATCGTCCACGTCGGTTACTGGGTTTGATCTCGGTCGTTTCTTTCCAGGAGTGCGAAACACTGGCAGCAATTCGGAGCTATTCGCTTCCTTCACAATTCTCTTCACCGTGATAAGTGATGTTCGAGTGGCAGCAGCGGTACGTTTTTGTACCGCTTTCAAATTTCCGACGCCTTCCTCCGCTTCCTTCGCCATAAACTTGTAAACGTCAAACAACATCTTCCTACTTTGTCTTTTTAAAGTTTTGCCTCGAGGCATAGTCAACAAAAAACGATAACGAAAACTATAACAAAAAAAAATACAAACACAACAATCAACTTTTGCACTCGTCAGTACTTCGGACCACAGCGGCGTGTGCGCGGACTGCGGGGAACGTCACACGACTGATTACGCATGCGCGGACGCCATACCTCGCCCCGCACGCTCCTGTCTAATCCCGCAACGGTCCCGTCCCTCCCCGCTTGCCTCGCATACCGCCAAAATGGCCCGAAAACTATCTACTGCGCAGGTATAACCACGTGATCCGTCAAGTCTCATCTTTGGTTGCGCGCATTATAATAAAAATTAATATAATATAATTATACAAGCAGTTCACTGGGTCTAGGCTTAAGAGTATAGGCTAACGCTGGTGTTAGCTGTGTGGGTATGTGGAAATTGGACCTTGGAAATTACCTCAAATGTGTACCCGCTACCTATGCCCATTCAATGTGCCCGTGATATCTTTAAGACAAGATTCAGCAAGATCCTGCCAACCGTTGTGCGTATAATATATAAAGTGAATCGACTAAGGAATCGACTTGACATTGGGGTCAAATCACTTTAACACTCGCTTTACTCTATGACTGACTGATAAACTGACACTGTTTGTATGTCAGTGACAAGACGTGTGTGACAGGCGTTCCAAAACGTCGAGTCGAGACAATTCAATTGAATTTATAATTTTGATTTTATTTCGGGATTACAGATTGTAATTTGTAATAAACAAGAAGAGAATACTGGCAAAAAATTGTTTGAATTAGAATTCTCATTGTACAAATATAAATAACTTACAAAACAGAATTATGGTATTGTACGGATAAGTTTTGTTATAATTCCATGATAAAATGGAGATCTCTGGTGTAGGTATGTATCGCGTAAATTTTGCTAACATTTATTTCACAACGTCGTGCCTTCGCAGAAATGTAAACTAAACCACTTCATTACCATAAACATAAGATTGGCTGTTCTGATTGGGGACCGGTTCTTATCAGCTAGGATTCATTTATACAACTTTCGTGTTGCATACTGTTTCTTTGACAACAAAGACGATAACAAACAACCAGTCACGAATTCATTGCCACTCCACATTGCCGCTCGGTATATATTTTGAAGTACCAGTTGTCGACTTTTTGCGTTGTATTCGTGCCAACTATTTTTAGACCATTAATAGGTATTCTTGGAATAAAAAATGGGTAATTTTAGAAAAAATATCAGTGCGTATTTTATGCGATAACACTCGCGTGGTTATTAAGTGATTGTTTATTTCAGGTAAATCACCAAACACATCATTGTCCTTCAGGTATAATGCTAATAATGAAGAATTAGAGGAATTGTATCAAGGTTGTGAGGATGATCCCCCCACACCGCAGTGTGACCCGCCACCTGCCACACCTAGTGAGAATGCCAGTCCCAAGAAAGGAGATCGGACACCATCTATCATAGACAAGTATTTTAAATCAATTCGTACCGAGAAACCGGTTGAGAAGCTTGAAGATGTGAAACCTGTGGAGACTAAACCAGTTGAAGAGTCACGGAGCACACCTGGGCCCAAGGAAGTGACATCTTCTCCCATGAAAGAGTATTTGAACCGTTTGGGTAAGAGGAGTACACCGGAACTGACTCCTGACGTCAAGGAGGGTAGCAACGAGACATGGAAAATATTCCATGACTTTAAGTTCAAAATAGCACAGGCTGTTGAGGATATGAAGACAAGATCCGTTGAAGGTAAGTTAATAAAAGTATTGAAAAAAATAACACCAATGATTTGTTACATATTATTATGTTATACTTCTCTTTTTTTGGATAGAAACAAAGGAAAAGGAGAAGTCAGTGCCCAGAGAAAATTCCATGTCAGACTCTGAAGAGAACTCGGCAATCAAAGATTCTGACCAGCAAAGTGTGGGAGACACAGATAACCAAGTGAGACATTTTACTCTATTGTATAAAAAAAAGTTACCCACATTAGAACCAAAAATTAAGGTACATTTTTTTTTAAATTTAGGGTGTATGAATTAATACTATATATTACCACACTGATAATACTTTGTAATACAATAATATCATAGCCATTGTTGATTATGTACAGTTCAGTACATAATGAATATATCTCACAATGGGAATGTTTGAATCAAAACAATTCAAATATTTTCAGTGTTATTACAAAAAAGTTAATCAGGCAACAAACACATGTCTTAAAATTTCAGAAGTATAATTTTGATAGACATTTATTCATCATGTTTCACTTTTAAAACATTGTTTATTTTACATTAACTCCCAATTAACAGTTACAATAATACTTTGTAATATTATAGCCCCCAACTATTGAACCTGATTGCGAACAAGTCCGTGTAAGTGGTCAATGTTTCTTGGAATGATGCCAGATCGCAAATTATTTAATTATTATTTAATGTATTCACTGGTCCCGATTCTTTTGGTACTGAAACTAATCATTAACTAAGAGTTTTTCTATCTAGTATCTATCACATTTCATGACATTAGTATATACGGGCAAGACAGGAATATTATTAAACTAAAGCCTAACTCAATTTGGAATGTTTATCTACAAACCATGTTAAGGGTTTATATTATGGATTTTCTACTTAGGCCTGATTTTATCAACTCAGATAAAATTATTTTTGAAATAAAGTTGATGTTTGAAAGTTTTTGCATAGAATACCTATATGTCAAAACATCAAAATTGTTTGGTGAATAAATTTATTTGAAGTTAGTAAAATAGGGCCTTAACAAAAATAATTCTTATCACATGTCCTCCAAGTTTTATGTTAACATTTCTCAGCATTGACTGTAAAATTTTGTAAGAAATACCTAAAAACAAGAAAAATCTTAAAATGGTTTGTTGATAAATAGTCCATAATAAAATTTGCTATTGTATAGTCATGTCCAAGTTAGTTTAGTTATGATTTAAAGATAACAAAATTGGCACCAGTGTCTATTAATTTGTACATGGTTAATTCCTAAACAAACATAATCCTGCTGTATTGCATTTGTTATTTATTGGCTGATCAATTTGAAAGTTCAAATTGCTTGTATTGTAATCAAATTAGCATTAATAATAATATTATTATCCTCTGCTATTGATATGAATGTGCCTATACCATTGATTTATGACCTATACCTAACGTTTTTTAATCAATTACTCTATAAACAAATGTGCAATATGATGGGAACTGTTTTATAATTCAATGAGATGTTGTGTAATCTCCATATGCATAAAGCTAGCAGACAAAATTCCCTCCTATGTAACCAAAAATAAGGCTTATTATTGCTTGCTAATATGTATAATTGGGCTAATGTGATTATTTACGTGCTATTGAATTACTTTTACTAACTGTGTAATATTGTCTTGGGTGCATACAGATTTTATGGAAATAATGGAGTTACAAAATTCAAGCCAATCAATGCCTACTTGCATTGAAAATAAGTACCCATTATTTATGAATAATGTAGACCTTGGTGTAATAGTTATAAAATTATACAATAACATAATAGCTGTTATTGTTCTCAAAGACTTGACATCAACAGTAGGTATACAGGGTTATTGATAAAACATAAACAACCTCTCAGTACTATATTACTAACATCATAAATAACAACTGTTGTTCTATGACTTTTAATGATTCCTCAGATTTTACTTCATTGGACTTTCATACAAATTTAAAATATATTTTAAATCAACACTCAATTTTACGAACTCTACACCCGCGTTGCGTCGTACATGTCCTTGTAGCGATATCCAGTAGTGCGGATGTAAATTATTATAATATGTGTTAGATATAACAACAAAATCTTAAAAGTATTTTTATGGAAATGTATTATGTTTTTTTAAAAGTTGTAAAAGTATGAAGACTAGTCAAGGTTGTTAGTGTTTTACCAATAACATTACATATCGCGTCACATAATTGACACTAATGGTACCTTATTTTATTTGAATAAAAAAACGCTTGATTTTTATTACCAGGATTTTTTTAAGATTAACCGAATTCATTTCAATTAATCTGTATGCACTTACACTTAAAGTAGATAATCGAATAAATCAAAATAATAACTTGTAACAGGTATCCTCACTCGAAAGCAGTATGCAGAACTTATCAGAGATGACGCAACCGCTCACCGCGAAGGCCACGGAACGGGACCCGAGTCTTCCTGTCGACACCAAGAACTTATCGGACTCTAGTGACGACACACATAAAAATTATGGTGAGTGACATTCAGTAATGTGCCAAGTCTTCCCATGTAAGCTGAAAAAAAATCTTCACATCAGTATTCGCCAAAGACCCCTTTGGCGAGGCAGAGAGATTCTGCAGTTTACCCACATTTCGCCGTTGGTGTAGAACTGTATGATTATTTTATCAAACTTTACATTCAAATCTGGGTCTGGGTGTCACTGGGATCGCCCCCAGTCCATTGTATAGTACAAGGGTTGCATAGTTTGGACCATACAGTTGGTGTGCTAGTTTGGCGATATTTATTTTAATATCTGGCCTTCAATCGACCGAGATCGCGGGCAAAAGTAAGTACCCTTACCCTTGCCCGCCGTTCCCCTCGCCTGAACTTTGAGGAAATTGGTGTCGATATATTCCAGAGCTGTCCGATCCGTTTTATTATCAATTAAATAAAAATTAAATTAGGTTAATAATATCATGACCGGCGATGCGAGCGAACGGTTTATGTGAAGCTTTAATTTTATTGATACTTTTTCCACCTGTAACAATTATATTTTGTTCTAGCCATTTTCAGCGAAACTGTAGAATTGACGAGGAATTTTCTAAACGAAAGCAGCATGATGGAGGTGGAGTCCGGCATAGAAGCGCTAGAAGACACGTTGGACGGTTTCGGCGACAACAGCACCTTGAACACACAATTTCAAAACGAAATAAAACCCTCTGAAACTAGTCCTGTGCCGCCCCCGCCGACCTCGGCCAACTTCGGCCTTCCGCCCAGTAAAACCAATTTGAAACAGCCGCAGCAAGTCGACAAACCAAAGCAATACTTCTTCAACTTTTCAATGTACTTCCTAACATTCCTTTTATTCGTCAATTATATCCTGTTTCCCAATTCGAATATATGGAACGGGTTTCTGCTGGGCCTTTGGGCGTTTTGTTTCGGGAGCAACGTGAAGAATTGGTTGTTGGATAATTACTTCAGTGACAGTGAACCGCTGAAGGGTAGTTTCGTAACATTGAAACGGAGCAGCGCTATGCCGGATTCGTATACTATTCCATGTGTCAAAGAACATAGACCTATGAAAAAATATGAGGTATGTTAATATAGCTATACCTATATAAGTATTCATTATAGCTATCCTTTTTCTAGCTATCTTGTTTGTTTTGTGACATTTGAAATACCAAGATTGGCGTATATACGAGATATATGACCATACTCTCATATACACTTACTAAAAAGCTATTATTTTTATATTACAAAAAGATACTTCAATATTTTTTATTATTACACAGTTAAGTTTTTTATATATATATTTGAAATGTTATTATATCGCTATAATCATTTAAATCTAGATAACGATAAAAGTATCTACTTGTCATACTGCTGTCTATCTGTATAGACTTTATCTGTGCAGTAGCAATACTTTTGTGTATTGTTTGTGATGATAGAACGGTATTGTCTTATACTTACAAGTATTATCAATATTAATGTTTTTTTGGTAATTGTTCAGCCAAACTCTTTAGAAACATATTAGCCAATGATAATAATATTATTCGATTTTAAATGCGAAAGTTTAAACGAATGTTTAAACGAATGACAATAAAATATTCATAATCAAATCAAGTTTCCAAGAAGCTTTCTGATATGATTTCTATTTAGCAGCGTTCACCGATATATATCATGATATATATCACGATATATATCAATTGATTTTTATCTTGATATATATCAATTGATTTTTTCCCGCCTTCTGAACTAAAAATTTCGGAGATTAATGTTTACCCTGGCAACACGTAACGAAAAACTAATATTCAGAATTATTTCGATTGTTTCCCAAAATGGCAACCTCATTTTAAGTTGGCGAAATCTCCTTTAACTCACCAGTTCGGCTAGATTTTGATTGAAATTCATACCTTAACTTCATATCTTATAAGGTTTATTTTACGAGGTATTAATAAAATGGGGATGCCTAGCCTCCTAGCGTTAATAATTTTCACTTTCTAGGGAATCCCCGCAAGCGTGACAATTATATGACAATTTATGATTACAAATTATTATGAAAATTAGTTGATTTATCTCACAAACAAATGAAGATTATTATAATAATAAGTACTTACTTGTTTTTTAAGAGTTCTTTATACAATCTTTCTCAAATAAACACTAATTCTTTTGTTACTTTTTTTAAGTTATTTAAAAAAAATAATGGTAATTTAACATTAATATTATTTTACAAAATCCTTTCACATTTTTAAGTATTTAATCCCTTTACATAATTAAATTCGCCTATTTTCCTTAGCCTGGATATATATCCGATATATATCGGATATATATAAAAAAATCCGATTTTTGATATATATTATAAAAATCGGATTTTTTCGAACCCTGCTATTTAGCATATCCAATCTTTGGACTAAAACGGGATTTGTGATATTAGTAAACGTTTATTATATTTTAAGTTTTTAAAACCTGTCTCTCTCTTTATAGTGTGTTAGTATTTTTTCTCCTCCTAAATGGCTTAACCGAATTTGATGTTTTTTTATACGGGTTAGTTGGATAGTAATATGAAATCTACGCTAGCGAAGTTGCGGGCCAAAACGATTGTTTAATGATATTCTTTTTTTTTCAATTTTTTTTCAGGGTTGGATTAATCACTACAGGTTCCCAGATTATGACCCGTACACTTACCACATCAACAAAACTACGACGGCATTTATGAAACTTGAAGGTGAGACATTACAACTGAATATCTTTGTCTTCGATTTTTTTTTAATTAGGCTCATTTATCTTAAGAGAACACAACACAGCCGCAAATACTTAAAGCACTCATTACCATTCCCTTTAACTACCTAGCCTAACTACTAAAACTTGTCTGTCTCACTCAAGACTCTAATCTTATCTTGTAATCTATCACTAATTGTTGTTTACGTTTTATCGGAATGTGTCATAAATGTGCCCATTGTTTCGCAGGATGTAATTTAAGGATATCGTACACGAGAACAAAGATACCGAAGCGAGCGTTATGGGATGAGAAAATAGAAAATATCGCATTTTATCAGCACAGACTCTACAATTTGAGTGGAGCGCGCGTTTTATTATTGCCTAAAGGACTGGTGAAAAGGAGGTAAATGTTGTAATCGTAAAGGAGAAAAGGGATAATAGTATACATAGACCAATAGAACACGACGAATGCGTTGACGAGAATATCTACGGCAACTTGGGGACTTTCCTTTAATACGCTAAAGATCATATACGGGGCTACGTACTTAGGCTGCATGTGTTACGGCGCACCGGTGTGGGCCGACAGGGCCACAATAGGGGCGGCACGGCGTAAATTACTACAAAGCCAACGTTTGGCGTTAATATTTCTATGTAAAGCATATCGCACGGTTAGTACCGAGGCCCTGCCAGTTCTCGCTGGTGTGCTCCCAGTAGACCTGGAGGTCCAAAGACGCGCGGCAATGTACTACTCTACTCGAGAGAGCATGAACACCGAGTTCCTTAAACCGCGAGACCGCTCTAAAATCGCTAGATTATTTAGTCCGATATCTGTCGTTTACGAAGATCTTCTGACCGAATGGCAATCCAGATGGGATACAACAACTAAGGGCCGCCACCTCCACCAATTCTTTCCATGCGTTCGTGAACGTCTGGAGAGAGCGTGGTTGGAGGTGGACCACTGTGTGGCTCAATTTCTGACTGGGCATGGCAACTTTAGGAGCAAATTATTCTACTTCACGTTAGTTCCTTCACCTTTCTGTCAATCCTCGACGCCGCAAAACAATCATGAACAATCTGCACATCACATCCTGTGGGAGTGCAGTCTCTGGCATAACGAACGGACTACTATGCTAAATAGCCTGCAAGTGACATCTGGAGTAGTTTATTACACAGACCTTGTGGAAACCAGGGACAATTTCCGTGCGTTCAAGCGCTTTTGCCATACCTATTATTGGAATCAAGTATAATCAGCTCACGAGTTTAGGTCCAATTAGTCATATTACGATCCGTGGTGCCTTACAACTGGTCTTCAATCAGCTGTAACAGTCTTGTTTCTATGGCAATTAGCCCATACCAGCTACATATATTTTGTCTCTCGCTTTGCACCGGAGGGAAGTGGAAATATTTTCTTCCAACTCCTATTATTTCTTTCGATTAAATTCGTGCGCGTTCCAAGACAATTTAACTTTTCCCCGGGACTCGTCGAGGGTCAAACCTCGACGTCATTATTGGTCACCGCTTACATCCACTAGTGTATGAGAATGCAATAGTCAAAAAATTGCAGGGTATCGGGGAAGACGGCGAATTTTGATTGGTCCGTTCAAGGTCGAGCCGTGTATGGATCATTTAAAATGACAGATGCGGCCATATATAGTGGTAGTATCATATATGGATTCCCGGCTATGCGACGTCTAGGGCTTATTGGTCTGTGTATTTATACAACTCTATACTTACAGTACTCCAACGCTTACGAAATTAAAAATTAGAGTTGGTTGGATTTGACTGATATAATTGTCTGTTTACGTATAATTTTTAAAGCAGTTAAATGCTTGACTTCGTGTATTAGACGTTATGAAATATCATAACAAATTCCTAAACCGAATTACAATTATAGGTAAATTTTTTTCTTAAAATTAACGAGACTAAATTATTGTAAAATTACATATTAACTGACCACCTTGATATATTCTGCTGCAGATTTCCTTTGTTCTGAAGGCATCTAGCTACATACCTACCTAGTTGATTATCAAACAATCAATTTATGTGACGTATACACGCACAGTAGTAAAGGTCACTAACAAAGCGAGTGATAAGATGCTTCGTAATCCATTAGCAGGAGCGATGCGCACGCGCTGATGCGGCTGACCTTAAACAATTAGGTCAACAACCAAGTGACGTAGACAGTAGTCTGCTTAAAAAATACTTTTAATATCTTAATGTAGGGTCTTAAACTAATATGTGACTATGATGCATGATGTATGTAACATTTCATACAAGCGGATGTTGTTATCGTACCATAATTATGTAATAGTAACATTAATTTTAGTATGTATGCTAAAAAAATATTTATCATTTGACTAATTCCAATAATAATAATGTAGGGGTCAGTATTTAATCATCATAGGTAATTACTACATAAGGACTACCGCTTGGCGCAGTGGTTCAGGTCTAGGTGTCACTGGGATCGCCCCCAGTCCATTGTACAGTACCCATAGTACAAGCGTTGCTTAGTTTGGGACCATACAGTTGGTGTGTTCGTCTGGCGATATTTATTATTATTTGTTTTTTATGCCACTTTTTTATGCCTATAGGCGCCGATGAGAAATGCATAGAGCTGAACTCAAATTGTAAAGCGCCCTCTGCGCTGATAAATGTGTTCAGCTTAATGAGGCAGAAGCTAAGGTGCCTCTCCCTAACAAATTGTATTTAATACTTTTAGGCAATGGAGCAAAAAATATCCAATATGCATAATCTTAAGTGACAAAGAGAAGATACAAGTGCTTGAGAAAGAAAATGTGGCGACGGAGAGGAAGTTGTCCGAGACCATGTCTGAGAAGAAGAAGGAACAGCTGCAACACGAGATGGAAACAGAGACCAGCGCGAGCCCGGAGAAGAAGAAAAAGTTTGTGTGGAGAAGACGGGAGAAAAGGTAGTCATACATGCCTACCTTATGAGGTATTTGATTCTCGAAATCTGATAAATGTTATCATTTGACCATTGACTTTCGTATGTTGACCATTTTAAATGGCATCCTTAGTGTACGGCAGCTAGTGCTAAGGAGAGGTCAAGCTGTATATCTGGTTCATCACGCCCGAATTAAATAAATGTGGCTTAGATTTTGAGTTGGACCCCAAGCCGCTAAACGGTGAAAACCGTTTCCAATCCTGTTCAGTACTTTATGCGTGATGCGCGCACCAATATACAAAAACTGCAAAACGAAAAAAGTTTTCCAATGATTACGTCACAGTAGGTACTCCTCCCGACAATTTTTTTCCAAAATGTCGAAGGTACAGACACTACAGAATGTGTCTAATGATGACGCCGACATTTGACCCTCGACAAGTCCCCGGGAAAAGATAAATGTCGTCAACACCTTATATACGGAATAAAGATGCGAGCTGGTATTTTCCTGAACATTCTCGGTAGGTATGTAGGTAATAATAATCGGAATCGAACGATCCCGAGGCCCATTGTCGGCTTTCCTTTGTATTCGTTCGCGAGTAGGTAGTTGCCGCCGTCGCGCCGATAACGCAAGGGCGTTCACCTTATACCTACATACCTACAGTCTCGAACATTAAATTTTTAGAGATCCTTCGTAACTAATCGATGGAGTACATCTAGAATAACAATGCGTTTTTGTATCAAGCTGATAAAATAAGGATCCTTCGAGATATTTGACCAAATAGTTTCTAGGTCGCAACAATAATTATCCACTTCCTTCCGTTGCAAAGCGGGCAACTAAAGTAACGATGCACGCCCAGATGTGTATGTATTACTTAGAAGTTAAAGTACAATTTAATTTGTTTTAGCATCTCACATTCCGATGGGGAAACTGGAAAAGAAGGCCTTAGACACAGACTCGTTAGAAAAATGCACAGAGGTAAGTAATAAGAAATTTACTATAATAACTATAATAATATAGATTATAAAAAAATTATATAAAATCAATAAATGGAATAATACAGTATCGATCTGTATCGACCAACTCACCGACTGTATGGTCCCAAACTAAGCAACGCTTGGAAAAGGAAATTAACAAAATTTGCCCCGGCGGGAATCGAACCTTTACGCCAAGCGGTCCTTATCACATTTTCGGGATTAAATACATTCGAGGTTACCACGTTCATTGTAAAAGATTTATTTAGTACGTCGATTTTCATAACGATATTCATACGAAACCGAAACCGAAATACCACCGGCGAATAGGAGACACGATATATTTGTTAATTTGTGCGACATTTCCAAATTTCTCAATCAAACTGCAGGCGAGATAGACGAGCGTTACCAGTTAAGGCATATCTTGACCTTACAATGTTTAGCCTCTACTGATAAGAAGACAGACAGCGTGTCGACATGCACCGAGCCGATGGAGACGCAGAGTCAATGCCAAGTGCAGACAGACAAGTCTCTGCTGGACGAGTTCACCGAGGGTGAGCTCGAGTTTACCTCCAAATCCGCCACCAGCACGAAGGACGACATCGACGAGGAAATCGACGAGACAGAACTGTTGAGGATCAAGGACTTCTTGGAGGAAGCGGTATGTTGCAGAAAAGGCAAAGTAAGATGTAGTTGACCAGTTATATTATAACCAAAATGTGCCCGTCGAGGTGGTGGTTGGTTCATTCCACGATGGCGCGTGCTGTGACTCTTATGACAATGGCTTATGGGTCAATATATAATAATTCACGCGTCATCGTAAACTAACACTAATTGGTTGTGTTGTGTCTGTGAATTATTTATCTGTATATTAGTTTTAATTAATAAAATACAAATAGTCGTTTGATAGAGTTTCATAAGTCGCGATCGTTTCTATAAAATTGAATGCAGGCTGGCGCGAGTGAATTGGTTGCTCACCTTAGTAGGAGCTTCCCTTTTATTTAGCTATAAAAGTTAATAGAACATTATTCCGATATTTCTAAATTAAATTCTCATATTATCGGTACAGTAGCAATAGACTCGCCCTCTATTACATGGGAACCAAAATATCATCAGTGACATATAAACTAAATAATAATGTGATAATAAATGTGGCTAGACTAACATACTGACTGTACGGTACCACGCAAAGTAACGCTTGTACTATGGGTACCGTACAATGGACTGGGGCGAAAAAGCCATTTTCGAGATTTATTCCGACGGGCATATAACCCGTGACTACTGGGTCCAGAGAGCCGAGCGGCCTACGCTCAAACCACTCTGCCAAGCAGTCGTCATTGTGCCAAATGATCTCATTATCGTGGAATCAGTCAATCTCAGATCTGAGAACGATCATGGAAATGTCATTTCTTATGTCATAACAGTACAAAATGACATGTTAAAAGGGGACTTAAGGTGAAGGCGCCTGTCTAGCACGCACAATTCAAAATTTTCGAGTATTTTTATTGTTTATCCAAAATCTGAAAACATTTATGACAACATTTTGTGATTTGTGACAAACACAGTATGCAGTGCGTTTATTAATACATTTATTTTACTCTAAATATTATCACGGTGGATATGATACTAGTAAATCACTAAATATACAAAAAATGCCAGATTATCTGGATAGCTGTCGTTCTTGAAATGTTTTAGAGTAAGTTGGATATATAAATAAATGCACTGCACACGGTCTTTTTCGCGAATTACAAAATGTGCCTTTTATTATCGTCAGATTTTGAAAATTTCTAAAAAACCTCAAAAAATTCGAACTTCGCGGGCTAGATGGGCGCTTTAGCCTTAAGATCCCTCTCTGACTTGAGATAGATTTATCAATGCAGTCCTTATTGTTTCACAACCTACGTCATTCAATCGCGTGAACTGTAACATAAGAAGATAAAAATAGCACTAATGAATGGTCAGTACGATTGTATAACAAGGTGTCTCCGTTACAAGGAGTTGGAGCAGAGTGCGGAGGGCGCGGCGGAGGGCGAGTGGAGCGTGCACGTGAAGCACTCCCGGGACAAGCACTCGCACCTGTTCCTGTTCGCGCGCACCGGCCGGGACAAGCACGAGTGGTAAGTCTTGTACACATTACACTATGCGACGTTTAAAGTGTTTAAACCAAACTCAACTCTGAGAGGAAACTTGAGTACGCTCTTCATTTATGTATTTACTTCAGATAACAATGATCCAATTAATATAACTAGTATTCCCGTTATAATGGTCGAAATTCGACCATAATTCCAATCCAATTCCAATTTTAAAGTTTATGGCCCCATCGACTACCGATGATTCTGCCGACGACAAGTTTACGGGACAAGTTAAATACAGATATACTATTAAACCACCCGACCATAATTCATTTAAATTGTAATTTTAAACGTCATTGAGGTTCTATTGTTAAAGACTATTTGATTGATTTTGACGACCATTTTGATTTTGACGACCGCTTGGCGCAATGTTTCGGGCGTAGGCCGCTCGGCTCACTACACCGGGTGGGTGCGGGTTCGATTCCCGTCAGGGTAAATTTCGGAAATGGCCTTTTCGTAATTTGCCCTGGTCTGGGTGTCACTGGGATCGCCCCCAGTCCATTGTACGGTACCCATAGTACAAGCGTTGCTTAGTTTGGGACCATACAGTTGGTGTATTCGTCTGGCGATATTTTTTTTTTATTTATACCGGCACGCAGAATGCACTATGGAAGTCTCGCCTTCCAAAAACTATCACCGGTTGTCAGTTAGACAGTAAGACGGTGTGGAGGCTACAAATTTGTGTGTGTCAGTTCATGGTAGTGTGTGTAATGTTTTATCTATCGATATAAAAATATTCGCTTTCTGCACTCCTTCTCCATTATAAACTTTAACTGTGCCAAATTACCCGCGTAATTTTCGTAAAAAGAGATACAAAGTTTTTGCTTCACATATTAATATAATCATAATTTAGCTCTTTTGACGTCCTACCCCTGGGCACGGTCCTCCACTCCCCACGAGGGGGATTCAGGCCGTAATCGAGCTGGCCCAGTGAGGGTTGGCGGATTTTACATGTCTTTCGAAAATTGGTGTAATTTTCTAAGACATGCAGGTTTCCTCACGATGCCACCTAAGCCAGACCGAGCACTCGTATCACTTGAGTTTGCACCTTATTGTTATTATGAGAGAGTAACTTTTATCGTAACTTATTTGTATGAACTACTAATATGTATTCTGTGTCTGGGCAAGCCTCCCTTTGTCAACACCTCTCTGTCCAGGGCTTACACACATCATTGTAGAAGGGGAAATTGTAGACCAAGCTGATTCTTATATCATTCCATATTTGGATATAGTTTTTCAAAATAGAATCAAACCACATGCTCTGCTGTACACCAAAAACAACCTTGTGTTAGTGGTTGTAGGTTGGTGTTAGTTTCCAGATGGGTGTGTGGATTGGTTCCATTTTGCTAAACTACGTCCATTTTATATCAAGGTTCCGGCGTCTAACGATCGCCATAGGGGAGGCGACCGCGGCGTCGCCGGACTCGTCGGCGGCGGACGACAAGACCAACAGCGAGCCCGCCGCCGCCGATAACAAGGACGGCATCGAACTGGCCGTATACAAGATGTCCGAGAAGGACACCGTCGCTTTTGCAAAGGTATAAAGTTAATATAGTTTTTAAATACTGACACTCTTTTAAACTAAGATCTACAGTGGACACAGACCAACCACCCTTGGGATGCTGCACTGGGAATAAATGCACTAAACAATTCATCAAACAAGTTTCGGAGCGGGAGCGGAGGCGACAATTTTGTCATTGGCCGGGAATGGAGACAACGCATTGTGATTGGTGTATCGAAAATAATAATGGATCATTAATTAATCTTATACACCTTATCAAGCGTAATGTATGTGTTTTTGAAGCTATGGTCGTAGAGTGCTGAGTCAAAATGATGGTTGGTCTTTTCATTGTTACAAAGTGACCACAGACTGGTATGTTGTCTCCAAAGCCATTTCCAAAGAGATTTTACCTTCTAGAGAAAACAAAATAGTTTATCGACCATCCAGGATTTTTTGCCACCAGTGCGGCGCCACATTGTAATGGGGGATTGACAATGATACTTGTATTTTTTCCCTCTGACTTCTCGATCTCTTGATAATTAGTATTTATAGTGACAGAAAAAAATTGTGCCGTCTATGGACGAAGAAGAGGAAGACTTTATAGTATAAAGCGTAGGAACTAAGCGTTAAAAACAGCTGTGACGCGCGCGCCGCAACTGCCACTCTGTATACCTATATAGGTATATGACGTGTAACGCTACTGACGCTTAGCACGGATAGAGTGGCCGCGCGGCGAGCGCCCCGAACGTCCGTATAGAAGGTTCGCTTCAAAACGTCACCCTTGGCCAATCAAGCGACATCTAGTGAGCTGAATTATTTTTGCCCCCATTGGCTTAACAGCAAGTGTTGTATTGTTCGTGTGTACAGAGTAGCAGAGTGGACTCTGTGTCGGACAACGGCGGCGGAGTTACGATCACATCGATATCGCAGCCGGTGCCGCCCGATGTGGACGAGGGAAACTTCTGGCCGTATCTACTCAAAATCATTCAGGTTCGGATATTTATTTTTTTTATTTTAAAAAACATATTATGTTAATATTTCTCCACATTCTAAGGCTGGAAGTAATTTTTCCATCGCTGATTTTATTTTACAAGAGTCCTAACGTGGACTATTAATACGAGCCTTACATAAGAAGCTAGTTAATTTTAAAAACTAACTCAGTCACCCTGATATAAGTTCTGCATTTTTTTAAATACATTGATATACTTGTTCTTTTTAAAACTATTGCCCACCCAACTTACTATGTATTTCGATGGTATTTAGTAATAAATAAGCATTAACAAACACATTTAATAACGATAAAAAACTGACTGTCCACTTTGGAAATCCAAAATGGATACCACATGGATATTGTACAGTAAAAATGAATTATGATTGTGTTAGACTCACGAGATGACGTTAAAACAAACTGCGGAAGCTGCCGTCATGTGTCAGATAGAACCGACGCCCCGGGAACGTTGCAAGAAAAAAAAGAAACGGAAAGATGTGTGGTTCATTTCAGTATTCTTCATATAGTTCGAATATATACTTGATACTTCTAATAGTTGCTTGATACTTCTAACGGTTTCCAGTACCTACTGATATTAATTATGTAGTCATTAAGCCTGATAGTATTAATATATCTATCTCAAGCCTGAGAGCGATCTTGGAAATTTTTGTGTCTGACCAGTACAAGATGACATGTCAAAAGCATACTGAATATCACTCTCAGACTTAAGTGGACGGTTTAGAAGTGTAGTTAAATGTATTTTTACTTGTATATTAGGTGTTAGATTTGATATTAGGTGTACTCGTAAATATGTAGTAAATTGAATCCTTACCGAATTATCACAAAAAAGCAAAACATATGTTAAACCAGAGTTATGTTAAATGTTACGTAAAGTCTAGACGCGCCCATTCTAACAATACCTATATACCTATAGTTCGTTCATATCACGAACACGCGTGCTGTGACTCTTATGACACTTATACTAGGTGAAACAGAAAGGATATACTATTTTTTTTGCAGCTTAACTTTGTAAATCTAAAACTATCGGCTTTGTGGGACAGTTGAAGTACTGAAGGAGTTGTAGACTTATGAAATCTGTCAACAACTGCATCCCTGTAACACCTTTTGATTTTCAAGTTTCCTCCGAAGCTGATAGTTTTAGAATTACAAAGTTAAGTTTTGAAAAAACAAGTATACTCTTTCTGTTTCAATCTGTATATGGCTCAATTTGCAATCATTCACTCGTCTTCGTGAAATCAATCTTCAATCTATAGATATAAAATTCTCGTGTCACAGTGTTTGTAACCACAGTGTTTGTCGTGTGCATACGCTCTAATTGATTTCCTGTACAGAGCAAGAGTCCGTCCCCGGAGTGCCAGTGCCGGCTGCTGCCGGCCGAGGTGACCTGGGTGAACACCATGATGGCGCGCGTCATTTACGACGTGATGCGCGACCCTGTCATAATCAACCGTTTGCAGAACAGGATACAGAGGAAACTCAACACGTTGAAGGTAATAGTACATTGTTACACGAGTGGTGAAAGTGACTTATTTAGTCCCGAGACGGGGTTTGGCGCCCGAGCGTAGCGAGGGCGCTAATAGTTCGAGGGACAAAATAAGTCTTTCACCCGAGGTAAACACTGTGCTTTTCATTACGAATACAAGGAAAGTAAAAATAAAAACAGGAATTGGCTTAAGAAATAATACAAGGAAGTATAAACAATACTCTACAACTCGAAAAAAAAAAGATCGGATTGGCGCCTATTTTGTTTTTTTTTTCGTTGGCCGGCCAACTTCATTATTTAGCCATTATTTTTCATTTTCATCTTTAAATATTTTGCCCAAATCTATGTTATTTTAAAGAAATTGTTGAAACTAAATTATAATTAAGTCATTTAAAAATATATATTCTTTAATTAATACTTAACTTTATGTTATTTCAATTTTACATCGCGCTGTAATTGAGTGACTGTAGAAAAAGTTTGAACATGGTTCCATAGAAATGTGAAAATGGAACTAGTTTTTTTTATAATTTGACAGCTGTCAGTTGAAAGCGATTCTCCCGGGCCGGAAAAGTATTACTTTCAACCCGCTCCTCAGGCAACTTCAGACCTACTTTCAGAGTATGAGTAATGAAAAATACATTTTAATGTCATAGTAATACGACTCTTTTTAGAATTAAATAGAATTTTCAGGTTTGACGGTCATCGGACATTATATTAATGTGGGTTGGTTTGTAAAAATATTTATCTATATCTAAAAAGTGACATATACAAAATTATTGCTTGCTAAGCGTACATATTTATGGGTTGAGTAATGTGTACATATTTATGAGCATTTGGATAAGTTCCATTTTGTGCATCTTATTATGACTACATATTTTTAATAACAATACTTGTATACATATCTTTGCCCTTGACTGTACACAGAAAATCAGCGTAAAGTAGCTATTACAGCTGCATTTCGTACGATAATTAAGAGAGCCGGAAGCCCAAACATCTGCTCATATTATGTACATTCCTATTAATTACTTTTTTTTTAAAAACATTACTAGCAACGTGATTTTATCACATACTAGTATTCCCGTTAGTTCCTCCAGCTAAGCTAATGCTTGTGTTAGGAGTAGGCTCACGTCAATAAATTAATGACCAGGATGATGGGGATCGAATCCGGAACCTCTCAAATACGAGGGCGACCCCACTAACCGCAAGGCTTTTGACGTCTTAAAGCCCTATTTGCTACCTTTATATTATTTGCAAAACTATGTATTAAGAAATAAATAAATATTATGTTGTTCGACGACCGTTTGGCGCAGCGGTTCGAGCGTAGGCTGTTCAGCTCACTACACCGGGTGGTTTGATTCCCGTCAGGGTAGATTTAGGAAATGGCCTTTTCGTAATTTGCCCTCGTCTGGGTGTCACTGGAATCGCCCCCAGTCCATTGTACGGTACCCATAGTACAAGCGTTGCTTAGTTCGGGACCATACAGGGCGATATTGATTAATATATAATATTGTTGTGTTGTCAGTTGCCGTCGTTCATGTCCCCGCTGGTGGTGACGGAGCTGTCGCTGGCGGGCGCGTGCCCGCTGGTGGAGCGCGTGCTGGCGCCGGCGTGGGACGCGCGCGGCGTGTGGCTGGACGCTGACCTGCGCTACGACGGCGGCGCCTACATCGCGCTGCTCACGCAGATCAACCTCATGAAGCTCAAGGAGAAGAGTTAGTACACACCGTAATACAATTAAAAAAAATATAAATGTAGGTACACTGCGGCCTTACTTTTAACTCAAAGTTTGACGCGAAGATACATGCATTACATGGTTAAATAAGTCAGTAGGTACATTGAGGTATTGGGTGATAACCTGTTATGATATATGTAAGTAGTCTTATATAAATAAAACTAAAGATTTATGTCAAAAAAAACACTTCGTCTCTATCTCATGTAAGAAACAAAATATATAACTTGTTCTATCTACAGGTTGAAACAGAAAGGGTATATTTTGTTTTTAAAAAACTTAAATTTGTAATTAAAATACTATCAGCTTTGGAGGCCACTTGAAAAACAAAGGTGTTACAAGGATACAGCTGTTGACAGATTTCATAAGTCTACAAAACCTTGAGTACTTCAACTGTCCCACAAAGCCGATAGTTTTAGATTTACAAAGTAAAGTTGCAACAAAAATCCTTTCTGTTTTACCTAGTATAGGCTCTAGACTAGAGTCCCTTTTGTTACAAGCGAACTTTGTTGACAGATGTCACGTTAGAAGAGCAGCTTCTGGCGACTCACGACAACGTAGTAGAGACGGATATGAACGCGGGGAGCGGGTGCATCTACTCTGAAAAACAAATGAGGGTAACATAGCCTTTTAGTTTGCTAATAATTATACTTTACATATAAAATAATTTTATTTTTAAAGTACTTAGCCTATGTAACTCGTTATAACATCAGCTATCTGCCAGTGAAAGTGCCGTCAAAATCGCCCTAGCCAATTCGGAGATTAGCCGGAACAAACAGTCAGACAGCCCAACAATTTTAAAATGGTTTTTCTTTACAAGTATGTACCTACCGTAAATATGATCATATGCATTTAGTAAAAACATATTTTGACATTACAAATAGACACTTCAATTTTAATTATTAAACTTCCTGTTTACAAACAAAATCGCCCGAAAATGTTCGAGGAAAAATAAAATTATGTCATTAACAATGTATGTAATAAATGTATAATTGGCAGAAGCGAAAGCCAGCGGTATACGACTCGGACGTAGAGGATTCCGCGGAGTCGAGCAGCGACGACGAGAGCCCGCCCGTACAGCCGGTCGACAGCACCGACACTATACCCGTCTCAGAGACGCCGTGAGTACATTATTTTCATTACTCATACTCGGAAAGTAGGTCTGAAGTTGCCTGAGGAGCGGGTTGAAAGTAATACTTTTCAGCCCTAGGGAGAATCGCTTTCAACTGACAGCCGTCAAATTATTGAAAAGAAATTAGTTCTATTTTGGCATTTCTATTGAACCAGGCCAACGGAAAAAAAACAAAATAGGCGGCAAATGGCAATCCGATCTTCATTAGTTTTTTCGAGTTGTAGAGTATTGTTCATACTTCCTTGCATTATTTATTTAGCTAATTTCTGTTTTTATTTTTACTTTCCTTGTATTCGTCATGAAAAGCACAGTGTTTACCTCGGGTGAATTACTTATTTTGTCCCTCGAACTATTGGCGCCCGAGCGTATCCTTCGCTTAGACGATATACGACGGCAAAAAAGATGGAATTTAGAGCAGGATTCGACAATACGAATGTCACGATATATCGATTAATGTTGCTAAGAGTAGCATCCCTGATTTCTCTAAATTATCGTATCAAATCTTCTGTGAGTGGGTGGTACTACCCCCTTCGAGTCAGCCCGTATATGAGCAGTAGTCAATTGGCTACAGCTTGGCTCTACCACCGTAAATATATCTCAATCATTATATAGATTATATAATACCTTTGTTTAAAATAGCGCCCACTATGTCGATGTCAATATGTAGATTAAATTGTTGCTCGGCAGCTGCGTCAGTACCCATCGACAAGACTTCAGTATACTAAACACATACAATGAGTCTTGAAGTTTCGCTCTTGATATTACTCGTGGAACGTCCATTACGATTTCATCTTCTATACAAATCTATACAAATAAATAAAATTGTAGTGTCTGTTTGTAATATCAAAATAACACCTTTTCACTAAATGCATATGAAAGTACACACGACACCTATAACAAAAACGCGATTTAAAAATTTTTTGTCTGTCTGTCTGTCTGTGTGTTTGTTCCGGGTAATCTCCGAAACGGCTGGACCGATTTTGACGGGATTTTCACTGGCAGATAGCTGTTGTTATAAGCAGTAACTTATGCTACTTTTATTTAAGAAAAATAAAATTTTAAAAATTGTGTCCTGTTGCGCGGGCACAGTACGCGGGAGCGGGATTTTTTTGTTAAGTTAATTTCCACGCGGACGAAGTCGCAGGCTCAGCTAGTTTACTCAACATGACGATCGAGTCATGTGCGAATCGACATTTCCCAAACTGGTGAGATAATAATATGTGATATTTCAGATCCACAACAACGGAAGGAACATCATCAAAGAAAAAGTTCCTACGAATGGTCGACAAGATTGCGACGAACAAGTATTTCCAACAGGTCAGTGCACATGCAATAGATCCATAGTTGTAACAAGACCTAAATATAAATCTATCAATGATTTAATATAACAAGAAAAGTATCGCGATTTTCTTATACTTCGACGATTATTCGTGAATGATGTTGTAATGATGTGTGGCTACGGTAAAGCCAAAAGGAGGGGTTATGTTTTTAGTAGTCCTATTTATGTATATATCATTTTCATTTTCCACCGTAGCGCCTAAACTACTCGTCATATTTTGATGAATCAGGTGTCTATGGATTCGTTATTATAGTCCGGGTGACATAGGGTACATTTTATACTTGCTAACCACAGGTAACGGACTATAAGTACGTGAAGCGAGCGATGGAAGGTCTGTCCAACACGGACATCAAGCTACATCTCGAGGTCCACGGATTAGAGGGGCGGCTTGCGTTTAACCTGCCGCCGCCGCCACACGACCGAGTATGGCTTGGGTGAGTTCACTTTAACCCCTAGAGCAGGGGTGGCCAACCGGTCGATCGCGACTATTAGTCCCACAGATATAGATTTACATAGATAACGCAAGTATCACAATTTGTATTGAAACCAAGCGTGCCGAATTTTTAACACCTACTGTGACGTCATTAGTGACGGGAAATCCAAACCGATTCAAAGACACCGATGCCGCCGATGCCCCTCCGCCTGCTACGATTCTCTCGAGTGATTATCTCGCTCATACTCATATTTTTTATATCTGTAGTCGCGTGGACTGTAAGTTAGCGGCGACCAACCTTGACGCTTGGTAGGGGTTTCGTGCACGCGAAGTACATGCATTTGCGTTATCTATGTAAATCTATTATCTGTGATTAGTTCAGTCGATCGTGGCAAGGCAAAAAATATAAATACATAGAACACACTGTGCAACGTAATTACCAACTGCAGCACGCATCATCTTGTATCATTTATCAATGGCCGTTCCGTCACGTTATTTGTCCTCTCTTATGTAATTGGTAGATCGCACAGGGTTTCGTAGATGGATTATGTCAAAGCCTATCTGTTTTAGTATCGATTCTTGAAAAAAAGTTACTAATCGGCACGAAAAAAACAAAAAAAAATCATACTCCCGAAATATTGCGACACTTGGGGCAGAGGGCGCTCGGAAGTGGGGATCACTGGAAAGGTTGATATAGATTACACATGGTACAATAATTATGCCCACCTAATGATTTTTTTTTATTTTAACGGCCCTTGGTACCAGGCCTTTTGAGCCTATCACTTTAATGTTTACTATATGACAAAATACTGTTTGTGTTACCCAGGTTCCGCACCAATCCCCAGTTGGTGTTGAAAGCGCGGCCTGCAGTCGGCGCGCGGACGCTGCGCTTCGCTCACATCTCCAACTGGATCGAGCAGAAGCTCAGCAAGGAGTTCGAGAAGGTGCTGGTCCTGCCCAACATGGAGGACATCATCGTCGACGTCATGACGCCCACGCCCGTGCACTTCGAGTGAACGTGCGTATCCTAGCCTGTAGTCAAAAGGAGCTTATTGGAATATATATTCAACTTTATTCATTTGGTGATACGAATGAGAGTCGTATGCACCCCTGATGTGTCGTTAAAATACAATAATACTTACTACCAAAATGCATTGTGCACGGTATTATATTAGAAGTCTTCATTATTATTGTATTCAGGGTGAGTTACGTTAAGATTGCCGTTGTTAGGCTCCATGTCGTCTATGTTTCTGTGTTGTTCAGTACATATAATAAAGGAACTGACCTTTTTGAATTTTTTCATACGGGTTCGAACAAAAGTTAGTTATTATAAGTTTTTTTTATTTAGCATAATTGTTAGAGCTGCATATCTAATTTTACATACATACCTAATTTTAAATTCATCGCCATTGTAATGTTCCTCACGAAGATTGGAAATATAAATTAGGAGAAAAATATGCCTTGATTCCATGGTAGTATTAGCATTTGCGTATTCATATAAGCCACCATTATTATTATATTCGCAAAAGTATTTGTTGTTTATTTCTTTATACTAGGTACGTTCAGTTTAGTTATTTAATGTTATATTCGCGTTTTATTATTTGGAGATGTATTCTCAATATGTTTATCCCACAATATTTAACCTCTTCTATCAAAGCGTAAATATATTTAATATATTATTACAAATTTATTATGAGTAAAAAAATATGCAAATTGTCATAATATGTTAATTTTGTATACTTAACAATGGGATTTGTTTTGTACAGATCTTGCTATTAGCATACATATAATGAGATGAAAAATGATGGTCAATAATAAGTAAAGACATAACAAAGGAGCTTCAAAGGGATATTTTGAAAATTCCATGATGTTTATAACATAATAAATTACTTGTATAAAGCACTCATTTGCGTCGTGCGTGGGAAAAATATGCGAATACTTATAAGAACTCATCAATATTTGTTATTGAGGTCGACACGCGCTATGCAGCCGCCTAAACATACAAGGAGAATTGGATTTGTAACAAAAAAATAAAATATACTATACTTAATGCACATTATTCATTTGATGAAGTCAAAAATACAAATTAAATATTTAAAACACTGAAAACTTAAGTAATTGTCTGGCAATGAGTAAATAGATAATCACTTGTTTTGTATATATAGAGATGGGTGAGTGGAAATCAAAGAATTTGTAATATTACAAATTCTTTGGTGGAAATAAATTAGTATTAGCATTTAAAACCTAGATAAGCCAATGTATAAAAATTACAAATTAATACCTAATTTCTTATTTGAAAAATGTTGAAGATTTTTCATTTTTACTGTTATAAAAAAAATACCTAATTATAAAAAAAATTGCAACTTGCCTGTATTTAAGTTTTTACTTCTTTCGGTGTATTATGTTTATTATATGTATCTCTACTGAACTGTTTTATACATTATATTTAACAAGAATAAATAAAGTAATTTCGCCGTTTTAACGTCCAACTCCGGGGCACGGGCCTCCCCTCGAGACGAGGAGGATTCATGCCATAATCCACCATGTTCGCCGAGTGCTGCTTGGTGGATTTCCCGTTTTTCAAAAAATATGGTTAAATTTTCTAAGACATGTGTGTTTCCTCACGATGTTTTTTCCTTCCCCGTATTTAACAATAGTATTATTATTTTTATGTGCAATCATTATTATAATTCATACTCTTCGTATCTCTACGGTTTAGTTTGTGTGATTAAATGCCGTAATTTAGACCATCTGGTGTCTAGGTTAGTGAACGTATAATAGCACAATACATTACCTTAGGTATTTTGAGTAGTATTGTTGTCACACAGTATGTTGTCGCTAAGAATTTACGTTAAATATTGTCTATTTATGTACAGTATGTTGTTTTAAAGTACGTCGACTTGTCGGTACGCACACACTGCAAGCAGCAGATTTCGGTTCCTTTGAATCGATGCTCAGATATTCTTGTACCGAACGTGTGAACTGACAAGTGAACACTTACTTTGAATTTGTTATATTGCTATCTAACTTATATTTATTTATTTTTAGTGCAATTATAATTTATTTAGTCGGTACTATGATTTAGATGCTGATTTTAAACCGCACCTGGCCCTACTTAAACTTGCCCTGTGAGGAAGAAATATGTTTGTCGTAGCCTGAAACCACCCGAACGAGCTTCCTCATATTACTAATTAATATTTTCGACAATAATCCCGTCTTGATCTGTTATTAATAGTTACAGTATCAAATTTTATAACAAAAGCAATCGAGGACGTATAGTTACGAAATGAAAATAATATTTTGAAGAACGTTAAAACTTATCTATATCGTAAATGTTACTGTTGTTGAGCTTTCTAATGGGTTTTATATCGCCTCTGTTTCGAAACGTTATCGTAATCATTTACATCTTCATGGCTTTTTGTGACCGAATGACCAAACATAGATAACACACATCTTAATTATTCCTAATTAGTTTGCCTATCGATGCGTTTTATAGTCTATGAAATGAACTTTGAGCTATTCAATTGCATTTTCACTTTTGTAGCAAAGCCACGGACGTTCGGGGCGCTTGCCCCGAACGTCCGTGCGTCCGTCTATCCGTGCTAAGCGCCAGCAGAGTTACACGATGACGTCAGTAGCGTTACACAATATATATATGTATACAGAGTGGCAGCTGCGGTGCCCTACGCTTTATACTATAAAGCTTCACTTCTTTCGGGCGTCTCTGGACGGCACTGTTTTTTTTCTATTAATCTTTCATCTTATACTTTAATCTTTGATTAGCTGCTTGTGTGCACGCAGTGTCGATGAAGTGTGTTGGAATGGAACTATGAAGGCTGATTGCAACTTGCTCATGAATTTAATATCTCGATAGTAATTGCTAGGGGGTTATCTATTTCGTGTGGTAATCTATATCCAAATCTATGGTTGCTGCGATTGTTATTTTTAGAAACACAGAATAATTAAGAATAATAATAAATAAATAAATTTGTATGTAATTTTCATGAAGTTAATTAAATCTTCATTATTCTGTAATTTAAATGCCTTGTGCTTTTGTATAAATTAATTTTTATATTTCCACTTTTTAATAATATTATATTCACAGACCAATTGCCAAAAATATATTCTAATATAGACACTTTATTATTATTCCTTTGCGAAAGTTTTATGAGTATATTTATTAAAATAATATAAAAAGAATCTTATGAATGTTAGGAACGATATTGCCATGACCTTCATTGCTCGCTTGTAAAAATAATGTAGACTCTACATAATAATATTAATCGACAGCAATAAAACAAGTGTTTGGATAGATTATAATATAATAATTAACTTCAGTTGTACATAATTCCTCAGTTCAAATTTTCAAAGGCATGATACCTATATTTTGAAGACACTACTTACATATCACAATTATAAACTACGTACCTGGTTTATTGTTTTCTATATTTTTTTTAAACTTATCGCTAAACTCGACTATTCTAAAGAAATCTTATTATTGTTATAAACTCGTGTGCACTTCATAATATTGTGAATAAATAAATGTGGACGATAAAAAGAGGGTTTATGATCAATTATCATACTATGAAAATGTCTGTGATGGAATACATCGCATTTTTTTTGTTTGGCGATTGATTGTATGTTGCTACCCTCGTGTCTGTTCATGATAAGAGTAACACCTCGTTTAAACTGACGAAATTATTATATGAATTAGTGCTGCTATGTCTATTTGTTTTCATCTCAAAGATTGAGACAACGGTATAATTTCATATAATTTACGGATGTCAGTCTATGCGAGCGGTACGACTTCGAAAGTTATACGACTGTACACACAGCTACATATCGATGGTGGAAAGGAAAAATAAATGTAACGCCATTTTGGCCGAAAATTAGTTTTATATACCTTCAGTTCCATAGTGATTTCGATTCTCTATCGATGTGTCTATAAAACTAATTTTCGACCAAAATGGCGTTTCATTTGTATTTCCTTTCCACCGTCGATATTAATATATACTTGTCCACTATACGCAGATCTCGCCTTGTATAGGATTTTCGTACAAGGAGAGGTCAGCTTATACTGGAACTTCCCTATTAATAAACGTGGTTTAGCATTTGTATGCTTCGTCTTATTCTTTCGAATTTCAAATTACCGATGACAGAAAGTGATAATTCAGTGTGTAACTATTCGCCCGCTATACCACGTTTAGCATTAAGGGTGGAAATGTATAGCTTGACATGTAGCCGTGCGTGCATACTTATATTTAATTTTATTATAATTATTACTACGTTACATTCTCGAAGCCAGAACTAGAGTTTTATTTATTTTTTCGTTGAAATTATATTATTTCTTGTATATTTTTATTTGTCTACTTGTTGTCAAGGGAATGTGTTTTGTTTTGTTTATTTTATTTACATCTGCGATCACCTAGCGGTCGGTATTTCCACAAAGTGTACCAAATACGAATAATTGTCTATGTATATAGTCTATCAAATTATAAAGTGTTTATGTGATATTATATATAGTTAAGAGTTAAACCGTGCCGAGTAGTTTTTCTATGTGGTATCAGTTGTGATTTTTTCAATAAACGAATTGCTATATTTCGAGTGTTTTTCATTTCAATCCGCATTTTTTTAATATCTACTTTTAAAAACAAAAGATAATTGTAATGAGTAAAAAAAAACAGAATAAATGTTCAAACTATTTTATTCAACAGTTTTGTTCTTTATACATACTATGTGTATATTTTTATTATACATAGTATACCATATATCAAACTATTACAAGGTGTAAGGGGCATCGTAACGAAAACTGATACCATAGATTCAACTCATGATTCTGAACATCTGATTTTAGCATGAAATGCGCGTTCGAGCGTAATGAGTCTTAATTTACATTGCAGTTTATATCTAAAAAAGTAATTATTGATCATGTAAAATTACTTGAAATAGATTAGTATAATGATTTCATGCAAAAATAAATTTAAAAATGCTGAAACATTTTAGCATAATTCATGAAAATATCGACGGAAAATTCCATCTCTGGGGCGTTCAGAATCATGAGTTGAATTCATGGTATCAGTTTTCGTTACGATGCCCCTAACACCCTGTATATTCTTATATACAATAGGTACTTCAATACTCGTTGTAAACTATATCACATATTGACAACTATAGTTATGATTTTGTACAAAATATATTACTTAGTATTCACAATTACATAGGCTGTGGTATGTGTCTAACAAATTATATAATAATATGATATATTTTTATAATACAGAATATGCAAGTGGAAGCACTTAGGAAGACACCTTTGTAGAATTAGCACCTTACCGTATTATTAAAGGTAATAATTAACGTTCTAATGGCGCTTGCACATGTTTGGCTAGACTAGGCGAGTACAGACTGATGAATATAGTACTTAGGTATAGGTTAATAAAGCTCGCCTCGACCCAGCCAACGTGAGAAAGCACAGTTCATGAAGTGTAATTTTAATATTTTCATTATATTTTTACTTATCACAATTACTATAGGGATAAGAGAAAAAAATAGAAAAATACGTACCTATAGGAAGATAACTGTCACATACTTTTATATATCTAATCATGGTGCTTAATTAATATGGCTTTGAAATAATTCTCCCTTATCATAATATGTACAAGTTGAGATCAACCTTACGTCTAACTATGAAGATCTTATATATTTTGGCACTGCGGACCACATTTTACTTTACAAACTAAAATATAACATTTACAGTAGGTAAATATATCTATTTATAAACATTTCATACATAAGTAAAGATTAAAACGTTTGTACAATATTGCATTAATACGCAAGCTGATTTTATGGCAAGCAAAAATATATAATCTACTTATAAATCCTCATCCCATAGTGGGATCTGAAGAAACCAATTTGGATTGTTTAATCAAACATATTTTAATTAAAACTATATGCTGAATAGTCCTGAATTCTTAATTCAAAGTCACAAAGTGTTCATAAAAATATCACTGTCCTGCGACTTCGACGTATCAAAAACACGGCTAGTCACTCAGATGTCCAAATAACTAAGGTCTTCTGGCCTTCATTGCTCAGGTAGATTGATGGGAGGAAACATTACAATTTCTGAACGATGGTAACATGCTTTCAGCAATAATTGGTACGGCATCCATGAAGCGAACATTTGTAGTGGACAACACTTGTCACAGTAATGACCTACGAGTAGCAGTGCAAGAAAATTATATTTTTCTCTGCGCCAAAATCTGTCGCTTTATCCTGTAGTCCAAGCGAATCAACGCGAGAATACATTATTCAACATCTCTTTCTTCATTTATAAGAGAGAACGACTTACTACTCAGGAACGGCCTGGATCCCAATGTTCCCAGGCGAGGAGTCGGTACCGTTGTATCAGGACGTGTTCTAATGCTGCAGCAAGCAATGCGCGGTGCCGTCCTCGTTCCGCCTGTCCACCAGCTGTACCCAGTCCTCTATCCGGGGCGCGCAGACCAGCGAGTACCTGCCGAGCCGGCGCCGCGCCATCATCAGGAACTCCCCGGCGCCGGCCGCCGCGCCGCACACCGACGACACGTGAACGTGCGCATGTAGGCTGCGCGCTTTCCGCCGCTTGTGATTTCGGTGCGTCGTGCGCTCCAACGTGTTATCGACATCGTACCTGAAAAGATAATAACTATAAATTGAAAACAATAAAATCCCCGATGCGACGCCTTTTTAAATTACAAAAGAGCAACTATAAATTGGAAAAAAATCCCCAATGTGATGACTTCTTGAACTAGAAAAGAGCTGATAATATTCAAACTGCTGAACCGATTTTCATGAAACATAGCTAAGCACACTCTCGATCTGAACACCTACCTCTCTAACAAAATAAACAAAATTAAAATCGGTTCATCCGCTTGGGCGCTGTGATGCCACAGACAGATAACTACATAAGTTAAACTTATAACACCCCTCTTTTTCGTCAGGGGTTAAAAATATTAGTATTTGGATTGAAGTGGTCGCGTGATAGTAAACTGAGGAATCCACTCGTAATAGCTTATATACGTAATAAACAAAATGTGTTTCTACATACACTTTACGCCTTCTAGAAATCATTTAAGATAGCGTACCAAGCTTAAGTATTAATTAACAACATGAATAAGATAAAATGTTCAAATAAAAGATAAATAATTACAATAATCAGTCATGACCCAAATTAAATAAAGAAGGTACCGTACTTATTGATTTGTAAAGTGCTTACAAGTAATAGGTAGTCTTTTGTAGTATGAGCTAACGAAATAACCATTTCAGTTGATAAACTCGTAAGGTAGAGGTACTCTCTTATCGTAATCTCATAAATACTAGCATAAATATTATTTTATAGGCAACGAGTTGTATGCAGGTAATGTAGTAACATGTCATTACCCCGCAGGCATCCCGGAGATGGCAACATAGATTAACATAACAACTTATTACCGCACTCAACTCTAACTACGTTTGGACAACAGGACTTAGATTTTATCATATTGTTCGTTCATTTTCTCGGGAACTCTGATGCCTGATAAATACTAACTCGAGGTGGACAAACTGGATGAACATACGTGATAATAATACCTAGCTACGAATTTGGAACATGTACCTGCACCAGTTGAGCAGCTCTACCACGTAAACGTAGCGTTAAACGTTCGCTACAGAGTATCCAGATCACATTTAAGAAATTAACGAGTTGCTATGCATATACTTTACTTAGATGCTAGGGACTTTAGCGAACGTTTAAACTCATGGTAGAGTTACGTCAAAAACTCTACTGTAGTTATATCTATTCATAAAATAAGTTTTTTTTCCCAAATCACCGCTGGTGTAACGACGGATAAGAGTTCAGAATATATAATAGCGCCCATGTAGCGTCTCTACATGACAATAGAAGTAGAGGTGGGCAGAGACGATAATGGACATAGTTGACGTCATTAATTATGTTAACTAACTATCATCTATTGTGATAAGGCTTTTATGTCGGTAGGTATTCGATAAATCATACCGATTATACTTTTGTGTCAAATACAATACGTCATCAAATCTGAGTTACTAATAGTCTGACTTTATACGAGTTTGCAATCTTGAAGTCATAAATGACGAATATATTTCAACGAAAAATATTTTTTCCTTATATCGATTCCCATACGATACAACAGGAAAACCGCGAAGTTTATCACCGTTCAGCTTAATGAGGGTTATCATAGCACTGCTGGTACATACAGGTTAGTACCTATGTACGGAAACGTACGAAATACAACGCGTAAGACTACTAGGTACTATGCTTTATACTTGCTAATTGTAAAAATATTTGTATGGCAAATGATTATTTATTAAATCAGTCATGTACATCTGCAAAATATCATGCATTATAATAAGATCTTATTCACCTACACTTGGGTGTATATCGTACAATAAATAATCTAGGTGTCGGCTTATAGTAGATCGTTAGGATAATAGCGGTAACAGGACATACCTATAATAATCGTCCTGGTCAGCCAAGTCCGGCTTGTCCCTGGTGTCGGCGTCGCCGGCGGTGGCGCGGATGAGCTTCGTCAGCCGCAGGGTGAGCTGCGTCGTGTCCAGGTCCTCGCGCGCCTCGCTGCCCACTATCACACCGCGAGATACTGTTGGAGAAATGGTTATAGTCAGTGCCGTAAGTAGCCTCTTATGCGCCCGTTGCGTTGTTCTTTAAATTATTTAACCCCCCCAGGGTCAGTGCCATGTGCCTGGGCACCGCTGGCACCGCAATAGTTTTGTGTTTGTTTGTGTTTTTCTTTAAAAAAGTATTAGAAATGTGAGTTTATCATTACTAGTATTCCCGTTAGGCCCTCCAGCTAAGCTTATACTTGTGGTAGGAGTAAGCCCACGTCAATAGTTAGGTTGGGGATCGAAACCGGAACGCGACGAGGGTGGAGGGTGGCCCTATTGACACCTTAAAAAACGGAACTGCTTACAATTATTTTGTGATATATCATTATCTAAGTTTTTTTATAGAACTAAGACGACTAACACGCGTTCGCCCCGCCTGACGTTAAGCAGGAACCATAGCCTATTAATGCTTGCACTGCCAATGACTATGCTCGCATGTTTTAGGCAAAATTGGGCTCCTGACTCTCTTAATCATCGTACAAAACGGAACTATAATCGCTACTTTACGCCGATCTTCTGTGAGAGGGTGTACTACTTCGATAGAGTCAGGCCATATTTGAGCTGTAATCAATTTGAAAAATACAGAAGTTGTTCAAAACGTTTAGGTTGATTACAGGTTTCAGGAGTAACGAGCCCAGCGGTGCCTGACTTGAACTCTAACATTATGACTTAACATTACCATTTCGTATCGCATCTCGTTGGCCGTGGTATAGATTTTTCATTTTACATTTTCTAAAGGAACGGAACCGTTCGATTATTTTGAGACGTGACTGCGCAACCAATAATTTTTAATACGTTGGTAAATAAAAAAAGGAACAACTCAATCTCTACCAATTCAATTTGCCGATACCATTATCTAGCAATATAAAATAATTAAAATAATAAGATGAAGATGTTAACGCATCATTCCACGTGCGGCGGACATTACGTTTTATATCCCAAAGTTTTTCTTAATCATGGTAATTGCTTACAGCGCAAACAAATTAGAAGTTATAAACTTTAATCACTCCGCGCTCGAAAGCGTGTTTTGGGAATACAATTGAGTCAGCAGCGAGTCTTTTTACTACACTATAAAGTTTCACTCACACTTAAACATTAGAGGTTTTTAGTAGATTTGTATAGGAACGGCTAGTTCTGTCTCATATCATTTTGTGTGTTTTATAATTTTAACGTGACCAAAAGATTGCGACATCATGGTGTTGTCATGTACCGTTTTTAATTGGTTTTGTGCAATAATCATATAGGGCTAACATTCTTGATGATGTAGTGGTAAAATGTAGCTAATTTAATACAGTTCATAAACGGGCTGGCTCGACTGGGTTAGTGGGGACCATACACCCACAGAAGATCGTCTTAAAGTATCTATTATAACTATGTTTCGGAGGATGAGAGAGAGAGTCGAAGCTCCCTTCCCCTACCTCTGCCTGACTCGCTATCAAGTCGGCAATATGCAAGCAATAACTTTGATATTCCAAGCATCTACTGGCTGCGGTATTGTTTAACATCAGGCGGGTTGTGCGCTTGTTTGCAGACATTGTTCTTTATGAAAAAGCAAGGTTTTAGTCACCCGACATCCATTTAATAATGAAAACCAGCGTTTTAAGTATAACATAACAACATTTATCTCGGTATGAACATAATCTATTAGTAGATACGGTACAAAGTTCCGTTTTAAACTAGCCCTAACACCGGTTACCTCACGACATCACGGACTTATTGTATAGATATTAATCACTGTGTCGCCATTGTCCTCGGCGCAATAGGTTTTTGTCCGACCGGTGAGTAAGCGAAAATATACGCCGTACTTTTTCAATGGCCCGCTTTTGTTTGAGATAGATAAGTGAATAGCCATCGTGTTGGACGGACGGTCATCAACCCATCGGCCCGACAGCCGATAATTACATAGAAGGCTTACTAACGAGATATAGCGTTGGTCCTATCAAGTACTGTTAATTTAATTGTAAGTTAGTGTTAGCAAACGAAATGTGGACATTATTTATGTTACGCCTGCAACAATAGTCGTTTAACCGGTCTAGTTTTCAAGGAGTAAAATTTGAAAGTTACCTAAGCTGTACCTAATGGCACTGCCTCAATTTACAATACCTCAATCGGATCGTAAATCGCACATTTTAAACAATACATCAATATAAACAATGGGATACCGTTTCCCTTGGTACCTTTCGGACATAAAACCTCGATACGAGTTACCTTAGCCCAATAAAAAAATCTATATTTTTTATGACACAAAAAATCAATGATACGTGTTTGTAGGCGGGTAATATCGTGGGTGCGGGGACTGTCGCCACGGGGCGCTGCAGCGCTGCAGCGACATAACTCCTCAACTATTACAATATATCAAACGGGAAAAAAAACTATCAACTCCCCGCGGCGTCGCGTGCCGCCAACGCCATACTCGTCTATCCGGTACACACTTGACAAGTGCGGTTATTACCGACTCAAATTGAATCTAAGCAGCCAGTCATCCCGCCTCTCTACATAATGCTAAAAGCTTCCGTGAGCCATAACTGGTCTGAAATGCAATCTAATCTTCAGACTCATCTGTACGCCACTTAGCGGTGGTACAAAAGGTTTACACAACAATGCAGACATTTTTATATTTTTTTTCTCGAAATGCCTTAAAGATAACGAGTGCACCAAATGATAAGTGGTAGCGTCGCTTTGCAAATACTTTATGGTAATTACGCGAGGAGCGTTTTCAATTATAACAACGTTGAATTTAATTTCAGAAGGAATCTCGATTATGGCGACAAATTACTGTGCGGTCGGCGCGGTGCGGCGTATGCGCAGGCCTATTAACATTCAGTAAGCCGCGACAACTCGACAACTTCTTGTGCTCAGATTACCAAGGTACCTGAAAATATTCATGAAATATAAATTTTGTGTCTTACCAAGGTCACTGGTGCAGAAAGCGAGTTCCAGTTCTGACTCCGTGCAAGGTCTGCAGTCGGCTGTCGCTGGATCGTAATGCCGCCTCACGAGAGGCTTGGCCTCGTACTTGAAGGTAGCCATTCTTCGCTGCGGGCCTTCCTCTGGCTCGGCTTCTACGTAGAGCGCGGCCCTGCCACGTTTGCTGCGGAAACAGCGCAGCTCCCGAGGGTCTCCGTCGTTGGGCGCGTAAAGGGGCACCAGGCGGTGTGGGCCTTCCACGAAAAGACGAGCTGGGAAACGTTCTGCAGGCTCTGTAAAGGAAACGCATTGCTTAGTAGAGGTAACACATGATGATCGAGTATACCAGCCTGTTGGTACTAACCTAATCTCAGTACTGTTCTTCATTCCACCTTAGACTAACTATTTGAGATGGTATATCGACTCAACACCAGGGTTGACGACAGAGATAACTATAGACAAATAAATAGAGAAACATATTCTGGGTAATAATAGCAAATGCATATACTAGCGAACCCCTGAATTTAGACGTAGATGTGAGTTGGAAGTGCAGACTTAAACCAAGTCCAGACTAACAATATTAAACTTTGAAATCTCGTACCTGTATCATTAAGCCGCAACGTATGAAACAGGTCAGGCGGGTCCGGTCGGCGTATTACCCTCACGCAGACCCTGAAGTCGCGCTCGTCCGCCGGCAGGGGAGGCCTGAACAACAGCCTCAGAGCGCCCCGAGGGTACACCCAGGAGATGCTGCCTTCTCTACACCGAAGGTACACTGGCGTCACTCCTCGCTCCGTTGTTGATGTTAGGCCACTGTAACAAATACAAGTATTATTAAGTATTGTAGTTGATAAAGTTAATCGGTTGATACTAGTTCCATGTATTGGTGAATTTTCTACATTTAAAGATGTCATCAACCCTATCTATTATATTCACCATGTGCGATGACGATGAGGTGTTAAAGTAGATATAAACCTAAATCCCAGCAGTGATTATAAATAAACTTGAAGCCTAAGCAAGGTGTGTCGTCAGAAGCCGCTAGTTAATTAATTTAACTTTGTCTATTTTGAAATGATTAAAATTAATATTTCTCTATGGTCGTGAAACGCACTTAATTATGTCAAACTGTGTATGTATGTATGTATTCATGGCCGTGTCCATAACATGTCTCAATCACATTAGTCGATTTGATTGGGACACCGGTGGCTACCGAAGTCATTAATTTTAAACAGTAAGCTCATTACGTATTCTGTGTCCGATGCGACACTGGCAACCGGCTCCATTTACTCCAGCCAATAAAAAATATTATAAATTAAGTTAAATTGCTACTGCTGACGGTGAACGCGCCTTATGAAACCGCTACCGTTATCCTTTATTGTTTCTTAATAATACAGTTGTTTATTGACAATGTAATGCAATCGACGGCATTATTTAAGCATCGTAAAAGATCAAAGCTGGACAGTATTCGTCACACCTCTATTTTAATAAAGCAATAGAGAAAGTTCAACAAAATCAGAACACCATTAAAAGTAGAGCGAAAGCGCACTGCGCGGGAGTGGCGGGTGCGGTAGATTAAGGCACGCGATCGAAGTGTCATTTCACTCCGATATCTCGGGGAGTGCTCCATAACCAAGCCGGCGGCGGACAATTGTATCTGCGATCAACGGCACGTGGGCCGCGATTCTGGAGTGGCGCCCACGCCCGGCCCACAGGCACACGCCGTGCGGCTAAAATATACGACATACCACACCATAAAGCGGTGCCACGATTGCCACGTAGAGATTTTACTTCGCTTGACGCCGCGGCAATAAAAGCAACGCGACGGTTGTTGAAGCACATTGTCTGTGTGGCCCGACGCTGACGCCTGGTTTTATGTCCACGTCTGTATCCGAAGGCGTCTCGTTTCCTTGGAGCAAATGAGACCAGACTATGTCACATTTTGTATTGATACAGCCTACGTAGCGATGGTGATGATAAAAACCTGCTTATAGGCTTGCATTTACGGGAAAGCGTTATTTTTTCAATATTGTTTTTGTCGTTTGCTTGGTAGCGTTTCACTATTCGGTAAACAACTTTGAGAGTTCTACGTATATTTTATAGGTACCTAAGTATTTATACTCAAGTTTTTTATCTAACACTTTCATTCAAATAAGTCCTTGGCGTAAACATCACATTAGACTTCTTGGACCGTCATCGATGTTTTATTATCTTTCATCCACAACGTCGAGGAATTCTGTCGCGTCATATCCTACTTTCACGTCATCGGGAGGCTTCCTTAATCCTCTCTAATGGGTAACGTTGAAATATGCGTTGTAAATTATGAACTAATAGCAACAAGTGGGGTTCATATGGCCGTCCCGCGCCGCCCGCCGCTCCTTGTCGCGACACACGTGGAAGGCTCGCTACCCCTGTCTCCAGGGGTTAACAACCTTTCATTAAGCATAAAAAGGGTTACTACCTGGATCTTAAGCTGTTGACTCTAAACGATTGCCTCATCTTGATTAATAGTCGTTTATGTTACTGGCCGTTTGTATAAATAGTTTCTTGAATGGTCATGTGTAATTACGGATAGAATACTAATTGGAAAGTTGTGGGTTTGGATGGGCATAAAGATATTATTCTTAAAAAATCTCTAAATCTCTTATTTATTTGAAAGATAAATGAAGTTTATTGCCGTGTGTGTAGTGTAGATTAAATAATCGAGGTTTAAATGAAATAACTGTACAACCTAATCCAGTAGAGAAATTGCGAAAGATTTACTTAGTTTGCGGCTTGGCTTGGCCTACAAGAAAAAACCCGGTTGAGCAACCCTGGCTGCCTTCTTTATCATCGGCTCGCGCTAAGACAAACACACAAAAACTTTGACATAAAAACCGCATAGTTTCCAAACAGAAAAAAACCGAGCGGAGGGGTGTTAAATGTAACGACGTGTTCCGCGTTTCGCTTTCTTGGCGAGCTTACTAATCACGTATATTAACAGGTCAGTAATAAAGTCAGGTCAGGAGTTAATTAGAGTCATTCATGTTGCAGATTTCATTGAAGCTAAGTATATTTTTGTTAGTGTTTAATTAGCTCTGTTATTCTGTAGAATAAAATTGTGCCTGTAGTCTGAAAAGGTGAGTGTAACTCGCTACCAAAAAATACTTGAACAGGCTTATCCTTTCGAAGCTTTTACGCACTTAACTAAAATGAAAAAAATATCGGTACATATAAACGACTATAACCTGCATTGGAATCGCTTATTATTTCTTTACAGTAGCCAGGAAGGCCAAAATAATGTCATCATAATAATATTTTAGCACCGCTTTTATAACCATAATGAGAAAGTATAAAATGAAAAAACAACAAAGCTGCAGTATACCGTGATCCATTAAGGCGCAAAATGCACAAAAAGTCGGCGGCGGATTCAAATTGAGGCAATCCGAACCCGGACCATTACAAGGCAAATGACGCTGAAGCCGATACCAAGCTAAAAGCTGCTAATGTACCTTAACGTCACCCTTCGACATGTCCCATCTCCCTGTCACACAACTAACTTTATCAATATAGTTGTCTCCCTCATAAAAGTCTAAAGAATTACCGCTGAAATGGAGTCACGCGCGCGGTCCAATTTTTAAATTCTTTATTTTTATTCTGCGGCACAAGTTACTGATAATGTACCAATATTAAAAAGTTATGTGTCGATTAAAATCTTATCTCTTGTATCATCATTAAAATAGATTGATTTGAGATAGATAGATTTATTAAGAAGATTTTTGTTGCTAAATCCAATAAACTTGAGGTAAACCGGTATCTTTTTATGCCTTTTGTCTACTTCTTCTTCTTAGAATTTGAAGATTACGAACTTAAAAAACATGTTTTCAATAATAGTAAAAACTATTTTATTATTCTGCATAAAAGATGATTACCGAGTTATAAATTTAAATTTTTAACGTATTCGTGTTAATATGCCAAATCACCTAGAATACGTTATCATTCCTTCCATAAGGATCTTTATTAAAAAACTCTTGACAGGTTATGCAAATCGAAAGTTTATGACTTCTATTTAAAATGTAAATGCTCAAAATGTTTTTAAGAAATAAAATACTATGCCGATACTTTCGACCATGAAGATCAAAATCGATATTCTAGCATTTTTCAATAAACTTAGGAATAGTCGTTTTATTCCGCCTGCCTAAATACCTTCGAAGTTCGGGAGGACCTAGGGAGAGTTACGCTCATTAAATGTTTGCAGAATATGTCTCTCCTTGCCGAAGGTATTTTACTATTATTGCCTTAGCCACTCTGGTTGACGGTCCACCTTACCTTACTTACCATCAGTGGTAACCGTCGCACAAGATATCCTCAGCTCAAGGGGAGCAGACGAGGAGCCTTTTAGGGATCTGTAGACTTGCCTTTAGATGAACCCCATGTTGTAGTGCAATATAGACTTCAGGACACAGATCATTCCACATCTCAATCAACCGTCAACCACAATCTTAAGTAAATTTAAAAGTAAGTAGTAAGGTAAGAATAAAATGTCTCAGTCTGTTCTTGTTGTACGGATCCAGTACTAAAAGTCCACAACCATTTTGTACCCTTGCTTTTCAAACACCAAAGCCCATGACAAAGTCCTATGCAACGTGTAGAAAGTTCGTTAATGCACGATAACAGGTCCCATAAAGCGTTATCGCGACATTACAACAGTCTCGACAGAATAATAAAATAAATGTGTGTTTTTCTACGAAGTCTTTTATTTATTCTCGCCCAAAGCAGGCCCGAGATAACAATGTCGCGTGCGTTCAACCTCAACCTCCGTCACTCGCAGGGCTGCTGTCGGCTATTTCTATCTAGTTATACTGGGTTCACTTATCATAGAGATTGAGATGAAATCGTCCGTCGTACAACAGAAACAAGAACACAAAATATATTTAAGTAGTATATTGTTTAAATGTTGATACGAAAAGAAGTTAAAGTATTTCACAATATAACAAGATTGTTCGATCAACTAAAGCAAGGCGCTGGCAAAACCAACAATCGTTTTATTATAACAAAAAGCTCAGCATGAATGTCCGCTAAATACAAAATTAAATGACCGTGGCGTTTTTTGCTACATTGACACACGTGGCATAAACGAGGATGCAACAAAAAATGTTAACGCTAGACTGTGTCTAATATCCGTGTAAGTTTTTTAGGTATACTAGTAGTAGAACAGATTATACATTCTAGACTTATAGACTTCTAGATAAATTTGATTACTTTGTATGTTGTAAAACTGTCTAATAATATCTCCTAGTATTAACCATCTCATAATTATGAAAATAACGACATATATTCAAGCACTTAGCACCTATTAGAATGTGAAAAGCACAAGCAACCCTGGGCCGGTGACACGCGAGTCGCGCCCGCGCAGCCTGCCCTGCCCACGCGCCGGCCGAGCATTGTCATTTCCTACAACCTATACGATTTATTTGCTACGACATTATATTAACTTGTTTATAAGACATTCCTCATTCCTGTCGATTCAGAAGGCGGAAGCAACGGATCATTTTACAGTAACTAATTATTATTTAGAGACTGCACAGAGAAAACTTCTTAGTTTTCTCTGTGCTATGTTTCATTAGATAAGTATTCTTACCACCTAGGACAATGGCACCACTATACCTATAGCATAGAATGTTCGATTAATCATTCAAATGGTATATATAATACCTATACATGGACAATTATAATAGTCTAATAGGAAACAAGTTTTATCGGCGACCGGTACCGCAGTATGGTAATGCCGTTCAGCCATTGTGTCGCTATCGAGTTGCTCTTGTCAAGTCTGTCGCACGCACACAACCACGCCCTTACAACCACCAAGATTTATAAGCTTTCAAGCTCACCCACACACCGCAACGAATCTTATAAGAATTGAATGCGCGAGCGCACAAAAGACGGCGCTCGGTTGGTTTTTTCGTTTCTAGGTCATAGTCGGGCCGATTGTAGTGAACAGCTAACCAAGCACAGCAGTTCCGTGATCTACTTTTGTTGGACCATGTTTGAAATTACCCATTCAATAATAGGCTTGTTCGCTCGTTATGACCATTACTGGGTGCATTATGGACAATACTGGCAACATATAAAATAGAGTTAAAGTAATCGACGGTTTAACATAAATGAGATCATAATAAAATTGGGCATTTACTAGAAACAATTACTCACTGCCTACATGATGGTATGGAGAGACATCTGAGAATACGAATCAAAATTAGAGCCTCAGAGTTACTAATGTGTTAAAAGTAATATCAAGGCAGTTTGTCAATATTCAACATTGAAATTTATATAAATCACTAGCTGTGCCCCGCGACTTCATCCGCGTAGTATTGGATTATTGGTATTGGAATAGTGGTTAAAAAGTATCCTATATGTTAATCCCGGTTATAATCTATCTGTGTTCCAAATTTCATCCAAATCCGTTCAGTAGTTTTTGCGTGAAGGAGTAACAAACATACATACATACATACATACATACATACATACATACATACATCCACACTCACAAACTTTCGCATTTATAATATTAGTAGGATGTAGCCTAAATATTTGAACGCATAACTTCTAAAAAAAACCTGAATAAACACAAACTTCCATCACGCTAATCAACTATTCCAATTGCTCGTGTCCCTTCCTTGCTCCCATTGTTTTAACTTAAGTGTTTTATTATCTTAACGCATATGGGTGATGGTGACACGCTATCAAAATAGGATATTACTGCGAGTGTCAAACCATGTAGATTGTGGAGGATTTCCTTGGAACAATGGGCGATTGGACAATGGTCGGGGCGGACGCCCGCCGCTGCCCGCGGGCGATGCGACGACGCGACGCGCACGTGCGTTCCCCATTGTATTCATATGTCGATATATAGCCAGGGCCAGTACGATACATACAATGCTCGCTCGCAATCGAATCTATTGATCATCGAGTTTCTCTGTCGCTTTTGGTTGCGTATGATTAAAATGAGAGCGTTGAACTGATACTAATATATGAGATGATTTAGATGAAAATAAATTAAATAAAACACCTATGTTTTAATACAAAATATGTTAAACACGTGAAGAACGTGAGTCTTCAAAAATGTTACAAGTGAAATTTGAAAAGACTGTGTCTAACTTCCACAACAATTATACATGGTTTAATCTTTTAGTTGGCTAAACGATCTGTAAAACCTTACTACTTACAGACTTTACCTCTGTACAATGACCAATCACGGATTTAAGGTGTTACAGGTGTGATAAACGTCATTTCAACACAAAATGTGTAAGATAGTCCATTTCAAATTAAGTAATTCTGTACCTACTCGTTCCAAAAATGCGAGTTAAATGAATATGTCTAACAAACTATAGTGAATACCTATAAACTCCAACCAGACGTGCAGGAAACAATCACAGTATTCACGCGTCGGCCTCACTCCAGTGTAAAACTCAGTCTAATTCTACTTCTAATCTAACAGATCCAACACTACTAATACTGACCGACGAACAAAACGTTTCGAACGCTTTAGATTGTTGGTGATTTTCTAAAATTGCATCATTTGCCGCGCATAGAGCTAGAGCCTTGGATCGCGCGCAGTAATATTGACCTCCGTAGTCTGTGACACGTCGCAATAACGCGGTTACCCATGTGCTGATTCGTCCTGATTATATAATAGAGCGTACCAGTGCAGGATCGCGCGTGGGCGACCCTCTGTCAACTCCTAAGAAATACGGAGGTAATCTCCATTCTTCGCCTCGTAAATCAATTGAGGGCTATAAACAAAATTGAATCGGATTTATCTAGACTGTTTTATATTCAAATAACAACAAGCAATTGCGAAGGAAATGGAGATATAACGGGAACGATCTTACTTATATGGCATTCATGGTCTAGTCTGTAGTCTTAAATAGGGGGGCTATTGTGAGGAAACCGAAAAGGAAATTCAGAATGAATTTAACTTAGTACTGTTCACATTGAAGTCTAGGAAATGGACTGTATTCGTGAATTTATAGTGCCAGTGTAACAAAAGGGAATAAAAACTTATTAAGACAACATGTTGTATTCAGGAAGCTAAAAGATAGTCAACAACATTTATCCAATTACATTTTACATACGTTAGCAACCAACCACCACCCATGGCAGTGTGTACCCATCTCGACCAATCAGTGGCACTTCCACTAACTGGCTGCATAAACAAGTATGACACGATATTACGGCAATGGGTCGAGATAGTTTGGCCAAGGTGGAACGATGAAAATTGGGACAAGCTAACATTTGGAAGTGACAATCCTAACATCGAACTTAATTAAAATTATAATATATTTTTTACGAATAAACCTTGCTCAAAGCTTGTAGTTCGGTAGGAACTTTTGGGTCATTATAATCCATCACTTTGAACGTTTTATAATTCTGCAGCATTTTATCCGATAACTCCTTTAAAAGAATGTCACCGTAACGTGTAACTGCCTAAATACATCCCAATTCACCCACCTATCTTGAAGTTCAGAATTCACTGAACCAATTGAGCTGGAATTATTATTAGACAAATAGGAATATCCTGACAACATCGGAGTACCTGGTAACGCTAGGCATAATTCCGTGACTAAGGCTTATTGCTCGTGTGCCACGCGTTTGCAGTCCACATACACCACTCGGAATATGTTTGAAAGGTATGCATAGATTAGAAGCGATAACATCTGCTCTACTCAACATTAGTGTTCATGTTGAATGTCAGTATGTGCAAGGGAGGTAAGTCAGTAGATAATTCGTAAACTATTGTTCGATATGACGGCTATATGTAGGCACTTACCTACAGAGTGGATAGTTTGCTCTTTAGCATAGGTTGACAAAGACAAATAGTCCTCTAGATTTTCTAATTATGAGTTTGCCCTGGCGAAACATGTTGACCGATTTGTGATGTTTTCTCTATTTTGTGCTACCTACCAATAGGTTTATAGAGACTATAAACAAATCAGTCAACATGTTTCGCCAGTATTGCCGATACTGATATAAATAATGTCACAACAGTTATTTTTTGTTATATGGCTGTCGCCGCCAACTGGCTTAATCCGCCGTTCAATTAACAGCCTAGGCACTTTACTAAACAGCGCCGTTCAACTAACGGCCTAAATGATATTCAGCCGTATAGTCTATTACAACATTTAATAAATTGGCTGGCTAATGCTTAGGCAACTGGTTGAAATTTAAGTACTACAAAACTTTTTCAAAATACTACCCAAGCAGAACGACCTGGATGGGTTTAGGTTAGGGTTATTTTTTTTATGACCCCACAGAAACCCCACCCGGCAAATAGATTCGGTGGATCTAAAAAAAAACGTAAAAAACCTAAGTACCTAATAAAATGATTCCATCAAAGTTGTTTTTTTCCGACGCCATATTGACCATAGAGAATATAGAATATAGAGATATTGACAGTTTGGTGAGTTTCGGCGCTAGGTGGCAGAAAGTAAAACTAAATAGAAATGAACAGTCTAGGCAGGTAATTAAACGGCTAGGCAAGTAGTTAAACGTCATCGATCCAAGTCATTTGCCTAGCTGTTTGATCAAATGGCTGAATATCATTTAGGCCGTTAGTTGAACGGCGCTGTTTAGTAAAGTGCCTAGGCTGTTAATTGAACGGCGGATTAAGCTATTTGGCTGCGACATGGCCACAATTAAGTTGTACTTAGGTACTATTTATGCAAGTTTTGCATTGCAAGATGTATGAATACCTACACCTACAGTTTATTGCTTAATTTGAATTTTTGGCTCTACCTTTTACGTGTGCCCGACCAATTTATTAATGTGGGACATCCGTTCCAATTTTTTTAATACAAGTGTTGCCAATAAATCGTGTAGTACAACATTGAAATCATTTTTTGTCGATAATACTTGTCTGGGCTTTGGGCTGAGTGCGCATGTGCGGTCGGTGCGGCGCCGGCGCGGGCGCACCCACGTCAGCGGCACATGTGGCCCTGCTGACGAACCTTGTAAATAATCAGTTTTATTCAAAACAACCACACTGCTGACCTTTGCTTTAAGTAATATAATTAGATCAGCCATTCATAAATGTAGGCACTCAACATATCTGCCGGTCTACTTGGTTACTCAGGAATTATTATTATTAGGTACCTATCTATCATGCAATAATTTAGGTACCTACTTCTTCTTTCAAAATTGCAACCATGGTTTGTACAGATTAATATCTGTATAATCAGTTGAAAATCTAAGTATTTTGAATGTGCCTCAATTATTATAATTCAAATGAATACCATAAAAAATGTATAATGTCGTAATTACGAAAAAATAAGAGCAAGTAAAAAAATAAGAAAGACAAGATGCAGTAACACACAGCTCCAATTAGAGGTAATTTTGAAAGAACGCAATTATACGATGGCCTTAGGGACGACAATTCTCATTCCTTGTGCGTGTAATCGGGACATGCAAGCCTAGCGTCTCCGTTTAAAATACGTCAGCAGCACCATGACGACTACTGGCCTCTACCTTACAACTCTATCATGAGATTATAGTTAGATATTCAGAAGGCTCTACATAAAATTTTATGAAACAACAGGATAAGATTAAATTTGCTACTTAGATTAAATTAGGTTGCATGTTTTTCTTGTTAACCAAAAAACCATCTTTAACCGACGTAAAAAAAATACAAGAAATCCTATAAAACTGATATAGTGAAAACCCAATAAAACCAAAACATTTTTCACACAGAAAATAGTTAATATCAATATTTATCACGCTTAAAGTTGTTTACATGAGCTAACAATTTTAATAAACTCAATAAGATAAAACGATCACAGATAATCAAATGCAAATACCTGTAAAAAAAATGTTGCAGAGAATGGCTGGCATGGGAAAACATATTGATAAGATGACTCGAATCACGATATCGGAATACTTTCACGGGAACGTGCAAATCGTGGGAATTGATCGCCGATGATCTATATTATATACTTACTTACCCACCACTGTGGGTAATACCTGTCGCCACATTCTTGATAAGACTTATAAATATTTAGATAATGAACATTATTAACGCACACCGAAGTAACACAATACTATCACTAAAGTAGTCAACAACGGAACTTTGGTATTCAAATGAGCATACAAAATATGCTGGTCTATGGGCATTCAGTCTAGCGTAAGGACTTTGTCTTTCTACTTTGGCACCAGTACAATATTTAAGGAAGAAAAGCAACATAATAATCATTTCCATAATAAATTATTTACACCCACATACATACAACTTATAAGGTTGAGATAAAATGTAAGTGTGCATCAATCTTCAGAAATGCGTAGGTATCCTTCCTTTATCAAAGAGGTACATCAACAAGACATACGACGACACGGACAAGGCAGGGAAATAATGGTATCAAAGATATAGGTAATTCTCAAGCTGTCTCCCGATCAGTCTAGCGCAGATAACTACAGTTCACACGCATTTATCTGATAATTGTGACAGTTGTCACCGTGACGTTTGGGGCGGTCAGTCAACATGTCACTGTCAGTTATGAGACGACATAAATCACGACGGAAGGCCGAGTAGGTATGACCCATCACGACAAACATGTCCAGAATGTATTTGACATTTTATTCGTACAATAAAATTGTACGGAGTGTTTTAAAATTTAAAGCGCCCGAGATTTATTACGATCGAAACTAAAAAGACAATACGTCTTTTAAGAGGGCTGCTCTCCATGTGTTTGTCTCGTACGTAAGACAAAGAATAATCTTTGGTGGAAGCAATAATTTATAATTTATGTTAAGCATAAAGAACCCACACATAATATTATACATAGAAGGTACTTCTATAAATAGACATATTAGTTTCAAGAGTCGTTGACTGATATGGTTGAAACATATTTAGCGAGATTACGAATAGGTACGAAAAGGTAGTATTATAATTTACATTGATATACCAAATTAAAAGTTAAACATACCTCACAGGCAATAAACTCATTCTTTGTTAGTGCAAAACTTTCCAACAAACGTGTCCATTTCGCCCTTGACCACTTACTGAGATTTCACAAGCAAAATAGAACGGATTTCTTCTAAACATATCACCCGTAATGACTTGTATTAGGGTACGTTACTATAATTATTTTTAACGATGATAAATAACAGTGCTTGTTTAAAACAACTTTCGATAGCCATTAAATAAGTGTTCGGGCTATAAAATATAAGGTGTAACGAGTAATATTCGTTGATAAAACTGTTACGAAATATAACTGGAAACGATTGTAACTTTATAAGCAACAGTCTTATGTAAATGGGGGAAAGCTCTATGTAGAGCTGTTCGACTACAAAGCATTAGTATTGCTAAACTAGTTTAATTTCGGAGGTATTGAGCTTAGACTATTCTAGTATTGAGCGGTGTCTTAGGAAATGTAAAGTCAGGAACTATTAGTGCAAAATAAAAATTATGGATATATAACCTTTCTCCCTCTCACTTTTAGAGATTTTGACTTTGTATAAGTATAGGAGGTGGACTTTATGCAAGTATTATTTTAAATTCTAGAAGTTTATGATTGGTAGGTTTTAAAAGAGATTTACGTAGGTATTTTCATTGTCAACTAAGCGGCTGCAGTCCATTCGTTCACACACTATAAATTGAACATATAATAATAACACGAATATACCTACAGCCGTGGTTGGTTTAGAAAACCAACAGTATAATGGTACCTTCGTTTTAATTAACTTTAGCACAATAAACGATAATAGATATTGCTTTTCAATAGAGCGGTGTCCACAGACCCGCATATTTTCGGCCAACATTCTCACGCACAGACGCCGGTGGAATACGCAAGCAGCCGTGAGAAAGACTCGTGCGGTTTGCAAACTGAATACTAACACACTCACTCACTTACATTTTCATTGCCCTATTTTTGTTGGTTGCACTTTCTATGTAGATATTATGAATTCAATGCGTAATCCAGTTTATGACAAACTCTGTTTGGGACTGCGAAGTTACATATTATATATAATTCGAATTTCATTTATAATCGTAATGTATAAACGTGGTAAAAATCTTAACATTGAATGATTTATTTCATCCCCTACAAAAGACATCAACGGCATCTACAATTTTGTCCCCTAGAAAATTTTCGATAGCATTACCAATTTATTATTGAGAACATTATTGGCACTTCAATAATAAGTCACGCAAACCAAATATTTTTCTTTTGCACACCTTACAGGTAGGTGTGTCATTGCCACAAATACTAATTAGTCGTTCCATTGTGTAGGTAATTTACATTCCGTTAATAGCCTCAATTGCATCGAACATTGTAATTAATATAATTTACGGCCTTAAAGTAGCTGGACCGTAAAGATAAGCGTGCAGCGGCCACTGTGTCACAAGAAAAAAACCAAGCTAGTTGATTACGGATTAATGGTGCTTCAAGGCTCATAGATCACCGACATTTTCCACGTTTATTTCCGTTATAAAAACAGTAGCCCGTGTCTAAAGTGTTACGGAATTAATAAATAGAGTGAAATCGGCGTGGTAGGAGCGTGGCCGCTGTGTAGTCGCGACAATGAGCTGGAATGCGCCGCGACCGAATGCCCGACCGCCTGGAAGCGAGCAACTCGAGACTTACCACCAATGGCTTCTTTACTAACAATACTTCAGAAGTTTTTTAAGGAAACCCTATTGAGAGTGTTTTAACTAAAGAATGAGTATTGAATGCCTACAAAACCATATTTATTTAAAAACAATAGCTTTTCCTTTCATGAATTTACGATTTGTTTTAAACACTTTCCAGTCTTGCAACATAACAATTTGTAAATTCATGCCAATATTCCAAACCAGCAATATTCAAATGACAAACCCCCGTCAGTAATTTAGTTTTATCCTATTTTATCGCAACCAATGTTCAAGTTCCGAAGCCGAATGGCATGACAAGTACAGAGCAAAGTAACAATAGTAGGCTTTACTCCGCCGCCGGCGCGCAACCCGGTCCAGCTATACTCGTGAACCCGGCTCCACCATATTTTCCGCATTGAGATTGCGTGCCTCGTGCCCGCCGGCAGCAAACAATTTATAGCTCACTGGAGCCATGGAGTGGTACATACTCGTTATTATTTAACGGTGGAGCTCGCAGCGCCGGACAGCAGCCGCCCCCGGCTATTGCCAACGCGGTCCTGCTAAACGTGTATGCATTATTTTATGAGCGATACGTCCCACTTCGAAGACGCGCCATTGTTGGATAAACCACATTAAAAGAACCGAACAATTGCGGTAGGAAAATAAAATAACCGACCGTTTAAATTATAGTGCGTCTACCATCGGTAATATATACATCGGTTTCTTCACTTTAATTGGCCGAAATAACATCGACATCCTGCAAGTAGGTAAATGAGCACCAAATTCTCCGTCTCGCCAAATACGTCATTCAAATTGCGCCGCAGTTAGCCATATTAGGTGGGTTTATTTTTTATCTGACGATCAATTTGAATAAAGTCATAGCAGTGTCCGGTGTCGTACGCGATGCCATACAAAGGCACGTGCTTGGGTATGGATGGTGTAACGACGGCAATGCAATGACGAACGCGTCGTGCTTGCCAAGCGGGTCAGATCTCCATTAAAGCATAATCATAATACTCAACAGACCTTATAGAGCGAGGCGGGTCGCTGCGTCGAGCGAGCGAGAACCACAGACTCAGGTTATCTGACTCCTTCGGCCGACCGGCCTTGCGGCACGCGCCGGCATCGCCACTCGTGTTATTCCATTTGATTTATCGACCTCATTAAAATACGTCTACATTTCTAAATGCACCCACGTATGTAAGAAGTGCAGTGATTTACACAAGCTCTCGATAACATCGATATAATCTCTGGGTGCAAGGAGATTCGAAAGGAACAATGTTGCAATGAATAGATTGGATACTTTGATAAAGGAAAATTGGATACCGTTTATTCTGAATACACGTTATGTCGCGACAGATACACACTTCAAAGGCTACATTTATTCTTGCGGCAATTAAAAAGGTGCTTTATCAGTGATATAGCGTCATATTTTTATTATTTGCCTGTGTAATTGCCTCTAATGATACAGGCGCCAGGTTCGACCATTACATCTTTGAATTAATCGACAGCTATAAATAATTATATAATTTGAATGTAGATATCTATCTGAACATATTAATTTACAGGTTGGAATAATTTGTTTTACAAAACGAAACTAAAAATGTACGTCCAATAAACCGAAAGCGCAGGTAACACTAAACGGTTATAAAGTCATAAAAGGTTGATGTTACGAAGATACGAACACACTCATACGCGAACATTCTGGGGAATTTTAAAGCTTCGAACGTTTTGTCTAAGGTATTTATTTAAATTAACTTAATAATACTTTTAGTCGTTCGTTAGTTAGATGGTCTGTCTATTCTAGTTGGATAGGTATAGCCGCAAGTATGCAAATGAGCTGTGTTGGACAGAGTCGATTTAGTCAGAACTAGGACCCAATTAGTGCCGTACCGTTGAGCTCGATCGCATTGCTATGAAAATTATTTGTGTCCTTCCCAATTATGCCTCATTAATTGTGATTTAGACGCTACATAAATAATAATGTCAGCGATGTTGATTTAAGACCACGTCATTACGTCAAAATAAATATTTTATCATTTTGCCGTAAAACAAGTTTTAATCTCGTATTTTATCTTAGGTCATTTCGATCCCGTGTCGTTGGTATATTGATTTTATTGACATTCAAACCGTCCAATTCGTAGATATAAGGTTTATTTATAAACTGAGTATTTACATTATTTATTCATAATATATACAAACTATATTAAATAAAATTAGAAATAAGAATAATAAAATAAAAACCTACCCCTAATCAAAAAAATCCCGTCCGCGTGGAAATACTACTTATACTTATATTATACTTAATATAAGGTTGAAATTTATTTTTATATCCGAGCTTGTTTCGATTTCGTTATTGTACAGTATTGTACTGATTCCGAATCATGTCTCGGTGGATCGATTCGAGTGGTTTCTTTTATTGAATACGGTTCGGATAGGAAAATATTATGATTTGGACGTAATGCCGGCACAGTGGCGACGATCGCGATGAGTGTTCAGCAAACAATATCTTATTTCATATTGTCTTGACTCAAGTTGACTCAATAATGGGCCGGCCGCCGAAGTTAATTAACTCCGCTAAAAGAAAATCTACCTGTGGGTGTAAGTTCTATTGAAAAACATAAGATCAAAATACTGCAATCGCGAATAAATATTTAACGGAACATACGAAAACTAATTTTATCTCCCTTTTAAAACTCAGAAGATTATATCTAAATTGAGAGACCGCAGTTTTAACAACTTAATTAATCGGTATAAAAGCTAACAATTTTGTATAAATTATTTATTTATTGTGTTAAACTGGCGAGAGGTATTCGGCCGCATATTTCTGTCTATATCATTATTATTTTTAGTGTGGTGGCACGTTCTTGGACTTGTTTAGAAACCACTACACCCCGAACACAATGGTCAACCACAAACAGGCCTTTGTGCCTTTGTCCGGGGTGCTCGCGCAAATAAAATATTTTGACCGCGCGCGCCCACGTCGTCGTCGCGTCGTCGTCCCATGTCCTATACAAACTTTCACAGTTTTGATTTTCTTATTTTAAAACCACATAACTCGTAATAAAAATCCGTTGCCATCATTATAATTTTCACATTTTGCCGGCAATTACGTCTTCCTCCTCGACAGTTCTTGCGTACTCCCGATAATGGAATCTTCTTGTTTGTGGCCGGTAATTCAAATTTTACCATGTGCTAAACGCTCAAAGTAACATCATCATGTACCAATGCATTTTATTGTGGACATTACCAATGTTGGATAGGATGTAGTTGTCCCGATACATACTAGTGCTGCGGTATATAAGCGTAATGGGCTTTCTAAATATTGGAGAAATGACACCTCGGGCTGGTGTACATTACCAGCTACCAGGAAAGCATGCGCCGAGCTGCGGCAGTGGTCGGCACCGGTACCGTGTTTACATAACTCGTTAGACGCCGGAGCTCCGGCGCGACGCCTACGCCATCAGCGCCGCTGCCATTGGGTATCTAAATATTAACAGTAAACACTCAATAATGCCTCATTGTAACGTCACGCAGGTGCACTCGCCTGCGTGTAGATAATTATCGTTATATTGATACTGGAGTCGCTTTAATCTTGTAACGCCTTAATGTGGTAGCGCTGAGATGTCGTGGACACTGAAAATAAACCTAGAAAATTCGAACAGTATGTTTACAATACTGTACTTATACAAGGATTAATCATACAGATATTGTAATCAAAGACAGGATTCATCTGGTAGGATGGTGCCTACTTATTAAGATCAATTGCGATATAAAACAAAACGGTAAGACGAAAAAAGACTTGTAAGTTTCATTATCAAATCTGTCCCAATAAATTGTCCCATCAGTCACGTAGCGCAAATGATACGATGATGGTATGTGAAATGAATGAGGCTTTTTTCCCCTTCGTTGGTCGCAACGAGAGCCCGTGACGAAGCGACACGTAATGCAATCTTGATTAATTCCTGCACAATAAAACATCGCAATAACATCGAATAATATAATGGAGACATTATTTAACGTTGATATATTGTAAGGAACCATTATCTTGATAAGTTCACCAGTTAAGACATTCGAGAGGCATTAAGCGTAGCGTAATTATATCCCTCATTATGGTTATCGAAGACGGGTCGGACATTTTTGTAAAGTAGGCTTCTTATTTAGATCGCGACTACTTAACATAATATTTTCATTTAAAGTTCCTACTTATAGGTACATAGTCGTACAAGAATCTACTGTGGATTTATCTGATGCCGCTCTTTGGCATTGTGCCTTATTGCATCTAGTTGTAGATGTTAAATTCCGAATAATCTGAGATAATCTGAGTTACACGCACAAATGATTGTCATTTCACCATAATGATTTCCGTAACACGCGAGATGCTCGTAACGGGAATTTTCACTCTAACAATGGTGACGACACACGATTAACTATGAACCCTAGTCATTCTCCGGGTTGACAGACAGATAAGTTAAACTAGAACAAGGATATCCTTGTTCTATTTATCCTTGGTCCGGCTAAAAATCTTATTGGAAAAGTTGCGGTTAGAATTCTTTATTTCTCTAAGTTCAATAAATCTAAGTTTCAGTGTTGAGTTTGATATAAAGCTTTGGCTAAAGAATTCTCACGGGGAAAATACCGACACCATTGTTTACATGTTCGTATATTTTTTTTTGTAAAAAGTGGGTGAACAAGGTACTTATTTATTTATTTTATTTTAATTAAATAAATAAAAATAAATACGTGCTGAAAAAGCAAGAATTCTGGCTAAGTATTTAAAGGAAAATGTAACATTCTACTTTGTTAACCTTAGTGACCCGGGACGCATCTTCTTCAGTAATACATCGCCAACTGATTGGTGTCTCGCCAAAAGGTCATACCACCCAACTAATGATTTATTCCTCACAATATAATAGCCTCAAAACACATACATAATCTTCTTGAAGCGCAGCTCAGGTAAAAGTCTAAGTAGTAAACTCAGCGCACGTAAAAGTTAATTGACTACTACTAGGTAGCTACTCTACTTACAAATAGTTACAACATATTTAAAATGCTCTAAGAAAAGTCCACGGAATGCAGAGTGCACTCAAGATCGTGTTACTACTTCATATTTATGCAGGGTGTAAAATTTTAAAAGGGCATCGCGGCGACCACCTCAAATAGGCTTGAAAAATACTCGTACATAATGAATATGTGATATGTAAGGTGAGGCGCGAACTTTAGGGGTAGATACACTAAAGGCGTGACTGTTAACGCGAGGTACAAACATGGAGGTGTGAAAAGGCCCGGTACCCGTGGTATTCTTATTGTGGTAGCAGCTAAGCCGCTTACCGGACCAGTCCCATAAATCCGAGCTTGTCCCCGCCGTACCATCTCACCGGAACCCGCGTATTCACCAGTTAATATCGACGCCGTGCTCGATTTGATAAGCTTCTAAGCCGATTGTCAATGCGTCGATACAAGAAAATGTAATTTAAAATTAAGTTTTATGTATACTTAACCGTACTCTTAGGAAGAATTAATTATAAACATAAGTCGCTTTAGACATTGCCAAGTTTAATGAACGAACGCCTTTCAGCTCTCTATTTTGTTAAGTGCACAGATTTCGTCCGAACACAGCCGCGACCTAAAAAGTTAAAATGTTATAAATTAACCCCTTAAGCGGTTATCTACAAATAAATGGAACGATAAACGTAAATGGTTATGTACGACAACGTGTGTAACAAATAGTAGTGTCATTTATTATTGATGAACATTTTTTAAAAAACATACTTTAGTAGAAAAATTATAAATCACGGCACAATTCATACCAAGTTCGAGCTGACCGTGTCAAAATGGGTCGCCTCCACGCTCGTATCGTATATCGTTTCGCGTGTTCTCGTATTCTGTTACACGCACTTTTCAAGCGTGGCTAAGCGTATTCGAGCGGAATTAAGTAATTTAAAACGTAAAAGGAAGTAAAGCTACCAACGGATACCAACGCTTAGTATTTTTTTATAAATTATATACTTAGTAAATATTTACTACAGTCCCTCTTGACAGATTTGTAAAGTGATACCGGCATAATAATATATTTATTCATTTATGAAAAAGCTACTTTTCAACGCTAAACATGAAAGGCGATTGTCACCGGTATACCTTATTAAGCGATGTGAAGCCAATTTATAGCCCTTTATCGAATAAAATCTTTTAACGAACGTCGGACTAAACCTCAGGGCAGCCATTGTTGTGTCGCTACAACCATGGCCAAGATGCCGTTGTGTAAACGAGTTATTATACGAGTCCAAGCTTAGTTTATGACATTCCGGCCACAATTTAATGCGATACTCTGATCACTAGACTAGGTACACATATTGTTTCAGAAAGGAACTTTATATTGGAAAGCCAAGCCACTGAAGAAGTTCTTGATATTTCATCAAAATGGTGTGCCCAAATTTATCTTAGTCACCATTTTTATCTTGTCTCAAAAGGTAAAGTAAAAACGATGGAACAATCGCATTACGTAGAGGCATTTTGAAGAGCAGCCGCGATGGTCCAAAATCTTTTTTGTGACACCCAAATGCGTTGTTGCTTGGCATCCTATCTCATTTAATTATGAGCTCGGACCAAACGATAGATAGTGAGCGACCCACCGAAGAAAATTGTTGCGGTGTTTTTAGCAGTCGAGATTGCGAAGCTATAAATGGCGCTGCGAAGCCTGCGGCAGTTGCCATTTGCAATCGGTTATGGAACGACCGCGAACCTCTTTTTACATTATAATCGGTCGGTCCCCGCTCACTTGCTTTTTTGCTTCTCAGATCCGATGATGAACCAAAATGGCCGTGGATGCAAATATGCATAATACATAACATAATTTATATTATTCTCAGAATTCTTCGGTATAGCGTTTGCTGACGTTCGGAAGAAAGCTTATTTGATTTTTCAGTTATGTCGAAAATTTGCGTGCTCATCGTAGCAGAGTATTCGGTGCTGGCTTACTTCCTGTGGGTGGCATCTACTACCCGTGTACTCATGCACGAGATATGGACAGATGACAGCAGTCCGCCGCGTCCGGAGTGGACCGGATCGGCTGATGCGCGGGCGGCGACGGTGGCTGCGGCAACAGGCGGCATAATCAGAATCAAGTTACGATGCAACGGCCCGTGCCGTGTCATTAACGGTGCATATCATTAATTTATTATTACCTTTATATTTTCTGTTGTAATAGATTTAATATACTTTGCCGCTATCAACATTTAAACGGCTAGAAACTGTTGTTAAGTCAAAAGTATTTTGGACTGTTGTCCAAAATACTTTTGACTTAAGGTAATAATTTTAAAGTTTTCTCGGTGTACAAATATAATTTATTCTTTCGGTGATTTTTATGTGACAAGGGAAATATATCATTTGAATTTCTTTCAGATATACATACAAATGAAATATTATAATTTGACAGCGTGTCGACGAAATCGGAGGGCATTAGTATGCAGCTCGTGCGGCGCGCCGGCCCGCGCACCATCAGTAATAATGGACCAAACGCTTCTAATGCATTATTCAACAGGTCCTGAGTCCTGTCGATCCCGAATTCTTATATTTATTTTCGGCAAATAATGTGTCAGCGTTAATCGCTTCTCCGAAGGCACGTATAAGACAAAAAACTACTGTTAAATTTCTATGTATGCAATTTTAATAATCGCTGGACGCATCTTCATCAAGATAAATCAAATTTAATTATATTCTTTACAAGAAACTATCAAACGGAACGGCGTTGGGCATAGTAATAATTATTATTGTACTAGCTGAGCCCGCGACTTCGTACGCGTGGAATTTAACATACCAAAAAAGCCCGCTCCCGCGTTCTGAGACCGCGCGACAGGACCCTTTTTTAAAAATGTTGTTCTATAAAATAAAAGTAGCCTAATTTACTGCTTATAACATCAGCTATCTACCAGTGGAAGTCCCGTCAAAATCGGTCCACCCGTTTCGGAGATACTCTTTGATTTCATGTGTTTTTTTATTTTTTTACGCGGAACCCTAATTGTTTTTCTAAAATTAAAGTAGCCTAAGTTACTCCTTATAACATCAGCTATCTTCCAGTGAAAGTCCCGTCAAAATCGGTCCAGCCGTTTCGGAGATTACCCGGAACAAACACACAGACAGACAGACAGACAGACAGACAGACAGAGAGACAGACAGACAAAAAAAAATTAAATCGCTATATGTGTCGTTTGTACTTTCATGTGCATTTAGTGAAAAGGTGTTATTTTGATATTACAAACAGACACTCCAATTTTATTTATTTGTATAGATTCATAGAGGGTCTTAGGCCGATGTATCTTTCTATTAGTACCTTAAGAATCATAAAAATAGATATTGATTAAACATTGCCCCGATCGACTTTGTTTGCACAACAATTATCACCTTTATAATTAGCACAGAGCGGCTCCGGGAACGAATTGGAAAAACAAACAGGCGACACAAAGGAGGGCCTTCACCTGACCCCTCCATACAATGCCGACCTACAATTCGCCGTTAATTAGTTCTGTATCATCACGGGTTCTTTGAAAACGAAACAATTAGCCCTCATATTCTCGGGGAATTACAGAAACATCAATACGAAACATGAAACTGACGCTAGCCAGCGCTGCCTTGGAACTGGGCTTGTGTGGACCCTAGTCCACCTAGTACAACCCGGTCCAGGACTAAGACTGCCCTCGAAGGTTAGTCCACCGGACTAACCACCGTAGCAGTGAAAATGGAAAGACAATAGGCACATAATAAGCAGATAACATACACATGGTTTATTGGAATAAAATATAATTAACTCAGAAGTTTAGGTCCAATTATTCTTATTATTAGAATCCGTAGTGCCTCAATCAGCTGTAACAGTCTAGCTTCTGTGGCAATCAATCTATACACTTAATTTTGTCCTTAAGGAAGCTGATATTTTTCATCCAACGAATCCTATTCTTCTTTCAATTAAATTCGTACGGGTTGCAAGACAATTAACTTTTCTGAGGACTCGTTGAGTCAAAACCTGGCGTCGTTTTTGGACACCATTATCGATCTTAACTTACAGGAGTAACTAACAGCGGTGGGAGTGTGTGGGACTAGTCTCATTAAATAAAATACATATGGCACAGCATTAGATTACCCTTTAACGACGAACCAGCGTACGAACACGCTATCTCAGTGATTTGAACTTGAGAGCAGCGTAATAAAAATTCTCTCTAGAGTTACATACAGTTATGAATCGAAAGATGATAAGTAATAGTAATGGTGTACTCAAGTATCTTGGGAACCATGATCCGATTCAAATTACACAGACACATTTAGACAGCACGTATGTCCAAAACTCGAGTAGGAAATTTTCGATGAAATGACTCCACGGTGACATCATCCACCAGCCAATTAATTTTGATGATCTAGACCACATAACGACGAGCCAGCAACGTATTTTATTTGCCTACACGGCAGTATCAACGAGCTCAATAGATGCCTAAGGCGAGCGTCTCGAACGGAACACGTGTCGTTGATTGCCCCCAATTGGCGAGCGAATAAAAACAATCGTCGCTTAAAAATAACCGTGATTTCATCCAGCAACATGTGACGGTTGTTTTCTTTCAGCGTAACGAAACTTAGTGTTCCCACAGGCTTCCATACCATGTGAAATGTTTCGGCTGGGCGATCCCATACGGCCGTGGAATCGCAACACTGAATCACTAATGATAATGAAGCTTGCCAGTGGAATATATGGAACGGGAACTTCTTCCAAGAACAGACGGAATCGTAAAACACCATAGCGCGTTCCGGCGCAGGCTCGCCATATGGAGAGCGTGAGAGCCCGGGGCCGCGCAATCCACCATCTGATGCTTTATCGTGGCTGACCATTACAAATATTGAGATAGCGACATCCGCACTTGTGTTTAGGCACGCCTAATATAGGTCAAATTCAGGAAGTTAAACCGCAAACATAATTTTCACATGAAATAACAATGATCGCTTGGAATGCTGTTATCATAATGCCAGTTGTTATTTATTACAATTACATAGTTCTTTTCAAAATTTCAGTAATTATCTATGTAGGTACTTAAGTTAAGATGTAGTTGTGATATAAAATTTAATTATTTTTATAAGTAGTTGCATAGTTCTGAAGTTTCAGGGTCATCCAATGTTCATAGTGAGGTAACACTCGCAGGGCGACAATGGTCAAACAAAATACGATATTTAAAGGCAGCTTCTCAAGTCATTTTTTCTGGGTCCCTTATCTCTTTAGTGGCAATCCCATTGTGTGGTACCAAGTCAAACCTTTTGTCAACAAGGCGCCAGTCGCACAAAAACCGCTTTAAGGGCATTTAACTCTTATCAGTGGCAGGTTGCTTTCGAGCTTTTGTAGTAAAATATTTTACCAACAATTTTTGCGTCGTCAACTTGTGCCTCGTCATTTGACAAATGCTTCTTAGACTGCAGTTATTTTAAGTGGTTTTTTTCGTATGATTGGTCCGCAGTATGTACACTAAACTGTTTTGTTATTTCATTTTTGGTGCACCGTTCAGTTGTCACAATCATTACGCACATCCGTTGCCAAGATGCGCTTGCTTGGGGCAATTTAATTAGACAATTTTTTAATTTACTCCACATTTCGACGTCACCGTAATGGAATACTACATACAGATGAAGTTCAAAGGAAATGAAAGGATTTATTTTCCAGAACGAACTCAAGAACGAACACATACAGGCTTCTATAAAAAATGATAATGTAATAATTAGTAACTCTGTGTTTATTCTCCAAAAAATCAATCAGCTCTAAGAACTGTACTCTACCAGCCAGTGAAGCTTATTTATTAAATTTTGTACGGTCCTTGACACGGTGTCTGATGTGGAGGGTTCAAAACAACAATCGGCGTTGAGCATTTACCAATCAGCTGGATTGAGCCCGTCGTGCGAACGCGTTATAATAGGAGGATATTATAATAAACAGATCTCGGTCCCCTCGCGTTCAATCCTCCCTCCTAATAAATATTAATGTATGAACTTGAATGCTCCTCTATGCTGGTACATTCATACTCAATTTGCCTCTTTACAACCGATACTCAATAGTGCATAATCTTTGCAAATATTGTCTACATCATTGATTATCATTTTATAGCTTTTTGCAAGTAGCTAGTGAATGTGTAGCAAAGGATCATGACGTAATCGGAAAATGGAACTGATTACTTATTAGAACAGATGACGTAAGGACTGATATCTATATAAATAAATAAAATTGGAGTGTCTGTTTGTAATATCAAAATAACACCTTTTTACTAAATGCATATGAAAGTACATACGACACCTATAGCAAAAACGCGATTTTTTTTTTTTGTCTGTCTGTCTGTCTGTCTGTCTGTCTGTGTGTTTGTTCCGGGTAATCTCCAAAACGGCTGGACCGATTTTGACGGGACTTTCACTGGCAGATAGCTGATGTTATAGGGAGTAACTTAGGCTACTTTAATTTTAGAAATACAATTAGGGTTCCGCGTAAAAAAATAAAACACATGAAATCAAAGAGTATCTCCGAAACGGGTGGACCGATTTTGACGGGACTTTCACTGGTAGATAGCTGATGTTATAAGGAGTAACTTAGGCTACTTTTATTTTATAAAACAAAATTTAAAAAAATGAAAAAATGGGTCCTTTCGTGTGGGCTCAGAACGCGGGAGCGGGCTTTTTTGTTAAGTTAAATTCCACGCGGACGAAGTCGCGGGCTCAGCTAGTCTTATCATAAAATGCGAGTCCTTTACAAGATCATGTAAGGAAGTCTTAGTCTATCGTACGCATTGTATCATTTGCCTCAATCAATTATCATGATTTTAAGTGCGTTGTTTTTTTGGTACAGAGTTTTGGTCGCCCTAAGCCCTAAGCCTTTATCAATATTGTGCATGTCTAAATCAACAATGAACACCAGGGGTGAGGTCCCCATTAGCCGGAAGGGTCACGCGGGGGATGCCGTGAACAGTTTCCACATCGGTTTCCCACGCAACCCCACGGCCGCTAGGAAACCCCACTTGTCGATTTTTGTTCCGTAAACGAGCCCCCATTTAATATAGTTTCCGGGCGGTGTGCATTTACAATTATATTATTTTGTTTTAATGTTATTAGTTGTTGACGGATGAGAACGTCGATTAGGGAGTGTGGCTTATGTTAGGGTGAATGAAGTAGGTTCCGAGACGGGAATGAGGCGTCAAGCGTTCATTGAAATATGTCATATAGAAAAATAAAGTGTGGATTAAGTTCTCAAAGCCTTTACCTTAACTAATAAATTGAATTAAGTGTCTTCATTAAAGTTGCCCCGTTAGCCCGTTAGACTAATACGACGTAATAAGGTAGGTATATCTTGCAGGCTGCATAAATAACCAATGTACCATTAAGGTAGCTTATACTACTTATTAATTGTGATAACAAATTTTGTGTTTCACAATTTTTTTTTTATTTATAATTATTGGATCAAAAATAAACTGAAATAATGCTATGCTTTGGTTGTGAGACAGAGGAGAGGGCAATTGTACTCATTGCCTTCCCCCCATATCCACGTCTGTATCAAAGTAACTTATAATTATGTATCTCAGACAAAGGGATGCCAAGCATAATTTGATCGAAATAACTTAGTAAGTAGGTAATTTATTCTAACAAAAATTTAAATAACATCAATTCAATATAATTTTCTACACGCAATCTGCGTTCATTAGCAAATTGCCTCGGCCGGCTGATGGCTACGCCTCGGGTCAGTGTCGGATTGTGACGGATTCCGCGCGAATCTCTGCTTATTAGAATAACTTTTATTTCCATTTTAAGAATTTATTACGTCGTCTGAAAATTGTTGGGTATTTTTACCTACGAATGAATCTAATTTGGAATGAATTGAATTGGAACTGAATGAATTGGACATTGAAATGAAAATGAATTGAACTTGTCTCGAATTCCTATAAACACAGATTTGTTTTATAGTATAAGCTATACATATCTACCTATTTTGTATTGCATTTTAAACATACCTACTAACTACACAAACAAGTGAAATTCATTCGCTAGTCTTGTAAAAAAAGGTACTATAGGGCACTTTAAAAATTACAATTACATTCACGCATTTACATTTTATGATTATTATCGTGTTCTACGATTCTGCATTCTACAAATACAAGATGTAGGGACCTATTAAAAAAAAGTTGTGGGTAGTTAAAAATCTGTTCAGGAAAAAATACTTAAGAACTAGGTAAGTACATTAATTAAGCAATAAATTCTATCAAAATTGTACTTAAAAGTATGCTAAACAATAGTGATTTTCTAAATCAACATACCTGCCAGTCCAGTCGCACTGATCACCCATCATCCCCGCCTCCGCACTGCAGAGCACTCCCAAAACTAGAGTCCAAAACACTCGCGCCATTTTCTTGATCGTCCAAAGTCACAAAAATAATTAAAAGTTACTGCACTACTCCGGCATCACATCACTATAAAATAATTCTTATTGTGAGTTCCATAGTAGGCAAGTTTTGTTTAAAAGTAAACAAACTCGCACTGCGGTCGTAACGAGCGACAATCCTTCGTAAACTCAGAAACTCGACTAAACAACCTATTGTATTTTTTTACTGTAGCAAGTGCGAGTGGGATAGAAATCTTTCTAGCGCTAATATGAAGAGGCGAGTAAAAGAGATGGATATAACAACATTTGAGATAAATGAAACGTACATATCCTCTGCCTCTGTCTATAAATGTCCATATGAAGATACAAAAATATACTTTACTGTTTAAGGAATAAGGTAGAACATTACGTATAGCTCCTAAAAAGAGCTTTTTGAATTGGCGGGAAAGATTTTGTCGTGAGTATGAAGACGTTGTTTTTGTGTATATTTTGAATTTTAGTTTACGGACGGTCACCACGTTTGTTTATCTCGTTAAATAGGTAATGGATAATTTGATAGATAACAAAACATTCATAGGTAAGTACTTATATATCATCAGAAGCTGAATAAGTACCACCTACCTATAACTTAATAAACGGTTATCTAACACGCAAATATACGTATCTACTTACTGAAGCACCTTTTGTATTTAACTAGCGACCCGCTCCGGCTTAGCACGGGTTTTTTATCAGTGTTTCTCTACTAAGTATATTATGCAAGTATTATACATATAAACCTTCCTCTTGAATCACTCTATCTATTAAAAAAACCTCATCAAAATCCGGTGCGTAGTTTTAAAGATCTAAGCATACCTAAGGACAGACAGCGGGAAGCGACTTTGTTTTATACTTTGAGTGATTTAACTTCATTGGAGTCTTTGAAGTAAGTATACTTACTAGGTAGGTAGGTACTTACTTTCTTAATTTACATCAACCTATAAGGTCACAGAGTCATAGGTTGTTCATCGATTGAAGGGCCTTATTCACTCAAATAACTACTTAACTCCAATAACTTAAGGAAGGGTGTCATTAAAATGTGATTTATTATAATAAATCATAGACAAAGGACTGTACCCGCTTCGTTCATTATCACAGGTAGGTAGTTTAGTTGCCAAACCTAGGTAAAATGCATTAAAATTATATTTTGAAAGTAATAATTAGGTGCATGCCCTTTATTACTTAAACTCGGTTTTTTTTTCATAAAGGCTATTTTTAAATTTTGCAAACCACACTAGCAATTAGGTACATAATATTAATAGCAGCATTTGAAAAACGTTCAGAAGTGGGATGGGTATATTTTTTTGATAGTCCGAGGTAAAAAACAAATACAAATGATAGAAAAATGATATCAATCAACGCCGGCATCGCACTTTTTGCGAGAGTTTTGCCGGCAGATAAGAGACCAACCCAACACTTTCTAGAAAAGGTAGAGATTTTATCTTCAGGCTCCTTTACGGATTGGGTTCATGTCATGTCACGTCGTCGGCCGTGCTTGCGGCGTGCGTTCAATGTTTGCGAACAGATAAACTAAATCAATAGGCGGTGTTTGCCTGGCCTATAGATAGCCGCATTGTCGCCATTGACTCGTGCTTGTTTAGGGCGATTCATGTCCTTATCTTTAACGCAGAAATGGGCTATCGATCAGTTTTAATGGCGCTTGAACTTAGAAAGAGAAGTATTAACTACGATAGGCACCAAAAGTTATAAATTATAAAAAAGCAGGTAATAATTTAATGGTACCTATTATTTCAATTAGTTTATCGTCTCTTCCTGTATGTGTTTCTCTGTATCTGTTATCTAAATCGACTTATCAGTAGTCAATAAAAATATCGCCTTATTCCTCTTGATCCGCTGCTCATAATAGGCAGGCACTTACTATTCCCTGCCTTTAGTTTCAACAACTAGGTACCTACATTTAACAGAACTATTCCAAGTGTTTTATCCATTGTTTTAGAGTTAAATAGACAGCATTGTCGATAGACACATTCAGCGCCAAGCATTGTTCATATTCCAAATTCATAAACATTCGCCATTTAATACAAACATGGATCTATATAAAATGGTAAAATGCGTAATTTCATTTAGTCTGCCGTGTGGATCTAGTTAGAATGTACAGTTTTATATTTTTCACGTGTTGGTTGGGAGCTATCTTCGCTTACGAGAGGTCCACCGTTACGAAGTGTTTGTGGCACAATGGTGAATGTGAGTATTACCTTCGCGGACCTAATAACACCACCAGAATAAACCACTCTGTTCGCCTTAACTTCAGCCCTACCAAAAGTTTTAAAATTAAAACTGGGTAATTACTCGGGTAACTGATAGCGGGCACTGTAAAATTTTCATACAAATAACACGATAGATGCTTGCGACTAGCAAGCATCAAACTCATGATAAAGATAAGTATCGTTCACTTTTATATTTTGAACTAGGTAGGTACTTTACAGAAAGCTGCTTTTGATAAGTACCAGACTCGCCAAATCATAAAAGAAGAGCCATAGCAAAATGTGTTATAATTGTAACTTGTAATAAATCGCTTAGCTAAGCGAGTGTTAGTTTGTATCTCACTAACTATCTAAGCTGTGACCTCCTCATTAAGCCGTACATTCGTTAAGCACCCTATTTGTACTTGTCCGCCAGATAAATGCTTCGACGTACAATTAGCGTTTGACGATCATTAAAATATTTTTGTGTGTACAGATTTAAGTTTTGACCGGCGGTGGTTGCTTTATCACCAGTGAAAAGGTCTTAAAAGAACTAACGCCCGTAATTAATAATAAACCCTGATCATTGTTTTACTATTTATAATAGATATTTTTATCCATTTTTTGGTGGCAGCTTGTTGATTGATACACAATCGACGCTTGCGTTCGCGTTAGCATGTGGATAGAAAATCGATCAAACGATATGCAGCCATCCAAGACTGATTTTAATCTTGGATACGAGACACATTATGAATTTTGGGCGTAAGTATCCACTTACGCCCAAAATTTTTATATTATTAGGAATTTGTCAGTATCCACTAACAAAATCCTGTGGGATATATGTGCTTCTTGTTTCTGTAACAGAAACTGCAACTATTAGCTATTGATTTGATTTGACATCGCAGTCTCTCAGAACAGGGGAGAATCGAACCTGTCGTGATCTCCGTTTTGTTTAATAGTCAAAGCCACGCGACATTACTATCACAAATCAAAACAGTAAAGAGGTTTTATTATTGAACCAGGAATAAGTACTTAGTTAGAGCCTATTCTATTATTTTTAGTACTTACCTAAGTAGGTAGTTGGTTGAGTAACCACATTGTCTGAAATACATAATATCTTATATAGAACAAAGTCGGCCAAAGGTGTACCTACGACCTGCCTGATGTTACGCAGTTAACATAGCCTATAGGTGATTGTAATACCGATGGCATTGCTCGCACGTTGCCGACTTGAAGAGGAGTAGGACCTGTAGAACAGAGGGAGGGGACAGGGGTTGGGCTCCAGTTCTCTCAATTATCTTACGAAACTTTACTCCGATCTTCTGTGAGAGGGTGATACTACCCCAGTCAGGCCACCTTGTGCATGAGTTGTAGTCAAGTGGCTACAGCCAGCTTATATATTACCTACCTACCTACCTACCTTATTTATTGATTTCAGGTGTGGAGTTTTGTCCAGAATGGCTGGTAGAAAAGAAAAGCAACTGCACACAATCGTACTGGGTGGCTCAAAGAACCTGCCAACATCCAGAGCAAATGCTAGTGGGAACTGTTTGTGGATTCTCCAGATGCGACTGTCCCGAACCCAACGTGTTAGATACAGATACCGGTTATTGCTATGATGTGGATAACTGCCCAACTAAACATAAAATGTATTGATTTTTTTTGCTGCTCTAAAGTCCAATACATAATACGAAAAAAGTGAATTTGTTTAAGTAGTTAAATAAATATTATGTTGTTTCATAAAAACGTTGTTTTATTGCAATTTAGAATTCGCAACCGAATTCGAATTTCTTTTCTTCTTTGTTAATTTCTGTGCAAAAAGTATAATATCGGGTTGATCTTTATAGGTTCTGAACGGAACGCATTGATGAGGCGATAAATGTCAGATGTCAAATTAATGTTAATTGTCAAAAAAGTATACACACTCGCTCCTTGCTAGTTTGCTTGATATTAGTTATAATAATAAAAATAACGATAGGTACTCATCAAAATGATACGATTGTGCGCGCAAACTACTCTCTCACACAGCAAATTATTATTCCAATCGCTACAGCAGAAAGAAGTAACCTCAAAATGGAAATACATCCAGAATCTCCATAATGTTTTCGCCAGAAATTACGCAATTAAACTGAAAGAGGAAGAGAGTAAACTGGAGAAAGTATACTACGGTCCCCTGACGCCACAAATAAAAGGGGTAAAGGTATTCTCTCTCAGTTCAAGTATGGCCGGCCTAGTCGCACAACCTATAATAATAAAAGAAGCGGCAGCAATAGGTAGTACATCGCTGCTGGTGGCTCTATGCTCGGTAGTAGGATTCTTCACATTTTTGACACCCATCCTCCTGCATATAATTACTAGGAAGTATGTGACAGAAATACAATATGATCCTAAGACTTCTACATACATAGCTACCACTTATAACTTCTTTTTGGCGAGAAAACAGGTACGGTATACTTTAATATGCTCCATTTTAATGCCGCTTTTAACAATCATTATTTTTAGCAGTCATAGTTTCTGTAAAATAAATATTTACAATGATTCTAAGACTTCTAAGTCATTATTGAATTCATTAATTTCTCAAGGCCTACTTCTTCTACTTACAGCATGAATTCAAGGCAGATGAGGTGGTTGTCCCCGAGATACCCGGCATGTTCACAACACTGATTGCCAAGGGCCAGCCCCTGTTCATTGAAGCGAGGCACTTTGCAGACCCCCTACATTACGCCAAGATGATGGGCTATGATAAACCTATGGATTTCAAACTCGGCAATCAGGACAGTGATAGTAACACCAAATAGTATAAGGTTATTTGTTATTCCATGTAGCTGTTATTATTAAAATGTTGTTTTTAAACATTTTTATTTATTTCAGCCAGCCCTTGTAATTGTATAGAACTAAAAAATTGTCTGAAATAAAAATACACAAATACATATTATAATTATGTATTATTTTCAAGACCACAACAATATTATTTTATTACTTACAGTATTTTTCAACTAAATAAAACAGTATTATTTTGTAGACCAAAGAATAAACAGAAGAGGAATGAAACAAGTTGATATGTTATATTTTTTAAATCATTATTTTGAATCAGTAAATATGTAAGTACAGAAATAAATGTATTTGTAGAAAAAATATTTTTCACAAAACAACAAGATCCAACAACAAATCATATTATTAATGTTGATTTTTATAAAATATAGAATAAAAGGAATGTTTAGAATCACAAACAAAAAAATAATTCCCTGATTTAATTAACAAACCTCAAGTTTTTTGACTAGAAGCTTTTTTCGAAACTACTTTAGTATTAAAATATCATATAAAAATATTTTCTTATATCGTTCACAGCTCCACCACTCGTTCACATTCTATTTTACTTACATTTCGTCTAAAAAGCTCTGCATTGCCCAATAAAACAATGTTATGTGTACAAATTGAAAAACATGCAAGTTTCTGAAATGATACCAGTCTTTGAGAAACTAGTGTAAATTGTGCCTGAAACTTAGTTTTATTGCAGAATGTGGTGCTTGGCTATCATATTATACTAGCTGTGCCCCGCGACTTAATCTGCGTAGTATTGGATTATTGGGTTAAAAAGTATCCTATATGTTAATCCCGGCTATAATCTATCTGTGTTCCAAATTTCATCCAAATCCATTCAGTAGTTTTTGCGTGAAGGAGTAACAAACATACATACATACATCCACACTCACAAACTTTCGCATTTATAATATTAGTAGGATAACGCATTTTCTTTTAGTTTTTATGACCAATATTATTACATGTAGACATGTGTCAAAGTCTGGCTACCTACACTACAACAAAGGAATGTTAAAAATATTAAGTTATTGATAATAATATAATATACATATTTTGTAAAACCTTATTCTATTTTTATCTTACGTAACTAAGATCTTAATAACTATGTGTGAGTAAAATATTGTTTGACAACATACTTAGATTTCATTTTCTTTTCTCTTACATAAAAAAAAATGAATAACTCATGGAGATAACAAAATGTAAACTTAATACTTCTTACATTAAAACAATTAAAAATATATTTAAGTCCGTAATATCGAATGTTTATCAAATACTACCAATGTTGCTAATCGCTCCTATTATGAAATCAATTTTACCAAACATATTTTTCACTAAATGTCAAGTCATTTAGTATACAATGACCATGTAACATTCCATGTAGCGTTCAAAGTTCGAACCCCATTGCACCTATGATATTCCAATGCTCGTAACAATCAATGGAAATTAACAAACACAATAAAAGTTTGTCAATATTAAAAGTCATTCATACAACAGCAAAACCGAAAATCACGTCTCAATCTTAAGAGTTCATTCGATCTCATAGCTGACTCATTATACAATACAATTTTAGTGTCACCTAATAATATAAATTCAAGTTTTGTAGTTAACATTAACAACTATGTTTCATCACATACAAGCACGGAGGCCTCACACTCCCGACAGACGACCTGATCCGACGCCAGACAAAGCGACAAATGTATATGCAACAACAGGCAGGCGACTGTTTTGTGTCTTTTCTTAGTATAACACAGTCCCTCTGCCGACAGATCAGGTGGTATGCAGGGCCAATTACAAAATTCCACTTACAAATAATCTACTAAATCTCAGTCGTAATGCAGCGCGTTGTCGGCGAGCGCGTGCGTGGCGGGCGAGTTCTTGTCTTCGTTGATCTCGATGGCGGCGGCGCGAGCGCGCGCGCGCGCCACCCACTCCACGCGGCAGAACGTGGCCGTGCCCAGCGACGCCAGGCTGCCCAGCACTACCAGCTGCACCGACAGCAGCGCCTGCGACGAGTAGAAGAAGCATGCCGCCGCCGCCATTGACTGGAAGAGATAACAAATCTTTACAACCGGTTGCTAGCTAAAATAACAAAAATAATAGTCCTTCATCTTAATCATCGAAGACTAGCTCACTACGCAGAAAATATAAATACACAAGTGTGTGCGAAAGTACAGGTGGACTCGCTCTCCCCTCACTCTCATAGACCGATGGGGCAGCAATCTGACACGACCGGTAACTGTTTTTACTAGCTACAAAAACAAATTAGAACAGTACTTCAGATTACTAATAGTAAGATATTGTCACGTCCACCCGTGAGTCATGACTAAGACAGCTGAAAAGATCTCGAAACGTCAGGGAAAATGAATAGTACGCCACGCGATATAAGTTAAGTAATAGTTATCCTCAAAAGCCTGCATGGTCAAAATCGCTAGTCAAATAAGCTGTTCAAAAAGCAACGTCAAACCAACCTTCGGACCAGTCAGCGGTGGTGTGAAGATTAAATAGAGACCACCTACTCTAAATGGAGGTGCAGCGCTGGCTGTGTCACCATAATGTCTTTCACCGTTCGCACACAAATCACTCGCTTATGGTCTGGTGATCGATTGCAATAAGAGAAAGAAGGAAAAAAAAACTAACCTGCGTAAACTTAAACAGAGCGAACGCGGACGTGCTGTTATCCGCATAATTGCTGCCCAATATCGCGTAGATCTGAGTATTGTAGCACGCGTCGCCGAAGCCGAGGAGGAAACTGCAGAACATAGCCAGCTGCGGCGAGGGCGTTATGTAGGACACCTCGGAGGTTTCGCCGAAGGGCGCGACGTTCGGCAGGTTGATGAAGATGAGGAAGAAGCTGACCATGTGGATGACGTAGCCCATGATCACGATGGGGTCGCGGCCCCAGCGGGTCGTTTTGTTGCCGAGGATACCGAATAGGGCCCCGCCTGTAACACGGGATGTACAATTACACGTTGAACAATAAACATTAAATTAATTATCATACAATACGATATAGGTTTTCTCTGAAACTCGCCAAGGTCTAAACGTCGAGGTTCCCGTAGGCTCTCCAAATTACAAACCACTTTAGATCGTGGTAAATTGGAGTAACTGGTAGTGGATGTGTGTAACGAAAATCTAAAGAATTTGTAATAATTATTATATTTATTATTACAAATTTTTTGGGAAAATCTTTTTTGCGTAGCTTTTTCTAAAATTAAACCTGCCGTCACAGACTTAAAAATACTACGTCCTACCGTATATAAAAGATCCAAATCATACTCTTTAATTTTATCATAAAGTCTAAAATGGATCAGACATTTGATTCAAGGAAATAAAAAGTAAAATTGTGTTTACCTAGTTGCTCAAACGAACATTCAATGTATGGAGTGTTATCGATCTGACATTGATGCAATTCTATTGCCCAACAAACTAATCCAGGTAAATAGTCCACAGTAAAGTAAGTACGCTGTTATAGCTTATCACGAGATAATTATAAAACGATTTCACAATTAATGCACTTTGATTTCAACACGACTGATAAACAACGCCTTAGTTATGTATTGCCAAGTCGTTTGAACCATTTAATATTATTAGAGTATAGAGAGTGCTATATAGATTAAAAGGATTCCAAAACAATCTCATTACCGATCCTGTTGTAGACTTAAGCCCCCTTATTAATAAACTTGGTGTAGCGGGCGAATATTTACACACCGAATGATCCCTTTCTGTCATCAGTAGTTTGACATTCGAAAGGAGAAGACAAAGCATGACGTGACTATTACAATTGCAATCGCTAAACTACGTATACTAGTAATAAGGGGGAAGGAGAATATGTATGTGAAAATATCAATTTGTAAGTGCCCTCGTAGCGAAGGCCTAATAAAATAAACGACTTGACTTTGACTTTGGAAATATAATCGATTGGTTCTTCCATTGGTGGACGTCCGCTACCGGGATTTGAACCTACCACTTTCAAAACACAAGCCGGGGCGTTCCCACAGGTTTAACACGACCAGATTGTTTTACACCATACAACAATTATACATAGATAACATTGGCTAAAACAATAATAAATAAAAAAAATTAGCCCTTTTGACGTCCCAATCCTGGGCACGGGCCTCCCCTCAATACGAGGGGGATTCAGGCCATAATCCACCACGCTGGCCCAGTGCGGGTTGGCGGATTTCACATGTCTCTGAAAATTGGTTAGATCTTCTAAGCAGGTTTCCTCACGATGTTTTCCCTTCACCGTAAGCAAGTAATTATCATATAGAAATTATGATTCGCACATAGATTTCGCAAAACCAAGAGGTGCGAGCCGGGGTTTGAACCCGGTGCCCGCAAGACGCGTGCTTACCCAATCGGCTATCACGGCTAAAACAATAGGACCTTAATATTAGAATAGAGTTTTAATAGTAAGTCGTAAGTTCTCTTACCGAGCACTTCACCCATGCCGATGAAGACGCCCGAGAGGCCGACGAGCTGCTTGGCGTTCTCGCCCATACCCAGCGTGAACCCGATACTAGAACTGTACACACCGCTGAAGAACGACAGCTCCACGCCTGAAACATTCACATCATAATCCTTACTAATATAATAATATAAATGCGAAAGTAACTCCGTCTGTCGCGCTTTCATGCCAAAACTACGGAACCGATTTAAATGAAATTTGGTACACGGATAGCCTAGAGCCTGAGAAAGGACTAAGGCTACATTTTAATGCGAAAAAAGGGTTATAAGGGGATGAAAAGTTGTATGGAAGTATCGTCACTTTTAGAGCTATAAGCTTGAAACTTGTTTTATAGGCTGTTGATTCGATATAAATAAATATGACATTCAAAGTTTGTAAAAGTTTTACCCTCAAGGGTGAAAAATAATTAGCCTAAATAATTAAAAATGCTAACCAAAGACACTATTCCACGAGGACGAAGTCGCGGACACAGCTAGTGAGTCCATATTATGACAATGTGTGCTACATTTCTGGGCTTAATATGTGACTGCGAGCGCCCCCAATTCATTGTCCAGTACATATAGTACAAGCGTTGCTCAGATTGGGACCTTACAATTATTTATTTAAGTTACACATGTCTTTAATTTTAAATTCAAACGCCGTTTGCATTTATCCTACGAGTATAGGTACCAGCCTTACTGACTTATTAATAACTTGGGTAACTGTCAGTGACACAAGCCTATCAAGTTACTTAAAAAATCACAGGTAATTTCAAATGAAAGAACTTTATATTTTCTAGCTCTCCCAACGTCAACACAAAGTGTTGCCTTGACGACATTTCTTTTTATTAATTAATGCATCGTTAGTATACGCTTGGCTGACGGCTTTCTTTTCAGGTAACTTCATCGGCGTAATAAATCACAGGTGACTTGACTTATTATTTATAAAATAGATCTAATGATATGCGAAAATGGTTTATATGTTATTGTGAAGAGAAGGCTGTGTAATTAGGTCATGATTGACCATTTACCTTGTCTTTGTCTAAAACAGGGACTACTAGAAATATAACCTACCTACATTTGTACCGTAAAGATGTACCAGGTATAGTTCAGCTCATTTCACGACGACGTGCTGTGACTCTTATGACCCTGGCATATGGGTCAATTTGCAATCATTCACTCGTCCTCGTGAAATGAGCTGACTATACTTACCAGTATAAATGAAGGTGACGCTAAGAAACAGCATTTCTCGGGTGCAGAACAACTTCAATGCGCCTTTGAAGGCTTCCATCGGACCTTCCGCCACCTCATGATTGACTATTTCCACCTGGAAACATAACCCGATATTAAAGAGTCTGGTATCCACTCCGTACCTCCCGCGAGGTGTCCTGGTGTAAGTTGACCCTAAAGCCAAGCCGCCTAGGGCATTAGATGGATACACTCGGTGAAGCCAAGCAGTAAATAAATGAAAATAAATAATGTAGCCCTTTTGACGTCCCACTCCTGGGCACGGGCCTCCACTCACTACGAAGGGGATTCAGGCCATAATCTACCACGCTGGCCTAGTAAGGGTTGGCAAATTTCACATGTCTTTCGAAAATTATTTGGATTTTCACAGACATGCAGGTTTCCTCACGACGTTTTCTTTCACCGTAAGTGAGTGATAATTATATTGTAATTATGATTCGCACATAGATTTCGATAAACTCAGAGGTGCGAGCCGGGGTTTGAACCCAGGACCTGGTGCCCGCAAGACGCGTGCTTAACCAATCGGCTATCAAAAGCAGTCAATAATTGCAAAAAAGAAATGGTTATGCTACCTCCAAGTAAGGTAGCCAAGCTGTAACCAATTGATTACATTACAACTCATATATAAAAAAAATCGGTGGCTAAAATTTTACTTGAATAAGTACTACCATAACATACTGAAACATGTTTAAAAAAATAAAATATCTCTAATATCATAATTGACCTCATTCAGGACCACCGGTTTTCCCTGCCCATTTGCCATCGTAATAAGTAAGTTCTTAAAAACCCAACGACCCAAAGTTTCCTTAAAATCCAATTTAACGTCAAGAAATCAGCAATGTAAATTGCAATTCATTTTTATAGCCTCACCGACCATGATGTCACTTTAAAACCCACATTATGCAATAGGGGACAGGGTGCAGTTTACCTTGGCATCTTCGAGTGCAGGCGTGCGTTTTGTGGGCCGCAGTAAGAGAAGGAACACCATGCCGACCGCGCATACGCCTGTTAGGGCCCCGAAGACAACGTTACGGGTTTCAAGGTCAATGTGAGTCTTCCCTTGGAATTTAATAAATACGAATAGATTTCCGAAGAACATACTGCAAAAAAAATAAATTATTTAAGAAAACGACCTTCAGAAGATCATTTGAGTGTGTTGACATTTACTGCCATCCAAATAGAATAAAAATATTTTTAGATTTTTAGATATTTTTAGAACTACCTACCGTTTACTTTTGATCAGTAATATGGTAATATAATGAAGGTAAAGCTAGCTAATGAAGGTAGTAGCTTACCTACATTATTATTGCCAATTGCCACACAAATTACCATGTGTAATAATGAGCCAATCGCAAAATAGTGTGGTGGACATAGATACAAAACAAAACCTTAAGGGCTGAGTTCCACAATACTAACGGACTATGAGACTAGAGCAGTAACAGATTTTTAATGTAATACTGGTAACAGTCGTTTACTTCACTAACGAATCATGTTGTAGAACTCTATTAAATCAAGGTTTATTCTAAACGACACAAGGAAGTGTTTACTACGTCACCTGCACTGCAGCATTGCCCAAAAGACACCGGAATTCCTGGATATAGTGTCGGCATCGCTATTGAGCGTTAAGTAGTTGCCTTGACCGGTCCATATGGCGGCGGCGCCCGCGCCGATCATGACGCTGGCCACGTACAGAAGCCACGTGCGGGGGAACAGGAAAGTTATTATGAAGAACCTGCAACACGGATGGCTAATTAGATATCGAGGCGACTACTACCACTTAATACTACTTAGTAACTGGTCGCGTTCCGATCCGGTTGTAGTTATAAGAAAAAAAAATGACAATTTGTAAGAGCCCTCGTAGGCCTAAACAAAATAAACGATTTGAATTTGAACTATCTGTGGTGACCAATAGCAATGAAAATTTCAGTACATTTGAAATATATAACTACAGGAATGTATAGTATACACGGCTTCATTGGTAGATTTTCCATTTCCAGTTAGGTTAGTCTCCTGGTGTGACAAATGTAATTTAGGAGTGGTAATAAAATTACCTTCGTCTAAGATAGTAAGCAACAGGTAGAATTGCTATTGTTTTGACTAAGGTATCATATAATTAATTTCTGCAGACGGAATTTATAAACACAAACTTAGTGTTCGAGAGAAAGAATAACGATAAGTAAAAGCGATAACTCAAACTCAAACTCAAAATTGTTTTTATTCACGTAAGCCAACAAAGCATTTATGAATAGTCAGAATCTACCACCGGTTCGGAATGCTGCTTCCACTGAGAATATCCGGCAAGAAACTCAATGGTTACTCTTTTCAATGAATTAAAGATGGTGTACATTCTCAGGAACAGCATAAAAAAATATGAGCAGGCAACACCATTGTCACTAAAAAACTAATAGTAAATAATAATCAAATCTCACTCAGATTTAGGTATTTAAATAAAAGGAGAAGGCTAGTTTAGTGGGGTGTGCATACCTACTCATACTTATATATTGTATATATACGATATCATTTTAAACAATGCATCAAGTCTAGATCGGCTAGTAAACCGATCTCTTTTATTCGTTATTAGACTAGATTCAGACGTGAGCTTAGCTAATCCACATTTCACGATGATTGCGAAATAATGAAACAGAAAGATAGACAGACGATTCTAATGGAAAGTTAACGAAGTATTGGAATCGTATTATTACTACGAGTAGTTTTTTGGTGGGATTAAAATATTTAACGTTTCTGGTGGAAATAATGTTGTTTTTTTATATAGCTACATAAAAAGGCCCGCAAGCAAGTGTACGATGATGTCATATACTTTTCATTACTCATACACTGAAAGTAGGTCTGAAGTTGCCTGAGGAGCGGGTTGAAAGTAATACTTTTCTGGCCCGGGAGAATCACTTTCAACTGACAGCTGTCAAATTATAAAAAAAAACTAGTTCCATTTCTATGGAACCATGTTCAAACTTTTTCTACAGTCACTCAATTACAGCACGATGTAAAATTGAAATAACATAAAGTTGAGTATTAAATAAAGAATATATACTTTTAAATGACTTAATTATAATTTAGTTTCAACAATTTCTTTAAAATAACATAGATTTGGTCAAAATATTTAAAAATGAAAATTAAAAATACTGGCTAAATAATGAAGTTGGCCGGCCAACGAAAAAAAACAAAATAGGCGGCAATCCGATCTTTTTTTTTTTTCGAGTTGTAGAGTATTGTTCATGCTTCCTTGTATTATTTCTTTAGCCAATTCCTGTTTTTATTTTTATTTTCCTTGTATTCGTAATGAAAAGCACAGTGTTTACCTCGGGTGAAAGACTTATTTTGTCCCTCGAACTATTAGCGCCCTCGCTACGCTCGGGCGCCAAACCCCGTCTCGGGAAAAATAAGTCACTTTCACCACTCGTGTAACAATGTACTATTTCATTACTCATACTCTGAAAAAAGGTCTGAAGTTGCCTGAGGAGCGGGTTGAAAGTAATACTTTTCCGGCCCGGGAGAAACGCTTTCAACTGACAGCTGTCAAATTATAAAAAAAAACTGGTTCCATTTTCACATTTCCATGTTTCACATAACCATGTTCAAACTTTTTCTACAGTCACTCAATTACAGCACGATGTAAAATTGAAATAACATAAAGTTAAGTATTAATTAAAGAATATATATTTTTAAATGACTTAATTATAATTTAGTTTAAACAATTTCTTTAAAATAACATAGATTTGGGCAAAATATTTAAAGATGGAAATGAAAAATAATGGCTAAATAATGAAGTTGGCCGGCCAACGAAAAAAAAACAAAATAGGCGGCAATCCCATCTTTATTATAGCCAATTCCTGTTTGTATTTTCGTTTTTTTATTTCCTCTCCTTGTATTCGTAATGAAAAGCACAGTGTTTACCTCGGGTGAAAGACTTATTTTGTCCCTCGAACTATTAGCGCCCTCGCTACGCTCGGGCGCCAAACCCCGTCTCGGGACTAAATAAGTCACTTTCACCACTCGTGTAACAATGTACTATTATACATCAATTTGCTGTGACAGCGTGGTACTACCCCGGTCAAGCCAGCCCATTAAGGAGCTGTAGTCAATTGACTACAGCTTGACTGTACCACCGTCAATTTTTTTTATCAATTTTCCCTTCTATAGACGGGAATTACAAATCTATTTCAAATGACGCTAGTCGTAACGGTGATAATGTTAGCAACGAGCTACATGCTACACAATGGGCTACTAACATATAAACATGCAATGACATTACGTAACTAGTATTTACAAATTACAACATTATCATTTGTCCAATAACCGCGATATCTCGTGTGTGAAACAGGTTTTAGTTGCATAACCCACTGAATTACTTTACACAAATCATTGTCAGTTGGAGCCGCGCTAAATCTAGACAAATCAGCATTATAAGATGTATTATTAATAGTGGCACAGAGATTTCGGTTACGCATGCATGCATTATGGAAAGTACAATATCACGCCGACTTACAGAAGCATATTACCTGTTGAATATTAGACCGTTAAATCATTCTATGTTGAATAAAACTGCTGTAAGTTTTGATAGAAAGCTAATTTCAGAGCTTTAGTTACCAATTAATGACAAAATAATTAGTGAATATGAGTAAGCGTCCAGGTATTGCCTACAGCTTCACTAGTGTAATAGATATTTGTTATACAACAGCGCAAAGTAACTTTTTAACCGCGTGCTCAATTATGATGACCGACAAGAGCCGGATTCTAAACTTAGAATCCTGAGCGTTAGCGAGGAAATCAAAAAGTCAAACCGTTAAGGACGAGAAGAATAACGAACAGACGCACACTAGTTTTATATATATAAACAGGTATGCTAATCATATATATATGGTCTTAAAGTTTATTAATACACGTTTACATTTCATAAGTCATTTGCAAAACCTGTATCTAGGTTATAGGTACATCGGAGGAGCACCTACAGCTCCGCTGTTGTTGTGCCTTCATGATAAACCGATGTCCAATAAACTCCACTCGAGTGACTTTCCAGTGATATCTGTGTCATCGTTACATTAATTGAATTGCCTATAAAACGGAAAGTATTGCAAAATTCCTATACCTATCCAAGATAACACTCAACATGTTTTAAAAAACTAACAACACAGCTGTATTGTTTGACGCGCTGTAAAATTGACAATTACTCATAGGTAATCCCAACTAATTACGGTTTTAAACACCAGCTTCTTATGACATTCGTTTTGTATTAACTCTTCTAAACATGATCGTAATAAATGATTATGATGAAACAAAACAAGCGCATAACTACAAAATGTTAAGGTGAAGGCGCCTGTCAAGCCCGCGAAATTCAAAATTTTCGAGTATTTTTATAGTTTATCCAAAATCTGAAAACATTTAAGACAACATTTTGAGATTTGCGAAAAACACAGTATGCAGTGCGTTTATTAATACATTTATTTTACTCTAAATATTATCACGGTGGATATGATACTAGTAAATCACTAAATATACAAAAATTGCCAGTTTTTCTGGATAGCTGTCGTTCTTGAAATGTTTTAGAGTAAGTTGGATATATTAATAATGCAAAATTTGTCTTTTATTATTGTCAGATTTTGAAAAATTTCTAAAAGAACTCAAAAAATTTGAACTTCGCGGGCTAGACGGGCGCTTTAGCCTTAAGAGTACCTATTGCGTGGCTACGGAAGGAACGTGGTATTATTTATGGTAAGGTCACCATTCAAAAATTGAAATACCCTTTATCTGTATCAAGGCCGTCGTGGTGGCATTTCTTTGAAATATTGCGCACGTGAGAATACCCCCGTATCAGTCGAATGGCTCGATTAAATATCAAGTAAAATGCAAGTGACAAAAAAAGGTGTATCTTACAATCGGTTATTTTTATACAATTATATCATAGAGTCCCTAATTGGTAACATTTTTTATATTCCGTATGTACTTAAATTGGAGTAAGTTGGTATTCAGTATGACAAATGCCATTTGAAATATAGGAAGTTAGCGAATAATTATTATAATAAACGGTCGTTCGCAATTAACTAATGGAGGTGTAATCACGGAAACCTAGTCTATTTTGTTTCTAAAACACGTGGTCGCTCAAGACGATAGAGATACGTTTTAAGTAAAGTTAATAGACTTATTTCGTGTAACAAGGTTAATGACTATTCTAGTTTAACCAAAAGTAGAATAAAAAAATAGACATAAGGCATGAAATTCCGCTATTCCGCCAATAAAGTCGTTATAAAAATTTTGCTGTTACATATTCCAATTAAAACATTCGATGGTCATCCTATCGGTCTATCATCAAAATTTAGATAGTTAGAAAAATATTGTGTCTGTGGAACTTTCAACAAATATATTGAGTGTTCACCAGTGTCTTCTACTATCTTTGTACATAATATAGATACAATACCGTTATATCAGAATTCTTCAGTCAAGGATTCACAGGAGGATTTCATTATTTTTTTACATCCCGTTCAAGGAACAAGCCATTTTAAAATAATAAAATCCCTGGCTTTTTTATTAAATTATTTGCGTATTCAATAAATGAAAGGCAAAATGAAACTATGCACAAAGTCAACGGACAGCCTTGAAACTGGCGTGTTCTAGTCTAGTGAAGGTTCGGAATGAAAACATTTCGATACAGCACACTGACGGACGAGTGCGGGCGTGTGGTGTGTGCACGCGTTAACCACTACCGGTTAACACACCCACTTCATGAACACGTAATAATTTTAAGGAGTAAGTAACAACATCATTGATTGACCGTTGTTGCGCATACTAATTAATATTAAAACATCGCGAACTATTGGATGTGGCTGTTTGATTACACAGATGATTACTGTAGTACATAAATAGATACTTTAGTGACCTCTTGACGCTTCGGGGAATTCACATTAATCACTGTCATATTATTTCTGGTGTCTGATCCTGCATATATTTTACTTATACATAATTCATTCAACGTGTTTCTTGGTTTCTTTCTGGCAGGAATATTGAAAGATCAGAAGAATCCCGCCCGTATCTTTAATAATCAAATATTTGTCCTTTATAAGCTGAGTGACTGCGCAAAAAGGTCAAAGTATGGCTACCGCATGTGCATAGTGAAGTTAATGACCGGGAATGATTTTTTGTAAATAAAGTTGATGATAAGACAGCTGGCAACAAATAATGGTGTAACGCTAGTTAAAATGCAACGCACTGCTTCAACATAACGGATCCCGCATCGGACGCGTTCTATGAACGATGTGATGGTACTATTTCACTAGTGAGGAAATTCGACTGAATATAAACCAAATGCTGTCAATGGAGAGTCAGGTTTTTGATATCTTAGCCAGCTACCAGGATGCAATGCAGTTGATTAATTTCTCACGTTTACTGACTTGTTACATACACAGTAGGTACTTCATTATTAGCTGGTAATTTCCCTCTCCCAGCTCATAATAATGTAACTTATAAAGAAACTACACGTGACAATGAATCTACAACTACGAGAACCAATATTAACCATAACCATAGTGTGGATCAGTTTGAAACCGACTTTTGAGATGTTCATTAAAAAATCCATAAATGTTGAAATAAAACTATTTTTCGGATTTAATTTAAATCCAAAACCAAGTGTACCATTGCAAGACCTCGAGACACTGTGAGCACTTTCTGCGTGGATCGGACCGCAAACAACAACTAAATATGAGGGTACCCAGTTACTAACTACAACATCAGGACGTCTAACACCTCAGTCCCCCCGTGACCATGGCTGCTGTAAAGCAACCGAAACGTCGGGAACATAAAGTTAATAAACGCGATAAAATCCGAAAAATAGTTTTATTTCAATGTGTAGTATTCGCGTAAATATAAGAAAACAATCCATAAATGGCTATAAACCGAGTATAAATTATTTAAGGAAATCATATTTATGTTAATTATTTTGAGATGGTGTTAAGTGATGCCAATTTTGACTTTCTAAAACACTGTTTTGAACGAACACCAGTTTCTCCTTTTGGTTACGTGGGATTGCCACCTTAACAGGATTTTCTAACTTTGGGACCTGGAAAAATGTTTTACAGTTGTAGTTTATCTACATACTTACTTAAAATATTGCAAATAAATTATAGTGTTTTATTTTTAACTTATCACATTGAGGCCCGTTGTTATATCGCAAAAGAGTGTTGGAATTGAGATACGGAACCATAGCGGATGTGTATTATTATCTATCAACACGTGCTAATATCACACCATTTGCACTGGTGTGATAATATTGCGGGTTGGACGTCTAGTCGCCATTTAAGAATAGATGGACAGTGAAAGTATTCTCCTAGACTTTATACGTTTATTGACATTTAATACAAATGTTAGCTAGTTATGTTCGTTAGAGATGTTATAGCAAAGGCTTATAAATTTAAACTTGATTATTGAGTCAGTTAGATCTATTCGATTTAGGGTTTGATTATCAGTTTGGATATCCACTTCACCACGGAGTATCTTTTTACTTTTAAATCATTCTGATGTACTTAATTTATAATCAAAGTGCAACATAAACCTAAAAACCTCAATACCTAGTCCAGAAAACAGTATTTTTTTACAATGATATTTTTTCTTGACTCTGCGACTTGTATTGTATAACAACACACCGGCTGACCCGCACTTCTTATTTACGTAACTCTAGATAAGTTGAGTATCGCAACGTTTATTTGACAACCACAAAGAGGTTGAACCAGAGACTTGGCAGTTCTCGCTTCGGATTGAACTGTTCTGAAGATGATTGTACATGAAAGAAAACATGCAGGATACAGGTATAGTCAGGAAGAGTATACACAGTTACATCATTCTGAGTTTTCTCTTCTAAACAACTTTCTCATACGCCTGTAAGTGTATCTTGACGCTTTCGTCCTTCATGGTGTAAGTAGAGTTACAGCGATTACAATAATTTACGGAACATATTTGTAACCTTAGCATAAACTAATATAATAGAAGCGTTGGAAATCTACGTACTTTTGAGCATACTTTTACAAATTACGTGACAATAATTTGTAATTTTACATTTTAAACAGAATTATAGAAAGTTATTTATCAGCAACACTGTCCTTAAATCTATCTACAGGGGTAAGCGAATAAGCAGTGCAATCACAAGATTGCATCACACAAGACACTATGTTTACTAAATACTCACTGTTGCAATAACAAATGACTCCGGATCATATCATGATGTAGATGTGGCACTTAATTTACAAGCAACAAGAGCTAAAATAAGTTGTAGCCATCGTTTATAAGACAAACGAAACAATAGTTAAAGGTAAAATTTACTCACAGATACGTGAGTCCTCCGATAAGCATGGCGCCTCTGGGTCCCGTGATGGTGATGATGGAGGGCGCCATCCAGTTGCATATCGCCAGGGTTGCGTAGATGATGGCCAGGGAAGTGTACCCATTGCCCGTGAACCCTGGATCATCTTTCGATATACTGTCTATGACAGTTTTCTGCAAACAAGCATCGAAGATAAATTATTATGTTGAAGAATTAAGATAAATATAAATAGACCAATAGCACAAGAGGTATTCGCGATGGACAAAATCATATAAAAATCCTGTATTTTTACCTATAAGTACCTACCTACTAATCATAATTTTAAAATGTCTGTCCATGTAAGTAGTATAATTTTGTTACGTGGAAATTTCTAGTTAACTTAGGACCATTTTCGTCTTTTTCACTTTCGCGTTATTCCTATAATATATTTGATAATAGTAACTTTCTCTGTACACATTGTAGATAGAAATGGAAGCAGTATTTTCTTATTCAAACACATTTCCAAATAGAAGTGACCTTTCAAAAATATATACCATTTTTAGACGCTCTAGCGATATTTCATAATATCTGTGTCGGATTTACACATTACTTAAGTTAGTTATAAATTCAAATAAGTTTGCCGCCATTTTGTCGCCGTTCGAACCCAAATTTGCCGCCCTCAAAGTGTGCCGCCTTAGTTTCAAGCCTAGTCAGCCTGCTGGTATCCACCACTGTCCAATTAATTAACATAACATATATTTCTAAATATACGTTTGACATAGATTTAGACTGGACCTTGGAACAGTTTCGCACAATCAAAAGATCAAGAACGAACGATCGGAGTTATTGACATTGTAAGTTATTTGTCGCACTCCTTTAAGCACAGATAAGTCTAATTAACGCTACATTGTATACTTGTGAATGACACGATTTGAACCCACTCCAATTCATTATTTTATCTTCATTATAAGTATTTATCATTTAAAAGATATACACAAAAAATATTTTCTCCTGTTTAATATTCGCACGTCACACACCATATCACATCGGAAATTGTATGGCCTTGCTGCAGCCAATAATACAACACTCCGATTTCGAAATCTATATACGTGGGATGTCCCCTAAAACAGAGCCTATAAAATTTTAAATTCGAAAATATTTTACGACAGGACCAATACATGCCAGTTGTAATATAAAACACCCAAATGTCGTCATATTTTGGAGGCGACAATCGATTACAAAATTACCCCTTTAAAGTGCCGATAACGCAAATGCAATAAACATAATATGGATCTGGACATACAAGGATATTGATAAATTGCCAAAACGTAACCAAATAAGGAGGGAATGGGAATTTGCGATTTATTTCGCAAAGGACAATGCCTACTTGATTGCACTTGCGTTTCGCATCTTCGCATGAAATTGTGGGTCACGGTCTGATTGTAGTAGGTATTTACTACATAGGCAAAGGATATATCGATAAATTTGATAATGGGTTAGGATCTGAAGGTGCTTACAAACAGTCTACAAAATTTAACTACGTTCAGCGGTCTCTTTTTAACAACTCGAAACCCTTCAATTTCTGAAGCTCCGTTATAATAATGTTATTGAAAGTGCGACAGGTTTTCACTACTCTCCAATTTAAATACCTAAAATGATCGCTAATATCTTGTCAACTGAACAAGTTAACTTAAGTACTGAGCGATTCTTATAACGGAGTTCCTTACCTTCTGTCTTGCATTTACCCGCCACGATTCCAATTTCTCTGTGAGTGGGTTTATGCACGACGTTTTTCTTTACCACAAACCATTTTATTTCAATGAATATAGATATTACTACGTAAAAAGAACACCGGTTTTATGTCGGAAAACTCATAATCTTTGCTTTTTCTCGGTACTACTACATAACGGCGGGAACGTGTAATGTTAGGTTACGACTTATGCTAATCTGTTTTCACCTGACTTCAAGGTAATGTGATATGTTCACATGATTAGGTAGCTTTCATCTACACATAAAATAACTCAAAGGTGACTGACTGACTGACTAACTGACTGACTGACATAGTGCACTATCAACGCACAGCCCAAACCACTGGACGGATCGGGCTGAAATTTGGCATGCAGGTAGATGTTATGACGTAGGCATTCGCTAAGAAAGGATTTCGATTAATTCTACCCCCAAGGGGATAAAATAGGGGATGAAAGTTTGTATGAAACTTTGTCAATTAAATTCCACGCGGACGAAGTCGCGGGCACTGCTAGTATAACATAAACATGTAATAGGCCTTCATTACGCGCCTACATTTCCGCGAACAAAGGTAAAGCTTATCATTCTATCATAATCTCGCATCTCTCTACCTCATCAGACTGAAACGCGACATGTCATTGAAAAAAATCCTTGATAAGTAAATATCTCCCCAGTAGATCTGTTTGACCTAAATTGAATACTAACAAATCCTTGAATTTATCGTATACAGACAAACAATGATAAATATCCACTCAAGATTCTATGTAGCGAGTGCGACCAAATAATTAACACTAGGCTCCGTATGGTTCCGTCGGCGTCGGGGTGACGGATAACCTCAGCAGATTAGACCACAATCAGCTAATGGCCAGTAAAAATGTTATGTCTGCCGCTAGTTATGTACGAGTACATACTCGTAGATACACCCATTTATTGTTAGCTTTGACGTAATTTGCTTCATTAAAGAAAATATCGCTATCGTTGAAACAATAACATCCACAACTTGATATCGTAGGTATTGCAACTTTCCCGTTACTCTTATATCGGGGATATTGTCCTCTTTGGAATACAATCGCTTGGTATGCTATAAATATAATACTTAATTAATTTTATTTCATTATTTCTTTCAATAAATCGGTCGCACTTGTCAAGCTCTGCTTTTTGAATGACGTCAGTATGTGGACATTGTGGACTCACAGATAACATCTATTTATGTTAGACTAGCTGGGCCCCGCGACTCCGTCCGCGTTCTATTGTAATTTTTCCTGAATTTTCTTTGCTATAAACCTCACGGAGCCCGAGACCTTTCCAACGAATGCAAAACCGTGGAAATCGGTTGGTGCGTTCTGGAGTTATAGCGTCAGGAAGGAAAACCCGACTTATTTTTATATAGTAGATTTATATTCCTTCGTATTATGGCGAGAGTTGACTTTCTCCGCTACATAATCTATTGAGTGCAGCAACCGGAGCAGTAATAACTAATTGATACTTAATCTGTAAATGATTTAACAATAGGCAACAATATAATGTAGGGCAGTATTCCACTTGGAGATCGTTCTTCGTCATTGATTACCATCGTAATAACTGCTTCGGTACTCGTTTTGTAGGTATAATATAACTATGTTAGAAAATAAGAGACGCTCACTAGCTGTGCAATATCCGTAACAAACTGTTTACGTAAGCCGCCGTACATTTGGTTGCATAATTTCAAAAGTATAGGCAGCAAGTCATTGTTTGGATGAGACGCGGACGTAGAACAAATGATACAGAATGCGTAACGTAAATACCATAAAACCAAACATATTTTACATCGACGCTAACGACTAGCGACTCCGAACGTAAACTCAAGATAGAGCTTTCTGTGCAAAGGCTATCAAAGAGGCGTGTTGGTCGCAGGTTTTAGGCTCGGATTCAGGACTGACGTCACATCGGGTATCAGCCTGATATCCTTGCCCCACTCTGACCCACAATTCTGGCTGCCAACTCCTTATCAAGGTGTTTCGTCTTAAAAACGAAAATAACAAAACAAATAATAACAAAACGAAATAATACCAACACGAGGTAAAAGTCAATGTCTAGTCTAGTCCAACGCGAATTTATTTTCCCTGAAATGGTAGGCAGCGGTGATGTTGTTCTCGATCCCCATATCGACGATATTAGACATAGAAACATTGGGGGCGAGGGTTTTTCTGGGCAAGCTTGCAGACTACAGGCTGTTACTTAAATTTTTCAAACAAAATCAATACAGGAATCGATCCTCAGACCTCATATGAAACTTAGACCGTGAAAAAGGTATCTTTTAAAAGTTATTTCTTACCCAATGGGTTATGAACTCCCATAAGGTACTTGCTCATCGGTATACACTATATTATCAGTATACTTTTATATGTACAATAAGTACAAGGAGATCGGCGTTCTATACTCACTTACACAATAACTGATCATTGCGAATCTCGGACAACGATCTCGAATCTCGATTGCGCAATAACAACATACAAGGTACCTTGCGGTCATAAAGTGGGTAAAGTCAAAGTGCCATTAACGCCAAAAATATCAATAACTTGTGCCCTTTCATTGCCAGAGTGAATCGTAAATATAATTAAATAATGCATTTTTTATCACTGACACCGTTTCTTGTGTAATAACAATGGATAAATAAGGTATTGCGTCCTGGACGCATCTCCTTACTAGAAGGTTGTTTGCAGTATTGCATACGATACTTAATTTATATTTATGGACTTAAAATGAATAATAATATGGGTGTCAAAATTTATTCACCTTTAAATAGGTGTCTACCTAATCAATTCAGACGGCATCAAGATTATTTATTTTTTCTTTTAACTGAATATAAGAACGAATTCGTGATCACTTGTAAAATACAACCAATCAGAATCTTTTACATCAAAGGTAAGAAGTTCTTCTACCACAGTAGAAGAGATTGCAGTATTAAAAGATTACAACTTCATTAATTAGGTCTATGAGCTTTTTTTGGTGAAATACTAGGAGTTTTAAGCTCCTTTTTAATTGTTGCAGTAAATTAATCTCTCGATATATCTGGAGAGCATTCTTTTACTGCAACAATCTAGTAATAGTAGTACAATAGTTGACACCACAATGATATCCCAAGCAATTTACATTCAACGGTTTCTTAAAGGCATTGTTCGCAAAATGACATCGATCGGCCTCCATTATATTGGATCATCTATACATACAAATAAATAAAATTGGAGTGTCTGTTTGCAATATCAAAATAACACCTTTTCACTAAATGCATATGAAAGTACATACGACACCTATAACAAAAACGCTATTTAAACATTTTTTGTCTGTCTGTCTGTCTGTCTGTCTGTCTGTCTGTCTGTCTGTCTGTCTGTGTGTTTGTTCCGGGTAATCTCCGAAACGGCTGGACCGATTTTGACGGGACTTTCACTGGCAGATAGCTGATGTTTTAAGGAGTAACTTAGGCTACTTTAATTATAGAAAAACAATTAGGGTGCCGCGTAAAAGAATAAAACCACATGAAATCAAAGAGTATATCCGAAACGGCTGGACCGATTTTGACGGGACTTTCACTGGTAGATAGCTGTTGTTATAAGAAGTAACTTAGGCTACTTTTATTTTCTAAAAGCAAAATTTAAAAATGGGTGCTGTCGCGCGGGCTCAGAACGCGGGAGCGGGCTTTTTTGTTAAGTTAAATACCACGCGGACGAAGTCGCGGGCTCAGCTAGTTTAACATAAAGATCACGGATGAGCTTAGACCATTCAACCAATTAGTTGAATGGTCTAAGCGGGTGAGTGATCTCCGTGTAACGCATACCATCGCCCACGTCAAGTTCACACTAGTTACATTGGTATTCAGAATCCGTTGTCGAGTTGTGATTCTTTTGTTTGTGCAACTTGCGAATCATCAACCTTTACATAGTAAACCTGTGGGTGCGTCGTATAAGCTTTCATTGTTTCAATGTTCCACTCAAAATAAAAGGCATATTTTATGACTATGTCCTTCGGGATTTCTCGCAGTTGTAATTTGAGTCTAATGCAACTAAACAATGTATAGGGACTATTGTACTGAACTAAGAAAAACGGGTGATTATGGGTTGATGTACTCATGCAAGACGGTACTATCAATGCTCACGATACTGACTAGTACCTATCCGAATAAAAACAACCGCTAAAAGCACCTGGGTCGTGGGATTAGCAAAAAATATTTTTTAAGCAATTTTGACGTTTAATCTATGGATTTAGAATAAACATCATGCTCAATTATCCATGTATAGATTACTGAGTTGTAACGTAAATGGATTCATCATATCTGCTTTCACGATCGCGATTGGAGCGTGTCCAATAAGCAATGAACTGATGGAATGCTGCTTTCGTGGAGACGCTACCAGTTGAACATTGGGTCATAAAAATTTGAAGGGACAAATCTGTAAGTAGGTCGGTATCTATCAATTACGCGAATTGTCTGGAATGAGGATAAGATTTGCGAAATACGACTGAAAGCGAGAATCGAGATTGTAACTCCCATCTCGGTCCGCCCAAACTTGCATCCTGGGTTTTTTGACCACATTTTATTACGATAGGGAAGCATCTCCATATAATGCCTTTTTAACCCTGCACGATGACCATAACCAATCTGACAAAAGTGAATTGATTAAGATGATGATTGCTTCTTAGTTACTTGAAAGGCAGACATGTCTTTTCGAGCTCATAAACGCACGTAAAAGGCAAACGTACACATTGTTGTGTGTATGTGCTTCTGACACTATGGTCTGACTGGTAGGAGGGATCTTGATATTTTGATCTATACAAATAAATAAAATGGGAGTGTCTGTTTGTAATATCAAAATAACACCTTTTCACTTAATGCATATGAAAGTACATACGACACCTATAACAAAAACGCGATTAAAAATTTTTTTGTCTGTCTGTCTGTCTGTCTGTGTGTTTGTTCCGGGTAATCTCCGAAACGGCTGGACCGATTTTGACGGGACTTTCACTGGCAGATAGCTGATGTTTTAAGGAGTAACTTAGGCTACTTTAATTTTAGAAAAACAATTAGGGTTCCGCGTAAAACAATAAAAACACATAAAATCAAAGAGTATCTCCGAAACGGCTGGACCGATTTTGACGGGACTTTCACTGGTAGATAGCTGTTGTTATAAGCAGTAACTTAGGCTACCTTTATTTTAGAAAAACAAAATTTTAAAAAATGGGTCCTGTCGCGCGGGCTCAGAACGCGGGAGCGGGCTTTTTTGTTAAGTTAAATTCCACGCGGACGAAGTCGCGGGCTCAGCTAGTTATATCTATAAAAAGGTCGCTTGAGGCAATCCCCTATGCCTGATATAGATAGGTACTCTTCTCTCGCCGGGGCGTCGCGGTGCATGCTAAAGCGATCCCGTGGCGTCCCGCTGATGGCGGAGAAGGTGGTACACCATTGGTTTTAATGGGTATACCAGGCGCCTTCGTGGTGCGGGGACTACTACATACCCCTTCCGCCTCCCCCGAGACGGAAGAAGACCCATAAAGGGGCCAACGAAAAAAAAGGTACCCTACTCTCATCACTTAGATTATTGTAATAGACATATATGGAACTTAGAGAGAGAAAAGTGCAACTGTTTGGTAAGGTAAGGAGTATTTGTGGAGAACCCTTACTTATATTTAGATAAATAAATCAATCTTATCTTTAAGGCGTCAAAATAGCCTAGTGGTTAGAGGCCGCCCTCATAGCCTAGAGATTCCGGGTTCGATCCCCATCCTGGCCATTACACTATTGACGTGAGCCCACACCTAATACAAGCATTAGCCTAGTTGGAGGGGCTTAAGGGAAACTAGTAATATGATACACACACGATAGTAACCATTTTTTGTAAAAAAAAAAACCTTAATTATTTGTTGCTGGAAGAGTAAGTCTCAAAACAATCTAGAGTCTGGGGGTGTTTAAGAAATGTAATTGTTATGTAATTCTAGTACAAAATGTCACCAGAGCATACATGCTAGCTAAGCCATGGACATACTAACTAAGGGAACTAAGAGGATTCCCATAGGTGAAACCCATACCAATTGTGAAATTGACACAATATAAGTGTTACATTCAGTAACTTTGTATTATAACTTCAGTGATTTATATCTCAATTGAAATATGTATTTAATTTGACAACAACAAGGCATTGAAATATAAAACTGAAGGCCACAATGTGGCATTTTTGTGATAACATATGAAATGTGTTCCTTTCTATTATAGTGGTACTTACAACAAGTGTTTAGTAGTTGTTGCAATAAGTAGTAATTTCATCAGAATTGATGTAAATTGCAATAGTAAAGTATTTCCTATTATTATTCACTAGCAACCTACCCTGGCTTTACATGGCTTGTCATTATGATTTGTAAATTTAATTAGAATCTATTAATTGTAGTTATACACATTTTATAAGAAAATAATTGTGAAATCACATTAAACTCCATGGCATACTTTAGATAAGACTAAGCAGACAGACAGACAGATGCAGATAGCAGCTTTACTTTTTATATAATTTAGAAATTACTTGGATGATACAACTGATAATAAACCTAATTGTTCATATATTTTTCTCAAGATTAATTTATTTTAATTATAAGTAATATTAATATTATGACTTATTAAACACCTAGGTAGCTATATAATTACTTAGATAAAAGATGTGTATAATCTACAGGTACAACAAATATAATTTTAAAAATCAGTTTAAAAATAAAATTTACTAACTAAAATTATTAAGTAACTAGCTGTGCCCCGCGACTTCATTCGCGTAGCATTGGATTATTGGGTTAAAAAGTATCCTATATGTTAATCCCGGTAATAATCTATCTGTGTTCCAAATTTCATCCAAATCCGTTCAGTAGTTTTTGCGTGAAGGAGTAACAAACATACATACATACATACATTCATACATACATACATACATACATACATCCACACTCACAAACTTTCGCATTTATAATATTAGTAGGATACTTGTTAGTTATCACCTTTGAAGCACATGGGTTTACTTACTAGAAAGTAAATATAAAACTGATCCCTACCTATAGTAGAATAAAGAAAAATAACATTAAAAGTAGGTAAATAAGTACGTAAATATTTTGTGGACTTACCTCTATGTTTCCCATAGTTTGAAATGCAGTGAAAACAAACATAAACCCAAATCCAAGTATAATAACGTTTAAAAATTTGCGATTCATTTTTAACTATTTTTATAGAACCCGAAACATAAAAAAATACAAATCTTACGATGAAAAGATACGCTACATAAGCGTCGAATATTCGAAAGGGAACTGCAGTGTTTACGTTCTTTTGCAATGTAAATACATTCAACTCTCCGAGCTCCCTCCACCGACAAAACTAAGCGAGCACCACGAGCAACAAAAGCAAATAAATTTATTTATTTTCTTACATGTAAATAAATACAAGCCACGCACGAAACTGGTTCTATCTGATGTCTGTCAATTGTCATTTAAATGTGACATTTATGACACCTCTGATTACTTTAAATCGCTTTTTGTGCATTCAGCCAGTATCAGGTACTATTTGTATGTATGTTATCTATGTAATTGTCATAATGGCAGCTTCCTTACTCATTGCTACGTTTTGTTTTTGGTTCAATACTTTGATATTCTCCGTTTAGTTGCTGACTAAGAGAGGGCATACAATCAAAAGTTTCATATTTTGTGTCTGTGGACTGGATATTTTATTTTTCTGATTCATCAAGTTTATTTTATTGCTGAGTCTTTAGACGACAAACTTAAATAAATAAGTGTATTCTAGTGTTATAATATAAATAAATAATGGAAATGTAGTGCCTTATTGGATATTGTGCATAGCGAGTTTTCGTAAAATTACTGTGTATCATTCTTTGATGAGGATGATCTCATTGACGTTCTGACATTACGGTCGTTTTAGCAAAATCTTGGTTGTTTTATTATTTTTCTATTGGGTCCAATGACCTTGTAGCTTATAAATAATTTCATATAAATTGATTAGTGAAAATGAAGAAACAGTTTTATAGGGTTAAGCAACTCGCCGACCAAACATTTTCAAGGTATGCCAAGTACTTTATCTCACTATCAGATAACAATCCCAACTCTTTGCGGATTTAGCCCGTAGTTTGGTATTGTAATCTATTTGCGTGTATCGGTTACCGTAGTATCGATGTAACTATTCAAAAGTAACAATGTAATATATTTTAATAATTTCTAAAAGCTCAATGTGCCCAAATTGAAGTTTAGTTTTTTTTTATTTATCGTTATATTTTCATTTATCAGGTCAGGGAAACCAGAGGGGTTGTCAGATGAGTTACAATTAGCTGACAGAAAAGTGGAACACTTCCGCAATGCCTTACAAGTGCTCAGCAAGAGGCTGTCAACAGGAGCCGGCAGCACACAGGGCCAGGACCCAGCTGCAAGAGAGAAAAGACTAAAGAAACTGCCCGAGTACATGCTGGGACTGTCTATGTGTGAAGCTAGCAACTTTGACGATGATGATAGCATTTTAAAATACATTTTATTTGAATGTGGTGAGTGTTTAACAATACCCTTTTAAGGAAATTCTAGTTGTCATCATATTTAAACATTATTGTTTTTGTTGTTAAGGTAAAACTGAAAAGTTCCTCGCAAATGAAATTGCTGAACATGAGTTGAAGGTGGAACAGTTAGTATGTTCACCGTTGACATTGATTAGTGAAACGGACCTCCCAGCTATTATGAAAGCAAAGAAACATCTGAACAGGCTCATGAGTGAGAAGGATTCAGCAGCCAGTCGATACAGTGTGAGTGATCTTATCATAATCTCGCACTATCTTATCAATGTTCTATATCCAAACCATTGAATTTAAGATCACATCTTTGTGTTGTGACACAAATAATCCTATTTGTGAAGACATGGGATTACATAAAATAAAATGTGTACTGTGTGTACTAGATTTCTATTGATTTACATAAAGTATAGGAGTACTAGAATATAATAGAATGTATTTATTTGTACTATAAAATTTGAATAACTGATTTTACTTATATGGTAATGTGACGCCTACCGATGTGCTTCCTACATTATTTATGTGATCATTGACAGCATTTGGAGCGTCAGAAAGAGGAGAATCCAACAAAGTTGAATGCTGCCCGGGAGGAGTTGGAGGATGTGTCGATACGTGTGGAGGCGGCGCGGGACGCTCTCGCCGCGGACATGTTCGCGCTCGTCGCCAAAGAGGCCCAGCTGGCGCACACTCTCCTTCAGTACATTAAACTACAGAGGGCGTATCATGAGTCTGCATTGCATTCTCTGTCTGACACTGTGCCGGAGTTGGAAAGATTTATCAGTAAGTATGATCTTCTGATGAAGACTACCGCCCAAAATTATAATCTATCTCATATCCAGGATTAAAATCAATCTTTGATTGCTGCATATCATATGATCAGTCTCCTACCAGAATACAATGTACCCAAATGCTGCTTATTGGAAGCTTCACCCAAAAAATGGATTGTTGTAACATCAGTCCAAGTGCTTAATATTCTTTGTATTCCTACTTAATTTAAATTCTAATTAAAATTTTGGTTCAGAAAAGATATAAGATGGTTGTGCCACACATTTTTTCTAAACAATAATAAAATTATCAGTTTTGTTGTTTCTCAATAAATAGAAACTATAATTATGGTTGTTTGTTTCTTGATTATTGTGTGTATTGTACTAATAAGGGACACATAATTAACTTCTAATACATTTTATATAGGATTGGAATGTTTCTTCGTGAACTGACCTAACAATTAATTTAGCCTTATTTCTTTTCTAATGTGGAATACAGTTAAAACATGGATATGGGTAGACAAGTTTTTGTTCATAGATAACGTCATGACTGAATAAAATATTGTCAATATTAATGATGTATTATATCTATTGGATTAACATACAATGACTGCTACATAGAGACACTCGCTGATGACGGTCAAATGAAAAGGAAAATATTTGTATTATCCTGACCATGTTGTGTCATGAAATGTTGTTATTGCTGATAATGACATGATTATTTTATATATAGACTGTAACAGGATAGGTAATATATAATATACATTATTTAGAATTAAAACAATTCAAATCAGAAACAGATGACAGTTTACTTGGCCAATTCGACTTTGGTGCATTATTATTTAATTATAATATAATTATTGTGTTAGCTAATCTGCTATTGTTTAACTCTCGCACACACAAAATACCTCTGCCTAACTCTTCAAATAACAACTCCATGAGGATCAAGTGATGCAGGGCCAAATACCTAGTTACCATCTGTTCATCTTGCAATCGATCTTACAAATCGCACTATCCATAGGAAAAAACAGATTCTAGAGTCTTAACAATAATTATTACCATTTTAAAACCTAAAATATTAAATACATTTTAAAATATTTGGTAACAATGCATAGTTAGCTGAAATGCAAAATTATAGCTGTAGGAGTTTCAGATTATCTTACTATTATTATTTACTTTATTTATTCACCCTTTAACATAGAAGGACATTACAGATAACTAGCATAATAATCATTAGTTACTAAGTACTAATCTCTGAGCACTCCCTAATCAACTGTAGTCATTATTATTAATTAACTGTTACTCTTTGTTTACAAAAACGTACATGATCAATTTGGGGTTCACATTTTTGTTGTCCATATCTCGTTATATTTAATTAACTTAACTTAGCTTTAACTTGGGTTGAAGGGCCTTTTATTAATGGCTTAAAACAATTATTTTCTTTCTTGTAGTAGTTGAGTCGGCACAATGGAACCGTTGAGCTGCACCTGCATTGTAAACAAATAATGTTATCAACTGTTTTATTGTTATCTTCGTAGCTTTACAAAGGCAAATAATATAATAGAATTTAGATGTATACAATTGTATATTAATAAAAAACCTTCATCAAATCAGTAAAAAATCGTTATGGGATAAGCTGTAGTAAACCCCTTAACATAAGTATTAAATTTTCTGAGTGTTAGTAACATCAAAGAATGTGTATTCGCCAGTATCAATATTTAACTTGAGTTTTGCAAAGACATCGATTAAACAAACAAAATTTATTACTTCCTACTAATATTATAAATGCGAAAGTTTGTGAGTGTGGATGTTTGTTACTCTTTCAGGCAAAAACTACTAAACGGATTTGGATGAAATTTGGAACACAGATAGTTTATAACCGGGATTAACACATAGGACTTTTTATCCCGTTATTCCCGATTTTTTTGTTAAGTTAAATACTACGCGGACGAAGTCGCGGGCATAAACTAGTACCTCATAAAGTTCTTACAAAAGGCACTTTGTGTACCTATAAACCTGGTGGTTTAACCTGTTTGTGTATAAACCAAAACTGTTATAACAAAATAATAATTAAACTTACCTATTTAATACAGGGATCCGAGTACGAAGTATTTCCCATAGTGTAACACTCACCTAAGCATATGCGGTCCCTCCCATTCACATGACAGATGATTTCATAAATATAAATGACCGAACACCATGCTTTCTCGATGACGATGCGATTACGATAGGTCTTCCAGCTCAGCACGCAATTATCCCGAAATATATCACGTGTTGAATGCTGTTACAGACGACAGCTCAGTGAAGCCGGTGTTCGGGTACCCGCTGCCGGAGCACCTGCGGGTGTCGGGCCGCACCATCGCCTTCCCCATCGAGCTGTGCGTGTGCATACTGCACGAGCTGGCGCTCAATGAGGAAGGCTTGTTCAGAATAGCCGGTGGTACGTATCAGGAAAATATTGTCGATATTCAAACTAATATTAGGTATTTTGTCGCTCGGTATGAGGAAGGTATATTAAAATACAATAATGTAATAATTGAACCATTGTGAATAAATAAATATAGCTAAACTAACACACCGAATATATGGTCCCAAACTAAGCAACGCATGTACTAAGGGTACCGTACAATGGACGGGGGCTAGGACGCTTTTATATCGTACTAGCTGTGCCCGCGACTTCGTCCGCGTGGAATTTAACTTAACAATCATCCCCTATATTATCCTCTTGGGGGTAGAATTATTCAAAATCCTTTCTTAGCGGATGCCTACGTCATAACATCTACCTGCATGCCAAATTTCAGCCCGATCCGTCCAGTGGTTTGGGCTGTGCATTGTAGATCACTATGTCAGTCAGTCAGTCAGTCAGCCTTTGAGTTATATATATTTAGATTAGACCGGGGGCATTTCTGATGATACCCATACCTTACCAACTATCAAAGGGTGCTTAGTCCTTGGATAATTCACCAAAACTCTATTTGCATTTCCCCTGTTACATTAGGATCATGGACCAAGTATAGGTGCACTGCTTACACCTTCAGAGGCAACAAGCGTGATGGTTTAGCAATTATTTCAGTATTTATGTTACTAATACTGTTTGAATAAAATACTCTGGATATTATATCAGAAGGTTTTGGATGCCCATTATCAGTACATGTTACGTGGGAATCCATTGTCGGTTTGTGATAAAAAAGTGATTACAGGATGTAGTCACTTATATGGTTGACTAAACTGCTAAAAATCAACTCTGTAGTAATCCAAGGAGAGTAGGATGGTATAGGTCATTTTGAAGCAAAATGTAGGTGGTGGTGTAACTGATGCAAAAAATGAGTTCAGTTAAAAGATTCTAAAAAGTCCGTAATCTATACTTCTATACTAATATTAAAAAGAGGAAATATTTGATTGTTTGTTTGTTTGCATTGAATAGACTCGGAAACTACTGAACCGATTTGAAAAAATATTTCACTGTTGGGAAGCTACACTATCACCGGTTGACATATGCTTAATTTATATTTAAAAAAATAGGGATCCTTACTAAAAACTCCAATGATGTAATATGTAATACAATATTATTAAATACCCGTGCGAAGCCGGGAAGGGCTGCTAGTTCATTATATTTTCTAGCACAACATATCTAAATAGTATTTTATTACTACCGTAACAATTTTGCACATTCTCACTAGTGCGTGACGAATATCATTACGCTATTCTTTGATCCCGTAATGCGATATTAAAATAACCCATTCATACGTAACACGTGACCGTCATACGTGAATAATTCACATTAAACTGTGCCATGTCGTTATGTTCGCAACAGCGGTAATTTTCACGCCTACATTCGTTGCGTTCGATTGTTTCAGCCTCGTCCAAAGTGCGCAGAATGAAGCTGTCTTTAGACGCGGGTCTCTTCTCGGTGCCGCTGCAGGGGGACTACAAGGACATGCACGTGGTCGCCTCAGTGCTGAAGTGCTATTTGAGAGAGCTGCCCGAGCCTCTGCTTACGTATCGACTCTACGAAAATTTCATGGTTGCATCCCGGCAACCATCCGAGCAAGCCCGGCTAAACTCGCTCTGGGAAGCCATTCATCTACTACCCGAAGCTAACTTCCAAAATCTCAGATACCTCATCAAGTTTTTGTCTGCTTTGACGCAAAACCAAAGTACGAACAAAATGACTCCCTCGAATCTAGCCATCGTCATCGCTCCGAACCTCCTGTGGGCGGTCGACGAGAGCACATTCGACATGAACATCACCACCGCCGTCAATTGCGTGGTGGAGTTACTCATCAAGCACGCCGACTGGTTCTTCAAGGACGACATCAGTTTCTTCACCTCCTTCACCAAAGAGGATCTGCTTCCCGATCACTACGAGTACGGTTTCTCATCCAATTTCATGCATGGCTACAACCAAACGGCCGCACTCGCGCATGAGCCGGCCAACGGCGACTACAGCGGCATGACCAAGTCCTTGTTCGACTACAACCACCAGAGGGTGAGCGCGGACGGGGCGGGCCGGCACTCGCGCAGCAACAGCCATGACACCAGCCTCATACTGCTGGAGAACGACATGAAGAAGGCGCAGTCGAACAGCTCGCTGTCCGACCAATCTAGTCCCCCACACGGCAGCCCGAAGCCGATAATGAGGCGGAAAAATAAGCCCCTGGCCCCGGTCCCGCCGAACTTCACCCCCGACAAAAACAAGAAAGCGGACCCGCAGCCGCCGAACCCCTCGAAAGAACAACCGGTCGTCTCGAAGGATCAACCGGCCGTCGCGAAGGATCAACCGGTTGTCTCGAAGGATCCACCGGTCGTCTCGAAAGATCAACCGGACGCTGCGGGCGCAAAAGCGGATATCGACAAACCGGCGAAACCCCCCCGGCCGGTGATATCCGACACCGGCAAAGTGATCACCGGCGTGCAGACGATCAACCGGTCCACCTACAGGCAGAGCAAGGCGATGAAGGAGGAGGCCTCGCGAGGCAGCCGCGAGCACCTCGCCGACGCGCGGCGCCAGAGCCTCGAGCTCGACAAGGACAAGTTCGAAGTGCCGCGCGCGCCCGACGCGCGCGACGTCACGATCGTCGTGCGCAGCGTCACCGCGCAGACCGGCGTCGTGGGCCGCATGAAGGTGGTCGGGGACGCGCTCGGCGGGCCCGCGTCCCTCGGCGCCGAGCGGCCGGCCGCGCGCCAGCCCACGCCCGCCAAGCCCGCGCAGCCGCCGCCGCGCCCCGTGGCCGCGCCGCGCACGCTGCTGCCGGCGCCCGACGCGCCCGACGCCGACGTGCAGCTGCGCCACAAGCCCGCCGTGCCCGAGCGGCCCGCCACGCTGCGCCCGCAGAGCTTCCGCGGCGCGCGCGCCTCGCTCGGCGACGACGCGCTCGCGCCCACCGTGCTGGAGCGCACGCACGTCTACACCGTGGACAAGCAGCACCCGACCGTCATCCAGGTGGGCGGCGCCGCCCCCGCCCCCGCCCCCGCGCCCGCCCCCGCCGCCGAGCGCGAGCTGGAGGACGAGGAGGCGCCGCGCGCCACCGTGCAGCGCACGCACAGCTCGGGCGGGCGCGACGCCGAGCCGGGCTCGCCGCGCGCGCTGTGCGGCGCCAGCCGGCAGCTGTCGCAGTCGGAGGGCGACATCGCGGAGTCGCCGGCGCCGCGGCCGCAGAGTGCGCGGCCGCCGCGCCCGCTGGTGCCGGCGCCGCCGCCGCCGGTGGCCGCGCCGACGCCGCCCGCGCCCGCGAGCCCGCCCGCCCAGCAGCCCGCGCCCGCCCAGCAGCCCGCGCCCGCCCAGCAGTCCGCGCCCGCCCAGCCGCCGCAGCACGAGAGCACTAATCTTTAGCCGCCCGTGCCCATGCCGAGAAAAAGACGGCGCTAGTCCGCGTGAAGCGTGTCGCCCGAAGTCTGCGGCCGCGATCGTGATTCGACGATGTCGAAATTAGACTGACGAGTTCGATCCCCTCAACCGGGGTAGCCTCTGCGATCGCGCGGTGGAGAGTATTGGAGAAATATTTTTTCTATGCATCAAAACGAGTATTATGTATTTATTTTTCTAAGTTGTAGCACTATCTTTAAGATTTACTAGGTCACGTGATAACTCCATTTTAACGTTGTGCATCCCGCTTAGCAATCGATACGTACGTGCGACGACCGGCCGTGACTATCGATCCCGGAATTTCCAAAAAGACATATCGGTTCGGTCGTCGGTGTAGCTTTTATATGCAGCCTATGATTACGTGGAACGTTGTAATTGAGTTCGTGCTATGAGTGAACGTGGCGATTGTTCGTTGTGATATTAGGAAGGATGGTTGTCCTTGATCACGGCTCCCGGCGGGCGCCGACACGACGCGGCCCCGGGACTATGCACAAATGTTATTGTAACAGCCATATTTTTATGATATTTATGACTTGTCAATGCATTAGGTATAAACGACGCGACGCTGTTTCATTGACTTATTAATTTAGCTGTAAGTATGTTATGTAGTGTTTACAATCTTTTATGTGATATGCATTTTATTATTATACTACAAGTATACAGCTTCTGTTGTAAGTATTATCAAAATAAAATAGCCCATACATTATACTTTATTAGCGAGTTTTCTTTTCTAAATTCATTTATTTCCATCCACATACCATCACACATAAACAAAGAATAGGAACTAAAATAAATTTTAATGTTATTAACGTAAACATTTATTACTATGTCTGCCATTTCACAATATAATAATTACGTTTGCCTACTCTCAGTAAAGATATAAGATTAGGCAGTATGTGCGCCGACTCTGTTATCACTTCGTCGATCTTCTTGATTTTCTGGTGGTTTATATAAAACCCGCCGGCTTGTATTATTCTGATGGCGTCGTCTGGAAAAAAATAAACATACAGTACAAATCTAACATGCGCATCTTGACGACCGCTTGGTGCAGTGGTTCGAGCGTAGACCGCGGGTTCAATTCCCGCCGGGGCAAATTTCGGAATGTGCTCTGGTTTGGGTGTCACTGGGATCGCCCCCCGTCCATTGTACGGTGCAAGTGTTGCTTAGTTTGGGACCAATAGTTGGCGTGTCAGTCTGGCGATATTTATTATTTCTTGTATTCACTGTAATTAAATGTAAAGTTACCATTATTGTTTATAAGTTCTATTGATAGAAGATTTTGGCAAGATCCCTTACTTTCAGTTGGGAAGCATTTCGCTTTGAGCCCAAGCTCAAGCACGGTAAGTCCGGGCGCCAGCAGCAGCGTGGCCACGGGCGCGCCCTCGAAGACCAGCTCCAGCTCGGTACTGCTCAGCGTCATGAGCGACTTCACGTCCTTGCTGAATATCGCCTCGGTTGCTTTTAACGCGCGCGCGAGACCTTCCTCTGGTAGAAACATAACAAAGTTCAATGGATTTCTAATTTTGAAATTAATAATGCTATCTGTAGCTACTAGTTTCAAGACCGCTATACAGCTATGATAAAGCAGTGATAGCCGATTGGTTAAGCACGCGTCTTGCGGGCACCAGGTCCTGGGCTCAAACCCTGGCTCCACCTCTAGGTTTCTCAAAATCTATGTGCGAATCATAATTTCTATATGATTATCACTTGCGTACGGTGAAGGAAAACATCGTGAGGAAACCTGACTGTCTTAGAAAATCTAACCAATTTTCGAAATTCATGTGTTTATTCCGCCAACCTGCACTGGGCCAATTGGTGGATTACGGCCTTATTACCCTTCGTTGTAAGGGGAGGCCAGTGCCCAGGAGTGGTACATCAAAAGGGCTGAATTATATGCAGCTATGTATTTCGCATAGGTTTAAAGAAGCAGGTTAACTACGAGTTTGATAACTATGCCTGGTAAATTTAAAAATAGTCACAGTTAATTTTTACACTCTCAAACTAATTTGAGTATGTTTACTACTCACTGCCATGGACCAGTGTTGTGAGCTGCTCAGCCAGACAATTCTGTGGATACCTCTGTTCTGGATGCTGTTTGTGTTTGAACATTATATCTTTTATCTCTCCTAAACTGTAGAACGAAAACAATTTCAGTAGTTTCTCCACCTCTGTGTCTTTTGTCCTCACAAAGAATTGGTATAAACTGAATGGGCTTGTTTTCTGTGGATCCAGCCATATGGCGTTTCCTGCTGACTTGCCGAATTTATCACCCTCTTCTGTAGTTACTATAGGCAGTGTTAAGCCTGATAAAGAAACATTTTATTTTAATTACAATCTCTATGAACCAGATACTTAAAAAAAAATGAAAATTTAGAAAACCCCTGATGCGACAACCATTTAAGCTACAAATGAGCTGATAATTTTCAAACGGCTGAGCCGATTTTCATGAAACATAGCTAAGAACACTTTCGATCAAAATACCTATCTAACAAAAAAAACAAAATTGTAATCGGATCATCCGCTTTGGCACTACAATGCCACAGACAGACACACAGATACACAAATACACATGTTAAACTTATAACACCCCTATTTTTTTTGTTGGGGATTAAAAAGGAGTAGCCTAACAAATGTGTTGGTGTCTTGTACAGATACACAAACACAATGTCGTAATCCCATAGGATGTATCAGTTAACTGTGTCCTCGTGTCTCACACTGTAAAGATCTAGAATGTTATAATATTGTTAACTACACACCATAAACGTTTTCCTTCACAGTTCTGCTTATTAACTCATGTCCAGCACTTATATTGCCCATCTGATCACTTCCACCGATCTAAAACGGAAGTAAAATTGTTAGGATTCATAAATAGTGTCATATATTTAAATCATTATTCAGTGCATTACCTGAAACCTACAATTATATTCCTTCAGCAAGTGCAGCCAGTCATAAGATTGGAATATCTGGTATGCAAACTCAGTGAAACTCATTCCAACTTCGGAATTTATCCTAGTTTGTACACTCTGTTTCAGCAGCATGGTGCCCATCCTGAAATTTCTTCCAATTTCACTTACAAACTGTATGGCATCCACATTTCTGTACCATGTTTCGTTGTTGACTATTCTGAAAAAATCATGCAAACATTGCTTTTATATACCTACCTACATATACAAAGAAATAATGGAAGTGTCTGTTTTTAATGTCAAAATAACGCCTTTTTCTAATATATGAAAGTGCAATAATAATTTTTTTTTTTGCCATTCTGTTTGTTCTGGCTAACCTCTGTAACGGCTGGACTGATTTTGACGGGGCTTTCACTAGCAGATAGCTAATGTTATGAGGGGTAACTTGGGCTACCTTTATTCTATCGAAATACAACGCGCGACGAACCACGGGCATCAGCTGATTAAAAAATAAAAACTTACTAGTTATAACATTAGCTCTTCTAACTAAACGAAATGCTTGTGCTAGGTCAAACATTATCTTCCATTATACTTACTTCACAGGCTTGAGTTTGCTTTCGTCCTCTGTCCAGATATATTTCTTGTGGTTGTCAAACACTGCCTCAATATTATTCTTTATGCAGCTAATGTTTTCTTGTATAACTTCATTCTGTAGTGCAACACGATCTGTGCTTCTTCCACTTGGATCACCAATAAATCCAGTGGCTCCACCTAACTGCAAATATAGTAGGAAATTATAAACACAATTATCTACCCCTGAAGTTCAAAATAAGTTGGAGCTTTAAACCTGATCCTCTTAAACATAAAATTAATGTTTTGAGTTAAATCTTAAATAAATAAACTGCAGCCTATTTTCTTAACATAGTTTCATATGGATGTGTAATCACAGTCCTGGTAATAACTATTGTCAGGTCTGATACACAGAAGCAACTACTTAATATTAATTTTAGTTTTTCCCCAACTTTATCAAAATTATTTGTTAGGTGCTTATCAAAATAGGGGCCAGAAAATAATTAAGAAAAAAGTTTAAAACACATTACCAGTGCAACAACATCATGTCCACCTCTTTGCCAATGTAATAGGTTTATGATAACAAGGAGATTTCCCACATGCAGACTGTTTGCGGTGGGATCAAACCCAGCGTACACACACTGTGGTGATTTATTCAATAAGTTTAATATTTCTGAACTGAAAAACGAATTACATTTGTATAAATAAAACATAGTTCATCTAAATTTGTAGAAAATATTGTTATTTTATTATGATATTAAAATAAAATACAATTTACCCTGCAGTACTAGGAAACATATCTTGATACATTCCTCTTTCACTAAGCTTTAGTATATTTCTACTAGCGTAAGAACGTTTGAAGGTTTGTGTCCAATAAAGCTTAGGAACATGAATTATTTTCTGTATTATTTTCATTTTTAATTTATTTTTAACTACTTTGTAACTTAACCTCAAATACGAACTACCTATCTAAATGAACAGATTCACTATTTTTATTGAACAAACATAGCCGGTATAATATAATCTTATTGCATGAATTTATTACATAATACAAAATATTATCGAATAGGCTCAAAACAATTCTCGAGAATTAATAACTTGTTATAGGTTAGAAAATTTATTTGACATCTTTTACTTTCTCATAAAAATAGGTAAGTAAAAAAGAGACAAATATTAATTACAATGCTAAAAATGTTTACCCAGTATACCACTAGGCAATGGAACACGCTTATGATTGACGTTATATTATTCGTTTAGAAATACAGGCTGCACCTGAGGCTTTGTTTGATAGATTCCGAACGTAAAAAATATATATCGGGGGAAGCTTCTCTGGGGTAAGAAGACAGACCGCCCCATCAAGAACCGTAGAAAATACCTAAGACTGAACTACAGGTGTAACTAGTTTTAAATCAGCAAAAAAAACAAATAAGTAATATGCAGCAAAATTATATTTATTTTTATTGGTGACTACACCTACCTACATTATGTTAATTAATACACATTCAATGGTGTTCATCTAAACTCTATAATTAGTTTGTATTGCTATAAATTTAACATTCAATGCATAAACATACCCAGTTACCGGTATTATGAACAAGTAAACCACATAATATTAAGAAATAAAATCTTGTCTTTATGCTCCATTAGAGATACGGTAACAGTTTACATACAAATAAATAAAATAGAATTTTCGGGATAGACAAAAATAGCGACAATATGTTTAATAACTGGATATGCTTTTGTATACATACATCGATTTCTTATCAATTGCTATTCACATAAGCTTTGGATATTTATTAATATAGTTAAGAAAAATATAGATTCATATTGCAACATTCTATTCTTTCCGTATAACACGCCAGAAACAACACATTTTGCTTTGTCTATACCTAGAACGCCATTACGAAATACTGAGGTTTGCTTATACACAGATCTCTTTCAACACTTTGAACTTTTTTAGAACGAAACAATTTCAGTCTGTGCTCCAATTTAAAAGCGATTTAACAAAAATGGAGATAAATACATAACCATTTGTGAAGGATAAAAAAAAACATGTAATAAGAATGCAACATAATACCAAGACTCGAAAACTAAGTATAAGAAAATACTATAAGGAACAATACTAGAGTAACATTATTTATACCACTAGAGACATAAACCTGTAATTCACACAACATTAAACTCAAAATAAGAGACAAATTGAATTTGTACACTTACAATGAAGCAAACATTGGAAACTAGCTAAAGTAAATGATCAGCAACTTAAATTAAGGAATAATAATACAATACAGGGAATTATAATAACGATTCCCACGACTTTTATAACCACGGATTTAAAACTTTAATGACATATTTTATACAATGCTTCTTTGAATTTACGCTTCTTATTAATTTAAATGGTCATAGTACAATATGGGTACAAAATTGTAACAAACATTTGACTTCTAAATTGATATTGTTTTCTTATATTTACGCGAATACTACACATTGAAATAAAACTATTTTTCGGATATTATCGCGATTTTTTTCAATAGGGAAGATGGCTGGGTGCTACCACCAACTTGGGATCCAGTAATTAATATAATTAAATCCAAAACCAAGTGTACCATTGCAAGACCTCGAGACACTGTGAGCACTTTCTGCGTGGATCGGACCGCAAACAACAACTAAATATGAGGGTACCCAGTTACTAACTATGACATCAGGACGTCTAACACCTGTCCCCCCGTGACCATGGCTGCTGTAAAGCAACCGAAACGTCGGGAACATAAATTTAATAAACGCGATAAAATCCGAAAAATAGTTTTATTTTAATTCTAAATTGATATTTGATTATAAAAGTCGAATAGGAGTTATAATACTTATTTACTTATACTTAAAAATAAAAACTTGGAAAGCAACAGCGGGGAGCTAGTCTTCGAGGGTGACGTTTTTGAATAGATAGGACATGGACTCTTTGTTGTGAATGCGCCTGATTGCCTCGCTGAGGAGGACCGATATATCGATGGTCTTGATCTTGTTGCACTGCATCTTCTGCAGCTCGTGTGGAACAGTGTTGGTGACCACCACCTCGTCGATGGGCGAGTCCTCGATGAGGCGCGGCGCGTCCGATGAGAGCAGCCCGTGTGTCGCCAGCACGTATATTTTGTATGCTCCGCATTCTTTTAACACTTCAGCTGCAGCGACGAATGATTGCACGTCGTCGATCATGTCGTCCTGAAATTGGGACAGTAATTATGATATCACTACATAGTATAAAACAAAGTCGCTTCCCGCTGTCTGTCTGTCCCTATGTATGCTTCGACCTTTAAAACTACGCAACGGATTTTTTTTGATGCGGTTTTTATGATAATCAGTGCTTTCCATTAGTTTTGCCCAACTCCCAATATATTGCCAATATTATAGTGACTACGAAAACTAGTCACAATATCGATAACCCATTGATAGTGTCAATAATACTATCGATACTATTGCTCGTCATCAATAGTATTGACACTATCGATATTTACTCAGCACCACATTCAAACGTCGTCCAGTATGTTTCCGTGGATTTCGGTTTGTCGACAAACATTATTACATATATCGAGTTTGGCTTTAATATAGGTATTTTTCTCGGGCAGGTTGTGCGGATTCTTTAGAAAGCTGTAGAAAAAAATAACTTACCACCATGATTGCTATTCTGCCGCCGACATCGCCGACGACGTTGATCGGTGGTTTCTCCTTGGCGGGGTGTACCGGCACGCCGACGGACACGTCCATCGTGCGCGACCTGCTGAAAGGCCAGGGACACAATCATGCCAGTTCTGTTTTGTAAATACTTTCTTTTCTCACCATAGGTACACCTGGAGTTAAACCATTTCAACTGGAAACATTTACTGTTAGTATTTAAAATTGCTCCTATCACTAGGAAGGTATGGCTTTATAATAATAATAAAGTACACTTGCATTAACATATACATTGTGATATTTGTGTCTAAACCACCTGAATCGTATTTTCGATTGCTCTAGGAGCACCATATATCTTTACTTTAATTAACCTTTACTCCCACTTCTGTAATCCAGGATCGACTATGGTGTCCAACGATGAGGTCAAGGTTTGACCCTCGAGGGTATAATGACACACTCATGTCAGTCGCCTCATGGGAAGCCAGTTCCACCAAGCTTGTCTAAGTTGATGGTCATTCAGATGTACCCATTGTGGTAAACCAAGTACTGGTTGAATTGAAACAAGTAATAAGTGAAACATGTGTTAAGTGTATGTTTAATGCTTACTTCGGCAGACACGGCGGGGAATATCGTCCGTCGACCTCGTCGCTCTCGGCCTCCTTCTGCTCCCCGTGTATGACCGCGATGGCGAGCCGCAGCCGCTCCGCGTACGACGTGGCCTTCTTGGCAGAGCCAGGGTTGCGCGCCACTATCACCGAGTTACGATAGTCTGGAATCTGAATTGATATCATTTAATTGGGATATAATCATTTATGATGAGCAGTTTTTAATTACATACAGAGATTGGGGGTGACTTCTTCCATGCGCGGTTATCGCAAATTCTTTTCTGATGTTTGATTTGTGGGTGACAGTGGTTGCTACTCCAGCTACCAAAGTTTCGCCAAGTTGGCTCTCAGCCTCACAGGATCTCTTAAGGCGGGAAGATTGACAAATGTTATATATTAGGACTAATTATTAGGTATTTCTGAAGTATGTTTAATAACAATAATAATCAATGCATCCTACTAAGTTCAAAGGGTTTTCACATGCGGACCTGGACATAATTTATATTATACTAGCTGTGCCCCCCGACTTCATCCGCGTAGTATTTAACGTAACAAAAATTTCGGGATTATCGGGATATAAAGTATCCTATATGTTAATCCCGGTTATAAACTATGTGTGTTCCAAATTTCATCCAAATCCGTTCAGTAGTTTTTGCGTGAAGGAGTAACAAACATACATACATCCACACTCACAAACTTTCACATTTATATAATTAGTAGGATTTACATAATGCTACATGTTTACCTTAATTAGTTTCGACATTTTACTGTTGTAAAAATATCTGTCTAGATTTAAAGTGACTTTGGGTATTAGCCAAATATATAAAGGTGGAATATTTGAACATTTTGAAGTGATTTATAGTAACACGTTTGTTACACTTTTTCACATCAAGATTTTTATTCTGTTGTCTCTTTAGTTATGTTTTAGATATTCTGAAGAAACCATAAATGGTCCAAAAACTAAAAAAATACATTGTTACTATTTTTACACTATGTTATTATCCTTAATACAATCATTATGTCACGTCGGAGGCCGTCCGGTGGTCTGATAACACCGACACCAGTGTTGGCCACAACTCATATGATAACAACATCTCTACTATACAATGCATTATGTGTGTGCAATCCTAATAACAAACAGAGGTAAACAGGGTATTTACAAATAAAAAAAACCAAACATAACTTACACTTTCCTGAATATACTGCAACAAGAAAGGCGAAGCCCTCAAATTATCGACGGGGCAATCGTAGAAGCCCTGTATTTCCTTCTGGTGCAGGTCCATGGTGATGATGTGTGTTAAGCCCGACTTGCACATCATTTTCGCAAGCAGTTTGGTGACAATGCACCCGCGCTTCCTCATCTTGCACTGCTTGCTGTACGGCAAGTACGGGATCACCCCTACAATGGACCTCGCCGACGAAGTCTTACAAGCGTACGCCAATATCAACAGCTCCATTATGTTGTTGTTGACATCCCTGTAAAAGACTAGACCATTGAAGTGCAATAGCCACTTCACATTGTCTGATAATGTGATAATCATGCCATAGTGATTCATGACACTTGATAAATAAATATCGCCAGGCTGACACACCAACTGTATGGTCCCAAACTAAGCAACCCTTGTACTATGGGTACTGTACAATGGCTGGGGCGATCCCAGAGGCCTGAGCAAATTACGAAAAGGCCATTTCCGAAATCTGCCCTGGCGGGAATCGAACCCGCAACCACCCGATGCAGTGAGCCGAGCGGCCTACGCTCAAACCACTGCGCCAAGCGGTCGTCAAGACAAAGTTGTTAGGTATAAACTATCTATAGAAACAAACCTACTTCGCTATAATAACTAGCATTTGCCCGCAGCTTCATCCGCGTGGTACTTCAAGTACAGCCTACGCCACTCATATGTGGTGTAGCTTTCTATAAGTGAAATAATTTTGAAAACCAGATCAGTACTTCCAAAGATTTCTTCTCTTAAACATACATACTTAAAAACAATTTTACCTCTATAATATTATAGTATGGATGTGTAGATTTGTGTATTTAGTTATTCTAGTACTTACTACTAAATAGGCCATGCCTGACTATCAAATCAATATTATCTCAATTATTATGTGAATTTTGATTCTAATCAGTAATATTAAATGTCACTGGCAAGTATAGGATGATACAGTTTCATAATCCAATTTAGTTTAACATAACCCAATCGGGTTATATCCCAAACAGATACAGTATACTATACATAGTACAGGTCAGGACAGGATGTGGTAATGGCAGCGCCGCATTCTGGCTGCGGCGGTCGGAAGGGACCTCTCACTGCCGAGCATAGTTCTGTCTATGATCGACAGTGAGGGGTCCTGGGAGGCGATGGCCTCTTTCTGCGAGGACGTGATGTCGCGGAAGGAGGCCGCGGAGCGGGCCAGGGAGGAAGACCCCCTGGCAGATCCGCTCCGGCGCAGACGTGTGGGGAGGAGAAGAAGGCGCTACGATCGCCTTCTTCCTCCCCACTAGCCGAAATCAGGTGGTGGGTCGGGGGACCCACTACCTATTGCACGATTTCGGCAGTCTGGGGGATGACTCGGGTGGTACCAGGTCGTCCCCCTTTAGCGCCTGTGGCCCGGCAAATCATTGCCGGGCCGTCCGCCGCGCCGGGGCGTCTCGGAGCATTTCACATGGTCCCGCGGCGCCCCTCTGCATGGCGGAGGGTGGTACACCGTTGGTTTTTAGTGGGTATACTGTGCCTTTCAGGCGCAGGGACTCCCACATACCCCTCTCGCCTCCCCCGAGGCGTGAGGGGACCCATAAAGGGTTTTCCAACGAAAAAAAAAAAAAAAAAAGGATGTGGTAATGGCTTCCACCTACCTATGTAGTTATAGTTGATAACAGTAAAATTTACTTCAAGTTTACTGGTTAAATTATAAAAAGTAGGTTGATGGGATTTGTAGATTACTTAAAAATTGACTATTCAATAGCTAACAGATATGAATTGTATTATCAGAATTGATATCATAGTGTTTATTCAATAATCAGACGAAAAAATAACATTAACTGTGTACATAGAACTAGATTACTTAAAAATTGACTATTCAATAGCTAACAGATATGAATTATATTATCAGAATTGATATCATAGTGTTTATTCAATACTCAGACGAAAAAAATACATTAACTGTGTACATAGAACTAGTGACTGAATCCAGCAAAGTAATACTAAATAGCATTAATCTAGATTTTATTTGGTTTTAGATTTTCTTAAGTATTCACTCTGTAGTTGACACACTATGTCTCTACAATATTAAACCTTATTAAACATATCATTTTGTAAAATTTAATAACTATTCATTTGAAAACACATGATTAAAATGCTATCTGGTCTTATAATATAATGTACTCCATAACATTATAATGTTATGGAGTATAAATAGTATATTAGTGTATACACTAATATACTATTTTGTAAGAGTCAACAATGTACAAGTATGTGGCACAAGTCACAATGCTCCATTTACTATGTTGCCTCTGTTTACAACACTAAGTTTCATTGGAAGTAATCAGAACTGATTAGCAAGAAATCCAATCAAGAGCATGTAACAATAGGTATTAGCATTTCAATTAAAGTGAACCAAAGTAGCAATTGTTAATCAGGCCTTCTTTATTCTAAATTAGTTCTAACATATTTACAGTACATGAAGGTCAACTCAGTTAAATGTCATATCGGAATGAACTAGCTTTAGCCCAATGCTCCGCACGTATGGTACTTCAATAAAATAAAAGTAGCCTTAGTTAATCCTTATAACATCAGCTATCTGCCAGTTAAATTCCCAACATAATCGGTCCAGCAAACTGGATATTTTGACATTACAAATAGACACTTCAATTTTATTTATTTGTATTGGTATAAGAATTAATGACCACTCAGCAACCTTATAAGGTGACAGAGAAACTAGCTGTAGGCCTAAGGATTTGGATCATAAGACTTCAGTTTAAGATGAATGGAAAGAGGGAAGTGTCTTCTGCTCAGCAGTGGGACACTATATACCTATAGTATAGTACTTACTTAGTGCCAGTCTGAACAATGTATATGTTCTTCCCACGAATAGAATCGGCAATCTCCACTATAGTCTCCCGGTTGGTTTTGTGGTAGACTGAACATCCTCCTTTCCTGACACCCAGACGCCTGCAAGAGATATCATGTTATGGTGAAATCACAACAACATTTGCTTATCTATTACAACATCTATGTAAGCACCAACAATGTTCCTAAGTGTAAATCAATTTGAGCCTTGTATTAATAAGATCGAGGTCAAACTACTTAACCTCTTCAAATGTCAAATTCTAGGTCACTTTTTTGACTTGCCGATAGGTTTAAAACGAATGTAAGGAGAATTATACTCACTTGGCGACTAGATCGGCTAACTCAGGGTGTGAGTTGCCGCTCAAGATCACGATGTCTGACGTGGAGTTACCCTCCATATTGCTCGAACTGCGGGATCTATTTGTGAACCCCACCAGGCTGCAAAAATAATCGGACGAATCCCCTCAGTCACCCAAAAAAAGGACAATACATAATAAATAAATAGAATTTAGGAAATGGGACGTCACGTTGGATCAACAAGAAAAACAATAAACCTGGTTTTGTTGAGTAACATAATAACCTGATGGCAGTCTTGTATAATTTACAGCAGAATTAAAAGTTTCAAACTTAAAATAAAAAATGCACTATTATCTCTTCTAGAAAGCACTTTTTATCAACATATGTAGCGGAAATTATATCAAAACTAATTAAGTAATTACGGGAACCGCCGATCTAAAACTGCCACAGATTATGAACTAAAAATAATAAATAAAGAGTGAATAATAATTATTTACCGAAGTTCATTCAATGTTCATAGTTCCTAAATCTATGGACCATAGTTAATTCACATTCCCCTTGCCTTGGTAATAACAATTTGGTACCATTGGGATAATGGTGAACCTATCTCGTAAAACCGACATTTCGATATCGATAGAATATGAATCACTATTTGTTGGACTTCTCTATGTCTAACGTCATTATGTTGCCTAAACTACATCTATGTCATTCCCACAGATTAGAGATATGTAGCAAGCTGTCATTCCAAACAAATAATGTGTCAACAAACTGGCAAATGTGTGAGTGGTGCGGATTGTTTATCAGCTTAGGTTATGTGTGAAACTAAAATATAAACTTACAAAACTTAAAAAAATAAGATAATGGGTCTCACAAAGCAATACTTACGTTACGTGCCGAGCGGTATATTCAATGTTGTCGCCAGCGCTGACTGCAATAGCGCTCACGTGTCGTTAAATGGAATAAGTGGTCGATTTGTGGCGGTCGGTGCATGTGAACATGTTGTTATTTGGGATATGAGACTGGGTGAAAAGGTACTTACTTACTTACCACTTTATATGTTGATAAATAAGTACTTATTAGTAGAAAATACAATATTGTACGCGTGTTTTAAGTTTGCTTACAGATAAACTTTTTTTTACTAATTAATTGTAGATAATGTTATCAAGAACCCACTTCTTTTGCTGGATTTATCAACTAGTTCCAACTTTATACAATCTTACTTCATAAATGAAATGAATATGTGTGTAGTCCACCAACCCGCATTGACCATTAGACTTTAGTCTCAAGTCTGAATCTCCACATGCATTGTTGAGAAGCCCTACCTGTACAATGCCAAGAAAGCTTAACTATCATTTAATTCCATCACAACATAGAATAGTAATGGTTTATCTAACTTTTCAGGCCCAAGTCCTCCCAGGTGAAAATGTAGTTGTATCCCAAATAGCTGCCAGTCCTAACGGCAACCACGTGGCAGTGGGATATGTTGACGGCAACATCAATGTGTTTGAGCTGACCAACAACGATGTGGTGTGTGTCTTCGCAGGCCACAAGTCGGCAGTCACATGCTTGCAGTATGACGAAGAGGGACACAGATTAGTTTCCGGTGGAAAGGTTGGTGGTCTCTACATTCCTTTTATTATTTTGTTTAATAACCATTAAGTGTCCTCCTCTTGGCCAAAGGCCTCCCCTTTACTTCTCTTATTATCTATGTTCCGAGCTATTTAGTACTATGCCCATCTGCCAAGGTGTTCAAATTATATACCCCTCATATAGTATCACTCTTAACTAATATTGCAAATTAGATTATTTGAATTAGACCTAATTTATGTTGATTATGATGCCCATTCTGTTACATAAAATTCCTAGTAATTATTCTGTCTTCGTCATATAACAACCATAAAAAGTATGGTTTCTTATTTTTTTCATAATTGTTTACCTAGTAAGGTTAACTTGGTGTATGGAATCAACATCTGTAATATGTATAATATGGAAATTAAATTAAAATGTAAATTGTTAATAAATGTATATTACTAAATTTACATTTTGAAAAATCCTTTTCAACATTTTGAAAAATCCTTTTCAAATTATTATTTTCATTGTTATTTTTTGGGATTCGTTTTTTTTTATATTATCATGGAATGTTATTAGTTGGATCTTTGTTATCTGCAATAAATAAAATGAAATCATTATTGGGCAGGTACATAGCATGGGTTAAGTTCTACTGTAGAGATATGTATCAGTGGTCAGCAACTGATCATCAATGAGTGAGATAAGTGAACATTTTTAGAGCAGTTACTATGCTATTTGACTTGAAAAATATATTAAGATACAGTCAGGCACTGAGTATGCTTGCTCAAAATACTTGTGCACAACTGTGGAGGACTATAGAAATAAAATTCTATAGTATACATTTTAAAGCAACTAGTGGTGGCATCTGTATATTATTTTCAGGACACAGAAGTGATTCTCTGGGACATAGTGGCTGAAACTGGTAAAGCCAGATTTAGTGGACACAAGGGAGCCATAACAAGTGTAATGTTTATTAACAGCAAGAACTGTGTAGTCAGCTCCTCCAAAGACACATTCGTCAAGTTCTGGGACATTGAGACAAAACACTGCTTCAAAACTTTGGGAGGTCATCAAATGGAAGTAAGTGTGCTAATTTAATTTGAACATAATGTACTATGAACAAAGTTCTTTTTTCTGTGGGTAATGGCCACAAATAAATGTCTAAGGCACTTTGTTTTGTGTATCAGTCTATGGACCTATGAGCCAAGCTTCATAGCATACCTAACATATAAAGAATGAAACTTGAGTTATGTGCAAACACATGCATCTTGTTTTCCTCTATAGCTCTGTTTCTGTTTTTATTTTAACTTTCAATTAAATCAACTCACTTTAGGCAGACTATAATTTGGATAGTTTATTTTATGACAAAAAAAATTCTAGGTATGGTCAGCAGTGCTTTTGAAGGAGGAAAGATATTTAGTGACTGGCAGCATGGACCAAGAGCTGCGAGTGTGGAAACTGAACTGGACGGCTGACGTTAAGGACGAGGAGAAACTCATCCGACAACTGGAAATAGTCAAACTAGAAGAGACTGACAATTTAGAAGACTCATCTGTAAGTTGGAGTTTGCTCGGCATGCGCAGACTCCTTGCGAATATGAATGCTAAGTGTATTTTAAAATAAGATTCAAAATCATCTCCCTTTTTTAAAAAGCCTCTACAGTGGCTCCAGTGGTTCGAATGACACGACGTAACGAAATGGCCTTTTTGTAATTTTCCCTGGTCTGGGTGTCACTGGGATCGCCCCCAGTCCATTGTACGGTACCCACAGTACAAGCGTTGCTTAGTTTGGGCCCATACAGTTGGTGTGTCAGTCAGTCTGGCGTTATCTTAAGTGTTTATATGAGTGGCGAGGCATTTATCAAATTTAACGAAAACTATATTGTCTCAATTCCTGCTTCTACTTGCAGTAAGATGTTATAAAACAACAAGCTAGATTATGGAAAATAATTGAGTCAGTAAGAAGGCTCTGTTACGCGGATGCGGGCGCAGCTGTCATTCTCCCTGAGAAATGTTCCAGAGTTAAGCTATTTCAGGTTGTCCAATGTCACCAAGTAGGCACACTAGTGCGAGGCGGCAGGGGCCGCGTGGTCGGCCTCTCGACGGACCTGGGACAGACCGTGCTGGCGTGCCACGGCACGGACTCGTTGCTGGAGCTCTTCTCCTTCTGTTCAGATGAAGAAGCCAAAACACGGATGGACAAACGGATCAAGAAGCAGAGAAAAAAATTGACGTAAGTGATATTTTTATCTAGACTTCGAGGTGTTCTATCAGGAACGCGGCTCATAGAAGGGGCTGGTGGGAAAGTAACATGAATATGTCAAAGAAACATAAAAGCTCTGCCCAGCTGAGGTGGTAACTGCCTAACAAAAGATCATTTTTGTTTAAGAAAACAAAAAGCGAGTGGCGAAGCAGACGCCGAAACCACAGAAGTGGCCGAACTTTTAACCCTGACAGATGAAGTCAGAAGACTGACCTCGATAAAGTTGGACGCTAAGCTGAAGTCAACTTCGCTTCTGCTCGGAACGACCGGGGAACTGCGTGTCGCCGTCACATTGGCTAACAACACCGTGGAATTGCACAGTTTGAAGATAGGAGAAGGTGATGAAGGTAAGTTTCAAATGACTTGGGCCCAAGCATAAAGGGGGTAGGGGGGTTGACATCCTCTCCCTTTATCCCACTCCCCCTCAGGTTTGTACACTTATTTGCCGGCTTTTTTTAAATATAAATATAAACTTTAAAAAATATATGTATTTGTAGGAGGATTAGGGCATACTAACTAGAAAAAAAATTCTTCGAATATATACTAAATCTTATATATAAAATTCTCGTGTAACAATGTTAGTTACCATACTCCTCCGAAACGGCTTGACCGATTTTTATGTACTTTTATATGCATATTCAGTAGGTCTGAGAATCGTCTACTATCTATTTTTCATACCCCTAAAAGACAGGGCAACGTCTGTCGGGTCAGCTAGTATATTATAAAATGGCTTCTGATTTACTTCCCATTAGCTCGCACTATTCAAATCGTCTGTACATAGAAAAAGGACGGGAAGTAGAACGCTCTTTTCGAATCTATCCTACTAATATTATAAATGCGAAAGTTTGTGAGTGTGGATGTATGTATGTTTGTTACTCCTTCACGCAAAAACTACTGAACGGATTTGGATGAAATTTGGAACACAGATAGATTATAACCGGGATTAACATATAGGATACTTTTTAACCCGATAATCCCGAAATTTTTTCTAAGTTTAAATACTACGCGGATGAAGTCGCGGGGCACAGCTAGTTATTTATAAGCACAGAAATATAAAACATCCATTACGGACTGTCATTGAATGTTGTTAATTTTCAGTGAAATGTTTGAAACAAATAACTCAGCCAGGCCATCAAAAGGAGCCGCGGTGTGTGGCGATCAGTTCCGACAACTTGGCCGTGTTGTCTGCGGCCGCTGATTCCATCAAACTGTGGAGCAGGTGAGTCGACAACTTTAACTGTAATATGTTTCAGTTCAATTTGCAGTGTATTTTTAGGGTACTTGAATTTCAAATTTTGATTTTGAATCGTAAAGCTTTTAAACAAAGACTTATTATACCTTGCACCACACTTGCCGCAAATGTAGACGAAAGGCCGAGATTGAGAAGGTTATTCGTGGAAGTAACTCGTGTGAGGGAATGGTATTATTTCCATTTTTTTCCGTAAAATGATTTAAAACTGGCTTTTAGCAGCGGGCCGCCACGCGTGTCTAGACTTTGCAGATACAAATGAGTATATACTATTTTATAGGCATAGCGCTTAACTGAGTAGGTTCCTGCGGTAGTTGAGCGGTGATGGCGGTCTGGGGGGGGCGCTATAAAGTCTTGAAAGTCCCATTTGACACACCCCGACCACCCTCTTCTCGGTTCGTTGTTTACTGACACGTATAATATGAATGTAATTTTTTGACAACTTTTATCTTAATCAGTGCAGAAGGTTAGGTCGTGAAAAAGTAAGAAACTTCGAACAATAAAAACATAATTTGCCACGATTAGCCGCCCCTAATACCTGTCCACCCTTGGCCTGAGCGTAGCCCGACGGTGCACCGCGCGCGCACGTAACAAATAAATACTCTACATGTTTGAACCCGTCCGGAATCGATCCGGCGCGGTACCATGACGTGCCCTTTGTGGAGGGGGGGGGGGGAGGGATTTAATTATTTTTTCATTACTCATACTCTGAAAGTAGGTCTGAAGTTGCCTGAGGAGCGGGTTGAAAGTAATACTTTTCCGGCCCGGGAGAATCGCTTTCAACTGACAGCTGTCAAATTATAAAAAAAAAAAACTGGTTCCATTTTCACATTTCTATGGAACCATGTTCAAACTTTTTCTACAGTCACTCAATTACAGCACGATGTAAAATTGAAATAACATAAAGTTAAGTATTAATTAAAGAATATATATTTTTAAATGACTTAATTACAATTTAGTTTCAACAATTTCTTTAAAATAACATAGATTTGGGCAAAATATTTAAAGATGAAAATGAAAAATAATGGCTAAATAATGAAGTTGGCCGGCCAACGAAAAAAAAACAAAATAGGCGGCAATCCGATCTTTTTTTTTTCGAGTTGTTGAGTATTGTTCATACTTCCTTGTATTATTTCCTTAGCCAATTCCTGTTTTTACTTTCCTTGTATTCGTAATGAAAAGCACAGTGTTTACCTCGGGTGAAAGACTTATTTTGTCCCTCGAACTATTAGCGCCCTCGCTACGCTCGGGCGCCAAACCCCGTCTCGGGACTAAATAAGTCACTTTCACCACTCGTGTAACAATGTACTATTTTTAATGTGTCGCATAGTAATGGTACTTTCCCGAAACATTTTAACATAGTGAGTTGTGACGTAGGACGACCCAGTCGTGCCTGCGCACGCTGCCGGCCACGGGCGGGCGCGCCAGCAGCGCGTGCTTCCTGGCGGGGGACCGGCACGCGCTGGTGGGGTGCGCGGGCGGCGCGCTGCTGCTGCTGGACGTGGCGGCGGCGCGCCTGCTGGAGGCCGTGCCCGCGCACGCCGCCGACTGCACCACCGTCGGACTCACTCCCGACTTGGTGATCTGCTTTGCCTTTATATTATTAGGGTTTTGTAGTTCCTAAGATGAACCCTTATAAGATCATCCAGTCCGTCCGTCTGTCCCTCTGTCCACCTGTTCTTCCGTCCGTCCATCCATCCGTCCGTCCGTCTGTCTGTCCTTCATGCATCCGTCCGTCCGTTACGCTCTTTTGTTTGACAGCTTAAAATAAGAGACTACAGCTCAAATTACTTAGTACTGCGTCAGTGTAAACGAGGGGTAATGTATGGGAATGAGTCACGTGATGTACTTGTCGACAGCTAATGTTATTTAAATACATATAAGCGTAACTATTTGTAGATATCCTTGTAGACAAATTTACTCAGCTAGAGAGCCAAGGGTGTTACAACTGATGCTGGTTTAAACTCATAATTTTGCTTATTTACCTATTTGTATCGGTCTTGTGCGACCTGTATTCAATTCGAGAATCTCTGTTTATTAAATGAACATCTGTTATACATCCAATCAATTTGCTTTTCATGAAATTAACTACATCTAAGAATATAGGAATGGTAAATAACATTCTCCAATCGGTTTTAGCGAGGATGTTATTCCGGGGGTGCGGATAAAACAGTCAAATTATGGCAATTTGAACTTATAGAAGATCAGACAGGGGAATCGAAATCTAAGGTAAGGAAAATTAAAAATAAAATCTATAAAAATAAATAAAATTGGAGTGTCTGTTTGTAATATCAAAATAACACCTTTTCACTAAATGCATATGAAAGTACATACGACACCTATAGCACAAACGCAATTTAATTTATTTTGTCTGTCTGTCTGTCTGTCTGTCTGTCTGTCTGTCTGTGGGTTTGTTCCGGGTAATCTCCGAAACGGCTGGACCGATTTTGACGGGACTTTCACTGGCAGATAGCTGATGTTTTAAGGAGTAACTTAGGCTACTTTTATTTTAGAAAAACAAAATTTAAAAAAATGTGGCCTGTGTCGCGGGCTCAGAACGCGGGAGCGGGCTTTTTTGTTAAGTTAAATTCCACGCAGACGAAGTCGCGGGCTCAGCTAGTATTATATAAAAAAAAAACATTTTTAAATAAATAACTGTAAATGGTGCTTTCAGGTATTGTCAATTCTGCATACAAGGACGCTCGAACTGGAGGAGTCAGTATTGGCTGTTAAAATAAGCCCAAACAATAAGTTCATCGCCGTCGCATTGATGGACTCCACTGTGAAGATATTCTTCTTGGATACTTTTAAGGTAAATATGAATTAACTTTCATTAACCAGTAAATTAATTAACGATAATATTAACCGATATTCACCGGTTTAAATCCCTGTTTCTGACAGAACTTTCGGCAAGTAAGCGAACAACCCGCCTGATATTAATTAGTTACCGCACCCTGTAAATGCTTGCAATACCAAAGGCATTGCTCGCACGTTGCCCACCTGAAGGGGTGTGGGATAAAGGAAGGCGGGATTGGGCTTCCGACTCTCACTCATTATACAAAACGCAGCTACAATAGCTACTTTACGCCGAGTTTCTACGAGATACCACCATACCATAGTAATGTGACAAACTCACATTACTAGTAATCTTTAAAACAATATCTACATTTTATTTTCAGTTCTACCTCTCCCTATACGGGCACAAGCTCCCGGTCCTCTGCCTGGACATCAGCTACGACTCCAACATCATCGCGACCGGCTCCTCCGACCGGAACGTCAAGATCTGGGGCATGGACTTCGGCGACTGTCACAAGTCGATCTTCGCGCACAACGACTCCGTGACGTCACTGCAGTTCGTGCCAAACACGCATTACTTCTTCACCGCCTCCAAGGACGGCAAAGTGAAGCAATGGGACGCTGATAGTTATGACAATATTATTACTTTGAATGTGAGTATGTCTGACAATCAAATATTTTTTATAATATTTATTCATGACCCTGGATGCAAGTCCTTCAGTCGCATACATAAAGTGATACATACCAAAAAATTACAATCATACTAATATTATAAAGAGGAAAACTTTGTTTGTTTGATTGTAATGAATAGGCTCCGAAAATACTGAACCGATTTGAAAAATTATTTCACTGTTGGGAAGCTACACTATCCCCGGATGGCATAGGCTATAATATATTTTCAAAAAAATTAGGGATCCTTACTAAAACTCGAATAATGTAACCGCAATGTACCCGCGCGAAGCCGGGGCGGGCCGCTTACAGAATTTTTTTTTTAAAAAAAACAGTGCCTTCTAGGGACGCCCGAAAAAAGCGAAGCTGTATAGTATAAAGCGTAGGGCGCCGCAGCTGCCACTCTGCATACCTATGCAGGTGGAAACAAAGGGTATACTTTTTTTTCTAAACTTAACGTTGTAATTCTAAAACTTCAGCTTTGGAGGAAACTTGAAAGACAAAAAGTGTTATAGGAATACAGCTGGTGCCAGATTTCACAAGTCTACAAAACCTTTAGTACTTCAACTGTCCCACAAAGCCGATAGTTTTAGATATTTACAAAGTAAAGTTGAAAAAAATTAGTATACCCTTTCTGTTTCACCTAGTATATATCGTGTAACGCTATTGACGTCATCGTTTAGCGCTACTGACGCTTAGCACGGATAACGTCCCGAGCGTCCGTATAGAAGCTTCGCACTGCGAAGTCGTGTGGTAATGTGTGGCGGCATCGGCATCGGCAGGGGCACGCGGGCGCGTGCTGGGGCGTGTCGGTGGGCGCGGGCGGGCTGCACGCCGTGTCGTGCGGCGCGGACGGCGCGCTGCGGCTGCTCGCGCGCTCCGACGAGCCGCTCGTGCTGGGCGACGCCGACGAGCTCGACGAGGGACTCGCCACCGGCGAACAACACGTACGGCACTACATTACACACATTCACGACCGCAAATTATCACTTAATTTACTAACAAATCCGTTCGCATTGGGAGGCGGATCCGGCCTAATACCGGGCCCTAGTATCTTGCCCGGTGGCATGAATTCCCTTCAAAATAATCCCCTGACAAAATTTCCCCTCTGATCTTTAAACCTACGCAACGGATTTTGATGCGGATTTTTTGAATAGATAGAGTGATTCAAGAGGAAGGTTTATATGTATAATACATGCATTATATAGTAGAGAAACACTGATAAAAAATACCCGTATGAAGCCGGGGCGGGTCGCTAGCTTCACAATAAATGAATGAAAATGTTGTGGTTATTAACCTTTTGATCGCAAGAAATTGCCTAAGCTATTATCTAATTATTTTATTTAAATTATCTTGTGGTCTTCAGAGTTACAAATTGCTTAAGTTATTATAATTTGTGGTGCAAAAACCTAGTATTTTGGCCACTTTTGCTAGTAAATTTGTTTTTATTTGATTATATTCCCACAATATAACTCTTAACAGGCTCCCGTACCGGGCTTACCAGGTCTAGTAATGCCTACCAAGAAGACCATTGGAGCAGAAAAAGCTGTAAGTATTGTTAACTATTTTGAATTCTATTACCACACAATAGAACTCCATATTCAATAAACAATGTTTATAGGCAGATTCAATAATGGAATGCCTGTCAGTGGGAGCGGAATATAAGCGAGAATTAACGGAGGCGCGCGGCCAGTTCGTGCAACCGCCTTTATTAATGGCCGCTTATAACTGCACTACGCCAGAAGACTTCTTAGTGGAAACTGTTAAGAAGATACGCTCCAGGTAACCAGGAAAGATGCTTGGTGCATTGTTCAACCCCTCCCCCATGTGAAAGCTAAAGCTAAAGCCATATATGTGGGCTTAAAGTGGCTACTTACAGTGAAAATTTATATTTAATTTGTTGAAGTCGAGAATAACCACACGTTAAACAAATATTAAACCAGCTCACAATTTCATTTTGATTTGTACTGAGCTGCAGTACAAGCACGCGTCGTGACCACCATGATTATCAAAGTACCAGCGCAAAAGACACCAAATTGACTCAACCGCTCTATTCATCATACAATTTGTTGATTCAATTTGTCGATTGCAAGGACGGTCGGCTCGACATTCAACTTGTTGAAAGTAGGCGTCAAATCAACTCAAATTGAATAAGAAATTGCATCTTGAGTAGCCACTTTTAGGTTCTAATATGAGACCGTTGCCCAATTTCAGTGATCTCGAAGAAGCCCTCCTCCTGATCCCGTTCAGCGTGGCGTGCGATGTGGTGCGGATGCTGCCGCGGCTGCTGGAGCGCGGCGACCACACGGAGCTGCTCTGCCGGCTCGCGGTGTTCCTGCTGAAGGTGCACCACGCGCCGCTCGTCGCCAACCAGGCGTTGCTCAAACACATGATCCAAATACAGGCGAAGGCGACTATGAAACTCAACGAGATGAGAGTGGGTGTTGTTTATAAATATATGATCTGCTACCGTTTTTATTTATACTAGCTGTTGTCCGAGACTCCGCCCGCATGGTACTTAGATAAAATAAAAGTCGCCCAAGTCACTCCTTATAACATCAGCTATCTGCCAGTGAAAGTCACTTCAAAATCGGTTCAGCCGTTTTAGAGATTAGCCGGTACAAACAGACTGTCAAAAAATGTATACATTGTTTTTGTGTCATAGGGTACCGTGTATACTTCACATGACATGGTCATACGTCATGAGACCCGAATCAAGCGATTAGCGACGTCTAGTGAGCTAATCGTGTTTGCCCCCCTCCCAGGACATGGTCGGGTACAACGTGCACGCGCTGCACTGGCTGCGGCGCTCGGCCGAGGCGGCGGACAGCGAGCTGCTGTTCCAGGAGGCGACCGTCGCGCGACGCACTCGCGACAAGCGCCGCCGCACGCGACAAGCACTCAAGCGACCGATTGTCACTGTCACTTAGCTAAATAAAATGTTGAAATTGTAAAGGAATGTTTCCTTCTTATTCTATTGCCCAAATAACAAGGATGCTATGGAAACGTTATAATATGTCAGAGACCGATCTTGAGCACGCTTTTGACATGATTTTATTACTAGTTCATAGGAATCTAATTTACAAAATCTCTCTCAGACTTGAGATAGATTTATAGGTACGAGCCTTAAGTGTCCGTGGAACTTTAGTGTCAAAGAATGAGGGAAAGATTGAACACCTTGGACTACTGCGATGGTAGTATGAGACGAAAACTTTTCTCCGAATCACTGGCTAGCTCGGCGGTAACAGCTTGAGGGATTGTTTGCGTTGGTTAGTTGTGTACCAAAAGTAAAACAAAATAATAGCTGCTATAATTTATTTGTAAAAAAATATTCTACTCACTACATAGCCAATATATCAGTTAAAACTTTAATAATTTAAGTATCCATCCCTGCGTAAGTCACATTATTTATCATCTATACAACAATAACTAATGTTCACAATGAGTATTCCGGCCACGTGTCGTACTGAACAATCTCAAACGGATAATTTATGCTGAAACTTACATTATATACGTACATTTATGTAATTCGACAACAACAACGAATGGTCCATTAAGCTTTCTATATTGGAAATTATTGCTTTACATTTAAGGTACATTATACTTTAGAATACGTCATGCGTGGAAACTTAATTGCAGACGACTAAGGTAAAATCTGCCTAATGTCATACAATATTAAGTTGAGATTAGACTTTTAGAGTCGAGCTTATCTGTACAAAAGATTTGGCGTTGGACAGTCGGGCTCACAGTTTATAGATTTATCGATTTTTTTTTTCTTCTTAATTTATTATTATTGCTATTCATCAATACTTGTTTATTTCTCAACTTACTGGTTTGTTTTGCGTGTTCTATATACTGTGAGTTCGTCTGCACAACGCGTACAAGTATCATAATTGACAATATTCATTCTTTATTCAGAAACTTGTGTTCAGTTACTTACAGTCAATGTTCATCACCACTTATCACAAAGTTATTGCTTTTCGGAAACACACATTTACATTCTCAAACAAAATATATCACAATTGAATTAAAATACTTTATCATTTTTCGAATGTTATTCGAGTGACATAGACAATGAGAGATTTATTACAAAACACAGAAGACGTTTTATATGAGAGTTCTCGTCAGTCTTTAGTATTCGAAAAATGTATGACGATTACCGTCGAATGGAATTTCTAGGATATGATTACGAAGTTCATATTCCAGCATAAATTATAATAATACACGACGGCAGGTATCGTTACCGCGCGTCTCTCGGACGTGATAATAATAAAAACGAAATCACAAACACATGCTTGTTAGGTGTAAGCACACACAACACAACCGGCTGGTTAGTAACTAAATGACGATATACATTGTTCATCAACTCTTAATACCTTTATATCCATAAATTAACCTAATTATTCATAAATAATCAAATTGGAAGATCTATTTCTCAGAACTATTTTGAATACTACGATAGACACGGGAGGAGGGGTGAAACGCATTGGTCTTGCAGTGTACGAGTATACCAGGCGAACATGAAAATATTTCGCTACACATCCTCCAACAAATTAATCACTGATAACTAAATATAATAAGAAATTCGGACGTCGAACTAGATAAAAAAAAACTATATAAATACAAAAAATAATAAAACTAACACAAATGTACAGAATAGAATTTAATAAAATAATACTGTATCACTACTGCAAGCAGCAATATTAGTGGAGATTCAAAACTGTTCATTGGGTATAAGGATTTGCAATACAAGGAATGTTGCCATCGACAACTTGTGTGTAAATAAATTTGCAAGCACTAGAGCGAATTTTATATTTTTTTAAGTTATAAAAGCCTCATGTAGTTGCGAATTTATTTTAACACCACATAACAGTAAATGGCAATATTTGAAAATTAACCAAATATAACTAAACCAATAATCATTTCGTAATTCACTGAATGAATAAATCATTTTAGGACCACATTTAGAATAAATCAAGATCAAAATAAAATTCAAAACTCTTAAATAAATAAGTACGCTCTAATCAATATCATCTAAAATAAGGACAGATCTTTTAATTACAAATTTTAATATCATCACAAAGAGAGCTGCAGTCAAGTAGAGAGCGAAGACATTTTAGAATTTAGGTACTTTATAGAGTATAGAGTTCCATTATCAAAAGTTATGAAACATTATTGTCACGGTAGAATGGTATTCCGAAGTACAAAAAGTAAGCGATTGCTAAACAATACACACTACACCGACAATTATACAGTGATCCCAATAATAATGAATAAATAATCTCAATTTTTAAAGCTTTTAAATATACGATAAGCTGTTGTAAACGTTAAATGGTTAGCTGCAACAGAATCACGATCTCAGCAGCCACAGCGTCGCGGCGCGGCGGCGCTGAGTTTCGTCTAGCTAAGTATTATCACAATGTCTCATAGACTGCTGTATTTTACTGGCCCGTTGGGTTTCGACAATAAAACGATAACTAACACTAAATTAAGTAGAGACGTCAAGTAAAGGACGGTGACAGAGTTCACAGCAAACGTAAGTCGAATATAAGCAATAACCAAACAGCCCGGATCGACGTTCGGACGACGTAAATGCTTTCTGCTATAAATATACACATAACACTGACCATCATGAGGTGAATCCGTTGAAAACATTACTTTCAACACAATGCCATAACGTTACTGTAACACGTTTTGTTCGAATGTGCAACGATCGAAAATGCCCGATGAATATGGTTTGGAAAATTAATTATTAAAATAAATGTTCTATCTATAATTTACATGTTATATCTATTTTAATAATGCCAAAAGTTACAGGGTTTTTTTTAGTATATTATGTATGTGAAAAGGCAACGTGGAAATATAATAATGTTACATAGAAAAGTATAGATTTTGAGACTAATTGTGAATTATTTCATAAGTTTCTTCAACCTGGTTATCAAACTAGTAACGAAGGCGTTAAAATATTTTTTTTTTAGTAAGTAAACATCGTATTTAAACCTCTTGTAATGTTGAACCTATCACTAGTTTTAGCTGTAAGAAATTAATTTGAAAATTATTTGCTTGTCATTATTGCTTCTTCACATGTTGTTAACTTAACTAAGAAAAATACTAGACAGAAATTAAAAAAAAATACTTACATTGTAAATACTGACCGAAATGGGAAATAAATTAGACACTTATAATTTAACGAATTTACTTTAGAATTATAACTACTTTACTATGTAAAAAATAAAATTTACAATATGACCTACAACTAAATGAATACTTGCGTCCTGCATTAGGTAACCGTAAATATAATTTCACGAATATAAAGAGAGCATTTTAAGGCAAGGCTTATAATAATAATAAAAAACCCGAAATCATAGTGTCATTATCTTTTTTGTATGAGATTTATAATTACAGATCGAAATTCGAGCGTGCGATGTTGAAATCGAACGAACCCGAAATAGTTTAATGGCTGATAAAAATATCGAATCGATACTCGTAACAGTACCGTAGCTGCCACATCACTAATTGCACGATGCTTACACATGCATGACCGTCAATCATACATATCACAATAATGTTAGGAAAATATATACACGGAAACCCTTTCGCATAATATCACCCACTGTGATACTATCTCACTCCTATACATTAAATAGGCACTAACAATTAATTCTTGTTTCCCGCGCCCTAGTATTTAAGTTATAATGCATAATGCCCTCCTTTTTATTTTCAATACTTGTTCGGTTTTTTAATAATTGTTAGGTATTAGTATCAGTAGACGGTCGATGGAGAATTGTTAAAAGTCCAGTGTAACTTCAGTCAAGATCAATAGACTTATATGATATCAATACCGATTTTTCTTTATACCTATAGATGATAAAGATCAAATTGCAATGTAATTCCATTATTCAAACCGGTCGATCGAAAATATACTGGTACTACTGGTAAAAATATACTGTGAAAACGGGTATTGTTTGCAAAAATGTATGGTTTATCTATAAAAATAGTAACATTTTATGCGACCGGATGAAAGGAAATACGATTTTTTTTATAATATTTCCCGCTATTGTCATTACAAACTGGCCTCAACTATCACTATATAGATATTTATTTAGTACTATGTTACATCAAGATATTTTTATTATTGCTCGTTTTTTTAACACTATGAATTTAATCTTTGTATTGTTAGATACGAGAGATATGTTATTGTGTTCGTTTTATAACCGAGTTTAAGTCGTTACGTTTATAAAACGTCCGCAATGACATACCGTTTTTCTTTGTTGCAAAGGAAGCTAGAATGGTAGTGTAGATACGCGCATGGTAGTTTGAACTTTGAACTCAATGTTGTAAAGTGGAGAATGGTTGTTGCCGGTGCGGGGGCGATACCTGGGGCGGAGGCGGGGGCGGTGCGGGGGCGGGGGCGGGGGCGCGTGTATCACAGGGCGGCAGTCAGTGAGTCTCCTCCGCGGCGGCCACGTGGCTCGCCACCAGGTTCAGCGGCGCCTCGTCGTACTCCGGAGCGTTCAGACCCACCTGCGATTCCAAGAAAAAAACAAATGTATAAGTAGCTCATTTATTAGTTGGTCGGTTTGTTAAAGACAAACAATTCGTCAATAACCGCATTTTTATCGATTACCGGTTTATACCGAATTAACCGATTATCAAACCCGAATAAAAAAAAACTAAATTCAAAATTCAAAATTGTTTTTATTATGTAAGCCAACAAAGCATTTATGAATAGTCAGAATCTACCACCGGTTCGGAATGCTGCTTCCACTGAGAAGAGCCGGCAAGAAACTCAATTACGGTTACTCTTTACAATGAATGAAAGATGGTGTACATTCTCAGGAACAGCATAAAAAAAGAATATGAGCAGGCAACACCATTGCTACTAAATAGCTAATAGTAAATAATGATCAAATCTCACTCAGATTTATGTATGTAAATAAAATGAGAAAGCTAGTTTAGTGTGATGTGCATACCTACACATACTTACATCAAATTAAACGTTTACGAACCAAAATAATAATTAATAAAACAGGGGTGGATAATATGATAATTGCTTTGGTGTGATGCCTTCCATGCTAAGTAAATAAATTGTATTTAACGACAATGTTGTTAAGAGGAAAGTGAGTGGACCAATGCGCCCGCGCACGAGCATGATAAAAGTTTAAATAATCGAAAAATTTAAATGTTCACTCTCCACCTTTTACTAATTGTCTGTTTTTGAACACAGAGGTTGATACAGCAAATTTTATTTGCGGTGACCAGTACGTTACATAGTGAGGTAAGTGACCTGCGGGCGATGGTGTCGATGCGCGCGCGTGTTGTGCGCGTGCAGCGCGGCGAGCAGGTGCGGCTGCAGCTGGCGCCGCAGCGCCGCCAGCACGGCCTCCTCCGCGCCCTCCCCGCCTCCCCCACCGCCGCCGCCTCCCCCTGCCCCTCCCACCACGCTGCTCTCCACCGGCTCCGTCACCACGCCCCCGACCCCGCCACCGCCGCCTCCGCCTCCGCCGCCACCACCACCACTTCGACGCGACTCTGTGATTTAAATTTACAGATGCACAGTGATACAGTTGGTGCGTTGATGCAGACTGGCGTTATTTATTATTTTTTCTGGCAATGAATGCGTTGTGCACTGCTAGCATCTACAGGCTGTCGTAACTGCTTAACATCAAGCGGATTTTTCGTCTGCTTGCCGACTTTGTTACATTGAGCCACGCATAATGTAGGGTTCCGTAGCCATTTCAATAACGAAATGATATTTTTGGCTAACCAGTTTTGTTGATTATCATAAAAAAAGAATCTCCGGAATTCATTTCGTAAATTTGGATGAAATCTTTAACAGTTAAAAATCTCTCAAACGATATTTCTGATAGTAAAATGTCGTATGGAAACAACCTTTCATTTCAAAATATATTTCCAATTGTAACCCATATCATAGGGTAACCAAAAAAAAATATCCCCTCTTAGCATGTTTAATGAATGTGTCCTAAAAAAAAAAACATTTTATATTTCTGGAAGTGAGAAAAACTGCAAAAGTTATAGTACTGTGACAGACAAGTACAGATAGACGGATGGACTGGATGATCTTATAAGGGATCGGAGGGACTACGGAACCCTAAAACGAAAGTAGTAAAACAATAACGTTAGTATGCAGAGTGGTACTGACTGGTCTTGGTGTGCTTGGCGTCGTGTCGCGGGCGGCGGCGGCGCGTGTGGATGGTGTCGCGGCGCATGGCGGTGGGGCGCGGCACGCCGTGCAGCTTGAAGTAGAGCCCGCACGCGTTGCACACCATCTCGCCGCGCGCGTCGCGCCGCCAGATGGTGGTGGTGTGCGTGCCGCAGTTGCTGCACGCCAGCTCCACGCGCGCCGCCGCGCGCGTCGCGCCGCCCGCCCCGCCGCCCGCCCCGCCGCCCCCGCACTCCGCGCCCTCCTGCGTGAACCATTATTTACAATTGTATACCCCGCCTACCCTTGGTGACCACCAAGGTATACAGGTATGTAGGTTGCAGGTGGCATGAATATAAGTTGAAACATAAAAGGTATACTTTTTGTTCAAAACTTAACTTTGTCATTCCAAAACTATCCGTTTTGGAGGAAACTTGAAAAACAAAAGGTGTTACAGGGATACAGCTGTTGACAGATTTCATAAGTCTACAAAACCTCTAGTACTTCAACTGTCCCACAAAGCCGATAGTTGCAAAAAAAAATTGTAGACCCTTTCTGTTTCACCTAGTATATACCAAGATCCCCCTCCATTTTCATAGTCATTCATAAATACGGTTTTCAATTATTTTTTGCAAATGCTGTGCGCCATATTTGAATATAGTTGGCAAAAGCGCGAGATTTCTGGAGAGGATATTGACTACGTGACAAAAACCTAAGCCCCCCTTCCCCCCTTCCCCCCTGTGACCAAGCGTGGTATTTTGAATATCAGTTAGTATGGGTACGTTCCCTTATACGTACACACCATTACGCCTGCAAGGCTCTTACAGCAATAATGATCTTTACATTAATCAGACTACATTTGGTCCACTGTGTCAGTAACATGATACTGCCATTATACCGGGCGCATTCCCCCGCAATGCAAGGACATTCGGACCATAGTTTACCACGTATTTTTTTGTATATTTTTAATGGCGTACATTTTCCGATCCGGGCAGCGGCCACTGCTGGTTCGGCGCGGGCGGGTCCGCCGGCGCGACGGGCTGTGCTCGCGCAGGAAAGCTCTGTTTCCTGCGCGCGGTGCCCGCCACTGTGGAGCCTCGCCCAGAACCGTGCCATTCGCCGTTCTGTTAGTAACAAAACAAACTATTAACTCTAATTATATATTAACGATTATATTATTGATGCATTCTTAAGACTTTAGAACAAAAGTGTTTAGTAATGATCATTGTAAATGGATTATAACTTTCTACAAATAATGGGATCCTAATTATGTTATGACGTCTGGAAACCAAGAGACAAGTGCGAATATTCATTGTTCTGGTTGGGGTTCAGTGCACGTTTGTAACATCCATTGGGCCGATTATGACCGGGAATATAAAAAGTTTACTTAAAAACAAACGAATCTAAAAAAAAATTTTGTCAAAATCCGGCCTATAAAATCGATAACATTTATTTATTTATTTGGACAACACAACATAATTATTCTGATCACTTATAAATTATGTTTACCAGAAATTCAGTATGTAGTCGAACACTTAAAATCGTGAATTTTTTTTATATATAAATTGAACCGACTTCAAAAAAACCTGGGTGCACTAAAAAGCTAGAAATAACTAGGGACCTTATAATTTATTTCATTTGGAGTCGGTGCCAATTCAAGCAAGTAGGGGTAGGTAGGTGCCTAAGAAGTTGTCCTAACGTAATGTAAAGATAGTGTTACCGACTCTAAATGAAATAAATTATAAGGTCCCTAGTTATTTCTATCTTTTTAGTGCACCCAGGTTTTTTTGAAGTCGGTTCCATTTTTATTTTTTTATACTTCATAATATCAATATCAATATGACATGCAAAATATCAAACTAGGGCTTATTATTGTTTCGCAGTCAAGACCACGTGACCTGGGAATTACCTGATCACAATACACACAGTACCGATCGATAGTCATAAGTACAGTACATAATACATACAAGATACATACAAACCTACTGCACACATATTTTACTTCAAGGAAAACATTAACATAACATTCAAGTGTACAATAAAGTCACAAATGTATGCCGACATGCCGTCCTATATTCGTATACTATATTATTTGCGCATGGTTTTATTTCAGTATGGTATTGACCACACAGCACAAGTGTTGTGTATTGACACAGTAATAAGGTTTGTGTGATACGTGTGCTGCTGGCAATCAGATGGAAAAATGCGAACTGTTTACGTTAGTATTGTCTGTAAATATTTCTTTAAATTACAATATTTTATTATATATGACGACCGCTTGGAGCATGGTTCGAGCGTAGGCCGCTCGGCTCACTGCACGTGCTGGTTTCAGTTTCGATTCCCGTTAGGGTAAATCTCGGAAATGACCTTTTCGTAATTTTCCCTGGTCTGGGTGTTACTGGGATCGCCCCCAGTCCATTGTACGGTACCCATAGTACAAGTGTTGCTTATTTTGGGAACATACAGTTGGTGTGTTCGTGTGGCGATATTTATTTACTTATTTATATGTTGGCATTGTGGGTATACTAAACATTATACCTACGAGTTTTATATAGCAGATTTTTTTTAATTAAGCAAATAAAAATAAAATGTTTTGTTGTTGACTGTACCTAGGTTTTAACGCTTTAACACTTCTTAGTTAGACCCGTTCACATACGTTTTAAATCGAGCTTAGAGTTATTGAATGTTGATAATATAAATAGATCTATAGATTAATAATAATGTATTATGATAACTTCATTCTTGCGCGACTACTACTGCATATAAAAATAAAATAAACTATAGATGCGGAAAACGCATGATAATAATAGGCTTCCTTATTGAACGGACTCATACTAACATTTCTGTAGCACTTACATAAAAGTACAAGCAAATGAAAGTAATATGCATCCTTCAAATAGTATAGATTCCATTAGATCTTATAAGTTTTTACTGCTACAACATCACGAGGCTTGTTATATACTTTTCGAAAAAATCTAAATCAAAGCGTTTATTTTGTTTAGGCCTTGGGGGGCACTTACAAATGGTCTATTTTACATTTTTATTCTTTTATCTACAACCGGATCGGAACGCGACCTAGACTAAGAACATCCCGTCAAGAAACTCAGCTTTTCTTTTAACATTTTGTAGTATATATTTTTTTGTCGCCATATGCTTATATAGTTATTAATAACAAAGGGTAGTACATCGTAATAAAAATATAATAGTTCCAGTGTGTTACAACTCAATCTTTGTCATCACATCGTGAGGAAAGATGTGTCAAGTTAACCAACCCGCACTGGGCCAGCCTGGTGGATTTATGGCCTTAAATCGGGCGGTACAACAGCAGCAGGCTGGCCGGGACCAAAATACTAACTGCCCCTTCAATACAGCCGCGATGTTATATATAAATGTATGTATTGTGGCTAAAGGCTCAAGTGCCAATACTGTTATAATTATTATAGTGTTTTCTTAAGTTATTTTGCTTACAATTTAGGAAGTCGAAGCGTGAACTGTCAAGTCTCTGTTATGCGCCATCTGTATTCTGTATACTGTCTATATAATAATGACTAGTTTGTAAGTCAACAGTCTTTTATACTAATTATTGCAGTTTCGGTTTGCGCCCGTGATATTGCTAAACGGTTACCAATGGAATAGCGCTGGCTGTTATCAACCTGGATATGCTGAATTGAAAAGAGCACAGTTTTGTGTTTTAATATATGTATGTCTTTCTTTTCTTTATCCTTTGTTGTGTGTGCTTGTTTCAATTAAGACTTTATTTCTTTCTTTCTAGTAATTACAGCAACGATTACAGAAATTACTTCCATTAATCGTTGCTGTAATTACAAAACGTTTAGTAAAACATACTAAATTGGTTTTAGCGTCACAGAAATAATTTGTTGTCATTATTTATAGCGTCATTTAGTCACAGTGTGTATATTGTAATACTGACCGGTGATAGGGCGCCATTGGCGGGCGGGTGCGCCGCGGCGGAGAGCGGCGAGGCGGGCGCCCGCAGCGGGGACACGGTCATGCCCAGCTGCTTGCTGTTGATCAGCCGCCGCAGCAGCTGCGTCGCCTCGCCGCTGCGGCCTGCGACAAACACTCGCGTTAGCCTCACCGAGCGAATGTCGCGGAAAATTTGCGCGAATTATCCGCAGCGGTTTCTTTCGCGAATTAAAAACCAACTTTATTTATATCTGCACTGAGAACAGTTATAGAACAATAATGTCCAACGGACTGCTGCGGAAAAACAAGTTTTTTGAGAATAAAACAATCTATAGTACGTTTTCATTAATTGTGTTGTGAGTGCGTATCATTTGCAAGACTTTTCCGCGACAGTCCGTTGGAGCTGAACACGAATTTCTCCGTAACAAAGTATAATAAAATGACCATCGCATTCTACCTGTAGGTAATAAAACAGGTGTAGATTAAAAAAAAATATATGCTACAGGATTTTGGCTTCTCATGGTCGAATACTTAAGTTTGAGTCCTACTTGCCTTTTGAGACTAAGATATATTTTATTTATTTTATGGCGCAAGTTATACGGCAGCATTGCGTTAGGTTATTTCAAAGGATAGTTTTTTTTATGCCCAATAATAGAGTCAGTTCTTTACACCAAGACGCGTGAATTATTGCAAATTGACCCATATGCCAGTGTCATAAAGCGATACAGCACGCGGTTTAGAGAAATGAACGGGCTATAAGGGGGGTTTGTGCAATACACTAAGTTAAGAAAAAAAACATATGGGTCTGAACGAAATACAGATGATTGCGCAAGCGCCATAAGACTGCCTTTTTTCTCGCAACTTTGCTTGGGCTTTATTGTGACATTGACTAAAAACGTTGACGCATGTTCTTTGTGTAACATTTTGGCCCGAGTTCGTCGCTAAAAAACCGGCGACGCGTGGTCTACTTACATGCGCTTTCCAGTATTTCTTTTTTCCGGTGCCCCCCTGATCTGCGGGACGTGGGAGGGGAACGAGTCGACCAATCAGCCGGCCCGTTGCTGGCCGCCGATAGCCACCGGACCGGCTGATTGGTCGGTTCGTCTCCCCCTACAACAAACAAACTATTGAACTACCCGCGAAATCAGATGAAGCCAGCATTGTGGATTATGAAATCAATCCCCCATAATAGACCATGGAGTTTCTTGACCAACTTGTCCAATTCCGAAAGGCTGCCCCTTAATTAACTTTTTTGATGATACGAAAATAAACAATCTATACAAATAAATAAAATTGGAGTGTCTGTTTGTAATATCAAAATAACACCTTTTCACTACATGCATAAGAAAGTACATACGACACCTATAACAAAAACGCGATTTAAAAAAAAATTGTCTGTCTGTCTGTGTGTTTGTTCCGGGTAATCTCCGAAACGGCTGGACCGATTTTGACGGGATTTTCACTGGCCGATAGCTGATGTAATAGAGAGTAACTTAGGCTACTTTAATTTCTGGAAAACAATTAGGGTTCCGCGTAAAAAAATAAAAACACATGAATTCAAAGAGTATCTCCGAAACGGGTTGACCGATTTTGACGGGACTTTCACTGGTAGATAGCTGATGTTATAAGCAGTAACTTAGGCTACTTTTATTTTAGAGAAACAATTTAAAAAATGAAAAAATGGGTTCTGTCGTGCGGTCTCAGAACGCGGGAGCGGGCTTTTTTGTTAAGTTAAATTCCACGCGGACGAAGTCGCGGGCTCAGCTAGTAAATTAATAAAATGAATGGATTTCAAAATCACACGTAAATCTGTTTTATATAATTTACAATTGCCGCAATAACATTTTTGGTCTTTTTGTGAGTGACTGGCATTTAAGATGATATTGTCTCATACCGTTTTGTCTGTGAAGAGCTTGCCATAGAGATTCTTTATCTGGATCGTTGTCTTGGGGGGGCTGCGGCGACGACTGCGCGGACCGCGCCGATTGAGTCTCTTCTGGGTCGTCCTATAAATTGAAATGTTATTATATAACAGCAGACTCTTCTACTAGGTGATACAAAATGGGTATACTATATTTTCTGCAACTTAACTTTGTAAATCTCAAACTATCGGCTTTGTGGGACAGTTGAAGTACTAAAGGTTTTGTAGACTTGTGAAATCGGTCAACAGCTGTATTCCTATAACACCTTTTGTTTTTCAAGTTCCCTCCAAAGCTGATGGTTTTAGAATTACAAAGTTAAGTTTTGAAAAAAAAAAGTATACCCATTATGTGTCACCTTGTATACAGTAATAATAATAATAATAATAATTTAGCCCTTTTTGACGGCACACTCCTGGGGACGAGCCTCCCCTCACTACGAGGAGGTTTTAGGCCGTAATCCACCACGCTGGCCTAGTGCGGGTTGGCGGATTTCACATGTCTTTCGAAAATTGGTTAGATTTTCTAAGACATGCAGGTTTCCTCACGATGTTTTCCTTCACCGCAAGCATGTGATAATCATATATAAATTAGGATACACAGAAAACAGTCAAGTTTAAAAAAAAAACAATTTTATCAGTCCTTCTAAAGATAATTGACAATCAACTTAAGGGGGCTCCCCCTCTGCCATTTAATCTTGTTTATTAATGAACGGATGGATTTATATAGACTATCCGTATCGAAAGTGTTATCTGAGCCTGCCGTTTTCCATTCAATATCATGCTATCATGATTTTTTTTCGCAAACAATTCGCTCTTGTCAGTCTTGTCAATTTAGAGATGCATAATGTTTTATAACTTTACACATCATCACACCTGTAATTCCTGAACGGGACAGGTTGGTAGAGGAGCACTGCAGGGCTTCGTCGATGATATAAGGGGGTGAGCCTATTGCCACTATATCGGGGGTCGTCGTTCGAAGGACTGGGAATAAAACGCCTTCCCAGTATGGAATACCACGACCGATTTCGACTTTTGACAATATATTTTATTTTTTATTGTGTTATAGGCAAGTGTTTCATGATGCAACGTAAGTGCCGATATGGTCTACGATTAAGAAAACTTGCCTAGAAAGTACCTATTCACTCGTGAAAACACCCAGGTTGTAGTCACGGGGATTAAAGACACCGGCAGCGTGTTCCATTCATTACGTCTAGAGCACAGTTTTAACCACACATCATTGACATTAAATGTGGAATTTCAATGACACGGGACATAGATGAACTGGCTACAGCATTGTTATCTATCACTGTCGCATCATGAGTGGCTTATTCATTACCCGTGCCTATTCTTTCATCGCATTATCAGTGTTAACGTAAGGATTCGCACACACTGAGCGGCCCATTTATGTTTTTAAACATACGATTTAACGTCTTCCTTGCCCCAAGACTGCTAATTTGTTACATTTGGATTCCATCGGAAAACCAATAGGTAGTCATTAATAATATCTTGAGCTAAACATCGGTGTTCCTTTAAATCCTTGGAGGTCGATATATCGTCAGCCAATGGACTGTTAGCAAATTGATTTTGGTTTTTTCTTTTATTTCATAGGATTTAGAAGACTACCAAACCTGTCCAAAGTAATAATAAAAACTAATGGTTTTGAATTCTATAACGCGCTATTGATTAGCAGACTTGGGCCTCTGACCTTATTACTTAATAATTGCTATAAAATCAGCGTGTTTATTACATTTTATCCCAAACAAAAAGTTGGTCTGCTACTTAGGTATTTTTTTTTACAAAAACAAAAAAAAACTGGTTTATTGATTAAAAAATTGCCATAAATCCGCTGGTTTATTGTTGATACAAAAATAAGAAAAATAATCTTTCCTCACCTGCGACATTTGAGATATATCCATTTGTAGCCTGTCCGGGTCCGACCCACTGCTGCTCTGGCTGCACTCCTCGTACACCGACGAGTTGTCTCTCGACGTGTTCATCTTGTTTGCGGATCGGCCGAACACGTGCAGCTTGTACTCGTCCACGAAGTTCGTGGACTTGTTGTGTGCTAGGGTGTTATGGTAGTATGTGTTCGTGTGCTCCTGCGGCTCGCTCTGTTCCGCCGGTTCGTTCTTTACAGTGCCGTACAGCGACAGATCCATCTCCTTGTTGTCCTGGTCGTCGTTGCTGCACGGGCTGGCGGCGCTCTGCGACGCGTTGTACACTGTGTACTGGTCGTCGGGGTACTCTTGCGGGTAGCCGTCCCCGGCGACCGGCGCGTGCGTCCTGTCTATCACCGTCGCATAGTTCGAGGGGTACTTCTGCGATTCCTCGTTCTCGCGCTGCGCGACCGCCACGGCCTTGCTTATTATATCGATGACGGTGTTGCAGTGCATCACCTCTCTCGCTCTGTCGGAGGGCGGTAAACTCGGCACACTGTTGAACATTATATGAGGTTCATCTTCCGGTTTGGCCGCATATTTACTCGGATCGTAATTCTTTATCTGTAGTAGTGTGACCGCCGCCTGCCGGCTCTCCAAGTTCTTCATCTCCTCAGTGGAGTCCGGTGAGCCGACCTCGGCGTATTTGTGTTTCGCGTCGTGCTCGAAGTCACTGTCGCACAGTGGCTTGATTATTTCCTCCAACTTTGCCGCCGTTATGTTCAAAATTTCCTAAAAATAAAAGACAATGTTTGAACAACAATCGTCGCACCGTATTAGTTGCACGATAACACAAATAAACACCAACCAATGAGGCGCTCGCTCATTGCATGTCACTCGTGATATCACTAGACTCCCAGCAGATAAGATAACATATTGAGATCCGAAGGTGTTCCACGCAGTATCCTTTCCTATTTCGTGGAGGAAAATGTGCTACCCGGCGATATGCAAAGTGAGTGACCGCGGCCGCGATATGAGACAAACTCGGCTGTTTGTGTTAGAGATTATATAAGTAATGGTGTTTTTTGTTGTAGGTGTTAATGATATTGTGCGTCCTAGTTTCGCCGAGCCGCGCTCGCGAAGCCGACGACGCGGGAAAGGCTCCCTGTGATATTTCCATACAAGATTCGAATCTAACTTTGAACTGTTCGCGCCGAGGCATCGACGAGATACCCCGTAATTGGCCGGAACGAATAAACAATATAGACAAAGGTAACACCGCCGCCAACAAAATACATGCTCATTTATCATCCTACACTATCATACAGAAGAATGACGTAAACAAAACAAATAGCTGTACGTAATTCAATCGAGTTTTATGTTGTGGCTCAAACATTTCCTACTGTTCAGTATCTTACTGAGTCATCTGTGATTTTTACATTTTTTACCGACTTCAAAAAAGGAGGAGGTTCTAGGTTCGTCTGTTCTGTATCTTTTTATTTTTCATGTATTTTCCCTGTCAATTATAGACTAATTTTGAAAATAAATATTTATATTTGAAAGGGCATACCCTCCAAATGCTCCAAAAGAAATGGCATCAAAATCGGTTCAGTACTTTGAGGGACATTAACTATTTACGGTTAGATACCTACAATTCAATACGTAGTTAACCACAAAAAATTATGAAAAAAAAACAAAACTGAATCCGAAAAACCCTGAGTACACTAAAAAGCTAGAAATAACAAGGGACCTTATATGTTGCATAAGCACAGAATTTTCATAAAAAGTGTAATGTATTAGGTTTTATGTTAAGTACATAAAACGGTAATTTATATTAATTAACGTTAACGTGATAACGCTAATATAAGCCATCACTACACATCAGTACAGGCTTTCACAATATCGTGCCCCGCCTAATGAAGTGTATATAGATAGATAGATGACCGCTATCGTTTTTGTTTCGTTTTTTTCACAGATGGTAACGTGTTGATAACGTTCTTCAACAACAGCTTAACGAACGTGTCGCAACTGGCCCGGGTACCGGGCAACAGGATCGCGATCAGCTTCAAATCGAACGAGATTGTAGAAATAGAGGATGACGCATTTAGAAACATCGAACGTTTGGTCTACTTGGATTTGAGTAATAATTACATATCGGGTATGTACGAGTATATCATGGCTTATTATTTAGCTAAAAAACTTTTGGGAATTGCGGGCAGAGGTTCCCAAACTATTCCGGACCTCCGCTCCTTTTTGTATAACAAACCCAACGGCCCTCTCACACAACGTCACTAGCACTACATAGTATAAAACAAAGTCGCTACCCGCTGTCTGTCTGTCCCTATGTATGCTTAGATCTTTAAAACAACGCAACGGATTTTGGTGCGGATTTTTTTAGGAGATAGAGTGATTCAAGAGGATGGTTTATATGTATAATACATGCATCATATAGTAGAGAAACACTGATAAAAATACCCGTGCGAATCCGGGGTGGGTCGCTAGTTTATATTAAATGTTGTTGCATATTATCTATATTGGGGCGCCCATGGAAGGTTTCAACTCACATCAGAGGAGGTACCGATCCCGTTGAGAACCACTGATTTACTTTCAAAAGTTGTGAACTAGTAGCGAGATGGAACCTTATAAGAATATTAGAGTATGGAACGGAAAATTAATATCTTTAACATAATATTATAATATATCATTATCTCGTAACTGTATCTATAGATCAAACTAAACTAAAAATAGAAGTTGATATAGGTACATTGTAAGGCGTTGACTTGATATCGAGGTAAAGTGTTTCTCGGTGTTTTATCGCTGCACTATGAAAGCTGGTATTAGCAATAAGACATAGATTGTTTTAATAAGGATTATGTGATTGCAGTTAAGTTAAATAAAGTTCAGTGAAATGTCTACGAACAAAGTAGTTTTAGCCAAGTATAGTTGGAATGTAGACACAGTATCAACCTACGTTTATTTGTTTTACAAAAGTACCTTTAAGTTTAATCGACCATCGTAAGAAGTTCAATAACTCTACCGGATACGTGATTATTTTTTGAGTAAATTTTCCTGTTAAAGCCGCGTTATACATTATATTATGAACCACTAGCTGTGCCCCGCGACTTCATCCGCGTAGTATTTTAGCTTAGCAAAAATTTCGCGATTATCGGGTTAAAAAGTATCCTATATGTTAATCACGGTTATAATCTATCTGTGTTCCAAATTTCATCCAAATCCGTTCAGTAGTTTTTGCGTGAAGGAGTAACAAACATACATACATACATACATACATCCACACTCACAAACTTTCGCATTTATAATATTAGTAGGATCCACCTTTATTTATAAAGACACATTTACCTGTATATTCAAAATATCACACGTTAAGTAAATCCTCATTCATAATTAGTCAACGTACAATATTGCTACTTTTATCACATATACGTCGGTCAGGTAATAATATTCCACGGTGGGTGACGCAAATATAATATTTCCAAGCCAATCGAATTTAATTATTACCTACACGATATAAGATGATTAAAGTATTCATATTATTTTTAGACTTGTGACGTAGAGACGTGAGAAATCAACGCGATTATATTTTTTTGCTGATGCAGTAAATTTCGAATTTATTATCTCTCATACACTACTTACATTAACGCCTTTCATACTGCTCGTATTAACGCCTTTCATAATATTAGTCATCGTCAGTCTTAAATTTATATGGATTCTGCGAACCACTTTATAAAACGCTTGCAACTTTCATTTGATTCACAAAAATGTCGTAAACGTAACGTCTAACAATCGTATTTGACTAGAAAAGTTGATTTAAAATGTTCACCTACGCTTCTATCACAGTCTCTCGGAGAAATTATTCCTAAAAGAACTGAAAAGTTGACACAATGAGACGATGCCAAAATCAATTAATAAAATCCTTTATATACATCTCATTTAAAGTTTCCTAAAAGGTTAATTCTAGTTTTTTAAGAAAATAACACTCTGCATAATCTGCATTTTAAAGAAATTAATTAAATACCTACTTAATAATACGAAACTAAAATCTTATTACTTCGTCAGTGTATATACACAAGAAGAACAAAGTTATGGATCGAAATCAAGGCCTCAAGTTCAATGATCCGTAATTACATTTCTGAGAGTTCTGTGAGACAATTTTCTAAATGAAGACAATCTTAAATGAGACCGACAAATAGAATATTAAGAACACACCTTTGTAGACAACAAACAAGTTTCTGATAACACATTATATCTTGAGAGCGACGACGTACAGGCATATACACACATACATACATACAAGTAATATACGATTGCGTGTCGGTATCAAACAAATATATCTATCTCTACACGTGTGGTATCGAGATACAATATAATCTAAGCGAAATATTCCTAACTAAACTAATCAACATACATGCATATACATAAAGAAAGTATATGTGACGCTGATATCTGGAAATTTTCATTAAATCGATTTCGATGATTTAGAAATGTTCAGAGAATTTCAAACAGTATTATGTAAATTAAATTAACTCATTATTCAATGTAAATAATACCTGATGATAGCGTAAATTATGGAAATAATAACTGTTCCACGTAACATGAGGATTAATAAACTAATGGAATTATCAAATGAAGGCCAAGGGTTTCCTGCATAGTTATTAAGATTAACAGGCTGGTTAGAATCGTCATATCACAATCAACAAAAAAGCGGATTGATATGTTTCGGATAAGAAAAACAACAAAATAGACCACTTCAGAACGGAAGCCGCAGTTATTGACTTCGTCAAAGATATCAATAACGATTATATCTAATTAGAAATCCGTCTATGTCAGAAGGTTTAAAGCAAGATATAGTCCACTTTCTGAACTAGGTACCTATTGACATTTCATAACTAATAGCGGAATTTTCCTTCCAGGCGAAGTGTTGCGAGGTGAAATATTTCAAGGTCCCTACAGCGACGGAGTATACAAAAGCATAGCATTGGAAACGTTGAATCTCGGCTTCAACGAGATTCATTCCCTGGACAGATACTTTTTCCAATACACGCCGAATCTGACCAGACTTTACCTGAACAACAATCCGATCGAGATCTTGGATCACGTGACTATACTGGCTTTGTCAAGTGCTAAAAATTTGGAGGTAAGTAGGTGTACATAATATAAAGGCAGGATTCTATGCCTGGATGTTTGGCTGTAATAATAAGGGCAGGGATTACTGCTTACGTTTGCAGAGTTAGTACACAATGCAGGCTAGCTACATACATTTGTTGTCTGCAAAGTTGTGCTCTAATAATTATATTTGCCGGTTGTCGTCGACTCGTAAAGAGTCTTACCTCATCATTGGTCACGACTGGCTCACAAGAGTAGATAGGAGTGCGTGGCAGGACTAGTCCTATAAAAATATATCTATTTGTCATTACGGATCATTGACCTTGCCATTGATTGCGATCCATAACTTTGTCTTCCTTGTGTACAGTAACTAAAGAAGTTAAAAGATTTTATAAGATAATAGCTGTGCCCGCGACTTCATCCGCGTGGAATTTAATTGGCAAAGTTTCATACAAACTTTCATCCCCTATTTTATCCCCTTGGGGGTAGAATTAATCAAAATCCTTTCTTAGCGGATGCCTACGTCATAACATCTACCTGCATGCCAAATTTCAGCCCGATCCGTCCAGTGGTTTGGGCTGTGCGTTGATAGATCACTATGTCAGTCAGTTAGTCAATCAACCTTTGAGTTATATATATTTAGATTTGTAACTTGATGTAGTTGTTACAATCTAGTTTGTAGTCTCCAGTTTTCACGTCTAAAAAGTATACCGGCAATATGCAACTTTATCCAAGTGTTACGTTTAATTAAATGTGAAAACTGCAACAGTAGTATTATGTATTTTATGAACACATTAACCGAAGGCTGACTAAACTGTTTCGACTATTATTAGAAATAAGCCTGTTGTAATCACATTTTTTATAGGCAAAGCATAATTAGACATAACTGCGTTACTCCTTACTTTGACAAAATGGATAAATTCATGAAAGCAATTAAACATCGAATCAGAATTAAGAAATTATGCGTTTATTCGGGTGTAAAATAAGTTCATTGAAACACGGCAATCACACCAATTTTGAATACTAATTAAGCACTGCGTGTACATATTGGCTTTCTTGTCGACTATTTGAGAAATGCGAGAGTTGGGATGCATCAACACATAAATAAATTTTAACAGTATTGTCGATATTCTTCTGGAATAGGTACAGTCAACAAACTCGACGCTTCACCACCTTAAGGTTGTATTTAGTGTGCAGTGACCAGCAGCCACCTGCGGCTAGCGTGGTCATTAAAACAATTAAAACAAATGGCTAACCAAAAAAGGGCTTTTGTCACATCGGTCGCTTTTCGTCTCATTGGACAACAACATAATGGGCGAGGCAACCTATGATTACTGCCAGCAAGCGAAAAGTGTTCAAAACTGATCAAGCGTCTACTTTGTTGATGGTACTTGAGTGTTAGAACTTTGTAGATTTCCACGGTAAAAAAAACTAAAGGTTACTTTACTTTTATACTAAGGGGTAATAAATCTTTCACTTTCAGGTCTTAGATTTGGCCAAAACCGACATTGACAGCATACCGCTTGACGCGTTCAGAGGCCTAGTAAAGCTGCAACAAATCGACCTATCGGACAACCGTTTCGTCACGGTGCCTGAGAGCTTGAGTATCGTCGGCGGCAGCCTGCGGTACCTCACCTTCAACAACAACCCCATTGTGGAACTCACTGATGATAGCTTCGTAGGTAAGTTAGAAACTGCTTGTAAATGTTACCAATCACAAGCGGCTATAAATCTTATTTAAAGCAAGGTGTGTACAAAAGCAATTAACAATTGACTTATACGCACCAGCCCTCGCTTTCGAAAAGTTTTCCCTATAAACAACAGCTAGTGTGTTTACCAATGAAATGATACCATGAAATACGTGTTGAATTTCTCGTATCATTTGCATTACATTTATTCCAATGTATGTTGCCGTCTATTTTGTAAAGCTCCAAATAAAGACAAAAAGTCCATGGAAATTTTGGGCCAGTGCAAATGAGAATTAGAACATCAGGCTGTTGGCGTCAATAATACGTCCGTCGCGTGCCGTGCGTGTGTTCCGACAGATTTTCGCATACTTTTACCTGCCGTAATGCAACTGTGTAGACAAAACAGTTTGCAGATAATATGGGCTATGTAAATATTGTACGTAGATCTCATAATCAGATAAAATTGTTGTTGTTATAAATACAGTCAATGATTCGATAAGACGTCGACAAGAATTTTTCAATTCGAAACATGTTGACTCAAACATGAATATTTTATCTTGGAAATCCAACCAGTCGTATTCTTCTACTAATATTACTGTTTATACCATTGCAATTCACGAATGTACCAATATTCCTGACAATGTGATAAAAAGAAGGATTCAGATACCTATACAAGGTCTTAAAGGAACTGACTCTGGTATTTGGAAACGATATTTATCAGGAGCAGTCCACTAACTTTATACTAACAAACTATTTCAAGAACTGAAAGTACCTATGTGTTATTGATTTGCTAGCCACCAGAATTTGCGGCCAGCTAGTAGGTATTTACATACCTAAAACCGTTGCTGTAAAAAACAACTTTAGATGCTTATCTATGATAATGATATACCTCTATTAGAAAATAAGGAAGTACACAATAATAATAGAATCAGTTTTTTGCAGGGCTTACGAACTTGATCGAGTTGGAAGTAGGCGAAAATGATTATTTGGAGGAAGTGAAACGGAGCACGTTCTCGCCGCTTAAGAACTTGAAAGTACTTCATCTGTGCCACAACAGCAACCTTAGATACATAAGTCACAACGCGTTTAGGGGATTGAAAGACAAATGGTCCTTGAGAGAAGTGAGTAATACATATATTAACATACACCAGATAGTGGAGTAAATAAGGAAAAACCATCGTAAATTGAAACATTACGATAGCCATATGAACAAAGAGAAAATGTGTTTAACATCAAATTTATATCAAAGTGGATCGGCGATGCGTTTCAAAGCAAGTACCTACCTACTTAGATATTTCTCACAAAAGATTTATGTTATAGAAGGATGACGACATCTGTCTATTATTGTAACCGAGATTTTATCATTAGCTCATGGTAACGTTTTATCGAATACAAATCTAACTAAGAGCCATTTACACATCATCAAGCTTGATGTGTCTTCTATTTGTGCTTGCGCTTTCGCCATCTTTCGGAAGAGTGATTGCTGTTGCCGCACTAGATGCCGAAGCTTTTAAAAGCATCGAGTAAATTATAAATAATTAATGAAAGAGACGAGATATCGTTAATTCTATTTCTCGTACTTAGGAACAGTAGACGCCCCCGTACGAAATGCTAGCCCAATAATGCCTACAATCGCATGGCTACATTTTCTTCCCGTATCTAGACATCGAATCATTGATCCACTGACGACCAAGTACCTATAAATATGCCTTAATGTTATGTTTATAAATAATATTTGGTAAGCATGTAATAATCATCACATTATAGAATGTATGCAATCCGATTTGCCCCAGTTTATGTATGCTTACACGACAGACACAGAACGGGGTCAGCTTACTAATCATTTTAGTGCTATGTTTTGATATGGAGCCAATATATTGCAGTCATATAACTGTAAATAGATTAAAACTTCTAAAATGTACACTATGGGATTGTCAGATGGCATGATTTAGCATAATTCTTGGAAGACTTTGAGAATCGCGCGAATACGATTTGTTTTATTTCTTCCACTAAATATAGATATATTCCTATTCAACAGGTGTATTTGGATGACAATGATCTAAGCGAACTGTCTGCAGACCTAATGCCATGGGGCAAGCTCGAGCTCATAGGAATGACTGGCAATAGCTGGCTGTGCAACTGCGACTTGGCTGATATTGTCACAAAACAAAGTGCAGGCACTAAGTTTAAGCCTGGAGACATACCTTAGTGAGTGAACCTCTAAATGAAATAGTTTTCTATATAGCCTTGTTAAGCTATCGTAGTTTAGCTACTGGTCTTATATTTAAATCATGCATTGCCCTTTTCAAATAAATAAGTCGGCAAGCAAGCGAACCACCCGCCTGATATTAAGCAGTTACCGTACTTATCGATGCTTGCAATATAAGGCATTGCTGGCACGTTGCCGACATGAAGGAGAATGGGACAGATAGAGAGAGAATAAAGGTGTTCCGGCTCTCTCACTGGTCGTACGAAACGCAGCTATAATAAGCACTTTACGCCGATCTTCTGTGCGAGGGTGGTACTGCCCTGGTTGATCCAGCCTGCATATATGCTATAATCAATTAACTACAGCTTGACTCTCATACCTATAAACCTCTAAAGCACACATCAAATCATGATTTACTTGATTAAAGACTCATCATAAATGTTTTATGTGACCTCTTTAACTTGTTTCACATCTTAGAAATCATTTCATAATACCACCTTATCCTACTAATATTATAAATGCGAAAGTTTGTGAGTGTGGATGTATGTATGTATGTATGTATGTATGTATGTTTGTTACTCCTTCACGCAAAAACTAAACGGATTTGGATGAAATTTGGAACACAGATAGATTATAACCGGGATTAACATATAGGATACTTTTTAACCCAATAATCCAATACTGCGCGGATGAAGTCGCGGGGCACAGATAGTAAGAGGAATAAATATTTCTAAATACGTGTTAATAATGTATCCTTTGGTTTTTTTCCAGTTATCAGTCTTTTGTTCTTTATCTTAGAAAGAAACAATATACAAGATCATAAATCATTTAGTTGACCCTCAATGAATGTAATGCAATAATTATAGTTACTACACCCATTGATCGTACTGTGACTAATTGTTTTAATTACAGTTGTGCAGCGCCTATGAAGATGAGTGGGGCTTACATTACAAACATCACATTGACAAATTGCCCCACTCTAGACTCCACATATACAAGAAGGAGCTTTGGTCTAACGGACTTGAAACCCAGACACCTAATATGGAGCATTCTCGGAGTGGCAGCGATAGCAGGTTTTGGAATGATACTAGGTCTACTTGTCAATGCAATAAAAGCACTCTACTACAATCGTATCAGAAGTCAACCTATTCGCTACATCAACATCAACTCGGACACAAGTTTTGCATAGATTTAATTTGTATTAATTAAAAGTAGACTGTAATGTTTGAGTACTTATAATAATTTCTTTAGGTAGTATGTTTATTAGTAACTGTATTATATGGTATTGTTTTAGGTGATAATACATTTTAAAAAAATTGTCTAGTTTATTTGTGTATGTGAAAAAAATGTAGACATCATAAAAACTCACCTCTTTGGAGCCAGATAATGAATTTGCATACTGCACAAACTGTTCCAATAGTCTTTCAGACTTGTGTGACAACTCTCTGAATGTGTGGAATTCATCAAGTTTATGGGCACAGCTCCCACACACCACTTGAGGCAGCAAGTCTTGTGGGGACACCTAAAAATATAATTCAAAACATTCAACTTTAGCTATGTTAGTTTCCCAACACCGCGGTCATTAAGAGATGATGTGGCCAGTGACCTTTCGCAAGTATAATCATAGATGATGAGTCATTGCTGGCAATCTGATAACAAACACATTAAGAAACCTACAACTTGTTTGCAACACACCTAAAGGATAACTGTGACAAAAATGGGAGGATGCAGTCCCCCTGCAGATTGATACAAATCTAAATTTAGATAATATTGAAATCTTAAAATAGCAGGATACTGCTTTGTGGATAAGCACAGTGAAGGAGTATTAGAGTTAGTTGTGTATTTGTGTCGGGCGCGGGGCGCGGGCGAGGGCGAGGGCGCGAGGCCCCGAGGAGGCGGGCGAGGGCCGCGACGGAGCGCGAGGTGTTCTGTCCCGCGCTCCTTTGTTATCAGCGACGCGGCCGCCGCTGATACGGCGCGCCTGCCGCACGCTTCGCATATCACTTCCACGAATGACATTAGTCATACGGCCGAGCGATCGACGCGTGGGCCGTAATATGATATCACAATGCGAAAATACCCAACACCCGCGAGAAAGTTAATGGCGCTTATCAGCATCCACAATCTCATACGCTTACGCTAAACTTTCACACGAGAAAACTCCTCCTCCGCGGTGACTGTACCATCGAATAACACAAAATTATTACCATTATCGCCAAATTTGCCGTTATCATCTCGGAAAGTCGTGATTTATCCTTATCACGGTTGAAAATTGGAAGTTTAACATCACTGCAATTATCGCCACAGAATGATAAACAAAGGCGACACACTGAATGGAACTTCGGCGGCAAATTACACATATTTAGAAATTAAAACAGAGAAAGGTGGTCACAACGAAAGAAAACATTTAGAAATTAATCGAGTAACTAATTAAAAATTAAAAGGTTTTGTTGAAAATATAACTCAGCATGCGATGATGTAGAATACATCACATCGCGATTGTCAACCAAACGAACGAACAAGCTACACACACATTCAAATGCTCTATTGTTTACGAACGAAGCGCTGAAAGTATGCATGTGTGAGTACGACGATGTCCACGAGAGTTTTTACGCACTGATAAAAATGATAACGTTATCAAAATTATTCGTAGTATCAATTTAATCAAATCAAACTAATGTAGGTATGTGATGTTATTGATTTTGATATTATTTATCTTATAATAAGGACAGTAAATAATAGGTATAGCGAAACCCCGTAACGAAATAACTTATGTACCTAAAAGAAAATAGTTTTGTCGGAACTAGGAGCCGCTAGTGATGAAAATATATAATGATAAAGACGAAAATATATTTTTCCTTATGTATATTTATAAAAAAATCTAATAATTACTAGAGTAAATAAAACACTCAGTAATGTGTTTCCTTTTCAATCAATTAATATTTTTTTATAATACATTGCTTGTTTGATGTGGTTTGATGGGATAACGATTCGATAAGACTATCGAGAATAACATTATGATAACCGAGTTTATCCGATTGTTGTATAGACTGTCAATAATGTGACGTTTTGTTATCTATCACTATCAATCATTCATTCATTTCATTCAATCAAAAGCTGCTTGCAGCCAATGTTTGTGTGTTGTGTTAAATGTATTAATAATATAAATAATATTTACTACAAACTATACTAGCAGATTAAATACGTTTATATCGTATCGCAGTGCCCGTAACGTATCGTGAATTACAATAATGAGTATGGTATCTCGCTCATTTGTGATAAAATTCTAGAAAAACTAAGTAGGTATTCTTTGTTTTGTATTTCACGACTTATGAAATGAGTCAATCGTCAACATCGCTTGTGGATGGTACTCCCAGTGACACCACATCGGATACAGCACAATTAGTGAGCAATGAAGAAGCAAGCACTTCGAATTATACACAACTAAACAAGTCCGTGCGCTTTGAGGTATCTGGCTATGATTTTAGTACAATATTTTTTTTTGTCTACTGTGCGTTGGTTATTATTATCTTTATTTTTATTTCTACATAGCAAGTTTGATAGGTATGTATAATTAAATTAATAAATATATTATAATATGAATGAGTCTAAATAACTGATGTGTCTTAAACTTAGAGTAACATCTGTGATCTAAATTGAATGCTACTATGTTTAATGTATCTATTGATATCTTGTTTTAAATTAACATACCTTACATTTTATACAGCAATCAGACGATGATGATAATGAATTGCAAGGCAGTCATGGCATTCGACGGAGGTACCCCACACAAAAAATTGAGCCCGGCTCAATGAATGTGTTGTCAGCTAAATATGAAGTAAGCATTATATTATCTGTCTGATTAATATTATAAGAGTAACCTCACTGAAATACAGATAAGATGCAGATAAGCATAAACAATAAAAAAAGTTTCAATAATCTGGCTCATTGCATGGATTATGTGGAAACAGTAATAATATTATTGGTGCTTACATAAAGCTCTTGGTCTATTTATTTTTTTATAAGAATTATAAAACCAAGCTTTATTAAAATTGAGTAATAAACAAATTACTACATTTTTTGGGTTTAGGACCTCAAAAAGAAAAAACAGAACCCTTATACCCTGTTTTAGTTTTAAATTACCTTTTTTTTCAGAGTTTAGACTATGACACTTGTGAAAACCACTTGCTCCTCGATGAGGAGCGGAAGCGTGGATATCCTTTTGTTGTGTGGAAGGACATAGCGAGGTGGTTCATAATCCTATTAATTGGGATAATAACAGCACTCATTGCATTCGTCATTGATATATGTATAGAAGAATTCTCAGAAATCAAATATAGGGCACTTAAAAAATGTATCCTTTTAAAAATATTAGGGTATTGTACCTTTGTTCCCTTGTTGTTATGGGTCACATTTATGTCTTAATTATAAGGATTATTATCAAATACTTGTTACCATTGCCCTAGGTTTGCTCTGACCAAAACATTGTACTGAAACATGCTGTGTTCTGAATACAAATAATAGAGACATCAAAATGTTTTTGTATAAATGTTTAGTCAGTGCTAACCCATGATTTTATGGCATACAAAAACAAATAAAATCTCTGATTTAATGTTCTAAAATGGTGTAGGAGCAACATACATGTTTTAAAACCAAACTCTGGTACTGTTTAAATTTGAAGTGCCATACAACAGAGAAAACAATGTCTCAAAGAGCTAAGTGGGACTGTCATTTAAATTGCTTGAGCATTCTGCCAACAATAACTCAAATAGCTATGAATCTATACAAATAAATAAAATTGGAGTGTCTGTTTGTAATATCAAAATAACGGTTTTTCACTAAATGCATATGAAAGTACATACAACACCTATAGCAAAAAGGCGATTTAATTTTTTTTTGTCTGTCTGTGTGTCGGTCTGTCTGTATGTTTGTTCCGGGTAATCTCCGAAACGGCTGGACCGACTTTGACGGGACTTTCACTGGTAGATACCTGATGTTATAAGCAGTAACCTAGGCTATTTTAGAAAAACAAAAAAAATATGGGTCCTGTCGCGCGGGCTCAGAACGCGGGAGCGGGCTTTTTTGTTAGGTTAAATTCCACGCGGACGGAGTCGCGGGCTCAGCTAGTCTATAATTATAATACTTACAACTTTATTAGACTAATGAACTATACCATGTTTAAGTAGGTAAAAAAAAATATTATATGGCAGTAATTTCCTTAATTCATAAAAACAGCTGTGGATAAATATGTGTTGCTTGACAAACTCTACATCCCATACCTATTGTGGGTGTTATCAAACATAGGCATAGTGTTTATTGGCTCTATGTTGGTTGCATATGTCGAGGTGAGATAACATATTTAATTGATATATTAATTTGGAGTTTGGTGACCTACTACTAAAGGCCCTATAATTATTTTAATTCCAATTACAACGCATTAATATTACTTACTCTATTTAACGGTAATTTGATAGTGGCTTATCATTGCATGCTAAATTTTATTTGAAAATGTGCTAATTTTTGGCAGTGATAAGATTTGATAACGTATTCAACTTTTTATGTTGTTTGTGTGACTCGTAATTACTGGAGTGGCTATTCTGTATTATTAATACTGTGCCATTCTGCAAACTTTTTATATATTTAGTTTAACTACAATCAGTTGTAATAATAAAATAAGATGTGTTGCTTTTATTAATGTTACCTATTATATCGGCGTTTTATTGAGATTTGGGTCCAATAGTATTGGGGATAATTATTCGGATGATTTTACTTTCCTGTGTAGTGTTGAGCTTTTTCGAGGATAATAAGAATTTTAAAGAGCATAATATGCATCTTTTCATCATGTATCTTTTGCTATAAAAAATAATTAACTTTATTTACTTTACTAACTTTACTTAGTTTTTCTAGAAAAATATTTGTTTTTCTATCCCAAATAGTTGTTGTATTTCAGCCTGTTGCCGCCGGCAGTGGTATACCACAAGTGAAATGTTACCTAAACGGGGTCAAAGTGCCAAGGGTGGTGCGGTTCAAGACGCTCGTAGTGAAGGCCATCGGCGTTATCACCGCCGTTGTCGGCGGCCTGGCTGGTGGCAAGGTGAGTCACAATGGCAATTGCGTTTGATAAACAAATTATTTTGTTGTTATAACAGGAAGAGGGAAAACGAGAAGTTCCAGTTGGTTAACGGAAACTTCACACATTTATTGCCTAGTTCTCGAAACATTAAGGAAGTATTGTAATTGGTTTTTTTTCCTTTCTCTGTGAGTTTTAAGAGAGACTAACTTAACTTTGGATACTGACCCAACGTTGCCGAGTGGTCATTGACCAAGGGCGACTCTAAACATTTCAAAATTTTATATTGCCTTCTTAAATTGTACTAAGTAGATAGGTACATTAAAAAAAATGGTATATTAGCATCTCGCTAACACCAAATAAATTGACGAAATGTCGGGCATACCAGAATCGCATAGCCGGTAGTCGCTAAATAAAAATCCTTCCGTAACACTCGTAGGAAGGGCCCATGATCCACAGCGGCGCGGTGGTAGCGGCCGGCATATCTCAAGGGAAGAGTACCACGTTCAACAAGGACTTCAAGATATTCCAGTACTTTCGGGAAGACCATGAGAAACGGGACTTTGTGTCCGCGGGCGCGGCGGCCGGTGTGTCCGCCGCTTTCGGAGCTCCCATTGGTGATTACCTATAGATTGAGTATTACACCTAGAGATTTTGTACAGAAAAATATATATTTTGCAAGTAGTTGGGATAGCTTTACAATTTATATTTCAAATATCTTAAGGACCCTTGAATTTATATATAACTTACGATAATTATTATGAATTACGTACCTTATTATAATTTAATATCAAAGTATTTAAATAATTAATCGAAAAGCTAATTATTTCTGAACATGCTTTTTACATTTAATTTATGTGGGGATTAAAAAATAATATGTCATCTATATCAATCTGTTCCTGGTTTAAAGACTTTGAAATTAACTGTACACATGAATGTATAGTTCTCGCAATGATTAGACATATTCAAAAGTAGAGTTAGTATTTTGTTCCATTACACGATAATAAACCTTAATGTAATGAACGTAGAAACGAATATAACCGTTTCGCAGGTGGAGTATTGTTCTCATTGGAAGAAGGCACCAGTTTCTGGAATCAAGCGCTAACATGGCGGACTTTCTTCGGAACAGTAGTATCCACTTTCACATTGAATTGTGCACTTTCGGCTTACCACGGGCGAGCGGGAGAATTGAGCTACCCAGGTATGTTACCATTTATAATATAAATCTATGAACTATTTATTGGATGGAGTAAAAAAAATATATACTCCCTATGCCAATGACATTCGATAAGCGACAAATAAAAAAAATAGCTAATAACACTTTTCACATAATAATTAAACACTCAATTAAATTAACCGTATATAAGCATTCAAAGGTAGCCTCATTTTGCGGCTGAACGTAGGTGTTCCTCAAGGCTCTCTACTAAACCCGCTCTTCTATTTGTTACATATTTGAAATCCAAAATACTATTTATTTATATAAAATTCTCGTGTTACAATGTTGGTTACCATGCTCCTCCGAAACGGCTCGACCGATTTTCATGAAATTTAGTGTGCATATCGGGTAGGTCTGAGAATCGGCTACTATATATTTTTTATTCCCCTAAGAGACGAGACAACGTCTGTCGGGTCAGCTAGTTTTTTTATATATATAATGTATTGAATGCAGATTTCATATAATCCATAATAGGTCTTCTAAACTTGGGTAAGATGGAGCCATTCCCGTTCCAATTCTACGAGTTGCCCGTGTTCATGTTCTTCGGCGCTGTTGGGGGATTGCTCGGAGCTTTGTGGAACTACATCAACTACAGACTGGCTGTGTTCAGGATAAGGTGAGGATCCAATTATGACTTAATTCCAACTGAGTTTGAGGTAACAAAAGAAATGAGAACAAAGGCATACCTGTCTTGTAAGACAAACAATCAAATTTTATATCATACCGTTGTTATTATTATCTATCTATTTTTTTTACATAAATCCAAGTTACAAATAATACTTCCGACGATATCCACCAACAATACTTGTCCAAGTAAGTCACCAAATTTATATAAAGTTTGATATTTCTCAGTGGGTTGTGCCTTCGCGCGCACTGTGAGACCTCATAGTAGTGTTTGGGGATTGGTCCCTCTATTCTAGGCGGGCAGATGCCAGTTTACCCATGTAATTGTCTGTAATCATCCAAGTTAGGTTAGACTGAAAGCTGATCCACATAAAATGGAGGAAAAAACAACTGCCTCTCAGTTGTAATTATTATCCTCCTTTATAAAATGTGAAAGAGAATATAAGTTGTGCAAATTGACTTTAATATTGTTTTCTTTATCTCCTTTTTTGTAGATATAATATAATATAAATATCGCAAGAGTGATACACCAACTGTATGGTCCCAAATTAAGCAAAGCTTATACCACGGGTACCGTAAAATGGACTGGAGACGATAACACCCAGTGTCACCCAGATCTGGGCAAATTACGAAAAGGCCTTTTCCGAAATTTTCTCCGGCGGGAATCGAACCCGCAACCGCCATATGCAGTGAGCCGAGCGGCCTACGCTCGAACCTCTGCGCCAAGCGGTCGTCAAAACCGCAACTGTATGTGATTCTTTTTTTCCTGTTTCTTTACATAGGTACATAGGCTCACCGTGGCTGCGAGTGGTCGAGGCGTGTTTAGTCGCGGCCTCCAGTGCCACCTGTGGCTTCCTCATGATGTTCCTGCTCAACGACTGTCGACCGCTCGGCGAAGACCCGACCAAAGTACCGTTACAGGTATGTTATTATATCTACAGGATATTTCTTTGGTTTGGATCTTATAATTATGCAAAGTTGCACTGTTACCATATAGTATTTTCATTACATATTTAACACAAAACGTTGGAAATAATAGCTCATTTCACATCTTTAAGTGCTTCCAATCCATATAAACTTCAAAATCCGTAATATGGTTATTTATGTCCCACTCCTTCTGTGCAAATGCATTCCCTTAAATCTTTCGGTTGTGCAATTTCCCGGCCACGCATTATCCTCAAAACCTGCTCTTAATAGTTGCCCAATAAGAGATCCCAATCAAATGAAAACTATTGTTCTGCCCTGGGGTGGTACTCTTAGCAACGATAATCCATATCCATATTATGGAATCCTAATCTAAATTCCATCTTTTTTGCCGTCATATATCTTCTGAACGAACGTTAATTTTATATTGTTCGATAATACGAATGTCACTATATATTGATTATCGTTGCTGAGAGTAGTACCCTACCTCAGACGTCGCAAGGGATCGCTGAGAACCCTGTGATGGCGTGGGAATTAAAACATGTAACGCGGGCACCCTTACGCCCGACGATTACATATAACTGGTTTTGTTTATGATTCCTTTTTTTATTATTATTTAAAAATGACAAGTGATTTCGAATGTTTGATGCACGAGAAGTTGACTTTGTGATTTTAGTTAAAAAAATAGAAGAAATAACGATAAGTTGATTGACCGAGACGACCTGTGGTTTATTTTGTGTAGAACAGTAAGAAGACACGACACCCAGCCGCTACAAACACGCTTATTCTCCACAGCTCTACTGCGCAGACGGCGAATACAACTCCCTGGCGGCGATCTGGTTCCAAACGCCCGAGGCATCGGTCCGCTCGTTCCTGCACGACCCGATGGGTTCTTACAAGCCGTGGTCGATACTAGTCTTCGTCGTGTGCTATTTTCTGCTCTCTACATGGACGTTCGGCTTGTCGGTGTCGAGCGGGCTGTTCATACCGAACTTGTTGACCGGCGCCGCGTGGGGGAGACTGCTGGCGATACTGATACAGTGTGTTCTGCCTTCTAATGTGAGTAGTATTGATACTATGGAGCTATTATATTTGTATTAATATCTACTACCCTATGTAATTATTAACTATTCAAGCAATTGGCGATAAAAAAAAAACTAAATGTTAAAAGACAAGCCCGCTGAGTTTCTTGCCGGATCTTGTCAGTCGAGGTCGCGTTCCGATACGGTTGTAGATATAAGAAAAAAAATGTAAAATTAACAATTTGAAAGTGCCTCTGTAGGCCTAAACAAAATAAACAATTTGAATTTGAACACCATTGCGTTTGGAGAATAAAGTGACAGGAATATGTTCCATGAAATATCCATTATTTGATTACAATCTAAGTCAATTGCTTTTGTCTTGCGGTCATTAGGGGTAAATACGTTCATGGGGCAAAAACTTGCGTGTGTATTCTTATCATTTCGAGAACCTATTCGTTTGGAACGACACTGCCTGCAATTTGTATCGGTTGCTGACCACATTAGCTCTCGAGATTTCTGAAAAATAGATCCATTTCGGGGAAAGGGGTTGAGCGCATTTATTCTAGTAGAGATTGATAACTTTATTATTCAACAATGGTGAAAAATCTCCGTTGCGTGTATCTTGAAAACAGCTGATCCGATTTCCATCATACATAACTAAAAACGATCTCAAGAATACCAGCTAGGTATTCAAGAAAAAACGCTCGATTAAATGTCTTTAGGAGCTTCATAGGCGTGAAGCTACAACAGCCGATTGGTTAAGCACGCTTCTTGCGGGCACAAGGTCCTGTGTTCAAACCGCGGCTCGCACCTGTGGGTTTTACGAAATCTATGTGCGAATCATAATTTCTATATGATTATCACTTGCTTACGGTGAAGGAAAACATCGTGAGGGACACCTGCATGTCTTAGAAAATCTAACCGATTTTCGAAAACACATGTGAAATCGGCCAACCCGCACTGGGCCAGCATGGTGGATTACGGCCTGAATCCCCCTCATAGTGAGGAGAGGCCCGTGCCCAGGAGTGGGACGTCAAAAGGGCTAAATCTATATATATAAAAATGAATGTTTGTCTGTATGTCTTTTATAGAATCGTAAAGTATGCATTTGATCATGATCTTCAGCAAAGTGTTGTGCATGAGCCCACAAAGGTTTCTGAGTTGGTACGACCAATCTTTGACAGCGTAGCAACGCGCGCAGAGTACAGCTAGTTATTTATAAATGCCTTTGTGAATTAAGTGTTTAATAGCCCTTAATTTGTTGACTAGACAATCAACCCGGGTAAGTACGCGCTAGTCGGTGCGGCGGCTCAGCTCGGCGGCGTGGTCCGCATGACGATCTCGCTGACCGTCATCATCATCGAGACCACGGGACAGATCTCCAACGCGCTGCCAATTATCATCACACTCGTCGTCGCCAAGTGGACGGGCGATTTCTTTAACGAGGTCAGTACTGAGCGTTTAATCACTCTGAATCGCTTTGCTTAGGTGCAGTTAACATAATGGAATCATGTCCAATGATAAGTAAATTTTCTGTAGCAAATGTAATACTGTTTATGGTTATATATAAAAGCAACTGGCGATTAAGAAAAAAAAAACAATATAAAAAGACAAGACCGCTGAGTTTCTTGCCGGATCTTCTCAGTCGAGGTCGCGTTCCGATCCCGCTTTAGTAGTCTAAGATACGTCCTAGAGATATATACTCTCATCTTTTATTTATTAGTGAAAAACCTGTAACGCTACTGACGCTTAGCACGGATAGAGTGGCCGCGCGGCGAGCGGCCCAAACCTCCGTATAGAGGCTTCGCTTTAATATAAGCGCGATGTGGTATTTATAATAACGTTGTTTTTCCTCCTCAGGGTATCTACGACATTCACATCCAGCTGGCCGCGGTCCCCCTCCTCCCGTGGGAGCCTCCCCCACTAGCGCACAACATCTACGCGTCCGAAGTGATGTCGCACCCAGTATTCACACTCCGTACTGTTGAGAACGTCGGCCATATTGTCGAGCTGCTCAAACTGGTTACATACAATGGCTTCCCTGTGGTTGACCCGCCGCTCGCTGATGATGTAAGTGAAGCATGATGTTTTTAACCCCCGACGAAAAAAGAGGGGTGTTATAAGTTTAACATGTGTATGTGTATATCTGTGTGTGGCATCGTAGCGCCCAACCGATTTAAATTTGTTTTTTTTTGTTAAAAAGGTTATTCTGATCGAGAGTTTTTAGCTATGTTTCATGAAAATCGGTTCAGCCGTTTAAGAATTATCAGCTCTTTTGTAGTTTCAAAAGTCGTCGCGTCGGGGGTTTTTTTAATTTTGAGTTACAATTAATAATACAGACAAAATCGTTAGGACTATCCGGGATTTCATGTTGGAAGCTTTTGTAGAATGTAAAAACCAATCAGTGGAGTTTAACTTTTAAACCTACACCTCGTTTAGATTTATGAAATGATTATACCAATTTATGATGTTGAGTTGTCAAAAAATAGTGTTAACTACTGCTTAACTGTTTTGTTTAGTCTCAATGAGAGCTCAATTTAATATTTTCTACATAATACTAGCTGTAGTCTAAGGCTCCGTCCGCGTGGTACTTCGACAAAATAAAATAGCCTAAGATACTACTAATAAGATAATTTTTATATGATTATCACTTGCTTACGGTGAAGGAAAACATCGTGAGCAAACCTGCATGTCTTAGAAGATCTAACCAATTTTCGAAAGACATGTGAAATCCGCCAACCCGCACTGGGCCAGCGTGGTGGATTGTGGCCTGAATCCCCCTCATGTTGAGGGGAGGCCCGTGCCCAGCAGTGGGACGTCAAAAGGGCTAAATTATTATTATTATTAAGATACTACTTATAAGATCAGCTATCTGCCAGTGAAAATCCCCTTAAAATCGGTCTAGCCGTTTCAGAGATTATCCGGAACAAGCAGACAGACCAAATTAACTTATTTTTGTACAAATCAATGACTTGCCATAATTCTCTGATATTCTATTTTCACGTACAGGTCGAAGTAACAACATACAAACGTCTGAGGGGTATAATATTGCGGTCACAATTAATAGTGCTGCTGCAAAACAAGATATACAATGAGAACGCCAACACGACGTGGTCCAATTTCAAAGTCGACATGAACATGTTCAGGAAGGAGTATCCTCGATATCCGTCTATTGATGAGGTAAGATGTTACAAGATTTAAACAATTTTGTATTAACATACATAAATAGTCCTCGGTTTCCGGCTCAAAAGTCGCTTTAATACTGTTTAAATGTATAGTTATCCCAGCAACAGTGGCGGATTTACCAGTAGGCTGAGTAGGCTGGAGCCTAGGGCGGCAAATTTGGGGGCAGAATTTTTATTTGTTGTTTTCTACCTCATAGAAATCAATATTTCTGCATGACGGTTTGCTGATGTTTTACAGATAGAACTCTGCAACAAATTTTGCCGATGACTATTTTACGTGCAATTTCAACGAAATTTTTGGATTGTAAAAATAATCTAGAACATGACAATTGTAGAGGCAAGGGCGGCAAAAACCTTACAGCCTATACCTTGGAAATTTGTAAATCGGCCACTCAGCAATCCTTATACAGTTTATTTTCTATGGGATTTAGACCCCCCTGTAACAAACTTTATACCTCATTAACCCTCTCGCACAAGGGGTGATGAGTCGCAAGTCTAAACTGTGCACTCGTGCTTCGACTCGCGTCTCGTCTGCTCTCCCGTTACCTCGCGGTGCTCGTTTTTGGGCACGCGTCGAAAGAGCTCGCGTGATGTAAACACTTGCGCTCTATAATCACTATTAGCCACCATTTCTATAATGGACACACTTCTGGAAACGGAAACCAACCTAGAACCACTAACACAAGGTTGGTTTTGGTCTACAGTAGTGCATGTGGGTTGGTTACATTTTGCAAAAGTAGGTCCTATTGTATTGTCTGTCGCAGCTTGACATATCAGAGTGGGAGAAGGCGTGCATGATAGATCTGCGCCCGTTCATGAACCCGTCGCCGTACACGCTGCCGCATCGCGCGTCGTTGCCGCGTCTCTTCAGACTGTTCCGCGCGCTCGGCTTGCGACACCTACCCATCGTGAACGATGTCAATGAGGTAATCTATCTATATAAAATAAAATAATATCGCCAGACACACCAACTGTATGATGAAATTAAGCAACGCTTGTACTATGGGTACCGTACAATGGACTGGAGGCGATCCCAGTGACAACCAGACCAGGGCAAATTTCGAAAAGGCCATTTCCGAAATTTGCCCCGGCAGGAATCGAACCCGCAGCCACCATGTGCAGTGAGCCAAGCCGCCTACGGTCGAACCAAGCCAAGCGGTCATCAAATGTATATATAAAAATGAATTTAAAATGTTTTTTTGTCGTGTTTATTATTGTCAGGAGAAGGTTCTTGTGAAAGAAAAAATTGAGAATGTTGAGCGGAACAATATGAATTCAATATTCAAAGTAAAGACAGGACAACGTCTGTCGGGTCAGCCAGTTTGTTACTAATAGTACTAAAACCAGTTGGTTTATTAGTTGGAGCGTAGGCCGTTCGGCTAATTATCACGTCACTAGAATGAGTGATTTGCTTGCGTGAGCCGTGTCAATTTGGATTATATGGCTACTATTTGAACCATAAATATACTAGACTAGCTGTGCCCCGCGACTCCGTCCGCGTTCTGTTTAAATTTTTCCTGAATTTTCTTTGCTATAAACCTCACGAAGCCCGAGACGAATCGGTTCGTGCGTTCTGGAGTTATAGCGTCAGGAAGGAAAACCAGACTTATTTTTATATAGTAGATTTATTTTAATTGATCTATCCTTGTATTAATAAATCCATCCCAAGTTTAAGAGTGATCTTGAGTAGGTATGCTTATGACATTTCATTTTGTACTGGCATGTCCTGTTGGATGTCCAAATAAATAAATAAATGACAAAAGAATGATATTTCCAAGATTGCTCTCAGATTTGAGATTAAGCTGTGTAATTGATCCCAATTTATTAAGTGGGTCCTAAGGGGAGTTTTCAAATCTTGTCTTATTTTTACACTACCTATAGTTTGCCTTTTTTTTGCTTAGGTTGTTGGCATGGTCACCAGAAAAGATATTGCGAGGTACAGAGTGTGGAGACATAGAGGGCACATGGGAATGGAAGAGCTTATACTCTCTAGTGAAATTTAAACAGTGACTCGTAGCATATTCTTCTTTTAAGAGTACCTGGGCTCTTACTCCCAGTAATATTTATTTTGATGTTGCCAAACAAAGGACAAAATTTCCAAATATGTTTAAAAATTACAGGACTGAAATGTTGCAAATTGTACTCATGCAACATGTTGAATGTCTCATTTATTCTTATGTAGCAAATGTACCAAAAGGCAAATGTTATTTTTTTTATAGTTATAGGTATGTACCAACCTACTAGTGTATTTTTTCATCGGGATGTGTAGAATGTTGTGGTTTTTTAAAATAAAAATCTGTTTTAGTTTAATCCCTGGAATTGTATTATGAATTGTTTGTCGTTTTATGAGATCATTGTGATAATATATAGTTTCTAAGATATTATTTATATTAGTGGAAATATATAATTATGAATAAACTGTTTATGAAAGAATGTCTTTATTTTTACATAATAATAATAATACCTTAACAATTCCTTAAACACGTGACCATATTTATCGTAGTATCCATTCGTTGTTTGTCCATTGTTGTTCCATATTTTTCATACTTTGTCCATTAGTTGTTTTCAAACAACTCCCAGCCGATGCCAGCCCACAGGTTGAAGAATAATAAAACTGGCAGTATAACTAATAACAAGAGTATGTAGTTCACAAATTCATCCATGACTACCGTTTTCTTTCAAAGAATTCTGTCTTGGTAATATCATTGAAGGATTTACGAACAAAATGTTTAATTTATACGTTCCAAAAATGTAACATAAACATAACCTCAAAACACCTTTTGACAAGTGACAAGTCAGTCCAAAGATAATATAACACCAAGGAGCATAATACCAAATAATCATTATCTATGACAGACAGCAAAGTAACTTGCACACAGGAATTACATTATCGCGGACTATCCCCACAATTGGTGTATTAGTAATTCAGTACATATAAAAATAACTAAAGAATATTTTCTAAGTTTATTAACTCAATTGTTAATTATTCAACAATGCATAACATAATGTAATTTACAATGGATTACAATATTTAACAGTCTATAACATGTTCATAAACACATAATTAAAATAACTTATTAGTAGCGTTACACACTCGTCAATCCAGGTTGAATGTTAATGTTAGTTTAAATGTAGAATTAGCTTATTATATTGTAGTAATTTGCGTAAAATTTACATAACTAGATAATTTATATGTTAACAAGCAAAGCAATAAGACGGCAAAAAAGGTCAAAAATTGCAAATGCAATAGTCACGGATTAAAATATATTAATTTTAAATTTATGCTATATTAACTGTAAACAATTTATATTAATCATAAGGACCACTCACACTGGCGATTCTGACTGTTTGCAGCAAGAACGAAGGATAACACTAACCTTTTTGTCCAAGAATGTCCTGTTTTGGACTTAAAGGCTTAAATTAAAGCTACTTCTTCTGCGCCTTTTTCATCACCATTTACTATGTTTAGGCCAGACTTACAACAGTCCTTATACTAAACCTATAATAGACTTTTACAACTTATATGTATAGAAAAGACAATTGATTGCCTGTTGGGCGTCATCAAAATACCGAGGCTTGTCGATTCTCACGATACCATAGTCCGGTTCGAGCGCGGGCAGCACGATGTTACAATTGTTTATGCAGCATACACTTGCATTGAGCGACTGATTGTTTGTATGAGATATGAATTTGGAAGGCTGGGGTGTATGGAATTTGTTCTTCATTATGTTACTGGTCATTCTCTTAGTTCGATCGACATTACCTTTAATTGTGACGAGCATTCTGTGGTTCTCTGGAGTGTTTAAAAGCTCTGTTAAATCCTGTGAAAAAATAAATAATAATTAAATATCGTCAGACTAATACACCGGAAGCTGTATGGTCCCAAACTAAGCCACACTTGTACTTTGAAAAGGGAAATATTGACTGAGGGCGATCCCAGTGACACCTAGACTAGGGATAATGACGAAAAGGAAATTTCTGGAAATTGCCCCAACGGGAAACGAACCCGCAACTTCTCGATCGATGCAGTGAGCCAAGCCACCTACGCCAATCGGCTGGATATGAAACTTTACTAGTCAGTCAAATACGTTTAGAAATGTGCTTTGAATTATTGACGACCCATAAGAAAATTCAATTGGAGCGTTTATTACTTACATCTTTAACAAACTCGTATTTTGAAAACAACCACAAGTATGTGGCCATTATACAAAACAGCTGAGCTTCGCTGTTGCTGAATCTCCACATGAATTTCAATATCGGCGATATACGTTCCCTCTGTAAAAGGAAAAAAATATTAATGTTTTAAACAAAGACCTTTTTTTCGCTTCGCTCGTTTCAAATGCCTATCTTTCCCGATGCAGCTACGTACGACAATCATTCTTTATGCATGTTTTTTTACCATGCACTAAAATGTTATTCGAACTTCGTGACTTTCATTAGCCTTTATTATAACAGGCGCGCTAGCACCGTCTAAATAGAATAGCAAAGTCGTATGTTGGCTGTCTGTTGTCTGCAAATTTTATACATTTCCTTTCCATGAGAAAATCATTGGTAATTTATATATTACTAGCTGTGCCCCGCGACTTCATCCGCGTAGTATTGGCTTATTGGGTTAAAAAGTATCCTATATGTTAATCCCGGTTTTAATCTATCTGTGTTCCAAATTTCATCCAAATCCGTTCAGTAGTTTTTGCGTGAAGGAGTAACAAACATACATACATACATACATACATCCACACTCACAAACTTTCGCATTTATAATATTAGTAGGATCTTCGTGCCGAATTGTTAGTCCGTTTAATTCATGGCGGTCATGTTGTCGGCCAGTGGACTGCAAGGTTTGGTTTTGGGTTTTATTAATAACTTACGGCAAAACTTTACTCACCAAAGTAAAAAAAAACCAATGGTTTTAATTTTATTTTGCGCTATTCGATTAGCAGTCTTCGGTGCATAGATTCAAAGTTGAAGTTTATGAACTCACCAAATATATTTTCGGGCCAGTTACTCTGTATCTGGTTAGATTGACGAGGACGGCGGCGGCGGACTTGAGCACTTCTATGCTAGAAATGGACCTGTTCGTCACAGACATGTATGTGTACACGCAGTGCACAATCGCCGAGGCGTTTTGGTTGTACATCATGGGGAATACTTCGGTCAGTAGTTCTGAAAGAGGAATGCGTATTTAGTACGACATAAATGAAGGTCACCCTATGTATGACTAATATCGAATTTAGTATATTGTTTATATTCACTCATAAGTAAAATGAATGATTGCAAATATATTCGCTATTGTAGTTTGGTAAAAACTACTCATCGACGACATACATCAGGATCTAGTACTGTTACCCGTAATTTCAACGTCTGTATTTCTTCAAATTTGGAAGTTATTTCGAAAATGAGGTCTCAAATAGTAAACCTGAGACATCTATACAAATATATAAAATTGGAGTGTCTGTTTGTAATATCAAAATAATACCATTTCACTAAATGCATATGAAAGTACATACGACACCTATAGCGAAAACGCGATTTAAACATTTTTTGTCTGTCTGTCTGTCCGTCTGTCTGTCTGTCTGTGTGTTTGTTCCGGGTAATTTCCGAAACGGCTGGACCGATTTTGACGGAACTTTCACTGGCAGATAGCTGATGTTATAAGAAGTAACTTAGGCTACTTTAATTTTAGAAAAACTAAATTTTAAAAAATGGGTCCTGTCGCGCGGGTCTGAACGCGGGAGCGGGCTTTTTTGTTAAGTTAAATACCACGCGGACGAAGTCGCGGGCTCAGCTAGTCATTTATATAATTATTATGCAATAAAAATAATGATCCGCATCTGAGTATCCCACCGTATATTTCTCATATCCTTCCGTTCCGTATCTGTTGTTGGAATTCACAACTAATAAAATAAACAACATGATTGTCAGTCTTTGTGAAAATCAGATACAGTATCAACACGGCTACATGATAAGCGGCGGGCAGAGCGGTGAGTCTATCGCTACTAATATGTAGCTCCTATATACCTGTGGTGTCAAATTAGGATAGTCACAATAGCTTCGGGAAACCTCGGATTGATACTATTTAAACCCGGGCGCGACAGGCGGGCCATAACGGCACTTTACTTGTTACAGTATTAAAACTAACCTAGGGATCTGAATGCTTTAATCACAGTCTCAATGCAGCTTATATTTCGGAGGACTTCCATAGCTTCCTCGTTGCGTTGTTTCATGGACTCCTGCGTCGACCTTAAGCCTCCGTCGCGCCATCGGCGACGCAGTTCCGCCACACGCTTATCGTGTGCAACATCCACGCGCGCTTTGTGGCCACGGAAAAGCGCCTGAAATTTTATATTACATTAAATAAAATAAATAATAAATATCGCCAGTCTGACACACCAACTGTATGGTCCCAAACGAAGCAACGCTTGTACTATGAGTACCGTACAATGGACTGGGGGCGATCCCAGTGATACCCAGACCTGAAAAAAACATGAAAAGGCCATTTCCGAAATTTTCCCCCGCCGGAATCGAACCCGCAACCACCATCTTGAACTACTGCGCCAAGCGGTCGTCATCGACGAACAACTTCGTAAAGAAGTATTGAGACTACTGTATGGGATAACAGTGGCGCAAATAACAATCATATTGCTATAAACAGAAGGTTTTAATTATGAAACCCACCTGGATTTTGGAAGCGGCCCAGTGACGTCTCTGCTCTTCTCTTAACTTCTGTAAATCCGCCTTCTTCACACGCACATCGCGTCTCACTAGATACCCTCTAATTATCGACTGGAACTTAATTATAATTCTCTTTTTCTGCATAAAACCGCAGCGGGCCAGCCTTGTTAGCAGTTTGCCTCTCCATAACTTCTGTACAAATACCACTCGTTTCCGGTATTTCAAATATCGCGATTGAACAAGATAGCGTTTGATATTCTTCTGTAAACATACAGCGGCCGCTTCCCTGCGTTGTTTTAAGAGATCCGTTTCTCGTTTGAATCTGTATGCAGCTTGTATTGTTAGAACCGCCGACCGTACCCTCTTATAGCGCCTCTTTTCTATGTAGCTCCTAATGTAACTTTGCAGTTTTATAATAGAAGACTTGGTGTTAAGATATTTCAGTCTTTCTGATGTGGCTAACTTATATGAACGATAATATCGTTGTATGGTTACAGCAGCGGTTCTAGTAGTGATGAATTCCTTTCGCATAACATACATTCGGAATGTAGACTGAATAATTACAGCACTGGTTTTGAATTTCATAAATTCCTGTCGACAAACGTCTCGTTTTCGCATAGAGATGTACCAACATTGAATTTTCCTTGCTGCTTCATTGCGTCTGATTGTTTGGGCGATTTTATTCGCGCGGAACCTTCGCTGCACTAAATTAACAGCATTTCTTAGCGTTTGATATTCATTTCGTACTTGTCTCATCTCTCTTAGCAGTCTAAAACGTCTTTGAATTAGAATTACTGTCGATTTAAAGCTGGTATACTCAGTTCTTTGTCGTTTTCCGCATATATAAGCCCTGAAAGTCCTTTGAATCGAGACACAAGCCTTACTTATCTGCATGAATGTATTTCTTTCTTTCAGCATAAGGCATCGAGCTCTAAACCGTCTCTGAATGACTATAGCAGCCGCCCGCGTCTCCAAATACAATTTTCTATTTACTCTCATAGCAAGTAACGCCTTGTATGTCCTTTGGAAAACAATCGCAGACTGTTTCAATTTCAAATACTTTTCTCTTTGTGATTTCCCTTCTATATAAGCTCTATAATACGTCTGAATTGTAATACATGATTTCAATGTTCTGATATAAGTAGTCCTTTCGTGTTTCATAAGAGCATTCGCCCTAAATCTCGTCTGAATAACGATTGTTGATGATTTCAAACGAAGATAATCCTGTCTCTCCTTTCTCATGGCAAGTATAGCTTTATACTTCTGTTGTATTATCGTAATAGTTTTCTTGACTTTCAAGAAGTTCTCTCTTTCAACCCTCATTGCGCAAATACTTCTGTACCTTCTCTGGAAATGTATCGCAGCTTCGCGAAGTTGCAAATAGTTACGTCTCAGTGATCTTGTTACTTTAAACAGTTTGTAATGATTCGCTATTGCGACAGCAGCGGATTTCATTTGCACATACGTGCTCCTCTGTTTCTTGGTGTCCACATGAGATCTATAATGTCTCTGAATAGTCACTGAGGCTGTCTTAAGTTTTATAAATTCCCGTCTCACGATTTTCATTACAAGATATGATCTGTAATACTTTTGAATGCATATCGTGGCTGCCCGTATTCTAATATACTCCTGTCTCTGTTCCCTTCCAATAATGTATGCTCTATAGATCCTTTGTATAGTGACGGAAGCTTGTTTCGACTGCTCGTACTGCTGTTTAATTAACTTTCCCTTTTTGCAGTTCCTATACCATCTCTGAATAGAAATCGCGGCTTGTTTCTTTTGTAAAAATTCTTCTTTTTGCCGTTTACCTAAAGCAAATGCTCTGTACGCGTTCTGAATGATAGTACAGGATGACTTTTGTTTTAAATAATTGGATCTTTGTTCCCGCATCTGGATTAGTGCTCTGAATTTACGTTGAAGTATGATAGTAGCTTTTTGAAGTTCTGTGTAATCTCGTCGGGCTTTCTTCGCGAACAATTGGGCTCTAAATCGCCTTTGAAGAACTAGAGCCGAATGTCTTACTTTTAGGTATTCAGATCTTTGTTTGCGCATTAGTACCAGATTTCTGTAAGACTTCTGCAGAATGACTGTCGCGTTTCGTAGCTGATTGTACGCTAGTTTTTGCGATTTAGCAATTAAGTACGATCGGAAGTATCTTTGGATCGTAATTACAGATTGACGCTGCTTTATATAGTCCTGCTTTACTATTTTCATTGTAAGGTAAGCTTTCGTATACGTCTGAAGGACATTCACGGCATTCTTTACTCTTGAATATTGTTTTTTCTCTTTCTTCATTAACTGATTAGCTCTTATTTTCCTCTGTACTGATATGATCAACATCCGTTGTTTTAAATATTCCTGCTGGCATTTCTTTTGTCTGAACAAGGCCTGCATTCTAATAGTAGTCTCCTTTAGGGCTAAGTATTTTTGGCGCTCGTTTCTCATTTTAAGCAAGGCTGTATACCGGTCCTCAAACACCTTGACAGCATGTTTCAATTTCAAATAAACTCTACGCTCTTTTATCATGCGATAATAGCTTTGTATTAGCACAGCGCCAAATCGTTTCTTGGAAAATTCTGCTCTTTCTGCTCTCATAAGCAATTTGGCTCTATATTTCTGTTGAATGTATGTCACAGTTTTCTTTAACTGCATATATTTATTTTGGGCAAGGAATCGGCGGATTATGCTTTGGACTGTCACAATTTTATTAATTTGTGTTTGATATCGGTTCATACACAGCCATCGTCGAACGAAGCTCTGTATAAGAGTAGCTGCACATCGTTCTAATTCCTCCCTTTCTGAACGCAATTTCTCTAAAGTCGCTTTAGCTTGCCGCATCATTTTAACGGACTTATACCATTCTTCGATTTTCAGAACACTCCTCTTGGATTTCATCAAGCGTGTGCGACTCAGCCACATGCGACAATACTTCTGTATTACAATGGTAGCGGTCGTTATTTGATGCATCTTTATCTCTACATATCTGTCGTATTGGATGCGACGCCACCAAGTCTGAATCACGCTTGCCGCGTTATTCTGCTCTTGCAGAACCCTCTCAGCTTCTCTCCTCTTCTCAACTATAACCTCGTATTTCTTCTTCCACCACGTCTGTATAACGTGCGCGGCTTTTTCAAACAGTGGGGCACGGAACTCGTGAATAATTTGCCATAGCAGAGACAGTGTTTTCTCCCTGTGCCCGTCGGCTACATCAACGGAGCCGATATCACCGACGATCGTAAAGTTCGCGTCTTTCAAAGCGTTCAAAGCGACTTGGACGTTGTGAATTTTCTGCAGTCGCGATATAGGAGGTTTACGCAGCTGATTCAGCAACCCATCTTTCATAAGAATGATCTCCATAACTTTGGTCAACCTAACACCGTCCCTAATGTCCGTTGCGATGTTGTGCACTGCGTATTTATATTCGTCCAAATAGGACTGTTTATGGCTGACGACATATCCGAGCGGTCTAAGATGTTTCGTGATGTCACCTATCCCAGCGATTAGTTCTCTCGTGAATCGTATTATGATTTCCCTGCTCTCCTTGCAAATAGCGTTTCTACAGAATAAACACGGATCGTGCGATATAAGCTTTCGCTGTTTCGCTTGGTCTAAGAAGAAAACGAGCATAAAGAACTTTTTCAAAGTGAACCTTTTAATCGCTTCCATGTAAGCCGGCATCAACATGTTTGGCGCATTCGATTTCGAATGTTTGTTTTTGAGGAACGGATTCTTGAACATACGTTGTATAATGAATGTTGTTAGTCCTTCAATATCACTGTTCGACTTCAAGGGTAAGACGAGCCCGTAAATAGCTTCGAGGCCGATTCGTAGCCACAGCGGATTGTACGATAGCAATAACTCCATAATAACCTTCTGCAGGCCGACATCTAAATGAAGATTACGGTCCGTTCTTATTGTTATCAGCTTCTTTTCTATCTGGGCAGTCAGTTTCTGAAAGACTTGAATAATTTCGGGACTCATTAGTAAAGCCCTTGCCGATCTTCGGAGACTCTCTAATCGATGACTGTTGTGATAAATACTAGAGACTTGCTCCCTCGTAGGAGCAGCCGGTATTTCTTTATTTCGGTTTTCAATCCAAGCTTTGCCGACATCCACTTTATGTTCTACATTACTATCCAGATCGGCAGGTGGGGTCAATATACAATTGAGCCACCTTTTGAACTCAGTTTCAAATTTGCTCACAGCTTCTTCGTCGTAGAAGTAGGTAGAGGAGAGGAATGGATCGACGGTGGAAGATTGCGAATAAACGTTACCCATTTGATTCACAGATACATTCTGATTGACACTTTTGTTCCGTTCGAATGTCGCATTGGATATTTTACCACCGATGGAATCTTTAGATTTCATTGATTTCTTACTTTTGATAGCTTTTTTGACGTGAGTGATTGGTATTTTCCAAAGATCTGGTTCCGCTCTAACAGCTTTCTTAGACCACGATTGCCTACTGGTGGACACGTTGGACTTATCGAATGTACGATTGATCGTAAATGTAGATGTTTGATTGTTTGTTCGATCCAACAATCTAGTGTCGCATAATTGGACACTTTCTTCAGGGATCGATTGTAAAGGTGGAGATATAGATCTAGGCGGAGACCGGACATCGGCGCGTAAATCGTTTTGCCAAACATTGTGCTCGTAAATATTTGAATTCCAAGGGTTCCTGTCATAAGCTTCCCGCTGTTGGTATTCCCTAAAAAGCGCTTGCCTGCACATTTTAGGCTGATCTTTAAGGAAAAAGTGAGGTGGTCGTAATTCATGCATCTGATTGATGTTGTTAAAGTTTGGTTCTATTGGAGTATTAGGAGACTCCTTCGTGTACGTATCTGAGCTAACTTTTACAGGATCGTCGAGCATATCATGCGTTTCGTTGTTTATTTTCGGAAAACCTTTCCGTTCAGTTGAAAATCGTTGCGGGAAGAACGATAAATCACTGATGCGCGAAAATTCTGTATTGATAGAGAAATTGGGACTGTTCATTTCTTTGGGTGATGACGTATTTGGATGCTTTTTCTTTTGGATAGTCGGTGTTTCCACATGACTCTCGACTTGGGTAGGATGGTTCACAGTCAACCACCTATTCGGTGGCTGGGTAGACGTTACACTGACTATAGAGTGAGTCTGGTTCTCTTTATTTGAGTCCTTCATGTCTAAACTATCATCCAAGTCACTTTCAGAGTTCATACTGAGGATGATCTGAGGTCCTATATTTAATTTATCAGTTTTAGCAGGCCCTGTTTTAAGAGGTGTAAATGTAAGATTGTCAAACAGCTCTGTAGCCGAAACATCGTGTTGTCGGTTAGACGGTTTCAGAACATTTTGTGGGGCATTCAGTCTGTTGATACTAGGATAGGATTTGTCGTAAGTGTTTTGTAAGATTTCAGGTCTTCTCATATTTGAGAAAATTTCAGAAGTGTCAAAGTTAAAGTCGACACTGTTGGGTGAATCGAAAGGGCACTTGTCTGCGCGCGAGTACATTGAGTCGTCAATAGTTACATTCTCCTTGTCAAATACATGTGATACTTTGTGCTGCTGGATCACATTTATGGTTTTTTTAATTTGAGCAGTGTTGTAAATTATCTCTGATGATTTCTTCTTGTAAATAGCTACGGGGGATTTTTTGCCTACTTTTTTCTTTATTTTACCTGGCGAGGTCTTGAAACTCTTAGGCTGGACACCTTTCCCCTTGATATTCTGGAATATGGAGAAAACAAAGCCTTTGTAGATTCAATTATAATTTGTGGAATTCACTTATTTAAAAGAACCTAACATATCCAGTCCATGTTATCATTTTTGTTTTCAAATGAGTATTACCATTGGCTTTTTTGACAGCACTGGCATAAAGGCACCTTAAGGTATGAGTCTCTGCCAATGCAATTCCAATAGAAGGCAGAGCACTTTGCAGGAACACTAAGTCTATTCTATTATATCGACGACCGCTTAGCGCAATGGTTCGAGTGTAGGCCCCCCAGCTCACTGCACATGGTGGTTGCGGGTTCGATTCCCGCTGGGCCAAATTTCAAAAATGGCCTTTTCGTAATTTTCCCAGGTCTGGGTGTCACTGGGAACGCCCATTGTACAGTACCCATAGTACAAGCTTTGCTTAGCAGACCATACAGTATGTGTGTTAGTCTGGTGATATTTATTGTATACTTAGAAATATAGGGTACTCACCATAACAGACTTAAGAACCACAATCACGTCATATCTGCCTCTGCTTTCATTAGTAAAGCGTATAGTTTCCCTTAAAGCCGTCGGCTGAGTTGGAGTCCACAGCAGGGTCACCATGTAACATGTCTCCGGCTCCAACTCCATCCATTCTCCTGGCAGCTGGATCACAAGACCAGGTGGCAGGGCTTTGCCAAGGGTTATCTGCAAAATTTAAAATGTACTTTCATCAATTCATATCAATGAAGATGATGAAGTACCTATAGCATTCTTTTAGTTTTCTATGTTGAAATTGACTCCCATTTCTTTGTGCTGATAAATATAAAATTAACTCTTAGTATATACAAGTTTATGGATTATGTATAAATATGCTTTATAAATAATAATATAATCACCTGTTGAATTTGCTTTAATGGATTGAGTACTTCCAGGGTTCTTTCACAACATGAACCAATCAGGACATTGTCAAACACAACTTGAGGTGGCCTCGAGAATGGTGCCAAGATGAGCCGAGGGCATTCTTCTTTTGGTGATCCTTTTGGCACATTCTTGGTTTTGCGAGCCTTACGTATGTGCTCTGGTGTGTTCTCAATCTAAAACAGAATTCAAACCCTTAATATGACTTCTTTCTTATGGTCTGACAGTAATAAGTTTTAAAGAAACAATGTTTTTGAATGGGATCTGATAATAATTATTGGTTGTTGTCTAAAACTTCATAGCATAATAATAAAGCCTATTGGTTCAACAGACACAAAATACAATTTCTTTTCTGAATATGAACTAATAATATGAGAAATAGTGGTCAATATTTCACACTCACTTGGAAATACATGATTATTGAACTAAGGAACACTTCCAACCATGCAACTAACACCAATTTAGCCGGTAATCTTCATTCATAATCTGCAACACAAATATAAAACAATTTAAAGTAAAAGTAATAGAAGTTTAGCCATTTATCTGTGGTGAGTAGTTATAACGTCTCCATTTGGAAGTCGTTATTGTTTAACTCCATAAATTAGGTGCCTCTTATCAACCTGTTAAATAGTAAGTAGGTATGCTTACTTGTTCATGTCTGATGGAGTTTTCGACAACAAAGCAGAATTCACCAATAATCACAGTATCACAGAATTAAAAACAACTTCAGTCAGCAAGACATCATTTGAAAATAATATCAAATCAAATAAATTCAATCCAATCAAACCGACCGTTTCCGTTCTCGTTTGAATGAAACCATAGATATAATTTTTCGTAATATCATTAGATTAGTAATTCATAGACAACAAAAAAGCAGCCATTTATTTACCGTTTTTCTCCGGAATTATTTCGTGACATCATGTCTTTATTCCAGCATTGTTTTATAGCATGGCAACCCCACAGAAAGTTCATTCATTCGGAGTTTCTTTCTTTTTGGTTTCTTCGATTCATTCATTCATCTACAGCTGTCATTTCAGCAGCACACGAAATTTTCGTGATTCGTCCTTCCTTTTCTCAATCTTACGTAGGTACAGCACGGTATATATTCCAGATACTATACCGATAATCTCCACGTACCTGCCACAGTTTAGAGTAATACACTGTTCATAATTTTTCAGAAGTCTATTCGGAACCATGTCCGACTCGCAGTCAAACGAGAATACTTGCGTTGTGTGTTTCAAAAACGTTTTATACTACTCGATTGGCGAATGCGACCATCCCGTATGTTTTGAGTGTTCTACTCGAATGCGGGTGCTTTGCCTGCAAAATGAGTGCCCTATATGTCGACATGACTTGTCAAGGGTAAGTAACATTAGGCTAGGTCTACCAAATCAGTGGTCCAAACTTCTATCCCTATCCTTAGGTACAATACCTAAGGATAGCGTTGTGCAACATTGCTTAGAGAATGAATTATATTGTAATCACACTTCATGAAACAACTTTCCAGCTTCTGAATAATTATTATTTACCAAATGGAGTACTACTGATTTTTTAATTTCTAATTAACCCATGTCTTATTTATAGTTCCTGTTATGTACATTGAATCTGTTGATATACTCAGTGATACACAAGTAAATTCATCCTAGTCCTATGTCTGGGTGTGGACGAAACATGTTTTGAGTACATGTTTTGTCCAGTGCAAATGTAAGGTTACATCTGCATTCTGAGGGGTAAAATGTTCTGTACTAATATATTTGCAGGTTCTATTTACGGATTCCATCCAACCTTATAAAGAGCTTCGTAACAGGGTATTGGCCGATAGACTCTTTGAGAGGCAATATAAAATTGGCTTCTCCAGCGAAGACATCAAGCAAGCATATGAGCTTCTGTTAGAGAACCGATGCAAGATCTGTGATAAGATACCGCCGTTCCGTACATTCACCATGCTCAGTGACCATGTGAGGAAAGTTCACGAGAGACATTTCTGTGATCTTTGTGTTAAGCACTTGAAGGTATGTGTGTATAATAATATGTAGTATCAACTGTACATATCTTCTGTTGAACTTGTGAAGACAATTTAAAGTCTTACGCTGAAGCAAAATTAAGTTGAATTTAAATTGGCATTGGATTTCGTTGCTTTGTTGCCACGCTTACCATTAGCACTAACTAGAAAATAAATTATTTGCTCATTATTCAATTAAATTTTAATACAAATAACTTTTATCAAATGACTCACTATTTTATCAATTTATGGGAGCACCATAATGAAACTCCATACTAATGATGTACTTTGTTGTAAACAAGTGTCTTTTTTAAGTAATATAACTTGATGATGTAGACAATTAAATTTTACGGTTCATTAGCAAGAAGAATAAGTTATCAGAATGTGATAACATTCAATAATTTAATTAATTGCCTAATACGGACATTGCAATAACAAGCAGTATAGTGTTACTAAAATAAAAATTAGATCAGCTAAATGTTTTGGTACTTCTGTTTCCATTTGTTTACGTATGTGTTGTAGTTTTAAGGCTAAAGCGCCCATCTAGCCCGCGAAGTTCAAATTTTTTGAGGTTTTTTTGATTTTTTTCATAATCTGACAATAATAAAAGGCACATTTTGTAATTCGCGAGAAAGACCGTGTGCAGTGCATTTATTAATATATCCAACTTACTCTAAAACATTTCAAGAACGACAGCTATCCAGATAGTCTGGCAATTTTTGTATATTTAGTGATTTACTAGTATCATATCCACCGTGATAATATTTAGAGTATTAATAAACGCACTGCATACTGAGTTTGTCGCAAATCACAAAATGTTGTCTTAAATGTTTTCAGATTTTGGATAAACTATAAAAATACTCGAAACTTTTGAATTTCGCGGGCTAGACAGGCGCTTCACCTTAAATCAAAGGTTGTCTTAAACACATATCCAATGTTATGAGACAAGTAGATATCTGTGTGGGAGCTTGTATAAAAAAATATATTATGATGTTTAAACAAATGCTGGAAGTACATCTCTGCATTTATACAGATTTTTGTATGAAAAATATGTTACAGTTATGATTATTTTTAGATATTTACCAGTGAGAGGAAGTGTTACACGCGTCAGGAGCTGGCTCACCATCGACGGAAAGGAGATCTCGATGATACCTCACACAGGTACTTATATTTTGTTGTTAAACTATTTCAAGTACAAAAATTAAAATATTTTTATTTTTATTCAACACTAAAAGTTATGAACTCTCCGCCCGCGTCGCGTCATACGTATCTCTTACCGCCAAACACTCAAACACAAATCAAATTGATGACCTGCTCAAATTTTCGCACCATACAAAAAATACAATTAACAATACCCCTCACAGCTTAATGGGAGCCAGTATTCATAAATTGATCTCAAGTATGAGAGCGAGATTGTAAATGTTACTAATGGAATTCCAGTACAATATTAGATCTCAATAGTGTACTGTTGAATCACAGACTTGAGATCGATTTATAAATACTAGCCCTAACAGTTTAGGTAGTGTTTAACTGGGTATACATTAGACAACATTTGTTTGGCAACACTTTTGAAACAGTGTTTCACGATATTCAGTGACGATAAACACGATAAACAGTTGCGCGTTATGAAACAAAGGTGGTGGAACATTGTTGCAGATACATGTTGCCGTGTTCCCCACTCTGAGTGGCGAGCAAGGTGCAACATCAACAAAAGTTGACAGGACCAGACCACGCACGACGTTCTTGCAACGCCTGACATGTGTCATGTTACAGAAACTGTGTTTACGGTAAACCAGTTCCGCAACATTGGTGAACAACATACTGCATGTTGCTAAACAAATGTTTCCTAATGAATACCCGGCCTTAGTTGTTACCGTGAGTTTACACTAGTGAAACATGTACACCGATTTGTATTGATGTCTCCATTTTTCGGCTACAAAAAATAACTACAAAATCACATAAGTATCTCTTTAAATTTATCGTAAACGCAAACGAAGTATAACCCTCAGTTTGCAATGACGAAACATTCATACCTCTCGTTTGCACTAAACGAGACATCCACACAACACATGTTGTTGCCTCTATTTTTTGCTGTCATAAAACGTAGTCAGCAATATCTATGGTGTGAATATTTCGTCCAGTGCAAAGCAAGTGTAACCGTGAGTTTGCACCGGCAACACATTTACACCGGTTTTTGGCACCCCAAAATAGGGGAAACATCGCAAATCGGTGCGTATGTTTCGTCCAGTGCAAACCAAGGGTACTAATGAGCGTGTGATTGTATCGGGCGGTAGAGGGCACCCGCTGTGCGAGTTCTGCGAGGAGCGGTTCATGGACGCGGACGAGCTCTACCGGCACCTGCGCAAGGAGCACCTCTACTGCCACCTGTGCGACGCCGACGGAAGCAACCTCTACTACGCGTCGCACGCCGCGCTCGCGCACCACTTCCGCACCGACCACTACCTCTGCGAGGAGGGCGACTGCGCCGGACAACATTTGACCGCTGTCTTCAGGAGCGAAATTGATCTCAAAGGTGGAGCTATGAACATACTAAGCACATTCTAACGGTGTTAGAGCCAAACTAGCTCCGGCTTGATAGTACCACCCTTTTTTTTTTTTTTTCTTTTTTTTTTTTCGAGGGGAAATGCATTTGATAGTACCACCCTTTCAGAACATCGGCGTAAAGTAGCCATTATAGGTTACATTTCGTTTTAAGTGTCAATAGCCTAGTGGTTAGAGAGGCTGTCCCGGTAGTTGTGAGGTTCCGGGTTCGATACCCATCCTGGCCGTTAATCTGTTTCCGTGAGCACACTCCTAACACAAGCATTAGCTTAGCTGAAAGGGCTAACGGGAATACTAGTAATGTGATAAATTCACATTGATAGTAAAGAAAAATAATGTTTCGGTGATTGATGGGGCCAGAATCAGAACACCCTCCCCCTTCTCTTAATAGACCGGCTCTGTGGACAGAATCTCCCACTGTGCGACTCATGGACGGTAACGAGAGTGAAGAGCATCGTTCACCTGAATATAATATTATTGTACTTAAATGCGAGACTAAAGAATACGCCTCGTCCCGCCACAAAAATGCGGACATACAAAGCAAAGTTTACAAAGGGTGTCACAAGTCGTTTAGGTTAGATTTAATAGTTTGGCAGGTGTTATTAAATAGTGTTTCCAATTCCAGCGCACAAGGCGACGATCCACGGGCGCGGCATGCCGCGGGGCGCGGCGCGGCAGGCGAGGACGCTGGAGCTGCAGTTCAACATCACGCCCCACCCTGTAGTACAGAGGACGCCCAGGTACACGCCGCTATGTACTTAATGCTCTATGAAAATGTTCACATAACTGGAGATACATAGGCAAAACACACGTTGTGATGATGACGACGAAGCGGGAGTGCGTATACGAATTGTATTTCGGACTGCATAGTTTTTTTTTTGCCTGACTAATACCAACTGTATCGTCTCAAACTAAGCAACGCGTGTAATATAGGCACCGTACAATGGACTGGGGTTGATTCTAGTGACACCCAAACCAGGGCAAATTACGAATAGGCCGTTTCCGAAACCAGCCCCAGCTGTCCCAGCAGGAATCGAACCCGCAACCACCATGTGCATTGAGCCGAGGGGCCTACACTCGAATTACTGCGGCAAGTGGTCGTTTACAAATTATAGATTACATTCTTGTATCACTCGCTGGCTGAATCTTACTCACGATTTGTCGTTTTGAAGCCCCAAGCCGGGCCCGACTTGGCCGGCGCCAAAAGCACGCGGAATACATATTATTATACTACTTAGTATAGAAGGGATTCTTCAAGGACGCAAAACAATATGACCTACTGTGGTCACACGGAAATAAGGTGCAAATTCGTTGACAGACTCGATCTGAGGGTTGGTCAGTACGTGGTTAGCGAACTCCTAGCTTAATACCGTCAGATTCTGCGCCACCCACCAAGGCCCTACCATCAGATGGAGCGACATATGGCTCGCACGTAGAGGGGTGTGTGGCTTGTTCCGATACGGTGGTAGTTTTACCCCCGCCATCTCTCTTAGCAGCGGCCCAAGCCGAGGCCGTGCCCCTTGCGGCCCCCTTGAGCTAGCTGCCCCCCTGCCCCTCTGGCTGGAGCGCACTTTGCGTTAGCCCTCTGTCCGGGTGAAGTGGTTATGGCCATTTGGGCCAACAACATTTAGTCATTCAAAAAATGTGTGTGGTGTGGCGGGTGGTAACGCGTGTGTGTGGCGGATGGTAACGCGCGCGCGCGGGTGTGTGTGTGTGTGTGTGTGTGGCGGGTGGTAACGCGAGTGTATGTATGTGTGTGTGTGTGCAGGGAGCGCGCCGCCAGCCCGGAGCCGCTGCCCGCGGCGGCGCCGACGCCCGCCATCGACACGCGCAGCGACGAGCACTTCCCGCGGCTCTCCGCCGCGCCCGCGCAGCCCGGCCTCGTGCTGGCGCCCTCGCGCGCCTACAAAGGTACACACCCACAACATGCCACGGATGCTGAATAAAGATATATCGCCGCAGACTGACACACCAACTGTGTGGGCCCAAAATAAGCAACGGTTGTACCATGGGTACCGTAAAATGTACTGGGGGCGATCCCAGTGGCACCCAGACCTGGGCAAATTATGAAAAGACCATCCTTTCCGATATCGAATCCGCAACCACCCGGTACAGTGGGCCGAATGGCCTATGCTCAAACCACTGCGCCAAATGGTCGTTAAATGGCCCATCAAATTTGTTACTGTAATCATAACTTTGCACCACGGACCGTCCGCCCTCTGAAGTCCGCACTCGGAATTACTTGGCGGGGGCGGAGCCGACGCATTGTGATTGTTCAGCAGCGGTGTTAAAGTTTATTTAGTGCAATCTATATAGAGTAAATAATCTTTCGTCAGTGCCAACCGAGGATATCGAATAATACACTTTACATTGCTCGTTTCTATGTTTTATAAATAATACAAGATGCTCCCGTCAGGTGTGCAAGGTTTGACGCGAAACGACAAGAACTTCCCGGCGCTGGAGGGCGGCGGCGCGGGCCCGTCGCGAGCGCCCGCCCCGCCCGTCGCCGCCACTATACTAAGGACCTGTAAGTGTTACACTGCAATCTTTCCACAAGTCTTCATCGCCAACATTGGTCTTCTAGTATAAAGAAGAGGCCGTTCATCATCGTTTGTTCGTCTTCGTTAACGACTGAAATATAATCGAAACATTTTATAATGTAAAAGCTATGATAAATTCTTTTTCATTACTCATACTCGGAAAGTAGGTCTGAAGTTGTCTGAGGAGAGGATTTTCACATTTCTATTGAACCAGACCGGCCAATGGGAAAAAAAACAAAATAGGCGGCAATACGATCTTCATTTGTTTTTCGAGTTGTAGAGTATTGTTCATCGTTCCTTGTATTATTTATTTAGCTAATTCCTGTTTTAATTTTTACTCTCCTTGAATTCGTAAGGAAAAGCACAGTGTTTACCTCGGGTGAAAGACTTATTTTGTCCCTCGAACTATTGAAACCCCGTCTCGGGTTACTTTCATCCCTAGGATAACAGTGTACTATTCTTTATCAAAGTGTAAAAGTGGTTGTTTGTAAGTTTGACTGAGCATGACCCAAAAACAGCTGGACGGATTTGAATGAAATTTGATTCAAAGGTAAGTTATACTCTGACACAACACATAGACTCGGTAACTTTTTGACCTCAAAGCCCACAGGGCACTTGTACTTTATAATGTAATCTTCCAGCGAAGCCGGGCATGTCCATTCCGCTGCAGAGCCAGCCGGCGAGCGCGAGCAACTTCCGGCTGCAGACGAGCGGCAACCGCATCTCCATCCCGCCGCAGCAGCGCCGGCCCGCGCCGCTCGCCCCCGCGCCGATGTTCGACGACGACTTCCCCTCGCTGCTGGGGGCGCCGCGCGACGACCATCCCAGCCTCGGCGCCGCCACCATGCAGCCGCCCAAGGTACCGCGAAGCTGAGCCTGCCAGGGACCCAGCCTGACCCTTATTTACGCTGGAAAATCCTTTATGGATTCCCTTCCGCCTCAGGGGAGGCGGGAGGGGTATGCGGTAGTCACCCGCACCACGAAGGCGCATGGCATACCCACTGAAAACCAACGGTGTATCCTCTCTGTCGCAAGTCTCGGGTAAGCTAGCGCTACAACCGCAACGCAACCCGCCGCGACGTCAGGCTGTTGAGGCCCCCTCACTGCGGCGCTCCGACCTTAGGCGCTGTGTTGACACGTGTAACATAGCGCCCCTTCTCCAGCCTATGCTGTTATGGCAGACACCCCCGTGCCTGCCACCAGAGGCTCCACGGCTAACCGGATCATATTTTCATCGAAATGCTGCCACTAACTGTCATTAGTGAAACGCTGCGGTAAATATTTTGTGCTCGGGACTCCGAAGGCCAGGTGGTCTCCCTCGAATATCACTTAGAAATATCACTTGTGAACCTTATTTGTTCCATTTTAGTGGAATTTAAAATGTAACCTTTGGGTCTACCAGTTCCCTCGAGTTAATAAAAACGCGCATAGAAATAAAATAATAAATATCGCCAGACGAACACACCAACTGTATGTAGGGATTGCAATCTGGAAAACCGGATCCGGTAATCCGGCGGATCCGACATCATTTTACGTCCACCGGATCCGGTGAAATTTGCCGGATCCGGTAACTCCAATTTCTTGCAAAAATACTCGACTGGCCCACCTTATTTGTCCTTAAACCAGAATATACACAGATTATATAAATAAAATTGAACTGGTTACACTACATACTAGATTTTCATTGTTGATTTTTATATAATTGTTGCTTATGTTGAAATAAAATATCAATTATAGGATTCTATAATCATACTAATTATACTTTCACCCTTATAATTTCACAATTTTCGTCTGTCCTTCCGTCTGACCTCAGAGTAATTTGTGCGGAGACTACTCTTATGAGGGATTCGAATTGGCACTAAAATAGATTTTATGTAAAACTACAAACAAACTGTGTATTTGAATATTGAAAGACAATTATTTTAGGGTACCTCCCGCACTTAAGAAAGGGGAGTGAAAAAAAATGTTTACTTACTCCTTCGAGTGGTACCCTACTACACATATTCAACAATACCTCGTTGAATAGGTATTTAAATACATTTTGAGGTTTCTTTGACAATGTTTCAAAATTAATTCCCGTGAACTAAATATTGAGCTCAAAAGTGGTATTTTTGCGTGTTGTCTATGGACCCCTATAGTATGCGTGGTCCAACACGCAATTGGCCGTTTTTTATGATCTTTTTGATACACTTAAACATGTTTTAAACAATTAATTTTTGAAGGGAAAGTACCACTATGTACCACAAGTACCATGTGACCAATCAGGATTGATGAAAAATCGGCCGGATCCGACCGGATTGAAATTGGTGCCGGATTGCAATCCCTAACTGTATGGTCCCAAACTAAGCAACGCTTGTGCTATGGGTACCTTACAATGCACTGGGGGCGATCCCAGTGACACCCAGACCAGGGAACATTACGAAAAGGCCATTTCTGAAATTTACCCTGACAGGAATCGAACCCGCAACAACCTGGTGTAGTGAGCCGAGCGGCCTACGCTCGAAACACTGCGCCAAGCGGTCGTCAAAAATGTAATTATTCGTCTTTTGCAGGTAACCCTAATTAACAGCCAGGAAATGCAAGCGCTCAAAAGCAGCCAAACCAATCATCAGCCTAAAAAGGTCCCGATGAGTTCAGAGGCGTTCCCCGCGTTGTCGTCTACATCGGCGCCGGTCACGACGCCGAAGTGGATCACCGTGTCCAAAGGCAAGGACAAGCAGCGGCCGAGCAAGCCCGAGCCCCCGCCGCAGCCCCGAGAACCGGCCTTCAACCCCGTCGCTGACTTCCCCACGCTGCCCATCAACACGAAGTCTAAAACCAAAAAGCAACAACAACCGCCCCAGCAACCCCCCCAGCAGCCGCCCGTCCAGAACGACACATCGAAACAAACCAAAAAGGACAAGAAAAAACAGAACAGCAAAAAGGAAAACGTGTCCGAAATCAACCATTTGAATGGCATGAAATTCGACAAGAAGTTAAGGGACTCGTTCGCTTTCGTGGACACAGATAACGATCAGACCGTCGAGATCGAGAAAAAGATAAAGACGATGGAAACGCCCGCGTCGACAGCCACCGCCAAGCCGGAGAGGAATCGGAACGGGGGCAACGGCGACTTCAGCTTAGCCGCCAAGGACTACCCGCCCTTGAATCCTAAGAACGAAAATAGTTTGCCGCCCAAAAGGGTCCCGAACGGCAACGTGCCGCCCGGCTTCAAGCCGCGGCCGCCGTGCGACGGGATGACGTTCACGAACTCGGCGGGCCAGACGTTCCCGGCGCCCGTCCACACTTACATACCGCCCCCGAACTTCGAGCGCAGGAACCACAGCCTGGTGAAGAAGTTCGCCGCGGCTCTGGGCGACGCGGCCGCCGTGGACGACTTCAAGGTGGCGTCGAGAGCGTTCCGGGACAGCATCATCGACGCGGACGAGTTCTACCGGCACTGCCGCGCGGCGCTGGGCGCGGGGCTGGACGGCGTGTTCCCGGAGCTGCTGGCGCTGCTGCCCGACATCGGCAAGCAGCAGGAGCTGGCCCGCGGCCGCGACCCGGCCGCGCTGGCCGCCTGCAGCACGTGCGGCCAGCTGCTGGCGCCCGCCGACCAGCCCGCGCATGACTCCGCGCACTGGCCGCCGCTAGCCACGCGCTAGCCACGCGCTAGCCACCCCCATTGTGATACTGCCACTCGAGTCACGTTGTGTTCATACATTTCGATACGCTATAATTATGCTATAAATACTTGTAATGAGCCACAGATGACAGACGCACGGGGATTATTTTAATGAACGATACACCTAGATCTTGTGACTATAAGGACCTATACACACCACGTTTTAGAAACGCATGTCGACGGCGCGCTTTTGTCCTACGGAGCAGTTTCCAGTATACAATAGTAGTATTTGCGGAGCAGTTTGTTGTCGTTTGTATCGGTGCACACGCGCGTTAGCATCGCTCCTGTATCGCTACAAACGCGCGTCGACGGCGCGTTTAAAAAACGTGGTGTGCATAGGCCCTAACGTGAACTGCGTTAATTTATGTATACACGGTGCCTGGGACTCTGTTGATTTGCGATTTATATGGATAATTATTTTTATGAAAATCCACATGACACACATGCCCTTGCCGATTGAGATTTGACCGATATATTAGACTTTCATATGTTGACAATCCTCATATTTCGAATTTACTGTACCTAGATGTATCTTTAATTACATTCATAATGTGTAAATTATTGTTACATGTATTGTAGATTGATGTAACAACACAATAGTGTTAATATTTGTGCATGGACAACATTTGGTTACACTAACCTTTTAAAGGGATACATTTAACCGGGAAGAATGTAAGTAATAATTCACAGTATCGCAATAGTTAGATTAAAACGTGATTTTTAAATAATGTAAATGTTATACAAATGTAAAATATATTGTTTCAAAGTTTAAAATTTATTATATTTTTGTACTTTTCAACAAAACTTCAGTTTTTGTGTAAAATATTTTTGTTAAATACAAATGTTATTGGTTTTATTGTAAACCTTTTGTGCTAAATTATAATGGCAGAATTTTCATTGTTCATCTTTTTTGACTTATCAAGACTGATTGTTTTACAAACATGGGAATAAAATCGTATGTATAGCCTATACCTACGATGCCTAAAAAAACTGCTCATTTGTTAAAAATCTTTTAAGGGTTTCGTATACGAACAATAAATAAGTCGTAATATGACATACCGATAGATAAGATATTCTAAAATATCTACAGGCTGTCCATCTAAAATTCCAACCACTTGACGGTCACAGATAAGACAATGTTTTCGTACAAGGCTAAAGCGCCCATCTAGCACGCGAAGTTCAAATTTTTTGAGGTTTTTAGAAATTTTTCAAAATCTGTCAATAATAAAAGGCACATTTTGTAATTCGCGAAAAAGACCGTGTGCAGTGCATTTATTAATATATCCAACTTACTCTAAAACATTTCAAGAACGACAGCTATCCAGATAATCTGGCAATTTTTTGTATATTTAGTGATTTACTATTATCATATCCACCGTGATAATATTTAGAGTAAAATAAATGTATTAATAAACGCACTGCATACTGTGTTTTTCGCAAATCACAAAAAGTTGTCTTAAATGTTTCCAGATTTTGGATAAACTATAAAAATACTCGAAAATTTTGAATTTCGCGGGCTAGACGCCTTCACCTTCTCAGCGGGTGGTGTCGAAAGCCGTTCCGAATTTAAAGATGAAGTTATCAACATTATTGCTATCGTAAGAATGCACATATAAGTGAAGGGTATATTTCAATAAAACTTGACTGTCAAGGGACGCCCAAATGTGAAACATGTGTAGTGTATAGTATGCGCGCGCGCCCACACAAGGGATAGCGGCGGCGTAGAGGGGGCATGATGGCAGAGAGCGTCATGCCATTTGCCGTGACAAACTGGTAGATTTTACTGCACAAAGCGCGCCAATAGATGCTTCACAACAAAAAATCTTAGTTTAGTAGCCTCATGCAGCGCTACTGGGGAGCAGGAGAGAAGATTTCCGGATGATTTCTTGCTTGGAGCCAGCACAGCGGCGTATCACATAGAAGGAGCATGGGATGCAGATGGTGAGTTTACCATGAAATCAATGGGTGCCATGGTCAGTGCTTCAAATTTAAAATGGTGTGTTATTTTCAAGATAAAGGTGAGAATATTTGGGACCATCTAACGCATAACTACCAAGAGGCCATCGCCGACCACAGCAATGGCAACGTCGCAGCGGACTCGTATAAAAACTACAAACGCGACGTGGAAATGATGAGAGAGCTTGGCTTTGATATTTATCGGTTCTCCATTTCCTGGTCAAGAATATTACCAGAAGGTCTCGCTAACTACGTCAGCGAAGCCGGTGTAGCCTACTACAATAATCTTATAGACGAAATGCTGAAGTACAACATACCACCAATGGTTACTTTGTACCATTGGGATTTACCACAAAGATTCCAGCTGTTTGGCGGGTTTATGAACCCTCTGTTTGCCGAGTGGTTTGGAAATTACGCTCGAATTATATTCGAAAATTTCGGCGATCGAGTCAAATACTGGATCACCTTTAACGAACCGTATCAAATCTGTTATGAAGGCTACGATTCTGTGACGAAAGCGCCCCGGCTGCATATGACTGATGTGGGCCATTATACAAGGTGAAACATAATGGGTATACTTTTTTTTTCAAAACTTAACTTTGTAAATCTAAAACTATCAGCTTTGGAGAAAACTTGAAAAACAAAAGGTGTTATAGGAATACAGCTGTTGACAGACTTCACAAGTCTACAAAACCTTTAGTACTTCAACTGTCCCACAAAGCCGATAGTTTGAGATTTACAAACTTAAGTTGCAAAAAAAATAGTATACCCTTTTTGTTTCACCTAGTATATGCGCTAAAAATCTCTTGTTGGCTCACGCTAGGGCATACCACACTTATAATGACGACTACAAGGCGGGCAATGTGGGTTCAGATCTGCCGCTCACTGATACTAAAGGAGACAAATACGCTGTGGAAATATTGAATCAAATTACGGTAAGTACAGTCAGCGATAAAAGTCCCTGAATATTCTCAATTTTCCAAATGGGTAATACCTCTTTATTTAACAAACTTCGATGAGCATTGTTGTCAAACAAAACCAAATACATAAATCAGCATCATCCTACTAATATTATAAATGCGAAAGTTTGTGAGTGTGGATGTATGTATGTATGTATGTTTGTTACTCCTTCACGCAAGAACTACTGAACGAATTTGGATGAAATTTGGAACACAGATTATAACCGGGATTAACATATAGGATACTTTTTAACCCAATAATTCTATACTACGCGGATGAAGTCGCGGGGCACAGCTAGTATTTAATATTCTTCAGCTCAAAAAAAAATATACAGAACAAAAATGTACAAGCTATTTGAAAAATATAGAGTGTTAGGTACTTACGGTTCACGATATAATTTTTAACGATTTTTGATACATAATACTGTATGTAACTGTATGTTAACATTGTTTTCCAGGTTACCATATACACGCATCCTATTTACTCAAAGGACGGAGGGTACCCAAAAGAGCTCGCCGAAATGTTAGAACAACAAAGTGCGGAGCAAGGCTACCCACGATCTCGATTGCCAGCCTTCACGGACGAGGAGAAAGAGCTGGTTCGCGGCACATACGACTTCTACGGCATCAATCGCTACGGAGGCGCATACGTCTCGATTCCCGAGGGAACCGACCCATTGGATCCACTGACATTTGTCGGAGTAAATTATTTTTCTCCCAATGATTGGCCTCAAGCTGCTTCGGTTTGGTTGAAAGTAAGTTGGATATCCTCAATCCTTCCTTGCCAATATGACAACATGGGGTTCTTAAGGCAAGTTTTTAGGTCCTTAAAGGCCTGGTACCACGTCTGCTCCCCTTAAGTTGCAAATGTCCTGGGCGACGGTTACCACTTACCATCAGCTGGACCGTCTGCCAGTGTGCCTTCATCTATACTAATATTATAAAGAGGAAAGATTTGATTTTCTGTTTGTGTCTTTGCATTGAATAGGCTCCGAAACTACTGAACCGATTTGAAAAACCATTTTACTGTTGGGTAGCTACACTATCCCCGGGTGACATAGGCTATATTATATTTTCTGAAATAATAGGGATTCTTACTAAAACTACCGTGCGAAGCCGGGCGGGCCGATAGTATACAATAAAAAAAATACATATATACATGTAGAATTTATACAATTGGTGCTGCCTTTCCTCATAAGTAAGATTCATCCGCAACTTGAAATACTGACGTCCACTGACATAAATTTTCGCGATAATTATTATCAAATATGTGCAGGATCTATTATCTTCATCCTGTATCCACCAATATTATGATATCGTGATTGATAATAATGTCATTATCTCAAAAGATAAACCAGTGAATATTTAAACACATGGCCCTGAAAGTGCGCCAGCTGTGTCAATTGACAATTATTTTATTACAGTTGTTCAGTGATCACCACGGACGTATATAAGGGGGGTTAGCCTATTCAAAAACGAAGCAGTGCGAACGAAAGGAGACCAGGCTTTTACTCAATAGTGGTCCCTACATACTTAGGGCAAACCACAACAGTCTGCCATACTCAACAATGCTCCCTACAAACAAAAGGGAAAATCACAGCAGTCTGCCAATATCTTTGATGATGACTTCTCATCATCGTCATTTATGTGTATGATGACTACTGTCACTAACACAGAAATTTATTTTTTAATGAACTTGCCGAATGTATGTATTCTTCCTCTAAATATTTTTTTTTTCATCAAATGCCAGAGAGCATGTCCATAGTTCTCAATGACGTGCAAATTCGGTACGGTGATGTACCAGTGTTTATCACGGAGAACGGATGGTCGACGCGGGGCGGGTTGGAAGACGACGACAGGGTTCAGTATTTTAGAGCGGCGTTGGATAGCGCGTTAGACGCCCTGGACGCGGGAATCAACCTGAAAGGCTATATTGCGTGGAGTTTAATGGACAATTTTTAATGGTTGGAGTGTTACACGTAAGTCGAACACTAACTACACACGTTTAAATGCGTTTAAGTGCAGTAAAACAACAGATTTTTTGGGGGTAGCACCACGATCATCACAGAAAGCCTTAGAATCTTGAACTCGTATGCTGGGACACGAATATAAAATGTTATACCGCTTTGGCAGTTTTGCTAACTAATACCGGACGTAAATGGGAAGGTGCGTTGTAATACAAAATGTGAAGGGCAGCACAAAAAACATCCCATAGGATCGTAGTTCATCTGGGGATACACACATTCGTGGTACCAAAGTCTTGCGACTTCCATGCGTGTTTATTATTTCAGGGAACGATTTGGTTTATACGAAGTAGACTTCGTAGATCCAGCGCGAGCTCGCTCACCGAGGAAATCGGGGTTTGTTTACAAACAAATAATAAAAACACGTACAGTCGACCACAGCTACGAACCAGAAAACTATGTTATGAATATCGAAGAAGGACACTTTCATCCGCTTTTTTAAAATAAGAGACCATATAAATTATAGATGATAATATATACTTTGAACAATTTGAAAACAAATATATGGTTTGAAACAAATAAAAACCTGTTCATTTGTCACTCTTACCCCAACCCAGGAAACCTTTGACCAGTCCAGTGAGGCCGGCTCCTTGCTTCTTGCTGTCCGCCGCGCCGGTCTTGTCGTCCAGGTTCGGAAACTCGACGAAATTGCACGCCAAGTCGAAGAACAGCGGCTTGCATGGAATAGCCTCCATGGTAGGCGGCATTTTGTAAATATTCGGGTTTTTAGTCAGAACCTGAGTGTCCTCCCGGTACTCGTCCAAACGGTCCACAAGTGGCTTCTTGTCCTTGTACGGTTTGCCGCTCGAAGTGTACTTCGTGTCCTCGTCTTCATCGTCGTCCTCCAGCACGGAGTCGGCGTGAACTTCAAACTTGCAACTCTCTATGTCCTTTTTCAAAACCTGCAACTTCTCAATCAGATGTTTGTCGTCGAGCTTGCTGGCGAGCGACTCGGCCGTGTAGTTGCCGCAGCGCTCCAGCATGGCGAGCGCTTCCCGGAAGCGGCGGAGGCCGGTGAGGACCTGGGCGATGTAGTAGCACCGGAACGCGCGGTACGCCTTCGTCTGAGTCTCGATCTCCTGCTGGTAGGACGCGTCGGTCTCGAAGCCGGGCAGCTGCTGCAGCTCGGTGTAGTTCTGCAGGATGATCTCGTACAGCCGCGTCAAGTCCTGGGGACGAACCTTTTTCCCGTCCATTGGGATGTTGTTCTTGCGAGCTTCCTCCGCCTGCTGCACGAGCAAGTTGTTCCGCTCGATGGTGCGCATCAGGCGCAAGTACATCAGGTACGACAGCAGGTAGTTGATGCCGGACAGCTGGGCCTCCGAGGCCGTCTTCAGTTTAGGATCGCTTTTGATCTCATCCTTGATCGCCGAGATGGCGTCCTTGCAGTCCATCAGGATGTTCTCGAGTATGTCGATCTTGGCCTGCGGGGTGTCCGCGTTGGCGACGGACTTGTCTAGATCTTGGAGAGCGATGAGGAAAAGACGGACCTTCTCAGGCCTCACAGTGACTCGACGACCGCGCCACTCTATTTCATGCATTATGCCGGAGCGAGACTCCCTGTAACAAGAAATTTAGTATATTACGACACCATTTGCTAAGTAATTAGTAAAAAAAATATAGCATCATTTTCATTGAGGAAAACTTACTTGGCCTGTGCCATCAGCGAGTCCAAGTTCTCTATGAGGCCCTGTCCGCGCATAGCGACGAGATCACCAGCCGCCGACTCATCGCCGATATTGTACGCGCAGTACCGGAGGCTCGGCTTCAGCTCTTCCACCTAATATAACCATAACAATATTAATATTCATACCGTCTAAGAGGTCATTCAACTATGACGTGAGCCCACTCCTCATACAACAAGCTAATTAGTTGGAGGGGCCACTAGTAACGGAATAAATAGCGCAAATAATCGATGAATAATCGCTTTTAATAAAATTAATCAGGGGAGTGTTGTTTTCTTGAGCTTTTTTAAATATTATTTTTTTAGATTACAAGCAATGATATATAATGACATTACTAATAGTCCTCTTTAAGTCATTGTCACTATCTTAGTTTGTTTTATTGCCTACGAAGGCGTCTGATGGTAAGTGGTAACCATCTCCCAGGACATCTGCAACTTCAGGCGGTGCTGGTTTTTAAGGGACCTATAAACTTGTCTTTTGAAGAACCCCATGTCAGAAGGAAGATCATTCCGCAAGCTACATACATACAGCTTTTTTTTAATATGGGCCTGGTCCCGCCACACAGTCCCACCACTGTTACTCCTGTAAACCAGGATCGCCTTCCTGAATGGTGACCTTCTGCTTGTAGACGAGCCGCTCGTCCTCGGGCACGGCGGCGCACAGCTTGTCGAGCACGAGCTGCGCGCGGTGCAGGCTCTCGGCGGCGCGGCGCCACTGCTGCAGCTCCACCAGCAGCGCGCCGCCCAGCCACGCCGCGTACGCGCCCGCCTCCAGCTGCGTGCGCGCGTCGCACACGCCGCTCTGCTGCACACATCAGTTCAATTTTGTTTATTTTACAGATTTTTACACCACTGACTTCCCTCCTTGCTATTTTTGTAAATCCTCTCCATCCAAAGGTTGCCTGGAAGAGATCGCACTTTGCGATAAGGCCGCCCATAGTACACTTTTTTGTAAGATTCTGTTTTTATTCTAAAATTGGTGTGCAATAAAGAGTTTTCTGTTCTATTCTATATAAGCTTCGATCAATACCACGTCAACTATAGAAGGACTCTCTGTCGTATTCATAGAAAGTAGGTACGGTCTAAGTAATGGACTAACACTATAAATTAACAATTTCGTATAGCGGTATGGGACCCTTACCCTTAAGGTGAGACAGAAAGGGTATACTATTTTTTTGCAACTTTACTTTATAAATCTAAAACTATCGGCCTTGTGGGACAGTACTAAACTGTCAACAGTTGTATCACTATAACCTCTTTTGTTTTTCAAGTTTCCTCCAAAGCTGATAATTTTACAATTATGTTCAACTAGCTGTGCCCCGCGACTTCATCCGCGTAGTATTGGATTATTGGGTTAAAAAGTATCCTATATGTTAATCCCGGTTATAATCTATCAGTGTTCCAAATTTCATCCAAATCCGTTCAGTAGTTTTTGTGTGAAGGAGTAACAAACATACATACATACATACATACATACATACATACATCCACACTCACAAACTTTCGCATTTATAATATTAGTAGGAAGTTAAGTTTTGAAAATAAAGTACCCTTATACCCTTATAAGGGTACTTTATTTTCAAAACTTAACTTCCTACTAATATTATAAATGCGAAAGTTTGTGAGTGTGGATGTATGTATCGTCTGTTTCAACCTGTATAATACTGGTTTTTGTTGAGGTTCAGATGTGTTCTCGAAATAAAATTGAGTTATAGAAAGGAATTAATGTCTAACCTCACACAACTGCAACAGCAACTGCGCGTGCGCATACGCCTTCTTCAACCGCGACACCAGGTGGAACTTCTTTCTGGGCTCCGTGTTCGCCTCCTGCCGCAGCTGCATGGCGTGCGCCCACGCCCGCTCCGCTTGCAGCAGCGGCACACATAGCAGACGGCTCTCTGCATTGCTCCCTGTCAGATGGGTCGTGGTTACGTCACGACGACGGTAGTGACGCCTGTCACCCTGTGGAATTTATATAAAACAAACTCAAAAACCATTTGGTGCTGCCGCCTGGAGGCCAAACACAGACCAAAATTAGTGGGAAAACCAACCAATATGTGATGCATTACTAAGCTAGTATTAAGTTGTGCACTCGGTAGTGTCGTGTTTCTTATACATGTGAGGCAAACTTGTATTGGCCCTAATAATTTGGTTATTCAACCAAGCACCTGGCAATTATTCTGTCACCAACCTGTGGTATCTTGAGTACTTTCCGCAGACGTCTTATCCGACGCGAGCAATAACCTCGGTACCGCTGGAAGTCACCATGCCTGAGCCCATGCTGCTGTTGGCCGTCCTTGGTGATGCGGAATACTGGTTCAGTAATTAAGGAATTTGTCGAAATATTAATAAGGCCAAGGTTTGCCAAGTCTCATTGAACATTACATTATAGATAGAACATTATAGTATCCATCCACCTTTTTGGTAAGTAATACACTTCTTCTTCTATCAGGTGCTGTCCACAAAACAAGGGACACATTTTAATTTATTATATATTTACTATGCATTTGATAACTTATATGTAGCATATTCGAAGTTGTACAATAAATTAATTTAATGCTATTGGCTCATCACCAACTTGCATGAATTATGTTCAGCACTAATTTATGCAAATATTTAAAATGAGTACATGTGGTCACTTCAATAGAATACAGAAATCAAAGGCAGAAATGTTGGGCAGCATGGTTAGGTAACCAGGGGTTACTACACTAATAAAACGTATATACACCGATTTATGTTGTCCCTATATTGTGCTCTCAAGAAAAAGAGACCAACATAAATCTATATTAATCTTTCCCCAGTTAAATCTCACGGCTATCCTACATGTTTGTCAAGGGTTACATTACTAGCATAGACTGATGTTACAAGGCAAAGATTACTATAGCTATGAAGCATAGGCGTAATACGAGTAATCCCCTTGAAAACAGCTGACTTTACCAAAATTCAACACTGGTTCCCTAAAGATGATTGCTAATATAATTAATAAGTAAATAACAAATATAAACTATTTTTATGTTATAAACAAGTAAAATAACAACTAATGTTAGTTATTCCTAAAAAATAATTCATCAATATCGCATAAAAGGATACTTTCTAATGTTAGTAGTTTTGGTGCTCTGTCTTCTTTGTCGGTTTCTTCTGTAGTTACTGGCTTGGCATCTCCAGATTCACCTTCCAACACTACCATTGTAACTGCTGATGGGATTTATTGACTATTGATATAAATAAAGTATTATCTTGAATTTTTTACAGATTTTTTGGGTCCAAGACACCAACCACGATAGCGACGACGGGACAACACGACACAAACGTTCCAGGTAATACTCACTCCATACATTAAGAATAAAATGCACATGAGACAGTGTGAATGTTATTTGTTATGCACCCATGTAGTGTAAACGAGATAGAAAATTATGATATTCGCTTTACGTTAAATTTATGACAATGTGTATGGAACGCGTAAGTAACCCTCGTGTACTATGAACTGTCACATTGGCTGTGACTTTTGTCAGTTTTTGACGTCTTGAATTTGGAAATCATCATAGATTAAGAAAAGCGAGAACCTACTTACCTCGTAAATATAAATTTCGGTAACGTTTGAATGAATTATTACCGAAATTTTATATATGAAGTCAAAGAGTTTGACCCACAGGATCGAAATGATAAGTACTACAGACTCTCATAAATTGTTCTTCTATTGTTCAAAAGACTTAGGGTAAATGGAACAGGAATAGGCAGATTATATAGTTTGTAAATAAATAAATATTTTATAACCAAAATCGATCGCTGTTACTTTTTGGATGGAAAGAGATGGAATTATAATGATTTTGGTATACACTGTCTACGGCTTTGACAGTTCTTATGTTTCTCTTTCCACATATTTCTTTCTCTTTCTTGCTGTTCTATTGTATTTTAGCTAGGTTGGTTTTATTTTGATAAATCTGACAATATTTATTGAATCATACAGAGATTTGAAAGTGTTAATTTATTGTAGCAATTTGAGGGTGGTGTTAAACGCAATTACATTGATATTTTATATTACAGAACAGGAGCTTTGACAAAATGGCAAAGTCAAAGAATCACACAAATCATAACCAAAGTGAGTATGTAAATAAAAGTGCTTTTTACTTTTAGATAAGGTACATAGCTACTAATGGTGAATTAAATCAAATTAGAAGATTTTGAAACGTGTCTGTGCACACTTTAAAAAATATTTACTGAAAATAAAAACGTGCCGCGTCCGAGTGTTGTCGTGCTCCAAATCTTGCATCTAACGAGATGTTTTTCGTGTTACAGCCCGCAAAGCCCACAGGAATGGCATCAAAAAGCCTACGAATGTGCGGCACGAGTCAACCCTTGGCGTAAGTTTTCCTGTTATTGTTTCCACCTACACATGCAAGTTTATTTCTACTAGACAAGTTGTGGTTCCAAGAACTTCTGTTGCCCTAGTACCTTCTTTACTTATTCATGCCCTTTTAGGCTACATATAGAAGGTACTTACCTAACACTTAACCTACACATTGTTGTAAATTCTGATATGTTCAACATTCTATGTCATGTTTGGGTAAAAGTATCAGGAATCCTGAAGATTCATAATTGACGGCTTTACATTCTGAAACTTATTATGTATTCATTGCCAAACATTGATCCAATAAGGTCTTGATTTTGTGGACATACATGACAGTCTCTGATTCTATACATTCTTAACACTTTCAGTTCCAGCACAACTTTCATGATGTCCTTAGTAATGCCTCCACAGACATAAATGTGCAAGGTGCTTTGCCTTTGCCGGCGCTGGAAGCTAATATAATTGAACGGGCCGGGCCACAAACTCTGCAAAAATGTACCTAGTGTATTAGTGGCATTGAAAGTGTTAATGTGAACAATAGGAGTTGGATTAATATTATCCAGTTGGGAGTTTTATAAACAAAAACTTTTCAAAAGACCAGGGCTTGATTTACTTGAACTACATATTTCTTCTCAGATGGACCCTAAATTCTTGAGGAACCAGAGGTTCTGCAAAAAGGGCAACCTGAAGACAGCCAAACAGATTGAAAGGGCTGCCGAGAGGAAAGCCACGCGCGAGGCCAAGGCTAAGAAATGAACATCTAGGTTGTAAGGAAATAAAAAACTAAAAAAATAATTTTATCTTTTTATTTAAACCTAGGTAGGTAATTGAAAAGAAAATATTGGTTAACTCCTGAATTGAGATTGTCTTCAACATACACACATGTTGCTTGAACCACACATCTCGAATACTTATACATACCTACATATTGTAATTTATTAGATATCTATATATTTGATACCTATGTATATTATTCGTAATTACTAAACTTAAACACTTGATAAAATACAATACACTGATAAGCAATCAACAATCAACTTTTTATACAATAAAATCTCCAACTTGAAAACTTACTTCAACAATAGATAAGAGTGATTGGGAAGAAATATTACGCAAATGCAGTTTCCAGATACGCTTGGAACCAATCCGGGGACCACTCATCCAGTGAGCCAGAGGCACTCGATTACTTGACTCAAACTTGAGCGCGCTACTTTCATACAGGCGTATTCGAGGCAATCCGTACATAGTCCAGCTGCAATGATTGTGCGTGATATCGTCTAGGTTTTCTTTAACTCCTTGCTTTCTCCTTATATTTCAGTGCGCTCACACTTTACTTGAGTCAAGGCGGTATCCCCATCCCGACAGCGTTCCCAAACGCGTGCTCACTAAATGTAACCGCGCCTCGACACCGTCGCCATATTGTCATTTTGACTCGTGCTTTGCGCTGGCGATAAAATGAGAAAAAGCATAGCACCCCGTGCCTCGTTAGACTATTATAACACTCCACGACTAGTGTGAGCGAGGACCTTCAGCATTGACCGAAAAAAAACATCTGTTAGGACACATTTGAACAACTTAATTCTTGATGTCATTATGTTGCATCATGCTTGCGATCGCAGATAAACACACGCATGGCTAGCAAATAGTACAGAACATACAAAATAGGTAAGTACATACTTGTGTATACAGTGTATTGTTGTTAATCTGATTGGAGTTCACTGTACGATTATGAAAATGATGATAAACAATAGGTACCTATTTTATAGGTAGGTATTAAACTGAATACTATCAATCATTTGATGTATACCTGCATCTTTTAGGATTTGGGCAATACATAGTGTGTTGATTTTCTTAATGCCACAGTCTTATTAGGAGTCTTGCTACTGGTTGGTATGGCAGCTAGAATAGGCACATATCACATAGTTAACGAGACCCCCAAAGTAATATCTGCTGCTTTGATATTAATACCAATTTCCATTTAACATTCAGAATGGAACCTTAAATATTTTATTACCTTAGCATTGATACCTATAGGTTACCTCAATGCCCAGTGTTCATAAAACACGATAGGAAAAGTCTATATTGGCTGTAAGTGACAGGTCATAATTAGGGTCATTAACTTTTACTTTTGTGTATCAAAAAAGAACTCAATAATTTAGATAATACCTATTCATCTCGAGAAATAGTAAGTAGGTAATTGCTTTGCGCGCACAGCGCTCTGACACTGTGTTTATAAAAGAAACACCTAGCAGTGAAACTGTAGGAGGAACTTAACTACTGTATATAGAGTAGATATTTCACCTCTAGGTAAACTATTAGGTAGCTAAGAACTACTTACTAGTTAATGATTAAGACCAATTGGGTACTTACCTACTTTTTCAGATAATGAACTTTGTTCGTTCCATCCCCAATATCTCCTTAAACTCGGAGAAACAAACTTATTTCCGAGTAATCGAGTGATTTTTATAATTTGACCACAGATTAACACTAGTAAGAAACTTAATAACCTATAAAAACTGTCGTATATACATACTTTAACGTAGTTACGTATCAATAAAATGTCCAAGAGATGGTAAAACTTAAGTTCAACATGATACACGTAATCATAAAAATCAAAGCCCTAATTTTACCTGTACTAAATTACAACAACAGTATAGAGGCAACATTAAAAAGGCATACAGAACCCAGCATCTACCTACACCCATAGGGCACCAAAATTGTCAAACTAATTTGCTTGACACAATTGTCTCTTTTGAGATCAATTGTTTGTGACAAAATGTCGAGCATTTATGATTGAGCTTTATTAGCTTTCGGCCCTTTAGCACCGTTAAAGCCCTGTCCTTTGGGTCCCGGACCTTTAGGCCCTGGGCCTTTTGGTCCAGGCCCTTTAGGGTTAGGCCCTTTGGGTCCTTGATTTGACGGTTTATTGTCATTTTTTCCATTCTTCTTGTCATCCTTATTTTTGGGTGCAAATGGTATTCTTTTTATGAAGAATCTGAAGGACAGTTGTTTGTCTCTTATGAAATGGCCCAGAGCATCAAGGGGCAGGATGCCGCACTTGGACTGACGGAACACCTCATCAGCTTTCACAGCGTCATTGAAGCAATGCTCGATGAAAATAGCTTTCCTTCTAGAGTCTTGCTTGCTGCTGATATGTATTTCATACACGTGTTGTTGGGCCACTTTCTTGCTACCAATGTGCTGAATAGCCCAATACGACATCTTCTGGAGGGTGTCGATCTTCATCGTGATTATGAAGAGCATCTTGCTTTGTGCGACCAAGTAGAAGTGGCGGTCGTCGGTCTTGACGTCGATATTAGTCAGTTCAACTTCCTCGTCGGTGTTGACATTGCAGTGATCGCCATGACGTTCCTTGAAGTGCTCCATCATATCTTTCAATTTTCCTGTAAAATAATAATCATAAGTGATGTAGGTACATAAGTGGGTAACTTTTCAGGATCTTAGTTGTAGATTGTACGCGAGTGTTTCATAAACAATAAACTTAAGTAGGTAGTTCAATTATGTTTTGCACAGTTTATCTCACTTGAATGGTAAATGTTTGGACTGCGACATGCAAAGTTACAGTTTTATTTACTACTCTGTCAAGAAAGTACCGGGAAAAGATCAATAATACTCAAAATGTTTGTTATTCATCCAAAATTATTTTATCACCTTCAAAGTATGCTCCTTCAGAAACGATAGACTTACGCCAACGAATAATCCAATCATCAAAACATTTTTTAAACGCTGTTTCCGGAATTGAGTTCAGTTTTCGCCGCGAATTCTCTTTTATGTGTTCTACCGATTGAAAACGGGTGCCACGAAGTGGTAATTTGAGTTTAGGAAAAAGAAAGAAGTCGGCTGGAGCCATATCTGGTGAATATAGTGGTTGCTCTATGGTATTTTTTGAGCGTTTGGACAAAAATTCGTTCACAATGATGGCCTTGTGCGAAGGCGCACTATCGTGGTGCAAAATCCAAGAATTTTCTTTCCAGAAATCTGGCCTTTCTCGTCGAATTTGCTGTCTTAAACGCCGTATAACGCTTAAATAATATTCTTTATTTACCGTTTGACCTTCCGGCAAGAATTCCGAGTGCACAACACCGCGATAGTCAAAGAAAACAGTCAACATGACTTTGACTTTTGATCGACTTTGGCGTGGTTTTTTCGGTTTCGGTTCAGTTGGAAGGCGCCAATCCGAAGCTTGTTGACTAGTTTGCATGTCAAACTCGTAAACCCACGACTTGTCACCAGTAACAATGCGTTTCATGAATGTTGGGTCGGAATTGACTCGTTCTAGCATGTCATCAGCGACTCTCATGCGATTGAGTTTTTGGAGAAAATTCAGGTCTTTTGGGACGAGCCGAGCGGAAACATGTTTCATACCCAAGTAATTTTTAAAATGGTACGGATCGACTCGTGAGACACAGAGAGTTCGGCGGCTATCTCTCTCAATGTTGAATGAGGATTTTCAGACACAATTTCCTTCACTTTTGCAATATTAACTTCAGTTGCGACGTTGATGGCCCACCAGAGCGAGACAAAACTTCCATCACATCTCGACCGCTTTTGAACGCTTTGTACCACTCATAAGCACGTGTGTTTAATAAAGTCGATTCACCGTAAGCCTTCTATAACATTTTCAGTGACTCCGAACACGAAATTCCATTGGCGATGCAAAATTTAAGACAAAATCTTTGTTCAATGTTTTTGTCCATTATGAAATTCGCAATAAACACTAGATATGATATAACTAAATACAGCACTGTATTTAATATAAATAACAGATGCAACTCAAACTCCGCACCAAAATAGAAAACAGTTGTGCCAATCTAACAAGAACAAAAAAAACAAAAATTTGAATTTGGAACCATAAATAAATCATCCATTCCCGATACTTTCTTGACTGAATGTATCTCATAGTGCCTACCTAAGAAGGTATCTACCTGCTAAATAATAATGTCAATATCAAAATGAGACAGAATATCTAATAATAACAACAATCAATATTATCATAATATAGGGTTTTCTGTTTCTTGCTTTCTAGGTAGGTCTAATCTGTTTATTATCATTGGTTTCAGTCAATATATTTTATTTTCAACATAAGATTTTTAATATTGATAAATCATCACTACTTTTAAGATGTTGTTAGGTTAGCTAATGACGTAATAACTTAAGACAGAAGGTCCCTTAAGTATGGACTTCATAAAGTAACCGACTTGGTATTACATGGATTGCACAACTTTTTACGGTAGAAGAACTAAGTTGCGAGACTTGTTTTTTTTTACAAATTTTGGATTTGATGGCTTTCGTATTACCTACGAGAAAACATGGTCTAGCTTTGTGTGAACTTTCGGTACCCTAGCGAAATGAAAGTGTATTTACCGCTCCATGAACATTTTCCGAATACAACACCAAGCGGGCAGTCCATCGCCCGAAAGATGCATTCCTTGAGATGGTCCTCTAAATCCGAGGACACCATGGTGTAGACGCATCCTGATGACTTGTTGGGGCACGGCACTTTTGCCTGAAACACATTTTCAAAAATCTTCACAATGTCGGCAGAGCTATAGATCAAAAGAAGATTAGATCCAGTAATAGACTTGGATCTATTGCTTATTTTACCTATATCTCTTTGACGACAACGATGCGTCACAGTAGGTACCTACCTAACCCTGCTAACGAACTGCAGATATCTCGGAGCTAATGGACTTTAATTAGTTATTGTAGATAAAACAACACTTACTATACTTTATTGGAGCATTAAGGCACGTTATCTATATCCTATAACTACTTACCTACTTGGTGATATCCAATATCATCATTAGGTACTACGCATGGATAATATTTTAGTTAGACAATTGTAAAAAATGTAGACAAAAGTGATAAAACCTACCTAGATACCTTACAAATTACAAAAACGTATTTAGCACACTTATGAAGTTATTACTATTTTATGAGGGTTCTATTGCATACTCCAACTTTTAGAATCCCCACTGTGTTATTTAGGCGTATCTAGTAAATACGAGCAAAATTACCTGTAAGTACCAGTGAAACACAAGGATGACTAGTTATTAGTTAAAAAAAAAAAAAAGCAGAATATACCTAACTTGATTTACTGAGAGGAAAAATAAAATCAACTGCATTATGCTCGAGTTAGTAATAATAAAATTGTTGACTATTTAAATAATTAAAAAACAAAGCATCGGATCGATTCAACAGTGTGGTCCAATCACAGCTGTGTAAAATCTATCTGGTATCGTAGGTAGGTTACCTTATAACACCACAAAGGTCACACGTGATTGGGTATTCCCGTGATAATGAAAAAAAGCGGTAGATCGAGGTAGTTACAAGTAGTTCCAACAGTCAACAACATCGAAATGCTTTCCACAAGACAAGGCGAACTAGTCCAATCCTTTGTTTTAATATTATTTATAGCTTCGTTGTCCAGAGTCACTATCGTTACCGTCAACATTAAATGTAAGTACATGGCAAATGCTCGGGTGCAATTACACACATAAACGCATACACAAACAAACATGACGGAAGCTAGTGATTAGCGAGTTTAAAACTCACTGATTAACTGTTCGCATGGTCTGTAAGTAATGTAACCCACCTTAGCGACAATTTCTTCTAGTTGCCAGTTCCGCATCTGCGTCATAGGCTGGCGGCAGATGGGGCAGATCGGCGGGCACAGCACTTGTGTGCACGTGTTGCACAGGCTGTGCCCGGACTGGCACTGGAAGATCGGCGCGGTCATCGTCTCCATGCACACTGGACATTCCGGCAGGTCCACAGCCACCGCTGCCGCCCTATGAGAAATGGATAAATAAGTATTTTTTTATATCGTCAGGCGAACATATCCCATATAATACGGCGGCGGTAGAGCCAAGCTGTAGGTAATTGCTCTTATACGGACTACGGACTGGCGCGACTGGTGTAGTATCACCCTGTCACAGAAGATCGTCGTAAAGTAGCTATTACACCCGCGTTTCGTACCTAAGATGAGTGAGAAACTAAAAGCTCAACCCCCAATCGCTTCCCCTCGTTCTATCTCACTCTTCTTGGTCGGCAACGTGGGAGGTTTTGGTATTCCATGCAAGCGTCTATAAGCACGATAACTGCTTAACATCAGACGGATGGTACCTTCACTTGTTTACCGCCTTTGTTATACAGAAAGAATAACTATGGGTAAAAAGTCAGCGTTTATTTTGTTTAGGCCTACGGGGGCACTTACATTTTTCTTATATCTACAACCGGATCGGAACGCGATCTCGACTGGTACCTACCACACAATGGGCGGAAGCATTCATTGACTCCCAGTCCAGGGGGCTATTACTTATGGCTATTATTATTCTGGGCAGAGATTGTTCGTTTCGATGAAATAGGAAGTCTTGCATCTTAATCTTATCAAATCGTGGAGAGAAAAGATAGTATTTTGTCGCCTTTTTAAAGTAAATACCTTGGTACCTAGGTATATACGATGTTTAAGAAGCATCGTTTGGCAGTTTTGGTCTAGTGCTCTGTGCTATGATCTTTGCAAGTGGAGACCAAGAGCTTTCATAATTTTCTGGCTGAGGTGGGCCCAAATAAAACTGGGGAGCCTGGCCCACTCGGCTCCCAATTGCTATGCTCTATTTAACTGAATGAGGCTGTTTTTTTGCGCTTGCTTCAAGTGCTACCTAGGTAGATGCGGTCGCAAAAAAGGTGTTCTACGCGCGGTTTTAGTGGGATATTGCAGGCATGGTACCTATCCAAGACTGAGTTTTACTGGCCGTCATTTGATAATAGGCGTCGTTTGCTTCCTTTTATGCAGGTTAAACAGTTCTGACAGCTTTCGTTCTATGCTTGAAATCAGCAAAGGCAAATTGTAATTTGATACCAATTTTTGTTTGTAAGTACCTACCTACCGATATACGTGCCTAAGCGGATAGGTACCTACCTAAGTAGATACATAAGTATACCAACTTACTTTTTATTAGCCTTTGCTGTAGCCATTGTTGTCGGAGCTGAAAAAAAAATATCTGTATAAATCGGGATTTTGGATTCACATCGGACCATAACGTCTGGGGAAGGCTGTAACTTTCTATGTTTGTAAACAATAATAGCAGCGGCGTGTAATTTGATATCACCCAATGGCAAAGTCTAAAAATGATGGAACGACATTTCAGGCCCTCTCATTGGGTGAAACGAAATGTTATAAGTACAAACACAAACAATGAAAATTATGTTTTGTTACTTTTACGACCAAATATTATTCTGTAACTTTTGTCTATTAGTTATAACCTACCTATATTTTATGATCATTTTTGTTGTTAATTAAATAATTGTGTAAAAATAAACCTTGCGTAAGCCATGCCACGCTACACCCTCCATTTTAACTTTCTTTATGCAGTCAATGCATGCGTGCACGCAGTCTTTGTTATGTAGCCACTAAAAGACGCAGGTTTCCTAATTTATAAATGTTTCTATTTATAACAATTCCCCGGATAAATAATAAACCTTCTAGGAGCAATAAGGCGAGTGCCTTATCAATTAACAATGGCATTAAGGAAAAACGATCAGTTTATAAATAGGTAGTGATCATTTAATTCCAATACAAAAATAGTAATCGTACATAACTCGAAATTAACCTCCCCTAGTCACTCTCTGTCTAGGTAGACATCCTACTAACTTAGCATAATTATAACTCACCTTTATACGAATTCACAAGGGCAGAGAAATAAAATCTTGGTTAGGTATCCGGTGTAATACAACGCACGTACAATGCACAATTCCAATCCAAAACTAAATTCTACTGTGCTATCTGCCGGTCGCCACCGCGTCGCCACCGGCACGGCCGCCGGTTGGTCAATGTGCGGGGGGGATCGATGGATCGACCAACCCGCGCGCGACAAAACAAATATTTGACGTATGCGAACTCATAAGATAACATGATAATGTTTATCTTATCACAATTATGGGATTTAGCTCCTTGAACACAACGACTCTTTTCCCTTGAGCTACTGGCATGACATTTCCGAAACAAGGGTATTCCTAGAAAATAAAGTCATACAAGTGTTGCAAGCAATAAAAAAAAATTGAATTACATTGTTGTCTATAGTCTGATTACTGATACGGTTGTCAACTCCTGAGTAGTCTACACGTAGTTAGTAGGGATGTCGGAAGTGAAAAAAATATCGATGTATCGATAGTTGTTAAAATATCAATATTGACGTCGATATATCGAGGAAAAATATCGATACCTGTATGGGTAAATTTAAATATTTTGCGTTTTTTAAATAATAGTGTATTGAGCTCAATATGTAATGCCAATAGTAATTTTAAATCAAAATGTACAAAAATCTCAATAAAGCGAAAGTAAAAAAACTCTGTTATTTTACATCCTCCGTTGTTAGCCGGCTACATACACATATGAGATAGTGTTAGTGATCACAAATGCTAAAGCAAAGACGATAAATTTGTAAGCTATTAATAGTTAAAATCTCAACCGCTAGATGTCATAATCCAATTGGTCGGTTCCCAATACTTGGTTACCTTTGTTCTGTTCGTTCCTATCCTTTACGGTTTTGGATTCTAGTGGTTATAGTTCGATAAATAAACAAAATATATTGTTTTTGATACAATTTTCGATATTGGTTATTATGTATCGATATATTGGATCAACATTTATATCGGTATCATATTATTGATACATCGATATATCGATACTTTTTCAACAAGCCTAGTAGTTAGTGTTTATAAGTCTGTGATTCACCATTGACGGCAAGTTCCAAATTTGTTTCCGATGTTTGAAAACCAGCTTCCATCCTTCTTTTAGTCATTGAAATAATTAGTGACACATGCAAGGGCACAAGTCTGTGATTAATGCATAGAGTTCTAAAAGTATGCGGATTAGTGCCATATAAAAAAAAAAGAAGTAGATAATAGTATACTACCAAGAAGATTATATTGTGTACTAGCTGAGCCTGCGACTTCGTCCGCGTGGAATTTAACTTAACAAAAAAGCCCGCTCCCGCGTTCTGAGCCCGCACGACAGAACCCATTTTTTTTTTTTTTTCTTAAATTATAGTAGCCTAAGTTACTCCCTATTATAACAGCTATCTGCCAGTGAAAGTCCCGTAAAAATCGGTCCAGCCGTTTTGGAGATTACCCGGAACAAACATACAAACAGACAGACAGACAGATTTAATTTTTTTAAATCGCGTTTTTGCTATAGGTGTCGTATGTACTTTCATATGCAGTTAGTGAAAAGGTGTTATTTTGATATTACAAACAGACACTCCAGTTTTATTTATTTGTATAGACTACAGGTAGACTAGGTATTATAGTGGGCATTTGAACAAAAATAGAGAAACGTGGTTTTTCCTGTTCCCCGACAAGTCTGGTAATTTGTGAGTAAAATATCCGCCACTTTGTTGATAGGGTTTGGACGGGGTTTATATTACTTGCCAAAAAACGGCTTACAGTATAATTCAATAAAAAAAACTTGACACTGGATAAATGCGAGAATCAACCCAAAAAAAAGGTAAAAAAAAATCTCGTCCCACCTGTCAGTCTCTAGCGTTACCATCAAGAAGGTTATGTATAAAGTTCTTGGTTACCATCAAGAACTTTATACATAAGCTTCTTGGTTACCATAGATGTATGAGTATATTATACATCTATGAGCGTTACAAAACTAAAAACCACAGAGAATGTAATAGAGATAAAAAACTTAAAGAAAGCCTGCTTGTAAACAAAGATAATTAAACTATTATGTTATCCGCAAACTGCTAAATAATATAAAACCAGACAATTAAAATAAATTTGTTAACTGTAATAAATATTTGAATGCTATCTAAAATGAATGAATCTGAAGCTGATAATTGTAACTACAGCACTTTGAGAGAAGACCCAGAATCGCTGCTCAAACTTGTGGATAAACATGTTAAAGTTGAATTAATCAAGGACTGCTCTTTTGTGGGATTTGTACATTCTTTTGATCCTGTTACATATAGGTGAGTAACAAATTGCAAACTATTTTGCCTTCTGTTTCTATTCCATAACAAAATTAGTAGGATACCTATAAGTTAGGTATGTTTACCTACTTTGTACTATAATTACTTACTTTTATTTAATATACTTATTTACTGATGTTCAAACTGTTTATCCGAACAAATTGGTAGTCTTTGATCTGATTGAACTTCAGACTGATAGTTATTTCATAATATTGTAATATTTGAGGCATTTTTCAATTTATTTTTTTTATTTAATATCATTTTACATTATCCTGTTACTTTTTTAATAGTTAGCTATTAGCTTTGTTTTAAAAAATATCTCACATTTCAGCATTATACTGTTAGTTACTGAAGAACACATATTTAAGCCAACACTCATTCCGGGGCATGCAATACTAAAGGTTACTGAAGTACCATCTACAACAGAGATTAAACCTACAAGAAAAGTTACAATTGATATAGGTGAAGATATTACAGCTAAGAAAGAAAATTTAATAGCCTGGTTCAAGAGTAATTTACTGCCCGTTACAGAAGTGGAGGATACAATTGTTTTAGGCAATGTTACAGTGTTGCCACCATATAACATTACAGATGTATGCACAGACAATCCAATAGTTGCATTGCAAATTAAAAAGATAATGGAGAGACGGCTGGAAGATTTCAAAGCTAGTTGAATAAAGTTAATAAATGTATTTACTTATAATGTAATATTGTTTCAATTATTTACATGCAGTTATACATATAAGAACTGTGCTATCTTAGAAATGAATTATTTATTGACCATTTTTATTACATGTCATTGCCATAGCCTAGACGATCTTAAATCTGAGCATCATCTTTAATTTATGAAATTAGAACTGCAGTTGACGCCTTACCTACTGGATGTGTCTGTCTTGCTGTAGAAAAGATAAGAAACATTTCTATAGATATCTATGTAGGTACCTACACACATCGCGTTATCCACCCACTCAAACAAACTCGTCTGTCATTCGTCGCAAGCGCGCATATTAGATCTTCCGTGTCAGTTCGAGTGAATAAATCTTAAAATAACGTTTTGACATAAACAATAAATAACTTTATAATTTTTAATATTCCTAAATGTTTGTTAAAATTCCATAATGACTAGAAAAACGAGTAGAAAAGTGCAGTATTTGGCGGGAATCTGTGGTGAGTAGACACTGAACGTTGTACTTATCCAGTGGCGGGAATATTTAAATATTGAACGATCATTGTATTCATTGTTGTGATCATCATTTAACTATGTAGATGTATGTGCATATGTGGTTACTTTTGTAGGTGAAATAACATTACCTACTAGGTAGGTGTTTTACGTATTGACATTATTTTTTATAACCCCAGCGGCGTTTGCATTTACGTTTACTGGAGCGACTCTGGCATGGTCTTCGCCAGCGATTCCTAAGTTCAAAAATGGCGAAACAAACGTTGTAATAACAGATGTAAGTAAGTTATCATTATATGATACTTATAGGTTAATTCATTCTTTAATAATTATAGAGCTAAGTACTTCGTTACTGTAAAACTTTACTTCCCTAATATTGTATAGGTAAGCTCATTAGTACAAAATTAACCTTGTACGGACTTTACACCATTCTAAATCCAGAGTCGTACCTATTTAACTAATTTAGTGTTTATATCTGTCTACTAAGATATACTAAAAGTAAGTAGCCCAAGTTACTCCTTATAAAATCAGCGATCTGTCAGTGTCCCGTTAAAATCGGTCCAGCCGTTTTGGGGTTTAGCCGAAAAAAACAGATAGAAAGACCTTTTTTTAGTAAGTACCGTATATAGTTGCTTTCATATGAATTTAGTAAAAAGCTGTTAAGGCTAAAGCGCCCACCTAGCCCGCGAAGTTCAATTTTTTTGAGGTTTTTTAGAATTTTTTCAAAATCTGACAATAATAAAAGGCACATTTTGTAATTCGCGAAAAATACCGTGTGCAGTGCATTTATTAATATATCCAACTTACTCTTAAACATTTCAAGAACGACAGCTATCCAGATAATCTGGCATTTTTTGTATATTTAGTGATTTACTAGTATCATATCCACCGTGATAATATTTAGAGTAAAATAAATGTATTAATAAACGCACTGCATACTGTGTTTTTCGCAAATCACAAAATCTTGTCTTAAATGTTTTCAGATTTTGGATAATCTATAAAAATACTCGAAAATTTTGAATTTCGCGGGCTAGACAGGCGCCTTCATCTTAACATTATCAATATTAAAAACAGACACTTCAATTTTATTATGTGTACCTACTTTATGTGTGTTTAAATAAGTTACGATTCCGCATTTATCAAGGTGTAAAGGTTCTTACCTACTCAAAAGAGAATGTCGTACTTAATTTTGTTGACAAAACATGACCTTTGTTATGCCGATTAGATGCATCTTCTAATGTCATGACCAAGCCACTCCGCCCTGGATGCGCTCTTAGACGTAGGCGTACGTAATTACGTAAAACAATAGACGCAGACATCATGGGTGGTGTCGCTGCACTCCGCGGGCGCGCTGCTGGGCTGCTACTGCGGGCAAGTCCTCAACGAGCGCGCAGGCCGCCGCAGGACAATATTCAGCTCGGCAATACCGGCCATTATAGGCGCTGTGAGTACTAAAACCCTAATAATATTATCGTCAGAACAATACACTAACTGTGAGGTAACTAAGGAACGCTTGTATTATGAATACAATGCGCTGGACACACTCCCAGTGATACCCAGATCGGATCAAGTCACGCAAAGCCATTTCCAAAATTAGCCATGACGGGAATTGAAGGCCCAACGACTTCTGTGTAGCGCGGTGCCTCTACGGTCGAGACCAATTTTTTTTTTTTTTATATGACTATATGTTGTTGGCCAGAGTGGCCATAACAACTTCACCCGGACAGAGGGCGAGCGCAAGTGCGCTCCAGCCAGAGGGGCAGGGGGGCAGCTAGCTCAAGGGCGCCACAAGGGACACGACCTCGGCTTGGGCCGCTGCCAGGAGAGGTGGCGAGGGTAAATCTACCACCGGATCGGAACGCACGGTCGAGACCAAACTGTCCTCAAACTTGTAAGGGCTATCTGCTACGTTCAAAATAAAATGAAAAGTCGTACCTACATACATACGCACTTATTGCTATTCCCCATACATTAATTCGACCCTATTATATTGGGACCTCATTCCATCCCCCTACCCTCGGGGGGAATACAGGTGGAAGGGATGGTGTCTCAGAATCAGTACTGATGATCTTCTTTTCTACAAATAGAATATATAAAACCAATGCGCTATCCACGTTTGTATTTCTGTTTGTTCACTTAGTTTTGATGCGGTTGTCACAATAATTTAACTACCAAGATAATTTATTTCGGACGGTTTACAGTATAAACCTTCCGGAAGTAATTAAAATAAACTTTATACATATACTCCCTTATTAATAAACGTGGATTAGCGGTTGTGTAGCTACACCCTACTTTGTCTTCTTCTTTCGAATGTCAAATTACTGATGACAGAAAGATATAGTTCGGTGTGTAACTATTCGTCCGCTAATACACTTTTATTAATAAGAGGGATATGGTGTAAGGAAAACGCTCCGAAAAACGAAAACAGGTGCCAGTGCTGGTGATTACTGATATTATGATACCGCAAGAAACGCGTGTTTTTATGTTTTTTTTTAGATTGTCAATTCATTTGGGATTTTTGTTCTTTGGACAGTTAAATATAACTGTAATTAAAAAAAAATATTTATTTTTAAAACCCGCAATGTGCTTCAAATAAAATCGCTCGGGGTCAACAAACGATAGGTACCACGCCCACGCAGTCAGCTGTCGACAATCACGTGCTTTTGTAGGAACCTACGCGCGGCATTGACCCCGAGTATACGCTCTACGTTGCAGGTTTGCATTTTACCAAATCAAAAAAACAATAAGTTTAAGACAAATTATTATCGGTATTCAACTGTATTTAGATGGCGGGTCACTTTTGTAGTAGCGACCCGCTAGCTACCAGAAAAATAATAGCTAGAAAAAAGAAAACTATTCAAAATAATCATCCGACTTACCAATCTAATCTAATCTGTAGTAAGAGACGCCTTTTGCAGTATAATAATAGTTCTATTTTTATCAATACCATGTTCATATGCCGCTATTTTTAATTCAGACCATCAACATATTCACGACGCTGCCGGAACTGATGTACGTGGCGAGGTTACTAATGGGGTTGGCGACCGGCATCATTGCAGTGGTAAGATGATTACCCACAAAATACTAGATAAATAAAAATAAATAAATAAATATCGCCAGACGAACACACCCACTGTACGGTCCCAAATTAAGCAACGCTTGTACTATGGATACCGTACAATGGACTGGGGGAGATCCCAGTGACACCCAGACCAGGGAAAATTACGAAAAGGCCATTTCCGAAATTCACCCGGACGGGTATCGAACCCGCAACCACCCGATGTAGTGAGCCGAGCGGCCTACACTCGAACCACTGCGCCAAGTGGTCGTCTAATATCGCGGGTCTATGTAGCTAAGGCTAATTACATCTACTACATAATCGATGCCGCATCGCTTTCTTGTTCTGAGGGGTATTCACAGTTACCGGAAGGTTTCTGATGTCCGAAAAGACAGCTTCCAATATGGAAGCTGTCGTTTCCGACACGGAAACTTTCCATCGCCTGTGAATACCCCCTAGATATCGCATGCGAAAGCGTAAAAACTCGGAATTATCAATGATTGTGGCATGTAAAACACAACGAATGACAATTACTGATTAACATCGTGCTAGAGTGTCGTTCATTAAACAAAGTCGATTAACTCGATGGCAGATCGGTTTGGTTCCCTAACAGCCATCCGAGACACTAACGATCTGTCATACGTAAATATTTTACGTAAAGCTGGTAGTATGACTTTTGAACGTATTAAAATACGAATTTTGAAGTGATAACTTCTTATGGGAGAGTAAACCGCTTCGTAACGCAACGCGTTACGGCGCCGCCACTCTGTCTGGCTTCCCTTTCTCTCACGCATACGGCAGCGTATAGTTATCACTTCTGTCGAGCGTTCCGACACGCACATTTTTTTTTTATTCAAACACCAGTAAAGCAGTAGCACGTTACCGCTAGGGGCGCTGCTGTGCAATGTATGGAATGATTCGATCGCATATCGATCGGAATTTGATGCCAACTAACCCCCCTGAAAATAAATTTCACTTTTCAGGTAACCATGATATACGTGACAGAGATAAGCGACAAGGAGATCAGAGGCTCCTTAGGCATGACGGTACAAGTTATGAATAATCTCGGGAGCCTCACAATCTACGGCATTGGTCCGTTCGTCTCGTACACCGCACTGAACACCATTATATTGTGTTTACCTATCGCTTACGTGCTACTGTGCGTTTGGATACCGGAATCGCCGTACTACCACCTGAAAGACGGCAGAGTGGACGCGGCTAGGAAAGAGTTCATGGTGTTAAAACGAACTAACGATGAAAAGGTAAATATTTGGTAGGTACTAACATTTACCCGCCGCCCGCTCGCATAGACCTCGAGGAAGAAGAGTGGCAAAAATATAATTTAGCCCTTTTAACGTCCCACTCCTGGGCAAGGGCCTCCCCCATTACGAGGGGTATTCAGGCTGTAATGCTGGCCCATTGCAGGTCGGTAAATTTCACATGTCTTTCGGATATTGGTTAGACTATCTTAGACATGCAGGTCTCCTCATGATGTTTCCCTTCAACGTCAAGTGATAATTATATTAAAATTGGATATCGTTTTGCGGAACTGAATTAACCCACATGCACTGCTGTAGACCAAAACCAAACTTGTATTAGTGATTCTAGGTAGGTTTTAGTTTGTAGAAATGTGTGTGGGTTAGTTCCATTTTGCAAATTTACGTCCAATTATGATTCGTACATAGATTTCGAAAACCCCGCAAGGCTATTGCTAACCAATCGGCTATTACTTATTTTTTTTAGTTTAACGGCAGAATGCTTACATGTTTAAGTATCTACTTAGCTGATCCAGATAGTAGGTATCAGACTTTTTTGTATATCGCGACAAAATTGAGCTCTCTTCGCGTGATCGGCGGTAGGTATATCTTAGTTTGTGAACATACAGTTGGTGTGTAAGTCTGACGATAAAAACTGTAGCGAACGAATAATTACGGCAAAACTACAGTATTGTTTCTTTGGCTAAAACGTGACCTTTGGGTACGAAGCATTACCTACAAGACTCTTATCAAGCATGCATTGTGCAATAGTTACCACGAGACATGGCTGCACGGATTATCTAGGTACTCTACTCGTACACATTATCTAGGTAGGAAACGTTATGAACATTGCTAGTTTCAACTATTTTATCTGGAATTACATATAATCCGATGATACTGTTTGCTTTTCGTTATTTATCTTGTATTTTCCGTTCAAATTCAGATATCCTCCATTAACGTAGTTAGGTACTTGGATTGAAATTAGCTCGTCAAAATAGTCTCCGCGACGTCAAAACCCAGTAAGATCGAATATTGCCGAAGTGGCGGGCCATTACTTATCTAGAGCAAGGATAGGGTGTGGTCGGTCTGTTTAAAGTTGTACCCGGATGTCAACCCAGCCCGTGTTTTTTTTTCTATAGCTGATATCCCTGTGCAAGGCCCGAGCTTTGTTCGTTGATAATGGGTCGAGTCGTTTTTGAGATACACGCCTCTAAGGTAATCCAGCGCTCATTAAGCGGCACAGCACGGAAAACGCAAAAGATTTTGAATTTTATTAGAATACCCTTAGCACTCGCAATGAGCTTGAGCATGTCATTAGCTCCACGTGGCGTCTGCAATCGCCCGTAGCGTGCTCGGAAAATAAAATTCAAAATAAATTGCGCTTACAAAAGCCAATGCCGTGCCGTGCCGTGTTGTGAGCGCCGCCCTTTAAATGCTACCGCTATAGCACTTAAGTCTCTATTGACATATTATATTTTGGAGAAGGATTAATCATCTCTTTCTCCAGTTGTGGACGTTTTGTAGGACTGTAACGTTGTCTCAATGGATCTAAGTGGAACGAGACAATATGCAATGCGTGTTGACTGTTCGACGGTACAAATCGTAAACCGTTCACCATCAATCACAGCTAACGCATGTCAACTTTGTCCAACGCCTACATATGGCTCTATCGTCCCATTTCGACAGTTTTAATAATCAAATTAGCCGATAACAATGTTGATGTACAGGAATGTATTTCAGTGGGTTGACGAACAATTGGCAGTTATAAAAGCGCATGTGAAAGAGAGCATGGAGAGTAAGACGACGCTCATGGAACTGTTCACTAACATGAAATACAGGAAGGCAGTGTACATAGTTATAGGTAAATAAATCAATTCTCATAGCCCTCGGTGATATTGAAATTATTTTAAAGTAATGTTCTGACTGCCGATGCTCAAACGCAAAAGTTTCAGAGCTGCTTAATTTTCATGGGACTAACTACATACAAAGGTCTGTACAGATTACAAGAGTAATTGAGGATGCATTGTCTTTCATTTAATAATTGCATCAACCACGGAGTTTAATTTGTCCGAGGCATTGATATAAAGTCGAGAGGACATAGATTAACTTTGACTAGCAATTTTTATGTGCCTGCCTATCGTGTGTGCGAGCCTTTGAGTTTGTAAACTGATCATACACAAAAATACAACAGCAAACACTGTACACAAATATAACATGATATTTTTGTTTGTTCACTACAAAGTTGCTACACTTCAGGCTACAGTGATGTGTGATCTAGATGAGGGCACCCCACTATCTAGTTTCCATTATCATGTTATACACACAATCATTAACATAACCTTGTTTTGGGCAAATAGAGGCAACCTACTATTTTCACATCACACACAATACGAATCAAGCTACGAACGATTTTTGTTCTATTAAGCCTTTATATTTTATTTTAGAAATCCGTCTCTATAACGGAACTTTCAACTCTGTCATCTTCAATATAAATAACATTTTTGGACTTTTCTTTCAGGCCTGAAGCTCCTTCAGTATATGACCGGCATATTGGTCATTCAATCATACCTAGAAGTGATATTCAGGCAGAGTGGCTTCATATCCGGCCCGATCGCTAGTATTGTATACGGATTCGTGCAATTAGGAGCTGGTAAGTTTTATTTTGATTCAACCCTAACGCAAAGCAAATAAGGGTGTGACGTTTGGTATACTTTTTATGACACTCAATTAATAACTGTATGGAAATTGTTCTATAGCACAAAATAGAATGAACGCTGATAAAATCGGCGATCATCAGAGCGGTGTTCACGCAACTATGTACTGTAAAACGATTACTGTACAGCTTTTTATTCAGTGTCATCAAAAATTACTTACGTGGATGCTCGGTCAGCGCTGGCCATTCGTCTGCCTACGGCGTCGTCGTAGTCACAGATTGTTTAACATTTCCACTGACATTTATATTTTTCCTTTACAGGCATATGCGCCACATTCCTAACACGATGGTTCGGGCGACGAATTCTCTTATTTATATCATGTTTCGGAGTATCGATCGCGATGACACTAATAGGGCTGTACTTCTTTCTACAAGACACGATTAAAGTCGATATCGATACACTGAGAGCGTTGTCCTGGCTACCGTTAGTTGGACTGTTAGGTTTTAATATACTCTATGCGTTCGGTGTCGGGAACATACCGTATGTGATGCAAGCTGAACTATTTCCAGTTAATGTGAAAGCGGTGGCGTCTAGTGCTGCGACCATGCTGGCTTGTATTTTAGGTTTCTTTGTAACTAAGTGTTATCAAGGGGTGAAAGACACGTTCGGTCATTACACAGTGTTTTGGTCGTTTGCATTAATAGGGTATGTTGGGCTATTATTCATATACTTCTTCGTACCAGAAACGAAGGGTAAGACATTGGAAGAAGTGCTCGACAATATACAGGATAAGCATGAGGCGAATGCAGTAGAGGAAAAAGAGGCGCTGAATAGTGAAACAGCTGAAGTGTTGAGTAAAGATAAAACTGACGGAAGAACTGTTTCCTGAAGTAATTTAAAGGTAGTAGTCAATACAAATGTGCATTTATAGAATAAACAGGATTTACTGGTTATCATGTTCCTAAACTTACTTTTGATATTGACTGTACACATATATTTATTACCGAAAGAGCTAAAGTCCAAACCTTAGTGAATATTAAAATTGTATTTTTTAAGATATCACATAAGATTTTCGAACAAACAGCTGTATAAAATCTATACAAATAAATAAAATTGGAGTGTCTGTTTGTAATATCATAATAACACCTTTTCACTAAATGCATATAAAGTACATACGACATCTATAACAAAAATGCGATTTAATTTTTTTTTGTCTGTCTGTCTGTGTGTTTGTTCCGGGTAATCTCCGAAACGGCTGGACCGATTTTGACGGGACTTTCACTGGCAGATAGCTGATGTTTTAAGGAAAAACTTAGGCTACTTTAATTTTAGAAAAACAATTAGGGTTCTGCGTAAAAAATAAAACACATGAAATCAAAGAGTATCTCAGAAACGGCTGGACCGAATTTGACGGGACTTTCACTGGTAGATAGCTGTTGTTATAAGCTACTGCTTAACTTAGGCTACTTTTATTTTAGAAAAACAAAATTTAAAATAATGGGTCCTGTCGCGCTGGCTCAGAACGCGGGAGCGGGCTTTTTTGTTAAGTTAAATTCCACGCGGACGAAGTCGCGGGCTCAGCTAGTACCAAATAAAAATCGAAACGTGTCTATAAAATTGTATTCTGCTGAATAAAAATATGAAATACATACTGATTGGAAACTTATTATAATGGCTGTTCGAAATTACCATACTGCGGGAAGATATATAAATGTATCGTGAAATATTCCAACTATACAATATAATGGGATAATTTGTGAACCTGGTCGCGCGTAGGTCTAAATCCTCTTGGCGTTTCCGTAAGAGTAAAGTGGCGCAAATGGCGTATCGGCGGGTTCGTCCCCGCTCTCCTCCGACGCGTCCGACTCGAACGTGTTGTCCGGGATGTCGTACAGACGGATCAGCGGCTTGTTGGGGTCCTTCATGATGAGGTACTTGCCTGGAAACAAGTTTTATAACATGATCACTTAGAACGTTTTATAGGACGGGTTCCGTTCGTGAGATACCGGAGCGTGAGTTACTAGACACTAGCAATGCACGGTGAATAATTATCGATTGTCAAAACATCATTTAATTTAATCTACTACTACACATGGAAACCTTTTGTTACCTATCTTTGATAAGGTAAGTATCTATATATTATTACGTGAAGGAAAACTTTCAAACGCCTAATAGGAAAATTGCGCGGACCGAGGAATATGAAATTTGGCACACTTATAGTTTATATAGAGAAGGAGTGCAGAATGCTAATATTTTTATATTATAATACTTAGAAATACATTAAAATCAATAAATAAAACACCCACTACCATGAATTGACACACACACACACATTTGTAACCTTCACACCGACTGACTGTCTGACTGACAAACAGTGACAGTTTTTGGAGGGCGGGACTTCCATAGTGAAATCTGCGTGCCAGTATCAAATAATCTATGACAATAAAACCTTAATGACGTTTAAAATTAAAATTTAAATGAATTATAGACGAATTTCGACAATTACAATGGGAATACACTAGTACGTATTATTTTACGTATCATCTGCTGACGGTTAGATTTTCAATGAATTATTAAATAAAATGTGTTGTCTGACCGTCCTTCTGCTTCATGCAAATGTCGATGATGCACCGCAGGATGCCCCAGGCGTTGTCCATGGAGAGGTTGATCTGCGCGGCGAACTCGTGCGGCTTGAACTGCTGCGTGCCGAGGATCACGTGGCGCGCGTTGTCGCGCACCTGCGCGCGCGACACGTACCCGAACTTGATCTGGTCCGAGCCGGCCAGCAGCGCCTGCACACACACACACACACACACACACACACGTGTATATCAAACATATACAGGTTGAAACAGAAAGGGTATACTATTTTTTGCAACTTAACATTGTAATTCTAAAAATAGCAGCTCTGGAGGAAACTTGAAAAACAAAAGGTCTTATAGGGATACAGCTGTTGACAGATTTCATAAGTTTACAAAACCTTTAGTACTTCAACTGTCCCACAAAAAAGATAGTTTTAGATTTACAAAGTTAAGTTTTGAAAAAAAAAGTATACCCTTTCTGTTTCAACCTGTATATACAGGATTAATTGGATGTAGTTTTGCAAAATGGAACCCACGCACAATTCTGAATGTACAAACCGAAATCAACCTAGAACCACTAACACAAGGTTGGTATTGGTCTACACCAGTGCATGTGGGTTGATTCTGTTCTGCAAAACGATATCCAATCTTTCAAGTGGGCGTAGACAGAAGGGCAAATCCAAAACTATGAGGAATAGCGAGATATGTTCAAAGGAGTCGCGGGCCCGATTTTCATGAAAACTAAAATTCATAGAATTTTGAAGTATCAATGTTGCAAGAATTTAGAAAAAAAACACCGTATTGCGCCATTCGCGGGAGTGGGGGCGATCGCGGAGATACCTACACCAGGGCAAATTGTAAATAGGCCATTGCCGTTGGTGCGTTAGTCTGGCAATATTTACTAAATAAATAATAACCAGAATAAAATGTGAGTAACATCGATAATTCTGTGCTGTGAGTCATTCAAAATGGGTTTGCATTGCTTCAATTGGTATTTCTGTGGAGTGTTGCCGTTACGGTACCTGGACGGTCCACTTGGCGAGCTTGCAGGAGTTGTTCCTGAGCTCGTTGGCGAGGACTGCTCCGCGCTGGGTGTCCAGTTTCTGGCGCCACTCTACGCCGTTGGCGACCTTGGAGTCCCACTCGTTCAGAGCCTTAATGGACAAGAACTGGGTCTCGTTCTGCGGGCCTTGCATCACCGCGTCGTGCTCGCAACGGGCGACCAGCACCTGGGACAAAGCATCGATGTGTATCTGCCTGTTATATGAAGAGTTGGATTAAATGAGTGTTACAAAAAAAAGTTGCATGTTATGAACCCGTGTATCATTTGTGTAATAAGATAGTGAGTGTTTAAAATACTGTTATATCAAACAAATTAATAATCACCTACTTTAAAAATAACTATTGATAGGAATTACAGAATACAAATTTGTTTCTTAAAGTTGTATTACCAAACGTCGAAATTTGTCTCTTGATACTGGCATGATTTTGAAAACTGGAAGGTCTTATTCATTCAAAAACAGTTACTTGTTTGAATTCAATGTCATTTGAAATCCAAAGAAATATTATTTTTTTGTTTTTTCGAGAAGCTTACATATATCATATTAACTTATATGTGGATACCCCAGCCCAACATCAATGTTATGTAATCAGTTACTTACAACACCATTGTTGAGGTTCCACTTGCGGTAACGGTAACCAACGGACGCGATCTCCCCCTCATCTTCAGAGACGAATGGGTTCGCCTCCGGGAACTTGTATTTGGCCTCGGTTTGACCGGACTTCAACACCTGCATAACAAAATTAAGGCATTAATTTTAAAAAATCATGGGAAATAAATAACTCTGAATGATAATTATATTATGTATATTTGACTAGCTGACCCGGCAAACGTTGTTCAGCAATATAAATTATTCCTAGGTAGGTATGCAATATACTTTTCATTACTCATACTCTGAAAGTAGGTATGAAGTTGCCTGAGGAGCGGGTTGAAAGTAATACTTTTCCGGCCCGGGAGAATCGCTTTCAACTGACAGCTGTCAAATTATAAAAAAAAAACTAGTGCCATTTTCACATTTCTATGGAACCATGTTCAAACTTTTTCTACAGTCACTCAATTACAGCACGATGTAAAATTTAAATAACATAAAGTTAAAGTTAAGTATGAATTAAAGAATAATATATTTTTAAATGACTTAATTATAATTTAGTTTCAACAATTTCTTTAAAATAACATAGATTTGGGCAAAATATTTAAAGATGAAAAATAATGGCTAAATAATGAAGTTGGCCGGCCAACGAAAAAAAAACAAAATAGGCGGCATCCCGATCTTTATTTTTTTTTCGAGTTGTAGAGTATTGTTCATACTTCCTTGTATTATTTATTTATCCAATTCCTGGTTTTATTTTTACTTTCCTTGTATTCGTAATGAAAAGCACAGTGTTTACCTCGGGTGAAAGACTTATTTTGTCCCTCGAACTATTAGCGCCCTCGCTACGCTCGGGCGCCAAACCCCGTCTCGGGACTAAATAAGTCACTTTCACCACTCGTGTAACAATGTACTATTACGACCTATTCTCATACATACCAAATATACATAAAAATCGGTGGAGCCGTTTCGGCGGAGTCGAGTGCGACCACAAACACCGTGACACGAGATTTTTATATAGATTACTAGCTGTGCCCCGCGACTTCATCCGCGTAGTATTGGATTATTGGGTTAAAAAGTATCCTATATGTTAATCCCGGTTATAATCTATCTGTGTTCCAAATTTCATCCAAATCCGTTCAGTAGTTTTTGCGTGAAGGAGTAACAAACATACATACATACATACATACATCCACACTCACAAACTTTCGCATTTATAATATTAGTAGGATTAATAGATTCTAATATTATCGTGGTGACTTGCACGCAGCCAAGAACTAAATACTGATAATGTCAAGGTAATATGGTTCTCGTCACCTGCTGGCTGAAGTTATGGTTGATGAAGGTGGCCTCCAGCGCGAGGTTGCGCGGCGAGTTGATGGAGTTGCCGTCGTCGGTGGGCGGCTCGATAGACGTCTCGTTCACGGTCAGCAGGTCGAACTCCGTGTTGTCGCGCTTGTCGAAGAACAACTTGTCACCTGACGATACCAAAACGAATGAATTTACGTTCGACAAGTTCATGTGCTTAAATCATTGACTCAATTTTGTAGGTACACCAATTAAAATCGACTATCTAAATGTATTGCTGTCCTGTGGTCATAGTAGATATTTGTTTCAAATTTAGTTTAATCACTTGTAGCAACAGAACAGATATGAGGATGTTGTCTGCGCTACAGACAACATCCTCATATATCTCAGAGAGGGACGCTTGAGAGAGCTTATTGACGATTAATTGCTCCTATTTTGTGTGTGTGTCGTAGACTAGTTACTCCAGCTATCATTTTCCCAACAGTTTAGTTGTGGGTAAAATTGTTAACTCACCAATCTTTTCAATAACAATGTCCCACGAGTAGTTGGAGCGGGTGCAGCACATGATGGTCGCCAGGATGGCGTCGGTTGCGTACACCGTGCCCACGTTCTTGCTGAGCCGCCGGATCACGGGGTCGTCCGTGGTGGTCACCTGCAATTAATGAATACCTTGCCACTTTCATTGCTACTAGCATACCAGGTGCATTCTTGTGAGTATTCCCCAGACGCCGAGTATGCACCTGGTGCATTCAATGTATCAATAACTATGCTGTATTCAAAATCGCGCGTTCTCCGCGCTTCGTAGAGTGGCAGTGAGAGTGTTAAATGATATATATGGCTCTTAAGCAATGAACACAGTATTTATGAAATAATATATCACTTCAAAACATAGTTGCTATTGTATGACTAGGTTTTACCCACGGCTTTACTAACATAACAGTAGATTTCAGTGACTCATCCCTAATGGCGAAAGGGTAGGTACAAGCCTTAACTTTATGCTAATAGTTAACAAAAAACCATGTTGAAAATGTACCAGAAACTTTCCATGATGACTGAACATACAGGCAAAAAATAAATAAAAGTTAATTGAATTCTGAGAAGTTTCAAGTAGTTGTTTTTCGAAACATGAAAACATCAATGACTGCTTGATAATAGAATAGATTAGTAAAATAGGTTATTATTATATTACCGTATGGAAGATACGGTCTATACGCTGCAGTGTTTTCTCATGCTTCACATTCACGCGATCGTAACCCTTGTCGTAGTACTCCAAGGTACCACAGCAGACAATGTCCTCGCCTGGGTACAAAAAAAAGTGAGTTATTAGTAGGGTCAGCTTGGACTCTGAGAAAGGTACGTGCACAGTACATACACCAACAGACACTTGGCATAGTGGTGGCACTTCGGCCGGGCCAAAATTCAGGAATGACCCTTATATCATTTAACCTGCTCTGGAAGTCACTGGAACTGTCCCCAGTACATTTTACCGTACCTATAGTAGAAAATGCAATAAACTACTGTTGGCGTCATCATTGGCCAGCATTTTCGATTCTGGCTTACAGAATTAACAGTGGTAGGAGTGTCTGGCGGGATGAGTTCCACAAAAAATAAACTAAGTACTGTTGAATGTATTTTGCATGGACCTTTAGTAAAAGTAACAATAATAAATAAAAAAAAGTATATTACCTTCTTTAATTCCAGGCAAAGAGAGTTTAGCAAGACGTGGGAAGTCCATGTCTTCAATAGTGGTCCACGTAGGGCGCACTGTCACTGACGCGTCGCGGATCTTCATTGGCGCGCCACGTTGGCCCCACCTCTTGCCTACCTTGCGATCACGTTGCTAGTAATCAAAGAGTACAGAATGTTAGACGCCATAGTGATTAATTCACTCTCACACCTTAATAAAATTGTTCATTGATTCCCAATGTGATGATGAATTATTAAAATTAAATATAAGATCTCATCTTAATTTGCATTGCTTGCATGATGGGTTCATGCAAATTAGTATTGTATGGTGTTTGTGCAGAGGATACCAATTAGGATGATACCTAGGAGACAAATCATCATGTTATCAAAGCTTGCACCAAAATGACAAGTGTTGTGGCAGGATGGCCTTTTAATTGGTGGTGTGCCGCAGGAAATACATACGCATTGTAAAGCTCATAAAATTGATCTTAAGATTTGAGTACCTATGTAACTCTGTAGCTGTAACAAATATCTGTAATTGTGCTATATTACAGCCATATAGACTCTATAAGTATGTATCTGATCAGATGGACTGACATGATTAAACTAAGGTTTCTTTAATTTGACTATGGAGCCCTAAGAAATGTTTTGATATACCTTATTCAACGTAGTCATGCCTCCAGGGGTGCGCGCCCCCCTCGCCCCGCGGCCGCGCTGCCCGCGCGCACGCCCGCGCTGGTACGGCGGCTTCTGCACCCTGGTCGTGTCCACCAGGTGGAACGTACTCTCGTCCTCATCGTGGAAGTACGCGTACGATGAACCAGCACCAAATTGCGATGCGTACTTGTCTGCACGAATACAAATTGTAATTCAAAACATGCCTTGCGAATTCAAGACAATGTCTATAAATGTAAATGGTTTATATTGATATTATGATTTTGATTTCCATATATACTGGAGCATACCGTATTACCTACTTTACGAAAAATTTTAGCATTATAATTCATAATAATAGAAAGCCTCAGATGGACTAAACTGAGAGTAAAGGAACGTCATCATAACCTCAAACAAAACTAGATTTGGCCAATTATTTACGTTTGAACAGCAAGTTATGTAAGAAAAATGAACTTACTTTGATATTTCTTATCTTGTACGACAGTCCAGTCACTAATCTTGCCCAAGCGGTCCCCTTTGCTGAAGGGTTGGTAAGGCATGTCCCGGAATTGCTCCGGCATTTCGCACGGGCCCCATCCTGTGGGATTATCTTGAATAATCGGAGATATGAATCTTATCGGCTCTTCGGCCGGTAACACATGTTCCGACATTACGATCTATCTAACAGAATATTATATTTAGCGATAATTCAACATGAAGACACACCAATGCCACACGACACTTTCGCTTCAATTTCTTTTTTTTAAGACCTATGACCGATGACATTGACGTATTCAAACGCGAACACAAGTCTTTCGGTCGTCAGCTAAACGAAAATGGTTGGGAGAATTCTTGTTTATGGTATACTGGCATATTTTTTGATAAAGATAAGAAAGTTGAGGAAATCACCTAATAATCAACATAATTAAGTACATTTTAATACCTTTTTACCTTTACTTAGAAAATAATCTATAGAACAGACTAGAAAGTGTATCTATTTGAAACCTTTGTTTGGGACAAAAACATTTTCAGTCTACTGGGCAACATAAATTAACATAATAAGTATTCAACGCTTGCCCTGTATTGAGTAGTAATGATCACCTCAACACACCATAAATAGTCCCCCATCTGCATGAGGGGTTTACTGACACTCAAGTGGTTATATCGTCTATGTTCTTTTAAGTACCGTACCCAGGAATTCATTAAGTAGGTGCCTACCTAACACGTTTCTTCTAAGTGATAACTAATTTTTGAAAGGTCACGTGGTTCATTATTTATTCGTAGGTTCATAATACAATATCCCTTTCTTATGCGAACAGACCCTGTTTGTTAACGTAAGTACCCCCGTTCGTTAGCGCTATTATGAGTTAATACGTTCGTCAAAGTCTATAGTCACTAGCTCCTAGCGTATGCATATTATATAATGTTGTGCATTTTTTTTAGATTATCTGGTGTTCCATAGATAGGTATAATCATGCACAGATTCGTTAGATAGTCGATACGATGGCCGCCGTTCAATTTGCCATACAAATATTTATTACATTTAGACGCTAGCGCTGCTGCTTACCCATTCTAGCGCTTCAGGTGTGATGATACTTATTACTGTTATCGAAATAAGAATACGATAATGTATTATAATTAAAATAATTAAGATAACGATCGTGTCGATAATTTGGAATTGTTAGAGTACCCGGGAATTTACAGCGCCAAGTTCAGGGAGTTAACCGACTTCATTTGGGCATCTCGGCTCGAGGTATAAAATTCAATGCCAGTTTAATTTAGTGTTACTTTACTAGTGTGTTTCGTGACTTCGGTATCTAGTGCCGGACGGTGCAGTAATATATTTTCTGAAGTTATCGTTTTATTGCATTGTGTGTGAGCATAAACTGTGTATATTATATTCTATGGGCCTTGTTCAATAATACAAAAAGTTACTGGAAAAGTAGGTGTAGGTTACATAGCAATATTCACTGGACCCTTCGAACAGGGCTAGCGCGCAAACTGATAAGTGACTATAGTTCCTATAATATCACGCCAACCTGTAACAACGGGTAAGCACAAGGCATATGATAGAAAAATTTAGGTAGGTACCAAACAGGTTTTTTTAATGGGAGGTGTATTGATTAATTTGGTATACCCATCCAATGTTATAAAAATAGGCGAGCTTAATGCCCTATTAGTATTGGTAAAATAGGTAAGGTAGTAAAAGTTTAGTATAACTAAATAAAAAGCTCTTGCAAATATTTACCATATTTCTATACCTTATTCCTTGAATGTGGAAGAGGATCAACTGAGCGTTGTGTCGAATCAAATCTGATCAAATGACACAATAAGTATAATGACATAACATAAAGTCTAAATTTCTAGATTGAAATACATGTCTTACAATACCTACTAGGACTAGGTTTCATTGGGGACCTACTTTCGGTCTAGCTCGGTTAGTTCATTCATGTTCATTCCTGTGTGTTCATTCATATTTTATTTAGTTTCTGTCACTGGACACTGGACGGACTGACTTGACTCTTCCTTACCAGTATACAATAGTAGTCTTTGACTCTTCCTTCAGATCCAGTTCAGTTCTCGGCACTCGACAGTCGACAGTCAGTTAAAAATACTTTAAATACTTTATAAAATGTGCTCTTTGAGTGAGCGCGCGCTTCAGTCCACAGAGTACTTTGTATATATATGAAATAGAGGTATATATTCGTTTCATAATGAGAAACGATGATAGTGCTGCCTCCGGACACAAGATCGGGAACTACTATCAAAATATATATATAACTAGCAAAAGTAGTTACAGCTGGTGTATAGTAGCTGTAGCTACTGTTGCTAGTTATAAATAGGTACTTATAATCAATATAAGTACCTATTTATAACTAGCAACAGTAGTTCAGAAACATACCTATATATAGGGATGTATGTATATGGACCTATACCACCGTCACGTCACTGAAATAGTGAATAAGGTAGGATCTTTTTCGTTAGCATGCTTGAAAATCAAAGCTTGCTGGCAAAAAAGTACCTACCTTATTCATTATAATAATATTAAATGTAGATAAGATCGCTGAATTTGAGAAAAATAAGAAATAACTCGAAGTGTAAGTTTAAGGGTATGATTAAATAAAAATAAACACAACTAAATTCCTTTTAGTATGTATATTTGTACGTACAGGTTTTTATGTATGTATCGTATAGTAACCATTTTCACTGTTTGAACATCGCAGGGACACAACATTTTTTGTTCGACATGATGGTAAATAAACACTGACCAACACAATCACAAAATGAGTTCTAAGTTCTTTAAATCCAACCGCACAAAAGCACAAACACAACTGGAGGAGCGAAATTTTACCCAACAGACTTAAGGGGGAAAAAGGACTATTTAACGATATAAAATAAAAACAAGATAAAATAGCAACGAGCTTGCTCGCATGGAGTACCGGCGGCCATATTTTATTTATTCGCAAATTTTGTTTATGGTCATAAGGTGCAGTGTTGCCAGATCCAAAAGTTGTAGTAATCGTAAATCACCGTAAGAATTATCGTTTTTCAAGAAAATTATCGTACAGCGTCATATTTTGGTTTCTCAACTCCAGACAGCACCCCCAGAATAAATTAAATTTAGGAAACAATATTCATTACGATAAATGTAATTGAGAAAATGTTTCGCTGTTCTGCAAACAGCACACTTTTGGCAAATACTAACATGAACCATAACTATAAGAGCTCATAGTTGAGACTGGAAGCAGTCTATTTAAAGGTTTTTTTTTGGCTGCCAAACAAATGTCCATGCGTATGCATATGAGAGAGGGACGCAAAGAGAGACTTGTTGTTGTTTCATTTTTCCAGTTGACAAAATATGTTTTGCTTAGGCGTTGCTCAAAATTATCGTACGTTACATAATGAATTAATATTTAAAACGTACGGTATTACGATAGCGGGTAGCTAAATTATGTAAAAAGTATGATAATTTTGAGCAACGCCTAAGCAAAACATATTTTGTCAACTGGAAAAATGAAACAACAACAAGTCTATCTTTGTGCCCCTCACTCATATGCATAAGTACACATGGACGTTTGTTTGGCAGCCAAAAATCCTTAAAACAGACTGGAAGTCATAGTTTTGATTTATGTCCGTATTTGCCAGAAGTATACTGTTTGCAGAACGGTGAAACATTTTCTCAATTTCATATTTCTTACCTAATATTTTTTCTTAAATTTCATTTATCCTGGGGGGTACTGTCTGGAGTTGAGAAGCCAAAATTTGACGCAGCACTATAATTCTAACGGTGACTTACGATTATTACAACTTCTGGGTCTGGTGACACTGCAACCTAATAACCATAAACAAAACGCCTCCCATAATCATCGTACGGTGTGGCAACTCTATTAGAAAATAAAAAAGCACCATCTTACGTTTTATAAGATAACTATATTCTGACCAAGTTCACAAGTAATTCAACATTGCCATCTCCCAACTTAATCGGAACATACATGATTATAAGAATACAAAATTATAAAACGCTTGACACTATGAAAAGGCTATCTGTTGAATGTGCTTCTTAATTTATTACACTTATACGAAGCCTATTTCCCCATGTGCGGAACTAAGATTGTAAGCCCTGCTTCAGTCTCTCTCTGATTTTCACTTGTGTGGTCGTTGTTGCTCGTGATATTAGGTAATCTATAAGTAATTTTCTGTAGTGTAATATGTTTTATTATTGTAGGTAAGAAGATCTTTATGTTTATATGATTTACAATGTACAGTAATATATAGTTTAATTTTCAAGCACTTAACTGTCTACCTATAACTCAATTAAAAACAAGTGCAAAAATTGGCAGCAATGTAAAAATACTAACGCATTATATTGTTCATTTTTATTAAAAGCTTTAGAAACAAGGAGGTATTGTCAGAGTTAAACATAACCTAGTACTTTATTATTTTTATTAGGTACAGTTCATCGAATTATTTTAACATTTATAATCTAAATATTTAAATACATAATTAATATATCTCTTTTTAAATTGTTTTGATAGCCTTGAATTAGGTAAATTTAGGTAATTACCTACTTATGTTTACGATGTTTACCAATCCAAACCTATGTATAGTATAGCTATCAGCTGTGTAGACCATAGATTATAGACTTACTTAGGACTACATTACATTACCGCTCGCTGCTGACTTACCAGTATACAATAGTAGTCTTTGGTGCTGACGAAATATTTTTACCGATTGGTGATAGGTACTTATGTCTATTTTGTGTCGTGAAAAGTATAGATCACAAAATTATAGGTACCTACTACCTATATTTGTATAAAAGTTTTTCAAACCCAGATAATAATATACTTTAGAGGATGAAACAATTAATTTGGTCAAAATAGAGACGGGGAGGCCTTTGACCAGGAGTGGGACAGAATTACAGGCTAATAAAAAAAAAAGATAGAGACGTATCGAAATTTTTTACAGGTACATTCATACATGTATACAGGTACTTTGTGTTAAGGCTAAAGCGCCCATCTAGCCCGCGAAGTTCAAATTTTTTGAGTTCTTTAAGAAATTTTTCAAAATCTGACAATAATAAAAGACAAATTTTGTAATTCGCGAAAAAGACCGTGTGCAGTGCATTTATTAATATATCCAACTTACTCTAAAACATTTCAAGAACGACAATCTGGCAATTTTTGTATATTTAGTGATTTACTAGTATCATATCCACCGTGATAATATTTAGAGTAAAATAAATGTATTAATAATTGTTGGCTACAAATGAAACCAAACCTTTGATAAAATGAAGAATTGTTGTCATCTGGCTCATGAATTACGGTCGTGCGTGAGTCACTTATAAAATAGTTTAGTCAAGATTTATTTGCGTACCAACAGAATTAGGGTCTGTTTGTTTAGGTAAAATTAATAAAATATTTGTATGTTGTCAGGCAGCGCCATCTGACACCCGTAGTCGCAAACGAGTGAAAATATTATAAAAAAACATGGAGCACGAGCACAGCAATAGACTGATTCTTTATTTGGTGACTATATGCGGTAAGTTTGGATAAAATAATTATTTTATTACTAAGTTATAGTATGATGTAATAGAATATTGGTTGTCGTTGTCAAACAACTGTGGTGGCGTGGCGCCATCGGTTTGCTAGCGCGCTAAAATTTAAGCTCTTGACTGTGCACAAAAAATGACTTAGGGATCGTGGGGGTGCGGATATGACGTCAGAGGTCAATCCCACGTCTGTTGAAACATTAAAAAAGATAAGTTATAATTTTATTATTCAACATTATTTTATTTATTTGGTGTAATCGTTTCAGTGTCCACGGCGTTCCTGACGCTCGGAATGTTATCCGGATGGCCCACGCTAGCGCAAGCCGAATTCAAGAAAAATAGCACTAGAGTGGACATTAACAAAGTAAGTCACATTACCTACTAATAGGTGTACGAACGTTACGCATATAAATTACAGCCTTGGACGTATAGTGCTACAAAGATCTTTTGGTGCTTGAAAACGTCGCTAGTGTCGATACATGACTGTCATAATAATACATTTTTGTATTGAATATTTTTAGTTCCTCTTTTGGCCACCGGTCAAATAAAGTTTGTAGCACTATATAGTACCTACAGGTAGGTAACCTACCTACTTATAGGTTTTCTATTATAGAAAATAGGTAACTACTTACCTACCTATTTCGGAATCTTTTAAATATTCGCAGATGGGTAATTATTTTTTGTACCTAATTATGCAATATTCAATTTCAGACGCGTCGTTATCAAATCGGTTTCTATGTATCAGGAGATATACTTATAATTGGATGGAGGATGTACTTATAATTTCCAAAACAAATTGTGCTTAATCACATACAGTAGTGTTGTGTAATTAAAATTAAACCCTCCATAGTAGACGGAGTTGAAACAATGTGTCTTATCGGGAATGACTCAGTCATAATCATAACAACCGTTATTATTAGAACCGACAAGTTGAGCGCTGAAATATGCGAACAAACAGCCATCTTGAACGCGTTGTAGTCTAAACAATGCATATCAAGTTTATAAAACCCTAGATTGCGCTTGCACACATCCTGTAGACTACAGGCTGTAGTAAAGCCAAACTCGAATGTTATATGGTATTATTGTCTCTATTTTGCACCTCATAAAAATACATAGAGACAACAATCTCTAAATCGCTAAATATGTAACAATATCTAAGTCGCACCGTAATACATAACAAACTGTTGCTTAGTAGATACTGAGACAATATGTTACCAATATAACTTTTTTTTTTCATAGGTACCTAAGGCGCGTATTAATAAATCAATCTCAAGTCTGAGACCGATCTTAAGTACGATTTTGACATGCAAGTCCGTGCTGGAATGGCATTTCCATAATCGCTCTTAATCGCTTAACTGTAAAAAACACCAACAATAAAAAGAAATAAAGAAGTTGTTGATAAACAATTCAAATCGATTTAGGCTTAGTACGCTGAAGTTAAATTCGCTGCATCAATCACGTTTCGTCTAAAGTTCGTAGTTTCGTAAAAGGCCTTTTGGTCGACTCACGTTTAGGCCGAACTGTTTTTTTTACCAATCTGTAAAAACCGGACTGCCTTTAGACACCATTGTCGACCATGGCTTACAGGAGCAACAGTAGCGGTAGCGTAGCAGGACTAGGTAGTCTCACAAAAAAGAACACCGTACTATAGCCGTACCTTAGTATTTTATTTATCACTAGCTCAGCCCGCGACTTAGTCCGCGTGGAATTTAACTTAACCGCTCCCGCTCCCGCGTTCTGAGCCCGCGCTACAGGACCCATTTGCTTTTTTGTTTTTCTAAAATAAAAGTAGCCTAAGTTACTCCCTGTAACATCAGCTATCTGCCAATGAAAGTCCCGTCAAAATTGGTCCAGCCGTTTCGGAGATTACCCGGAACAAGCACACAGACAGACAGACAAAAATGTTAAAAATTGCGTTTTTGCTATGGGTGTCGTATGTACTTTCATATGCATTTAGTGAAAAGGTGTTATTTTGATATTACAAACAGACACTCCAATTTTATTTATTTGTATAGACTAGCGACCCGCCCCGGCTACGCAACGGTAATTTTATCAGTGTTTCTCTACTATATTATGCATGTATTATACATATAAACCATCCTCTTGAATCACTCTATCTTAAAAAAAAACCGCATCAAAATCCGTTGCGTAGTTTTAAAGATCTAAGCGTACATAGGGACAGACAGCGGGATGCGGCTTTGTCTTATACTATGTAGTGATTGTTCTGTTGAATCAGGATGAAATATCGGTGATGCTGGCGATGATACCCGTGGGGTTCACTGCGGGGTCGCTTCTCACGCGATTCCTGGCGGACACACTTGGGAGACGCGTGACTATCCTGGCCAGCGCACTGCCTGTCCTCGCTGGCTCGGTGAGTAATCATCACCCATCACCCCCGCAAAGGGGAGACAGGGGGTGTAAAAGTTTGTGTGAATACCCCATATTATAATACATATACCTACTAGCGGCCTGACCCGGCCTCGCACGGGTACATTACGGTTACATTATTTCAGTTTTAGTAAGGATCCCAAATTGTTTTGAAAATAGAATATAGCTAATGTCACCCGGGGAATGTGTAGCATCCCAACAGTGAAATAATTTTTGAAATCGGTTCAGTGGTTTCGGAGTCTTTTCAATGCAAACAAACAAACAAAAATCAAATCATTCCTCTTTATAATATTAGTATCGATATAGATACCACCACACCGTCTCGCCAGTTTTCCCAAAGGCTAGGCAGGCGTGGTAATCGGATGTATTATCGGATGGGTTTTTTTGGAATAGGTTTTTTCTTGGAATGTTTTTTACTATAATATATTTTAATGTCTTTGTAGGTAATCGCCGCATTCGCGTTGAAGGGTTGGTTGCTCTGCATCGCTACGTTCATATGGAACTGTGGAACGGGCATGCTTAGTACAGTGAGTATACTGTTCCTATTGGTATTAGCCCTTTAAAAACAGGGTATGGCAAGCATGGAGCACGTTTTTTTTTGGATGAAGTGTAAAAGGTCGTGCAAGCAACAGTAAACACGACAACATCAAGAGATAACACAAAAAGAAAGAGATAACACGTAGTCATTATATTATTATTCTCTTCCCCCCTTATTAATATAAGCAACTGGCGATAAAAAAAAACTATAAAAAAATGACATGTAAAAAGACAAGCCCGCTGAGTTTCTTGCCGGATCTTCTCAGTCGAGGTCGCGTTCCGATCCGGTTGTAGATATAATTAAAAAAATATGTAAAATTGACAATTTGTAAGTGCCCCCGTAGGCCTAAACAAAATAAACGCTTTGAATTTGAATTAATAAACGTCGATTAGCGGGCGAATAGTTACACACCGAACTAGGTATCTCTTTCTGTAATCATTAATTTGACATTCGAAAGAAGAAGACAAAATATGGTGTAACTACACAACCGCTAATCCGCGTTTATTAATATGGGGATTTGGCTATACAAAACAACGGGCTATATTCGTGGTGGGTTTAATTTCATATTATGCACTTTGTGGTTTTGTTATTATTCGACACATTGCGACAAGTTACAAAGTTACATTAATAATTATTGAAAATGTTTTCCTAGAAGTTCATGATTTCGTATTACGTATTTGGACTATAAATAGCCACAGAAGTATTATCGCTCATACGGTGCAACAAAGTCACAATTAGTAAAGTCACAGTTAATAAAACCGAATTGTTCACGACAGTCATTTAAAATTTTTTTGCATTCAGTAAGTAAGTAGGTTAAACACAGTATTTTTTGAAAACTATTGGTATATACCAATTAAGGCTTGATTTCATTTTGCAAAAGAAAGCAAAGCTAAGAAAGTAGAACTGATATTTAAAAAAACTCATAATAATTATTGATGACCTGCAGTTTTGTCATCATTGCTCTAGTTTAAACTAAAGATATGCTTAAGGGCCTTTGCACACCACGTTTTTTAAACGCGCCGTCGACGCGCCTCTTAGAAACGTGAGTCGACAGCGGCTTTGCGGCGCCCTTTTATCCTACAAAGGTCTACAGGCTGCGTCCGACTTGCGTGCGTATCGCGTCTGTATCGCTACAAACGCGCGTCGACGGCGCGTTTAAAAAACGTGGTGTGGACAGGCCCTAAGACGCTATAAGAAATCCACAAACCATAAATTTTATCATAGATATTGAAGAATAAATATTGATTAGATTTTTTCATTATTAAGTTTATTACTGCAAAGCTAAGTAAGTAGATAACTTAAGCTGCCTTGAAAATTAAATGTTACAGGGCGGAAAAATCACACAAAACAAATCCGTCTTTGTGCGCGATGACGCGTGCCGTGACTCTTATTACACTGACATCTGGGTCAATTTGCATTGATTCACCGTCTTTGTAAAATTAGCTGACTATAATTAAATTTTCTTCGTCTCACAGGTCATCGGGATCTATATCGCAGAGGTAGCAGACAAGGATATTAGGGGCCAATTGTCTCTTATCACAGCGGTCGCCTTCAAATTAGGGACACTCCTAACAATGTGCGTGGGGCCGTTCATTCCTTACGACGCTGTCAATTACTGTCTCGTGGCTCTCCCATTGTTCTACCTTGTAGTCTGTTACTGGATACCGGAGACGCCCTATTATTACCTGAAGCAGGGGAAGTTGGAAGGAGCCAGGAAGTCGTTGAGGAGACTGAGGGAATATAAAGATGAGAAGGTAATTAAACTTACGGCTGTATGCATAAACAATTCTCTTAAATCTCAATGAGCTGTTCGGTCGCGCGCATTGTGAAATCTCAAAGTAATGTTCATGAATATTTTACATTTACAAGGAGTCTATATAGGATAGTAATATAAATTATCAGAATCCTCAAAATCCCCTAAATGACACTAAACACGATGGTGTTTTATTTTTTATTCATTGATTTCCGCCGTACTCCTAGTTAATTATTATTACTGAGTACGTAGTACGACGGGCCATAAACGAATCTGTTCTGTAAACTTTAACACATTTGATGGACGAAGTTTTAGAATCGATCTCTTCGTGAAATACGCAGATAGGTACTTATAAATACGCAAGGATTTACCGATAAAAATAGTATCATAGTAGAAATAGTGTTATTCAAATAAATTATCGTGTTTGTAGATGTTAGAAGACGAGCTGTTAGCACTCGACAATGACGTAAGAAAAGAGATGGCCCCTCCGAGCTCCGCGAAGGAGTTGTTCACAGAGATCCAGTACAGGAGGGCTGTTGTTATTGCTGCAGGTAAGACCCATTTTTGTTCTTATCTTCTCATAGTATAAGTAATAAGTATGGACGGGTAACACATCGTTTAGCACGAACACAAGTTTATTACTGACTCGAGGGAAACATACAAAAAGGGAGGGTGCACAATTACAACATCATCATCATCATCATCTTTTCCCATTATCTGGGGCCGGCATGTCCTTTCCGTCGATTCATCGCGCTTTCCTGTCATACTCACATCCACTCCACCCTCGTTCATATCACTCTTGATACAATCCATCCATCTTTTCTTGGGCCTTCTTCTCGCACTGTATCCATCCACATTCATCACTCTTTTGACTAAAAGAACAAGACAAGAACAAGAATGTGACTACATTCTTGTCATCCCTTCTCATCAGCCCGAACTATTCCAGCCTCCTACCTCTTACTTATCTATTGTTTTCTTATATTTACGCGAATACTACACATTGAAATAAAACTATTTTTACGGATTATATCGCGTTTATTTAATTTTATGTTCCCGACGTTTCGGTTGCTTTACAGCAACCGTGGTCACGGGGGGACTGAGGTGTTAGACGTCCTGATGTCATAGTTAAAAACTGGGTACCCTCAAAATTTAGTTGGTGTTTGCGGTCCGATCCACGCAGAAAGTGCTCACTGTGTCTTGAGGTCTTGCAATGGTACGCTTGGTTTTCGATTTAATTATATTAATTACTGGATCCCAAGTTGGTGGTAGCACCCAGCCATCTTCCCTATTGAAATTAGGATGTTTTTTAATTTCAATGGCCTCACGTATCATCCTTGGTCGGAATCGGTGTTCTATTGCGAGGATCTGTGGTTTATCAAATCTGATATAATGGCGGGTGCGGTCCTGTACATGTTCACAGATTGCAGACTTCGTGGAGCGCCGGTGTTTCACGTCAGCTATGTGTTCTTTTACGCGGGTTTTTACTGATCTTTTAGTTTGCCCTATGTAGGAGAGCCCACATTCACAATCGAGTTTGTATACCCCTGCATCTTGTAGAGGAATGTGACACTTGACAGGTGGTACGAACTGACTAATCTTCTTGGGTGGCTTGAAGTAAGTTTTGATTGAAGCCCGTTTCAAGATGTAGCCAATCTTGTCTGTGACACCTCTTATGTATGGTAGTACAGCAGGCAGACGCTCGACTGTGGCTGGTTTCACTCGGTCACTGTGATGGAGGCGCGGGATCCGAAGCTTGTTGTCATGCAATACTTGCTTGACGTGATGGATCTCGGCAGCCAGGTGTTGCTCATCACAGATCCCTTGTGCTCTCTGAAACAAAGATTTTCCCACGGTAGCTAACTGTGTTGGATGGTGGTGAGATTCACCGTTTAAGTACCTATCAGTATGGGTCTTTTTCCTATACACGGTGTGGCCTAAGGTGTTATCAGGATTACGGATTACTAAAACATCTAAGAATGCTAGAGTGTTGTTGGCCTCTAACTCCATTGTAAATTTGATTTTAGAGTGTATGGAGTTAAGATGGTCGAGAAATGCTGTTATTTTGTCAGATGGTAATATTGTGAAAGTATCGTCTACGTACCGCTTGTAGAATCTTGGGGTCACAGGTGAAGTGCGAAGGGCTGTCTCCTCAAAGTCTTCCATGAATATATCGGCGACAACGGGAGAAACAGGGGAGCCCATCGCTACACCATCTACTTGCTTGTAGAACTGTTCATTCCACAACAGATACCCAGATGTAAGGCAATGTTTTAATAGTTCAGCATATTCCTCCGGCATGTTGTTCTCTGCTAGCTTCTTTGATACTATAGTGATGCAGTCTGCTACAGGTAGAGAGGTAAACAAAGACTGAACATCAAAACTGACCATAGTTTCATTGTCAGCAAGATGTAGATGTTTAATCTCACTGACAAAATGGTATGAATCCTTTGTATGTGCTCTTGTGTGTCCTCTTAGTAGTGAGAGCACCTTCGCTACGTGCTGGGCCAGACTGTATGTTGGTGTGTCAATCTGGCTTACAATAGGACGCAGCGGGGCAGCAACCGAAACGTCGGGAACATAAAATTAAATAAACGCGATATAATCCGTAAAAATAGTCTTACTTATCTGTTATTCGCGCTACCCTGACACTGAATTACAACATGTAGTGTAGGTAAGTAAATATAAACTCATACAGTTAAGTTGACCGGCTACCGACGTATATGTAGGCGCGTATATCAACTCTGCTGGCGGATTTTTCAGGCCTCCCAAATGCTTCAGACATAGCTTAACGTCTGTGATGAACGAGGAGGTACAGCTTAACTTGCCGTCCGAAGTACGAAAGGAAGAGCTCAGTTTTAAATGCCATTAGGGGTCACCCATTCAGGATTTTGCCGCCATATGTCTCGGGATGTAACTTCCATCCCCTATTTCACCCCTTCAAGTTTGATTTTCGCGAGAATAGAGAGTATGTCCTTCTCAAAGGTCCAGTCTATCGCTATACCAAAATTCATTGTTATTGGTTCAACGGTTTGGCGTTAAAACGTAACAAACAGATAAACAAATATACTCACTTTCGCATTTATTTAAGAAATTTAAGTCAGGATTCCTCGTTATTGTATTCGGTGTAATAAGTACAGGGGAAATGATGACATAATGATGCTTTTGATTGATAGCCCTGTGCTTCTCGCCATCAATATTTTTATTTTTCGGTTTATTTCCAGGATTGAAAATGGCGCAAATGTTGACCGGCGGGGTGATCTTGCGGCAGTACCTCGTGTGGATCGTGGAGGACACGAAGATAAATATTAAAGAGTCTACAGCCTTCATTATCTATGGCGCCATCGCGTTCGTTGTCGGTGAGAGAAGCATTTAGTTTCCATAGAAAGTGTTCCCTTTTTAGGGTTCCTCGTAGGGACTACGGAATTCTTAAAAGATCGTCAAGTCCGTCCGTCCGTCCCAGTCTGTCACAGTGTCGTAATTTCTACAGTTTTCGACGGGAGTCGATAAATAAATATCGCCAGACTGACACACCGACTGTATGGTCGCAAACTAAGCAATGCTTGTACAATGTGTATTGGGTACCGTACAATGGACTGGGGATGATCCGAGTGACACCCAGACCAGGGCGAATTACGTAAACGCCATTTCCGAAATTTGCCCCGGCGGGAATCGAACCCGCAACCACCATGTGTAGTGAGCCGAGCGGCCTACGCTCGAACCACTGCGCCAAGCGGTCGTCATGATATTTAGTATCTTAATTAAAAAATATCCCTATATTGGGGTAGGTGGGAACCTTCCCGTACTATTTTTTTTAAGATACACCATCATGCGCTTCTTAACTTCACCCAGCTTTAAGCTCAAGCTGATCGAAAATGAAGCGATCTTATTGTTCAAAGTAGGCGAGACTGCTTCATAGTACAGCTAAGTGGACGGTCATCCTAAATTCGTATATCTGTGTACAGTTACAGGGTACGCAATATTTACCGTGAGTTTTCACTGGTGAAACATTTACACCGGTTTATGTTGTTGTCTCTACTTTTTGAAAGCATAAAACAGGGACATAATCATAAATCAGTGTTTATATTTCGTCAGTGCTAACCAAGGGTTACATATTATATCATTGTAAATATGTGTGTTTTCAATTTTCCAGGTCTAATGTCTTCGGTGCTCGTGGACAGGGTTGGACGAAGGCCGCTTCTGATCTGGTCATTCGTTGGCACCGGCGTCTCTCTCGCTATCGTCGGCGTGTACTTCTTCCTTCAAGACGTGATCGACATTAACAACGACACGTTGCTTGCGATATCTTTCGTACCACTGGCGGGGATTATCATGTCGAACGCCATTTCCACTATCGGATTCAGTTCTCTAATCTTCGTCATACCCGGCGAGATATTCCCTTTGAACGTCAAAGCTGTTGCGATGACTTCGCTGAACATCTTCGGCGGTGCGTTAGGATTTTTGGTGGCATTATGTTACCAGAAAGTATACGATTGCATGGGTTCGTACGCTGTGTTTTGGATTTTTGCTGCGTTCGGGTTTGGTGGTGCGTTGTTCTCACATTATGTGGTAACGGAGACCAAAGGGATGAATCTGAGGGATATACAGGAGGAGTTGCAAGGAAACTTGTACAATTCAGTGGCTGTGGATGATCATATTGATCGCAAGGATGATGTCGAGATGAAACATCTCAAAGAACCATCAAAGTAATTAGTGAGTATGATGTCACAATATATTTCAATTCCAGTTTATACGTAGTTTGTACGTTTTTGAAGAGGTTTTTGTATATCAATAAAAATATTCGTTAAAAAAAATTTATGCGGTTGGATGTAACGAATGCTTTTATTGATTTGGCTCTACTTTTTGACTCTTTACTATTCACAAATAGTGCCTATTGTTATGCAAATATAAGGTGATTTTAGACTGAATAGGATTACAATGTAAATCTCATGAAAGGCATTTATATGTAGTTTTATTTAGTGACTATTTTTAATTGAACCATAACAGGTAAGGGTTTATGACTTAGGTACCTACTTGATTTCGATTAGGTTACGATGTTGTTATAAAAGTTAAATACTCTATTGTTTTGTCTTAAGTATATTGATAACTTAAAAAATGTAATAGATTAAGCTTTCCATTTAATTTTATATAATAAGACTTATATAATGGCAGTGACAGGACTAGGTCCATTATTAGGATATAGTGGGAAGTCACACTTTGACTAGGGCAAATTACGAAAATACAATTTTCGTATTTTTTTTAAGCCTCGCCAAGAATCGAACCCACAACAAGGAAATTTCCTTTCTTAAAATCAATCTATATATTGAAAGTGAAAATTCATCCGTGGATACAGTTGTGACCTTATTATATAAGTAATATAGTCGGTTTTTGACTGCGAATTCGCATTTACCCATTTTGATACGGCTCTTGTATTGTAGCATTTGTAACTTGGCACTAGCTTATGACATAGTCATATACTTAACCTTACCTTATTTTAAACTATTAGTTTCGATACAAATTTTGTTAATTAAAGTACATACCTAAGATCTCAAAGATGCTATTGTTTGTACAGTATAATTGTGACGTCTCGATAAGGCTTTATGTAGCATATTTTTTACAATTTATTAAACCTATAGTTACCAGAATAAATATTTGAATTTGTATCTACCTGCTGAGAGGTTTACCGAAGTATATAAATATATTGAAATTCATAGTCAATTCAAGAAGTTACGGATCTATGTCTCAGACGAAAAGAATAACATAGACGGAACGCGTAGAACTAGTAAGTGAAATCACTAGAAGTACCTAATACCGAATAGCATCATATCAGGGGTGCTACTCTTACCAACGATAATCGATATATCGTGACATTCGTATTGTCGAATCCTACTCTAAATTCAGTAAATCAGTCATCGATACGACGGCAAAAAATATGGAATTTAGAGTAGGATTCGACATAACGAATGTCACGATATATCGATTATCGTTGCTAAGAGTAGCACTCCTGATTATTTTTATAGATTTGATAATCGCTGTTCGCTACCTGCGATCTAAAGCGTACGTCTCACGTTTGTTATTGGCGTCTGAAACCGATGTGCGTGCATGCACCTACCATACCTACTACACAGATGCAAAGAAAATAAATGACTAGCTACAAATAGGCATTCAAATTCAATTAGACTTATATACCTACTGAAGTGAGAATTTGGATAAATATATATCTATCGTATCTATTACCTGGACGCCCAAAGATGGTCACCGACGTTGTGGCAGGCCAAGGCGAAGATGGTGCGATTTGAACACCTTTGCGGGTAAATCGTGGCCACAACAAGCCCAAGATAGGGACCAGTGGTGAAAAAAAGGGGAGGCCTTTGCCCAGCAGTGGGACATAAAATAGGCTACTAAAAATATTATATCTACCTACAAGATTTTAATACTCTTAAAATAGGTTTAAGTAAATTGTATGTGTCAGCTGTGCTTTCAATATGCCTACCAAGGCGTTAAACGGGCTATTTTATTATGTTACTGGAAAATTTATAGAAGGTTCTAATTTTATTTACAATGGCCTTACAAATCACTTTTATTCCGAAAAATGCTTTGTAGAGTCATTGTAAATAAAATATTTCCATAAATTTGGGGATTAGTTCATAAGTGATTGCTTGCTTAAGAAAAATAATTGTACTGTTATTTTTTGTAATAAAAAGCAAATTTGGTCCGAGACATATTTTTTTGTTATTAAATTTATCTACATAAATCTTTAAAGGTACCTCTATACTACTGTTCTCAGTTGCCTTTTACAGTCTTATAAACAAGGTGATTATTGTAAGCGATATAACATTTACATTAAAAAAACATGTATTATCTATACAAATAAATAAAATTGGAGTATCTGTTTGTAATATCAAAATAACACCTTTTCACTAAATATACGACACCTATAGCAAAACCGTGAAAAAAATGTCTGTCTGTCTGTCTGTGTGTTTGTTCCGGGTAATCTCCGAAACGGCTGGACCGAATTTGACGGGACTTTCACTGGCAGATAGCTGATGTTATAAGGAGTAAATTAGGCTACTTTAATTTTAGAAACAAAGAAAAAATGGGTCCTGTCGCGCGGGCTGAGAACGCGGGGGCGGGTTTTTTTGTTTAGTTAAATTCCACGCGGACGAAGTCGCGGGCTCAGCTAGTGTTTTAATAAATAACAAATAAGTACTTACCTATATGTATACCCAAAGATTAACCATATTACTATGGTTTTTTTCAGAAACATGTACACTTGTTTTGGAGAAATTGCAATTATTCTGCTTATATTCACCAGTAGGTACTAGTGAAATATCAGCAAAGTACTCGCTTGATCAGTTTTAAAAGCTTTTCGCTTGCAGGCATCAATCTGAGCTCGCTCCGCCCATTTTGTTGTAGTCCAATGAGACGAAGACCATACATTGTTTTCTTATATTTACGCGAATAGTATACATTGAAATAAAACTATTTTACGGATTATGTATGTTGAGACAAAGCCCTTTTTTGAAAGCCATTTGTGTCAATTGCTTTTATGACACGAAGATTTTAGTCAGTTATCTGAATCTTGCGCATCACTCAGTTGCATCCTGCTCATTATCCGCGACGTTAGTATCCGAGTGATCTGTGTTTATCTGTTGATACCAGCCATGAGTTCGCGTACCGCGCCAGATACATGCCGCCGCAGGCCGCGGCATGTGTTGCTGGACCCCCCCGACCCACTCACCGTTCTCCTAGACTCAGATGTCGAAGAGAACGACACACGCACACTCCCCACCAGACACCGACCTCGCCGGCGAGGTCGACGTACCCCCGCTTCCGCTAGAAGGTGCGTCTACTTACCTAGACGCACCTTGGCACCCGACAAGCCCGCTGAGTTTCTTGCCGGATCTTCTCAGTCGAGGTCGCGTTCCGATCCGGTGGTAGATTTACCCTCGCCACCTCTTCTGGCAGCGGCCCAAGCCGAGGTCGTGTCCCTTGTGGCGCCCTTGAGCTAGCTGCCCCCCTGCCCCTCTGGCTGGAGCGCACTCGCGCTCGCCCTCTGTCCGGGTGAAGTTGTTATGGCCACTCTGGCCAACAACGTATAGTCATATAAAAAAAAAAAAAAAAAAAAAAGAGTTCGCGTAAGAACCTTAATAATGTAGAACACACCAGCATTATTCACCTGAGAGATGAAGGAGCAAATATAAGCCAAATAGCTCAAGAACTTAATATCTCGGTAAGGGACCATCCATAAATTGGGTCACACGAATTTCATGATTTTTTGACCCCTCCCCCGTCCTTGCTGGTCACATTTGTGAGACCCCCCCTACCTAGTGTGACGTCACATATTTTGCAATTTGACATTTAGAAATTAAAACAGTAGTTCCGAAATTATTTTTATTTCCATTTAAATTATTCATAAAATGAACGTCAAAAAAATGTCATGTCACAAAATTTGGGACCCCTCCCCACCCCTTGTCACACAATGTCACTCTTCGTCGACCCCCTCCCTCCCCCTTAACGTGTGACGTAATTTATGGATGGCCCCTAAGTGATATAACAACATAAGTCTTAAAGAGTTTATTCTATAATTAACGAGTAATTCTAATAAAGAGCCTTTTTTTTTCTTGTACTTTACGTGTACACGTTCATAGTCTCCTTGCGGGAAATATCACTAGCTATAGATAGCTTCTATAAAAATCGTGTTTGTTTTAAGGTCGTTACATATTTGCGAGGAAATGCTAATTTTTTGACACCACAAAACATTGGTAGCGTTTTATACGAGCACAGTGTCCGTTCATTTCTGTCTAAACACAGAGGAAATAACATATTTTTTTCCTGCATAACCCATAATACACTACAATACAGTACGTAAATAGTGTTTTATAAAAGATAATAATGGAGCGCAGTAGTAGGAGAGTACAATATATTGTGACTTTTGCTGGTAAGTACCCATAAATTTACCGATACATATACAAAAGCGATATACATTACGAAATCTTCGGAAATGATGACCCCTTACGCGTGTTAAGGGATCATCTTGGCTTCTAAGTGTTCCTATGATGTTACTCTACGTGCAAGCAGTCGCGACGACGGCTAGTTACAGTTGATATGCGGCTGGTTAGCGCGTCTGCAGTAATTGCATGACGTTGCATGGTATGTCCCATTGCATCCAAACGCCTGTATCTACGAGGGATGGTATGAATGCAGCCATGACAAAAAAATATGGCCCAGTTTGTATGAGCGTGTAGAGCGGTTGATACGCAATGATGGTACCAGGCGCTGACTCCGTTGGTTCTCCAGGGTTCCAGTGCCCAGAAGAAGTACCAACCCTTGTACTTCACCGGTTCTTTTAAACGAGTCATTAAATTAATATAAGTATACCTGAGCACCCAAGGGGTATTCTAGAAGCTGGCGCCCTTGAAAGGTGCTGTGCTGACTGCCATCAAAAAACACTACACTAGAGTTCTAATAGAATTTGTGTGGAACGGACACCATCGCCCAAACGTGTTTCAGTGTCACTGGCTGCCTTGACTGCTGGCGTGACAGTGTTCTGGAGCGCTGCTGTCATACCGAAGATCCATAACAATGAGACCGCCATACACATCACAGATGTAAGATAGTTATAATAATAATAATAACTTAATATTTTCATAACTTCTCACAAAGAGCCTCTACATGTTTTACCCATGTCCCCATGCAAGCCTTCCAAAGGCCCGGCCAGAGCCCTTAATACAGAGAGACATAATAATAAATAATTTAGCCCTTTTGACGTCCCGCTCCTGGGCATGGGCTTCCTCATACTACGAGCGGGATTCAGACCGTAATCCACCACGCTGGCCCAGGCTGGGTTGGCGGATTTCACATGTCTTTCGAAAATTGGTAAAATTTTCTAAGACATGTAGGTTTCCCCACGATGTTTTCACCGAAAGCAAGTGATCATCATATATAAATTATGATTCGCACATAGATTTCGAAAAACCCAGAGGTGCGAACCAGGGTTTGAACCCAGGACAGTTTGCCCGTAAGACGCGTGCTCAACCAATCGGCTATCACTGTTATAATTGTAAATCTTGTGTAAGAGTGTCTGTAAATCTTCTGGTCGAGCCATCAAGTGTATGAGCTGTATAGTAAATTGGATACCTAAAACTTGGCTCTACCACCGTAAATTGACCGATTGATCGATTTAACTGGAAACATGACTGATGTTGGACAGAATGAAATATCATGGATGACGGCGATGTCGTCGCCCGGCTTCATGGCCGGCAGTCTGGCGACTCGGTTCATTGCGGACAGGCTCGGGAGGCGAGCGTCCATCCTGTGGAGCGCCATACCCTTCACCATAGGAACGGTATGATTCCTTCCAAGGTCCTATCACCCTTTAGTAATAGGTAGGCTACCTTGGTGCAATCGCGCGCAGCCCTCGTACGATTTAACCACTGGACGTGTGATCTTGCCTTTTTCACGACCCCGCTAGCCACGCACAGAGGAACATTAGCCTTGGTCTTTGTTACGCTGCCTAGTCTAGCATGTAGCGCTGTCACTAGCATGTGCTTGCTAGAATAATGCAACAATAGTCCTCACCCGCGAAAGGTGGTTGAACGTGTTTTTCATATTTCATCGAGTTCTTTTCGTGTCCAGGGTGAAATAGTCCTAGCGCGCATCGACATAGCTAGATATAGATTTATGAATGACATACATTTACAGCAATATAAATTTGTCAATGTTTCAGATAATCTTAGCTGTAGCAAGTCAGGCGTGGATGTTATATTTGACAAGGTTTCTCTGGGGATGCGGCACCGGCGTTGTAGTGACTGTAAGTGTCAAAACAAAACTCAAGTTCGACTAATTAAGGACCGTAATAGTAATAATACAACCTAAAGTCTGAGAGCGGTCTTGAGTAAGTACGCTTTTGACATATCTCATGTCTCATGCCAGGATCGATTTCAGACTTCAGGTCGATTTATAATTAATGATATTTATTACATATTATTATGAATACAGGCCAAGTCTGAACTTTACATAGGACTACTTAGGTACATAACCTAGCGGAATTCCTGGGTTATCCGAATTGGTGCTGCATAGCAATTGAACGTTAATGTATCGATGGTTGACCTTGAAAACTAGCCACAATATCGATAGGACTATCTTAGTATTATTACTGTTGATGACAAGCAATAGTACTAATAGAATCGCTATTATAGCGTGCTTTATTGAAATCACTGTCGATATTATCGCAATACAATACCCGCTATAATAGCGATACTATCGATGGGCTATCGATATTGTGACTAGATTTCAAGGTCACGATAGTTTTGGCAACCTATCGATGGACAATCGATAGTTAGGCAACACTAATCCGAATAACCGGCCTTTGGCTATTGTCGACTTCACACGTAATACCAAAATATTTCACAGATTCGTGACTTGCAAATTTGAGCAAGCACGACCGCGTTGTCTCGTTTATAGTAAATATACCTTACTATATTTATATACCTACAGTACTACCTATAACCTAGTACAATATTACTTATAGAATTTGTAAGGGGTATTGTAACGAATACTCATACCATGGATTGAACTCATGATTCTGGTCCCTCCAGAGTTGGAATTTTCCGTCGACATTTTCAGGAATTATGCTCAAATTTTCAGCAATTTTAAATTGATTTTAGTATGAAATCATTATACAAACTTATCTCAAGTTATTTAAAATATATAAATTAATAATTACTATTTTAGATATAAACTGCATAACTCAAAACACTCGAGCTATTAGCATATATATTTAAATATGCTGAAAATTTTTAGCATAATTCATAAAAATATCGACGGAAAATCCCTTTTCCGGTGGGGTCCAGGATCATGAGGTGAATTCATGGTATCAGTTTTCGTTACGATACCCCTTACACCTTGTATAGTAGGTACTTACCTATTTTGTTTCCAGGTGTCTACGATATACTTGGTGGAAATTGCTGACAAAGACGTCCGGGGTACATTATCCGTTGGAAACCGATTTATGTTTAACTGCGGAAGTTTCCTTATGATGACGATAGGGCCCTTCATTTATTACCAGACCTTGACGTATATGATGCTGGTACTGCCTATCATGTTCTTCGCGGTCTGCTGGTGGATACCGGAGACGCCGTACTATTACTTAAAAGAGGGGAAAGTGGAGGCTGCGAGGCAGAATCTTAAGCTGCTCCGGAGTTATAAGGACGAGAAGGTTGAGGAATTATTTTTATAAAACAAAGTTGGCAAACAAACGTTCCATCCGCCTGATGTTAAGCACTCTTAGCCTATGGATGCTTGCAATAGTTGCAATAGCAATGGAATTGCTCGCCCGTTGCCGATTTTAAGGGGAGTGGGATAGAGGGAAGGGAAGGGAGGGGGCAAGGGTTGGGTACAACGCAGCTATAATAGCTACTTTAAGCCGATCGATTGGGAGACGCTAGTACTACACCGGTCCAGCCAACCCGTATATGAGCTGTATTCAGTTGGCTACAGCTTGGCTCTGCCCCTGACAAAAAAAGCTACATATTGCATAAGTATGCACCTACCTATCATTATTATTATTTCGGACTTTTGAAAAAACCTCTATAAACAATCAGTCAAATCACTGTACGACGCCAATACGAGTTGGAAAGAGGCAAGAAAATATATATATCTGCAAAGATTTTTTTTTGTCGAGAGTTAGAGAAAAGATAATTATTTTGATAATTTCAATCATTTCTATTTTGAAGGTATTGGACGAGCAACTATCACTGATGCGGTCCGACGTGAAGAAAGAGATGCGACGTTCGGGTTCTGCTAAAGAGTTGTTCACTGGCAAACAATATAGGCGCGCTCTCATTGTTTCCGTGGGTCAGTTTTTCACGATTCTCGGGCCACTGGCAGGCAAGGCGGTGTATTTCATAGTGATGGACGATTTATGTAACTGTTCCAATTTTTCAGGTCTGAAGTTGACGCAAATAATGTCAGGATCCGTTCCAGTGCAGCAATATTTAGGTCATATTATGCAGGAAAGCAAGTCTGGACTGGAAGTGTCCACTGCGCTTGTAATATTTGGCGTCGTGAGGTTTACCGTTGGTATGTTGGTCTATTTGTGTATCATAAATACAATTTGATTATCATTCGCTTACGGTGAAGGAATACTTCTTGAGGAAACCTGCATGTCATAGACAATCTAACCAATTTTCGAAAGACATGTGAAATCCGCCAACCCGCACTGGGCCATCGTGGTGGATTACGACCTGAATCCCCTCGTAGTGAGGGGAGGCCCGTACCCAGGAGTGGGACTTCAAAAAGGCTAAATTATAATTATAATGATTATTATATGTTGGTAGTGAGTCGATAAGATAATGTGATGTCCAGATTATTTGTTAATTTAACTAAATTGTTCCCAGGTATTATCTCATCAGTGCTAGTCGACAGAGTTGGACGTCGTCCTCTACTCGTTTGTTCCTACTTCGGCACCTCTGTATCTCTCACCATAGTGGGCATCTACTTCTACTTCCAAGAGGTCGTCGGCATCCAAGACGAAGAGACGAACCCATACCGTCATATAGCCTTCATTGGAATCATCTTTTCAACCTTCATATCTATTTTAGGTTACGATTCACTAATCTTCGTGATACCAGCTGAATTGTTTCCTATAAACGTCAAATCTCTAGCTATGACGCTGCTCAATATTCTGGGTGGATGTTTAAACTTCACAGTGGTCAAAGGTTATCAGGACATGAAAGACTTAACAGGGCTGTATGGGGTGTTCTGGTTTTTCGCGATTTCAGCGTTTATTGGTGCGATATTCTCGTATTTTGTGGTACCAGAAACTAAAGGCAAGAATCTGAGGGAGATACAAATAGAGTTACAGGGCAATATGTACGATGATGGCAATGCCAGGATCAGTAAGGCTACGAATGAAGGAGACGATGTCGATGAAATCACAGAACTGAATGAAGTGAATGGTGTAAAAGCTAATGACGAAAATGAAGTAACAACCAGGGACGTACCCACAAAATAGGAATACAGTATTGATAAACTGGCTGGCATGACTTATGTTTATAACTAGGTGATTTCCTAAATACCTCAAAGCACATGTAGTTTTTACGAGTGATGGGTAACTCATACATTTTTGAAGCGAAACTAAATATATATAACTCAAAGGTGACTGACATAGTGATCTATCAACGCACAGCACGCACGCTTTATACTATAAAGCTTCGCTTCTTTCGGGCGTCCCTACACGGCACTGTTTTTTTTTCTATTTGGGAATGACAGAGGGCCTCGTTCTGCTGGATGAGTGACACTTGAGGGATCCCTTAATCTATATATTTATACATTATACAAATAAATAAAATTGGAGTGTCTGTTTGTAATATCAAAATAACACCTTTTCACTAAATGCATATGAAAGTACATACGACACCTATAGCAAAAACGCGATTTAAAAAATTTTTGTCTGTCTGTCTGTCTGTGTGTTTGTTCCGGGTAATCTCCGAAACGGCTGGACCGATTTTGACGGGACTTTCACTGGCAGATAGCTGATGTAATAGGGAGTAACTTAGGCTTACTTTTATTTTAGTCAAAACAAAATTAAAAAAAATGAAAAAATGGGTTCTGTCGTGCGGGCTTAGAACGCGGGAGCGGGCTTTTTTGTTAAGTTAAATTCCACGCGGACGAAGTCGCGGGCTCAGCTAGTGTGAATATCGCATTGGGTCTAGCCTGTAAAGATATTTGTATGTATTGAGAAAATAAATAAATAAATTCGCTCACTCCCCTTGACTAGCCATTGTCTAACCTACCAAGCGATGACTATTAGAATGCAAACTCTACGCCGAAATGTATTTTGTATATGTACGCCGAAACGAATCTCATTCTGTAAATGATAACAATAAATAATAATTTATTTCAGTTTTATTTTTTATTTTATGCGCATTGAGAGACAATCTAGTGAGAAAGATAATAGATTTATTGTGCCCATACAAACAAGTCTCTCCAACTCTTTTTCGAATCGGTAGTTTACCGTTACTTATGATAATGTGATAAATACTGGGGCATTAATACAGATTTCAAAGATTATCAGTTTGGATTATTATTCGCTTGTATTATGATCCCAGGACAAATTATGTTTACGTTTAGGACTTTTTAGAAGTCTGCCGAGACGGGAATCGAACCTGCAACCAGCTAGTCACTGTACAAGCGGCTAGCGGCCCTCGCTCGAACAACTGCACTGCAATCTCTGAAGAAGCATTTCAAACATAAACAGATATGGAATATATCCATTAATCCTTGACTAAAATTTCGATTTACGTGGTGATAACCGCCACTTAGCGACACCTGGTGATCAGTGTTCAAACTAAACAAACCGTAACTGAGTTTCGAAATAAAGGTTCTTATAAACGCATTCTTTAAGTTAGCATGAGTTCATACAGTAAACACAGATGTCTTCTTTATATGTTTACTATTAAGATACATTTTATAAATAATATTCATATAAATTTTTGACTTCATCCAAATCACCACTCGATGAGCCGGTTTACCCGGGAGTAGGTCATTCGATTACCGGTAAATTAAAATAAACTGATGATGACCGCGCGTCCATTTTTATCAAGCCCCATTTATCAGATTAGGTTTGTCGGGCGACAGATTCGATTAATCCGCATCATACCTAGTACATAAAGGGGATTGATGAAGGGCGCAGAGGATGGGATGACATACCACTTGATCGACAGCTTGCTAATTACTGTTTTGGATGTGTAAACAGAGGTGCTAATTTGGTTGTGACGACTTGTTGGCTGGGCTTGGGTACAACTGTATTTTGCACCTCTGAGAAGGCCAGGGTTGCTACTCTTAGCAACGATAATCGATATATCGTAGTGTCGAATCCTACCCTAAATTCCATTTTTTTTGCCGTCGTATAGATTACTGAAAGAACGATACAAAATTATCGTTCGTTCAAACGATATAAGACTGCAATAAAGATGGAATTAATAGTAGATTTTTTTTCACGATATATCGAGTATCGTTGCTAAGGTAGCACCCCAGGTTTTTTAGTTGTTTAAAGATTACTAGCAATGTGATAAACTCACATTGTTAGTCTTCCCGTTAGCCAATTCAGCTAAGTTAATGCTTGTGTAAAGAGTGGGCTCTCGTCAATAGTTGAATGGTCAGGATGGGGACCGAACCCGAAACCTCTCAGCTACGAGGGCGGCCCCTCTAACCACGGGGCTGGTGACGCCTTAAAGTTAGACTAATAAACACATACAAAAGAATATCTGCAGAAGATATTGGAACGAAGTTCCTTTACACAGCTGTCCTCACGCAGTGAGTAATTAAAACTATTTTTAAACGTCCACTGTGAAAAAGTTATCTCAAAATTCAACTAGATGGCGCAAGTGACCGCACATTTTTTGTCGTAAGAACCTTAATATAAGGTGTCTCATTTATAAGGCATGCGTACGATACGTTATCGCACAGTCGCAGTCCAACTATCTCGATGATTTCTCCGTTCGATGCAAAACACGTGTCGAATTATCCTTTTAGTTCGCTTTGTTTCACGGAAAATTGCATATTATTAGGGTCCATGACACTGATGACAGACAGATCCTCGAGCAACGGAGTTTGATCTTGTTGGTCTCTTCTATTATCGATCAACTTATATGGTTTTGAATTTTAGAGGATAACAGTTTGAGGGTGCCTAGTGATTTCCAAAGGTTTCTAAAAGATTTCCAAAAGTAAAGTAACGCCTGACTCAATCAATTGAGTGTTATTTGTTTGTTGGCGTGTTAATACTACTAACACATGGTTTAGAGTATCTGTTTAATATTGGTATCGCAAAATGTTAGTTCCTCGGGTGACGTATACGCACGCTTATACGGAGCTATTCCTTTTTCTACGCAAGTATTTTACGTAGACACTAGCGAGTAGCGAACGTTACACACCGTAACAGACCGCACTGTGCTGTAGTTTAAGGGAAACAATTTTGTGCATTGTCATCATTCAAATTGTTGTCTGCTCTCTCTAATACTAAAAATAAATACACAAGCTCCCAGAACATTCCTTACAGTGTAAGCTCGTGTTTACCTAGTTGCCTGGTCTCAGTGGTCTTAGTTCAAATATTTATCGACAGTTTGAGCGCTTGTCACGTAGCGGACCTGGCGGAAATGCGCCCGTTATACTAGGAGCTGTAGGATGACACTGTTGTACCTAAGCCTACGTAAGCTATATCCATTGGTGATATAGAATGTATGAGATTACGATCAAATCATGATAAATTTTTCGCAATTGCTGCTAATGAAATTTTGTATTTGGAGGCAAATTTCTTGCTCCAAAGCTAGTCAGAAGTGGTGCTTTTTGCGTGGGATGTATGCAAAGTAATTTTAACAATTTCTTTGGATATATGTCTTTTATTAGGAGATCGTTCAGAACGTGCTCTTTTCGTTTAAGGTCGAACTCCGAAAAGTGAACAAATGCATTCGTTACTGACTTCCGATGTTTCGACGTGTCCCGTTAAAGTGTTGAAGATACTGCTGTATATACTCCTCCAGTTGTTGAGATCATAGCCTTTTACATTGGATATTCCAAGCATTTATCCAAGACATCTATTTCAAACGAAATAAATTCTTTTCTATTTCAAAACGTTATCCAATCTGTTAGGGGCAAATCTCAAAATCTCTGGGATTTCAAATATAAAACGAGTGCGGAGACAGAAGCCTCCTGATCGCTTATTTCCCTCGTGTGCGCTGATCTGTTTTTTCGGTACGTTACTCACTATTCTCTTTGTTTTGAGGACAAATGCTGCAGATCGACGCACATGATAAGAGCCTTTGACAAATCGCGCCGAGCCGCAGGCGGCGGGGGACCTACGTTTCTAATCGTCGGATAGCTTTAGGGCACTCGACACTTCAAGGGGAATAGTTCACCTTCAAATGGATTCGTATTTCTCCAAAGTGTGTAAGTACCTATTTGTATTCAACATCATTGAATCTGTTTGAGATTACATTTGTCTGTCTGTTGATTCTGAGAATGTCGCGAAACGTGACTTAAAAGAATAACCGCAATGAACTGTATTTATTATGTGCGTTACCGATAGGTATGCTTATAATTATTGTATGTGTGCGAATCTTTTTTGTGTATTTTTTATTGTAAAAAGTGTTAGTCTAGTCTTTTCATTGAACTGTAAGAAAATGTTTCGGGCTCTTTTGGAAATTATTCATATTAGAGTATAAACAGTCGATTTGGGAATCACTAGCTCCAATTTATGATAATAATTTATAATTCCAATTATGATAAAAGATCCAGCGCAAGAACTATTTCGTTAAGGTACTAGTTATAAGCACAAAAACCGCCTATTTCCTGAAGATATAAATATCCGCAAACGCAATAAATAATCAAATTTCCGTAACAACCGTATCTAACGTAGATGTCGTTTGTATTTTTTGTCCACGAGACGAGGAGGAAAATGTCGGGATTAATGCTGTTAGGGATCATGCGGGAAATTGGAACAAATATCTAAATATACGAGATTCAGCTTTAAAAGACGTTAGTAGAAAATATTGCTTCATGAATACTTGGTGACAATAAAATTGAATATGAACAATGGTCTTCAAAGGTTAGGGTAAGCAGGGGAAATGGCGCTCAACGGGTAATGGCGCGCACCTCTATAAGTCTATGAAAATGGTGCATAACAACATGCCTCCATACGTAAAAAGGGGGAGGGGAAGGGCCTCTAACACGTAGCGATGCGCGGGGGCAGTCAGCTCCTGGCAAGCGACGGTGAAGTGCGTTTGTTTGTATGCGGCTGCGCTGAACTAATTTTCGTCGCGATCTTTTTTTCGGTAAGTTCAGAATTTTGATATTTATTAAATTGTTAATATAGCTTTCCTAGGTACTTAATCATTCTATTTTATGATGAATTAGTCAATTTTCAACAATTGCTTTTCTATTTTTGTTTAATTTAAAGTTAATTTCAAAACGACCGTTTGGGGTTATCCCGCTCACATGAGCGCCATTACCCTTTAGTGACTTATTTTTTATTATTATAGACATGCCAATACGAAAAAATTTTACAAGAGAAAAACATCCCAAAAAACTTCTTCAGAGAGTGAAGTTGAAGAGCATGAAAACATCTGTGACGATGACATTGATGACGAAACGAATGTGGGCGATGAAATGCATTGTATAAGGCTGATCTCAGGTACAAATACAAATATTTGATGCCATTTTATGATTATAGACTGTACTATAATTGTATACTTTGATATCATTCTTATTTGATAATGATAAAGGATCTTACTTGTTATATTACAAAGAAACTGGTTTGGGCATCAGTACCCCTTCGCCTGAGCGGCATTACCCAATGACAGGGGCAATGATGTTCAAACCTTAATTTTTTTTAAATGTTTACTTCTTCTAATAATTCTAATTTAAATACGATTCCTATTAAAAAGTTGATTATTTAATAGTTAAAGTTTATGTTAATGTTCTAAATTTTAAAACAAAACAAATAATTTAAAAAATATAGTGTGTTTTCCTTAAGTGAACGCCATTCCCCCTGCTTACCCTAATAGATCATACACACATAGTTGATATGATAATAAATTCTATAATCAGAGAGCCGTCCAAAATGGAAACATGTAAAACAACGAAGATTTTGTATCAAATCCCGGGACAAGCCCGATCTTAAAATCGGGATGTCTCAAAACCGCAACAGTTCACATCACTAGAAATGACAACAATATTTTTCTTCCATATTATTTGTCGCAAATCCAATTATTGTTAGAAATACGTTCGTCTGGCTCCGGTGGCTAGCGGAGTGTCCAGACAAAATATATGAAATCAATACCACTTAGAACATTGTTTATTAGATAAATGGAACTTTATGGGAACGTAATTGACTGAACGTTGAATTAACTGTATGTAATCCGAGCTTATTTTGCAAATTATATAATTATGTAGAACTAACCTTATGTAACCTCTGTTAAAGATTATTTTGGGATAAAAGCTATTCAATATATAGACTGTCCTTGCTGAATAATTGTCTTTTACTATTCTCTATGGGATAATTAATAGAGTCGATTCGTAGCGCAATCGATATCCTATAATTACGTAACGCCAAGCTTATGTCAGAACACACAATCCAAGTGTGATTATGTAAATGTCAAGCTTCAAGCTAATTGAGTTTAATCTGTGCCGTGGTCTAAACTAAACAATCCGATTATCTTAGAATATTAATAAAGGTGGTTTCATACCTAACTCTTAGACATATACTAGCTGAGCCCGCGACATCGTCCGCGTGCAATTTAACTTAACAAAAAAGCCCGCTCCCGCGTTCTGAGCCCGCGCGACAGGACCAATTTTTTAAATGTTGTTTTTCTAAAATAAAAGTAGCCTAAGTTACTGCTTATAACATCAGCTATCTACCAGTGAAAGTCCCGTTAAAATCGGTCCAGCCGTTTCGGAGATACTCTTTGATTTCATGTGTTTTAATTTTTTTACGCAGAAACTTAATTGTTTTTCTAAAATTAAAGTAGCCTAAGTTACTCCTTAAAACATCAGCTATCTGCCAGTGAACGTCCCGTCAAAATCGGTCCAGCCGTTTCGGAGATTACCCGGAACAAACACACAGACAGACAATTTTTTTTTAAATCGCGTTTTTGTTATAGCTGTCGTATGTACTTTCCTATGCATTTATTGAAAAGATTTTATTTTGATATTACAAACAGACACTCCAATTTTATTTATTTGTATAGATATATCCAAAGAATTTGTAATAATAAGACATTAGAAGTGGTATTGACGTATTATTTCATACAAAACCAGTGTCGCCACTTCGCGCCGCTTTCGCACTGCGCAGACAGCAATTTATTTGACGTAGAGTAGTTTCGGGAATATAGTATACTATAAGCCTTTTTCAAAATTTAATTCGAACTATTTGAGATCAATTTTTATTGTTTACAGGCAGTATTTGTGATAAATTTTTTTGCTGTTCTAAAATAAGTTACTCCTTATAACATCAGCTTCTGCCAGTTAAAAACGGTCCAGCCATTCCACAGACGATTTTTCATAAATCGCGTTTTTGTTATAAGTACATATGCATTTAATGAAAACGTTTTATTTTGATATTACAAACAGACACTCCAATTTCATTTATTTGATTTATTTTATACCCTAATTCGTTTAAAATATCAGTAATTTATAACTAGGAGCTTAAGGCAATATTAAATACAGTAAAACCCGTTTATGACGATTTCACAGGGAACCAACCAAAAACGCGTCTTAAGCGAGCAAGCGTATTATGCGGGATAAGTAAAATAAAAGCTACTATTATTATGTATGCATTATGTTCTAATTTCGTATATGTATTAGGTAGGTATTAAATGAAACATTTATAAATTACATTAAATACATAGTGTAATAATAATTACGGTATTTAAAGTAATCACTTATTTTGGTTTGACAGTAAGATTTTCAACAGGTGACAAGAGAGCTGGCTCTATCCTCGTTCAAAAAAACAGTCTAGATCCATACAACGAGGAAATGCAGCCAGCATTCTTGGCACCATCTCACGCGGGCAGGGCTTTTATTTATTTTATTTTTTATTTTATTTTATTTTTAAAGTTTTTCTTTTCTAAGATTTATAATAAACGAAGGTACAAAATAAATAACTAGATCTTTAATTTATTGAATTTCGTACGGTGCCACATTGTAATCAATGGAAGAATATCCAGGAAAACCCTGCAGTATTATGGGTTCACCTTCTTCTTCCAACACGATGTCAACCACTTGTGAGCCATATTGGCCACTATAGAAAATACTGATACAAATAAATTACCTATACGTCTTCAGCATTGTGTCAACCTGGACTGGAAATTAACTTACTTGGAGCCGTTGAAAAAAATATAATAGGATACTACAATTGACACTAGTTCAGACAATATTGCCTACCAGGCTAATAACGCAACGTCGATAAGTTATATATATATCTCAAGATATTTGAACAATGTCTCTACAAATCTATCACCTCACTACAGATAAAGGGTTTGCTTACAAAATTGTGTACTTACTAATAATTTTAAAATATTTGGAAATACACAATTTCGGTTCGTTGCCTGCCAAGACACACGCGCAGTCACAGCGGTAGGCAGTGGGGAGAGTGTAGGAATGTTAAACGCTAAGAGTTGGTTTGTTTCGGAGAAATAGTAGTTGGCCATATTGGCGAGCTAGGTGATAAATACCCGAACATACTCTAAATAGCTAGTGATTGAATCAAATATAAAGTTATCGATTTGGTATCGACGTTATTGTAATAAGTATGGTATATGATATTCAAAACCTGACGTACCCAAAATAGTTTATGTTCATATTTTTATTTAATTGAGGAGGTTGTAAAGTGCGTTCAAATAAAGGCGTTAATGACGTATAGGATGTGGATTCATGAGTGGATGTTATTCGTATAGTATGCCCCGATGGCATACTATCTGTTGACAAAAAATATGCTCATGCCATAATTTAGCAAATAACAATATCGTAATTTATCAATTGAAATCCTACGTCTGCAGTGCGTAAATTCCATACATTAATCGTAGGTATGGCTGATTTAATCAAAAACCGTGTTTTTGGCGTAGTATTTAAATTATCTTCTTTATTGTGGACTGAAAAAAATCGACTATAATTTGTAGGAAACCAGTTCACTTTGTCTGTCATTGTTATCAATTTCCAAATCCTTGATATCTGAATTTGAAGGGAAACTAATAATCATCACGTAAATAAGTATATAATGAGAAGGTAACAGGGAGGGCCTAAATTAAAAAAAACGCTTTTATTCAACTCAGATGATACACTAAAAGCTAGAAAATATTTATGGGCGGGAACAATAAAACCGTTCAATTATTTGTTTTTTGTGGTCCTACTGCCTTAAGACTGAGGAATTGGAACCAAGAGTTAAACAGCTACGTTGATGATTGATACGGACAATACTTCTTTAAAATCGGCAGTAGCCACAGACTCACGGTTTAGGTTGGCAGTACTTGCAGTATCAGGATTTAAAGATCGGAGGTTTAAATTATGGTAATATTTTACTGTTATGGGAAGACAAATACTATAGATGAAGTGGTTGAAAAATTCACTGCAAGATTTAAAGTAAATTAAAAAACAAATATACGAAGTCAAGCCAAATAAACTGTTTTAAAAAGCTTTTTAATTGTTGGTGGCTTTTAATTACTAGCGGAAATTATATTAAATAAATAAAGTCAATATTTCTTACAAAAATATCGATAAAATACAAACATTGTAACATCACTAACTCACGTCTGATGTTGTCACAATGACACCGCCGTACTAGTCAAAATACATACGCACGAGGATGTCATACTTTTCGCATTACATTGATTTTTACGGTTCGGCGATATGCCGTACGTTTGATTACGCAAACAGCAATGGAAATGGGGCTGGTGAGATCATAGTAAATATTTATATTCTCGTGGTAAAGTATACATGTTGGTTTAAATTAGCAAAAAACCTGATTATTACCATATATATCTACTTACCGATGAAATGTAATCCCTTTATTGGTATAATTGCAAGTTTCTGAACAATTTCCGCAATTAAAAATGCTGCAATACACCATTTTTACTAGATGTGTCTCGTACAACGTCTGGTGTCGTACTGAATGCATACGTGTCCAAATGGACATAAACTTAGTGCCAAAATTACGCGGATATGCCACTTCTAATGTCTTATTATTACAAATTCTTTGAGATATATCTCATAAACGGTGGTAGAGATAAGCTGTAGCCTGTAGCCCATTGGTTAAAAATCATATACGTACTGGCTCGATCAGGGTAGTACCACTCTCTTACGGAAGATCGTGTGTAGTATGAGAGGAAGCCCAACAACGCCTCCCTTCCCTTCTCTTTCAATTCCACTCCCCTTTAGGTTGGCAAAGTGCGAGCAATGCCTTTTGGTGTTGCAAGCATCTATATGCTTGCAACACCGAAAGGCATTGTAAGTTAGGCTACGGAACTGCGTAACATCAGGCGGTTCGTGCGCTTGTTTATCGACTTTTTTATATAAAAAAAACATTTCCCAAGTATATAATAGTACAGACTATTATAATGATATTTAATTAGTATGATTTTTTTTACATTCCTTCCACAGTGTCATCTCCTTTTGCTCATCAGCAGTATCTTTCAAGTAAGAGTTTCAGAAAAGAAATTCTGAAACTCTTACTTGAAAAATATGTAAGAATTAGCTGTGCCCCGCGACTTCATCCGCGTAGTATTTTAACTTATCAAAAATGTCGGGATTATCGGGATAAAAAGTATCCTACATGTTAATCCCGATTATAAACTATCTGTGTTCCAAATTTCAGCCAAATCCGTACAGTAGTTTTTGCGTGAAGGAGTAACAAACATACATCCACACTCACAAACTTTCACATTTATAATACTAGTAGGATATATATATAACCTATAATTACATTATACTATATTATACTACAATATTATAATATATATATATATATATATATAATAATAATCCTTACTAATATTATAAATGCGAAAGTAACTCTGTCTGTCTGTCTGTCTGTCGCTCTTTCACACCAAAACTACTGAACCGATTTCAATGAAATTTGATACACAGATAGTCTAGAGCCTGAGAAAGGACATAGGCTACTTTTTATCCCGAATAATTTTATCCCGTATGCTCCCGTGGGACAATTATCGGTCCTACTGAACGGATTTGGATGAAATTTGGAAACCAGATAGTTCAAAACCTGTATTACAACATACGATACTTTTAATCCCGAATACTTTGTATGCCGATAGTATGTTCCCGTGGGACAATTATCGATCCTACTGAACGGATTTGGATGAAATTTGGAAACCAGATAGTTCTAAACCTGTATTAAAACATGGGATACTTTTTATCCCGAATACTTTTTATCCCGATAGTATGTTCCCGTGGGACAATTATCCATCCTGCTGAACGGATTTGGATTAAATTTGGAACACAGATAGTTCGAAACCTGGATTAAAACATGGGATACTTTTTATAGCGATAGTATGTTCCCGTGGGACAATTATCGATCATACTGAACGGATTTGGATGAAATTTGGAAACCAGATAGTTCAAAACATGTATTAAAACATGGGATACTTTTTACCCCGAATACTTTTTATCCCGTATGCTCCCGTGGGACAATTATCGATCCTACTGAACGGATTTGGATGAAATTTGGAAACCAGATAGTTCAAAACCTGTAATACAACATAGGATACCTACTTTTAATCCCGAATACTTTGTATCCCGATAGTATGTTCCCGTGGGACAATTATCGATCCTACTGAACGGATTTGGATGAAATTTGGAAACCAGGTAGTTCTAAACCTGTATTAAAACATGGGATACTTTTTATTCCGAATACTTTTTATCCCGATAGTATGTTCCCGTGGGACAATTATCCATCCTGCTGAACGGATTTGGATGAAATTTGGAACACAGATAGTTCGAAACCTGGATTAAAACATGGGATACTTTTTATAGCGATAGTATGTTCCCGTGGGACAATTATCGATCCTATTGAACGGATTTGGATGAAATTTGGAAACCAGATAGTTCAAAACCTGTATTAAAACATGGGATACTTTTTACCCCGAATACTTTTTATCCCGTATGCTCCCGTGGGACAATTATCCATCCTGCTGAACGGATTTGGATGAAATTTGGAACACAGATAGTTCGAAACCTGGATTAAAACATGGGATACTTTTTATACCGATAGTATGTTCCCGTGGGACAATTATCGATCCTACTGAACGGATTTGGATGAAATTTGGAAACCAGATAGTTCAAAACCATTATTAAAACATGGGATACTTTTTATCCCGAATACTTTTTATCACGTATGGTCCCGTGGGACAATTATCGATCATACTGAACGGATTTGGATGAAATTTGGAACACATATAGTTCAAAACCTGGATTAAAACATGGGATACTTTTATCCCGAATACTTTTTGTCCCGTATGCTCCCGTGGGACAATTATCGATCCTACTTAACGGATTTGGATAAAATTTGGTACACAGATAGTTCGAAACCTGGATTAAAACATGGGATACTTTTTATCCCGATAGTATGTTCCCGTGGGACAATTATCCATCCTGCTGAACGGATTTGGATGAAATTTGGAACACAGATAGTTCGAAACCTGGATTAAAACATGGGATACTTTTTATAGCGATAGTATGTTCCCGTGGGACAATTATCGATCCTACTGAACGGATTTGGATGAAATTTGGAAACCAGATAGTTCAAAACCTGTATTAAAACATGGGATACTTTTTACCCCGAATACTTTTTATCCCGTATGCTCCCGTGGGACAATTATCCATCCTGCTGAACGGATTTGGATGTAATTTGGAACACAGATAGTTCGAAACCTGGATTAAAACATGGGATACTTTTTATCCCGATAGTATGTTCCCGTGGTACAATTATCGATCCTACTGAACGGATTTGGATGAAATTTGGAAACCAGATAGTTCAAAACCATTATTAAAACATGGGATACTTTTTATCCCGAATACTTTTTATCACGTATGGTCCCGTGGGACAATTATCGATCATACTGAACGGATTTGGATGAAATTTGGAACACATATAGTTCAAAACCTGGATTAAAACATGGGATACTTTTATCCCGAATACTTTTTGTCCCGTATGCTCCCGTGGGACAATTATCGATCCTACTTAACGGATTTGGATAAAATTTGGTACACAGATAGTTCGAAACCTGGATTAAAACATGGGATACTTTTTATCCCGATAGTATGTTCCCGTGGGACAATTATCCATCCTGCTGAACGGATTTGGATGAAATTTGGAACACAGATAGTTCGAAACCTGGATTAAAACATGGGATACTTTTTATAGCGATAGTATGTTCCCGTGGGACAATTATCGATCCTACTGAACGGATTTGGATGAAATTTGGAAACCAGATAGTTCAAAACCTGTATTAAAACATGGGATACTTTTTACCCCGAATACTTTTTATCCCGTATGCTCCCGTGGGACAATTATCCATCCTGCTGAACGGATTTGGATGTAATTTGGAACACAGATAGTTCGAAACCTGGATTAAAACATGGGATACTTTTTATCCCGATAGTATGTTCCCGTGGTACAATTATCGATCCTACTGAACGGATTTGGATGAAATTTGGAAACCAGATAGTTCAAAACCTGTATTACAACATAGGATACTTTTAATCCCGAATACTTTGTATCCTGATAGTATGTTCCCGTGGGACAATTATCGATACTACTGCACGGATTTGGATGAAATTTGGAAACCAGATAGTTCTAAACCTGTATTAAAACATGGGATACTTTTTATCCCGATAGCATGTTCCCGTGGGACAATTATCGATCCTACTGAACGGATTTGTATGGAATTTGGAACACAGATAGTTCAAAACCTGGATTAAAACATGGGATATTTTATATGCCGATAGTATGTTCCCGTGGGACAATTATCGAAAACCACGAGGGCGATGCTGTGAGATTTTCGTGTTTTTTTATGTGCTAGCCATTATCGCCAAAATAGTGAACCTTAAATACAATGAAAATTGATAATTTATTTTGAAATAGCTGGTGGCCGAGTCTTATTACCTATTATACTACTAGGACTTACTATTAGAATGTACATTTGGTAGTAACAAATTAATCCTTAAATCAAAATAAATACTTTCCGTAAACTCTGCGAACTAGACAAATATTTTTTGTTAGATAAAATTTTTCTTAAGTTAAATTCAACGCGGACGAAGTCGCGGGCACAGCTAGTAATATATATATATAAAATAGTGTGAAAAAATATTTACTAACACTTGCGAGAGTCTCCAGTTTGTACGCATGAATGCCTGTAGGCCTCGATTTAATTAAAAAACCGGTTAATATTACGATCACCAAAAATATATTCTATTCTTCCTTTCATAATATTAATGGAATTATTTCTCGGCGGCAATGAATGGAAGAGCACGGTCGGACGCTCACAATTACATCGCAAATTGACTATTATAAAAAATTAGGAACTCTCCTCCCCGTTAAAATGATCGGAAATATATTTAAGAACCCTTCTGGTGACGGAAAAAATGAAAATTACTTCGTTATAGCGTTTTATTATAGTGAGCCTTGAGTTTCCGCTTAGAAGTTAGCCGTTCTTATTTCGTCGGCAAATTGTCTCAAAGATGTTGAAAGTCGACAAATTTAAGGTATTATGGAGTTTAATTGCACTGAATCAAAGGTTAAATAAGTTGGTAATGACGGAGTGCCTATGGTTAAGTTTTAATATTTAGTTTATTTATTCATATTTTTTTTATATCACCATACTGACACACCAACTGTATGGTCACAAACTAAGCAAAGTTTGTACTATGGCTACCGTACAATAGACTGGGGCTGGTCCCAGTGACACCCAGACCTGGCTAAATTACGTAAACACCATTTCCGTAATTTGTCCCGGCGGGAATCGAACCCGCAACCACACCCGGTGCAGTAAGCCGAGCGGCTTACACTCAAACCACTGCACCAAGCGGTCGTCTAACTGCAGTAGTTTACATAGGGGCGCTGCCAGGGTCGACCCAGGAAACGGTAGTGAGATAACCTGGATACCTTTGTGGGAAAGACGTGGCCGGAAATTGCCCTGGACAGAGCAGTAGTGTGGAAAACAAAAGAGGAGGTTATTGCTAAGGAGTGGATCAGTCTTATAGGGGAAAAAATAAATTCTAATGGTTTCCAATGGTTATAGAATGTTTTGTTTGTCATGTTATTACATCAGCAAAGTCCGTCCGTTTCTTACGTTAATAAATACGACACAGACAAATCATATAGATACGATTAGGGTAGAGTTTAAAGTAAAAAGTCACATGATTAAGATTTAAAACTAATGAGTAGTAAAACGATTTCGTCCCTCGCTCCGTCTACAGATGTTCAGTCATTTAACTGATCTCTTAAATGATAATAAATCAGGGAAAGTTTTAAACTCCTCCGGAATAAATCTTCGTATAAATCAAACCTTTGTAAAATGACGCCAATCTCTTATCGCGCCCCTGAAAGCGGTTTAGCATCGAACTTTACAGTCATACTCGATCGAGTTTCTAGTGTTGATTGACTTGGTTTAATGTTGGTCTCTATTATGCTATACGTTATTTGTTATGTTTTTTTTAACACTATAAAGGTTGTTACGTGACATTATAGTGATCTCAGGAAAGCATATTCAGCGACTTTAACGAGGTTATAAAAAGAGACTCATTATTGTCAAAATGATTTACCTCCAGGTAGAGATCATATCACAACATTATGTTTATCAAAGTCAATTGAGATCTTTTGTAAGATTCTTAAAACGTGATGATCACAAAATAGTAACGTATCTAAAACAAAATATATTTTCAAAATAAGCGATGTCATTATTCAAGCATTCAAAAACTTGGTCGCTGTAGCGTTAATTTTTTTTTTGTTGTTGCGAAGTTCCAAACAGTGCTTCGTGGACTTAACTTAGCGCTAGGATTTAGGCGCTCAACAAACTGTTCCGTTGAAGTCAACTTCCCTAAGATTCAAGTTTGAAGCGTAGACGAAGATTTAAAGTTTTTAAAGTAGTATTTTTGTAGTATGTGCTTCGGGCTAGCACAACTCAGCTGTTCTCCTGTTGCACGTCTTAAAGGGGAAACTATAAATCCCTGGTATAATGTCTTATATTAATAAATTATGATATTTTGCAGAGCACTTTAGTAAAAGCCTAAAAAAATCTGATTGGTTCCTTTCTAAAAGTGACCTACCTACAGTAAAGATCTATAACCCTTTTATTTTGTGTTAGTTACACTTTATCATCTTTAGTGCGTCATGCAAAATATCCTGCATTTTTTAAATAATACTACTTTAAGTAGAGGTGTATACTATATACAATGAATTTATTTTCCATGAAAGAGTGACACGTCGGACATGTAGATCCTGGTGTACAGGTGTAACAGCGTGGGAGCGTGTGGTGGACAAAACCCTCCAATAAAAGTTAAACAAATTTCTTAGGGACTGACTAGTGACTGTCATTTAAATAAAATCTTTTGATGAAATTGGTATTTAAAGTTTCTTTCAGATAGCCGTTCAGTATCTTTTCAGTGAACATATTCATCTTATAGTGTTAATCTAACTTTCATTTTTGAATTTTATTTCTTTGAAATAATGCGAGATAAAACCATGGCGGAGAACATGTTATTATTCGCATCGCCGGCAGCGCTGGTGTCTGGCTTGCGAAACTGTGAGGATATAAATTGAAAATTTAAAGAACCCCCGTTACGACGACTTTTTAAACTACAAAAGAGCTGATAATTTTCAAACGGCTGAACCGATTTTCATGAAACATAGCTAAGAACACTCTCGATCAGAATACCTATCTAACAAAAGAAACAAAATTAAAATCGGTTCAGCCGATTGGGCGCTACGATACCACAGACAGACATACAGATACACATGGTTAACTTATAACACCCCTCTTTTTTCGTTGGGGGTTAATAAATTAATTGACCCATAAATGCACTTTTCTGCTAAGAGAAGCTAAGTTGAACGCTGCGTGCAATAACATTCTAAGTTTATTCACGTGTTCACAAAAATCTTCTTCAAAAGCTATGAACTTACGGCTTAAATTGAAAAAGCAAGTTGTCTGCGGTTGTCACTTTATTGTGTGCGTTTTAGTTATCCAGACATTTTTTACCGTCATAATAACAATGCAAGCGGGGGTGGAAAGGGATATTTCTCGGATGGCTTCCACTTCTTAGGAAACGCCTAGTTTCGCTGTAAATGTATGATGATACTGATTAATTGCATTTGGAGAGTCTTTCAAAGAAATATTTTTTTTTTACCTAAGTACCTTGACGTTATTATTGGTCAGCATTGTCGATCCTGGCTTATAGGAGTTACAGTGGCGGGAGAGTGTGGCGGGACTAGTCCAACAAAAACAAAAAACTAAAAAAAGTTCATTCGTTTTTGATATAACAATGTCGGCAAGCAAGCGTACTACCCGCCTGATGTTAAGCAGTTACCCGCAGCCTAAAGACGCTTGCAATACCAAAGGCGTTGCTCACACGTTGCCGACCCGTAATAAGGTGGGATAGAAGGAGGTGAAGGGAAGACATGAGGTTCCGGTTTTCTCACTCAACATATGAAACGCAGTTATAATAGCTACTTTACGCCGATTTTCTGTGAGAGGGTGGTACTACCCCTACCGTACATGAGCTGTAGTAAAATGGAAAGCTTGGAAATACCACCGAACATTACTGCTATATCGGTATAAAATACCACCGAACATTACTGCTATATCGGTGTAAAATACCACCGAACATTACTGCTATATCGGTATAAAATACCACCGAACATTACTGCTATATCGGTATAAAATACCACCGAACATTACTGCTATATCGGTATAAAATACCACCGAACATTACTGCTATATCGGTATAAAATACCACCGAACATTACTGCTATATCGGTATAAAATATCACCGAACATTACTGCTATATCGGTATAAAATACCACCGAACATTACTGCTATATCGGTATAAAATACCACCGAACATTACTGCTATATCGGTATAAAATACCACCGAACATTACTGCTATATCGGTATAAAATACCACCGAACATTACTGCTATATCGGTATAAAATACCACCGAACATTACTGCTATATCGGTATAAAATACCACCGAACATTACTGCTATATCGGTATAAAATACCACCGAACATTACTGCTATATCGGTATAAAATACCACCGAACATTACTGCTATATCGGTATTAAATACCACCGAACATTACTGCTATATCGGTATTAAATACCACCGAACATTACTGCTATATCGGTATAAAATACCACCGAACATAACTGCTATATCGGTATAAAATACCACCGAAGATTACTGCTATATCGGTATTAAATACCACCGAACATTACTGCTATATCGGTATTAAATACCACCGAACATTACTGCTATATCGGTATAAAATACCACCGAACATTACTGCTATATCGGTATAAAATACCACCGAACATTACTGCTATATCAGTGTAAAATACCACCGAACATTACTGCTATATCGGTGTAAAATACCACCGAACATTACTGCTATATCGGTATAAAATACCACCGAACATTACTGCTATATCGGTGTAAAATACCACCGAACATTACTGCTATATCGGTATAAAATACCACCGAACATTACTGCTATATCGGTATAAAATACCACCGAACATTACTGTTATATTGGTATAAAATCCTATCCACGTTACTAAGCAAACAAAAAATCATACACAGAAATCAAAACTACTACCTACAAGCTTTTAAACACATATATGCTTGGTATTTACCTCGAAAAATCCAGTCTCTGAACTGGGTGTATGTTATAACTGTGTAACAGACTGAGGGCTAAGCTCTGCGATTGGTTTACGAGTTGTTAGCTCAAAGGGAATTTACATAGCGACGGTTTTATAAAACTGAGGCAGTAAATACCGGTACTGGCTTTTGTAACGAAACGAAAAAAAACAAGCCAAGCCAAGTAGCAGAAACTAGGAAACCATGATTTGGGAGTGCTGTAGTGGTTTGTCTCAAGTTGAAAAGTGACTCCATTTTCAAAAGTATTTTAGTTGGTCATTATTTGATTATTTAAGGGCACAGCAGAGGCGCTGCCGGCGATGTGTTCAACTTTACTTACATTTATTTACGACTCAGATTTTTGATTTTAAAACAACTTACGTTTTTATAATGCCATGAAGAGTCATTGCAAGTAGGTAACAGCCGAAGTACCTTAGTTTGACGAACGCTTGGCGAGAGCGGCCTATGCTCAAACCACTGTGGTTTGAGCATAGGCCGCTCTGATCACTGCACCGGGTGGTTGCGGGTTCGATTCCCGTCGGGGCAAATTTCGGAAATGGCCTTTTCGTAATTCGCCCAAGTGTGGGTGTCACTGGGATCGCCCCCAGTCCATGGTACGGTACTCATAGGACAAGCGTTGCTTAGTTTGGGACCGTCACAGTTTCTGTATCAGTCTGTCTGGCGATATTTATTTATTGACCTAGTGTCTTGAAGTAAAACTTTAGCGGTTGCTTTTATCTTTCGTATTGCCTTCACTTTTTTTTGTTCATGAAGAAATTGGTTGCGCGTGAAGGAGATTGGCTTTTTAAGACCTTACGCCGTTAATGCTCAAATGGTGTTGAGTGTAAAAGCTGTTCAGAAAAAATGAATAGCAAGTGTTGTGAGAGATTGGTGTCAGACAGTGTCTGTCGCGAGCGCGGTGCACTCCCAGATTCGCAAAGGGAATATAAGAACGGACGATTGGTGCGCGGCGCTGGCGCGACGTCAATAAGCCACTTTGATTCTGTTTACTACGTACTGACGGAACTATAGACTGTAGGGTGGACATGTTTTATGAACATTTTAGGACTAAAGATATTCCACCCATAGGCACGAAACGATTTGCTTTTCTCTTTGTTTATCAATGTGTACCTACCGCTAAGATATGGAATCCGCTCCCACCGTCAGTGTGTTTCCGGACAGGTATAACTTGAATATTTTCAAATCTAGAGTAAATCCAAGTTCGTTGTTCAAAACCAATAACCGACTGTAACCATATTGGATTCCGTTATGCTTAAGCTAGGCGTGGGCAAAGTTAAATTTAGTTAGAGGGGCTAACGAAACAACTAGCGAATGTAAAATATTACGAACATTGTGATAATCTCATGCCGCCTACATAATCTCGCGGATAATCCCCGAGAATACTAGGGAAACATGAATGTGTATAATTCATTCGTCCGTCTTGTTTTTATATCGCTTGTTCTTCATTCGGAGTCGGGAGTTTTTTCGCTTCAAAAAGCTTTTCAGGCGATAAAAGGCAACTGTACCTCACTCTTATTAGTTTCAGTGAAATGTCGCTGCATTGTCAATGACGTCCATAGCGGTAAGGAGCGAAAATAAAATGAGGACAATGAGTGAATATAGATTGGTTTCCGTGTGGCTGAGAAGTCTCATTGAGACTTTTTGCCATGAGTGTGTAGACGCCACGTAGTTAATCCTAAAAATAAAATTGATATAATTTGCAAAAACACCAGGTGATAAGCATTAGTCGTGATTCTTTGACATTTTCGCATAAATAGCTACTAGAAACTAAAGAGTCGCCGCGTTGTTGATAAACTTGGTGCAATATTGTTCGTAAATCCTGTAGTTAGTAGTTCATTCTACATCCAAAGTTTTATAATATGTAGAGAGACGCTCCTGCTGAATTCCGATCGCGTGGTAGTACTATATAGTCGATATGAATGCTCGTACACACGAGCTGCTCAGAGCAAACTCTGGGGAAATAGTATTAAATTCTTTAAAAGGTTCGGCGAGAAAAGTTTCAAACAACTTACGGTAACCCGTGGTTGTAATACTTGTAACTAGTTCTGAAAAGTGATTATCGTCATAAGTATTGAACTACAATATTTAGTGACCCCTTCTATGTGAATAACTAAGCAATGTTCAGTGATAGATTAAATGTAATTATCGCCAGACCAACACACCAACTGTATGGTCCGAAACAAAGCAATGCTTGTGCTGTGGGTGTCGTACAATGAACTGGGAGCTATCTCAGTGAAGAGAAAAAGTAGATAGACATTTTGTTTAAAAATAAAATAATGAAAGTGTTCCCGCATTTTCATGTTTCTACACGCGCTGCTCCATATTTCCCATTATAAAATGTAAAAACAAAATTCCCAAATGGGAATCTCATTTCGAAATTCGCATTTACATAATATTCCACAAAAAAGTAAAATTCTACTTTTTTAAGACTATTTGCGCTGTTCCACATTATTATCAAAGAGTGGAATAGAACCGACGTCAACATTAAAAATTAGATTGGTCGGCGTTGTATCTAACCGTCGTCGGTCGCTTAATCCCGGGCCTCGCGAGTCTTGGCAAACACTAATCTTTGCCGACGCTTTTCGGTTCATAGATTAAATAGGGTAACAGAAGGAATAACTCATTGAAGCACCTCTAGAACCAGTTCATGAACCTATAGTACCAGGCGGGAAATAGCAAGTGTCTTGTTTATTATATGTTTTTATTCTGTTATATGTCTTCTACGCTATGTGCTGCTACTCGAGATACATTGATAACTAGCAGGAACTATTCAATAATTGTACCAGATGTTCTTAAAAGTCTGAAACAATAGGTATGATATGCCTAGTGAAGATATAATTAGTGAATTTCAAGACTCCAAACCCCCAAGTATTAATATCGGACTTGTGAAACTCCTTGTATAATCGATTAACATTTCATTAAGCGATAGTTTTGGTCGTAAACCGCGAAAACTACATAAAAGTACCTACTCGATTTCAAACGTTTTGTGATGCGTAAGATAGAACCTAGTACGCTTATTTCAAACTGGGTTAAACTTGTTTCGTTCTAGCGCCGCGCCGTTTCAACACATAAAAATATGAGAGTAATTTTGTCACAAACTAAATTTTAAGTAGGATACCTTGGTACCAAAGTACGTAGAGCATAATTAGCAGCAAGAGTATCTTAATTAAAAAAAATAAATAAATAGGTTCTTCTATTTATTTTATCTACGTGTCTTGTCTACACATCTTCTCAGCATCTATGGAACTCCATCCAGACTGATTTCCGGGAGTACTCGTTTGGAATAAATAAACAAGCATTCGCTCCAATATAGGCGCCTTGATTTTCCTTATTGGGATCGTCGCACTAATCGGTACTTCGATCTCGATTAATATATGCCGTGCAAATATTATGTCATCTCGACGTAAGATCATAACAGCAGGGGTTCCATCAAATCCCGGAGGATGTTGAAATACCAACTTGATTGTGATTTTCCGAGACAAATCCGGGTGTAATCACGAGTACGCTTTGACGTGTCATTTTGTAGTGGTATGATGTAAGAAAAACAATTTCAAGATTGCTCTGAGTCTTTAGATCGATATAACCATATAGGTATTTAACATATATATACCATAACCATTATATAACCATATAAATTATATATAACAATATAAATTATATAGCAATAGTATAGGCGTCTCTTAGTTTAGAGCCATATTTATAGCTAGTTTGTTTGTCTTCTGATATTTTATTATTTGACGTTGGTAGAGCTAAGTATAGCTAATGGACAACATATACGGGCTGGCTCGAACGGGGTAGTACCACCTTCTCACAGTAGCTCGGCGTAAAGTAGCCGGAAGCTCAATCCCCGTCCATTGCTCTCTCTTTGTCCTACTTCCCTACAGGTCAGTAACGTGCGCGCAATGTCTTTGGGATTGCAAGTATCTATAGGCTACGGTAACTGCTTAACCACAGGCGGATCGAACGTTTGCTTGCCGACTGACTATGTTGAATAAATAAAAAATCTGGCGATAATTTACATACCTGTAGCCATTTTACAATACAGTAGCTACCTTTAGAAATGTACAAATTGCATAGCTTGGTCCATACCTATAGCTAGTTAAGTTTATACAGGTACCTACCCCATGTCTATACCATGTATGTATTATTATAGTGATCAAATAATATTGGATACAATTTTAATATAATAGTATTTCTCGGAAAACCTTCACAATATATTTAGGTGGAAGCCTGAGGTAAGCAATGATAATAAATATCAATTGAATTTCTGTGCAGAGTATTCTACGTATTTTAATAAATATAATGTTTGTTTGCTTAATGTAGGTTATACCAGATTCCTAGATATGACCATGCCCTATAAAATAAAATGGTGATGTAGGTACCTACGTAGTTATATGTATTCTTGTTCAATTGATTGACGTTTTTATATTCTTTAGGTAAAATTTAGGCTACCTGCACACAACAAAGACATGTTTTTTTCCATACATTTTAACAGAAAGACCTTTGACGTTTTCACCGTGTGATTAACGCCATGGTTTAGAGCGTGTCCACAGCAAGTGCGTTTATGCCACTTGCCCTCTCGGACGGATTTCCTTGAAATAGTGGAAACTCTTTCAAATCACTCAAAGTGTCTCACGAATTCACCGAAAGGTTTGTAGATACCTTTATACTCGACACGGCTATGTAGATAGTTACGCAAATAGTTATATTCCTTATAAGTAATATTACATTATTGATGTCGGGAGAGAGTACCTGTGATATGATACCCAATATAAAGTGTAGGCGTAACATTTTCTGAATTAAAGTTCACTTTGTTTTCGACTCCCAGCCCATGTATGGAATATTACTAAATGTCTATCAATTCAGTTTTAATGTGCTTGAAAGGGTGTTTTTCTACGAGACTGCATACGCATCAAGGTATAAAAAATAAACCTCACAAAAATATCTTGGTTATTTCCTGATAAAAATTCCGTTCTAATCCTTCCAGTTCGTTACATAACAAAATAATGAAGTAAACGGAATTTTATATCAAGTTGTATCTTGTTAAAGTCCAGAGGGCACCACTAATGAGAATTTAAATAATTCAGCGTTTTCGGCCGCGGTAGGAAAAATCCGTTAATCCAATAAAGGCAAGATGTCCGCAGGATGTATCTGAAACCCGTAAGTAGGAAAAATAATTTTTCATTACTCATACACTGAAAGTAGGTCTGAAGTTGCCTGAGGAGCGGGTTGAAAGTAATACTTTTCTGGCCCGGGAGAATCACTTTCAACTGACAGCTGTCAAATTATAAAAAAAAACTAGTTCCATTTCTATGGAACCATGTTCAAACTTTTTCTACAGTCACTCAATTACAGCACGATGTAAAATTGAAATAACATAAAGTTGAGTATTAAATAAAGAATATATACTTTTAAATGACTTAATTATAATTTAGTTTCAACAATTTCTTTAAAATAACATAGATTTGGTCAAAATATTTAAAAATGAAAATTAAAAATACTGGCTAAATAATGAAGTTGGCCGGCCAACGAAAAAAACAAAATAGGCGGCAATCCGATCTTTTTTTTTTTCGAGTTGTAGAGTATTGTTCATGCTTCCTTGTATTATTTCTTTAGCCAATTCCTGTTTATATTTTTATTTTCCTTGAAATGAAAATTTTTTTGAAATTTCGTAATGAAAAGCATAGTGTTTACCTCAGGTGAAAGACTTATTTTGTCCCTCGAACTATTAGCGCCCTCGCTACGCTCGGGCGCCAAACCCCGTCTCCGGACTAAATAAGTCTCTTTCACCACTCGTGTAACAATGTACTAATATTTATGTACTGTAATCCAAAAAGTTTTATTTTTGTTACGGTTCGGGATGAGAATGTTTTACTGCATTTTTTTTGTTTGTTCGGTTTTTGTGCTACACGTTCCTACAGTTAACTTAAGTAGGTAGCTTGGTAGTGTATACGACTACTATACCCATCAAATATTGTGTGTTTTTTTACTGTAGAGACTTTCTGATGTGTTACTATTATGACGTGTATATCAATGTAATTCCGTAGGACATTTTACATATCAGACTACTTATGTTGCTGACTGCACAAATAGCTAAGTTTTTAGATCTAAAAATGTTTTGGAACAAAAAAAAGTTAAAATGAAGACTAATAAGTGAAGAAGGACCTTTTTAGATATCCGTATTATTTTCACTTTTTGTAGATAACTACTGTGATATTCGAACTTCGATTACGCCTTGATTGCACATACGAAACATAAATAAAGCATTTTTTATTATTTAATGTACTTTTAAAAAATAGAGACAACAACATAATTCGGCACAAAATACAAATTGAAAGCACTAACTGAACATTTTGGCGCTTACACATAAAAACCTATTATCCTTTGTAGGCATAAGCATCAAATACGTTCACTTACACTTGCCGTTCTAATAGCATGCCTGAGGCGAAGCGAGCAAACGCCCATAAACGTAATGCGTCTGTTACGTTTTAAGCCTGTGCTCCAAAGCCACAAGAGGAAACGATGGCCATTTAAATTCGCTCAGAAAATTTCGCATAGAAGATAAGGCCGTAATTGCTTGCGATCATTGGGGAATGTCGGCGAAAATTCTTTAGCACAATTTTTGCCGATAGCTATCTGTCTTCGGCGCGATATAGTTTAATTTAAATGCGTATAGTGGTATTCTGAGAAGCGATCATTGATTAATATTGTTGGTGAGTTCAACTGTCTCTACCAGCTGATTTAATTTGTACTGGATTGTCAATTTTTTTTATTACTTGTCGGTCCTTTAAAGAAAATGGAGGTGCTCGTAGACTAGCAACAAAAACAATGTAGGTAGGTAAATTTGGAGTGTATTGTGGAGTAAATGAGCCAGAGTCAGAATAACAAGACAGAAATCGGTGACAAATTGGAGAAGCTTTTGTGTTGTATTATTTTTTACTTCATTATCAATAAATGGTATTGTTTGAGCGAATATTCTATTAAAAAATCTATCTCAAGTCTGAAAACGATCTTGGAAATGTCATTTTTATGTCATACAAGTACAAAATGATACGTCAAAAGCGTACTCAAGACTGTTCTCAGACTTGAGATCCATTTATTAATACGGGTCTCAGTCTTGTAAGCTAGGATCCATTTCAATCTAAATAGGTACCTACTGAGAAATAAAACCTGGCATCTTACGATAAAACACCTTTAGAAGAACAAAATATAAATATAAAATACTAGCGGCCCGCCCCGGCTTCGCACGGGTACATTATTCGAGTTTTAATAAGGATCCTAATTTTTTTTAAAATATATTATGCCTATGTCACCCGGGGATAGTGTAGCTTCCCAACAGTGAAATAATTTTTCAAATCGGTTTAGTAGTTTCGGAGCCTATTCATTACAATCAAACAAACAAAGTTTCCTCTTTATAATAGGTATTAGTATGATAAATAGAGTTCATTTTTTGAAGGCGTGTTTATATTGTAGCTATAAGTATTAAATGTACCGAAGTACCTAAGTCGATATACTTGTCAACAGGATCGGAACATTAGTTAGGTTTGACAATCAATTAGGGTTGTGTCACGGGCACTCGCAGTAATTACCGCATATCAGTTGTAGGGGCCGCACGCGCCGCTCGGCGATTTGTCTTTGCCGACCCTAATAAGAAAGGAGATTTGCTGAAGTTATGGCACAGTGTTTCCGTTTCGTTATGTTGGTATTTCGTTGAAGTCTTTTTCAGTCTTTACTACGGAGCTGATATATGCTGACACTATTGTACCTTTTCGCAGTCAGCGGTACCTACCTAGTTTTGAGTAGCTCGCTTTTGCCTAGCTTGTAGCTGCTTTTGAGTGGTTTTTGGCATTCGGTAGCTTGCGGACGACCCGCCTGATATTAAGGAGTTACTATAGATGCTCTCACGCTGCTGACTTGAAGGGCAGTGACACAGAGTCAGAGGAAAAGAGGGAGTTGCGCTCCCGGCTTTTTACTACGCTACTTTACGCCGATCTTCTGTGAAAGGGTGGTACTACCCCGTTCGAGCCAGCCCGTATATTAGTTGTAATCAATTGGCTACAGCTTGGTTTTCCCTCCCAAAGATAAGTATTAAAAATCTGATATTAGTTTAAAAGTTAGGTCACTGTTTGGGTTTACGAGTGATAATTCTTTGTTAAGAAATTGTACTCTCGGGTTCAAATTTAGTGAGTAGGTACAGCAAACGGAGCAATACAGAAAAAGCGTTGGAAGTACCGCATAATAATTTCACAAAACATAAACGAAAAATTTTCCTTAACGTTGACCTTCCCAAATTACTTGTTTAGTACGACCGTAACGATCTCGGCACTTCGACTTGCGAATAAAAAATCATGCTGTGCGTCGCGATAATAGTTATATTCTGATTAAATAAAAAGCTTTACGAGAATGGCGACGCATAAAAACGAATGTTTCCGGTGACGTGTACAGAGCTGGAATCCGGGAGCACAGCGCATTGAGAATATTTAACAGATACAAAATAAAAGTGCGGTCTGTCTGTACATACACTCCTCGGTTCGTATTTATAAATCGATCTCAAGTTTGAGATGGATTTTACAAAATGACTTGTCTAATGTGTACTCAAGACCGATCTTAGACTCGAGATTGATTTATTAATACAAGCCCTAATAATACAAAGTACAGTCTATTTCAAATACGACACGCGGCGCTGTAGTCGCGTGTAATCAATATAATTTACGCTGTGTACAATTTAGTTCCGTATTTTTCCGCGGGGCTTCCTATGTGAAATATACTGTAGATAGATTTTATATTCAATTAGGAACACATTCTCACCTTTTTGTTAAAAGTGTTGGGTCAAAAAACAATGTGCGGTTATAAACAGCTATATCATTCCTTGCAGGACACAATCAAAAAATCATTTTGATAATATATTACGATTATGTAATAGCTTGTCTGTTTTACTGAATAGAATAAGCCCATTAACAAATTAAGTAAACTACCTAAATAAGTTTATCCAATTTCATGAAAAAAAATGTGAAATAAGGGCCTGTATTCATGAATCAATCTCAAGTCTGAGAGCGATCTTGGAAATGTCATTCTTATGTCACACCAGTACAAAATGACAATGACATGTCAAAAGCGTACTCAAGACGGGCCTAAGGTAGTAGGTATTTGTTGTTTTTTTTTAATCGCAAAGAAAACTATTTCAGTGGATTTTATGGATCGCAAGTTTTGGTGGGGCTTTAAGTATTTCAAGCAAGCGAACCAGCGGTCAAAAGCCAGTTACGCATAAAGATAACAATAACATTTATTTCTTTAACATTCAAATGAGATAGAGTCGTGGTTCGTACCTAAAACATCCGAAAGGTGCCTACTAACATTTTATCTGCTACAAAAAAGGTTGTCCACGAATGCATAAAGGCCCGTGTGACGGCATATTTAGCGACATTTAACAAAGGATTTAAATAAATGAGTGTTCACTATTTTGTTTTAACATTCTGAAATTTAACAATTATATGGGTACCATTTTTAGGGTTCCATAGTCCCTACGGGTAGCCCTAATAAGCTCATCCAGTCCGGCCGTCCATCCGTCTGCCCATCTCAGTCTGTCACAGTGCCATAACTTCTCAAGTTTTTGACGGAAGTTAATGAAATTAGGCTTAGACCTTAAGAGTAGATCTCACTTTTATTAAGATGGGTCAAGTCCTGCCACACACTCTCCCACCACTGTTACTCCTGAAAGCCAAATGATGACGCCGAGGTTTGACCGTCGAGTCCTGGGGAAAAGCTAAATTATCTCGAAACCCGCACGAATTTAATCGAAAAAAAAGAATATGAGGATTTGGAAGAAAATTATCCACTTGCCTCTATTGCAAAGTGGGAGACAAAAATTACTTTATGGCCTGATTGCCACAGAAGCAAGACTGTTACAGCTGATTGAAGACCAGTTGTAAGGCACCACGGATCTTACTTCGATTTTTTGGACCTAAACTCGTGAGCTGATTATGTATAATTAATTATTATAATTAGTTATATCAGTGTAGATAATTACAATTCAATAATTGCGGTTGAGAGCAGTATTCAATTGACCGTGTAATTATTTACGTATATACCAATTAATGTAGTTGTCACATAGGTATTATATTGCTAGCCAGCTATAATGAATGATGCAAATGCGCTTTGATTCCCTTTGATGTCGAGTGTTGCATTATATAATTGCATTACAATAATGTTATGTTCTCATGGTATGTCTGTGCAGGAGTAGGTACAGAGTTATTATTCAGCAATATGTATACGGGATTACTTGTAAATCCACGTACCTTTCGACGTGCTTATTCCTTGCAGAATGTGTTTTAAAATGCAACAAATTTGTACTTTGTTATAAGAAATTTAGCGTTTTTATATTGATCATCAAACGAATTAAAAATTGAGTCATAAGCCTAAATCATTCAATTAGGTTTTTACACTTATATGGAAATATCTCAACAACGACAAAACTTCGCGGAACATACAGGGGGTCATTTGTTGCATCTTCGGTTGACCACACCCTGTATGTAACACGTCAAATCACCAGTAACTATATAAATATCGCTAAGACAGTAGCCGTGTGTGGTTACGATTCACTCTGATTATAATCTACGCAAGCAAGAACGGTTAAGTTAAAGGAATTGGTAACTAGTAACACTAATTTATACAGCATGAGGAGATTATGCAAAAGCTGTCAAGCGATATATTAAACTGCGGCAATGGCTGAACATAATTGAAATAATAAATAAAATAAGTATTAAAAAAACTCATAAAATTCAACTTTTCATCTGATTCTCAGGGTTGTCAAAAACCGCTTTTAAATGCTGAACGCGTTGAATGTTTCATCGGATCGCAGTGGTTATTGGAAACACGGCGCAAGTAAAGGTGAAATGTATGAATTTTAATGAAATATTTAAAATACCTGACACGTTGCATGCGCCCAGCTCTGTCTTTTATTTCACGTTTATGAGCAGAATTTTAAATTTGTATAATATAGGTAACATGTAAGTTATATTAAATATGTAAATATGTGATATACGAACGTAATTGCTTCGCTTTATAACCGACTTCCAAAAAAGGAGAAGGTTTTATATTCGTATGTATGTATGTATGTTTTTGTTCTGTAGATTCATGCTTCATTAAAGAGATAGTATATACGCACGGGAAGTTTTTAGAAAAAAAAATTAAACTTTAAAATTCCTACTATTTATTTTGTAGCACTGTTTAAAAATTTGTTATAAAAGTAAGTAAGTACCTAAGTTAGGGCTTACAGGAAATATAGTGTAAGCTTAAGTTAATATATAGTTGCTTTGCGAACCTCAGCCCGTCAAAGTACGAAACATATTATTATAATTTAAAGTATAATTTGACAACCCTAAGATATGATCGATGTTCGCAGCAATAATATATGCTCAGATAATCCAACAATTGTATTCTTTGAAAGCGTGCGCTTGATACTCGTATAAAGGGGAAATAAGCCGTTTTATTTAAAATAGTATTTTCATATAACTTATTGGTATTCTGCGATCATTCACACGAAGGAACCAACACTGTTCGGTGTAAACATTTTGGACACATGATGGCCGTATTTGTCGCCTGGGTACAGTAAAATGTATATAACTTTTCGGTGCAGGGTTATCCGTCTGAATTACTTCTAAAGCATCTCATGTGACGGAAAATATTTCAATCTAGCAACACTGTAGGAAGTGCCACCGGCGGCAAGCTTAATATATTATTATGACGAGGCGACAGTGAACGTCAAACGCCGCCTAAATGTTCCGCCGGCGTGTGTAACGCCCTAAGTTAATGTGCATCCGTCCTTACATTATGATGAAAACTGTTCGGGCAAAATATTTTATAGAGTTTACCGTGTTATTTTGTTACAACATTTATGGAGTGTGTTGTTGTTTTTAAACCCTGATTTCAAAAAGAGAGGTGTTATAAGTTTAACATGTGTATCTGTGTGTCTGTCTGTGGCATCGTAGCGCCCAAGCGGATGAACCGATTTTAATTTTGTTTTTGTTTTTTCAAATGTTTCCTACTAATAAAAAATGCTTTAACAAATACATTTTAGCATTTATATTGCTAGTTAGCGTGATTGGATAGCCATTATATAGCCGTTCGTAAATATATAATTGATGAAATGTCGTGAACAATAGGTTCGATATTAGAAAGTCGATTTACCTATACTGTTATTTACTTTATGTTTTTCAAGATTGGTCTTAACAGTAGATACCTACAGTATGCAGTTATTCACAAGAAGATGCCAACACCGTTCTGTCTATACACTTTTGACAGACAATAGCCGTATTTTAAATCTGGATACAGTAAAATGTATACAAATTATCGGTGTCGGGTTAACCGTGTGAACTATGTTAGTGTATTATTATTTTCCTTATTACATACCTATTCCATTCAATCTTTGGGTGATGGCAAATAGTCTTTAGCCTCTATAATTACAATTTCATTAAATCAACGACGCACTCTACCTGAATTTATAAAAAGTTTACACATTAACAGTTCATGGTTAACCTGCAAATTATGTCCGGATTAAATGTTCCGGATAAAGAGGGCAATTTAATCAGTTTAACCGTCATCAGCGTCACATTCCCTCATCGGGAGTGGGTTCGCTTTGACGCGACGTCGATTGCCCTCAGTTTGTTCAGCTGCCTTCACTAGAGCCCTTGTGGAGGACATCGACTCTTCGCATCACCACATGCCTCCCGTAGGCCTATGTGCTGGTTATATGGTATATATGTGTAACAAATAACATTTATTTAAAACCACAGCAACACTATACTATTATATTAACGATAATACAAGTTATATTATTTTTCAAGTCAACTGGATATTTTTTCCAACTCCTATTATTTCTTTCGATGAAATTCGTGCGGGTTCCAAGACCATTTAACCTTTCCCCGGGACTCGTCGAGGGTCAAACCTCGACGTCATCATTGGTCACCATTATCGATCCTGGTTTACAGGAGTAACAGTGGCGAGAGTGTGTGGCGGGACCAGTCTCAATAAAAATGATCATAGCAGTCATACAATGAGAGGAACATGACACGTAAAGGCCTGGTACCGCGTCTGCCCCCCTTAAGTTGCAGATGTCCTGGACGACGGTTACCACTTACCATCAGCTGGACCGTCTGCCAGTGTGTCTTCATTATGCAATAAAAATAGAGTACGTAAGTATATACTTATTAGTTAGTTACTTAGTTGATATCAACAGGATGATAGTTATAGTTACTAAATATACTTACATTTTTGTATTTATCTATACAAATAAATAAAATTGGAGTGTCTGTTTGTAATATCAAAATAACACCTTTTCACTAAATGCATATAAAAGTACATACGACACCTATAACAAAAATGCGATTTAAACATTTTTTGTCTGTCTGTGTGTTTGTTCCGGGTAATCTCCGAAACGGCTGGACCGATTTTAACGGGACTTTCACTGGTAGATAGCTGATTTTTTAAGGAGTAACTTAGGCTACTTTTATTTTAGAAAAACAAAATTTTAAAAATTGGGACCTGTCGCGCGGGCTCCGAACGCGGGAGCGGGCTTTTTTGTTAAGTTAAATTCCCGCCGACGAAGTCGCGGGCTCAGCTAGTTTTTTTATAAAATGATGTCGCCAAATAAGGCTGCCACAGCCTAGAAATACTTGGAATACCAAAGGCAATGCTCGCTCGTTGCCGGGGAAAGGAGGGGAGGTGCATCCGCTCTCTCACTCATCATACGCAATGCAGCTACAATAGCTAGTTTACAATGATATGCTGTGAGTTGGTGGTACTACCCCGGTGCAGTGTGTCCGTGTATGAGCTACGTACATTTTGTTATTTAGTTACAAACAGACTGACATACGTGTTTTGTTACTATATAAAATAGATTGTTGCATGAACTAGGCTTCCTGTGTATCCAATCTAGCTTATTGTGCAAAACTTTGGTCTGAAGTCTTGAAACTTCTGACGTTACCTGGATTTATGTTCCAAACATGACCCAAGTATATAGGTCTTTCACCATCTAGTATGCTCCATGATGATAAGGCCCGATTGTGATTGCGGAGGTAATCTTGGTGTACATAGGATAGCCTGGTTACAATATCACGTGGGATCGTTGTTTATGTCAATATTTGCTCTGCTAACACTTCGAGTGCGAGAAGGGTTGATATCTCTGAGGCTTATGAAAGGATAGCTCCCAAAGATAAAAGATACAGCTCGTCTTATGAAATTTAGTGAAAAAATTGTGCAACAATTTCCTTTGATCCGAAACCGAAGCCGAAGATGTAATCTATACAAATAAATAAAATTGGAGTGTCTGTTTGTAATATTAAAATAACACCTTTTCACTAAATGCATATGAAAGTACATACGACACCTATAGCAAAAACGCGATTTTAAAAAAAATGGTCTGTCTGTCTGTCTGTATGTTTGTTCCGGGTAATCTCCGAAACGGCTGGACCGATTTTGACGGGACTTTCACTGACAGATAGCTGATGTTATAAGGAGTAACTTAGGCTACTTTTATTTTAGAAAAACAAAAAAACAAATGGGTTCTGTCGCGCGGGCTCAGAACGCGGGAGCCGGCGCGGTTAAGTTAAATTCCACGCGGACGAAGTCGCGGGCTCAGCTAGTGTATGAAATAAACCCGAAGATGGTTCTTCGGGTTTATTTTATGAGAGCAGAATCTTGTCTCGTGTATTTCTGAAGCGATAAATTAGCTAGTTTGACTCCTGTAATAGGAACCTAGACAGAACGTGACCGATGTCAGACAAACCTATTCGTTGTACTAAATATTCATCAATGTCATTTTGTGAGGGCAAATCTTACTGAGAAAATTTAGTTATACGAGGCATTGCTTGAATCTTTGCTGTAATTAGGTACACAAATTTAGTAAAAGATATTAGTAATAATACTTACTAGGGACTACTAAAATAATTTGTTGTTGATTTTTTGCATCAGTGCGGGACATTTTCCACTATTCAACATGAAATAAACTCAAGGTGCAGGAATTCCCTAAATAGTGGTAATAGTTGGTCTCTCTAAAGTACCAGAAAATCAGTGTATCTGGGGTCTGTACGCGCCAGAGGAACATGTTATAGAATCCTAAACTAACAATCAACTAACATAAGTAAAGGTGCGGGCGCCGTGCACACGTCAGTTCATGACAATACCCTCAACGCTGTCAATAATCTAGGGAATATGTGTAAATTGGAAAACACCCTATATACTGTGTTTACTTTAAGTTAAGTATCTAATTTATCGCTTGGAAAGAGGTTATGCTTATATTAAAACTATTTAAAATGTACAGTGTTGTAGCAATTTTTAATATAGTTATTATATTTTTAATAGAACAAAGATTTTCTTTACAGCTTGGCCAAAAAGAATACCTGATTAAAGACTATAAAAAAATCTACCGTAGTATTTTCCACAGGCTTCCATTTTGGTTTTACAAAGAATACGGTCACATTTTCGTTTTGTATAGGTATGTGTTTGTTAATGTTATTTCTTACTTGACACTGGCGAAATATCTGTTAAACTGGGTAAGCCATATTCTTAAGAGAAATAAGAAGAAGATCCGGTTTTAAGGTCTCAAATCGCTTGTTAACAATAATTTGTGTTAGTTCGAATATACTATTACCCACAGTAATTGTGTATATCAGTTGAATTAGGTACCTATCCATTTAGTCTTAGCCCTCAGGGGGAGATCAGCGAGGCGTAAGTGGGTCTGTACTTTGCTTAGTTTTATGTGACTTGTTCTACTGTTCTAGTCTGAGTATCCAAATTAATTTGCTTATCCATACTTATAACAATAAAATAAAATTCCCGTCGAGTTTCATATTTTTTATCGGCACTGTCAATAGCTACACTCGACAGCAGGAAATTAATCCTAATACTTATAGCCTCTCAACGGCACAGGGCTTTGACAATTTGACACATCTCTGCGTCACCGACATCCGTTGATGCGATCGTGTGGTCGGAAATTGTCAAATACTTACCTCGACGGGTAATGGTAGACGTGCTATAATATATTGCCGTTCTCGTCATATAGGAGTGGGATCGGCACTTTATACGTCATCATAAGATAAGAACGGTGATTACAATCCCATGTTCCAATATAAATTGACTGTGCTAGGGTACAATTTTATGTTTCAAATTTTGTCTGCCCTTCCTTACGGGCTGGATCAGACATCTCTTGTTGAGAAGCTGTAGCTGTAGCTCCAGCTAATAATACGTACAGAGTCATAAAGGAAGAAAAATTTGTATTAGTGAAGTTAGAGTCACTCTAAACATTTCGACAGCCGCGTTAATTTATTACTTTTAGAGATTTGCTCATATGTTTTTACATCTTTTTAACATCGCAGTACTGCTTAAATACTTTTATTATTTTGGAACAAAGCTCTTTTGTATGTGACTTACGGTAGGATTTAAATGGTCGAAATCTTCACGCTTGAAAAGCGTTATTCGTAACTTTGTAACGCCCACTTTGAAAAAGTTATCTATAAGTCAACTAGATGGCGTAAGTGATTATTCAGGTGACTGGATAGTGCGAAATCTAAAAGCTTCAAATTGTTTACATGCATAACATTTAAACAGATTTTTTTAAAATGTGATTATACCGAATGAATTGTAATAATATGAGTTTTTTTGCATTAGATATATTTTACTATACTCGCGATCGCGGGTCGCAAACAGCGATCGACAAATACATCGATTTATACTATTTGGTGGCTTCATTTACTTGGTCTACGCGCTTCGTCTAGTAGATAAGTATGTATAAAATCTTGCTGAAGCATGCAAACCCCAGGCACACAGCCTCCCATTATTGTGCTTAAATTATAATCACCAACAAGTTAGGACGGTTTCCCCGCGAATAAGTCACCTTATTAATTTAGATGGCTGTTCTTTCCACAGTTCGTGATAATATCTCAAATTTAATCTCGCAACTTGCGACCTGCTCAGTGGATTAGCGAAAATTCACTTAGTCACCCTTTGCTAATTACCTTACCCTTTGAAAATATTAATTATGAAACTCGGTAAGCAGTGGGATTCGTTTGAAAGTTTCGAACGGGGCTTAAAGAATGGGGGTGATTACTATTTATTTTTGTATTGCGCAATTATAATATATTGCTACTTGGCAAAAATAAAGATGTTTAATGTTTCGAAAACTGTAGCAACTAGTGAAGTATTACGTCATAATTAGCGAATATTTTTGTATTTATTTATTACTAGCTGAGCCCGCGACTTCGTCCGCGTGGAATTTAATTTAACAAAAAAGCCCGCTCCCGCGTTCTGAGCCCGCGCGACAGGACCCATTTTTTAATATGTTGTTTTTCTAAAATAAAAGTAGCACTAGTTACTGCTTATAACAACAGCTATCTACCAGTGAAAGTCCCGTCAAAATCGATCCAGCCGTTTTGGAGATGCTCTTTGATTTCATGTGTTTTTATTTTTTCACGCGGAACCCTAATTGTTTTTCTAAGATTCAAGTAGCCTAAGTTACTCCTTAAAACATCAGCTATCTGCCAGTGAAAGTCCCGTCATAATCGGCCCAGCCGTTTCGGAGATTACCCGGAACAAACACACAGACAGACAGACCGACAGACAGATAGACAGACAGACAGACAAAAATTTATTAAATCGCGTTTTTGTTATAGGTGTCGTATGTACTTTCATATACATTTAGTAAAAAGGTGTTAGTTTGATATTACAAACAGACACTCCAATTTTATTTATTTGTATAGATATTTTTTACACAAAATTAATTACAATCATTATGTTAAATAAGAATTGGGACGAGATAATATAAAAAAATAAGTATTGAAATCAAAATTAGTCATCAACCCCATTAAGACGCGTCAAGACTAGTAAGTCAATAACAGTGGTTAATTTTGTGTAACTTAATAATTAATTCGTATTCAATGGCTTACTGTTAAAATGGAGATTAAAATAAAATAAATAATATAAAGGTACCAACAAACTAAATTAATTAAAATTGTAAAGTCAAGAAACTTTATTTCTACGTTTTGTTTCATCATTAGCAGGTAACTATAATAATTAATGGTGCCAATTCTGTTCCCCACAAAGTAAACTAAACTAGTACTTACGACTAAACTAAATTCGACTCCACTAAAATATTGCTGTCTAGCTCATACAAAATTATTATAATAAAGACGGCAATATATGTAGGTAATTATAGTTTATATATTTCGAGAAACGGGGCATCACAGCATTGATTGACGTTTTGACAGGATCTTTGTGACAGCTATATAGAAGCTAGCGTTATTCTGTCAACTGGACAGTTAAAATGTTTGGTGGAGCCATTTATTAGGCACGAGAGCCAAGGTTTTCCTGTACCGTGGTCTTAGTAATACTACTTCGGAAAGACGTTGAATGACTCCTTCAGTTAGTGAACATTTCACCGCTCATTATAAAATTCACGTTCGTAAAATTTTGTAACAAATCACAACGGAAATCATTAATTTCGTTTGCAATTCAAATTATTCTCTGCCAACTTAGTTCCAATGGTCGTTAATTAAATGAGCTCACGAATTCGTAGAACTCCCTGAATGTTTAGCGTAACTCACGATAATTTGGACCTAATTGCAATGTTGTGTTTTAATAATAATTAGCTGGAATTACATTTCGGCTTCCGTGGCTTTGTGGTAATGAGATGAAAAAAAATATGATACTACTGTAGAGCTCTCCGTTGCTCTCCAGCAAGTATTTTATTTAATTATTTTTATTTCATTTAGGTTGCACTTAGGCTCTTATACTCAGTTAGCGATCATGTCTGAACCAGTATATCAATAATATTAGTGAATTATAAAATATAAATACCCATATGTCTACTGATTCAGGAGATTTAAATAATATTTATTTTGGTTCTCATAATATAACCTTTGAGTCTTAGTTTTACGAAATGGAGTGTTTATCCGGCATGAACAAGTAAACAGCAGTCTGAACTTGCTGGTCCCACGCATTGTGCTCGGTGCCTCCTCGAGTGATAGCCAAACTTCGCACCGCCCGCGCTGCAGAGGAAGTTAACGCTCTAACCGACTGACTGAATAAGCCGCAGTGTTATCTTTGCCAAAGTAAAAACATACTTTATTCACTCCAACACTGGGCACATTTTCTTAGAAATTCCCAACGCACTATTGCGGAAAAATTAGACTTTTATGCCAGAGAAACTTAATCTTTATTTTTTATAGCACACAGTTCATTATCATTTATCGCGGTTTGAGTGCGGATAATTCGTACGATATTTGCCACGGCAGTCGGTTGGTGATGCGCTCGGTCAAGTGTGAATCTTTATGCCGGGGTTTGAGTTTAATTATTCATATGCTGTTTGATAAGGAAAATCAAACTTATGAGGTTTCTACTAGATAGAGTGTGTTAAGGCTAAAGCGCCCATCTAGCCCGCGAAGTTCAAATTTTTTGAGGTTTTTTAGAATTTTTTCATAATCTGACAATAATAAAAGGCACATTTTGTAATTCGCGAGAAAGACCGTGTGCAGTGCATTTATTAATATATCCAACTTACTCTAAAACATTTCAAGAACGACAGCTATTCAGATAATCTGGCAATTTTTGTATATTTAGTGATTTACTAGTATCATATCCACCGTGATAATATTTAGAGTAAAATAAATGTATTAATAAACGCACTCCATACTGTGTTTTTCGCAAATCACAAAATGTTGTCTTAAATGTTTTCAGATTTTGGATAAACTATACCTAAAAATACTCGAAAATTTTGAATTTCGCGGGCTAGACAGGCGCCTTCACCTTAAGTATTTTATTTAATGATAATGTGAGATAACTTACCTATCACATTACTAGTACGTTAATCCCTCCAATTAGCCTAAAAACTTGTAAGGTCAACATCAAAACTAGCTTGGTATTTGAAAAGTGAAAAAGAATCACATTAAAACATGTTATGACATAATCACACCATAAGCTTCCAAAACTATACGACCACAATACAAAAATATAAAAAAAATAGAACCCACTTCAATAAACCTGGGTGCACAAAAAAGAAATAACTAGGGACATTGTAATTTATATAATTTGAAGTCGATGGCATCTTTATATGGGACCACCTTTTAAACAAAAAAACAATAATTTCAAAATCGGTCCACCATTGACGGAGTAATGAGTGAACATACATATAAAACAAAAATACATACAGACGAACATAGAACCTCCTCTTTTTTTGGAAGTTGGTTAAAAATATTGTGCGTATCGCTCGGCCGCGGCTGTTGGCATGTTCCTGGACGCACCCATTGACTATATGGGAAACAGTAAAATATAAAATTGCCGTTTCTTAAAAAAACAATCAGTGTGTCTGGATCGGAACGAAATCAGCCTGAACCACATAATCTAATTGATCCAAAATATTCTTAGCACTAAAGTTCTCACTTGAAAGTCAACTATCAGAAAGAACCAACTGTAATATAAATGTAATCTATAAAACAGAAGACCGTGCCGTCCACGGGCGCCCGAAAGAACCGAAGCTTTATAGTAAAAAGCATAGGAACTAAGCATTAAAAAACAGCTGAGGCGCACTACTGACGCTTAGCACAGATAGAGTGGCCGCGCGGCGAGCGCCCCAAAGGTCCGTATAGAAGCTTCGCTTCACAAACCAATTTTTTCTAGACTCCAGAATATTCTCAGCGTACACGTGAAGTGTACCAGCATAGAGAACAAAGCGAAACAGAAATTCGATCGAACGAAATTCCTTTGTTATTGAAATACCTATTTTTCATCTATGACATAATGCGTAAGTCCACAGGTAAGGGATTAAGGACCGTCGTTAGAGCGGAGCTTAGCGCTCGAAGCAGCGGCGTGACGTCACAACACCCCATTTGTAGTATGACGTGGGTGCTCCCTGAGAGTGTAAACAGTCTTAAGATGAAAATAATGGAAGATCTTTTCTTATATTATTTTGATTTATAAAAAGCACTTGGCCGATGTTATTAATCCTAAAACAAAATTATATTTTTTGTACTTCGACAATATTCCTTAACGTAACTTTGAGAAATTATTTGGAAATATATCTTGAATCACATAAGTGATAAAGCGCGAGTTGTAGACTATGGTACACCTTTATTTATGTTGATGTCTTTATTTTTGACATCAAAAAATGGAGACAACAACATGAATCGGTGTTGTACATTACCGGCACGATGGAGGAGGGCGCATTCCTCGGGTGGTATGGCTGGATCCTCAGGTTCTTCAGCACATGCACAACACTGGAGCGCTCCCAATGGTTTTAGAGTTCACACAACACAAATACACAGAAGATTAGTTAGATTTCACCCGATTAGGAATTTTAGGCACAGGGTTGCGCGCGAGTACGTCTATGCCACACGGAAGTCGGTCAGTACAGTGTCATGAAGGGGGAAAAGGACGACAGCACAAAATATCACATTAATCGGGGGTAGGCAGATGACGGTAGACGGGACACATTTTTACTAGCTACCTACATACAAAATTCTAAAGTAAAAAGGTGTGTATATTTTAAAAATAAAAATTTAAATGAATAACGCATAAATTATTCAGCCATTTAACGAAAAAGCGGTGCGTCGTCGTTAGTAGTAGCTAAATAGTCGGTATGTAAGCTGTATAGTCGGTTTAGTAGTATTTAAGTAGTCGGTGTAACATAGGCACAGACTAAACGCACCTTGGACTCCAAACTCTAAGATAAAAGTTTCCGAAATGCATACGCTTGGCAAGGTGTGTAATAGTAATTCTTTTTGAAAGACCGTTTACAATACGTTGCCTCCGCTCCGCCCCACAACTTTTTTCATAACTATTTTGATGCATTATTGCTGGTGCGGATTCCAATACGTAAAAAAATTAAAATTAAAATGTCGTTGTCATAACTCTTTTGTTTTTTTCAATATCTCTATTGTAATAAATGCCTGTCTCTTTGTATAGCAAAACCTCGTTATAAGCAGAACGGCGACGGTGAGATTAACATGAAAGATGACTGTTTCAGCTGCCGAGGTAATTGTATTAAAAGGAGTATATTGTTTTATGTCCAATAACGAAACAAAATTAAGGAATGAACACGACGCCAGACAAAAGCCTTTCTGATGCGGCACAAGTTAAGGGATAATGCATTGAATTAGGTATGTGTATGTAGCCTACATACACTACCTACATAATGCAGGGTATATCTAACGAACGATGGCTATAACTGAAATAATTTTAATTCTGAGTTTAAAGTTGGCAAAAATAGAGACATGGGATTCTGAAACAGTACTAGCTAGTGTAGAATGAGGTCATAACCGAATAGTTTAAACACATTATAATAGCGGATATCTTTGTAAGTATTTATATGTATAATATTTTACAAATAATATTTCACCATTTAACAAAAAAAATAGGAATTAGTTTATGCACACAACACACCATAACCAAGAAGACTCTAATTTGGTAAATCGTCAGACTCTTTGATGTTACACCACAGGATTACAACCGACCGCTACCAAACACAATTAAATTGTATTATCCGCCGAAATGTTGAGGAATAAGCTTCACAATATTATACTTAATTAAGTACATACTTATGATGAGTCTGCTTTGCATGGCTATATCGAGAACTATGGTCCTAAAACGTTGATGATCATCATAGGTCATGAGAAAAAAAAAATAAAAGCAAATTATTCTTGTAGATCAAGTCGGGGTCACCACTTTGACGGGTGTATGGGTGTCAGCCGTTATCTTCCTATATATTCCTATCAGGGTTCCTCACAGGTGGTCCAAACTAAAGTCGTTGGTCCGTACAACTACATATACTCTAATATTTATACCAATTATAGGCTTTTGCCATTGCCATTATTGGTCACCATTGTCGATCCTGGTTTACAGGAGTAACAGTGGTGGAAGTGTGTGGCGGGACCAGTCCCAATTTAATATTGATTTATAGGTCAGCCCCAGGCTACACTTGCAGGCTACCTTGCTCGCGGTACGGTGCGCAGTAACTCTCTCGCCTCAGTACGCTCGCCGCAGTACTCCTCACACATACACCTTACATACTTACATGTGTCCGTACAGCTACACTAATATAGTTCCCTATTATTGTTATATTTTTTAATAAACGTTTCGTAAGTAATTACAGTAAATATTAATTTAAGGTGAAGGCGCCTGTCTAGCCCGCGAAGTTCAATTTTTTTGAGTTCTTTTAGAATTTTTTTAAAATCTGACAATAATAAAAGACAAATTTTGTAATTCGCGAAAAAGACCGTGTGCAGTGCATTTATTAATACATTTATTTTACTCTAAATATTATCACGGTGGATATGATACTAGTAAATCACTAAATATACAAAAATTGACAGATTATCTGGATAGCTGTCGTTCTTGAAATGTTTTAGAGTAAGTTGGATATATTAATAAATGCACTGCACACGGTCTTTTTCGCGAATTACAATATTTGTCTTTTATTATTGTCAGATTTTGAAAAAAATCTAAAAGAACTCAAAAAATTTGAACTTCGCGGGCTAGATGGGCGCTTTAGCCTTAATGACTTGTATTCATGTTTTACCTTTTTGCTGGAATTAAAAAAGCCTAAAAACTATTAGGAACTACAGAAAAAAAAGTTGCGTTTATTTTTATATCTCAGTGTATTTGTACAGTATGAAGACGACATTGCTTTTACTGTACATTTTAGACAGATAATTACCGTTTATGGTATCTACCTATATTCAGTAAAATGTATAGAAATGATCGGTGTTGGGTTAAGCGTGTGAATGAACGTTCACTAAACTGTGCGTACAGTGTGTTCATGTAGGCAGTGAATCTACATTCCATTTGTTATTCCAATAGTGGGCCCTCCCAGTTTTTCAGTGGGGAAATAATTTTGAAACGACGAGAATGCACGGTGATTTTTGTTATTTTGAACAAAGCACGGCTAAGTGATGGTTTACGAAAGATATTTATTTTTATGAAGATTTTCTTTTGGAAATTAATGTTATGATTCTGTGACAACGAGTTTAGTGGTAGGTATTACTTACTATTATAATTGAACCCCATATATTTAAAGAGTCGTTCTTCATCTTTACTGGGCTTAGCTCAAGTTGACAGGAAATGCAGCGATCCTTGGTCAAAGCGGACGGGCCCGCTTTATACACAGCCAATTGGACGGCCACCCTAAAGCTGCACGTTTCCGCTAGGGGCGCTGTTGTGACATATATGACGTCATTCGATCACTCGGTCGTTTTTTGAATACGTTTAAAACCCGTACTAACCTGTATAGATCAGTGGTAGCCATGTTGATCGAATGCTATATATACTAAGTAGAACGGTCGTTTTGGAATTAAGTAATTAGACACAAGTTTAATACTAACGACAAGTGATTACGTAGTCATATCGTCTATAATCCCATAATTATCTAAATGCTAGTCTGCGACAAGTATTAACATAGTTATAAGAAGTTATAGTACCCTACTTTCATAAGAACATTCTAACCTATTGCCTATAAGTTACTCCCCCAGAGACGAGTATAAATTCACGAAATCCTTGAATTCAATAACACTGAGTTGAAATTCGAAGTTCCAATATTGGCTCAAGTAAATCTATTAGGTCTAAAGGTGAGGACATAAGAGCGTTCGGACAACTAACGAGCGCCATCTGCATATCGAGCGGAGAACCAAACCCAATTGACGTCTACGGCTATCACAGATAGTTGCACTCTAGGGTTGCTGGAGAGGACTACAAAACATAGACATGACGTAAGAGATTACAGATGCAAGCGCTTTAAAACTAGGTATACACCGTCTAGATAAATATCATTTTCCCCTACAGATAATTACAGCTATTGTGCTGAATAAGGTACAATATGCAAATAAATTGAGTATCACGAGACTACAAAACCAATGATTCCCATAAGAAACATATTATTAAGTAATTTTAACTCAGTAACCGTTATTTTAGTAATAATCAAAATCACTAAAGAAACTATCCCAAAAAAATATTCTGACGGAGCACTTGCACAAGAAAGGCATAACCTCGCTTCTATAAAACAATTTATTTCTTAAATTCGTTAGACGACTAAATAACGGTAAAAAAATTGAATGTAACAATATTTCAACCCTAATCCAAGTGCTCACTCAGGCCGTGTGCACCACACATTAGATTACTTTAAAACGTCTGACCGGCGCGGCGCGCGGCTGCCTGAATCTGCTGAAAATATGCCAACGGAGTTTCGTCTTTAAATATTTTTTGTAAAGAATTTTCATAATTTAGATTTTGACGAATGAATTCGTAACTTGAGTCTACTAGATTACAATATATTTTAGTAAGAAAGATTTGAGACGCTGATATATTAGGCTATACTTCGTCATATCCGAATAATAAAATACCAAAGTCGGTCACGGCCGGGCTCGCCAACATTCGGGCGGCTAATTTATAAATACTTGGTTCATTCTGTGTCGGAAACGGTATGTTAATTAAAAATAAATGGAGGCAAAGTTCAAAGCAATTAATTTAATAAAATATCCTTTTCATTTACATATGTTCCTCGTTTGCCGTGGTTTAGTGTTTTGAGGACAACAAAATCTATGAAAAGAGAATTTTATATAAACAATTATTGTTAACAATAATCAAAATAAATATTTTCGTATAAAGGAAAAATTACAAAATAAAACTAGAACATAGGTAACAATAAAAATACCAAGTATTAGCACTTACACATCATAAAGCATAGAGTAAGTTTAAGTATCTATTTTAAGATCGATATCAGACTTGAGATTGATATATACGGGCCCTAGTTTCAGCACAGTGCAGTAACAGAGGTGGTCGATATGCAGATACGCGCGGCTTGCTCGTTATTCACGCTTCAGCCATTATGTGCGCAGAAATAACGAGCGAAGTGAATAAATAAATACATCCACTTAAATATATAAAACTATACAAATAAATAAAATTGGAGTGTCTGTTTGAAATGTATCAACAACAGCTTTTCACTAAACGCATATGAAAGTACTTACGACACCTATAACAAAAACGCGATTTAAAATTTTTTTGTCTGTCTGTCTGTGTGTTTGTTCCGGGTAATCTCCGAAACGGCTGGACCGATTTTGACGGGACTTTCACTGGTAGATAGCTGTTGCTATAAGCAGTAACTTAGGCTACTTTTATTTTAGAAAAACAAAATAAAAAAATGGGTCCTCTCGCGCGGGCTCAGAACGCGGGAGCGGGCTTTATTGTTAAGTTAAATTCCACGCGGACGAAGTCGCGGGCTCAGCTAGTAAATAATAAATAAATATCGCCAGACTGACACATCAACTATGGTCCCAAACTAAGCAACGTTTGTACTATGGGTACCGCACAATGGACAGGGGGCGATCCCAGTGACACCCGGACGAGGTCAAATTACAAATAGGCCATTTCCGAAATTTGCTCCGGCGGGAATCGAACCCGCAACCAACATGTACTGTGAGCCAAGCGGCCTACGCCCGCACCACTGCGCCAAGCGGTCGTCGTGTTAGTCGTGTATGTATGTAAACTTTCAGTTAAAATTACCACGTAACTGTATGGGTTTTTTGATAATGGTATATGGGCATATCAATTTTAATTATTACTTATTCATAATCATTCATATCTATTTTTTTATGTGACAAAGTCGCTAAACAAGCGTACGACCCTCCTGAGGTTAATCAGTTAACCTAGCTTATATACTAGGTGAAACAAAAAGGGTATACATTTTTTTTGCTACTTTACTTTGTAAATCTAAAGCTATGGGCTTTGTGGGACAGTTGAAGTACTAAAGGTTTTGTAGACTTATGAAATCTATCAATAGCTGTATTCCTATAACACCTTTTGATTTGATCTTCTCAGTCGAGGTCGTGTTCCGATCCGGTGGTAGATTTACCCTCGCCACCTCTCCTGGCAGCGGCCCAAGCCGAGGTCGTGTCCCTTGTGGCGCCCTTGAGCTAGCTGCCCCCCTGCCCCTCTGGCTGGAGCGCACTTGCGCTCGCCCTCTGTCCGGGTGAAGTTGTTATGGCCACTCTGGCCAACAACATATAGTCATATCAAAAAAAAAAAAAACCTTTTGATTTTCAAGTATCACAATACCACAGGCATTGCACGCACACTGCCGAGCTGTAGGGCAATGGGGCGGAGGCAGGGGAAGGAGGGGGTTTGATCATTCCGGCTCTCTCACGCAATCGTACGAAACACAGATATACTATCTACGTCTCAGCACTTGAAGTTTACATCTTATTCCGTGCAGTGCCACATGCAAATTCGTATAAAGTAATTTATATTCATGTTTGAAAACTTCAAAGACGCCATCGCAACCCTACCGATGCCCCGTCAAAGTGGGAAACATTAACGACAGACAATCGCGATAATTACACAACATTAAACATCGCTCGCATGAATAAATTACCACTCAAGGAAATATATCGCTCTTTTCATTCCGACGCTGAAAATGGCATGAAAATAATACTCGTACGCATGTGTGTTACCGCAGGGGAGAGTCGAGTTTGTTTCCATTGTGTGACGGTAATGTGAGCGATCAATTTGGACGGCAACCCGAATAGGGATAATGACAATTTTTTTTGCATACATATAGAAATTATTTACATACACTAAAATAATAATTATAAAATTTACGTTAAAATTCGTGCAACTACAGAAGTTTAATGTTTCTAATATAGCACTAGCTTGTGAAATGTGATGCCATAACTTAACTTTAAAATAATATATATTTAAATAATAAAAAAATAAAACCGACTTCAAAAAACCTGGGTGCACTAAAAAGCTAGAAATAACTAGGGACCTTATAATTTCTTTCATATGTAGTCGGTGCCGATTCAAGCAAGTAGTGGTAGGGGCCTAAGAAGTTGTCCTATATCGTTGTGTAAAGATAGTGACACCGACTCCAAATGAAATAAATTATAAGGTCCCTAGTTATTTCTAGCTTTTTAGTGCACCCAGGTTTTTTGAAGTCGGTTTTTTTTTTTATTATTATTTTTTTCACGATTTTTATTGGTATTCTACTTATCGAAATGCTGGCAACCGTAAACAGTCCATATCTCTCGAACTACTGAACCTATTTTTAAGAAATTTCCATGGTATCACCAAGGGATCCTGACAATAAAGGCCACACATAGTATACACAGAATGCATCTTATGACAATTCCACTAAGCCCAAACATGACTAGGTTATATTGTGGTATTACGGAGTTCCGGCCCCTACCTGCCAGTTTCTTCATCATCTGATGATGAAACCGGAAGGTAGGTAGTTTACTGAGACTATTTTAGTGACGGCAACTTACGAAAAGGCCATTTCCGAAATGTACCCCAGCGGGAATCGAACCCGCAACCACCATGTGCAGTGAGCCGAGTGGCCTACGCTCGAACCACTGCGCCAAGCGGTCATCAATGACCATGTATTGGCCATGGATTGAGCATGTATTGGGCAACGTATTGGCCCAATATAAAGTGCCATCGGTGGAAGAGAAATGAAGCTATACCCCTTTTATTTAGAATCAGAATTATCAAAGTAGGCTAGATTTCAGACAGAAATTCTCAGACATTTGAAATTATTAATAACCGAATTAGTTTCACATTGAAATCAAATAAAGTGTTCACGTGGTTAGTAGGTACTTTGCTCAAACAGTTAATTACATGATTCCTAATCTCCTATTTCTTTATATCATAACTCTTTAGTATTAAAAGATTGGAATTAATGAGTATACGAATCATTCATTCAGCGAAAATCGTCCGTATTCAATGGAAATAAGGCCTCGTAGTTACTCGATTAATTAAAGGAGCGTACCGCAACGACTGTAAGATCTTAGGGTCTTTGTCTTGATCCCTCGAGTTGGCGTTCGAGTTCAGATCAGCGGGACATTAGATAGCAAAACTTGACACGGTAATTAGACGGCGAGATGGTAGGTTCAGAGCTCAGACGAATAGAATAATGTAGACTAATCACGTGGAACTAGTGATTGGAGCCAGCAAAATTATACCAAATACCAAATAGGTAGCATCAATCCAAATTATTCATATCAACATTTTTTTATGAAGTAAGATGGCATAAATAGGTACAATTATTATTCTTTACGTGTTTAGACGTATACTCCCGATCGCGGATTGGGAACAGCGATCAGTAAATCTTAAAAAAAATCTGGATTGATGCTATTTGATATTACTTTTGCTGGCTTCACACACTAGTTCTGCACGCTCCGTTTTTGTTATTCTTTTCGTTTGAGGTTTAGAATTAATACTGATCTCGTCTTTGTCTCGAGTCTTGAAGCAGATTTTACTTCGGGAGTGACGGTATTAGTTTCGTCTGATTCTAGGAGTTTGGTTGTTTAGATAACTAATCCAAAGAGACTTGGAAAGGCACAATTATTTTGTTCTTACATTTTACTAGCTTTTGTCCGCGACTACGTCTCGTAATCTCGGACTTTTAAATAACAATATTTTTTGGTCTTCCTTAGAGGAGGCCCTGCACCCTAGTACATAATATGTATGTCCTGTCAAAATTTCATGCTTCTAACCCAAGAAGCTTTTATACAACACCTAACCCCAGCAGTTTAGGCTATGCGTTTAGATCAGTCAGTCGCTTTCACCTTTTATATAGCTGGCGCTATTAATACTCATTAGTTATTAGTGATTTCGAATATTATATGTTTTTGAAAACTTATCCAACTTATCCATCCTTATCCTTCGTGATTTAATCTGTATTTAATAAACGAATTTTTTTCTTAAATTTGTTTCAATAATATCTTCGTTCGTTTAAGATTCGAGTCAGTAATTAGACGGCTCGTACGGAATAAACGTTTTAGAGGCGGCATCTGGAGACCAACAATTTAGTTCCAGACTAGAACATAAATTTTATTTAATTTGTGGTTCTAGTTATAATGGTTACAGAATTTACGCGTAATGTGAATTAAACCTTATAACATAAGAATGTAAAAAATACGGCTTTTAGATCTTTTAGGACAACCTTGAAAAAAATATACACAAATAAAACTTGTATAGTTCGCTGTTTTGTTTAAACTGTCCATTATGTTCAGCTATTGTACTGAATCAGATTTCGATTATTCTAACAATGGAATATTACGTATTTTAACCACAGAACGTGCTTTGAACGAAACATCGCAGCTTTAATGCGACCAAGAAATCTCATAACGAAATGTAATAACCAGATATGGTGGACTCGAACTGAAGAGTGATGGGTATTCGCGTAGGTACCTATTTCCTTCAGTGATATACTCGTATTATACGAATGGGAATAATTAATATCTGGTAGTTAATTTGTGGCCTTATTTGGTTAAGTAATTCGCGTTAAGTAATTTCTTACAAGTCCTTTAAGGCCAAATTAGGAGAGTCAACACGACGACACGTTCGGTTGGCAACGTTCGAGCAATGCCTTCGTTTTTGTAAGCATTTATAGGCTACGGTCCCTGCTTAATCATTTGGCAGATCGTACGATTGTTTGACAACTTTATATATAGATATTATATAACTAAAAGTGATGGATTATTCTCTAGGTATATAAAATTTTGATATTTAAATTACCTTGCTCAGCGCGTAGGTCAATGTGAAACAAAAAGGGGTCGGTTACAAATAACCTACCAATAATCAATCCACGAAACAACCCATCACTAGAGAGCGACTTGTTTTGCCCCAAACGAACGGCATAAAGGAGGAGAGAATAATGAGAGACGAAAATTAATAAATGGGATTACAAAAGATCTTATTACGCCCATTTCCCACAGCTCCGCCCCGCGGGTACAATAATTAGTAAAAGAAATGGCGGGGAAGATCTTTAGGAATCGGCCTACTGGAATTTGTTCTGCTACGCGGAATTGTCATACTGAGCTTCGGCAATCTGTGGTCGCATTTTTAATGACTGGTTAATTTTAATTACTTCTCCGAATGAACTTCCAAACGATATTATTTTGAATATTTATAAGAACCGGGGTCAAAACAGTCGGATCGGATTTTTCTGGTTGTGAATAGACTTTCTCTCTAATATAGGGATGTGGACAATGTTTTAGGAATAATCATTGAGGTTGAATTTCTGGTAGAAAACTGTGTTAATTTGTTTGTTTTCTTAAGGTAACCGTGGCCAAAACAGTAACGCTCGAGGTGGTAATCATTTGGATATGTGACCGCTACTAGCACATTTGCAACTAACAAGATTATACCTACTATTAAATATTGGTAAAATACCCTGTAGAATCACCACTTGATGCAGTCCTTCGGAGTATGTGAAGAGCTGAAGATTCTAGGTAATTAAAACACTTTTTGTTAGTTGATGAATATAAAGAACAAGTTAACTTGTTCTATAACTAATCTAATGAACTAATCTATGAAAACCATATGAACACAATGCTTGTGAGAATAATGAAATCGTTTCAGCGACATCTCTTGCTTCAATGATAAACTATAGGTTCTCAGTTCAAATATTTGAAACAGAAACCATTCTAAACGTTATAAAACCTACGTTGTACATGACCTATTGATTTATCAGTTCAAGTGAAGTCTTTCTCAATGTATGATGCCTAAGAGTTATACCTACACAATTAAAATTAATATTAATTACTCCTTACCATGTGGCTTTGTGTTAAATGTAGCTTGTTTTCTGGCAAAAGGTGCTTAATATCTTCGGATATTTTGTTTTCCCTGTCAAGCATACTCAATTATGTTTTGTAATTAATTAGCTTAAAACAGTATTTAATAATTAGTTAGTAATTTTTACGGGTATATGTGAGGAAGTACTCAGCTTTGGACTCCGCACTCTAGGAAAAAAGTTTCCGAAACTCATAAGCTTAGTATGGTGTCTAAGATTTACAGATTACAGACCAAACACAATCCATCATTATTTACAATAGTACAATTACAATGCGATGCATCCGCTCCCGACAAATCTTTAAAGACTAAAACTACGCCTTTACTCCCGATAAAGGCTTTGTCTCCGCAACGACCAAATTTTTTTTTTTTAATTTTGATACAAATTATTCCATAGTCCAAGTCCAACAATAAAAATAATTCATACTATCATTTTATGAACAAACCTCTTACAAAATGTGAGGAAATTTGTTGGCTGATAGCAATGAAAGAATACATTATTCGTATACAGAGCGAACAATGAGCGATGTTTATCCTCATTTGAATGTTATGCCTAAACAAGCATTTTTCAAACAATTCCTTCATCCCATCATCATTAGCACCCCAGGTCAACGACCTTTCCATACAACCCTTCATTATCTGCGAAGCATTGAAACAAGCCAAGAGATGATATTAGTGTTTTATAAGGTCAATGAAACACAGCTATCTACTTAAATAACTTATTTAGACGCCCAGAACGGTTGACCTCTATATTTCAATAAAGCCCCGTGAGTTTCTGCTAATTACATGGGTCAATTTACTCTGGATTTTTGGTCCCACTGTTCGCGCAAAGATAGGGCGACTCCATTAAATTCTTATCTCATTATTATGATTAGCTGTCGCCAAATATTAGTCCTTCGGGGAGGCCTCGTTAAGCAACAAAATTACTTTTTAATTTTTCCAACTTTATCACTCGGTTGAGTAGATTAATATTTTTTGCTTATTAGTTTAAAAATTATAAAAATTCTTTAATTGGATCTAATCTACTATAATTTCCACTCCAAAATATTTTATTATAAATATTCCACGGGCAAATAAATCAACGCCTACGAAAATTTGCTACGCTGAATACTCGTAGCGCGCCAAGGAGATGCTACGAGAACGCTACGAACAGGCTACGCGCCGATTGATGTCATAAGCTTGTATTTAAGTACTCTTATGACCATCTATTAAGAAATGTGTATACTTTGAAGCAAAATTTATGCAAAATGTGACGTAAAATTTGTAATATCGAACGTTTACTGCACGTTCGATGTTTCACGGATCAATAGGTGCAGTCGGCACGGCATCTGGGTAAGCTTAGGGTATCAACATGTCCCATGCAAAATGCGGGAGTGTTGACGCGGTCGAGAGCACTGAGTAGGGCGGAGACACCGCTTTGTATATTCTACATTCAACGTACAATATACAAAGCGGTGAGATTAATTTACATAGAGCCCAGTATACAATGGTGGGTATAATATTCTATATTCCTCTCTTCTCCTAGGCCCCTCGGCTCGCTGAACTGAATGGTTGTGGGTTCTAGTAACGTCGGGGAAACTTTCGGAAATAGTTTTTCGGAATCGGGCTTGGTCTGGGTGCCACTGGGGTTGCCCCCAAACTATTATACAGTACATACCCATATTACTAGCGCTGCTTGGTTTGGTGATATTAAAGGATATTATTAAATAGTTAAAAGAGAAAAACATTACGACATGAATTGATAGATAGATAGATAGATAACTCTTTATTAATTCACCACTAGAAAACAAAACATAACAAATTATTACATCATTTACACAGAAAGTGGAAAATGGGCGGCCTTATCACTAAAAGTGATCTCTACCAGGCAACCTTAGGATGGAGAGGATCCAAAGAAAAATAATACGGGGGTGTACTTACATAAATTAACTTATAAACATATACATTACATTAATAAACAAGAAAATAATATGACATATACTTATACCTACTATATATGTTGTTACTATTTATTTTTAGCAAATATTTATGTAATTAAGAAATGTGTAGCAATAGTAAGTTAGGGCGTCAATAGCCTTGTGGTTACAGGGGCCGCTCTCGTAGCTGAGAGGTTCCGAGTACGATCCCCACCCTGGCCATTAAACTATTGATGTGGGCCCACTCCTAACACACGCATTAGCTTAGCTGGAGGGGCTAATGGAAATACTATTAATGTGATAGCTTGTAATCTATATTTTTTAAAAAAGTGCTAAAAGATACTATAAATAAATAATATCGCCAGACTGGCACACCAACTGCATGATCACAAACTAAGCAAAGCTTGTACTATAGGTACCGTACAATGGACTGGGGGCGATCCCAGTGACACCCAGGTACACTATAGGTACAATCAACAAACTCGACGCTTGACCACCTTAAAGTTGCATTTTGTGTGCAGTGATCAGCAGCCACCTGCGCCTAAAATGGTCATAAAAACAATTAAAACAAATGGCTAACCAAAAAAAGGGCTTTTGTCACATCGGACGGTTTTCGTCTCATTGGACGACAACTTAATGGGCGAGGCAACCTATGATTGCTGCTTGCAAGCGAAAAGTGTTCAAAACTGATCAAGCGTCTACTTTGTTGATGGTACTTACTACAAAAATATTTTGTTGTCGTCATATTTTTCAGTGTAGGTACTATGTGCCCAAAAGTAGCGCGCCAATGTACACACATAATCTTTCTAAAATCCGCTGAAGAATATCTGAAAGGAGCTAACCTACTAAGGGATCCTTGGTGACGTATTAAGTTTAATGAGGCCAATAGGTGGCGTACTAAACAGTACGTAAAAGGCTGTTAGCTTATCGTTCACGAGCACTGTGCTAACCTTTTTCCTACTCTTTACGACACGCTCGTCAAGATAAGCATGATTCTGGAAGTTTTTCCCTGAGTTCTATGTTATCTAACTACTTCCAGACACATAAAATTGTGTTTTGTCTAGGAAGGCTTAAGATTTAATTTGAGGTAATCTATTGTGGGTTATTTTAGTGCTTCTATCGCAACCCTACAAGGAATACATTGAATTACAAGTAACCCTGTGTTTTACTATGTTGTCTTGCCCTACCTATAGAACCCGATTGCAGCGACACCTATTTTATCCAGTTTTGCATCTAAGGGCCCATTCAGACTCGTACAAAAATTTCATCAAAATCGGTCTAGCCGCTTTGGAGGAATTCAGTGACAAACGCAATACAGAAGAGTTATATATATATAGTTACATAGAGATATGTAAAATAAATAAATTAATTTTTGTCTTAACCCTCCAATTACTGCGGGAATCTATCATTCAGCTCAAAGCTACAAATTCTGAAAGAACTCAAGAGAATCTCAATAGCTAATAAAAACAACGAACTCCATTAAGCTTGTTTGATCGACGAAATCACGCAAAAAAATTATCAATAGCTTTTATTTCGACGAAAGAAGTTGCCCTACTTATATTTTATTAGTACGAATAGATATAATAAGGCTATTATGCAAAAAACACGGCGATAAAACACTCGAGGCTCTTTGTTTAGAGAATTCTTCTTAATAAATTATGTAAGAGCATCCGGGTGTCGAAAGGGGCTTTTTGTGTAACGTTATATTTCTCTGGGAGGCATAAAAAGGCGCGGTTAACTATTCACCGAGGTGCACAGTATAAAGGGTTTAGTGGCGACCTAAGTGTAGGGGACTTTGGCCATAGAAAAGTACATAAAAACTAGAAACGACGGTACTGAAAATTACCGACTATGGCTGACATAAGTTAGTATAAAGCGTTGCCGAGCGCTTCGCATACACAATGAGTGTGGGTGGCGCAATCATCTTGTCTTTCAGCAATCATCTTAATCACATTATAATGTCGTTATATCTACAAAATTTTATTACAAAATATTGTACGTAAAGTGCTATTCATAATTGAATGTAAGAAGATATTTTTTTATTCGGCAACGAAGATCATAATGTCCATGAGAGTCATTTCTACTCGGTTTTCATTATTCATACGCTATGACAGATGATCTGGGACCGTCCGCGCGCTATTTGTTGCTCCGCAAAAATGTAGAAATGAGTAGAAAAACTGGAAAAATGACGTGTGAATGTTTTTGCTATGGCTCCAGACGATGTTGGACGGTAACGACGGCACTAGAATGTTTTGAAACTATACGTACCTTACATAGTTAGTACTGTACAATATGTGGGTTAGGTAGTAACTTTAGAGCGATGTCGTAATTTATTCCTGGATGTTGACATAGAAAAACACATTGGCATGCGATAAAAATACTAATGAGTGTAGGTACTTAAAGCAGGTATTCAATAAGGAAACAGCTTTAAAATTTCAAGTACACATGTAGTATTTGTAGATCCACTATGAGAATATCAGAATTCACACGAATCACACGTAAATCAGATGGAATGAAATATTTCCTTTGACTCGTAGTGAGAGCATCGATCTTCATGGATTAAATAGATCAAGCCTTCATTAGCCTACGCTACGCCATATCAAGTGCAAATTCGGAAGGACTTAAATATAATGTTACGTATGTGGGTGTTGACATTTAGTATGAATACAAACTCTGAGGAGTAATAGATTAGAGGGAGTTGAAACGCTTCCTACTCATTAATAACATATTCTCTTCAACATAGCACCACATGAATATTTCGATTGATAATTGCTAATAGCATAGTGAAATAGATTTCAAAAGATTAATTTATGTGGATGTTTAATTAAACATTGTTGTAATTAAACATTAAATATTGTCGAATAATTATTCGACAGCACACAATAGATAAAGCATTAATAAATCACTCCCTGATGCTACTCAGTGCAAACATACCTCTGCGTATTACGAACCAACTTCACATAGTACATATTATTAGTACTACATGCAGAAGAGTCTAACAAAAAATAAAAGCTAATCTCGTCAAGCGGCAATAAGACGCAATCTCTACTGATTCGAGTGCCCACAAGGGGGCGTGCAGCGCCGCAATGCCGTACAGATGTTTTGACCAATGAGGCCCACTTCCCAACACTTTTTTTTTACTTCAGGAAAACCCATCATGGGCCCCAGTCTGCCACGGGGAGGCAGACTGGGCATATGAGATTCCTACTCGCCCTTTTGACTATCGGGACTATCAGTAATCTATATACATCTATACAAATAAATAAAATTGGAGTGTCTGTTTGTAATATCAAAATAACACCTTTTCACTAAGTGCATATCAAAGTACATACGACACCTATAGCAAAAACGCGATTTAATAATTTTTTGTCTGTCTGTCTGTGTGTTTGTTCCGGGTAATCTCCGAAACGGGTGGACCGATTTTGACGGGACTTTCACTGGCAGATAGCTGATGTTAAAGGGAGTAACTTAGGCTACTTTAATTTTGGAAATACAATTAGGGTTCCGCGTAAATAAATAAAAACCCATGAAATCAAAGAGTATCTCCGAAACGGGTGGACCGATTTTGACGGGACTTTATAAGCAGTAACTTAGGCTACTTTTATTTTAGAAAAACAAAATTTTTAAAAATGTATCCTCTCGCGCGGGCCCAGAACGCGGGAGCGGGCTTTTTTGTTATTTGTTAAGTTAAATTCCACGCGGACGAAATCGCGGGCTCAGCTAGTTTTAAAATATGAAATAAATTGTACATGTTTTTCGTTCTACAACATAACGTGGCGTATGTTAACAATGTTTTCCGTTTTATTTCGTACATCTACACACGTCGATAGCGGCGTATATTTACGAATTTATGGCGAATATTTGTATGTGGGCCGTTGTAATAAATCGCGGGACGTGTCTGTAAAACACCGAGTAATTTATCAGTGTCTTTCCGTAAATACTTTACAATTTTTTTATCACAGGAACGCGGGCGTCTCGGGGTCCGCAAGGAGTTGTCGTGTTTTGCAAATTTTTATGGATGCTTTTTGTTTCGTGACTGCAAATACTGGAAGTAATAAATTACTTTTAGACTCAGTTAAGTAGTACCTACTGTCTCAGATGATTTGAATCTAAAATTAATAAATCCACGTTGGTTTGACTGTAATTGAATTTATTTTAATAAACGGGCTGGCTCTACCACTTTCAGAACATCGACTTAGCATAACTGTAATAGCTACGTTTCGTACGATGAGTGAGAGAACCTGACACTCAACCCTATTCTCGACCTCTCCCTCTGTCCCACTCCCCTTCAGGTCGGCAACGTGCGAGCAATGGCGTTGGTACCGCAAGAATCTATAGGCTACGGTAACTGCTTAACATCAGGCGGGCGTACGCTTGTTTGCCGATTATATTTTAAACTAGCTGAGCCCGCGACTTCGTCCGCGTTGAATTTAACTTAACAAAAAAGCCCGCTCCCGCGATCTCAGCCCGCGCGACGGGACCCATTTAATAAAATTTTGTTTTTCTAAAATAAAAGTAGCATAAGTTATTCCTTAAAACATCAGCTATTTGCCAGTGAAAGTCCCGTTGAAATCGGTCCAGCCGTTTCGGAGATTACCCAGAACAAACACACAGACAGACAGACAAAATTTTTTTTAATCGCGTTTTTGCTATAGTTGTCGTATGTACTTTCATGTACATTTAGTGAAAAGGTGTTATTTAGATATTACAAACAGACACTCCAATTTTATTTATTTGTATAGATTTTAAACATCTAAATTCTGTGTTTTTGTTGAAAATATAAAATGCAATCCTTGTACGCCGTGATTTTATGAATACCGACATAACAGGATTCGTCGTGACACCAGTGTTGGGTGTCCATTCGTGAATTCAACGCGAAACTAAACAAATCCAGTCGCAGAACATTTTGATTTCTATCAGCTTTGTTGTCGTCACGTCAAAGCGTAGAAATCATAGCGTTGGAAGTAAAATATACAGGATTTTTGTGTTTTGAATACCTTTTGTTATTTAATAAAGTCGACAAACAACCGTAAGAAAAAACAAACAAAGAAAAAGTTATATAATTGTCTTTTGTATCGGCTACTATTTTTTTTATAAATTTAGGCGAAGGACTCCGATCCTGCTTAAGAACTAGTTATTTACTTTTAATAATAAGTTTCGCTAAATAATGTGTCACCATCTTTATAATTATATAAAATTCCGGTGTGCGTGCGTTTGTAATTATTTTCCTCCTAAACGGCTTGACCGATTTTGATGATTTATTTGTAGTTATGGGGTCACCTGGACCGTTCTTAATTACAGTTTAACCCGGTAACTGGCACTGTTGTGTACATCCAGAAAAAAATCTACGCAAGTGAAGTAGCGGGCTAAAGCTAGTACACAGTAGAGATAAGAGAGAGTGCTAATTCAATTAGACCGGCGGCGTGTTTAATTTCATTACCTCCGTACGGTCACGGCATCAATCAAGCCGCTGCGACGGTGATGAATAACTACGTATTGGAACCTATCTGTGATGGATCTCAGCTGAGGTTTCAGGGTCAGAGGAACTGCCACAATTAATCGTTAGGACCGTTTGTTACGATTAGTCTTTCTTGTTAGGTCGTGCTTTGTACCTATTCTATTCTGGCTCGGTGTGGTGGCAATGCTTGTTATACAGATCTTGACAGTTAAATTTTCAAAATGCTAACCCTCAAAACACATGTAAATAAATAATATACAAAATACTGGTACATGGACGGTTAATTTCATTTGTTTGTTTGTTCGTCTGAATGACTACAAAAAATGGAAGTGGAAAAGTGATATTGTAATTTATCTTTTAACTAGCTGTGCCCCGCGACTTCATCCGCGTAGTATTGGATTATTGGGTTAAAAAGTATCCTATATGTTAATCCCGGTTATAATCTATCTGTGTTCCAAATTTCATCCAAATCCGTTCAGTAGTTTTTGCGTGAAGGAGTAATAAACATACATACATACATACATACATACATGCAAACATACATCCACACTCACAAACTTTCGCATTTATAATATTAGTAGGATTATAATGTGTATTGTTGGTAGAATATTAACTATTGTATGTTCATAATTTAATGTCCGTAGGTGTGAGCTATAGTAATTTGTTAGCAAAGTGTCCGCCACTTTACAGATAGAGTTTATATTGAGCCTAACCAAAGGTCATCATGTGCTGCACGCATAATAACAGTGGCCAAATGTGAGAGGCGAGCCAAAACGCTAAAAGAAGAAAAAAGTTGGTGAATATAGTTAGTTGCCACCTAAAAAAAAATTAAGTCTGTTACCTACATCCAACCTACATCATTTTGATCTGAAAGTTATCTCTGACAACAAGATGAATAGATTAACTTGAAATCTAATAAAAAGATTAGTAAGCGTAGTGAAAGTGGTTGTGTTTTCATTGCAGCGAGCGGAGCTAGGAACGCATCATATTGAAATACTGGCGCGCTGCTCTGTACTCTGCTGTAGTGACATTTAGAATTAACACGCGTTTATAGAGTTCGTTATTGAGTTTGTTCTATTCAGCCTTTCAGCAGTTATTATTTGTTTCAAATTTTTATTTTGTTGACGACCGCTTGACGCAGTGGTTCGAGCATAGGCCGCTCGGCTCCCTGTACATGGTGGTTGCGGGTTCGATTTCCGCCGGGGCTAATTTCGGAAATGGCCTGGTCGTAATTTGCCCAGGTCTGGGTGTCACTGGGATCGCCCCCAGTCCATTGTACGGTATCCATAGTACAAGGGTTGCCTAGTTTGGGACCATACAGTTGGTATGTTCGTCTGGCGATATTTATTTAATTATTACTAGTTGCTGCCCGCGACTTCGTCCACGTAGACTTAAGTAAAGTATTCTATGTGTTAATCCAGGTTATAAACTATCTGTGTTCTAAATTTCATCCAAATCCGTTCAGAAGTTTTTGCGTAACACACATACATCCACACTCACAAACTTTCGCATTTATAATATTAGTAGGATTTATTTACTGATGTGATTTATATAAAATTCCGGTGTGTGTGTGATCGTAGTTCTTCTTCTCCTAAACGCATTGAATTTTTTTGTACTTATAGGTTCACCTTGATGGCTCTTGGTTATAGTTGGACTTGGCGCTGTTGTTGACATCGAGAAAATAAAATCTACGCTAGCAAAGGTGCGGGCAATAGATAGTTTTATATATTTTTTCAAAGGTCTAAACGCTGCGCTCTAACATAACCACCGCCTTAGGTAAGTGTGAGGTGATTTGCATTTCATCAACATAAAACGCTCGGGCAAGATTTTATAATTTATCGAAGGTAGGCGATCCTTTTGAGAGCCGTTTGAATAATAAATAAGCGGATGAGGGATGGAGTGGAATTAATATTTTATATTTTGTTTAAGTGTTATACGGTTGAAATTTGTTATTACCGTGCCCGACATAAATTTCATGGATTGGGCGCCGGCAACTGGCCGTAACCCTTTCAAGATTGTAATGATAAATGTATTATTGGGTAACAAATGCACTCACTCATAATTTAAGGTTATTGTAGGAATGAAATATTATTTTGTTATGTTTAGTATTTTCAGTAGACTAATTGTGAAAAGATAATTTTTGAGTTGACTACTCTAGTAACTACAAAAATGCTCTTTTAACGTCCCATTCCTAGGCACTCGGCACGAGCCTCCCCTCAATTGGAGGAAGAGTCAGGTCATAATCGACCACGCTGGCCCAGTGCGGATTGGCGAATGTAACATGTCTCTCGAAAATTGGTTAGATTTTTTAGAAGACACGCAGGTTTCACACGTTGTTTTCCTTCACCGTAAGCAAGTGATAATTATATTTAAATTATGATTCGCATTTAGATTTCGAAAAACCAAAAGATGCAAGTCGGGGTTTGAACCCTTGTGCACGCAAGACGCGTGCATAACCAATCGTCTATCATTGCTAAATTAACTGTCGTACTTAATATGGGAAATTTTCAATACATTTTTGGAGTAAGCTTCTCTATCTTAAGAAAACAATCTAAAAATGATGAACAACTCAAATTAATAATCTAGTCTCTTACACCATTGTTAGTTTCTAACAAAACTAGGTATGCTGAAACCAATTTCAAATAATCAACTATTTGACGCCCCCACTCGATTTTAGATGTTTAATTAAACTAAAAGAGAGTTGTGACCGCAGAATGTAGGACACCAGGGATTAGTGACAGAGATTGATAGGTGGTTTTGAGAACATGGGTACCTATTGGAGCAAAATGGTTTAAACTAATGTGCTATATATGTAGAGGCACTCTACATAGAGATTGCACAACATAGTATTCTACTTTTGGACAAATAGTAGTTACACAACACTAGTTTCACTCATGTTTATTTACCCCTTGGGTTCACCAGTACGATACGAGTATAATGTTTTACTTACTTTACATATAAGCGCCACGTATCACGTGTATATCATACGAAATATATTATATGTGGCTCTGCATATCTATAACGTGTGAAAACAGTTTAATTAAGTTGTCTCGTTGTTCCAGTTTAATTTCCGTCATGTGTAGCCGGGGGACAATTATTTCGGTGGTGACGCGGGCATGGCGTCCCGCTTTGTACTCGTAATAATATAAAGCATACAGTTGTGTACGACATATCTTCATATACTTTACTAATGTATAGGTATAGTATATAGGTATTGATACGGTGAAGGAAACATTGTGGGGAAACCTGCATGTCTTAGAAAATCTAACCAATTTTCGAAAGACATGTGAAATCGCCAACACGCACTGGGCCAGCGTGGGGGATTACGGCCTGAATCCCCCTCGTAGTGAGGGGAGGCCCGTGCCCAGGAGTGGGACGTCAAAAGGGCTAAATTATTTATGTTATTTTTTTATTACAGGTATTGATATGTAGATACACTCGGTGACACTAAGGAAGAAAACATACGACAACAAAGATATTTACTTGAAAGTTTTAAAAAGCTTGAAACAAAAGTTATATAGTGTTTAATATGTGACAACTTTTTTAATTAACGGGATAAAAAGTATTCCATAAATGTTGTTAAATTATTATAAAATTTTCATCCTACTAATATTATAAATGCGAAAGTTTGTGAGTGTGGATGTATGTATGTATGTATGTATGTATGTATGTTTGTTACTCCTTCACGCAAAAACTACTGAACGGATTTGGATGAAATTCGGAACACAGATAGATTATAACCGGGATTAACATATAGGATACTTTTTAACCCAATAATCCAATACTACGCGGATGAAGTCGCGGGGCACAGCTAGTAACATATAATTCTTTACTTAATAATAGTCAGAACCCCTAAGTATCTATTATTTCGTAGTATTGAAACACAATGCGGATTATATATGATCTACATTTGCATTTAAATTTCAGCATGCATAAAAACACAAAATCCAAACCGTGTAAAAAATAAGCGTACGTGTGCGTATAATTCATTAGCTGTGCCCCGCGACTTCATCCGCGTAGTATTGGATTATCGGGTTAAAAAGTATCCTATATGTTAATCCCGGTTATAATCTATCTGTGTTCCGAATTTCATCCAAATCCGTTCAGTAGTTTTTGCGTGAAGGAGTAACAAACATACATACATACATACATACATCCACACTTACAAACTTTCGCATTTATAATATTAGTAGGATTTGGAATTTCCTCTGTTACGATGACCTGACGTTAAATCAGCCCCTGATGAAATGAATAGCGACTTCGCTATTGCTGAGCTGTCGAACAAGTTTGAGTATGCATTGATATATTGCTGTGGCGATACCGCGATGTGGAAGTTTCCCAATAAAAGCAGAACCTTCCGACTATTGTGCTTGGCTAGCAGTGCTGCATTGGGAATGGAACATATTTTCGGGTTTTTTTTTCCAGCGGGTGTACCATATTTTCTGTGGGGTTAGCGAGAATTCCTTTCTTTTGGTCATGTCCGAAAGGCAACACACGGGGGCTATTTATATTTAACACATAAAATATCTCTTTCTCGCAGTTCCGTGATGTATTTTCTGGACGTTGAAAACATCTCTACCTTCCGGGACCAACTTTTTTGCTAAGAACCCGTACAATCGCCTAATAAAACATGGGTGCACTAACAAGAATAAAATAGCACGACGGGTTACTGCCACTTGCAATTTTTTTAATACTTACCTATATTTTTAACCAGTAAAATACATGTTTTGTATTAAAATCAATAATCCAAATAGCAGCATCTACTAGTATCAAAACGAAAAATACTATTATGTATTCACTAAAAAATAATTTTAATCAGAAACCGGACCACTGAAGTGGCCATAAAAACTTTGAGCACCATCGGAAGAGGTCAAGCGGGCTTGTTATTTCCTGGCTTGTGGAATTGGTTATCCCTTTCGTCAAGCGGAGTTTCATTTAAGCACTTGTAAAATCTGGAATCGTAAAGAATAATTACTAAAAAACAACCGCCAAGTTTAAAATTATAGATTTGACATTATCCTACTTCCTACTAATATTATAAATGCGAAAGTTTGTGAGTGTGGTTGTATGTATGTATGTATGTATGTATGTTTGTTACTCCTTCACGCAAAAACTACTGAACGGATTTGGATGAAATTTGGAACACAGATAGATTATAACCGGGATTAACATATAGGATACTTTTTAACCCAATAATCCAATACTACGCGGATGAAGTCGCGGGGCACAGCTAGTATATTATAAATCCGAAAATTTTGAGTATATCAGTAATATCATTTATTTAGTAGTTTTTAAAACAAACGTATGTTTATTACTATTTCACGCAAATACTACTGAACGCATTTGGATTAAATTTGAAACACATATAGTTTATAACCTGGATTAACATATAGAATACTTTACTTAAGTCTACGCGGACGAAGTCGCGGGCAGAAACTAGTATACAATATTATTGTACAATGTATATTCCGTCTTACAATAATTATTATTTATGTTTAAATGCAAATAGAAGCAGTAGATTAAAGACAATAATTATTATCGTATAACGATTTAGCACAAACTGGATATAAAATCTCACGAATTTACTGAAATTAATTCACAGAACGTCGGTTAGGTGCAAAGATCTCGTTACCTGGGTGAGATTAAATTTTATAACAAAGGAGACCTCCTAAACAAAAATATTTTATGTTCAACGACGCACATCGCTAAGGATTTCCAACGATTTAATAACGAAGTAAGCCCAGTGGAAAAGAGTGTTTAGGCGGATTAGAAAACTTTAATTTATTGAAGAGCGTCTGAACTGACGAAATGGAATACTAATTAATTAAATTTTGTTATTGTGACGAGTTTCGGAACAGAGTACTATCTTTGAGCTAAAGTCGTTTTACGCTTAGAATACATTTATAATGTCCGGATTTGTACCTTTTGACCTTTTCTATTGTTCGGGCATGCTGACGCCTGATCTTGAACAACCTTGGTCGCTTTGACATGTCACAAGTTAGTACGATTTACATCTAGCGGAGTGCTTTGGAACGTGTTGGAGCGCATTTTAAAATGCGATTAAGGTATTTGAAACGTGCCTTTACAATAGGTAACTAAAGTTCATATTTCAATGGAACTTACGCATCTTGAAATAAGTGTAAATCCGCACGGCTGCACGCGTATTTGATTCGCGTGTCATTCTGCTGGATGTGTATCATGAGTAACTTAGTAGATACATATTACACTCAAGTAAGCAAACCAATTTTACATGATAATGCTTGCTCCAATTTGAAATGCTGCCATTTATAGAAAACTATTGATTTGAAAAAAAAAACCAAGAAATGCTTCGAGTAGAGTCAAGAAGGCCCGTATTATTAAACCGATTTCAAGTTTGAGAGCAGTCTTGAGTATGCATATATTATACATTTCCAAGATCGCTCTCAGACTTGAGATCGATCTATTTATATGGCCCTAAGTGCAAACATACTTGATTGTGTGTAGCCACAATAAAGATCTGAATTGTGGTGAGTGAGATCAAGATTGATGTCATAGACAGCACAGCTCAAGCATATCCCTTCATTACATTATATGATCAGATCGAAGATACACTTAGATATCGTCACGTATCCACAACTCAGACTGCTAACTAGGCAGTAAAATATAATATTCGGGACAAATTCCTGGCAGAAGAAAAAGTAATTCAATAAGACAGACAGAGCAATGCAATCATGCTATATTACTAGGAGGTAGACATTTCATTGGAGTTCCCAGGACGGAGACCAAACACACATTAGGCCTACTTGTAGGTACCTACTAAAATGTCGCAATACGTTATATACTAATAAGTTATTCCTTCATTACTAATTGTGACAGTAAGGTACTGTATGTCTGACAATCGATTTTTAAAATTAAAATAAAATAATTTCATAGTCAAAGCGTTTGTTTTGTTTAGGCCAACGGGCCAGTTACAACTTCTTATATCTACAACCGGATGGGAACGCGACCTCGACTGAGAAGATCCGGCCAGAAACTCAGCGGGCTTTAATTTAATTCACACTACTATTTTTCAGGACTAGGCCCACAACTCACTCCCACCATTGTTAGGTCGACAGTGGTGTCTACCGAAGACGCCAAGATTACACATTATGTTCAGGCTTTCTGTGCATATTGTGAAAGACATCATGACACCATATACTATTTACTAGGAATTGCCAGTTTGTGTGAGCTCACCACGTGTCACGCACGCCTGTCACAAACATTATGCGGTGTTCCTAATTTTAGCTAAATTCTAATGTTTGGAAAGACATTAGCCAACACTTCAAGCGTATAAGCTTCATTACCGATTTTGAATTTCAATACAATGTCCGCGAGAATATTGTAATAATTTAGATTTTTTGACTACAACGCACAAGGAAATCTTGGATGTATTTCCAACTAGCATTACCCGTGGATCTGTCTGCGTAGAACTAAAGGATAAAAGTAACCTGCCCGTAATAACAAGGCATAACCTACCTCCGCACTAATAAGCGTTCAAATCTGTCCAGCCGTTCTTGCGTGGCGTTCAGTCAAACTAACAAACAAACACTTTTGCATTCATAATATTGATAGTAAAAATAGTGTGGATTTAAGGGAATGGCTCTTGACCAGTTATAAGAAATAAGCGTTAAAATGGTTCCGTAATAAAAAAATCTGTCCCTGCTTACACACGCGGAAAAATGTCTTCCGCACAGCAACAGCAGGGTGGCACAAAGCCACGTAAATCAGACAGTGACAGCCGCTTGTTTTGAATAGGGCCGCAATTTGTCACGGCAAATTATTCAGAGCCAGCTGAAAAGGGTGTCTTTTTTATTTCCACGGCTCTATATAATTCCGTAATTGGGAGCCGAATGGAGTTGACCTTATTAACCGTTAAATTCGCATCAAACGATGTGCGTCGGGATGGATTATGGGATATGACGGGTTGGCTGCGAGGGTTTTTACTGCCATAAATTGAGATAATGATTATTTATTATATTTATTGCATTGTAAGTATAATTACATTGACATTTTGTGTATCCCAAAATAATGTAGACTATACAGTTTATATATTTAATTTACATTGTATTTTATATTAAGATTGAGTGTTCGTATTTGCCGGTGCTGGTATTAACTGTGATAAAAGCGATTGTCGGTCATGGGTTTATAAAAATACGTTTGGAAATACAACAACAGGCTCACCCTTCATTATAAGCGCCTTATAAGTAACATTGTTGTAGAGTTACCACCCCCCTACTATTTTACAGTACCTTTTTTTAAATGGGACTAGTCCCGCCACACACTCCCACCACTGTAACTCCTGTAAGCCAGGATCGACAATGGTGACCAATAATGACGTCGAGGTTTGACCCTCGACGAGTCCCGGGGAAAGTTAAATTGTCTTGGAACCCGCACGAATTTAATCGAAAGAAATAATAGGAGGAGTTGGAAGAAAATATTTCCACTTCCCTCCGGTGCAAAGCGGGAGACAAAATATATGTAGCTGGTATGGGCTAATTGCCATAGAAACAAGACTGTTACAGCTGATTGAAGACCAGTTGTAAGGCACCACGGATCGTAATATGACTAATTGGACCTAAACTCGTGAGCTGATTATACTTGATTCCAATAATATGTACGGCAAAAGCGCTTGAACGCACGGAAATTGTCCCTGGTTTCCACAAGGTCTGTGTAATAAACTACTCCAGATGTCACTTGCAGGCTATTTAGCATAGTAGTCCGTTCGTTGTGCCAGAGACTGCACTCCCACAGGATGTGATGTGTAGATTGTTCATGATTGTTTTGCGGCGTCGAGCATTGACAGAAAGGTGAAGGAACCAACGTGAAGTAGAATAATTTGCTCCTAAAGTTGCCATGCCTAGTCAGATATTGAACCACACAGTGGTCCACCTCCAACCACGCTCTCTCCAGACGATCACGAACGCATGGAAAGAATTGGTGGAGGTGGCGGCCCTTAGTTGTTGTATCCCATCTGGATTGCCATTCGGTCAGAAGATTTTACAGTACCTACTTATAGTATACTACCTATTGTCCTTAGCTTCGCTAGCGTAGATTTTATATTATGCATGTCCAGTTATATCTTAAAACCAGGAAACCAGGTGACCCCAAAGAAAATTCATCAAAATAGGTCAAGCCCTTTCGGAGAAGAATTATGAACATACCTACGTAGGTACACCAGCATTTTATATATTACTAGTTTTTGCCCGCGACTTCGTCCGCGTAGACTTAAGTAAAGTATTCTATGTGTTAATCCAGGTTATAAACTATCTGTGTTCCAAATCCGTTCGGTAGTTTTTGCGTGAAAGAGTAACAAACATACATCCACACTCACAAACCTTCGCATTTATAATATTAGTAGTACTAGCTGTGCCCCGCGACTCCGTCCGCATGGAATGTGGACCACCCTTAACATTTAGGGGTATGAAAAATAGATAGTAGCCGATTCTCAGACCTACCCGATATGCACACAAAATAGATAGTAGCCGATTCTCAGACCTACCCGATATGCACACAAAATTTCATGAAAATCCGTTGAGCCGTTTTGGAGGAGTATGGTAACTAACATTGTGACACGAGAATTTTATATAGAAGAAGAAGATTTTTATACCACTTATTATTGTTTCTGTTTCAGATCAAACACCATATTCGCTCTGAAAACAGGTGTCAACCTCAACACTAGATTTTAGATATGTGCGTACAACAGTGCACCGTCGCCTACTCCACGAAATACAAAGGCTGTAATTGCTTTCAAAACAGCGTTGATAGTTTCTGCGGATGGAAAAGTTGATGCAAACTGTTCACTACATTTGGCAACAACAAACTCTTGCAGCAACGTTGCAACATGTTTCAAACACTCTTATATGTTTTTTGAGTAGAATTTTCCACGTTTTCAGAAGTACAATTTTTATTTTTTAACACGTAATTTATTTAATCCTACTAATATTATAAATGCGAAAGTTTGTGAGTGTGGATGTATGTATGTTTGTTACTCCTTCGCGCAAAAACTACTGAACAGATTTGGATGAAATTTGGAACACAGATAGATTATAACCGGGATTAACATATAGGATACTTTTTAACCCGATAATCCCGAAATTTTTGCTAAGTTAAAATACTACGCGGATGAAGTCGCGGGGCACAGCTAGTAAATAACAATGATAGCAACAGCATGCCCTCTCAATGGCAATACGATAGCGTTAGAAGACTGCGCTTCGGGGCCGTAGATTTCAGCCCCACAATAATATTCCAAGTAATATATCACACACTCTACTATGACATTCATACGAACTTTTTGTCGGACTATCCATAAATTATGAGTAGAGACCGTCCGCGGATGGACTCTAACTTTCAACCCTTCGCGAACTCCTCTATGAGACTGTTCCTAAACATTGTGAACTTATAATAGAGTTTCTCTTTCTGTAATGTCAACGGATCTTTTGAGGAACTAGGTAATAAACTCATATAGCTAAGTAGTATACTTTGAATCTGTCTGAAAATACTTACATTAAATAACGAGACACTTTTATTTGGAATATACGCATGTAAAATGACGAGGTTTTAAACATCATTATAAGCATAGGTATATAAGTAACATAAAGACGGGTATAATCTCTTTAAGGTACATAGCCCAAAGCTTTTAAGAATATGTCGTAAATATTCTATCGCCATCTGAGCACCTCATATAACAAAGTGAAACTAAATATTTCGAGGTCACTAGCTACGGAGAAACCTAGTGCGAGTGTCTCGAGTCGTCTGAGAATTATAAATCACAAGTAAAACTACTTTTTGATATACATTTAAGTTGACATCAAAGAAGTTGTTTTGTTTATTCGGGTAAAACAATAAGCTGATGTGTTATATATAACATTCTTGGGGTAAAGTAACAATGACACAGTACCACAGAGCATACTACATATGGCTTTTTACATTTAGTTTTAATGTTTAGCTTTAATTGTGACACAAACTTGTAATCAATTACAATTTATTTGGTTGAAATAGATCATACAAATCTATATATATATATATTAATGAATTGCTTTTCGTTAGTCTCGCTAAAACTCGAGAACGGCTGGACTGCTTTGGCTAATTTTGGTCTTGAATTATTTGTGGAAGTCCAGAGAAGGTTTAAAAGGTGAATAAATATGAAAGTCCACGCGGACGAAGTCGCGGGCACCGCTAGTATGTAATAAAATCGACTCTACAAATGTGTTAAGAACCTGTAAAAACATTATGTAAGGTTATTATTATTAATCAATTTTGCGCAAATTATAAGCAATACGTCTATTATAGTAAGAAAATTGGTTCCATATCAATATTACGTTCAATACTAATGAGGCCGATAAAAGACATCAAATCATACAAAAACATGTCTCAGGAAGATACATTATTCTTAAATAAACATTTAAGTTGCGAGTTATGTCGCCATAAGCCGGCGTATCCCGTGTTAACACTTCCCCGCTCCGGACCAAATCCTCGGCAAAAAGTTGCGAGCGCCGCCCGCGACGGAGACAAATCGTTTTATATAGCGTCTGTGATACCTATATATATGTACTCGTACCTATATAATATGTTCACAACTTTTATATAATTCTCCAAATTTGTGAAAAGGAATACATAGTTAATAAATAAATAAGCATGTAAATGATCCAAAAAACTTAACAACCTTTGTACAGTCAATATAAAAAGTAGCTTGGTTTTTGAAATGTCCAAAATAATCTTATTGTTAGACACGTTCTACTAGTACGACACCAGAAGGTCTCTTAACTAAACACATTAATTTGTGTTGTGTTCAGTTTAATTTAGAGACTATTATAACGAGATTATTTTGGGAATTTCAAATACCAAACTGATTTTTATGTTGACTGTTGTATGGACAATGGATTGGTGACGATGTCCGTAACACTCAAACCAGCAGTACAATAGCACTACAAGAATACTGTAACGACAAACTTTTACACAAATGTGAATCCGCGGGTGAAGTGTCAAATTTTGTAATGCAGTGTTTAATAATGTTATTCTTTTAGACATTTCAAATGACAAGCTACTTTTCATGCTGACTGTACTATTATCAAACATTTCATAGTGAAATCCTGCGACGCCTAAATCTCAGTAGGATTCAATTTTGAATATTGTTGCCCTCCCTTATTCCGTTATAAGGTTTTCCCTTTCAATTCACGTCAATTGATACAAAATTGGCCGTACCCTGTTATTGTTCCCCTTGGTTTGCACTGACGAAAGATATGTACAAAAACATACTATCGTCCCTCTTTTTTATTGTCATAAAATAGAGACAACAACATGTTTATATGTAATGTTTTGGTCAGTTTAAACCTAGGGTTATAAGCTTTTTGTTGTGTTATTTCGATTGAAGTTTATTTATTCAAATGAATAATCATATAACTTTAAGAGTACCTATGGGATGTCGGGGATCCGATGGTAAGGAACTGGGTCTCATGTGAGATATGGGCCTTATTGATTACTGTGAGAGAACAAGTTTAGCACCCTATTTAATTTGAGTTCAGATTAAATCGTTCATTGGGTTGTCAACTTTGATGCCTGATTTTTCAGGCCAACTAATTAAGAATTCAGGCAGCTGTATTCAGAGTGAATATTGAACAAAAGCATTTTTATAATTTTATCGGAATCAAAATGTTTTTGGACATTTGATCATTTGTTATCAGGCAATAAAGTATCCCAAAGTTATTTCATTGCATGGCTTAATATCGGATCATTTTTCCCTCAAACCGGATTGCTTCCAGTAGGTAGCAAAGTTACACTAGCGCGCTATGGGGCTTGGTCGTCCTTTAAACTCATAAAGCAGACTTCAACTACTCGTTAAAAGTTAATAGCCGCAGTGTACATCCACGATATCACATAATAAACTTACCAGTATATCGCTTTTTTAAATTTGTGAGACTTATAATGCTTTTAAGGAGGTAGCTGGAACGTTCGATTATGTTCTACCTCTGCTTGCAGTTCTTATATAATAATATTGATGGCTTGAGGGCAGAAATAGTTTGTATGCGACAGGTTTAGATAGCATTCTGTGTTTTTTTTCCTACAAAGTCTGCAAACAAGCGTATGACCCGTCTGATGTTAAGCAGTTATTGTCACCTATAGATGCTTGCAATACCAATGGCATGGCTTGCATGTGGCTGACCTTAAGGTGAGGGGGATAGGAGGAGGAAAATTAAGGCGGGGAGTAAAAAAAATATGTCAGACTTCTAGAAAAAGTAGGATCAGTGGTTTCGCCCCGTCGCTATGTGCGGCAATAAAATCGTTCCAGATATGTCGGTTTGGAATTTCTGTTCCGTCCTTATTAATAACGTGGATTAGCGGTTGTACAGTTAAACCATGCTTAGTCTTCTTCTTTCGAATGTCAAATTGCTGATGACAGAAAGAGATAGTTCGGTGTGTAACTATTCGCCCGCTAATACACGTTTATTAATAAGGAGGTTCGTGTTTAAAATCTTACCGTGCTATAACTCATGGTAGCACACTACTCAAACTTACATTATATATTATGTCTAACTAGCTGTGCCCGCGACTTCGTCCGCGTGGAATTTAATTGACAAAGTTTCATACAAACTTTCATCCCCTATTTTACCTTATCCCTTAGGGGGTAGAATTAATCAAAATCCTTTCTTAGCGGATGCCTACGTCATAACATCTACCTGCATGCCAAATTTCAGCCCGATCCGTCCAGTGGTTTGGGCTGTGCGTTGATAGATCACTATGTCAGTCAGTCAGTCAGTCAGTCACCTTTGAGTTATATATATATAGATGGTGAAAACCCGTCATAAAGTCCTATAGTAGTAGAACAGCAACCTCAATGTCCTAGTGTTGTTCTATATAGGTAGATTTTAGCGCAATGTGAGTTACGCAATTTAAATTAACCGTGTGATTATTTCCATAGCCTTTATTGCTTGGTGTTGGTTGCAATTAATTAATTTCCACGCTTCCCCGGTGTGCAGGCAGATTTATTTTGTGGGTAACTATCATATTTGAAATCCTCATCTCGTTAACCATATGCTAATTAATCAATCCATTAAATAAATAACAGACACGTTGCTTCTGAATAAAGGGACGAGATACTACTTTATAGAACGAAGATAGGTTGGTAGGTGGGTAGAGCATTGTTAAAATAATTCCATAATTCTCCACATTTTGACGACCGCTTGGCGCAGTGGTTCGAGCGTAGGCCGCTCGGCTCACTGCACATGGTGGTTGCGGGTTCGATTCCCGCCGGGGCAAATTTCGGAAATGGCCTTTTCGTAATTTGCCCGGGTCTGGGTGTCACTGGGATCGCCCCCAGTCCATTGTACGGTAACCCATAGTACAAGCTTTGCTTAGTTTGGGACCGTGCAGTTGGTGTGTCAGTCTGGCGATATTTATTTATATTTATTTATTTATTCTTGCTTTTTAAGAAATGAAATTACGATTAACAATAAAATACACAATGCTAGAATCTAAGTTATAAGGATTCAGTTAGATATAAGTTTTTCTGATAAACAAGGCGTTAGTTAGTGTGTATCTGGTGCCGGCAGTCGCTTAGTTTGAGGTAAGTTTGTAGTGCCATAGAAAGCGCTGCCGTGCACTAAACTGCGGTGAACTCCTGTCTGCACGCCCTGAGATGGGGTGAAAAATATTATAACTACTTTGCAATATACGAAGTCTCAAACTTTCTAGTTAATACTTACAAGTTACAACTAATAACAGCAATGTTGAAGCGGGAAAGAACGGGTGATTGAACTTGGTTTCTTTGTACAGGTGTACTTGGTGTCTCATATATCCATATATTCACATTCTCATGTCGGAATTAATTTAACTTGTCATTATAATTTACTAGCTGTGCCCCGCGACTTCATCCGCGTAGTATTGGATTATTGGGATAAAAAGTATCCTATATGTTAATCCCGGTTATAATCTATCTGTGTTCCAAATTTCATCCAAATCCGTTCAGTAGTTTTTGCGTGAAGGAGTAACAAACATACATACATACATCCACACTCACAAACTTTCGCATTTATAATATTAGTAGGATTGCTTCATGCTGGCAATTTTGTTGCCTTTTTTAAAAATAAAGTAGATTATACGTGCTTTAAGGTGAAGGCGCCTGTCTAGCCCGCGAAGTTCAAATTTTTTGAGTTCTTTTAGAAATTTTTCAAAAATCTGACAATAATAAAAGACAAATTTTGTAATTCGCGAAAAAGACCGTGTGCAGTGCATTTATTAATACATTTATTTTACTCTAAATATTATCACGGTGGATATGATACTAGTAAATCACTAAATATACAAAAATTGCCAGATTATCTGGATAGCTGTCCTTCTTGAAATGTTTTAGAGTAAGTTGGATATATGAATAAATGCACTGTACACGGTCTTTTTCGCGAATTACAAAATTTGTCTTTTATTATTGTCAGATTTTGAAAATTTTCTAAAAGAACTCAAAAAATTTGAACTTCGCGGGCTAGATGGGCGCTTTAGCCTTAAACGTGTTTATTTTTTAAGGCACAACAAAATGCAGGCGACGACTGTCATTTGTTTTGAGCAAAGAACAATTAAAATACGTTTCGTATCGTGCGTGAGTACTGCGTGCCAATAGGTTGACGCAAACCGTTAATAAAATAAAACGAAAAAGTAAATAAAAATAAAAATTAAACTCTCTGAGGCAATTAGAATTTACAAAAAAAACACGAAAGAAAAAAATTATGATCAAACAAAATATATTCCATGTATAAATATTCCGTGCGAGTTCTCGCAATTTGCGAATTGGTACCTACCGTAAGCAGTTCGCTCAATTACTTAATGGTTTCGCGAAACACACCTTGTGCCGTTGTGACATTCCAAATGGCACTACGAACGTAGGCGAGGAGATTGATTATAATTTTTGTTAGGTACGAGCCGGGTTACCTAATTATTAAGGAAATTAATGAACCCCACAAACACAAACACGATATATATCTATGCTGTAAGCTGGTGAGGATTTCGATAACCTGCAGATTCTAGGTGATGCTGCAGCATCCGGTAAAGGTTACCAAGTCCTTACAATATCATTAATGAAACTGGGTCCAAATTTAAAATTGATTAAACTCGTGAAGTTGCTCAAATCCCTTCATTAACTACAATAGTACATTGTTACACGAGTGGTGAAAGTGACTTATTTAGTCCCGAGTCGGGGTTTGGCGCTCGAGCGTAGCGAGGGCGCTAATACTTCGAGGGACAAAATAAGTCTTTTACCCGAGGTAAACACTGTGCTTTTCATTACGAAGACAAGGAAAGTAAAAATAAAAACAGGAATTGGCTAAATAAATAATACAAGGAAGTATGAACAATACTCTACAACTCGAAAAAAAAAATTAAGATCGGATTGCCGCCCGTTTTGTTTTTTCTTCGTTGGCCGGCCAACTTCATTATTTTCATTTTCATCTTTAAATATTTTGCCCAAATCTATGTTATTTTAAATAAATTGTTGAAACTAATTTATAATTAAGTCATTTAAAAATATATATTCTTTAATTAATACATAACTTTATGTTATTTCAATTTTACATCGTGCTGTAATTGAGTGACTGTAGAAAAAGTTTGAACATGGTTCCATAGAAATGTGAAAATGGAACTAGTTTTTCTTTTTTTTATAATTTGACAGCTGTCAGTTGAAAGCGATTCTCCCGGGCTGGAAAAGTATTACGTTCAACCCGCTCCTCAGGCAACTTCAGACCTACTTTCAGAGTATGAGTAACGAAAAAGAACTGATAATCTCCAAACGGTTGAACTATTTTTCAAGTAACATAGCTAAGAACACTCTCGATCAAAATACCTTTCTAATAATAAAAAAATAATTAAAATCGGTTCATCTGCTTGGGCGCTACGATGCCACAGGCAGACACACATACACTGATATACATGTTAAACTTTTACCACCCCTCTTTTTTGGTCGGGGGTTAAAAAAAACATGTACGGCCACCTCCCGGCCTCACCTGCCGCACCTCTACCGTTCACTGGATGTTTGCACCGCCTGAGTAAGTCTGCACTAAACATAGAGTTTAACAACTTGCAGACACGAAGCGAGCCCCGCCTCGGAACACCGCTCGTTGGCTCTCATTAAATGGGCTGCATAGCTTCCTGGTGCGAACATTTTATGAAACAAAATATGAATTTCCTTGAAGCTCATAAAATTTGTAGGTAAACGAGAACTTTTTTAGAAAAGCTTACATTTATGATGAAGCAACGATGCCAATTTTCTTGGTAAACATGATTTCATTACGTCTTCCGTTGTCCTTGTTATGTTATGATCTTAATCTTTAAGTAAGACAACAATGGTTTTAATTGTTCGGTCTGTTAGTTCACCATGAAAATGCGTTCCGGGCAACTAGCGTGGGATTTCACAATTTCTTTTACGTCTTAGTGTCACCTGCAAATTAATGCATACAATTTTAATTTCATAGTGCACAATATTTTGCATCGGGCCTCAGATTTGTTGTGGTAGACATATCTACCAAAACAAATCTGATGGTATAAATATTTTCTGTTGTTTGGTAGCGGGTTTGCTACTGCTTGGTAGCGAGTGATTTCTGATTCTGATTTCTGTTCGAAAGAAACCCATCAGCATTTTCTTTTGAGGTAAGTACATCATCGGTAGCATTTAATAAGGCGCTGTTCAAAATATTGTGCATTATTAAAATAAAACGTGATATAAATTGAATTAATTGATTATATATAGTTATTTAGATAATAATAAACATTACCCTCTCCCTCTCCCGAACTATCCTGTTAAGATCCAAATTTATATAGTTCTTTTTTTATAGTTATACTAGCTGTGCCCCGCGACTTCATCCGCGTAGTATTGGATTATTGGGTTAAAAAGTATCCTATATGTTAATCCCGGTTATAATCTATCTGTGTTCCAAATTTCATCCAAATCCGTTCAGTAGTTTTTGCGTGAAGGAGTAACAAACATGCATACATACATACATACATACATCCACACTCACAAACTTTCGCATTTATAATATTAGTAGGATAATAATAGTTTGTAAAGTTATCCGAGTCCTGAAATAAACGTAAAAATCTCGTACAAATGTACGTGTTGGTACGTGGAAATGTGAACATACTGTTCTCCAGCATGGATTTATTTCGTTCGGAAACCTTGTGGAAATGGGCAACTGAAAGTTACTTTGGTTTCGCACTCTCGACGAATAGGTGCTGAAATCAATATCAATTATTCGGCGCTTTTGTTGGAAAGTTCGGGATTCCCGCTTCTTTATTTATGTTGCCTTGGTAGTAGTGGAGAAATATTCAAGGTTGTATTATAAAAGGGCAAGTTGTGTGTCCGTCAATGCAGGGGTAATAGGTAACTTTTGCTGCTAATTGAGTAAACCCAATGTTAACCTGTATTTGTATGCCAATTTTGACATATAATCAGTAGCTATAAATCATAGGAAAACATGACCTTGCTTTTACGTAGTAAATACCGTTCAAATTTGACTTAATTTCACTTAACTGACTTTTACTAATCGGACAGCAGATAATCAATATTCTTATAATGGTAAATTATGACAGCGCTGAATCCGCCTTGCCACGGACACCTACACATTTTTTATTTATTATCTTTTTTTTACAATTTATTACAGAACTGGCTTTGCTAGCGTAGATTTAATTTTTTTCTGAATGTCGTCAACAGCGCCACATACCAAGTCCAATTATAGCTAAGAACCACCCAGGTGACCCCATAAGTAGAATAATATCATCAAAATCGGTTAAGCCGTTTAGGAGGAAAATAATAACGAACACACGCACACCAGATTATTATATAGGTAACCATAAAGTAGTCTTCTTCTTCTTATCTCTAGTAGGTACTTAGCTATGGCCATAGATGTGTATTTCACATGTCTTTGAGTATTGCTGTTAAACTATAAAGTATAATTGGACTTTGTTAATACCGTCATACGCGTCGCACATCTAAACAATAACTTCGGCTTTACGGTAACCAATTTTTCTGTATTTCGAGAAGAAAACATTTTGCTAAGCAAATGAATTTTCTAAAAGATTCTTTATGTTTATCTTTCTTATCCCGAAACATTGTTAAGTGCGATAACAAAGTAAGCTATGAATAATTTATAACTTTACTGTGCCTCACTGTAGTGCTGTTTTAACGTTAAAAACTTTTCACTTGTTATTTCTGGTTTCGGGTTTTTTGAATAAAAAGTGTCTTGTGTGTACCAATGTATTTCAAGAGACGGGCAATTTTGATTGGCTTAGATCTAGCGACAGAGAGATCAGGTAATTTTAAATTAACCAGTGAAGTCTCTAGAATGATAAAGCCCGCTAGAAACGCCTTAGCAAGAGAATCAAGACTTTGTTACGTAGGTTGGTAAGAATCTTTTTAAATGGTAAAATACCAAATACCTACTATCACTAAATGAACTAATTGCCTTGTCACTGTACTGTTTAATCCTACTAATATTATAAATGCGAAAGTTTGTGAGTGTTGATGTATGTATGTTTGTTACTCCTTCACGCAAAAACTACTGAACGGATTAGGATGAAATTTGGAACACATATAGATTATAACCGGGATTAACATATAGGATACTTTTTAACCCGATAATCCCGAAATTTTTGCTGAGTTAAAATACTACGCGGATGAAGTCGCGGGGCACAGCTAGTAATACATAATAATAGTAAACACTGAGGAGCAGGTGTTTTCATAAATTAAAAATAAATAAACAAATACGTCATGTGTTGTTTCTATTATTCACTATTACTGTTCATATACATGGCTAGGTAAGTGTTTAATAATAATAAATAATATTTTATATAACATTTTCCCATAATTATTATTTTTTTAAGTTATTAACTGGCAGATTAAAAAAATAAATGGGTAAAAAAAAGTACGAAACTTCGTAGAGCCCACTTTTTTAAGCTAGGATAATAAAATTGTGCTAGAAAGTTTGTAAGTCTAATTAAGTATAGGTAGGCAAGTCCATGTTCATTGTTTATTTATTAGCTAGCTGGAATATTTTACTATTCCAGCCAGCGAAGGACTCTTATCTATATTATATAAAAAAAATGAATATATATTTCCTTCGTCATCGCATCACGCGTGAACTGATGAAACGATTTCGCTAATTCTTTTATTTTTTTGTCGTGTTCATTATAGTCAGGAGAAGGTTTTATGAAGGAAAAAATAAGAAAGATGAGCGTAATAATTCGAATTCAATATTCAAAGTTAAGACAGGACAACGTCTGTCGGGTCAGCTAGTACTCGTATTATATATATAAAAAGGTAAGCTCGCTGAGTTTCTTGTTGGATCTTCACAGTCTAGGTCGCGTTCCGTTCCGGTGGAAGACATTTATAAGTGGCCCTTAGGTCTAAACCAAATAAAGGATTTGATTTTGACTTACGACGTAAGCACGTATGTGCATATAACAGCAATATTTCACAAGTAGCCGAATAGCATTTATTGCGACCTTTGCTAGATTGCAGTCCTACGGGATTTTAATATAACTTCTTTGAAATAAAACTATTTTTACGGATTATATCGCGTTTATTTACTTTTTATGTTCCCGACGTTTCGGTTGCTTTACAGCAACCGTGGTCACGGGGGGACTGAGGTGTTAGACGTCCTGATGTCATAGTTAAAAACTGGGTACCCTCAAAATTTAGTTGGTGTTTGCGGTCCGATCCACGCAGAAAAAATAGTTTTATTTCAATGTGTAGTATTCGCGTAAATATAAGAAAACAATATAACTTCTTTATCAGTTTAGGTAACGCATCATGTCTGTCGCCAACGACGGGAGCTGCTCCACAAATCTTCGCGGCTGCGTTGCAGTATTTCGCAGCATCACAATGTCTTTTAGCAAAACCTACAACACCCGAAGCTGATGTACCTAGTGAGTTTCCATTGATATGTTACAAATTCTGGCAAAAAAATCAGCTGATTAATAAATACGTCACTTTTGACAGTTTTTGTATAGAAAAACTGTTAAAATTGACGTAATCAGATACGCGATGTGTCAGTTTGACGTATTGTGAGTCAAGTGTGAGCCGAGTGGAGGACAAGGGTTAAAAGAGTTAGGCCTCTGAACAAAATGTAGGAAATTGGTAATGCATTATTAAAATGCACATAACTACTTATTATGTATCTAAATTTATTACAGATCGCAAGCATTTTGACTTCATTATAATCGGCGCTGGGTCAGCGGGATGCGTTCTAGCCAATCGGCTTAGTGAAGTGGATGACTGGGATATACTTTTGATAGAGGCGGGCGAAGATCCACCTCTTGAATCGAACGTAAGAATAATTGTCCCCTATTCCCGTTATAATGTTCGAAATTCCACCATAATTCTTTTAAATTTCAATTTTCGATACTGGCACGCAGAGTGCACTATGGAAGTCCCGCCATCCAAAAACTGTCACCGTTTGTCAGTCAGACAGTCAGTCGGTGTAGAGGTTACAAATGTGTGTGTGTAATGTTTTATTTACTGATTGTAATGTATTTCTAAGTATTATAATATTATTGATATTAGCATTCTGCACTCCTTGTCTATAATAAACTATAAGTGTGCCAAATTTCATCATCATCATTCATCGATTATTAATATGAAGATTATAACTAAGAAACATTGTGTTTATAAACTGGCAAGTTTTATCTAGAACGGTAGCAAACTAAATTCAAATTTATATTTAAATGTTATTGCTCCACAATATTTTACAGATTCCAGGATTCGATGGTACGTTAACCGGTACGAAATATGATTGGAAATATTCAGCAGTTAACAATGGTGTGATGAGTCAAGGCATTGTAAACGGCTCTGTAATATTACCGAGAGGAAAAATGCTCGGAGGCTCTAGCAGCATGAATGCAATGGTATACATCCAGGGGAATGATATGGATTACCAGAGGTGGCATGATGCTGGAAACCCAGAATGGTCCGTAGAAAACGTACGTCGATGCTTTAAGAAAGCTGAAAGTCTTCAAGATCAGAAATCCTTAAATGATCCCATTATTAGTGAACACTACGGTCATGATGGACCACTTGCTATAAACAAACATAACAGTACATTAAGAGAAGTTACCGACAAAATTTTACAATCATGGGATAAAATTGGTTTTAAAAATGTTCCTGATTTAAATGTAGCCAATGTGTTTGGTTCAGGAATTACAACAGTTACAGTGGCCAATGGAGAAAGGCAGAGCACAAATAAGGCATATATTATGCCAAGTGTGGATAGACCGAACTTATCTATACTAAAAAATACGCTTGCAAAAAAGATTCTCATTTATCCACATTCCAAAGTGGCTTACGGCGTTTTGGTGGAGAGAAATGGTAAAGATATGGTCTTCTTCGCAACACAAGAAGTTATTGTAAGCGCAGGTGCAATTAATTCTCCACAACTACTAATGTTATCAGGGGTAGGTCCATGTCACGAGCTACGTTCAAATAATATTGAATGTATCGTAAATTCCTCTGTGGTAGGGCAAAATTTACAAGACCACAGCCTTGTCCCAATAACAATTTATGGTGATAAACCAGAAGAAAATACAATGGCTGACTGGAATTTTGAAGCCATCAAATACTTGTACAATCGCAGTGGTTCATTAGCAGAAAATGGGAGGATAACTGACATATTAGCATTTTATTCTACGAAGAAGAATTTGACGTATCCAAATTGTCAGCTTCATCTTTTAATTGCTAAAAAAAATAATCCCGGATTGAGAGACATTTTGCAATTAGCGCTTAGTTACAAAGATTCTGTTCTGGATTCCATCGTGAACTTCAATAGGAATCATTCCCTTTACATGTTTATATTCTCAGTTCTGCATCCTTATTCAAAGGGAACTATTGCTTTACGATCAAATGACCCAAAAGAATCACCGCTTATAAATATAAACTATTTCGGCGACTCTAGAGATTTAAATACCGCTGTACAGGGAATCAAAATGGCGACTAGAATTCTAGATACTACTCACTTAAAATCCATCAATGGTTTCTTAGGAAGGATGAGATTGCAAGCATGCGATTCACTAAAGTTAAATAGTGATGATTATTGGAGATGCATTTGTAAAAATTTGGTTACAACGTTATATCATCCGGTAGGAACTTGTAAAATGGGACCAAACCCGAATACGTCTGTTGTTGATAGTCGGTTGAGGGTACATGGTGTGCGTAACCTCAGAGTTGTAGATGGAAGTATAATGCCAAATTTAATAAGTGGTAATACTAATGCTCCGTGCATCATGATTGGAGAAAGAGCGTCAGAGTTAATAAAAGAAGAACATCCTGTAGATACTTAATTTCTTCTGATTCAATTATTGACAGCGTAGCGCCTTGGTAGCAGCAAATTAATGCTGGTTGGAATGCGTTTGGGGGTGTTGTAATGTCATCACCTAACAAAGGAATGACAGTAATACTGATTTCATTATTATTGTTAGTGCCTGGACCGCTTATAAGATCGATATTGACTGTGAAATGATCTAGCTTCAAGTTTTAACAGCATCAAAGATTAAGTCATCGAATCCTGCCATCCAACTCACAGCAGCTCCATTATGCAGAAACCTGTAATTTTATTGATGAATGTATAAAGATAAGAATGTTTGACAATACATTAAACACTCAATTTCGGGAACTATTTTATTTAACTGTTCAACTAATAAAATAATAGACGGTAAATTAGTATGTATATGTAGTCACAAGTATACGCCAATAATTGACGACCGCTTGGCGCAGTGGTTCGAGCGTAGGCCGCTCGGCTCACTGCACATGGTGGTTGCGGGTTCGATTCCCGCCGGGGTAAATTTCGGAAATGGCCTTTTCGTAATTTGCCCTGGTCTGGGTGTCACTGGGATCGCCCCCAGTCCATTGTACGGTACCCATAGTACAAGCGTTGCTTAGTTTGGGACCATACAGTTGGTGTGTTCGTCTGGCGATATTTATTATTATTTATTATTATAATGCCTCCGCAATGATAGATAGATACACTTATCAAGCGTAAAGTATCAACATTTCCAGCTGACCTGACCCACGACTCAGCATATTACCTGACGACGTAGCGGAAAAACTTTCATGTTTTTTTCCGCTTTCACATCGATCATGGTCCCTCGGCATACAAGACGAATGACCTGTAAATTTTTCAAGTTTCCTACCCTTGCTATTTTTCCTCTCGCTTCCATTTTATTTGCCTCCCCTGTGTGGTTTATTATGATAATGATGAATAACTGGTATTTTGATGAGTTTTATTGACATCGGGACTTACGATGTGAATTAAACATTTTTTTCGGAGGAGGTGCTCACCAAGGTCCGCACGACGCTCGACGCAAAGACCAGCGGGTTCCAGGTGCAGCGTGTCCGTAAGGTCAGAGACCAGAAAGTGGTCCTGAGCTGCTCCACCAAGGAGGAGATAGCCAAGATGGCTGAGAAGCTCAGGACCACGGGCGACCTTACGGTGGAAGAGGCGCGAAACAAAAACCCGCTAGTCATTATCAGAGATGTCCTCACTTACAACACCGACGAGGACATCATAGCGTCGCTGCGGACCCAAAACGCAGATCGACTGGCCGACCTCACCGACGCCGACTTCAGCGCCGTCGTGGTGAGATACCGGAGGAGGGCAAGGAACCCACTTGAGAACCATGTGGTCCTCCAGGTGTCTCCCAAGATGTGGCTGAGGTTGACGTCGGCGGGGAAAGTCCACGTCGATCTGCAACGGGTGGTGGTCGAAGATCAGTCTCCTCTAGTGCAGTGTACCCGATGCCTGGGGTACGGGCACGGCCGCAGAAGCTGCAAAGATCCTATTGATCTTTGCAGCTTCTGTGGTGACCCGCACCCACGTGCAGACTGCCCGCGTTACATTGCGGGCGGAACACCCACCTGCCGCAATTGCACGCAGGCCAAGTGCAAAAACATCGGGCACACTGCATTCGACGAGGACTGTCCCATTCGGAGAAAGTGGGACAGTATAGCGCGATCGAGCGTCGCGTACTGCTGAGGTCGCCGCGGGCGTGCAACAGGGGCCACACACTCCCGGCGAGCTCGACAGATGCGGCACAAACCAACATAAATACTCGCACAAACACACACACGCACAACACCTCACACACACAAAACGGTCAAGTGCGACCTGGAAACCCATACAAACTCGTTTGTCAGCCATATTCTGCGCAATGTTGGTCTGGAGAGTATCCAGGCCGCACTTGATCAGCACAACACACCACACAACGCAAATGTACACGACAACACTAAGGTGTTGTCGGATGCATTTGTGTACACATACAATCAACACACACACAATACACAGTACCAAACATATACTATACACGCAGCACTCCCGCACTTACACTCACGCTTATGGCTCTGTCATAAATAGTGAAACATTCCAGATATTCATATGAATATTTTCGCAATGTACATAAAACTGAACAGGGCCATAAACACACACATCACAACACACACAACACGTGCCGCGTCAGTCGAAAACGCAAAACCAAAGACCATTTTCATCCAATTCTATTCGATTATACAATTAATTTACTTTTAAATTATTTATAATTTCAATTTTTAAATTCTAAACTTTACTACATACTAGTTAAGTATTAAATCTAATTTTACACCATTACAACTCTACAAACCTTACACCAAACTGTGATAGTCGTAAATTGTTGTCCGTCAAATTGTGAGTTAATCTTAAGTAACCTTAATTATTATTAATCTTAAAGCTAATTTTATACACAACATGCCGCATAGTAAAAATGTAAAATAAAAATACTGTAAACATACCTGTTGGTAAGAACATACCTATACATACCAAATAAATATATGCCTGAAAAAATTATTATACCCAAAGGGAAAAGAAAACACCCTGATTGAAAAAAAAATAAAAAACCAAGATAAGGGCCTGGATCATGTCCGGGGAGAAGCGGCGGCTGTGCACACTCTGTGCACAGTCATTAAAAAAAAAAAAAAAAGAACAAAAAAAAAAACTTTTTTTTCGAGGAACACGCCAGACACACCACCTTTTATTGATAAAAGTATAAAAAAAAAAAAAGTCATGTGCTGTTTGCAGATCATGAAGTCCTAAGTTCGATTCCAGTATCAAAGATGTAATTTAATGTCTTGAGTATTCTGGTATAGTAAAAAAGGTATATTGTACTTTACATGGGTCCCAGTGTCAACGGCGAAATTTAGGTTTACAGCTTCGAGGAAAATTTTCGAAGGACTGCGATAATGTTAGATGCTATAGGGATATATTTATATCCGTGATTTAAATCACGGTAAACAATATTAAATTTAAATTATTATTATTAAAATTATATTATTTAAATTATTATTGTATTGACATTATTATTACTATTTATTTGGTGGTTGTAAACATTTTATCTTTTTTTATGGAACTTATCGAAAATTTCGAGCGATCAAGCCCTCGTGATTTCCGTCTCGCCCCACATCAAAATAAAACCTTTCATATTCGCAAATCTTTGGAGTCCAAAGATAAACAATATAGGAAATCCCCTGATAAGCGAATAGGTAAACACATTCGCGTTCGGATCAGCGTACAACATAGCAAAACAAACACCGCCCAAAAATTAACTTTTGCACAACGTTTGTCACACAATGTTTGTTGAGTTTACGCTGCGTACGCGCGACTCTATTGTTATAATATTTACGGGTCGGTGGAGCCGGCCGTTTGCTTAGGATGAGTAGTTCCTGAGTCAGCCCGTATGTGTGACCAAACATCTACCCTGGCAGCATATAAGCAAACTCAACCAACTGGGTATCGAAGGCTTCTGATTGGTCAATAAACTCTTTTGTCTGCAAAATCAACTAATTGAATTTCAAGCCGTTCTGCCTACGGAGGATATTTGGGTGGTCATAAAGAAATAACCCTAACCTAAGCCGAAACCATCTAGGTTGTTCGACCCAGGCAGAACAACCTAGCCTAGGCAGGATTCACATGAGCTCGCTCATTGGTCTCACAATAAGTTTATTAACGAATCAGAGGCCGTATTCAAAACTGTAGTGGAATTTGACGACCGCTTGGCGCAGTGGTTCGAGCGTAGACCGCTCGGCTCCCTGCACATGGTAGTTGCGGGTTCGATTCCCGCCGGGCAAAATTTCGGAATCAGCCTTTTTGTAATTTGCTCTGGTCTGGGTGTCACTGGGATCACCCCCAGTGCATTGTATGGTACCATTAGTACAAGCGTTGCTTAGTTTGGGACCATACAAACCGTAATATAACATTATTTATGTCGATTCCCTTGACGTGCAGTTTTGTATGTAAAATAGGCTTTGTATGTAAGTCGGCATTTGATTTATGTTGTGTTTTATTGTAATTATAGGTACTTCCAATTATAGGTACGTCTCAGTATATATTATTCGGCTATTTATGTAAACATCATTTTTTATTATAAACATGGTATAATATAAGGTAAGGTTTACATGCAAGATTAAGGGGGGTGACACATTATGCAAAGCTATGCGTGATGAGAAAATAGATACTTACCTGTTTAATCCAAATATACGCACTAAAAAACACGCATCATCTCTCACCATACTAGCTTAATTAGCTTTATTCATTTAGTTTTGTTTAATAGTTAGTAATAAGTTCTTTTTTTTATATAAGTAACTCACTACTATAAGATTTGCATGCTGAGGTTACCTGTAAGTGTTTGTGCATTTAGTTCAAAATTGTGTTAGTATAGAATAAGTAAAATACATGTAACAATGTTTCAAACGTTGGTAATCCATAATAAAGTAAAAAAAAATAATAATAATATTATATATCTCAAAGAAAACATTTGCACATAATATAAATTAAATACAAATAAATAAAATTTAAGTGTCTGTTTGTAATATCAAAATTACAGCTTTTTACTAGGTGCTTATGAAATTATATGTACATAATACTTAATAAAAAATAAACAATTTTAATAATTTTATTTTTCTGTCTATTTGTTCTGGCTAATCTCCGAAACGGTTAACGCGATTTTGACAGGACTTTCACTTGCAGATAGCGGATGTTATAAGGAGTAACTTGGCACTTTTATATTATCGAAGCAGGTACCTACTACGCGGAAGGAGCCGTGAGCAACAGTTACTTAAAATAATAAAGATGTAAACTATAAATTAAAATTAATATCTCTCGATAATCCCCCATTTTTTTATTAATCTTCTAAACGGATTGAGTATGCTAATCCGGAATAAAATAATTAGAAAGAAGTTTTTGTTAACGTACGTGTGTTCAGTATTTTCTGCACCTACGTGGTTAGGTAGTGCTTACGGAATTGTATACTTACCACTCCCAGAATACGAGCTCGGAATAACAAGGGCATCTGCTTTCATACAAAGTTTATCTAACGACTGTTTTGTTTTCATTACTCTCTCTGTTTTAAAGCAATCATATTTTTAACATGGTAATTGGTAATAATTTTTACAAAATAAAAATATATCTTTTTCAAAATTTATTTTTAAATTTTTATCCCAGCACAGGTTTCAGAGGTTTCATTTAAATACATTTATGAAAGTTATACACAAGCAGTCGCTCTCGCATACAGACAGAGAAAATATTAAAAAATATTCTTCGGTTTAAATTCCTTATTGATAATAGCTTCTGATATTTAAATTTAGGTCCTGGCTCTACATATTTCGTTATAAATCGGCCCATTTCATATTAACTTTTCGGCATGACAATAGTATTCAGGCAAGAAAGCACACAGCCACCACTAACTGCACTGAGATAAAAGTAGTACTTACCTAAGTTATGTAGCCATAAAATTGTATGCGCCAACATACTAATCGCCATCAAAGTCAGCGCATCATAAACACCATTATTATGAAACTACTTAAATGGCTTGTGCTTTCATTTAATAATATTCTGTATTTCCCAAATCCCATTATAACGGCCGCTCTCCGCCCTCAACCGCAGTCGTCATACGTGACCGCGGCGTCTACCTAGTGTAAAACAATACGTGGTCAGCTCGCATGCCCCTTCAGTGACCCATGCGGGGACCCGCAAATCTGGGGACCGCGCGCGGGCTGTACCCTTTACATAGTAGCGGTACCAGATATTTAATACATTTGTGACTGCTTAAAAACTAGCGATTGCGATGCTAATGTAATTAAATATTTCCATTTAGTTGTAAAGTTATTTATGGTAATATCGCCAAACTGACACACCAACTGTATGGTCCCAAACTAAGCAACGCTTGGACTATGGGTACCGCACAATGGACTGGGGGCGATCCCAGAGACACCCAGACCGGGGAAAATTACGATAAGGCTATTTCCGAAATTTGCTGCGGCGGGAATCGAACCCCCAACCACCATGTGCAGTGAGACGAGCGGCCTAAGCTCGAACCACTGCGCCGAGCGGTCGTCCAAATATGTAGCCATTCTTTGTACAGTTAGCCCTTCAGTGAAGGTAAAATATTTTTAGCCCACCAGATGTAGCTTAACTGTTCTGGGCAGACGTAACCTGTCACTTCACTTGGGGTGGGAATATCTATGCCCGTTTGTATTGCCACTTACTGCTGAAAGCGTCCGCGAACTGGCTGTCTTTGTCCTCTATTATCTTCCCACTTGGTTTTAGTTGTCTATGGTAATGTCAGAGATACTGACACAACAGTAAAATCAAGAACTTTATACATAACACTGGATGTTTTAACACGAACAATGTTTCGAAGCAAATAAATATGACCTTGAATAACGTCACGTGTTTGTTGCTTCTCTCTTTAGGGTGACAACATCGGATCTCAAGTTTAGGACTGACGGTTTCGGGCCCATATTAATAAATCGATCTCAAGTCTGAGAGAGCGATCTTAGAAATGTCAATGTTTCTTATGTCATACCAGTACAAAATGACATATCAAAAGCGCAGTCAAGATCGTTACAAGACATATGTGTTAACAATGTACACTGCTTATTAGATGTTACGCAAATTTTAAAGCTTACTAGAAATGTCTGATTATAGGTAGAGTACAATTTAAACATAAATCTAATAGCAATAACAACTGTATCTCTAAATCAGATCATTTCAATAATGATTAGTTTGTCATGCATGTAGTCTTATTATACAATTACATACAGGTACATTGGAAGATTACAATGGCAGTATAACATGAACGATGGGATAACTCACTCTCAATTTGTGAACTCACAAGTGTTGACGGGTAGTGTACGTAAACCAAATTAGATATTGAATTGAATGTCCATACACGACAGGTGCGGCTAGCAGGAGCAGCGTCACTAGCAGGAGCAGCGTCACTAGTACGCACATACAATATGGATAAATGAATATATATAATGAATAATTTAATATTTAGCATTCTTCAATTCCTGACGCGATACAATGGCACCATGGTACGAGTGCAGTCACACGACGCGGCGCGGCACTGGCTCTGTGGGTCCCACTCCGTCACCGTCTGTGTTGTATCACCTTCATCTTATGAGGATTGCAAAACTCCCGCCTAATATCATAACACGGTGAACCGCCCTGTAAAAACTCCCCGGAAGGTTGTAGCTGGTTGCAGTGACCTCGATCTAGTTCATATAGGTTTGCCCTTTTGGTTCTCATTGCGGTCACATTAACAACGCCGGACGGAAATGTCATTTAAATTTATTAAAGAACTTCACATGGTGCAATTGAAAGAAGGGTTAAAATTGCCCAAAAAGTTACAGGTGGACATGTCAACTATCATAGTATAAAAATAAATACATATATGTACGTCTTGCAGCGCAGACACTCAGTTCTTCTGTCGCTGATGCTATTGACTTCTTGTGCAACAGTGGTGATCCCAATTCCAGTGGAAGTGAAGCTACCACAAAACTTATTAGAATAGTAAATAGATTGTTTGATGATAATTAATAGTCATGTTATCATGACTTTTCTAATCTTAATCACATCACACCTGATTTTTGTATTGTATTGTTATTAAATGTGTTTGTTATTGCTATTACTGGAACATATTTTTAAAGAAAGAAGAAGAACCAATAATTTATAAAGCTTCCAAGTCACCGCAATCAAAAGATACAACCATTTAAGTCACATCACATATGTTGATACGCGTTACAAACTCACTCATCATAAACAAGTAAAAAAAAAATGAAACAAGCCAGCGAAACCATTTCCAAAATTACTTAAAATTTAAAAATATAAATATGCGGTATGTATCAGCTAATATATTTCAGCTATCTGTGGAAGTCCCGTCAAAATCGGTCCAGCCGTTTCGGAGATTACCCGGAACAAACCGCTTCAACCCGCTTTTTTGTTACCTATGTACTGTACGAGTATGTACTTGCATATGGATTTAGTGAAAAGGTGTTATTTTGATATTACAAACAGGCACTCAAATTGTATTTGTTTGTATAAATAACCCAACCGGCATTCGAGCTTACGCGCGTTTTCTGCGTGACGGTCTAACTGTCACTAACTCATAGCGCGGTACCAGTGCGAGCAAGTATGCGAGCCGAACGCCGCGCCGGCTCGGCTCCTGCCTAGGGTCGAAGTGTGCAGGGGGGCAAAGTTAGGTATACGCACCCGTCATAAAATAGGTACCCATTGTGATTGTGGTACTTATAAACTTAGCACAATCACAATATATGGTGGGTACTCATATAAGTGTAATAAGATGATATTTTTGACTTTGGAACATATGATTAGTATAATACTTATGTATCCTTCCTTACTCAGAAAATCTGAAATACAGTGAGATGATGGTCACCCTTCTTAGGTCAAATGTTCATGTAAAAACTAAATGAATATATTACGAAAAGTACAATAGCCACACAATACTAATAATAATCATTTATTGATGTTTTATTATGTCTCCCATTAAAAATAATATAAATATGGTTAAATACGGTGATTAGCGTAAAATACAATTACCCGTGTAACTTAATGTTTGAGTTTGGTATCCATACACTTCTGCAATTTTGCACAACACAATACATCTTTTAAATTACAAGAATACACTTTTATTTAAGCATTCAACTAATTTAAAAATGCGAAGTGCTTGAAAATCTTTGACAGTTTGGCCATAGTGTCAAATTGAGTGTTCTATCAGTGTTGCTAAATTATTAAAATAACAGCTACCGACAATCAGGAAAGTGAACGGTTGATATATTTTTTGGTTTTCTATATAAAAATAAATACTGAAGTCAAAAGAGGATTCTCAAATTGACGCATATGTAATATGTAAATAAAATCCATAAAAAAACAGACACGAAAACCATGGACTTGCGAAATCTTGGCTCATCACACGTTAGTTTGGGTATTTTTTTGTGTTTATCATGGCAATTTCAGATGAAGTGTGAGAGGGTCAGATGTATGTATGTAAAAAAACCTGTCTTCAGTCCATAGTTCTACGTGATATCTCCAGTTAAAATTCACTAATCTAAAAGTGTTTATTCACTGTGCAATTTGTTTCTAGGTCGGTCCATTCGACATTCAACAAGTTGAAAGTAGGCGTCAACTTGCCTCCTGCCAGCGCAATTTGTCAAATCAACTCAAGTTTGAATAAACAGACTTAATATAAAATTGCATCGTGAGTAGCCACTTTAACGTGACACAGCCCTGGCTGGAATAATGAAATAAATCTTGGATAGCATAACTGACATAACGTAAACTATACGAAAACACTTGTTGCACATAAGGAAGCGTCGAAATGGCTTATTGTGTTCTATTTGATTTTGCATCAAAATCTCTTCTGTTTATTCATTATGATGTTTTCTTTGAAAAAAACCAATAGTCATATAATAAATAATAATAAATAATATCGCCAGACAAATACACCAACTGTATGGTCCCAAACTAAGCAAAGCTTGTACTATGGGTACCGTACAATGGACTGGGGGCGATCCCAGTGACACCCAGACCAGGGAAAATTACGAAAAGGCCATTTCCAAAATTTACCCTTACGGGAATCGAACCCGCAACCACCCGGTGCTGTGAGCCGAGCGGCCTACGTTCGAACCACTGCACCAAGAGGTCGTCAAATTTTAAAATCAACTCTATATAAAAAAAAAACAGAAACATTTTAAAATAAAAACAAAAAGTTATTAAAATAATAAAAAGCGTCAACAGCCTAGTGGTTAGAGAGGCCGTCCTCATAGCTGGGAAGTTCCGGGTTCGATCCCCATCCTGGCCATTAAACTATTGACGTGAGCCCTCTCCTAGCACAAGCATTAGCTTAGTTGGAGGGGCTAAAGGGAATACTAGTAATGTGATAAACACACAAAGCTAGTAATGTTATTAAAAAAAAACCCCTGCCCGGGTGGGAGGGTACCAAAATGCTAGGCTGCATGTCCTCGTTGAATCGATAGGCTGATTTTTTGAACGAGGAAAGAGCCAGGTCTCTTTTCACCTGTGGAGGCAATAATTTTGGAAATTAAATTGTTCATAAACTCGTTTTGGCCTAGGGTTTCTACGCCAAATTATTTATTTATTTAAACTTTATGCACAAGTATAAAACACAATGAACAAAAGCGGACTTAATGCCTTAGGCATTATCTACCAGTCGACCTTAGGGTGGTGCAGAAACAACATGGCGGGTGCAACTAAAACGAGATAAATAGAGGAATTTATACCTATATACATATATTGATAAATACATAGATACATACATACATATAAATAAAAATTGTTAAGAAAAAAAAAGTCCAACGAATTACCGCTGTGACGATTCTACCAACTTCTTGCGAATGTGCTCTCGTGCCTTCACCTTAAAAGACAACTAACTTTTTGCCGTCCTGATATTCAGAGGAAGCGCGTTCCAAAGGAAGATCGCCTGGACAAAGAAAGAGGAGCGGATAAACCCAGAGCGGTGTGAGGGATACAATATAACATTATAGTTGATAGGTATAATACGAAAACGTATCATTAGAGCGTGGGAATACATCGTCTCGTTCTCAATTGAGACAACAATAGGAAGGTCACCCACCAGTCACTAAACTCATTCCGATGTAACAAACTCCACATTTGTATGAAGTATTCATGTCTGTCCCCATTTATCTAATCTAGATTAATCTTCGCAGGAAATTACTTGATCCCATAAGTCGTTGAGGATACCCAAACTTCTTTGTTAATCGTGATAAGAATACACTTTGCTAGTTACTAACGTTTTTCGTATTCAGCCGTTTAATGTTTCATTGGGGCAGGGATTCGCAACGTGAGAAGGATTTAGACTAGTTTAACTTTGAATATAGTGTTTTGGCGCAACCTGTATACCAAATACGGCGTACTAAATAAATAAATAATCAAATCCAGTGCGTTAGTTACCTATATACCTTTTTATTTGCCAGTATTTACTCGGTTTTTATCTTTAACATTATAAAACTTGTAGTAACATTTTCTAGAATTGAGTTTCATAGACTTTTAGTTTGTAAGATCTAACTATAACAATATAACCGGAAAAATATTGTCTGAATTTGAGTCTGATGGTCCGAATCTAGAAATTACCGGACCTTGAATTTTTGGTAACTGGATTGACCCAAAAATAAGGCAAACGAACACCCGACGAATACTTATGGAAGGACGAGGGTTTTACAAAAAAAAGTTTAAAGATTTATTCCATTCTATAAACTTTTTAAGCGGACATTTAGCCTTCAAAGTGCAGTCAAACTTCTCGCAACTATGAAAGAAGTGATTCAGTGCAGTTGGCTTTTGAATGAATGTCTGGTGATAATTTTCTTCCGTTTGCTAGCATCTTTTCATTTGAGATTACACCTAGTAAGCGAACAGTCGTTTAATCCGAAAATCGTCGTTTAGTCGTTTAAATTATAACTTTTTGGCGGATAGTAGAAAAGTGATGTTGCCGTTTCCAAAACTTGTATTTCTTTGAATTGCAATCTGAATATTAAATATTGCGTATGAGTGTGGACAATTCCCAATCCCCAGGAAGTCTGTATGAAGGTATCAATCAATGATACGTTTTGGGGGGACGGGGTATATCAGGCCTAGTTAAGTACTAAATGTGCTCGATGCATAAAACTTAGAAATCTAATGTCACTTGAAGTGTCAAAACGAAGAAAAATCATCAGCTGTATCAATTTTTTCTTAAGGATAATGATATTTATTTCAATAGTAATAACGTATAAACAATTAATTTATAATGTCTTGCTACAGTCTTGTATAAGAAGTTCCGCACCTCTTTCACCAATCATTATCGTCGGTCCGTTTGTGTTCCCACTTGTGATACTAGGCATTATACTTGCATCTATCACGCGTAGGTTCTTGACGCCGTGGACCCTTAACCTACTGTCTACCACAGAGGTACTCAGATCAGGACCCATCTTACAAGTCCCCACTGGGTGATATGAGGTACTTGCTACATTTAAACAAATACATCTCCAGTAATCTTCACTGTCTATTTCCATAACGTTACAAGTGGGCACACTGATTCTTCCCAAGAACCCGCCGATAGACTTGAAGTATGAAGAGTTTACAATTTTAGTTAACATTTTTATGCCAGTCACACAAATGTCCAAATCTCGACTGTCATCAAAATATTTTGCATATATGAGAGGTGCATTATCAGGATTGCTGGTGTTTAAAGAGATATTTCCTCTCGAAAATGGATGGAGAAGTATGAACAGGAAATAATAAAGCGCATGATTTGTATTATTCTCAACGATAGAATCCACAGTCGTTTCGTTATACCTGAATGCTAATACAAAGCTTTCCTTAAGAGCAGAAGCATTTTTTTGAATAACTCTGACATGAATCTGACAATTCGGATAAGTCGCGTTTTCTTGCGTTGAATAGAATGCCATAATATCTGATAGCAAGCTACTTTGGGCTAAATATCCATCACGGTTGACTAGGTAGCTTAATAATTGAGCATTCTGTTCGGTTATAGTAAGTTGTCCTGGTTCGTTGGCGTAGATCGGTACTGGCACAAGATTGTGATCCTGAAAATTCTGTCCCACCATGGGCGAATCAACTACACACGTGATATTCTTAGCTTCTAGATGTTCCTTAGGACCAACCCCTGATAACATTAGAATGTGCGGGGAATTAATGGCCCCGGCACTCAAAATAATCTCTTGGGATGCATAAAATACTTCAGTCTTATTATTCCATTTCACTTGGACACCATAGGCGGTGGTGTTTTCATTTATCAAAACCTTTTGGACTTTAGCGTTTCTAATTATATTCAAATTGGTTCTATTCGCAGACGGTAGAATGTACGAGTTATACATACTTTGTCTTTCACCATTGGCAGCTGTAGCGGTTGAGAAACCAGCGCCCATCACATTAGCGGTGTTTAAATCAGCTACTTTCTTAAATCCGATTTCATTCCAGGCTTCTATAATATTATCATAATATGTTTTAAGCGTACTATTGAACCTGTTTATTACTAGTGGTCCATCGTGGCCATAATTGTCACTTACAGTGGCGTCATTTAATAGATCCCCATTTTGGAGATTTTCAGCTTTCTTAAAACATCGTCGTACGTCCTTAACACTCCACTCTTCGTTGCCGGCGTCGTACCAATTCTGATAGTCCTCATTGTTGCCTTTTATGTAGATCATTCCGTTTATACTACTGCAGCCACCGATCATTTTTCCTCTAATCATTCTAACGGATCCGTTTATAAGTGCTTGATTTGATTTACCATCATTAACTGTGTTATACTGCCAGTCGTATTCAGTATTATATAAGGATTTGTCGAGTCCTGGAATCTGGAAAGTATTTATGAAACAATAAGTATCGAAGAATCGTCAATTGTAAACCGATCTCAAGTCTGAGTGCGAGGAATTGTGATTTTAATGTCACATCAGTACAAAATGGCAAAAGCGTACTCAAGACCGGTCAAACTTGATATCGATTTATTAATATGGGCCCTAGTCGTTGGAAGAGCACCGCATTGCAAGTATTAAAGAGCTTTTCCCCTTGTTGTGCGGTTGATCCGACCGTTACCACATAACAGAGAGGGACGGAGCTACAAGATTATATCAGAAAGCGTGATAACTATTCAAATTATTTTTGTTGGACTTATATCCGACTCCTTAGAAGAGATTTAATCAAGATAGTTGCTACTTACGGCAGACTCAATGGGCGGTTCGCCCCCAGCTTCTATGAGGAGTATATTCCAATGTTCCACCTCAGAGAGGCGTTTAGCGACCACGCTACCCGCCGACCCTGATCCGACCACAATGAAATCATAGTCATGACCTAAAAATATTAATACGTATGTTAAGGCTAAAGCGCCCATCTAGCCCGCGAAGTACAAACTTTTTGAGTTCTTTTAGAATTTTTTCAAAATCTGACAATAATAAAAGACAAATTTTGTAATTCGCGAAAAAGACCGTGTGCAGTGCATTTATTAATATATCCAACTTACTCTAAAACATTTTAAGAACGACAGCTATCCAGATAATCTGGCAATGTTTGTATATTTAGTGATTTACTAGTATCATATCCACCGTGATAATATTTAGAGTAAAATAAATGTATTACTAAACGCACTGCATACTGTGTTTTTCGCAAATCACAAAATGTTGTCTTAAATGTTTTCAGATTTTGGATAAACTATAAAAATACTCGAAAATTTTGAATTTCGCGGGCTAGACAGGCGCCTCCACCTTAACTTATTACCTAGGATCTTACACTACAGTAAGAGAGACGGAAGACCGTACCCCCTTCCCTCTGTCCCACTCTTCTTCAGGTTGGCAACGTGCGAATGATGTCATTGGTATTACCAGCATCTGCTGTAACTGCTTAGCTTTCCGGTCGTACGGTTGTATGCCAACTTTGTTGTAAAAAAGGTACATTTTAGGGTCATGGGCGCCATGCAATAAACTTTTTGCCCCAAGGTTTATGGTTATGCGAGGTGTGTGCCCCGTCGACTTGTAGACACTCTAGTTCTTTTACGGATTAACTCATATCATCTGGCTGCACATCTTAGGAACATTCCAGCATAAGCTGAGCCCATTTTACTATTGTCACCCGTGATAAGGAGAGCTCAGGTTACGCCGAAAATGTTCCCTAAGATGTGCACAGTAGCGGGCAGTAGGTACATGAAAAATATCATAATCTGTATGCGTACGGTTAATATTCCTTTCTGGTAAGGTGGCGATGAGACATTGCGATGTAACAAAGAACTGTAGTACCGCCGTAAAAATGTCCAGAGCTGTTCCTGTGGGAACCGAAGGGCAGACTGCGTTGCCAAGCCTGGTGTGGTAAAAAAAAAATGTTTTTACATGTAAGTATAACAAGAAACATAATATAATTAGGTAATAGATTTTCACTCAGGCCGGGAAAATTATTTGATGATCTCTGTTTGCTCCTACGGGAATCGATTCGTAAATTTTCGGTGCAGTGAGCCGAGCTTGCCACTTGGCTCTCTGGCATTCGTCTCTACAAGGTGACACATAATGGGTATACTTTTTTTTTCAAAACGTAACTTTGTAATTCTAAAACCATCAGCTTTGGAGGGAACTTGAAAAACAAAAGGTGTTATAGGACTACAGCTATTGACCGATTTCACAAGTCTACAAAACCTTTAGTACTTCAACTGTCCCACAAAGCCGATAGTTTGAGATTTACAAACTTAAGTTGCAAAAAAAATAGTATACCCTTTTTGTTTCACCTAGTATATAAGGTTTTAGGAATACAGAATCTACGTCGTTAATTCACTTAAAATATATAAGAAGATATTCGATGACCGCTTGGCGCAGTGGTTCGAGCGTAGGCCGCTTGGCTCACTGCACATGGTGGTTGCGGCTTTGATTCCCGCTGGGGTAAATTTCGGAAATGGCCTTTTTGTAATTTACCTTGGTCGGGGTGTCACTGGGATCGCCCCCAGTCCATTGTACGGTACCCATAGTACAAGCGTTGCTTAGTTTGGGACCATACAGTTGGCGTGTCAGTCTGGCGATATTTATTTACTTTATTTTTATTATTTCAAAAATATTGATGCTAATATATTACTTACCACGACATGGCTGGTGTTGCACTGAGCTGTTTTGTGATATGAACACAGTTATTATTTTAATATGAATGCATTTAATATGTATTTATATTCAGGTCCAGACTTAAACGTTTCCGTGAAAACCTAGAGATCCGTAGATATACTTTATAAATATCCTATGTACATACTATTACACTAGCGGCCCGCCCGGCTTCGCACGGGTACATTGCGGTTACATTATTCGAGTTTTAGTAAGGATCCCTAATTTTTTTGAAAATATATTATAGCCTATGTCAACCGGGGATAGTGTAGCTTCCCAACAGTGAAAGAATTTTTCAAATCGGTTCAGTAGTTTCGGAGCCTATTCATTACAATCAAACAAACAAAGTTTTAATCTTTATAATACGAGTATTAGTCCTACTAATATTATAAATGCGAAAGTTTGTGAGTGTGGATGTATGTATGTATGTATGTATGTATGTATGTATGTTTGTTACTCCTTCACGCAAAAACTACTGAACGGATTTGGATGAAATTTGGAACACAGATAGATTATAACCGGGATTAACATATAGGATACTTTTTAACCCAATAATCCAATACTACGCGGATGAAGTCGCGGGGCACAGCTAGTATGATTATATAGATATGATAAAGCATTCATATTTATACATGAACCATTTGTTGATTGTTGAAGAGAAGCTTCTACGAGTATACGGACGTTCGGGGCGCTCGCCGCGCGGCCTCTCTATCCGTGCTTAGTGTCAGTAGCGTTACACGTCATATTATACCTATATAGGTATACAGAGTGGCAGCTGCAGCGCGTACGCTTAGTTCCACATACCTATTATAAATTGTCTTGGAACCCGCACGAATTTAATCGAAATAAATAATAGGAGGAGTCGGAAGAAAATATTTCCACTTCCCTCCGGTGCAAAGCGGGAGACAAAATATATGTAGCTGGTATGGGCTAATTGCCACAGAAACAAGACTGTTACAGCTGATTGAAGACCAGTTGTAAGGCACCACGGATCGTAATATGACTAATTGGACCTAAACTCGTGAGCTGATTATACTTGATTCCAATAATAGGTATGGCAAAAGCGCTTGAACGCACGGAAATTGTCCCTGGTTTCCACAAGGTCTGTGTAATAAACTGCTCCAGATGTCACTTGCAGGCTATTAATTTAACTTTTCCCCGGGACTCGTCGAGGGTCAAATCTCGAAGTCATTATTGGTCACCATTGTCGATCCCGGCTTACAGGAGTTACAGTGGTGGGAGTGTGTGGCGGGACTAGTCCCATAAAAAATACCTATTATAAGTATATTTTTTAGGAATAATCCCGCCACTATTAAATTATGTACACACAATACATTTTATTAAGCAATTAATGAAGTCGATTCTGCACTTTGTTTCAACGACCAAAATTACATAATTCTTGTCTTGTTAAATTAGAAGAGTCTGTATGATCATTTTAATTGCAAGGTATTATTATTATAATATTATAATTAGACATCCATGTATATAGAAACCGATTTAAAGATAATATTGTTTGTAAGCTTGCTCACCGTCGTTGTTATATTAAAAACCCTTCAAATGTGCGAGCCAGTGTTGGAACCCAAGACCTTGTGCATTCAAGACGCGTGTTTAACCAATCTACTACCACTGCAGTATACCGGACAGAAAATCTTGAAACATAAAATATATTTTCTATTTAATTAACAAAACGTCACAATACTGGGTTAGTAATGACTGAAACAGTTTGTTTAGGACAGTCCCAACAAAACGTCCCAAACGTAATGTCACTGTTTTGTGTTCATTGGACAAACAATATAGGTAACAATTTATTATGATAGGATGTCGATATTTGGATTCATTTAAAATTTGGGTTAAAGATAAAGGGTGTGATGTTATTACAATGATATCAATATCTTTATATTATATTTGAGCGGTTTTAATTGAGAATTTATTTGAAGAGTGAATTTGAGGTTAACTGTGGTAGAGCCAATTTACTACATCTCACATACGGGCTAGCTCGACCAGTGTAGTACCGTTCTATCACAGAAGGTCGGCATAAAGTAGCAATAATTAATAGCTGCGTTTCGTACGACGCGAGAGAAAGCCGTAAGCCCAACACCCCCAGCTCTCCTACCCCTTTACCACTCCTGTTCAGGTCAGTATTGCAGGCATCTATAAGCTACGGTTACTGCTTAACATGAGGCGGGTCGTACGCTTGCGTCAAGCGGGCGTCATAAACAAACATTTGATTTAAATTAGGGACTCTCCACTTCTTTGCACGGCAACTCTCTACAATTAATAAATTTAATTAGAATGCACATTCTTAAATATTCAGGCACACTAAAATCTCTAAATGTTAGTGAAAACCGTATCAAAATCCTGTTACATGTGAGATAAACGCGGATAGTGACTTTTTATACCATGTAGAGATAATATACCTAAATAAGGCCTCAGCGGTCATTCACACGGTTAAACCGACGCCGATAATTTTCATACATTTACTATATCCGGGTGAAAAATACGCAGTTGTCTGTTTGGATAAAAAAATGGTCTCGTCTTCATTGTGTGAATGGCCTCTAAGGGATTAGGTATGTAGTGACATAGGTACCTTCTCTTGTCAGTATACATTACGCGACATTACATTACTTTTGAGGTCGTCGGTAATTATTCCGCGCAAGTTTTTAGGTCTCACATCGTTTTAAAAGGGTTTTACTACTACCTCCCTGGGTGTTTATTACGAGTTCAATTACCTGAGGTCGCACGTGTATGATAATTACTTGTTAACGCGGTAATACTTTACCAGTAATTACAACCTATGTGTGTTAGAATTTAACCTTTTGATGGGTCAACGAATTCGTGAGTTCGATTTTCGTGTTGAGCAAAGTTGGGACCTTCAGCTGATATGGAATATTTGGAGGTGAATTATTGGTCCTTAGGAGTTTGGACTCCGCACTAGAAATAACTTGCATCAAAATATTATTATTGGTCGGGCAACGGCATTATGATTGGATGGGAGCAGAGGCGACGTATTTTAATTGATCTATCTTTTATTGGTATATCGAAAATATAACGGCCAATTAGGTACACTAATAAAGTAACTTTTCATAAATTATAAAAAAAAACTAAATCATTAATCTTACTAACAAAACCCCAAACATACCAACAAAATTTTGGCCCATTCATCCACAAACAAATCTATGCATGCGTTGGAATCCAGGATCTCGTTAAGCGCAGTGAGGATGCGCGGTACGAGTACTAGCGACTTAGCTCAGGCAACGATACGACAAGCGGGGACAGCAAACAACTGATGCTTTCTGCCGCGACAGTAGTTGATAGGTGTATCAATTTGCAAAAATTAACTGAGTAAGTCAGGTGCAGTTATCTTGCCGGAAATAATTTTGCATGACGTTATAATCTGGCCGAATGCTCTTCGTTTGAAGCGAGTTGTACTAACCAAGACAACCTTATAAGAACTTGGTAGGGTACAGATATGGGTACTAACCATGGACATGCTTGTATAGATACCTAAGAAATGGTTTTTGTACTAATACACTTTATTGAGCGTATGTGTTATGAAAACTTGTTTGTCAAGGTGTGGTTGGTAGTGGTATCTGGTATAAAGATTCACATAAAACATCTAATTCTTAGTCATTTCAAAGAATCACTCATGAATGTTATAATTAAACGTGATTAGTATGACTAACTTGTTTTCCTCTTGAAATTTTTGCTAACACTATTATTGTTAGACCTCATGTATTTTTATTCCGCAAATTGTTGAAGCTCCATCCTATATTTTATTTGATTTTCCACCCACCGACTTGGTATTTAATTTATATTTTTCAATATTTGATTTTGTTTTTTATGTTCTTACTTTAAGAACGCCCTTAGTGAATGTAGAAGCTTCTATATTTATTTTTTTCGTAGGCATCTCTAGTATGTACTAGGGAGCTATAAAATTAGAGATAACATGCTATGAACCCCAGTAACCTGACAGTTGCTTGACACCATGTCTTAAGTAATTGTAAAATAGTGTACACCCTCACAAATTAATTATAAACCTGTTTTGTAAATAAATGATGTTCAAACACGTCGAGGATGGCTTAATTAACGGAAATCTCGAGTGTTTTGTGTACAATGGTGTATTATGAAGGGAAGGGGCTCATACTTACTTTGGTGAAAATGTTTATACCTTTTTAGTACGCTGAATTTAATATTAAAAAACTCAGAGCTGTTTCTTTCATATCTCCTCACTTGAATTCTCGGATTAACTTGTATCAATAATAATAATAAAGCATTACAGGGTATTTATTGAACCTTCGACTTCTCCATTGCCTGTCTCCATTATAGTTTCCATTATTTAATTAAATTAAAGAGATATATATTATCACGGAACTAGTCCGCTTCCCTGGACGAATGCCCTACTTTCATAATGGCATGTTGTATGTGGGCATGAAGAGTGACCATAAATAGCTCTCAACACGCAAATTCAAAGGGCCCTGCCCATAATTGGACGTACGGTCGACATAACTGGATCATGTCTCTACACGATATTCCGTTTGAAACTGTCGCTGTAAATAAAGTCTGTTACCAAAGAAACATGTCCGTGAAATTCGACCTCATGGTATTATGATTGCTACTTAAAACTAGCCTTAATTTGAATTGCAATCTAATTTCACAAGTATCATGCGTGACACGACCCATACAGATTAGTAGAAATTGAGAACCAGATTGATAATTTAATCGGGGTAGGGTTTGCCGATTTTTTTCAGTTTGTCTGTCTTAGCGCGCATCATGCCAAAATTACTGAATGGATTTTCATGTGGTTTTTACAGTTTGGTAGCTTTGGGTCCAACTTAAAATCTAAGCTACATTAATCAAACTACGGAGGGTTGAACCAGAGGTATAGCTTGGCCTCTCCGTAGTACTAGCTACCCTACAAAGGAGGTCATTTAAATTGGTAAAAATATGGCGGCATTATCTTATTCACGCGGACGAAGTCACGGGCAACAGCCAGTGTAATATAATATGATTATGGAGCTACTATAATTCTATATTATAATAATCGCTCCCCATCGCGCGATGTCGCCAGGCAACCGCAAGCATAGGTTGTAATATCCAACGGTGAACATCGGGGAACATCATGTTGTATTTTAATAATGGAAATGTGCTACCCCCGCTTCCGCTAGAAGGTGCGTCTACTTACCTAGACGCACCTTGGCACCCGACAAGCCCGCTGAGTTTCTTGCCGGATCTTCTCAGTCGAGGTCGCGTTCCGATCCGGTGGTAGATTTACCCTCGCCACCTCTCCTGGCAGCGGCCCAAGCCGAGGTCGTGTCCCTTGTGGCGCCCTTGAGCTAGCTGCCCCCCTGCCCCTCTGGCTGGAGCGCACTTGCGCTCGCCCTCTGTCCGGGTGAAGTTGTTATGGCCACTCTTGCCAACAACATATAGTCAATTCAAAAAAAAAAAAAAAAAAAAAAGGAAATGTGCTGTGACGTTGGGCGCGTAGAATCGAGATTAAATCTGTATCTAGAGGTGACGTCATTTTATAACTTGTATGGATATTTCTTTTATTAATAAATGTACCTTACAATAATAATTATGATGTTTAAAAAGTACAAAGCAATATTTACGCGTTGGCTTTAGTATCAAAATCAAACATATATTATGTAAGTCCGAAAAATGTGATCAAAATAAAATAAGCACATTTCTATTTTTGTCATTAGGTTCACAAACTCAGAAATTCATACCTCGAGTCTCATTCAATATTTTCAAATAAAATTCATAAACAGTATTAGTTTTTTTTCAAAAGAATAGCATTTAAATGTGTTCTAACGCCGAAAATCAAGAGTTGTGACAAATATTGAGAGATCCTGTAACTCAGAAATGAATCAGTTATGTAAGTACAGTCTGCCTTCTGTTTATATTAAATTATGTATATATTATTAAATTTATAAATAAGTACATATAGAATATAGGTATAGGTACCTACCGATATATAAATAAATAAATATCGCCAGACAGATACACCACCTGTACGGTCCCAAACTAAGCAAAGCTTGTACTATGGGTACCGTACAATGGACTGGGGGCGATCCCAGTGACACCCAGACCTGGGCAAATTACGAAAAGGCCATTTCCGAAATTTGCCCCGGCGGAAATCGAACCCGCAACCACCATGTGCAGTGAGCCGAGCGGCCTACGCTCGAACCACTGCGCCAAGCGGTCGTGAAATATATCAGGGAGAAAGAAGGAATAATCGTCTTATTCTCGTGTTGTGGGCGTACTGTAAGACTTCAACGTAGTCCAAAGTGATCTTAACGGCACGAATACAATTTTCAATGCGTGTTAACCGATCGACGGCACAAATCGTAATGTGCTCACCAACGATCACAGCTAACGAAAGTGGACTTTGGCTCTGCAGTGGCATTTCAATCGTTTCAATACTTTTAATTTTCTATTTCGACATCCCCGACGTTATATAACCTACATTTATTTATTCTTAAATATTTATTAAATTATTTAACCTCAAAATGTTGATCAGGGGCATTTTGTAATATTAAATACCTACATGGGTGCCCAACAGTTTAATTAAAAATTCGTATGAAACGGTTTGTTAACCAGTAACTTTGTAATTAAGCGGTGCTTTAACGTGGCTCCAACCCTTCGATGTAATGCTCACTCAATGAACTTTGTTATGTAAAGTTATATTAATAACTTTATATATAACATTTGTATGTTCTGTGTAATGGAAATCAGCTCGTCTCCTATTACATTAGGACCGGAAATATCATTAGTGAAATGTGTGTGCCCGGCAGTTGGTCACTGCCTGCCCCTTATACTAGGTGAAACAAAAAGGGTATACTATTTTTTTTGCAACTTCTCTTTGTAAATCTCAAACTATCGGCTTTGTGGGACAGTTGAAGTACTAAAGGTTTTCTAGACTTGTGAAATCGGTCAACAGCTGTATTCCTATAACACCTTATGTTTTTCAAGTTCCATCCATAGCTGATAGTTTTAGAATTACAAAGTTAAGTTTTGAAAAAAAAGTCTACCCTTTCTGTTTCACCTTGTATATAGAGATAAGTATACCGTGGTGTTGGAATTGTTAAAATATTTTTATCAGGAATCAGGAAACGACATTATTTATAAATACCTGTTTTTACATTAGACAGCATTTTTTTAATATTTACCAAAATAACCTACCTATATTTTGGTCAACGAGAAGTTATGGTAATAATGTTTGTGTTCAAGTCGATTATCGCCGGGCTCGTCAACATTCGGGCGGCCATTACACAAACTCGTGGTTCATTCGGTGTCGGAAACCGTGTTGGCCGTTGGCCGCATAGGTACTTACCTAAACTTTGCGTACACATGAATAATCACGTAGAAGATAGTCCGTCTACAATTGGCCTAGAACAAAGTACCGAACTTCGGTAACAAATAATAAAAGTTCCATTTAATTAAAAACTTTTCAACATGCATTTTAGTTTTCGGTGAACAAATGCGATTGCTGGTGATTTTGTTGATACCAAAACTAAACTAAACGTACCTATTGTCGTCTTTCTCATTGTCGTAATGCATGAGCAGGTTAGCAATAGTGTTAAGTCAATTGTCTTAACTTTTAGCCAACAGAAATACGATCCCTGTCTGTTGCTCTGCCCGTTCGAACTATTGCAGCGATTGATTGGCCCAGCCACCCCAGCCGCCCAGACCACTATACCAAGAGTTCCGAATATCGACCTCCATCCGCTACAAAAGTACAGTCACGATCAAACGTCACATTACCCTCCTAAGATTACGTATGTTTACGGTACAGATAGGTACAATATCGTTAAGATGCCGAATTGGTGTGGAGGAACGACGTCTCTGCGCATCTGCCTTTGAATAACCAAATATCTAACGTCCCAAACCTTAGAGATAAGGACTTTTAGGCGACGCTAAGCTTAAAAGTATTGTAGCTTTATTTTATTATAACATATTGTTACTAAGAAAGTTAGAGCCAGGTAAACTTTATAGTTAAAAGGCTGCGATTCAGACGGTGAATGTTAAATTCTGGTGTTTAAAAGTTAGTGTCTTATGTTTGGAATTTTAAACCCCGCATCTAGGTTTTCTGTAGGAATGTACATTTTACGTCTTCTTCATGATATATGAACAATTTCCGACGACGTTCAAAGATTAAAACTTTTGTAGATGTTATTTTTGTTTGTAAATTGTGTACGGTATAATAATAATGTATAACTAACATAAAACATACGCTGAGAGAAAATAATAACGACTGCAATTTTTATTATTACCAGTAGTATTTTCTACAATTACAAAACGTTAAGTAAGTAAATAAACTAAACATAGTACTACAAACTACGAATTTTGTGCATTATTCAGGCACCCACATCAAAACATATACCTACTTAAACTCCCGTTGTAATGCAATATTACAACTAAAATAGTAGGCATAAATAATGAACATTAATTAATGACTGGACTAACGCAGTGATAATGACAATGAGCATTCAAGGTTATAAATAGACGAACCATTAATAAACGCGACATTTTAGCCGTTGACCTTTGCTCTGGGAACTATCAGCTAAATTAATTCGTCCACTGATAATCGCAAGAAATAGCTTTTGAACTGTGAGAATAAATAGGTAAATAAAAACTTAAGTCTAAGGTAGATTCTCTGTAGGGTTTTTTTTATTAGAACCATAATGGTTATCGCCAACTAGCATACTCGTCTTATGCTGAATTGAATCTCTTTGCGACGAGCACAGTCTTTTTGTTTAACTTAATGTTTGCTTATTTTTCTTTTTTTACGTGATTGTTGCAACAAAATTTCCTTTCTTTCTTTCTCATATATGATAAGAATCTAGTTTATAGTGTTAAAGTTGGAATGTCGGTTAAAGTACCTAAATACTAGAGGCATCGTACCTACCTAATAAGCTACGGCAGGGTATTCTCTCCCCATGATGACACAATACTACGTAAATCTTCAATAAGGAGCGTTATTAACCGCACCACAGCCGATGACGTAGTCTTGGGCCAGACACGTGGCCTAGCTGTCACGGTAAGAGAAGGATTAGTTTCATTGTTTCATTATAGACTAGAGGTCCCTACCTACCAGTAAGGTATCTGGACCCATTTTACGAACTCTTTAAAGGAACCTCGTAATGCGATTCCGGGTTGAAGTGAGCACATCTCTTTGTACATGACTTTAGCTTAGTCAAAGTGGCTAACGGAACTTATATTCATGTGAGTTCACGAGAGCCCCCATTATTGTAAATTTTCATGTGATTTTTCGACCCATCTTTACTCTCCGTTCTATTTTTGAATCCTTATCCACCTGCGGGCGTGTTCCCTATCTCTTATTATCGTTGTAGGTTTTAAGATAATCTCTGAATCTCAAATTGTTTTATACTCCTGTCTTACTGAGTATCACTGGCGGAAGTTGGTGGTGTGCCAAATCCCCTTTAAAAGACAGAAACCACTACGTCATCCGGTTACTTACTTTCATATACGCAGTATATGTAGTGACGCGACGTGTAGTATGCCAGCTGAAAAGATTAATGAGCCGGTAGAAGAAGTCAAGTTCATATGGCAGCAGAATCGATTTTCCTTTGGCACAAAGGAAAAATGGCTACTACGTTGTATAATCAAGACGTATGAAGGTGATACGTATAAACCTAACTCTCCCCGCCTGTCCCTCCCTCTTCAGGTTAGCAAATTCCGAGCGATATCTATACAAATAAATAAAATTGGAGTGTCTGTTTGTAATATAAAAATAACACCTTTTCACTAAATGCATACGAAAGTAAATACGACACCTATAGCAAAAACGCGATTTAAATAATTTTTGTCTGTCTGTCTGTCTGTCTGTGTGTTTGTTCCGGGTAATCTCCGAAACGGCTGGACCGATTTTGACGGGACTTTCACTGGCAGATAGCTGATGTTATAGGGAGTAACTTAGGCTATTTTAATTTTAGAAAAACAATTAGGGTTCCGCGTAAAATAATAAAAACACATGAAATCAAAGAGTATCTCCGAAACGGCTGGACCGATTTTGACGGGACTTTCACTGGTAGATAGCTGAAGTTATAAGGAGTAATTTAGGCTTTTATTTTAGAAAAACAAAATTTAAAACATGGTTCCTGTCGCGCGGGCTCAGAACGCGGGAGCGGGCTTGTTTGTTAAGTTAAATTCCACGCGGACGAAGTCGCGTGCTCAGCTAGTATTATATAAAAAAAATATAATGTATTGCAAGCATAATACATGTATAGGTTATTGTAACTTGGTATGGTACTTAACATCGGACGGGTCGTACGCTTGTTTTCTGACTTTGTACCATACAAAATATATAAAAAAAACAAAAAACCGAATAGAGACCTCTTTTTTCAAGTATGTTAAAAAAAACGAGGTGCTTGACCCTAAGATGACCTTGTCTCGGGTTCCTTGTTGGACTCTTTCTCCAGAGATGGCATGTTTCTTGGCTCCTCCGGACATTTACTACCACGGGACATCAAGCCTATTTGAATACACAAACGCATTGGAGAGTAGCAGTCCTGTTCTGTAACGCCAAACTGTCTCACCCGCAAATTCACGTGTGATATATTATGTTGGCGTTACAGAATAATGCTGTTAAAAATTGACGCGCCATATGAAACAACGACTCAAGCAGCTGAATTGTTAAACATATGAGAAGCATTTTAGTATTGGAATGTTATTAAGTCCCACGGCACACAACACCTCCTTTTCATGGAATACGCAAAATATAAATAATTTTCCTTATTATTTATGATGAATTGGCTACTAGAGTAATTCACTGGAAACGAAAGAAAAGCAACAATTTCCCTTTGAGTTCTTATTACTGTAATAAATAGGTAACCTGACCTAATTTTTCTTATCCCCAGCGTTATCCCAATCTACTGGCTTCACAAAATAAAGTAACCCAACTTAATTATTTCTGCCAAATATATCCTGTAGCGGCTGTAGCCGGCTGTCGTCTTTTCATGTCCTTACTAATTAAACAAAAGTAAACCGTTGTTCTTATTGTAGCTACCTTAGCTCTGTCATGATTAAACGTTTTCTCAGGTCTCTATTCGGTAAATATTTGATATATGTACATTGTATTGGTCACCCTGCAAACAAACAATTTCCCATATCAATATTCTACGTAAATGGTAGCGACTCATGGTAGAGACATTTTGTGTTATTTTCCCGCTCTATTATTATGGAGTAAATACCATAGAGTCAATCGATAAAAGTAAGGTATGGTCATCTCACCTGCCGCTGATCAAGATATTAGCGTAGCGATGTTCTGTATTCTTATAGGGACTAGTCCCGCCACTCACTCCCACCACTGTAAGCCAGGATCGACAATGGTGACCAATAATGACGTCGAGGTTTGACCCTTGACGAGTCCCGGGGAAAAGTTAAATTGTCTTGGAACCCGCAAGAATTTAATCGAAAGAAATAATAGGAGGAGGTGGAAGACAAAATTTCTACTTCCCTCTGGTGCAAAGCGGGAGACAAAAATAGCTGGTATGGGCTGGTTGCCATAGAAACAAGACTGTTACAGCTGATTGAAGACCAGTTGTAAGGCTCCACGGATCGTAATATGACTAATTGGACCTAAACTCGTGAGCTGATTATACTTGATTCCAATAATAGGTATGGCAATGATGATGTTCTCTATAAAGTTATTACGCTTTCTTATTTTGCTACTGTAGAGCGGAGGGAGATGCAGCCGCTATGTGAGCCTGCGTGTTTATTGGACCTGTGCGAGGACAAAATCACAGTAATATTTGATATACTGTCCGTTATATATTGTGTGATATATTTTATCTATGTCAAACGGTCGTACAGCTCTTTGTTAAAGCATTCCTTGAAAGCAATTTGATCAGTGAGGCTAAGTGAGTATCTCTCAGTCGTCTGAAAGTCCTCGACAACGATGTAAATATCTAAGTATGGCTCCGATGTAAACGATACATTGCAACTAACATAGAGGCAATAACTTCATACTCCAATGGACAATATTGATGGTCTTAAAATCGGTCGGTCTTAAAATTTTGCAACAATGAGGTTTTAGTGACTATAAAAATATTCGTTTTTGTTTCATCCAATTTGGTCTACAAGATTTTCAAATAACTTAGAGCAGTTTTAAACTTTTTGAAACCCTTTTTTTTAATAGCTTTGGTGTTTTTGTGCCCACACTTTTGTTTAACACATAATTTTCTAGTTTGTACGCTAGCCATTACAAGAGTTTTAGCTAAAACTTATCTACAAGTGTACGGGAGTGCGTACCTACTGTTGGCTTTGTCTAACCCGGATCTATAACGTCACACTACACAACTGGCGGCGACGTGATAAACATTATATAATTTCCATTAATATTGGACATATCGAAATAATTTAACGACAGTAAGTTTTTTTTTTAAAGAAGTATACGGTAAAAATTAAATCCCTTCCACTCTCTCTGTCCCACTTCCCTTTAGGTCAGGAACGTGCGAGCAGTCCTTTTGCTATAGATGCTTTGTATAGGCTACGATAAAGTCTTGTTATGATGCGGATCGTAGGCTTGTTTGCCTATTAAGTCTTAAAAAAAAAACCAACCTACTCCCTATTTGCGTTGCGTGGGGAGTTAAAAAAACCTTTTTTTAATCAAACCGAATATTGCAGCGAGTTTGCACTATATTCTGCCAAAAATTCAGCCTTTTTGTGTTCGAAATCGTTATTGAATTCAGATTTTGTCGTGCGTCGCTTTGTCACAATTTTCTGATGCCTTTTTGTTTTCATTTTATAGGCATTTTCGAGCGGTTCAATATGGGTTTTGTATTAAGAAAATCTCCCTGGAGTGTGCCAGTAATGGATTCTCTGTAACAGGCAGATAGATGGGAAAATATGAATACCTTCGTATAATGCCTGTATATTAAGTACCTGCGGGTAAACCCCAACTATATTGTGATTCTATTCCAAAATGACAGATTTTCTTGGGCCTAATATTGTACACATAAAGTGCTTTACTCACTAGTACCTACTGTTTATTCTACATAAACATAACCCGGTTAAATATAAAAAATAGGCATAATAAATAAATATATAAATATGGGCAGTTAATAAAATACACATATTTTCGACCGGCTACAAAAAGGCGGAGGTTCTCAATTCGGTTGTATTTTATTTTCTTTTCGTCGATATAAGTTATCTATTTCTAGAAAAATAAATATTTTAAAATGTACTTACTTAATTCATTCATTTATTCAGAATCAAACATAATTGTCCATCTAATAGATATTATGCAGAAATTTAGAAAATACGCGTTCTGAAGTTGACATTTAATCTAACTCTGATGATCTGATATGTCTATATTAAGAACCTTTCAAAGTATCTATAAGGTTTGTACGATGGCTGCTAATTTATTAAAGTACCAAGACGTCTGCTGTATTAATTTAATGCCTACTACTCACTCATAAAGAACGCCTTCAAACTTAAAACGCTGCAAATTACTGTAGGCAATAATAAGAGTATTCTACTTACCCCCCTAAATTATCACACCGTCAAGAAATTCATTTAGGTGGGTATAATTTGTGCTTATTTAACTTTACCCATTCTTTTAAAGTTTAATAAGTCGAAAATCGATAAATGTTTTTAATTAAGTATAGCAAGACTCTCCCTAATTTGGCCCGAGGGAAAAGTAGGAAGGGTTTTCATTGAAACGTCAAGCGAAATTGATGGCCTCGCCGTGTGCCGTGACCAATAGTCGTGGGGCGTTTGTATCGTTGGGTCGCGTCAGTCGAACGTCCGGAGTCAGTGTGGCCACACGTTTGTTTACCCTGGACACGTCCCGTCACGCGGTCGACCACGTGCTCGCTCACATGTCACATAAAACCTCTTCACTTTTTAAAATCGATCGTGCATCCGAACTTTATCGACCGAGCAGTCTTCCAAATTCAAATTCTGGCGCGAAAAGTTTCATCTGTCAGTGGTCGTTAGTGATGTGAATAGTAAACAATGGTGACGATTAGTGTGGGTACTTTTCGGCTAATTACTAACATGTGGTTTTGGTACTTCGCTCTCGGCTTCCTCGCTCTCCCGGGTCCTTCCTGCAGCAAAACGGATAATTTAGGTTGGTGTAAGATTTATTACTACCATAATTACCGGGGTATATATATGTGGCTTGCGGCTAATGGGGGTAACTAAACTTATCACATTGACGATGCACGCTTTCACGCTTTTAGACGTGAAAATGTTTATTACCGCTGTTAATTATTGAACTAACTCAATTATATAATAAAATACTAATTGCTGTTTTGTTTAGTACTTAGTGATTATTTGTATTAGTAAGTTTGTATTACGTAGGTGTCTGATAATGTGTATTTCCTAGTGGTCAAAGTGCATGTGCTTTTATTTAAGACATTATTACGACGCGTTAGAGTTTATAATAGCATGACTTTTATTTCTTGTTGTTATTGTAACAAACACTGCTATCGCTGTTTATAATTATAATGGGTACGTTTTATTTTTCCTAATTTCGTTATTATTTTAATGATATTATATTAATAAGTAACTGGCTCTTGAAAAAAAATATCCTGCAGTATTAATTATGTGAATGTTTACTTTATATACCTACTTACTCACTTACCTACCATAGGTATATTAATTGAAATCAACACTGATGGATACTCGTACAAATGGGGCACCTCATAAATGAAATGAAATATATACATCATTACAGAAATGAAAGACTGAAAAAAACTTAAAATTTTCGACCGGAAAAGTGTGGTTATTTAAAATACTATCCTTTGACATCCATGACAGGCTTAACTAGAAATATAGCTTGTACATGTTTGCAATACCAAAGGCATTACTCGCACGTTGTCGAGCTGAAGGGGAGTGGGAAAGAGGGAGGGGAAGTCGGCCCTCTCACTCATCGTACGAAACGCAGCTATCCTACTAATATTATAAATGCGAAAGTTTGTGAGTGTGGATGTATGTATGTTTGTTACTCCTTCACGCAAAAACTACTGAACGGATTTGGATGAAATTTGGAACACAGATAGATTATAACCGGGATTAACATATAGTATACTTTTAACCCGATAATCCCGAAATTTTTGCTAAGTTAAAATACTACGCGGATGAAGTCGCGGGGCACAGCTAGTACATAATAACTGCCTTACGCCTCACGCATCTTTTGCCTCAATCTGTGAATCAACTTGATTTATTTTAGTGGTAATTTTATTTCTCACTACCTTTAGTTACTACTACCTTGAATATAGTTTAAATTATATTGTCATCAGTTTATTTTAGTACAATAAGGATCAAAGTTCCGGATTAATATTTTAATGATTGATTAACGATTAACATTGCGTCTACAACTAAGTGTTAATAGGTATATAAAATGCCACTTTTGATTAGTACAAGTGGCTCATTACCATAACAAAAGAAAAGTTGAATTGAGTTTGAAGTTTAATACCACTCTCGGTAATGGAATAGAGTATTATGCAAGATCGTTACTCGTAAAGTAAACGTAGTATAGTCAACATCGGAAGACCAACCCCCCCGTCCTAGCCCTCACTCTGTCCCACTCCCGTCCAGGTCGGTAACGTGCGAGCAATGCCTTTGGTACCTATTCAAGCATCTATTAGCACTTGTTTAATTAACATCAGGCGTACGCTTGTTGGCTGACTTTGTTTAATAAAAAAAAACCTTAAATTTCTTATTTGGAGGAGCTAACTGATTAACTAACTAACTTACTTCTAGTTAACGGGGTAAACTCACACTACAAGGAAAGGTCGAACAATAATATGATACGGTTTTGTTCCAAAATTGTATCATTCCAAAAATTGCCTGTTCATCTCAAAACACCTTTGTTGCTGTAATTTGTCCTGTTCTGACATATCCTTAAATATTAGAGATTGAGGTGCAGATAAAATAAAAGAAATATAGGCACAGATCATTATCAAAAGATAGTCAATAAAATAAAATTGATTTGCCATCAAGTTTAATTCACTGACAAGGCTGTACATAAATAACAGAAACTAGAGTTTTAGAATCAATGGTAAGTGAAAATAAGTATGTAGATAGATAGATAACTTGTACACAAGTAGCTCTATCATGGGAAAAACAACCGTAAGTGAGGATAATAAAATGAAAAATAATTTGGCAAAGAGGATCCTGAAATTTCATTAATAGCAGTCCAATGATAAGGGACCGTATTTTTATCAGAACGTAGAGTGAAGACGGATGGAGGTATTTCAAACTAAATGGAAGCGGATGATATTAAGATCGCAGAGGGAAATGTTAAAGATTGCATCAATCTTTTACGATGGAAGGAAATAAAATGATTGATCGGGGAAAAACGAATATCAATTACAGATATCGATTTATTCATTCTGTGTCTCTTTTACTCGCTTTTCTAAGGAAAATTCGTTATTTTCTGCTATGTTTCGGCTGAATTCGAGAAAGGTGTCACATGCATTACATTTTCTAACCTAAACGGGATGGCTACGCGGGCTTGAGTAAACACATTTCACCACGGCTAACGAGAAGCGATGCGAAATGGTCTTAATATTTGTGTTTAAGTTGGCTGTCGCCAGGCTCGCAATCGTTCGGGTGGCCATATTATAAATTGATAGTAATAAATATAGCCTATGTTACTCAGGGATAATGTAGCTTTCTAGCGGTGAAATAATTTTTGAAATCGGTCCAGTTTTTCAGTTGACGCAATAGATGTCCCTAACACGATTTCGGTCTCGCAGTTCAAACATTCGAATCTGACACCGTTCTAAACGTCATAAAACCTACGTTGTACAGTTTTAGAGTTTACTCGTTACAAACATACAAAAATACAAATCTATTATTTTTATAATATTAGTATAGATATACAGGTTGAAACAGAAAGGGTATACATTTTTTTTCAAAACTGAACTTTGTAAATCTAAAACTACCAGCTTTGGAGGAAACTTGAAAAACAAAAGGTGTTATAGGGATACAGCTGTTAACTGATTTCATAAGTCTACAAAACCTTTAGTACTACAACTCTCCCACAAAGCCTATAGTTGTAGATTTACAAAGTTAAGTTGCAAAAAAAATTGTATACCCTTTATGTTTCACCTAGTAGATTATTAAGGAGACATGACCTAGCTTAAAGTGGGTCACACTTCTGCTCTACATGATAGGCGCTATAATTTATGCGGATCTTCTGTGAGTGGGTGCAACTACCCCGGTCGAGGCAGCCCGTATATGTGTTATAGTCAATTGTCAATTGGCTACAACTTTACCACCGTAATCACGTCCCGATACACCGGCCTCTTATGGCTTAATCAATATTCATTGCGCCAGCGTAGCATAGCGCTCAGATATTCTATTACTCTGCAGTGCTTTTAGTGAAATTAGATGTTTATGAAATTTAAATTACAGGTAAATCTATTTAGGTTAAGTAGGTATGTTTTGGGCATTAATAGCTGAGTGGTTAAGCACGCGTCTTGCTGGCACCAGGTCCTGGGTTCAAACAATGGCTCGCACCTCTGGGTTTTTAGAAATGTATGTGCGAATCATATTTAGAAATGTATATAATTTCTATATGATTATCACTTGCTTACGGTGAAGGAAATCATTGTGAGGAAATCTGAACCTTCTTAGAAAATTTAACCAGTTTTTAAAAGACATGTGAAATCCGCCGACCTGCTCTGGGCTAGCGTGGTGGATTACCCCCTAAATCCCGCTCTTAGTGAGGGTAGCCCCGTGCCCAGGAGTAGGAAGTCAAAAATGGCTAAATTATTATTATATGGGTATGTTTTACGTGTTCAGCAACAATGTTATATGGTTTTTATATATGTTGTTATGAGTGGCAAGTCTGATATTTTAATCCATATCGGGGCACCGCTTCCTGGACATTATCATTTTGGCTATGTACACAATTAGGTATTCAAACCTCGTGTCGACATTCGTCCAGTGGTGAACTCTGTAACAAAGCTGGCTGTGAAGTTACGCCGCAAATGTATAAACAGGCTCTCCATTCCAAGGTGGAAGCATCGACAAATAATTTTGTAGCATTTGAAAAAAAAAAAAATTTTACATTTCTAGTATTCCCGTTAGCCCCTTCAGCTGTGCTAATGCTTGTGTTAGGAGAGGGATTACGACAGTTTAACGCCGAGTATGGGGATGAAACCCGGAACCTCACAGCTACCGGGGCGGCCCCTCTAACCACTAAGCTATTGACACCTTTACAGCGCAAATCAAAACTCTATTGCCGTGAAACTACCTTAGCTCAGATTGTACACAGCAACACAGTACTTAACATTATTATCATTAAAATCCCTAAATTCGCCCTCTACATACAACATTGGGTTATTGTTTTCTTTGTTACTCGACTCAGTCACGGCACGAAAAGGGCTAAATTCGTGGCTGTCATGTTTTTAATTAATATATGAGTGGGCGAGGCCCGCGGTGGATCACGCACGACCTCTTCGTCCCGCTTATGTGAAATTCATCAATTAACGTTGTATTAGTGGTGTGGCTACTTACATTTACATTTTCCTCGTCAAGAGCCTTTTTAGAGGTAACCAGAATATACGATTTTCGGAATGGAAAGTGTAGTTGGGTACAGACTGAGCGGACGGCAAATAATGAAGACAAACGAAGCACAGGCGCTTTCTCTATTGGGAGGTATGTCCATGTTCCGGGGAAAGGTTTACCAGAACGAAATTTGGCCCAAAATGCCGGGGCTTTCTCACAGTGTAAATTTTGTTAAGTATGCGAAATAAGTGGGAAACCTATGGTATTCCTAGTTCACTTCAGACTTTAAAAGAAAATGTCTTCGCCCCAATTTATTTATCTTAATCTTTATAAAATTTCAGGTGTGCGTGTGTCATTTTTCTCCTCCTAAACAGCTCGACCGATTTTGATGATTTTTTTAAAACTTATTAGACATAATAAGGTGACAATCTGGGTGGACTTTTTAATTGGCGCTGTTATCGACATGCAGAAAATGCGCTACCAAAGCTGCGGAAAAAAGTGCGGAACACAATAAAAAAGCTAAGATTGTGCTTTCTTTCTTGTATTTGGTAGTACTAAAATCCCGTTAAAGTAAAGTAGATCAAATAATTTAGTAATCAAATTGCCTCTTGTCACGGCACTGGATATCCATATTATTATATTTTTCTCGCAAGCATTCTCACCTTTCTTGCTATTAACAAATTTGTGAATATAATATTTCCTTTCTCCTTGTCGCGTTAAAAGTGAAATGTCAAGGAATGAAAGGATCTAATAAATTTTGTTTTATTAACGTTAATGGAAAGCAAGGCCGATTCAGAGATACCCTTGGAAATACTAGAGTTGTTTATGCAAATTTTATACGATATTAAAATATTTATGCGACATATTTGCTTCGATTTTCGTGACAAAAGATTAAAATTAACTACATATTTTGATTAGTTTCCAGAATTATTAGAATTAATAGCAGTGATAGCCGATTGGTTAAAGCACGCGTCTTGCGGGCACCAGGTCTTGGGTTCTAATCCCGGCTCGCACCTCTGGATTTTTCCAAATCTATGTGCGAATCATAATTTCTATATGATTATCACTTGCTTACGGTGAAGGAAAACATCGTGAGGAAACCTGCATGTCTTAGAAGATCTAACCAATTTTCGAAAGACATGTGAAATCCGCCAACCCGCACTGGGCCAGCGTGGTGGATTATGGCCTGAATCCCCCTGTTGAGGGGAGGCCCGTGCCCAGCAGTGGGACGTCAAAAGGGCTAAATTATTATTATTAATAAATAGGTACGAAGAAACAAGAATGTTTAAGAATATGTGCTTTAAGTTTAGTATGTATAACATGAATTATTATGTTGAGCAGCCGTTTAATAGGTGCCGTGTGTTATAGATGCTTGCAATACCAAAAGCGTTGCTTGCACTTCGCCTACCTAAAGGGGAGTTGGGCAGGGGGGGGGGGGTGGGTGGGTGAGGGGGGGGGTCTTCCGGCTCTCACACTTGTCGATCAAAACACAGCTACCTATATAGTTACTCTACGCCGATCTTCTGTGAAGGGTGGCAAGTATGTACAACCCCGGTAGAGCCAGCCCACAGGGGCTGTAGTCAGTTCGCTACAACTTAGCTCTACTACCTTTTTCCTTCCTGCCGAGAATAATTGGACATATTTTGGAAAAAAGAAACCAACCCACACTTACTCCTGCAGACTACAATCAACCCCAGTTGAAGTGGTTGTAGGTCGGTTTCAGTTTGCAGAAGTATGGGTGATTGGCATTCTGCATATATATGTCCAATTAGTCCTGATTGTATTGAAAATCAAAAAGGTTCGTCTACTTATTACATTGTGAAGTGAGCGTACAGTAAATATTCTAAAGTGGCTACTGTACTTAGCTCAAATATATCTAAAAGATACAAAAAATTGTTAGACAAATCGAATCTAACAGAATATTTAGAAGTGTAGGTACCAATTTAGGGTTGCCTACCATATTGTTCCTATTTTTTATTATACTGCATTCTCCTATTAAAGCTTATAAATAAAAATCTTCTTATAAATTGAATAAATTTATATAAAAAATCAATACACAAAAAAATGAACAAGCTTAAAATAAATACTTTCCTACTCGTAATTTCGCTAAAATACAAAAAAAAAATGGAATGACTTAAGAATTTACCCTTAAACATTTAGAAAGAAAAATTCTGTAAACATTTTAAAACGCCCCACTGGCGTATCCCCCCGGTACAATAAAACCAGGCTAAAGGTAAATAGGTATTCCGGTTGAACTGTCTGTTAACATTCAGAAGCACCTTCGTATCTCGTGGGAGCATACGTGAGGATAACTTGAGAGAGTATCGTATAATACGGCTAAGTGTATTGATATATATTATTGTTTTCTTATATTTACGCGAATACTACACATTGAAATAAAACTATTTTTACGGATTATATCGCGTTTATTTAATTTTATGTTCCCGACGTTTCGGTTGCTTTACAGCAACCGTGGTCACGGGGGGACTGAGGTGTTAGACGTCCTGATGTCATAGTTAAAAACTGGGTACCCTCAAAATTTAGTTGGTGTTTGCGGTCCGATCCACGCAGAAAGTGCTCACTGTGTCTTGGGGTCTTGCAATGGTACGCTTGGTTTTCGATTTAATTATATTAATTACTGGATCCCAAGTTGGTGGTAGCACCCAGCCATCTTCCCTATTGAAATTAGGATGTTTTTTAATTTCAATGGCCTCACGTATCATCCTTGGGCGGAATCGGTGTTCTATTGCGAGGATCTGTGGTTTATCAAATCTGATATAATGGCGGGTGCGGTCCTGTACATGTTCACAGATTGCAGACTTCGTGGAGCGCCGGTGTTTCACGTCAGCTATGTGTTCTTTTACGCGGGTTTTTACTGATCTTTTAGTTTGCCCTATGTAGGAGAGCCCACATTCACAATCGAGTTTGTATACCCCTGCATCTTGTAGAGGAATGTGACACTTGACAGGTGGTAAGAACTGACTAATCTTCTTGGGTGGCTTGAAGTAAGTTTTGATTGAAGCCCGTTTCAAGATGTAGCCAATCTTGTCTGTGACACCTCTTATGTATGGTAGTACAGCAGGCAGACGCTCGACTGTGGCTGGTTTCACTCGGTCACTGTGATGGAGGCGCGGGATCCGAAGCTTGTTGTCATGCAATACTTGCTTGACGTGACGGATCTCGGCAGCCAGCTCACCACCATCCAACACAGTTAGCTACCGTGGGAAAATCTTTGTTTCAGAGAGCACAAGGGATCTGTGATGAGCAACACCTGGCTGCCGAGATCCGTCACGTCAAGCAAGTATTGCATGACAACAAGCTTCGGATCCCGCGCCTCCATCACAGTGACCGAGTGAAACCAGCCACAGTCGAGCGTCTGCCTGCTGTACTACCATACATAAGAGGTGTCACAGACAAGATTGGCTACATCTTGAAACGGGCTTCAATCAAAACTTACTTCAAGCCACCCAAGAAGATTAGTCAGTTCTTACCACCTGTCAAGTGTCACATTCCTCTACAAGATGCAGGGGTATACAAACTCGATTGTGAATGTGGGCTCTCCTACATAGGGCAAACTAAAAGATCAGTAAAAACCCGCGTAAAAGAACACATAGCTGACGTGAAACACCGGCGCTCCACGAAGTCTGCAATCTGTGAACATGTACAGGACCGCACCCGCCATTATATCAGATTTGATAAACCACAGATCCTCGCAATAGAACACCGATTCCGCCCAAGGATGATACGTGAGGCCATTGAAATTAAAAAACATCCTAATTTCAATAGGGAAGATGGCTGGGTGCTACCACCAACTTGGGATCCAGTAATTAATATAATTAAATCGAAAACCAAGCGTACCATTGCAAGACCCCAAGACACAGTGAGCACTTTCTGCGTGGATCGGACCGCAAACACCAACTAAATTTTGAGGGTACCCAGTTTTTAACTATGACATCAGGACGTCTAACACCTCAGTCCCCCCGTGACCACGGTTGCTGTAAAGCAACCGAAACGTCGGGAACATAAAATTAAATAAACGCGATATAATCCGTAAAAATAGTTTTATTTCAAGATATATATTATTATATGACAAAGATACACAGAACTGCCCACTTTAAAAAAATAAATAAATATATGGGCCTAGTCCCGCCACACACTCTCACCAATGTTACTCAAGATCGACCATGGTGGCCAGTGAGGATGTCGAGGTTCAACCCTCGAGGAATCCCGGGGAAACATTCAATTGTCTGGAACCTAATAGGAGGACCTAATAGGAGGAGTTGGAAGAAAAATTTCCACTGCCCTCCGTTGTAAAGCGGGAGACAAAAATGGCTGGTAGGTATGGGCTGATTGCCATAGAAGCTAGACTGTTACAGCTGATTGAAGACCAGTAGCAAGGCACCACGGATTGACTAATTGGACCGAAATACGTGAGCTGATTATACTTGATTCCAATATCTATTAGCTGACCTGCCCACTTATAAGGATCTGTCATGATCATCATCATATCAGTCGAAAGACGTCAACAGCTGGACATATAGGCCTTCCCCAAGGCTATCCACGACCGGTCCTGCGCTGCTCGCACCCAGCGGTTTCGGTTATAATGATTGCAATAGAGACATTGCAATAATTTTAAGTGGCCAGTAGGTACAGGTTTAAACTGTCAAATGAATAAGTACTTGACGACCGCTTGGCGCAGTGGTTCGAGCGTAGGCCGCTCGGCTCACTGCACATGGTGGTTGCGGGTTCGATTCCCGCCGGGGCAAATTTCGAAAATTGCCTTTTCGTAATTTGCCCTGGTCTGGGTGTCTCTGGGATCGCCCCCGGTCCATTGTACGGTACCCATAATACAAGCGCTGCTTAGTTTGGGACCATACAGTTGGTGTGTCAGTTTGGCGATATTTATTACTATTATTACTCAAAAGGCACTACAATAAAGTCCTCCTTGGTAAAAAAATACAGATAATTTAATTTTGAGAGTATGAATGATGTGATTATATTTTCGCAACATTTTTTTTGAATGCGGGACTTTAATGTATGACCTTTTGAGTATTCCGACTTAGCTGTAAGTCCATAATGTTTATATCCCCCTAAAACACAGGTCTGTTCCACATTTGAAAGTACGAAGAGCCTTACACTTAAACATTTTGATGAGGGCAAAACTGCCGGTTTCACTCGTGAAAACTGTAAGCAGACCTTACTTAAAACTCCTGAATTCTAGACCCCTTACCCGAATTCAAACTCAATTAACGTTAGTTAGTGTGAAACGTGTCTCATTGAGGTATAAATGGGGCAGCAAAAGTTAATTCTCCGCCGATTAAAGTCACAGTTTATTGTTCAATAGTTGGAATCGGGCCAAAATGAGAATCGTTTAGGCCAGTATCTAAATCAGGGTTGATTCATATTTTGTTGATCAATAATGTGACAATATTTTCCTGTAAATCGTCAACAACAAAAGGGTAGTTTAACCTCTCTTATTATTATAAATAGCTAATGAAAGATTGTGGGTGGCTGCTGCAGGTGGTACACACTACTAAGTATAAACTACACTTTGGACTTTGCAATCTCGGACAAAAGTTTTCGAAACACATACGCTTAAAATGATGTATAAGATTTACGGACTAATCACAATCAATTATTATTTTCGATAGACCAATCACAATGCGTTGCGTCTGATGCTGACCAATTACAAAAGCGTCGCCTTTGCTCCCAGCCTGGCTACTTTTTTAGTACTTATTTTGACGCAATTTATTACTAGTATGGAGTCCAAAATCACCCGTTGGTCCGTGACCTGTACGATTACAACCTCATTGATGATACCAAATTCTCCACAAACTCCAACTCTCCACTCACCAAGAAGGGTCCTTTAATCCTAGCACTATTTTCATAAAATACGATACCCCGATAGGTTCGGTATTAACATTTAAATACCTTAAAAAGTCCCAGCTCGAAAAACGGATCGAGGGCCATTGAAATGAAAATATATCTCACCTGTTATTGTCCGCTGGAAGCATATTTAATAACGACCAGAATGGGAGTTAGATTTACATTTTCGCTTGGTATCGTTTTTCGTACCTACGTGAATACCTAAATGGATTACAATCCATTATGGAAGTAAACTATTGAATGTGGTGTGTGGTTTGTGAATATTTTTAAAATACAGGGTGAAATTGAAGCTCAATTGATATGGGAGGTTCAGTAACTCCAACATAATTATAGTGTAGGTGGTGGTGTTTTATTTTTGTATAAAATATACTGTTTACATCGTCGTTACATTTTACAAACTCAGTATTTACACACGATGAAAATGACACCGTTCTTTTCCATGCCATTTTGACAAATAATGGCCATACTTGGCAATTAGTAAAATATACATTATATGGCAATTAATAAAATATGAATTTATAGCAAAAAGTATTGTAAATATCATAATAATAACGTTATTTCTAAAGAAATTCTAAGATTCTTTTTTACGGTCTTTCAGTTTTCTAACTCTATAACTACTTTATGACTTTGTTTTTAGTTAACAAGAAAATGGCAAATTCCCGTTTTTTCTCATGCACCGTAAATCAAGCCTTCCCCTCTGGTTGGAGCGTACTTTGCGCACAATGCCCACAGTGCCTAGCCATACCCAAGAAAACTTAGACATACAGACAGACATAATTAAGATTCCAAATTTTTGTCCTTAGACTCATAAGCTTGCTATATTCAATGGGTATGTCCGATAGATATAATTACCTCTTAAATAGTGCGAGTTCCTAAATATAGAAGTGGCTGGGACCTCGTTACAGAATGTAAACAATGAAATTCCGTCACTAAAATAAACATAAATACGTTGTTTACAGTTGAAAATTGGCTGAGACTATTTGTTTTATTTTCGAGAAATATTTATGTGCCGGCCTATTTGTGTCACGAAAGTCGGCTGATAGAAAAGGGTGGCAATAGTTCTTGTCAGTGACGAATTAGGGACGTACACATTCAATATTCCGTCGGTCTCGGTACAGAGTAGACGAATCGTTTAGAATCCAGCACTGTTCCTCAATTAGATTAGACAGTAAAAAAGACGCTACAATAATAATAATAATAAATATCGCCAGACTGACACACCAACTGTATGGTCCCAAACTACAATGGGTACCGTACAATGGACTGTGGGGCAATCCCAGTGATACCCAGACCTGGGGAAATTACGAAAAGGCTATTTCCGAGAATTGCCCCGGCGGGAATCGAACCCGCAACCACCATGTGCAGTGAGCCGAGCGGCCTACGCTCGAACCACTGCGCCAAGGGGTCGTCAATGGGGTTAATTCTGTTGATTATAAATTATGGCTCAACTGAATATGACACAACTAAAGAAATATAATTGCCTGTTGCTCATGTGTTACGACTATGAGAACGACAGTTTAGTATAGTTTGAGTAATTGTAGGTACTGTGACAACGGGGTTTTATATTAATAATTCCAATCACTTGGTAATATTTATTACTGTTAATTATTATTATTTAATATAAATTCATTTAACACGTCCTATCGTGACGGTCCCCGGTTGTCACTGCCGGGTCACGGGCACGGGGTTTTATATTAATAATTCCAATCACTTGGTAATATTTATTACTGTTAATTATTATTATTTAATATAAATTCATTTAACACGTCCTATCGTGACGGTCCCCGGTTGTCACTGCCGGGTCACGGGCACGGGGTTTTATATTAATAATTCCAATCACTTGGTAATATTTATTACTGTTAATTATTATTATTTAATATAAATTCATTTAACACGTCCTATCGTGACGGTCCCCGGTTGTCACTGCCGGGTCACGGGCACGGGGTTTTATATTAATAATTCCAATCACTTGGTAATATTTATTACTGTTAATTATTATTATTTAATATAAATTCATTTAACACATCCTATCGTGACGGTTCCCGCCCGGTTGTCACTGCCAGCTCACCGCAGAGCTTTCAATTTCAAAAATAATATTTTTCTTAAATTTAAATATATTCTTGTCGGCCAGGAACGCTTATCGCCAGTGGCCAGTGCGCCGACATGGACCTCCTTACAGTACCAATATAATTATCTATTAATTTTGTTGAAATTACACAAAGATGTTTTACGAGCACTGAATGTATTGTGGCCAACCTCGTTACTCCGACAGTCATAGCGAGCAGTCTATAAACTTTAGCACTATAGGATCTAAGTTAAAGCCAAAGTACAAACCTGTGTATGGTGAACAAATTGAAACCCAATATCGCCAATCAGGACTTGACGCAATATCGACGGAGAGCACAAAGAACCCACATTAAAGCTGGTTTCAAAACAGAGTGCTGTTCACATGTCAAGTTATCGATTACCTACTCATTACTTACATCCGAACAATGTTGTCTAATTATTTTAAACCACGATGAAATAAGAGGAGTAATACATAATATATGTTTTTTTACCAAAATTAACGGGTACGTTTCCTGGGCAGGAATAATGTTTTAAAACAAAAGATGTAGTATTTATTGTTATTCCTCATAGTTTAGGATTTGACCATCCACGCTCATATGAATAATTCACCCTGTAGGTATAGCCACGATGCTTGCGAACTTTAATATCGTGATTCAGGTTATTTATGAGAATTGCACATTGTATTGAGGCGTCGCATCAGCGCCGTCTATCCGCCAGCGTCGTGAATGTCAGGTCGCTACAATCCTAAAATGCATGTTGAGTTAAACAAAACGGTTATGTGTGGAGTTGATCAAGGAGGGGGGGGGGGGGGGGGGAGTTTAATGACGACAGTTTAAGCCTCCCCCACAGCTAATCGACGCGAAGCCAGACTTTCAACTCCTTCGTTCCAAATGTTAATGGAAATCGTCAACTTAATTATGTTTTGGCAAAAAACGCGGCTAAATTATTCGGGTGCCTACTCGCTATGGCCTTAACCTTCTTGATAACAATATCAGAAGGAATATCGAACTATTTACGTAAGTATGTTTGTTCAATGCAAGGAATTCTACGCTCAAACCTCTGCGCTAAGCGATCGTCGAATAATTATATGTTTGATTCTTTTAAACCATTCTTCGGTTATGTTAGGTATGTTAATTACTGAGGCTTATCTATCCCGCAAACATCTTTTATCCGCATTATCTGGGCGGCTATTGTCTCACACTGTATGTATCGGATATGTCGCCTCTTCCGTCTTTTGTCTGTACTCTAGAGGCGCCATTGTCGCGCCGGCTGTTAGGGGCGGAATAGATAAAAGTATGGCTATCGTGGTGTGTCCTTGTAATAATTTATTTGATGGCGATAATATTATATTTTATTATTGTAGTAAATACCTACCACTACTACCGATAAAACAATGAATTATTTATTGGCATTTATCCTAAGTGTTCTGTACAAAGCAGCCTAAATAAGTTCTTAGTTTAATAATGCACGACATTTTGCATGGAGTCTTAGTAAATACTTAAGATGATGTTACAAAACAAATATTCAATTGGGTTTCATTGATACCAACCAACATAACAGATTCATACAACAATTTCATCCGACAACGGAGAAGCCAGAAGGTAGGGATATATTTTTAGGAGAGAGAGTGGCAAATTGTTCTTAAAAAATCTTCAAGAGAGTTACCCATCTAATCAAGTGCTCAAGTTATAAGATGCTCAGTTGTTTCAGATTGTGATCGTAATTTGGCAGAGGTCAGAAGTCCTTTACAAGCTTCGGTCCTAACTAACAAGTAGCAGCGCAGTGATTACAGCTGGCCCCCCATTTGTAAAGATAAGACTAACGGTATCGTACGCCCCACAGATTACAACGATGGAGCAGATTTGTACAGAATATCACAGCCAACGGTTAATTTGCTTTGAATTAAATGTCGCGAGTGGTTTGGTTTGAGTTAGTTGATTATGTTGTGAACTTAAGGGTCTTTTGAAAGTTAAGCACTAAGCTAAAGCCCACAGCTTTGCAAGCGTAGACTTTACTGTCTAGATGTGGACAAAAGCGCCACCTATCGGGTCCAACATAAGCATAGAACCAATCAGGTGACCCTATAAGTATAAAAACAGATACATCAAAAACGGTCAAGCCGTTTAGGAGGAGAAGAATTACGAACACTCGCACATTTTAATTTAAGTAAAAGTCTATTAATTTCATACATTTCCATTTCATCGAAAAACGATTGGTCATTAAAATTAAATTCGTGCCTAAAATCGTTAGCCCATTGAATCCTTGTCGGCCGGCCAGTGGACTGCTCACAGACTAATTGTTTTTTTAATTAGGTCAATAGCTTAACGCTAAGTACAAGCGTAACGTAACGTTACGTAACGCTAAGTAGCATAGCATAAGCGTGTTGAATAGAACCTGTCTTTTTAATACAGTCAATAGGCAGCCATAAAAACAATCGTCTTTTAAGGGTTAATTTCCCTAAGGGCCGCTTGAAACTAGTTTTCAATGGAAGGTCTTGGATTTGGGCAATCAGCCCTCTGTAGTTATTCGGGGAAACTTTGCAGTTAACTTCGGGCTACCTTGTTGATACTTAGAATTTATAAGCTACGTGTAACGAATCTCTAGAGCTTGGTTTCAGAAAATTTGTTCCGAGTTTAGAATTTGATTAGGCTTGTTGACGAATAAATTAAATTTTCTTTTAGAGATCGAAAGGAATCTAGAGCGGGTGAGTGATTTTGAGGCGGGCAGCAAAGTTCACACTACCATTTTTTTCATACAATGTGGCCGATGCCCAGTCAAGCACGACGTGTGTGACGCGCGCTCGACACGCATGGGACGCGCGTCCTACACGCGTGCTACGCGCGTCCGACATACTCCTGACACGCGCTCGACATGGGCTAGAGTCGCGCCCATGACTGCATGCATGGAAATCTTGTTGAAGTACCCAATTCCTCCCCAAATAAAAACTCAACTCATTTAGATTTAAAGTTTCGATATTTTAAAATACGAGTACAGCAGGTTATACACAAAGTTTCCCTTAATTCATTAATAATAATGATTCAACGAGTTGTAAGACTTGCCAACTTTAGTGCTGGTGAATCTGTAAGTTACTTTGGTGGGTATAAGTTTATAGAATTTTCAACGCTCATTCAACAAACTACTCCGCGATTTTATGTATTGCGTATAAAACTTATGTGGTTTTAAGTTTGTATAAAATAGTTATTATAGAATAAGAAGAGGGTTTTGTCAAGCAATAGTATAGTAGCTCCTTGAGCGCTGGTTAAAGGCTTACTTTTTCTGCTGCGAAAAATAAATATAACTATGGTTGCAAAGGAGCGAGAATGGGGATGAAGACTATTTTTAATTTGAACGCCTGAGTAAATTAAATTGATAAAACTACTTTATTATGACGTCTTACTTCAATCGTTTACAGTTTTGGAAACTTTTATGGTCTAAGGTATTTTTGCCATTAATAATAGTATGATAATATTCTGTATATTATACAATGAGAAAAAAATCCTAACCATTTTATAACTTCATGACAAGGAAACATAGCTCTTATTACAACAAAAAAAATCTCCTCTAGTGACCACTGAAATGAAATACACCAACAAAATTTCTCGTCATTACACGCACACGCAATAAATCCTTAGATCTTTTCTCACAATTTGTCTGGGGCCAAATTCCCTAGCCTTCGCGTGACGTAATCAGTCCCCAGGTGAGAATGTCCTTTATTTTTCTGTTTAGGATCGTTGATTGTAGATCACGTGGACACAGTACACGTGTACAATACGCCTTCAATTGGCCTTTCAATGCCAGCCTTCGTTTTTGTCTTGCGTAAGTTAATTTTAGTTGGAGACAGTCTGTACACAGGGATTAAAATACAGCAAATGATTTTTGAATCCCTTGTATTCATAAATGATTTGCCGTAATTACCAAAGGTTTAGTAAACAAGAATTAAAAAAATGGGAAACTAGGAACTATAATCAGTCACTTGAGGTTTCTTAGTGTAAGGAGGTGATGCGACTATCGGAACTGAACACTATTAACACTTTCTATCATAATCATGAAATTCATGGATATATTAATTTGGGTTACTTATTTGAAGTTTTGTATCATTTAAATTACACGTTAGGTATGTAACCCACTGTGGGTGTACGAAACGCCTCTATTCCCATTTATTAGTAAAGTAGGTACTTGTAGTTCATTAATTTTACAACGACTCGTGATGTGGCTCTTATCACACTAACATATGGGTCAATTTGCAATAAGTTACACGTCTTCATTAAATGTATATAACTGGCTAGGTATATTTTATAAAGACACTAACCTTCTTCCTTCCTTACAGCTCTGTTACTCGACACCCTGAAATTGGTGAACCATGTGGTCTGCAACGAGACAATGGTTTCCCTGGCCTGTCCCAAAAGCACCACCATCAGCATACAAGTGGCCCAGTATGGGTGGGCCACGGAAAGCCGAGGTTGTGACGTCGGCTCTCGACCTGTAAGCGAAGCTGAGAGAAACTGCAGAAGGCCAAATGCTTTACAGGTTTGTTTACTTGTAACTCTTCAGTAGAATACACTAGACCCAAAGTAGTTGAGGTAACCTCATAGTAGGTAGGTACTACATGAGAACATGCGCTGTCTCTGTCACGCAGAGCGCGGGCGCAGGCTTTTGAAATTGTCATCACTCTATTAAGCTCTTGTTAGAACTAGCAGTCGCCCGTGGTCGAAATTCGACCATAATTCATTCAATTTTTTAGTTATTGAAAACCTTCTTAATTGATACTGGCACGTAGAATGCACTATGAAAGTCCCGCCTACCGTAATAAAGAAAAAAACTGTCACCGTTTGTCAGTCAGACAGTCAGTCAGTTACCGAGTGGAAGTTACAAATGTGTGAGTGTCAAACGCATGGTAGTGTGTGTAATTATACATTTATTAGTTCAATGTAGTATTATGCATAATTTAAAAAAAATAGCATTCTGCACTCCTTCTCTATATAAACTACTAGCTGTGCCCCGCGACTTCATCCGCGTAGTATTTTAACTTAGCAAAAATTCCGGGATTATCGGGTTAAAAAGTATCCTATATGTTAATCCCGGTTATAATCTATCTGTGTTCCAAATTTCCTCCAAACCCGTTCAGTAGTTTTTGCGTGAAGGAGTAACAAACATACATACATACATACATCCACACTCACAAACTTTCGCATTTATAATATTACTAGCTGTGCCCGCGACTTCATCCGCGTAGTATTGGATTATTGGGTTAAAAAGTATCCTATATGTTAATCCCGGTTATAATCTATCTGTTTTCCAAATTTCATCCAAATCCGTTCAGTAGTTTTGCGTGAAGGAGTAACAAACATACATACATACATACATACATACATACATACATACATACATACATACATCCACACTCACAAACTTTCGCATTTATAATATTAGTAGGAAGTATGATAAGTGTGGGAAATTTCATACTCCTCGGTCCGCGCAATTTTCGTAAAAAGGGGTACAAAGTTAACGTATTAATATATAGATTAAAATTTAAATAAAAGATAAAGTAGGTATCAGTGGTAGGGGCGAGGTTACACGGGGTTCACGGTACATTTATCGCACTAATGTAACTCATGTCTATTGCCTCGCGCAGCAGGACTCGTAATTAGCAAACATTTGGAATCAGTTTGCATACAAGTGCAGCGGACGGTTTGCGGATATGTGGATACCTAATGACGTGTCGCTTCATGTAATTCACTTTGGTCAGTTAATTCCTTGTTTTAAGTTAGGCCGCCCAGAAATTGCATAAAACTGTTACGGATTTTTTTTATACAGGTTGTATTTTGAAGTGGACGTGAATGGCCAAATCCGAAACTAAGATAATGTTTTTTTTTTAAATCAACGGAATAGATTCCATTGAAATTCGGGCCCGAGACTCCTTTGAGTATTTTTCGCTATTCCGTACCGTTTCAGCTTCGTCCACCCACGCCCACTTGAAATATTCATTCTGTACGTAATGAGATGTTTGTGACGTATTCCTAGTGGGGTGATCGATGAACCGAGTCGCGGCGTGTACGCAACGAAGTCGCCGCGGGTATCTTCACAAAGTGATTATCCATCGCTCCGCTGATGGGAACACGCTCGCAAACCTCTAGCAGTATACGTCTCATATGCCCGTATTATTAAATGATTTCAAGCCTAAAAGCGATTTTGAGTACGCTTTGGACATTTAATTTTGTCTCAGTACAAAAGTTAAGATGAAATTTTCGTTATAGCTCTCAGATTTGAGACCGAAATAACGTATACCTCTGTGAGATCAAACTCAAACTCAAATTCAAAATTGTTTTTATTCACGTAAGCCAACACAGCATTTAGGAATAGTCAGAATCTACCACCGGTTCGGAATGCTGCTTCCACTGAGAAGATCCGGCAAGAAACTCAATGGTTACTCTTTTCAATGAAATAAAGATGGTTTACATTCTCAAGAACAGCATAAAAATATGAGCAGGCAAAACTATTGTCACTAAATAAGTAATAGGAAGAAATAATCAAATCTCACTCAGATTTAGGTATTTAAATATACTTAATGAGGAATCTAGTTTATTGGGGTGTGCATACCTACTCATATCAAATGAAACGTTTACAGACCAAAATAATTATTAATAAAACATAGGTGGATAATAAGATAATTCCTTTGGTGTGATGCCTTCCATGCTTAGTAAATGAATAGGATTTAACGACAATGTTGTTAAGAGGAAAGTAAGTGGACCAATACCTGCAAGCAGCCATGGATTTATTACCTTAGATCTCAGAAGAAGTCACAATATCACCAACCTGCCAACACGTTGCTGTTTACGAAGCGCCCCCAAGCGCATCCGGAGCAAACAAAATGGTTTTTCTCGCCTTAACTTATTTGCAACCGTGGCGATATTGCGGATGTCTACATACGCATAACGCCAGGTGGTCCAAGCCCGTTTATCATTCTTTGACATAAAAAAAGAAAAATGGCTTTAATAGGAAACATTACAGCCTTTTTTGCGCTTATGGCGATATTTTTCTTTTAGGACACTTCCTAAAGTGCCCTAGATGATGTAGTAGTATTACTGAGGCTACAATTAATGCATATTTTATGGTCAGCAGCTTCCTGGAAAGTTGAGTTAAATTATTTGAAGCTCTCCTGCATTCTAGATAAAAATAATATTCTATGGTCTATGGTAAATAGATAGTAGAGGCACTTCTACTCACTTTTATAAATCTTATTCTCTACTAATAGCGATGGTAGAGATCCCCGATAACGAAAATACAAAAAATAAATTATATTGGACCTAGTCTGCAGAAAATGGAATACGATCATGATAGATAGTTAAGTAATACAGATTACGTAATTATGAAGTGATTCTTGCTCAATTTTATTTATGTGTAGGTAAATAAATAATTTAAAGTTTTATTTTTTGCTTTTTATTTCTCATTTTCATAATTAGTTCAATTAAATCACGTACACAAGTTTATTTTTTGTGATTTTTAAATTATTATTAAGTTAGTTTATATTTATTTATAGTGTATATTTTTAATAATTATAATTATGGGAGTAGTATGAAAATAATCATAACATAAAGTGGATGCTGTGGAAGGAACGCATGCGGGGACGTATTACGTATCCAGTTGGTATGATTTGGATTACGAATCGTCATAATAATAATAATATTCTGTAAAACATTTTTGGTTGGTATTCGTTTTGTTGACAACTTCTTTATATTCCAGTACTCCTTGCTGCAAACAGTGGTGGAGGCGTGTCAGAAGAAGCCCCAGTGCAGGTTCAGTACTATCCCCATGGGGGGGCTGGTGGACCCCTGCCCCCCGCAGAGCAAATACGTGGAGGTGGCATACAAATGCCGTCCGTGTAAGTGCCCCTGTTAACTTGTTTATTTTTACTCCATAATTCTTGTCGTAAGGTCACTGTAAAATCATTTTGGAAATTCTCTACATGACAAGTATACATATGTATGAAGTTTCTGGTCGGAAAGGATGAGAACACCTGTTACCAAACTTCAATAGCAAATAAATAAAAAAAATACAATTTTTGGACGCGTCTGAATTATTTTTATACTTAGGACACTAAAAATAATAATTCCAAGGAATGTTATAATTGATTACTAATGGCATTGTAACTGCACTTGTTCTGAAGAATGCTTTGTAAAGCCATTGTAAATGGATTAAAATGTTCATGAATTTGAGCTTCAACTATTTTACAACAACATTTTCAGCAGTTCTCCATGTTTTATCAGAGGAAACATATTTCAGAGGGCCACACACGTCTGAACACGACCTCCGACAAATTCGGAGGATACCATAATTCACTCCCAGCTCGCACAAATAAAAAGTGCTCAGTTTCATCTTATGAAAGTGATCCAACTGTATAATTTATGAATCCCACTGAGAATTTCGCCAAGTTTATTTTTTTCCGCGTTGTTTCAGAATTCTTCGCGTCTAACGCCATTTCAGTTAATCTGAAGAATTTGATGAAAGTCCCATTAAGTATCGTGCTTTCCACTTCAAACTTTTTTCATTAAGTATCGGGACAATTTTTTTTTGTTTATTTTGAACAATATAACTTTTGGATAAGATATTAGCTTATGTAATACCTATGTTTTTATGTTTACACTTTTTAATATGTAAAAAAATCGGCAAACAAGCTTACGCCTTGCCTGATGTTAAGCAGTTACTGTAGCCTAAAGACACATGCTTGCAATATTAAAGGCATTGCTCGCACTTTGCGGACCTTAATGGGAGATAGAGGGTGGGAAAAGGAGTGTTATGCTTCCGGCTCTCTCACTCATCGTTCGAAACGCAGCTCTAATAGCTACCTGACGCCACACTTTTGTGAGAGGGTAGTAAACCCCCGTTGAGTGAGCCCGTATACAGGTTGAAACAGAAAGGGTATACTAGTTTTTTCAAAACTTAACTTTGTAATTATAAAACTATCAGCTTTGGAGGAAACTTGAAAAACAAAAGGTGTTATAGGAATACAGCTGTTGAAATATTTCACAAGTGTACAAAACCTTTAGTACTTCAACTGTCCCACAAAGCCGATAGTTTGAGATTTACAAAGTTAAGTTGCAAAAAAATAGTATACCCTTTTTGTTTCATCTAGTATAAGCCGTAGTAGACTACACCAATCTAGTCTGAAACCGAAAGAAATGAGTTCCTAATCCTATCACTGCATACTCGTAACCAAATCGGAAAATGTCTACATTACCATTACATTTTACTGAACTAGTATTTTGCCGATAAGGCGTAGTCTGGCTGCATTTAGATAGAAGCGACAGAATATCCTTCCGAAAATCCGTATTTCCAACATATCTACAACATTAGCTTTACCGGCTTTCATATTAAAGTTCAAATTAGTACACCACTTCGGCAGTCTTCGGTCCCGTCCATGATTTACCTCGGAAAAAAAAACACAAAAAGAGGGAAGATTCACTAATCGCGTGACGTAACGTTTTTACGAGCTCCTGGAAAGTGTATTGAAGTGATTTATGCCCCGTTAATAAATTCCTGTGCGGGGTCAGTGGCCAGGGCGGGGTGCAGGAGTGGTTGCTGGGTGCGGCACATGCATTACCGCGCAGACGGCCGTTTTAATGTAACTTACACGTCCGTTTGACCTTTTTACTTTATGTTGGTAGGTAATATAGACTGGACACACGAGGCGGATATCGTTGGTGACCACTTAGCCTTATTTACAGTTTTTTTTAAGAACATATTGAAATATGTCAAAGGGTAAAAACTTTTTTAACAAGAGTTGTACAATTTATTTATTTGAATTTATATTCGTAGGTACTGATTTTATAAATTTAATATTGTAACTAAAAATGCATTAAGAATAAAAAATATAAAATAAATCTTGTGCATTTGTAATTTAGCTAGAATAATATTTTATCAGAAAAAAAATGTTTCTTTTTACAATTAAATTGATGTTAGTTTTTTACAGCAATTACTGTGTAAGATGAGAACCAAAGCGGTGTCCAATTAATTACTTTTACTTTTAAAACCCGTTGATCAAAGAAATTCAATTTAAGAAGCAAAATATATATTTCTTTTACAATTATTTGGAATGGATTTTGATTGAGTTACAATTTTATTATATTTTGACGATTAAAATATTTAGGGTCAAAGTCAAGTTAAAAGAACATTAATTCTAAAGGTTGTATACTCAAAAAATAAAGAAATAAAAAGTCTACCTAACGATGCAAGAATCTATGACAATGAAACATTCGTGCAGACCCCAATTCTACGTAAACAAAACGTTGTTTTGACGGAATTCCTTTATTTCCACTGCGCAATCCCTTGGCCTGGCGTAGGGGGCTCGTTCACCATACCTAATGGGGACCGTGACGATGCACTTAACATGCCTACACTAACAGCGCAATAAAGAGAGTGATTGTTTAAACGGTACATTTCGTAATAGGTAGGTACTTACCCGAACATTACTCCTTCCCTTTTTACAAATCGTTTGAAACATAGATAAAAAATAGTTGGTTACAATGACGATTACACATTTGAGCCTAACCACAGGTAAACAAGTAATATTTAATTATTTTCAATAGCTGCGTCTACTGGGCTCGGGCGCGGCTGCTCGGTACATGTGGATGCATCAAATGCGGGGCCAGGGGGTATTCACAGCCGATGGAAAGTTTCCATGTCGGACATGACAGCTTCAATCCTTCTTCTAATTCTTAATGTAAAAGAAGGATGGAAGCTGTCGTTTTCGTCAACTGTGAACACTTTCCCAGAAAGCTGACAAAATATCGTCGGTACTTACCTAACTGTTCTAGCTATAGCCCCTGGAATAGATATAGTTCCCTAGCCAATTAATTAAAATCGCCATAGAAAAGGGTTAAATTCGAAGCAACAATTCACTCAGAACTCTTGCACTAATTGATAAAAGCACACTCAAACAGACGCTTTCCTTATTTACGGTGTATCGGATTACATACTAATGGATGGTAAAGGGTTGTTCGTTTACAATAACAGCTAAAACAAAGGGTGTCTCTGCAAATAGTCCAATGTCTGATAATGTAGGGACTAGGAACTAATTCATTAGTGTTGTTATGATAGAGTCACTGATTAATTCTGGTTAGGGCATTAATATAACGGGTAATTTTAGTAGCTATATATTGAGAACTGTGCTGACTATGATAATAATTATCAAAGACGAAAATAAAAACTTAGACGGAGCGCGTAGAAGAGAAGCCAGCGAAAGTAATAACAAATAGCATCAGTAAGTATACTTAGTTTTGATTTGCTCGAAATGTTTTTACGTTATTTTACGATACAACACGGAATACATAAAGTTATTATTGTTTTTATTGATAAAATATGCGCTCCCGATCAATGGTCGCGAAGAGCGATCAGCAAATCTTAAAATACTTCACACACTATTTCGGACTATTTCGGACGGAGCGCGTCTTAGTTATTAATTTCGTCTGAGAAAAATATGTTGTCACACGAGTTAAGTGTATAATCGGGTTAATTAGCTGTAGGCAATAAAACATAAAACAAAGTTTTAGCTTTTTCATTGACGTCATTTATCCTTACATTTGTCTTCAATTCAAGATTATGAGACAGATTTTAAAGGCATTTGGTCTGCCATCTTAGATAAATGCTTTATCAAAGCCTGCCGTACATTCATAACACTCTCCTCCTCTCCGTACATTCATAACTCGTGTAATACTAACATCTCCTGTAAGTTGGGATCTTCTTCTTCTGGTATTCTTAATTTAAGATTAGACCCTAAGCATTCCTCGGAGAAATATGTATGGGTATTTTATAAAATACTCCCAGCTAAGATATACAACACTAAGGTTATTGTTTCCCACAGACGAGTTCCGCAGTCGCACTGGCTGCGAGGGTGAGGGGATCAAGCTCAGCTGCAACCCTCATTCCAGGATCGCCATCTTCGACGCACAGTACGGAAGAATGGCGTACGATCCAGACCATTCCGTCAGCTGTTTTCCAGCACAGGGAGTGCCTGATGAAAGTAAGTATATGCTTGCAACAGCGCATCTAATTAAAAGAAAAACTGAATTTAAATGTTAATGAGTCTCAGTGTAAAACATCAATTTGCTTGAAACTCATCGGTTAGTGCGGGCTAAAGATTTTTTTTGGATACAACTTTAAGGTGTTTATGTGGATTTTTGAAATGTAGTGTCCACTACTCTATGTTGCATTAATGTGTTTGGTTATTTTTATATTGGCACACTAATTTAGAAGCACTTAGAAAGGCTTATAGAATATAATAATTTGTATATATTGCTGATGCATAAACCAAAGATGGTGTCCATTGCCATCAAAAAGCCCCCTCTAAGTCTCCTAATTTTAAATCAGTTGAAAACCATTGTCTTAAGTCTTCATTGTTTTGACATGTTCTCGCCCGGAAGACTTCTAACAGATCGCCGACAACATGTCAGTTGCCGAGAATTCACTATTTACGAAGCTAATATTAATGAGCAGTGGTTTTAAATTAGCAAAATTGGGGCCCTGCTCTTAAGGTCTATTTAACATCTAAAGTAACTTACGTAAATATTCGTTTGAAAATAAATAGGAAATGTTGTTTGTCAAGCCAAATGGCCGCGTTATGTGGGTGTGTCGGCGTCCTATATTCGTATGCCACCATTCTTAATTAGTCGATCCGACGGAGTAATTATATTATGAGTCAGTGGAAATGAAATATATTCCCAGTTTGTATATTAATATACGTGTTTGATGTCCTACAAATATATAGTTTAACTGTTACGTACAAACATTGATGAAATTACATCGTTTTGTGTTTTTTTTTTTAAAAGAAGATTACTAGCAATGTAAGTTTATCTAATTTCTAGTATTCCTGTTAGCCCCTCCATCTAAGCTAATTGCTTGTTTTAGGAGTGGGCTCACGACAATGGTTTAATGGCCAGGATGGGGATCAAACCCTTTAGGGAGGGGCCGCCTGCGTAGCTAAGAGGTGTCCCTCTTAGCTACTAAGGCGGCCCCCTAACCACTAGGCTATTGAAACCTTCAAATAGTGCTAGAGGGACATAGAATTGTAACCTTTTTTCACAGCTTGTACAACACCGCACGCTGTGAAGACGGTAATCCAACTGTGTCTTGGGAGACGGAGATGTCAGATAGCGGCCACCAATAGAACTTTCAATTCATCCTGCCGGCCGGAATCCAGGCCTTACCTGAAAGTCATTTATGCATGTGGTAAGTTTATATTTATATAAAACAGATTTTTCAGCAAACAAAAAAACTGGGTCATCGGAATCCGATACTGATACGATAAAATATAAAAAATAAAAATACACAAAACATCCGAATAATTGGTCAAACAAAACTATAATTTGCACACGCGCTATGAATAAATGAATCCATGAAAAAACGTAATTTTGGTTCATTTAATATTCTTTTAACCGTGATCTACTCTTACCCCTTTAGTGGAACCCTGGAGTAGCGGTTGTGTAGTTACACCATATTTTGTCTTCTTCTTTTGAATGTCAAATTACTGATGACAGAAAGAGATAGTTCGGTGTGTAACTATTTACCCGCTAATCCGCGTTTATTAAAAAGGGGGTTAAGGTATAGATGTACCAAATTTCATCAACTTTCGTCAAAAACTGTGAAAGTTATGTCCCTGTGACAGACTTGGACGAACGGACTGGGTGATCTTATAAGGTTTCCTTGTAGGGACTACGGAACCCAAAAAAAAATTGAAGGCGGTTGGTAGTCAAAACGGAAACTACACGTGCCATCTGACAGTTGATAGGTACTTAGTCCCCATTGTTGTCATAGTATTTGTAGTATGTACCTACTCATGGATTTCTACGTTATCATCATCTGCCTTACCTTTTCCCATTATCTGGGGTCGGCGCAGTATGTCTTGGATTTCTAGGTAGTAGGTACTTAATAATTCGATGGTAATATCGATTTCGATTTAATTATAATATTTTCTAGAAGTTGTGTTACAAAAAAATGTTTTTTTCATATACAAGAAAAATGATTAACTTTAATCTATACAAATAAATAAAATTGGAGTGTCTGTTTGTAATATCAAAATAACACCTTTTCACTAAATGCACATTAAAGTACATACGACACCTATAGCAAAAACGCGATTTAAAACATTTTTGTCTGTCTGTCTGTCTGTCTGTCTGTGTGTTTGTTCCGGGTAATCTCCGAAACGGATGGACCGATTTTGACGGGACTTTCACTGGCAGATAGTTGATGTAATAGGGAGTAACTTAGGCTACTTTAATTTTTTTAAAACAATTAGGGTTCCGCGTAAAAAAATAAAAACACATGAAATCAAAGAGTATCTCCGAAACGGGTGGACCAGTTTTGACGGGACTTTCACTGGTAGATAGCTGATGTTATAAGCAGTAACTTAGGCTACTTTTATTTTAGAATAACAAAATTTTAAAAATAGAAAAAATGGGTTCTGTCGTGCGGGCTCAGAACGCGGGATCGGGCATTTTTGTTAAGTTAAATTCCACGCGGACGAAGTCGCGGGCTCAGCTAGTACCATAATAAAATGTTAAACATATTGCACGGTCGAAATGAGGAACTTTTCCAAATCTGCACAACGTTAATTTGTATGGTTAGGCCCGTATTTATAAATTGATCTCAAGTCTGAGAACGGTCTTGAGTACATTTTAGACATGTCACTTTGTACTGAAATTACATAACAATGACATTTCCAAGATCACTTTTAGACTTGAGATCGTTTGATTAATACCGGCTTTGTCAGAACTGACGTATGCAATAGACAGATCCAAGACAGATCTACTTTCAAATTAAAGGGTTCTGTAACAGTACAGTTATGTCGTCTTATATTGTATTGTAGTTCTCTCTCTTTTATGTTTGTCTATAGGTTCTTTGGCCGGCTTTGCCGAAGTCAACAACTCTATCCTTTTAGTTAATAAAGTCCAGACACTTCTGTTATTTTAGCATTTTAAGCCTATTCACAAAGTTTCTCTTTCATACGCAATTTATTTGAGTAGAACAAAAGTTGTTGAATTTGACGAGTACCATCATCCCTTTTAGGGTTAAAGTAATTAAAATTTAACTTCATACAATGTGTCTAGCTTATAACAGCCTTGTGATATACCTAGATCCAGTAATACTGTAATCCAATTGGAGTAACTAGGCCGCTAAATTGTGAATTTCAGAGTGCGTATGGTGTAATTTTAATGTGATTAGTTAGTAGACATAATTTTGAATTCCGAATATTAGTGTATTGCATCGGTATTCCTAGTTAAAACTACACAGTAATATGAATTCCGCAAATAGCCTAGTGTTAAATTTTTTTTCTACTGTGAGAGATCCCGAGTTCGGTACCTACCTATATAGGTACTATAAAAGTTCTTGAGATTTTGTGCAATGGGTAGAAATTGCGGAGTAAATCTAAATGTATATAGAATTTAAGCATCAATAGCTTGGTGGTTAGAGGGGCCGTCCTCGTAGCTGAGAGGTTCCGGGTTCGATCCCCATCCTGGCCATTAAACTATTGACGCCCTATTGAGCCCACTCCTAGCACAAGCATTAGCTTAGTTGGAGGGGCTAAAGGGAATACTAGTAATGTGATAAACACACATTGCTAGTAATCTTTAAAAAAAAAACCTGCCTGCTTTCCTAGATGGCATGAATATTCCAAATAAACCAACTAGCAAAATGACTAGTTCTGTCTCTTATTTTAAGGCACCAACGGATTGCTGCGTATATTACGCGCTCTGTCAAAGTAACAGGAAACCTTGTTTATCAATTCATTGGGCACATTTTGAAAATGAAACACAAGAATATCCAACGCATGGTCGCGTATAAAATGCAATGGAAATACGCAGATGTTTTGCTCTGATACTTCATCTTTCTTTATATACTAGCCTGTGCCCGCGACTTCGTCCGCGTTAAATACCACGCGGACGAAGTCGCGGGCACAGATTTAACAAAAATTTCGGGATTGTCGGGGCAAAAAGTATCCTATGTGTTAATCCCGGTTATAAACTATCTGTTTTCCAAATTTCATCCAAATCCGTTCAGTAGTTTTTGCGTGAAAGAGTAACAAACATACATCCACACTCACAAACTTTCGCATTTATAATATTAGTAGGATTGTACAAAGTACATTGGCTTTCATTCGCTCGTTCTTCACGTGGCAGAGCGTTGAGCGCGTATTGTACGCCAATCCGTTGGCGCCTTACATCCGCTGTGTTTTCGAGATGATACGTCCCTATTTAAAAGGTAATTGGTGTAGATGAACCAAAGTTTCGTATCAAACAAAGATATTGGGGACAAGTTTCATGTACCTCAATCTTTGGAACACTTAGTTTCAAACATTGTAATTTAATTATGACGGTGTTTAAACAACACTGCAAATTGGAAATAGACATCAGGCAAGTCTCAGCCATGTACTAGCGAAACTTGTTCTACCAGTATTGGATGGGTTGCAAGTGATGAGGTCGCGTTCCGATCCGGTGGTAGATTTACCCTCGCCACCTCTCCTGGCAGCGGCCCAAGCCGAGGTCGTGTCCCTTGTGGCGCCCTTGAGCTAGCTGCGTCCCTGCCCCTCTGGCTGGAGCGCACTTGCGCTCGCCCTCTGTCCGGGTGAAGTTGTTATGGCCACTCTGGCCAACAACATAAGGGCAAATAAAAAAAAGAAAAGGGTTGCAAGTGTTGCAACTTATACATAATATATCAAGAACAGTATGCCAACTCGAGTTCCATCATTGACGATATATATAGTCTAACGTAGTATATTTAAAAAAAATTGTGAGACTGTGAGATTGGAAGTTTGTACAGCGGCTGGCTCTAAGTCAGCACTAAGACTGCCCTGACTGGCACAATGGGATCCGTGATAATCAGGTTGCGTACTAATAGCGCAAACAGGCGCGTAGTGCGAAGATAACTAACTTTTCTTTTTAAATTAGGCCTGAAGGTGCTACTTGTAATTTTAAATAATACAAATCTCCAGTTTTGTGTTAGAATTTACCAAAGTTACATTATTCTGTGAATAATATTAAGAATGTATATAGTAGCGCTAACGTCGTCTCCAAAGTTTGCAGTGTTAATGAGGGTAATAGATGCACAAAGGGGTATATTCTAGATAAGATGACTTGCATTATGCAGATTTGATACTTAATTGCAATAACTTGGTTTATTATATTACTAATTACACTAAAATTAAATAAATGTAGGTAATAATAACGACAATCATTATTTTGTTTCAGTGCCATTAGGTGTTCTTGCAATGAAATATGAGAGTCCAGCAGATAGAGACGAAATATCAACCTTATTTAATCAAAATGAAAACCTTTTTGACGATTCAGGTAAATATAACCAGGAAAATCACGTAGGTATTGAGGTTCCAGCTACTAAAATCAATGTATTGTAATAATAGTTAGTGTTTTGATTCCTTTTAAGTCGATGCACAAACACAGATTTATATAAATTGGTAATTGTTAGGCCTCAAATGTTAACTATTTTCTTATTATTGACGATCGCTTGCCGCAGTGGTTCGAGCGTAGGCCGCTTGGCTCACTGCACATGGTGGTTGCGGGTTTGATTCCCGCTGGGGTAAATTTCGGAAATGGCCTTTTCGTAATTTGCCCTGGTCTGGGTGTCACTGGGATCGCCCCCAGTCCATTGTACGGTAACCCATAGTACAAGGTTTGCTTAGTTTGGGACCGTGCAGTAGGTGTGTCAGTCTGGCAATATTTATATTTATTTCTTTATTTATTATGCCAGAGGATTCTGGAGAGAAGTGGGGGGAGCCCAATGCTGGACCCGCTATGCAACCACCATTTATTAAATATTCTGAACCAACTGAAGTTACTAAAACTACACCACTACCTGTGAATGAAGACTCGACAGTAAGGCGTGTTAAACATAACCAACATGAAAATGAAGAAGGTAATGTATTCAGGCGTTTATTAAAATATTTATTAGACGGTAGTATGTTAAATATTGTGTGTGTTAACCCTATTCAGGCAGTTATAGCATGCATAACAGTTCGGTTAGGATCACTTTCATCTATTTCCTTTTGGAAAAGATCTCGATCAAGTGTGCCACTTTTCTTCTTCTCTCTAATGTGGTTGAGACTTGAGAGTAATAGCTCCTTCGTGATTCAAGCTCGTACAATGATTGCTATTGCGGGGACTGTTCCTCCAATTTCCCATGTGGGAACTGCCATGTTTTGTAATAACCTTTCTATTTGTTTTACAGAAACACCCTACGGGAGATCAATGCTGATAGCTTACATTAGTGTAGGACTTTTAATTTTCGTCATTCTCATTGGGATTCTTATAGGAGTCCGATATTACATCAGCAAGAGATCGGAACGCTCCAAAAATGGTGATATGTACACGACTGATCCACCCAACGTCTTCAACGACGCATTTTCTGATATAGACTTGGACAATGATGCTGACATCAGCCACATATCTGGCACTTTCCATGATCCGATACACCCAGATATGATTCTGTATAAAACCATTCCTGGCAATAGAGGAACGCTCAGAGCTATGAAGCCATTATGCACCATATATCCTACGACCGTAGAACCAAATATGTATGGAGTGGATTACGTGCCTCCACAGACTGCGACCAGGTTCAATAGAAGTAGAAGTAACGATGAAGAAATGAATCCCAATGTGATGACCAGTCCCAGAAGTTTAGGAGCCCACTCTAGTTCCCACTTCTATTACGGCTGACGTCAGGAATATGGGGGCAATTGTGATACCTCCCGAACTTACTGCTTCTAAAGTGATATGGAATACCAAAGAACATAACAGATTCTAATGCTTATAAAGCCGAGAATAGTGTTAAATTTTACGTAATATTTAATTATGAGAACTAATCATATTGAAATTATTGTTACCGAACGTAGATTAAGGTAAATCTCTAAAAGCTCTCTTGTCATACATATTTCAATCAGTCTTTAATTATCTTTAGGTACCTACTTTTTAATTAATTAAACATGCACCTATGTAAAAAAAATTGCAAATTGTAAATTCAGCGCTATTACAAGAGAAGTTAAAGTATATTCCCGTTATTTTATTAAAACATGGTGCTGATTCTGTTGTCTACGAATTGTGACTAAACTCAGTTTGACAGTAGGTACTAAAAGTTGCGCTGTCTTGCTCACACTTTACGACCATGAGGAAGACAGCCATACTCTAACTCTAACTCTCGTTTAAGTCAAATTTAGTAGTGTACGAACATAATTGGCACCAGTTGGTAATAGGGATTAAATGTGTACATATTTAACACCTGATTTATAAAGCTTTTGTCCAACGTCGCGTCGTCCGAAATGTAAATCCTTTTGTAACATTTTTTAAAATAAAATTATGTGCAATTTTTGTTTCATTTTACAGCATTATTGTACAAAATAATGCATTTATTTAGCCATAATTTAAGTTTTCATAGGTTTTTTTGTTAAAATGCGATAAAAGTCGCGTGGCTGACCCCATTATCCATGGAAATGAACGGGAGAATTCGATGGCTATCGCACAAGATAGGGGACGAAATTATGGGTATTAGGGGCATGTCAAAGTTACCTAAGCTTAACCAATAAAATACATAGATTGCTAAAACTAGACAAAATTTAATGAAAGACACGCCGTCTCATTCACGATTCAGTACTCGTCTCAAAATAAAATTTCGATATCAATTCAGAATAATGCCGGAGATAATTATGCGGTAACGTTAGGTATACGAGTATATATAAAATACAAAACATAAGGGTTGAAATAACCCACTTTTCTGTAGTTGGTTAAACATTCTAATAGACCTTTGTTGACTCAGATATATTTTTTTTTTATATGACTATACGTTGTTGGCCAGAGTGGCCATAACAACTTCACCCGGACAGAGGGCGAGCGCAAGTGCACTCCAGCCAGAGGGGCAGGGAGGCAGCTAGCTCAAGGGCGCCACAAGGGACACGACCTCGGCTTGGGCCGCTGCCAGGAGAGGTGGCGAGGGTAAATCTACCACCGGATCGGAACGCGACCTCGACTGAGAAGATCGACTCAGACAACATCGGTGGTAGAGCTATTTGATTACAGACCATACATAGGCTGCCTCGACCGGGATAGTACCACCTTCTCACAGAAGATGGCGTAATGTAGCTATTTATTATTGCTGCGTTTCGTACCATGAGTGAGATAGGCAGAAGCCCAGCCCCTCTCTTTCGCTCCCTCAGTTTTACTCCCGTTCAGGTAGGCAACGTGCGAGCAATGTCTTTGGTATTGCAACCATTTGTTAGGCGTCGGTAACTGCTAAACATCAGGCAGGTCATAAGCTTATTTACCGACTTGGAATTATCAAGCAAAGTAATGCCCACTGATGAAAGACTATGGAATAGATTAGTACATACAAAGTCGAATGAATATTAATTAATCATGAATCCACACAGAGTATTATTAGATAATGATCTAATATTTGCCCGATCAATCGCTGAAGCCATTACTCATTATACCAATTATACCTACGTTCTATGACATATTAATGTAATTAATGGTGTCTTCGCATTGATTGAAGTAGTTTATTATATTTGCTATACAGGTTGTTTCATTAGTCAGTAATAATAATCTATATAAATAAATAAAATTGGAGTGTCTGTTTGTAATATCAAAATAACACCTTTTCACTTAATGCATATGAAAGTAAATACGACACCTATAACAAAAACGCGATTAAAAATTTTTTTGTCTGTCTGTCTGTCTGTGTGTTTGTTCCGGGTAATCTCCGAAACGGCTGGACCGATGTTGACGGGACTTTCACTGGCAGATAGCTGATGTTTTAAGGAGTAACTTAGGCTACTTTAATTTTAGAAAAACAATTATGGTTCAGCGTAAAAAAATAAAAACACTTAAAATCAAAGATTATCTCCGAAACGGCTGGACCGATTTTGACGAGACTTTCACTGGTAGATAGCTGTTGTTATAAGCAGTAACTTAGGCTACTTTTATTTTAGAAAAACAAAATTTAAAAAAATGGGACCTGTTGCGCGGGCTCAGAACGCGAGAGCGGGCTTTTTTGTTAAGTTAAATTCCACGCGGACGAAGTCGCGGGCTCAGCTAGTTCTGGTATAAATATGTACAACTCATAATAATGTATATGCCTAGTGAAGACTATAGTGTGTCGCATCTATCATATTTTCAGACTTGCGGACTTTAACTATTTGATTAACTTTCGAATTGCGGCCTTAAAACACATCTAATGGCCCAGAAAACAGTTTAAATTGTATGTACGAGTAGCTGCCACCCATATTCAAGAAAACGTTTCTACAAATGTTTGTAAGGTAGGTACCTACTTGAGATATAATAATTTTGAGATGTTTGAATTTTGATAAAAAAATGATCCTTATGTTAATTCACACTTTTTGTGTACATCCTACTAATATTATAAATGCGAAAGTTTGTGAGTGTGGATGTATGTATGTATGTATGTATGTATGTATGTTTGTTACTCCTTCACGCAAAAACTACTGAACGGATTTGGATGAAATTTGGAACACAGATAGATTATAACCGGGATTAACATATAGGATACTTTTTAACCCAATAATCATATACTACGCGGATGAAGTCGCGGGGCACAGCTAGTAATAAATAAATGAAATAAATATCGCCAGACAACTGATTATGTGATTCCAAACTAAGCTACGCTTGTACTATGGGTACCGTACAATGGACTGAGGGCGATCCCAGTGTCACCCAGACCTGGGAAAATTACGAAAAGGTTATTTTCCAAATTTTATCCCAGCGGGAATAGAACCCGCAACCACCATGTGCTGTGAGCCGAGCAGCCTACGCTCGAACCACTGCGCCAAGCGGTCGTCAATATAGATTGCAGCAAATAATTTTTAATAATAATATCTTATTATTACTAGTTCTTTGGATTGCAGAGTATATTGATCCTTTTTCTTAAAGGTGATAAGTGTGACCTGGAATCATTAAAATAGCGTTACAGATCCTAGTAGTGCTGGCGTAGGCCGCTGGGCTCACTTAAAAAATAAGTACCTAGTTTGTGGTTCAAAACTAACGCCTGATTTGAAACTGGTTAAATTTGAATGAAGGGCATTCGCATGCGGGCTTCTTAACTATTAAAAGCTGTAAGTACAGAACAATAAAGATCTAAGTTGCCCAGCATTGTTTGTCCCCAAACTGTAGTCTAAAGTTTAAAGATATAGTTAGAACCAGCTAACTCCATAAACCTACTTAGTAAATGGAAATTATCTACTAGAAGTGGCGACTTTTCTTTTATAAAGTATCTAGAACTCTATATTATATTAGTCCTGGCACGAATCCGAGGTTTTCACCATGATTATATCAATATATTTTATTACTAAAATCTAAAAGTTTTGGGAGAGTAACGAAAAATTTGGTTCAATGCGTTCAATAAAGACTTAAACTTTATCTTAAAATTCAATTTATAATCTAGGATGATGTGAACCGTTTGATTTCGAAGACAATAAAAGAATATCAACTGATTTGATGAAGGCTACGGAGTTTGCGGACGGATTTGCATAATTGTACGTAATCCAAGATCACAACTTTAGTGTCGTAATGACCTATAGTTTAACGATAGTTTCTCGTTATCTGGGGCCTACTATTGTTTAAGGTGAGTAATACTTTCTTCAGGAAATGGAAAAAAACACCAAATTAGTTTAATAATTTGATTATTTTCTGCTCAATTATTGCAATTCCAAAATAAAGGAAATTTGGACATTATTTTTAAGTAACCGTCGGCAAATAAGCGTACCAACCGTCTCATGTTAAGCAGTTATCGCGGCCTATAGATGCTTCCAATACCAAAGACATTGCTCGCAACTTCCCTACTTAAAAGGAAAGAGATTGGGGAAAGAGAGCCAGAAGCTAATCTCCCCTGGATTACCTTCTGACTCATCGTACGAAACGCAGCTATAATAGCTACTTTATGCCGATCTTCTGTGAGAGGGTGGTACTACCCCGGTTATGCCAGCCGTATATATAATCTGTAGTCAATTAGCTTCAGCTTCGCTCTACCACCGTCATGCATGCCTATTGCCTTGAAGGAGGTGTATTAAAGAAGAAAATGTGCATTTGACAGCTGTCACTTTGACATCTGTCATTGGCAAAAAGGCTTGCCTGTCCACAAATTTAATTAGAGCAAATAAAAAATTTTTTTTTTCATGAGGTTTCCTTTATCGTATTTAATATTCCTGGTTATTTTATAAATTACTTACCAACCTGATTGCATTGCAACGTAACTAAAACAAAAAAATCTAACAAACTTTAATGTTCACAACATTTATAAGGCCGAGAATCGACAGGCATATTGTATACCCCCGATTCAATAATACCATAGATAATACTCATTGATTATGCTGCGGTGAACAAGTAGGTGTGGGGACTCGTCTGGTTGGCCTGGATTTATAGCTACCCTCCGTATATTACGAGCAGTGATGTTCATGTTTCCAACTTAGTTGCTCGTTCGTGTAATAGTTGGTTATTTATTACATGAAGGTAGATTGGAAACACATGTGTACTTGATTATGCAGGTACTTACATTTCTCATTTTGAGGTTACGAATAGTTTCAGTGAGTGAATAAATACATTACATTATACCAGAACGGTCAGAATAACCACTTGCATTTTATTATGGTGATCAAAGATGTCTACGTCACTATCACAGTTCAAGTAAGTATTATATTCCCAATTCAAAATTTTAAATTCTATAGATTACTACTTACCTACTTATAATATTATTCAGAAAAATAATCTTTTGAAGTCACGCTCGTTTTAATTGCTTTGTTCTTTTTCCACAAAATGTTTTTATCCATTCAAAGCGATTAATGCTGAGTTCGTTCAATATAAGCACTGAAAAAAAGTTAAAAGTTATGCCGAGTTTCCTGGGGCGATCTACATAAAGGCAGTCGTGCGTATAAACTTCATTATTGCGATACAGGCACGATTAGTTCACTTCGCGATCGCCAGGCGGCGCTAACAAATGGCGCTTCGAATATTATGACTTTTCGCTGGTATTTCCCCCTTGAAATAAAAAGTTTTAGAACCAATAAATACCTATGCCGGATTAAATTTTTATCTCAAGAAATGAACAGCGTTTGTTATATTTTCTTTAAGGTTCGTAGAAGCAGATAATTTGGGTCAAAAGAGATTTTTGAGATTTTGATGTATCAATGAATTGAGATTTGTAGACCATAATGAATTATCGATTAGAGGAGTTCTAGACTCAAGCAAATGGGATACGATACACAGTGCTCCATTTAATAGAAACCCGTTCCTTAATGTATCAAAATTCAAAGTAATATATTGATGGTTAAGTACTCATAACATACTTAATTTTTAAGAGTAGTTCTTGTAGACGACCCTTCTTGACAGTATTTTTACAGCGCATTATAAATAAGCATCTTTGAAATTTCATGAGTTTTTTTAACTCAAAACGCATTCTAAAATGTTTGAAACTACAATCCATGGGGTGAAAACATACATAAGTAATTCAATTCACGGTACACAATGGCAACCTAACTGCAATCCCACAAAATATAGTGGATTAAGACCTTCTGAAGCCTCTTACGGTTTAACTTACAAAACTATACAAATCGTACGAAGGCTTTTGCCATCAAAGCGGTTCCGACCTATTCCGCTCCTACTGCGTGTCGTTAGGGACCGTGATTTATTGTTATATGCCCCATTTGTTTCTTTAGTATGTATGTAAATCCCACAAAGGATTACTTACACCAATAGAAATCGGTGCGTGTCTCGAATTCTGCTTTTTAGCTTCGTGCGATGTTTTTTATTCGTTCCCAAAGTGTCATGTGAATTTGAACGTGTCACAATATTTTTATTTTCTTTTATTAGTGGCTCTACCACGAAAACTCGCTAGTCTGGAGTTTAAGCAAAATATTAAGGGGTATTTTGAATGGGACTAGGTCCGTCACATATTCACTCTGCTGTTACTCCTGTAAGCTAGGATCGACATTGTTGTTAAACATGACGCCGAGGCTTAACCTTCGATGAGTCGTGGGGAAACTTAAATTGACTCGGAAATCGCACGAATTTAATAAAAATAAATAGGAGGAGAGAAATGGAGTGGATTATCTTCTTCAAACTCCTGCTTTGTAAAATCTCGAAAAACGAATCTCCAGAATAAACAAACACATAGTACCTAGAGCTACTATCAAAATTTTTGCTTCATAACTTAAGGAAGAAATAACCGAGATATTCTTGCATGTAACTATTAATAAGTTCTTATTTTAATAATGCATATTTATTTTAAAATAATACACTAATCTGATGGGATTCATTCTTAAAGCTCACTTTTGATTAAATCGTTTACAATCAACCAGCTGACGAAACCAGCAGAAAGGTTTATACAATCAGATTTTTGTGATAGGTAGTTCCATCATGCAGAATATCGTCCGTGTTTAAAATAAGACCTTATGTAACGACGCTCTGAAGGATTTTTAATGTCTGCTAGTTTTAACAATAACTAATCAATCTCTGTTACTTTATGTAGCTCTATACCTAATCAACATGTTCGCATTGCCTTATAAAAAAACGTACCTACGAGCCGAAATCTCTTCCGACGAAAAAGAAGCGCAATTATATTTAAATGCCACTTACACTTAAGTATCTAAAGAACACTTATTCGAGACCCTTTCTTCGGCATGCCAGCCGCGTCTACGCCCGGCCTCGAAGTCATAAGCCTTGTCAAAACTTTTCCAACTCGGCCGCCGACGCGACAGTCGACCTTTGCCGCGATACCAATCTATAGAAAATCTCACATCGGACTTGGCGAGTCATTTCACGGGACATTTCGGTGAGTTAAGAATGTTTAAAGTATTTGGTCTTCTCGGAATTGTATTAATAATAATTTAGCCCTTTTGACGTCCTACTGCTGGGCACGGGCCTCCCCTCAACATGAGGGGGATTCAGGCCATAATCCACCACGCTGGCCCAGTGCGGGTTGGCGGATTTCACATGTCTTTCGAAAATTGGTTAGATCATCTAAGACATGCAGGTTTCCTCACGATGTTTTCCTTCACCGTAAGCAAGTGATAATCATATAGAAATTATGATTCGCACATAGATTTCGAAAAATCCAGAGGTGCGAGCCGGGAATTTAACCCAAGACCTGGTGCCCGCAAGACGCATGCTTTAACCAATCGGCTATCATTGGTATTGTATTGGCGGCTCTAAAAATATATTTGAATATTTCAACCGGTGTAGTACACCGGTCACAGAAAATCGGCGTTAAGTAGCTATTATAGCTGCATTTCGTACGATTAGTGAGAGAGCCGGAAGCCAACCCCCACCTTTCCCTCCCTCTATCCCACTTCCCTTCAGATCGGGAACGTGCGAGCAAAGCCATTGGTATTGCAAGCATCAGGCTACGGTAACCGCTTAACATTCAATCTATCCTTAAGGCTATCTTTTATAGTTAGAAACCTGCTATCCTCTTGAAGTTGTCCTACTAACTAGAATGGTATGATCCAATTCTAGTGCTTGAATGGTCATTTATATTATCTACTAGCTGACCCGACAGACGTTGTCCTGTCTTAACTATGAATATTGAATTCGAATTGTTCCGCTCAACTTTCTTATTTTTTTCATTCATAAGAACCTTCTCCTGACAATAATAAATACAACAAATAAAGAATTAGCGAAATCGGTTCATCCGTTCACGCTTGATGCTATGACCAAAGAAATATAGATTCTTTTTTATTTATATATATTTTTACTGAAACTATGTTGTAGGTATAAACTATAATGCTGCGTTTTGTACTTGATAAACATAACTGAATATAAACAGTATAGCTCACTCTCTCGCATATCACCGTGACCTTGTCCATTCCATTATCATTCTGTGTTCCACCAGCAAAATGTCGAAAGAAAAAGAAAATATTTACGCCGACAGCTCATTAACACGTCTAACACCTTCATTCGAACTATAAAACGTAGGAACTCGAAAGCTTTCCGTGATATCGTTATGTACTTCGAGAACGTGCTATGAACTCTTTTATTAACTGTCTACGTTGTGGCCCTACGTGCTTCTGTCTCGTGAACATTTTTTTTTCATGGGCGGAACGTGAACTGATTGGTTTCTGTGTTGCATTCATAGATGGCGTTAGTTGTTGAGTTTAGTGATAGGTTAGATAATTATTATTGTAGGTATAACATTAAAGTCCGATATTTGATACCATTGGTGAAATATTATTAAGGCGTCAATAGCCTAGTGGTTAGAGGGGCCGCTCTCGTAGCTGAGAGGTTACGGGTTCGATCTCCATCCTGGCCATTCAACTACCTATTGACGTGAGACCTCTCCTACCACAAGCATTGGCTTAGCTGGAGCGGTTAACAGGAATACTAGTAATGTGATAAACTAACATTGCTAGTAATATTTAAAAAAAACACAACACACCCAAAATAACACAGGGGTTTTTTTTTTATTTTTGTTTGGCGGGTAATCGTTCGTTGGTTCATATGAGCTAAATAGCCAACGCTAGTGACAAAGTTACGTAGTCGATAAGTACCAAAATAGTCGGCTGTGACAACTAGAATTGACCCTAAGGGTGGCCGTCATCTAGGCTGTGCTAGGAATGGGCCCGCCAGCTTCGACCGATGGGATCGTTTAATATTCTCTCAATTTTAACTAAACCAGGTGAAGCAGGGGAAATGAAGCAAACCTATTAGTCTTAGCGGGCGGACCCACTTCACAGCACAGCCAAGTGGACGGCCACCCTAATAACTTTATCAAACGAGTCCAACTGATAAACTGAGATATGATAGAAACAGTCTCAGAAGGAATTTTCATCATCCTTGTAAACGTAACAAATTTAACTTTTCGTTTGGAAGTTTCTAAATCTAAAATCGTTCCAACAAAAACAAAAGTGAATTGACAAAGGCGATTAAACGATCGGATACAGTCACCTAGCTAATCAGGGATCGAGATGGAATCGAACAAAAGTAATATAACTTTCCTTATTGAGTATACTAAGTAAAATCGGAGCCGGTCATTCGTATAATTAAAGAACCCCAGGAATTACTTTTGTCACAATCATATGCGGAGGAAATAATTTTGTGTGATTTTGTAGAGTAACACTTACTTATGTGTTACTAGCTGAGCCCGCGACTTCGTCCGCGTGGAATTTAACTTAACAAAAATTTTATTTAACGTTAATCAAAATCCTTTCTTAGCGGATGCCTACGTCATAACATCTACCTGCATGCCAAATTTCAGCCCGATCCGTCCAGTGGTTTGGGCTGTGCGTTGATAGATCACTATGTCAGTCAGTCAGTCACCTTTGAGTTATATATATATAGATAAAGGATTAATCTCTAATCAGCCAAATTACAACGCTATACAAATTGAGAATAGACCAAAAAAAAATAAGCCCTTTTGACAACCCACTCCTGGGCACGGGCCTCTCCTCACTAGGAGGGGGATACAGGCCGTAATCCACTACGCTGGTCCACTGCGGGTCGGCGGATTTCACATGTCTGTCGAACAATGGTTAGATTTCCTCACGATTTTTTCCTTCACGTAAGCAAGTGATAATCATGTAGAAATTATCATGAGAATAGGCGTTGATGAAATTATCAACATTAAACTGAAACGGAAGAGCTGAGTACGTATGCTCGGTCCCAAAAAGTGAGTTCAACTGAGCCATCACGCTTCAATTGCCACTCAAATGCCCACAAATGGCGTTCAATGCAAATTTTAACTGCCGCCTAATCTTGGAGCCTTTACGACCCGTTAATGGCCCAAGCACCTTATTCAAGACCATAAAGTCACTTGTAACGCAAATGTGAGTACTATTTTACGGTTATGTCACAGCTTACCCTTCATTTAAGCAAGGTTTATGTGACATTAGTCATTCTATGAATATATAACGCCGACTACGATGGTGCTTGCGTTGATAATCCTTCGTAATTAAGGGATACGCCGTTACTATGTCTTATGTAAGACTAGCGACCCGCCCCGGCTTCGCACGGTTCTAAAATTATCAGTGTTTCTCTACTATATTATGCATGTATTATACATGTAAATCTTCCTCTTAAATCACTCTATCTATTAAAAAAACCGCATCAAAATCCGTTGCGTAGTTTTAAAGATCTAAGCATACATAGGGACAGACAGCGGGAAGCGACTTTGTTTTATACTATATAGTGATTCTCTGTTATTTAGCAATAATAACAATAAGTAATATATTCAAGTCAAGACGACTGCTTGGCGCAGTGGTTGGAGCGTAGGCCGCTCGGCTCACGCACATGGTGGTTGCTGGTTCGATTCCCGCCGGGGCAAATTTCAGAAATAGCCTTTTCGTAATTTGCCCAGCTCTGGGTGTCACTGGGATCGCCCCCAGTCAATTGAACGGTACCCATAGTACAGGCGTTGCGTAGTTTGGGAAAATACAGTTGGTGTGTCAGTCTGGCGATATTTAAAACAAAAATCTGTGTCGTGAAATCACATGTAAACTAAACACACATGAAAGGTGGTGTGTCACCTATCGTGTGTCTTGAATTGGAACCCACACGAATTTAGCCGGAAAAAAGAATGGGAGGAATTGGAATAAAATTATCCACTTCCCTCCGTAGCAAAACAGAAGACAAAAAATCCTCAAAGTTGTTAAAAAAAATGTCTTATCGTTCTAACCACGTATTAAAACACCAAGCATTTATTTTATTGCTCACGTTACCAGTAAACTGCCGCTTAGTTATCAGCGGGTCCCCAAATTACAATGAGGTACCACCAGTATCTGTCATTGACCTTTGCCATTATTCATGATGCAGACGGGAAAGTGAAAAACATAGCTGTAGAATAAAACGTGGTGGTTCAAATTAGAATAAACCGGCCACGTATGTAGGTGTGCACACCTCACTAAACTAGCTATATAATTATACTAGTGGTCGCCCGTGGTCGAAATTCGACATTAATTCATTTAAATTTTAATTTTAATCATCATTAAGGTTATATTGTCAGAGACTATTTGATACTGGCACGCAGAATGCACTATGGAAGTCCCGCCCTCCGAAAGAAAAGAAAAAATTACTGTCACTGTTTGTATGTCAGACAGTCAGTCAGTTACCAAGTGGAAGTTACAAATGTGTGTGTGTCAAACGCATGGTAATTTTTGTAATGTTTTATTTATTGATATAATGATTGTTTTTGCATAATAAAAAAACTATTAGCATTCTGCACTCCTTTTCTATATAAACTATAAGTGTGCCAAATGGCATACTCCTCCGTCCGCGCAATTTTCGTAAAAAGTGGTACAAAGTTTTTGCTTCACGTATTAATATATAAAATTTTATAGAAATTCAGACACACTAGGGTAAAAATCATCATTTTGGCAGGGACGCTATAAAGATTACCTAACTAGAAAGCTTACGCAAGGGCTTTTGGTTAATATTCAATTGTATAATATAATAAGTAAAGTCCGCAGTTTCAGGTAAAAAAGATAATGACGTCATAAAAAACTGTCCCTTCCAGTGAAAAAAGTCAACAATCGTAGGTTCTGGCCGTTTCTATGCGTGTCACGTTTCTTATATGAATTTAGCGCGGAGGGAGACGAGTTCGTGCCCCCCATTTTCCTTGCCGGTACATCTTGACATGTTGAATTTATCTTTTTTGTACGTCATAAGTCTGTAGAATAGTTCTGGATTACCTGGCTCCTTTGCTTCAATGTCTGAAAGCCCTTGCGTGACTTATTTTATTCAATTTTGTAGGGTTATAAAATTGAAACAGGGTTCTTGGGATTAGGACGGTTTTGACTTAGACCTTTGACGAATAAAATACTCATCGGGTTATATTATAAAGTTTGTTTTTCAGTGTCTGAATATATTACTGAAGTAACTTAATTAAAATAATTTGAAAAGTTTATTTTGCATGCAATAGAACTTTGAATTAGATATTGATCTTATTCAAAATTTAATTACTTACTTGCATAATTGTGAGAAAAAGTTTTCGTCTACAAAAGATTATGACGTTAATTAGAGAAAATGCCCTTAACTTCAGTATTTATTAATTTCAGGCGTGAAACATCATTATTCAATGACACCTTTACCATACAAATTACCTCGAAATATCTTAATACGAACAAAATATCTTATTTTCTGCACGATATAAACAATCTGTATCGCTGACGGTGCCAAACGAGCCGATAAACGAACGGGTTTCACAAACGCATTTGCGTGGGCGACTAAATGTGACCATACATAAATTGTGAATACAAAATTATGCGCCTTGATTGGTCTAGAGGTTGTTGGGAATGGTATCTGTGACCGGTCAATGCCCTCTGATTGATTTCACATGCATAATTTAAGCGGAGAGATTGATTTTGCATGTATATCTACTTGACGTGTAAATTGATAGCGGGTACCTATTCTCATAATTATTCAATCGTGTTGTTAATCAACGATTTGTCAACACAGAGAGACTCCGTCTTCAGGATTAATTACATACTTACTTATATTATTATTATTAAAAATATATTGCAAAGCGATTAGAATCTTCAGAAAAAAGGTTAAGCTATGGCGCTTCGGTGGTCGTGATAAATAAATTAATATCGCCAGACTTCACACACTTAACTGTGTGTAATCATAAACTAAGAACCGTTTGTACTATGGGTACCTACCTTACAATTGACTGGGGGAGTTTTCAGTGACACCCAGAAATCACTGGGAAAGAAAAGTATTTTCAAAATTTGCTCTGGCGAGGATATCACCACCCGGTGTCTAGCCATAATGGTGACTGCCCACTTAACTCTGCTATGACAACAAATAGGATCGCTTTATTTCCACAACTTCAATCGTCTTAGCTCAAGTTGACGGGCACCCTTAGGCCAAAAGGTCGTTAATCGTTATACTTTCCATATCGCTATTACTGTTTCCCACATCTGTCGTTACTCTCCTGTTATTCCCAGAATCATTATTTATTATTATTGTATCCATTTCGGTGTCCACTACCGGCCCAGATTGCGGGAGGTTGTTTATTTTACTTAAGGCACTGTGACATTTATTCGGGCCCGTCGACGGCACGGCGCGGTCCAGTTTCAGCTTTATTGTGAGTAATATCGACACATTTATTGGTCATATCGGGGCTTGGTGGATGACGTATTAGTATTGAAGGGATATCATTGGATGGTATTCAAATAACTTATTTTTTAAACAAAATATTGTATGTGGCCATAGACTACAGCTCATACTAGAGGTCGCTCGGCCGGGGTAGTACCACCCTCTCACAGAAGATCGGCGTAAAGTAGCTATTATAGCTGCGATTCGTACGATGAGTGTGAGAGGGCCGGAACCCCCTGCGTCCATTCCCTACGGTAACTGCTTAACAACAGGCAGGTCATACGCTTGTTTGACAACTTTCTTTTGATATGTTCAATTTAGTATATAGTATTATATGTTTAGTTATAAAAATAAAAAGCCTTTTATTTCACACCTAATGATTAACTAAAACATTTTTTTTTTACATATTCATTTTGCAAATAATTATATTGAATCAGTATATTTACTTAAATATGGAAATGAAAAATAATCATGCATTAAATTATACCTTTTAAAAATATTTAAATTATTTACTTATAAACTAATATTATTGTATTATTGTTATTATTATTGAATTGCTTGAATTGATTTATGATTGAATTAATTTGCGTGAACCCCTCTATTTGAGGGTAAAGGCCTCCTCCAAAGATACCCAGTAGTCTCTATCTGTGGCGTTTTCTTTCCACAGTTTACCAGCTATCCCTTCAATGTCGTCAGCCCATCTGCTGCTAGGTCTTCCTCTTTTTCTATTTCCCCGAGGGCCTGGCCATGACGTCAGCCGAGAAGTCCATCTATCATCGTTCAGTCTTGCTACGTGGCCCGCCCATCGCCATTTCAATCTCATAGCATAGTTAAGTGCGTCTATTACTCCTGTTGTTTCTCTTATAGCAGAGTTGCGAATTTTTTGAATTTTTCGAATTTTCATTTAGCTCCTTTCCATGCTCCTTTGGCATGAGGCTTTCCCGACGTTTCGGTTGCTTTACAGCAGCCATGGTCACGGGGGGACTGAGGTGTTAGATGTCCTGATGTCATAGTTAATAACTGGGTACCCTCATATTTAGTTGTTGTATAATAGTTTTATTTCAATGTATAGTTTTCGCGTAAATATGAGAAAACAATATTGTGGATTGTCTTTTATCATTTTATAATGTCTATCGTCTATTTTTCTCTGTTTGTCCTCATAATGTGTCCGGTGTAGTTCCATTTTGTGTGAGGGACAGTAGTTTTGAAAAGTTTAAAAATCCTTTGTAAAGAAGGTCTGTCTCCAAAAGCTACTGCTTCTCCACTATATTTAGGAGCAAAACAAGGCGTCAGATGTTCCAAGGTAGTCAAGAAGCTCGGACATCCGTAATCAATCACTAGCGCGATGATCCCGCGTCACTCCCCTGGATACGCCACATCATCAATCACACGGGAACTAGCTTGGATGCTTTAAAGCAGGATGAGACGGTTCAATGGAAGGATTCGGGATAGATCAAAGGAGCAATTGAATGCTTGTTGATATATTTTATTATTACTTGGTTGTACATGATGTTAGAATTATGAGTTGATTGATATTGGTAACGGTAATGAAACTGAATATGGAGAGGTATCTGAAAGTTGACCTTGCTTAATCTGTATATTAAGAACGCGCAGGAAGTTGCATTAGAATTAGTATTAAAACAGATACAAATCTCTTCTAAGGAAACAAAGAAGAAAGTCGTTCGAATTTGTTTTACGGAGTTAAGCTTGAGACTTGAGTAGAATCAATACAGGACTTCAGGATCAGTAAATCCATTTACGACCATATAGAGTCAGGATCAGGAATTAATAGAATTTTTAAAGTCATAGCTAAGGCTTATCCAGTGACTCTGATTCTATGTACCATGTAGACGCTATCAGTGTACAATCTGATGATAGTAGCAAACTCAAGCTGTACACGAGACGGGCAACACGACGGGAAATGTGCAATTAGACTCATAATGTTCGCATCGATCTCGATTACGAGTAAACGCAGCTTATTTATCGATACTTGATCGATACATCGATACATTTCGGGGTGGAACATAAAACGATTGTGTTTAGAATAATAATTTACTCTTCCACATTGGAGTTATTCGATGGATTGGTTATGTATAAGATATGTCGTCAACAGCAATTTGTTAGATAGAGATCTCACTGCTTGCCGTCAGTTCCTTCTTTCTTGTTGAGGTAATATTAAGAGAGGACCCACCATGTATATAGTAAAGAGTAAGATAGCTATAAGCACCAGCTATGTATACCGAAGATATAAAATATATTTTAAAATTCTGTCGTTACTTGTGAACGCTTTATCGGTTAAGGACATCGTTAAAATATTCCTCCATAACATTGGAAAGATCCAAATAAATTTTCTACCAATAGAAAATCTGAATGAAATTCTCAATTTCAAATCTATACATAATGTAGGAGATAAAGGGTCCGAAATAACATTAGAGTATCTGATTGAACATGCGCAAGGCGCAGGTGCGATCATCGACCTTTGGGGGCAGTTTTTTGGATTGAAAAAGCAAACGACGGTCAGAAAGCAGTTAGGGTCGCCGTAAAATGTACCTCTTACATTTCCTCGATAGCTGTTTTTGCGTTCGTATGATACCATTGAATTATTATTAGTAGCAGTTAATTTCCTTGGTGCGTAGCTTTGCAATTAGAATATCAACTATGTGGATACGGAAATCCACTTAACCTTTGATAAATGTCTACTTTAATCAAATAACTGACTGAATTTGAATGAAATTTGGTACAGATGTTTACTTTGCATATAACCAAAAGTTTACCAATTACCTTCCAGTCCGGCCAGTATGGGCTTTAATTTTAAGATTGGTATTTTTCAGAATTCATTATGGGTCTGTCTACAGTGTTGCCATATTATGTGTTAGACTTATTGAGTGAGCAAGAGTGAAGTGAAATAAAATGGCCGCGCGAATCCGGTGACTAACTAACTCTAACGTTAATATTATCATTTCGTATGGCTTCTCGTAATAGTAATAATTTTAGCCCTTTTGACGTCCCATTCCCGGGCACAGGCCTCCCCTCATTACGAGGGGAATTAGCCGTAATCCTGGTGGAATACGGCCTGAATCCCCCAGCGTGGTCGCTGGACCAGTGCGGGTTGGCAGATTTCACATGTGTTTGAAAAATTGATTACATTTTCTAAGACATGCAGGTTTCCTCACGATGTTTTCCTTTACCGTAACTAAGTCATAATCATAATAGAAATTATGATTCGCACATACATTTAGAAAAACCCAGAGGTGCGAGCCGGGGTTTGAATCCAGGACCTGGTGCCCGCAAGAGCTATGACTGCTGTTAGGCCTCTAAGTATAAAATAAAGACTCGTGAACCGGCAGACTTAAATAAAAATGTAACAAGTTTTACCAATAAAGGTGTCGCAATTCATCGTAATAAAATTTAATACTTGCAGCAATTTCCAGCATAAAAGTTAACGTTATTTTAAAATACGTGGCAAGTTTGAAATATTTCCAGCCGTAGTTCTCAAGTCGTTGGAAAACGTGAAAGAAGTTGGTCTCGACCTGACATAGCGAGCGAATTAAACGAACAATGGCTTACACTGGGTCATAAAGGCGATGGTATTGTTTTGAAAGAAACTTTTCATAATATTTTATTTTCCACCGGTTTGACTTTGTGACATGTGACTTTGTGACTTTAACGGTGGTAGAGCCAAGCTTTAGACAACTGAATGCAGCTCATATACGGGCTGGCTCTACCAGAGTAGTACGACCCTATCACAGAAGATCGGTGACATGTAGCCTTTATAGCACAGATATAGATTTACATAGATAACGCAAATGCATGTACTTCGCGTGTCCGAACCCTGACCAAGCGTCAAGGTTTGGTCGCCGCTAACTTGTGAGCGACCGGGACCACAGATATAAAGAATATGAGTATGAGCGAGATAATCACTCGAGAGGATCGTAGCGGGCGGAGGGGCATCGGCGGCATCGGTGTCTTTGAATCGGTTTGGATTTCCCGTCACTAAATTTCGGCTGTGACGTCACAGTAGGTGTTAAAAATTCATTAAATATTCGGCACGCTTGGTTTCAATACAAATCGTGATACTTGCGTTATCTATGCAAATCTATATCAGTGCTTTATAGGTAGCTTCATTTCGTAAAAGCGTTGCTTAGTTTGGGACCATACAGTTGGTGTTCCCGCCTGGCGATATTTATTATTATTATTATTATAAAATGGCGAGACAAAAGGAAATTGGTGGTATACAGAACTTTCGCATTGCCGCTTATATTCACTTTACAATGACGCAGCCGGGCCGAGCGGGTAAAGTTATCTTGTTAATTATTCCGATATGGACACAGGTCCGTGCAAGCCTCGTGTGCCGAGGTTGCAAAACTCAATTGTGTACATTTTGATAACTTTGGCTTCTACTCGCCACAGTAGAAGGGTTGACCTACCGTGCGTTAAGAACATACAATATTTAGTTTTATTTTTTCTACTATACAAATAAATAAAATTGAACTGTCTATTTTTAATAACAAAATAAAAGCGTTTACTAAAAGCATTTAACTGTATATACGGCAGTCATAATGAAACAATATTTTTTTAAAAAATGTCTATCTACTTGCTCCAGTAACGCTTTGAAACGGCTGAACCGATTTAACGGGACTTTAATTGGCAGGTAACTGATATTGTAAGGAGTAGGTAACTGAGGCTACCTTTATTTTGTCGAAGTATCACGTGAGTGGAGTCTAGAGCAACAGCCTAGTGCTATAAAATATAAGTTTTTAGAGGACTGGCAAAATTCTACTCTTTCTGACTCGTTTATATGCAGCAACTTAGACCTTGCATTGCGTACAAATAATATACCTACAAGTGTTCAAAATTTAGCTCATATGCTGTGCAAAAGTCAAATGAACTCAAAAGTAATAATATGATCCACCAACAACGCGACCACAAGGCAGGTCTAGGCAGCGCCTAACACCGTGGATAGCTTGAAGGCAATTGAAGCCATGAAGCATTGTGGGAGGTACCTCAACCTCAAAATTTTGACACCGGAATTGGCCACTAGCTCATACAATAAGAAAAAAAGAAATACTAATTGTCCCCATTAATAAATCCATCTCTAGACTAAGAGCGGTCTTGAGTATGCTTCTGACATGTAATTTTGTACTGGAATGACATAAGAATGACATTTTCAAGATAGCTCTCAAACTTGAGATCGATCTATTAATTAGTCTATTTCTACCAAAATTGACAGAAATGTAACTTTTAAATTAGAAAAAATAGAAAAGAATAATTTTGTATCTACAGACGACCGCTTGGTGAGGTAAATGGAAAGACATGGGGGAGGCCTACGCCGAAGAGGCGACTTCTACAAAATCCTAACATCTATGTAGTTTGTAAGTTTACGTTTCCTTAAAACATGTATTAGTGGAAATAAAGGCTATTTTATTTTATTTAACTGCCTTGTATCTATGTGTAACAGATCATCGGCTTAGATCACACTGAAGTTTCCACTAGGGCCACGTATATCTTAGTTTATGTAAGTGCCAGTTAGTATAATGTATTCAGGGACTATCCTAATATTAAAGTGTCGATTCGAAACATCCCGACCGAACTGTGGCCGCGCTGTGGCCATGTTGGCCGGGGTGTGTTTGGTCAATTTATTCCAATGCCCCCAGCTATTTGCTTTTATAACTTCGCGCTTTATGTCTGAGAACTTTCTGGTGTATAAATAAAATATCTTATTCGCACTTATTTGGTAAAGAAAAAAAGCAACAAAAACAATTTCGCTTTCTCTACTTCGCTGTCAGTTTTAATTTTGTAGTCTGAAAGCTACATATTATTATGCTACGGTTTTGTAGAACGGAGAAAGGAATCCTCGGTAAATATGATTTGAACGCCCTCCGACCAGGTGGGATGACGATCTGCGAAAGACTGCAGGCAGATGCTGGATGCGGCAAGCTAAATACAGGGCGCTATGGCGCTCATTAGGAGAGGCCTATGTCCAGCAGTAGACTAGTATAGGGTGATGAGGAGGAGGAGGAGGATGAGGATGATTTGAACGTAATACATATCGACATGGGTACTTTTACAACGTCCGATTAAAAAATAAAGAGCGTTGGTGTTTCACACCTAAGACGTGGTCCGAATTGACCCATTCAAAAACAGTTATTGGTTGTTTCACACCGCTGTGCGAGACATCCTTTTAAGGTGAAGGCGCCTGTCTAGCCCGCGAAGTTCAAATTTTTGGAGTTCTTTTAGAAATTTTTCAAAATCTGACAATAATAAAAGACAAATTTTGTAATTCGCGAAAAAGACCGTGTGCAGTGCATTTATTAATACATTTATTTTACTCTAAATATTATCACGGTGGATATGATAGTAGTAAATCACTAAATATACAAAAATTGCCAGATTATCTGGATAGCTGTCGTTCTTGAAATGTTTTAGAGTAAGTTGGATATATTAATAAATGCACTGCACACGGTCTTTTTCGCGAATTACAAAATTTGTCTTTTATTATAGTCAGATTTTGAAAAAATTCTAAAAGAACTCAAAAAATTTGAACTTCGCGGGCTAGATGGGCGCTTTAGCCTTAACTGTTAATTTCTATCTTCTTCTACCTAGCCTTATGCCAATGGGTGGAGTCGGCTTTTAGTCTACACTGATTTAGCTGATTAACGATATTGAACTGTAGCGATTGACATCTGCTCTCCGAGACCCAACTAGTAGGACTGTCGATTTTATTTTAAGACCTTTTTTGACAGATTTTCTTTTCTCAGGTTTCCTGTAACAACCGTCCAAGGTCTTAGATGAATACCCGGGAACGCTGGCTTAACGTGTATTCTGAAAAACGGAACTTGAACTGTAAAATGTATTGTTGAACAATAATTTCTGATGGTCCTAACAAGAGTCCTACATTAACTTACGCTGTATATAAACGGAGAAGATGATTTGAATGCTCTATATATCTACATTTTACATCTATCACTGAATAAATAAAAATATAATAGATAATAATAGAGATTTGGTCAGATTGAATGCAAATGACCACATTAGTGCACTTTCAAACTAGGTATCGAAGATACATGCATTTCGGGAATGTAATTCAATCCACGTTGAAATCTATTACATTGTCAATGTATTATCTATCTTAAAATATAAAAACATTCTTATTTTCTCACTTATAACAATATAACCCAATTATAACTCAAAACTAAAGCAATAAACACTGGATACCACCCCTAAACACTTCCGGGTATCAAATATCGACAGTACCAACGACAAATATTTCAGCCGGCTTCTCGTAATCAAGGCCGGCTTGAGCAAGATTAATTAAACCAACAGAGCATCAATCATTTGGCCGGGATTCCAGGGTGGCAGACGTATTTCACCAGACTTTCACTTTGAACGCCACTTCACATACCCACCTACGTACTTTATTTGTATGTATTTTAATAAACGCTGTGGCTTGCGTGGCGATTTGATTTTGTAGTGAAATATTTACGTTGACCAATTGAAAATCTCTGAAATCTCTGAAATCATACTCTGAAAGTAGGTCTGAAGTTGCCTGAGGAGCGGGTTGAAAGTAATACTTTCCCGGCCCGGGAGAATCGCTTTCAACTGACAGCTGTCAAATTATAAAAAAAAAACTAGTTCCTTTTTCACATTTCTATGGAACCATGTTCAAACTTTTTCTACAGTCACTTAATTACAGCACGATGTAAAATTGAAATAACATAAAGTTAAGTATTAATTAAAGAATATATATTTTTAAATGACCTAATTATAATTTAGTTTCAACAATTTCTTTAAAATAACATAGATTTGGGCAAAATATTTAAAGATGAAAATGAAATAATGAAGTTGGCCGGCCAACGAAAAAAAAACAAAATAGGCGGCAATCCGATCTTTATTTTTTTTTCGAGTTGTAGAGTATTGTTCATAATTCCTTGTATTATTTATTTAGCCAATTCCTGTTTTTTATTTTTACTTTCCTTGTATGTCGTAATGAAAAGCACAGTATTTACCTCGGGTGAAAGACTTATTTTGTCCCTCGAATTATTAGCGCCCTCGCTACGCTCGGGCGCCAAACCCCGTCTCGGGACTAAATAAGTCACTTTCACCACTCGTGTAACAATGTACTATTATTTGGATAGGCACGCCCACTATTCATTACAGGCGTGTTAGAATTAATTTTTACCACCAGCATTCACCAGTAAATCTAGCACGTTTCCGCTAGGGGGGATGCTGTAAAATGTACCTATTGAGAGATTTGGTAGGTATATAATAATGCGGTCAAAACTTGTGCTAACCCCTAGTTTTAAATTGAATAATGAATTGAGAAAAAATCTCAACAAAGGCTTTGTTGCTCATTCTGTGGCCTTAAATTCGTATCATTCTCTGATTGCAAATGACGTGTTATCTTATAAAAATAATTACAGATAATGATATGTCAAATCAACTGTTTCTAATCTTGGCGCAGTGGTGACTACCGCTTGGCGCAGTGGTTCGAGCGTAGGCCGCTCGTCTCACTGCATCGGGTGGTTGCGGGTTCGATTCCCGTCAGGGTTAATTTCGGAAATGGACTTTTCGTAATTTTCCCTGGTCTGGGTGTCACTGGGATCACCCCCAGTCCATTGTACCCATAATACAAGCGTTGCTTAGTTTGGGACCATACAGTTGGTGTGTTCGTCTGGCGATATTTATTTATTTATTAATCTTAAATCATCAATCAACGGAATCGTAAGTCAAAAACCGCCGATTTTCCTACACTCAGTGTGTTATACATTTATTTCTACACAGATTCGATTACACTACACCATTGTCTTTTGCCACGCAAAATTGACGTTTATTAATTCAATTATACGACACTTTTTATTAAATAAAGAACAAACAATGAAAGGAAAGCGTGATTAATAAAGCGTTATAATAAAAGCCATTGTTTATGTAAGGCCTCAGAGAGAAATGAGAATCGAGTTTGGAATGTTTAATTAATACAGGCGTTTATTGTTTTACTATAAATTTAATGATAATAGATATAGGAATATGAAGACATATTATTAAACCTACTTATTTATAGAAGAATTGTTTCGGCTCTCAAATTGACATGTGTCTGTGACAAACGTATTTTGTTTAAGCTCTGTATAGGTACCTACATGCGTGATTGACAGTGCGCCAATAAAATAAAATCTTTAAAGATTCAAATAATATTTATTTTACTTTATTAACATGCGTCAACAGCCTAGTGGCTAGAGGGGCCGCTCTCGTATCTGAGAGGTTCCGGGTTCGATCCTCGTCCTAGCCATTAAACTATTGACGTGAGCCCACTCCTAACACAAGCATTAGTTTAGTTGGAGGGGCTAACGGGAATACTAGAAATGTGATAACCTCACTTTTTTTTTATATGGGCAGACGAACTCACCAACTGTATGGTCCCAAACTAAGCAGGTCTTGTGCTAAGGGTACCGTACAATGGACTGGGGACGATCCCCGTGACACCAGGCCAGGGTAAATTGCGAAAAGGCCTTCTCCGAAATTTACCCCTACGGGAATCGAACCCGCAACCACTCGGTGTAGTGAGCCGAGCAGCCTACGCTCGAACCATTTTAAAAAATAAAACATTAACAGATTCAGCACAGGTAAGTTCCAATGAGGTACATAATCAGGTTGAAATATAGCTCGTATACTATTTCCATTTCCCAATTAGTACTCAATAATGGATGATTCTGGTCGACCTCTCTAAGCGGTGGAACTTTTGGCGACCAACTGCGTTGACCAAGTTAGTCCTGTGAGTTACGACCAACTCCTCGGTCACTGACAAGGCCGCCGTAATGACTTTGAGACTCGAAGTGATCTAGACTTGACAAATATTCTTTGGAGCAAGTTTAAACTAATTCCTTGGAAAATTTGTCAGAACTTCCCTTTAGAATTGTAGAGTTTCGTATTTGTGTATTGATATTGATACAACGTTTGCTAGAAGTTTGTACTTATTTCGAAGTTTATTTTATGCTTAGGTACCTACTTACTTTACTGTGTATAATTAGTAGGTATAGTATTTTATCTCCTGAAACTTTCGGCAAACAAGCGTTCGACCCGCCCACTGCTATTGCAGTAACCGTAGCCTGTAGATGCTCGCTCGTTACACGTCGACAGGTCTACTGAGGTCTACCGAAGTGAGGGGCGGGGGAGGGGGAGATTGGTCTACTAGCTCTCAAAGTCATCGAACGAAACGTATCTATAATAGTTACTAGTAGCAGCCAGCAATATTTGAGTAAAAGTTAATAAAAAATACATTCAAGTCTTTCTTTTTATTTTCATTGGCGGGTAAAATATAGAGTGTTCGATTTTCGATAACATTTTTATACTATGCGTAAATGGAGTATCACGACCCGACACACATCCAAACTCCGAAGTATTACTTCGGACTTTTGAAAAACTCTGTATAGTAACCGACATGAAAAAAAGTTCATAAAAAAAACTCTTTCATTTCGCTCCCTAACTTTGCATAACTTTTTTACTAAGCCCCCAAAACCTTTTACGAAGATTTACACACTGTCATGTCGGACATGTGGGTATTTTATTATTACGAGAGTCGGCCCCAAAAATGTCAACACAGCAACTTTGATTAAAACATCGAGCGTTTTCAAAAGTTGAATGGCAAAATTTCGTGCGAACTTATACTTGCTTGTAAACTTTGCCATAACCCTGTTTGTAATTCTGAAATATGTATGTTAGGACCGGTTTGCTGAGCAAGAAAACTAGGGTGCGTACCTACCTAAACTTAGTGTGTGAGCTGAAAATTGTTTGGGGAGCTTACAAGGTATATGTGCCTATAAGGTATCTTGTCTTATGTTTAGACAAGACATGCGGTCTTAACGTTTTGGCGTTAAAGTACCTTAGTATGTGCCTAAGTGTTAATTTTATAATAAATTATAAAAAAATGTCCATTATGATTTTTTGATTATAGGTACCACAATGTAAAAAATATTTTCAAGCATTCAATATGGTTTTTCAAATAAGACTTTACCGACTCATGAGTTATGTAGTGAGTGGTTACGTTTTAAAAATTATATTAAACAAGCTTTTGCCCATCTTGGCTTTTCTATTTTTTATTTTCTGATTGTCGACGAAACTGCCACCTACTGGGTCCACGGTTCCAACTAGGTACTTACAACTATGAGTCATCCTAGCGACCCCAAAAGTACAACAAGAAGTTTAGGAGGAGTAAAATTATGGACACACGCACACTGAAATTTTATATACTTAAAGATAATAAAAAAAAATATATATCTATACTGTAATGAAATAACTTGTATAGAAGATTTTCCTTGTCGTTCGCTCGGTTTCTTTTGCTTTTGAGGAATACAGGAGAGAAGCTGATCCCAGCTTAATTAAAATTTCAATTTTCTTTCATAGATTTGCGCCAAGCTCTGGAACACAGACCGTGTATTTTTCTCAAGTAAATAGTGTCAGACTGTATTTTTTGTCGGCCATCTGTTAGTGGTGTTCTAGCCGACATCGTATGGACTGCCAAGAATTTAGTACGATTTATAATGAAGAATTCACGATGATTTTATTAATGACCAATGGTTTTTAATTGGTTTTAAATTAGCATACTATGGGCCTAGGTTTCTTGCGCAATGACCCTTGAGACTGTTAGATAAATTTCGCATTTGTTTTCCTAATTATTTATTATCAAAGATACCGTGAGAAATAGAGGTAATGTATTAATTAAATCAAAGAGCCGGTCAATCATTTCCAAATCAGTTGTTTAACAGTCAAGATAATCTTTTCTACAATTAATCCCTCTTACCGAGATATCTGTTAAGTATCTAACTCCGAAATCCTGTACTTAAGACCGAATTGTTCTTATCCCCTTATCCACGTCTCACAATTTGTTACGCGAAACAGATTATGTTAGAAACGCATAGCGAACACACGACCATTATAGAAAGGCCTCTGTGAGTTAATCAGAACGCTGAAAAGGAATTTATGCTGAAGGAAGGTGTTGGTCTCAACTTAATTTGGTCGGTGTAACAGAATAGTAATCTTGGTTAAATTGAAACGTAGAGATCGACGTCTCAACCCACTTAACAGTAAGGTTAACTTATTCGCTTCTTAAACAGTGGATCTATTAATTGATATAAACCTTGAGTACGTCACTTAATTATAGTTTAATTAATGATTACATAGTTGGGTAAAGGATAATCCGATTGTTCGCTGAAATGTTAAAGGTTAGTTAGAGACAGACACACAATCAGTTTATGGAAATTATATTTTTTTTTTGTTGAAACACAGAGACACACCATCTTGTTCTTAGTAGGGAGTATCGATAGGTCATGTAATAATTTGAAAGACGTTTTTGTTTTATTTAATTTGATACATATATTAAAAAATGCATTTCAAAATTTACGAAAAACTAATTCAGTATCATACTTTCACCGGACGACACGCGGCGAGTCAAAATGCACTAAGAAAAAAATTACGTCAAAAACAGTTTCGTAGTGCCTAGAAAGTATTACTTTCCTAAACATTTTGTAATTATATTTCCTGTAGTAAAAAAATCTTTAAATAATAACATAAATACAAACTACAAAGTTAATTTGTTATGAGAAATATTTTTTCGCAGTGTGCGCCTTATCCGCCTTGATCAATGGCGAAATAGGTAGGCATTGCCCAAAAGTGTGACATCAATCAAGATAAATATACAAATTAAGAACTATACGGCTTACGGTGAAGGAAAACATCGTGAGGAAACCTGCATGTCTTAGAAGATCTAACCAATTTTCGAAAGATATGTGAAATTTGCCAACTCACACTGGGCCAGCGTGGTGGATTATGGCCTGAATCCCCCTCGTGTTGAGAGGAGGCCCGTGCCCAGGAGTGGGACGTCATATTTTCAAGAGAACGAAATAATATTTTGATAGCAGAATAGTCCTCTCCCACTATCGAGATAAGCCGACGTCAGACAAGTTATCCCCGCCGACGGGCTAATAGTTCTTTGTACAGCTTAAGGGAAAAAGGAAAAGCTGCTTATTTATCTACGTGGATGCTGAGCTGGAGCTTGGATTCATTACCGTCGTTTATTCGCGATGAGTTTGCTACATGTAGTCAGACTTATGATAAAGAGATTAAATTAACCTGTAATTAATCTTAATCAAACTTGATCTGTATGTAACTGATACAGAGTGTATTTTTCGGTGTCAACCCGCAACCGCACCGGACCGCACCCGCTTGACGCACCGCACCGCAGTGCAGTGGTTCGAGCGTAGGCCGCTCGGCTCACCGCACATGGTAGTTGCGGGCTCGATTCCCGCCGGGGAAAATTTTGGAAATGGCCTTTTCGTAATTTGCCCAGGTCTGTGTATCACTGGGATCGCCCTCAGTCGGTACGGTACCCATAGTACAAGCGTTGCTTAGTTTGGGACCATACAGTTGGTGTGTCAGTCTGGCGATAATAATAATAATTATTATTGACTAAGATACCTAAAATGGCACCTCCTCAGCCATGCCTCCACTTAAAATTCTTAAAGAATCGCAATTGTGTCATACAGTAGATATTATAAACATCCGTCTAAGTGGGAAACGGGGGCCTCTATTATTGGAAAAATCTCCATATATTAAGTAACTAGCTGTGCCCCGCGACTTCATCCGCGTAGTATTGGATTATTGGGTTAAAAAGTATCCTATATGTTAATCCCGGTTATAATCTATCTGTGTTCCAAATTTCATCCAAATCCGTTCAGTAGTTTTTGCGTGAAGGAGTAACAAACATACATACATACATACATCCACACTCACAAACTTTCGCATTTATAATATTAGTAGGATATTAGTTTGGAGCTTTCAGAGCGTAATAAAATTATTCCACCAAAAGCCAAAATGAATACTCTACAAGCAGTTAAGTAGATATTATGCTTCAATTGTTTTATTATTAACTGTTGACCTTTCATTGCCTTTTTTATTAATGTTACGTCACTCAGTAAGATCCAATGTAATTTAATCTTTGGACGCCAATAAGTTGTTCCGTACTCAAAAGTGAATTACAAATCAATGACTTGAAATAAGTAGGTACGTATTTGTTCGTAATAGTACATTGTTACACGAGTGGTGAAAGTGAAGTTCGAGGGACAAAATAAGTCTTTCACCCGAGGTAACACTGTGCTTTTCATTACGAATACAAGCAAAGTAAAAATAAAAACAGGAATTGGCTAAAGAAATAATACAAGGAAGTATGAACAATACTCTACAACTCGAAAAAAATAAAGATCGGTTTGTCGCCTATTTTGTTTTTTTTCGTTGGCCGGCCAACTTCATTATTTAGCCATTATTTTTCATTTTCATCTTTAAATATTTTGCCCAAATCTATGTTATTTCAAAGAAATTGTTGAAAGTAAATTATAATTAAGTCATTTACAAATATATAATCTTTAATTAATACTTAACTTTATGTTATTTCAATTTTACATCGTGCTGTATTTGAGTGACTGTAGAAAAAGTTTGAACATGGTTCCATAGAAATGTGAAAATGGAACTAGTTTTTTTTTTATAATTTGACAGCTGTCAGTTGAAAGCGATTCTCCCGGGCCGGAAAAGTATTACTTTCAACCCGCTCCTCGGGCAACTTCAGACCTACTTTCAGAGTATGAGGAATGAAAAAACTATTATTTTGGTACCAATTAGAAAAAATACATTACAATTTCGAGAGTAGATTGTCATTATATAAACGTAAATTAATAAATCGATTTCAAGTCTGAGAGCAGCCTTGAGTACGCTTTTGAAATGTCATACGTACTGGAATGACGTTAGGATGACATTTCCAAGAGCGCTCTCAGATTTGAGATCGATTCAAGTATTAAGTGGTTAAATACGGCGCTATGTCTACCTTTCAAGGTATTTATGTAAAAAAATGACATAGCATAATTTTGAAACGTCCCAAAAGAAATTCAGCAGTAACAAAGGTACTTTTATTTATAACACGGAAGACTTGGAAAACAAAATTGATAAAATTAAATTCGAGGCGATCCAAATCAAACTTCGGCCGGAGTTGACGGATCCGAGAACAGACAACGCACACAGAATAACGGGCCTCAGGAAGTGGCGTCGCGGAATCTAATTTCCGACAAATTATACAGATACGCGTTCGGTGGGTTAATCGGATAGAAAAGTTTGAATTTGTTAATAAAACCATATCGTGGCGTCGAGAGCCCGTCGAATTCCCGTCTCCGAGCATTTATCCTTTATTATTATAAAATTGGGGGCCGTTCGAAAGTTTTCTAATAACTTACCCATCCCTCGTTTAAATTCCAGGTAGAGGAGTCAGATCTCAATCAAACTTGGTCGCTTGCGGGGCGTGAACTTCGCCAAACAGCCCGGTAAGTTATGCAAAAACGTGTCGTCGGATACCTGGCTAGCTAATTGTGTGTGACTAACGTCTTTCAGAATTCACTGGGAAAGGAGAACGGATTTTTCTTCTCATCAATATTGCAGGATTTCAATAATTTGATGTATAGCAATGGAGCGCAGTATTCTAGGAGTAAAGCTCACAGATAGAGTGAGAAACTCGATTCTGCGCTCCAAAACGAAAATTGCAGACGTAGGCCACTCAGCTGCCAAATTAAAGTGGAACTGGGCTGGACACCTCTGCCGCGTGCCCGATGACCTATGGACGAAAGTGACCACAGTGTGGGTCCCACACAACACCAGACCACGCGGCAGACCCAAAAGACGATGGCGGGATGAACTCGAGTCTTACGAAGCACATTGGTCTCAGACCGCAACAGACCGAGACAACTGGAAGAAGGGAGGGGAGGCCTTTGCCCAGCAGTGGGACACTACAGGCTCCTAATAAATAATAAATAATAATATCGTAAGAGCTAAAATTGAAGTTATGACGGTAAAAAGAACGCGGGATTGTTTAGAGAAATGGTCTTGCTTGAGAAACTGCCATACCAACGTAAGATATTTTTTTAGAGATACGTTTTATATAGGTCATAACTTTGCTCCTTAGTTCAAGAATAGTGTTATTAGTAGGTACTTTAAAATTGTTTTCACTTTTATAGCATTTTTTTTCAATCCAAAAGGGACCTCATTAAATTCACCTTAGATTTCATATTCAAATATCAATATCTTTACTCAACGGACTTACTATCGCTTTAATGTTCCAGGCATTTTGGCCAAACCTCTAACAATTAGCGAATAGCTCCACTGGGGCTGGTCACCCAATTGTTGAGAAATTGTACTATAAATTACACAGGTTCTTGACAGAAGTACTTGGCGTGGATTGATATAGCGTGGAATCTAAGCCGAAATAACGCACGCCTCTGGAATTTATAGTGGGCCCGCAAACAGATGTTGAAGTCTGAACAGTGTATTCACTCAAGTAGGTAATGATAATGTTTTTTGCTTGAACAGTAAATGCTATTTCGTGCCGCAGAGAGCATATAAAGTCGGCCCTGTATCTGACCTCTCTGCAGCCGTGTCGGATTGCTGTTCCATAGGACAAAGAAAGTGGAGAATGAAGGCAATGTCCTTGCGCACACATTTGTGCTTTATAATATCCCCTGCGTAATTAGCCAGTCTTCGTTGAGCCCTTCGTTGATCCTCTCACAGAAAATCATAGTCCACGTGAAGTAGCTAAATATAGTTGCTTTCCATTCCATACGATGATTGTGGTGAGAGAGCCTTAGGCCCAACAAATACATTCTAATTACATTAATAAATATCGCCAGACTGACACCCCAACTGCATGGTCCCAAATTAAGAAATGTTTGTACTATGGGTACAATAGACTGGGGCGATCCCAGTGACACCCCAGACCATGGAAAATTACGAAAAGGCCATTTCCGAAATTTGCCCCGGCGGGAATCCAACCCGCAACCACCATGTGCATTGAGCTGAGCGGCCTACCCTCGAACCACTGCGCCAAGCGGTCGTCAATTAAATTTATTAATAGTAGATAATAGTCGTGAGAAGCCGGGGCGGGCCGCTAGTATACTACAAGTAACAAATTGCAAAGGTATCTTGCAGCTCCATACATTATGCTCGATTTTCATTGCCAAACCGCGTCACATAAATCTCACCGAGCATCCTAAATACGGGCTTTGACAAAAAGCGTTGTCAAAATAAAGTGGCTCCCTTTCACTAAGCCGCATTATTTAGGTCATAAGGAAATCGTAAATACATAATGGATTTTCGTTGTCGCTTCCCAACGTGTGCCGATAGAAAAAATATTACCTCGATGTATGTGCTGTCTGGTTAAACAAAACGTTAGTGCGAAAGTCAATACAGATCAAGTTTTTCAACATTTAGGTCGAGTGGACTTGGCCCTCCATGCCTTGTGTAAATAATATGAATTACTTACTTGAAGCGAAATTTTTGTGGTGAAGAAAAATAGTAGGTCGGTAGATTAAACAGTGTGCTTATCTTGGAAAAGGTTTCCATTCTCACGAATGACGGAGAGCAATGTACATCTAACGGAGGAATCAGTAGCTCTACCAGGCTAGAGCCTTCCCTAGAGAAAAATAATTTGAAATTTCTACAAGTATACATACCAATTATTTACCAAGAAAAATAATTAAAATTACTAAACTACCCTGTGTCGTTAATTCATGTGAATTCACACAAAGAAGATTTGGTATTTGATATATGGATACATGGATATATGGGTTAGCCGTGTGAATGACCGCTATATGATTCAAATTCAAACAACTAATAACCTCAAACAAATTAACTTTTCCTTTACATTTCGCCATTCTTTTGGCTAACACCTATATATTATCTCTTACACAAAAGCTCAGATGAGGGTAGACAGTGAAGTGGCATATTAAATTATGCGTGACGCTGGAGGTAAAGAGGGATAATCCTCCCGAAGTTGTGCTGCTTTATTGGACAAGGACTAAATTAAGCCTCTGGCTTATTGTACCTTGTATCTTAAAAGCGATGAAAGTTTTTCAGGAAGGCAAGTACGTGAGCGTGCGTAAATGCGATAATACGTTTGACTCTACTAGGTGACCAACTATCCATAGCTCTACCATGAGTTTTAGCGTGACCGTCCACTTAGGCTACTCTTCTTCTTCTTTCGGTGCCTCTCCAACTAGTGAAGGTCGGCTAACAACTTGTGGAATGTATTCCTAGGAATGCATTCCACTTAGGCTATGAAGCGATATTATTGGTTGAAGAGGGCGGGCCCGCTTCATAGCGCAGCCAGGTGGACGGTCACCCTAACACGTGTTTTACGGTCGTGCACATATTGATTTGCTTGTACATTAAAAAAAATAAAGAGCTACAGTAGATTACTAACTGCAAAATATGCTTATATCCATATAAAGGCGTATGTAAATAAACCACATATTTTTGGACAAAGTGATTGCTGATAAAATGCCTCTTAATACTGCTGGATTAAACATTCTATGGTCTGTCTAACTGTCCATTGTAGAATGGCCAATTCGATAATAGAGAAACACTTCTTCGACTCTCCACTCGTGTAGAGTCTGTAACAGTCACAAATGTTCTTGCTAATGAACGAGGTTGCAGGTGTGCCAAGAACGCAGTTAGTAGTAGGGCTGTAACAACCTTGATACGGGACATAAGAAAATAGGAGAGAGTTAGGTTGTAAAGGAATATCAACTACATATCATCATCATCATCATCAGCCGGAAGACGTCCACTGCTGGACATAGGCCTTCCCCATGGAACGCCACAATGGACGGTTGCCCGCTATCCGCATCCAACGGCTCCCCGCGACTCTCACCAGATCGTCGGTCCATCTAGTGGGGGGCAACTACATATAGTCTACACTAAATTGACCTATCTCTGATCTGTAATGTTAAAAAGTACTTTTGACGTATAGTATCGTTACTACTACGAGGTTATTGAAATTAGGCCCGACACACACTCCCACCATTGTTACTCCTGTAAGCCAAGACCGCAGAGTCCTAGGTAAAAGCTAACTTGCCCTGGATCCCACTCGAAGTTATAGGAGGAGTTAGAAGAAAATTATCCACTTCCTTTCGTCGCAAAGCGGAGACAAAAATAACTACATAACAACAATCAAAAGATTTTACAATCGCAAGGTTAACTTTAGTTCCCACTTTTTGGTTTTACTTGTTTCAAGTTAAACAAGCACCAACCCTAATCCCAGTTAAAGTACATAAACCGTTTTCCTTCAAATTAACTTGTCATGGTCGATTTAAGTATCTGCTCTGTGATTTTTAGTTATTCAGTCGTCTCCTTGATTTAATATTTGTGAGTACTATGTTATCGATCCTTTACTTTAAGGTGAAGGCTCCTGTCTAGCCCGCGAAATTCAAAATATTCGAGTATTTTTATAGTTTATCCAAAATCTGAAAACATTTAAGACAACATTTTGTGATTTGCGAAAAACACAGTATGCAGTGCGTTTATTAATACATTTATTTTACTCTAAATATTATCACGGTGGATATGATACTAGTAAATCACTAAATATACAAAAATTGCCAGATTATCTGGATAGCTGTCATTCTTGAAATGTTTTAGAGTAAGTTGGATATATTAATAAATGCACTGCACACGGTATTTTTCGCGAATTGCAAAATGTGCCTTTTATTATTGTCAGATTTTGAAAAAAATCAAAAAAACCTAAAAAAAATTGAACTTCGCGGGCTAGATGGGCGCTTTAGCCTTAACTCTACTATCCAAAACTACTATGACCATTCAAAATATGTTAGCTTATGTTTTACCTCGCTGATTAAAGGGAAATTAAAGTGTATATTAACATGAAACTTATCGCTTAAATAATCGCATAAGAAAACAAACAGACTTCTCTACTAGAGCAATCAATCACTACAGGTAGATACTACTTCTTAGTAATGTTTCATTGGATATGAATTTACCCCTTACAAAATAGTACTTTGCTGTCTGGGCATGCAATTCTCCTGCCTTTATAAAGTGCAAGCAAATCAGTATCTCCATAGGGACGCTCACCTCCCAATAAATGGTAATATGATATCTTTCACTGAAAAATGCACATAAATTTAGTCAAAATTTTCCTCCAAAGGGGGAATCCACATGCAATATAAAAGTTGCACGAATATTTTTGCTTACATTCTTGAATGTGCATTCTACGTGGCAAATTGGATTTCCAATACGGACGAGACGCGGTCACGTCGGGGACACGAACTTCTTATGTAAATAAGGTGGTCACCTCGAGGCGGTGTTGGCCATTATTGTTGTTTGCAGATCAACTCTGGACAAAATACAACAGATCACAATTTTTTTCACCATACATAAAACTGCGTGATCAGAATCCGATACTGAACCGATCAAAACTTATTAAAATAAATACAAAATAAATAAAACATCATCATCACCTTGCCCTTATCCCACACTAGGTGGGGTCGTCGCAGCACGTTCTCTTCTTCCATTCAAGCCTATCATCCGTCATCTCTGCACTCACTCCCTTTTCGGTCATACCCTCTTCCAAGCAGTTCATCCACGTCTTTTTAGGACGTCCCCTACCCCGACTACCGCTCACTCTCATACTCATCGTCCTTTTGACCACATGATCATCCTCTCTTTGCATAACATGTCCATACCACGCTAACCTTCCGCTCTTTATTTACTCTTTATTTACAAAATAAATAAAACATAATATGAAAATATCTATCCAATTAATTGGTTAAATAAAACTATAATTTGCTCATGCTCTGAGTATCCATGAACACGCGATATGTAGTTAATACTAACCGCGCCCCACAGTTCGGATTATATTTTTAACCGACTTTTAAAAAAAGAAGAGGTCCTATGTTCGTCTGTATGTAAGTGCCATTTTATACACTACGTTAGGACTACTTCTTTGGTACCTAACCCTACGTACTTGAATTGGCACCGAGTCCAAATGAAAGAAATTATAAGGTCCCTAGGTATTTCTAGATTTTAAGTGCACCCAGGGTTTTTTGAAGGGGGTTTAATTTTTTTATTGAAATATTTTTATTTATAGCAATTACTTACTAAGGTGTTATGTATATCGTGCATTTTTATAATTACGTCTAGATAAAATCATGATGAGATTATTGAAGAAAAAGTTTACACACTCCCATAATTTGTACTAAAATCTTGAAACCTCCAGACGAATATTTGGACACCTTAAAATCGCGAGAAGTACTATGAAGATTGAAAGTTAAAAAACTTATTACAGAGTTCATTAGCGCCAAGTTTTTTTCGTAAAACTAACTTGTTGAGACGGGACTTCAGATAAAAGTATTAATTATTTTAATTAATACTATAATGCTTTCTATTACGTGCCTTTTTTTAGATCTCGAAGGAGCCGAGCAAGTTTGATCGTTCAAATAATGGCATGTTCTCCAGTTGCATCGTGAATATTAAATGATCCTTTAATTATAATATGATGTATAAATTAGATGGATGCCTGCGTGACTAGGAGCCGATGTAAGGTGACATTATAATGTTATTGCTAATTTTAATTACTTTGTAAGTTTTTTTTAAGACCCTAGACAAATTTAAAAACGCAAATCGCAAATTCTTTTGGACATTTCAGATAGGTATATACAGTACAGACAGTTCTTTAATCCACTATTTTGACCGAAAGGACACCGCAGGGTGAGGGGAAATGTAATGTAATGTTGTAATCCAAGTGTGCGTGACCACATCGCTAATAAGTGCGTAGTGATAGAACTAACACCTTGCGCACATGCACTGTGTGTAAATGGTGGTGCGCGTTTTCGTGGATTGAACTATCTATTACGAAGCTACTTTTGTTGTTGACTGTACTATATGTAGTACACAAGTGCACCACTGCCTAACAGGGCATTAGTAACCCGACCTCAGTTGAACTTACTCCAAAACCAACATACTTTTTCCCTGACGAAGACACGTGGCAGAGACAAATTATACGAACCATCCAAAACCTGACCTTAATCTGAGCAAATTGAATACAAATTGGGTACGAAAATTAAGTAATACGAATTAACTTAGATATAAGATATAAACTTGGAGCTACCAGAAATATCGTGCACTATTTTTGAGGCTCAAACAGCTTTTCAACTAAATGTTGGAAGCGGTGAAAATTTCATTTGCAAAGTGCGTCCATTACCAGACATTTAACTTGGGCCGTTAAACTGACGATGGAGTAAAATTAGGGGTACTGCGGTCTCATCTTGTGCTCGCTTAGCTTGAAATGCGACATTTCCTGTCACAATTACGTCAAAATTTTAATGAGATCAGCTGTTGAAATCGTGAACTACTTATACGTACCAATAAGATAAGACACCGTTTACGTCCGACATTGTATGGGAATAGGTCATCAAAAGTTGGCCGGGTATCGGGGAAGGCGTCGAATTTCGATTGATCCATTCAAAGTCGAGCCGTGAATGGACCAATCAAAATGTCAGGTGCGGTCTTACAATAAATATGTATTGCCAATGCATATGTTAGGCGAGCAGGGTTGTCCGGCTATGGCTTATTGGTCTGTGACTGTCGCCCTTACACTTACTACAAAAATAATCCTATGGGTTTCTTTCTAACAGCTGACCCTTGATTAAATCACTAACTCTACCATCCAATACAAAAATGTATACCATTTCCTTCCCTCCAACCGTTCCTTCACACGAACAAGCTAACCTTGTTGCCTTTAAATTTTTGCTAGATATGGCCGTATATGACATCTGAATAAAGTGAAATGTACAGAAATTACAGATGCTGGAGCCGCTTAAACCGTATATAAAATGAACTAACATATCAACAGCTAAATCGTCAACATAAATATCCATGTCGCAGGTGTTTCGACTCATTAGGGAACAACTTAAAAATTCCACACGTATAATGTATTGCCGTCGGGGTGATTCCAGTCACTCAACGCCGAGTGTTTTATTACGTCCCGCTCCATCTCCCCTCTTAATTATTTCTTTTCATTTTGTCAAGAGTGAAAGAATATCCTCCAACGCGTTTAAGCGTCAGATTTTGTGATAAATATAGCCTCCCCTTGGCCGTTCGTTTTTTATTCTGACTATCCCAATGGTTTATAATTAACGCTCGTGTTCAGAAACTCAGTGTTTTTTAAAAGATCTATATTGATAAATGGTGTATTTTATTACGACGATTTTTTTTTAACAAAGTCAGCAAACAATTGTAGGACCTGTCTGACATTAAGCAGTTCAGTAGCCCTAACTATGTCTCAAACAGCTATGACGTACCGTGTCATTCGGCGATTATCATATACTTCCTTTTTAACTCCCAACAAAAAACGTGGTGTTATAAGTTTAATATGTGTGACTGTGTATCTGTATGTGGCATCGTAGCGCCCAAGTGGATGAACCGATTTTAATTTTGTTTTTTTTTTGTTAGAAAGGTTTTCTGATCAAGGTGTTCTTTGCTATGTTTCATGAAAATCAGTTCAGCTGTTTGAAAATTATCAGCTCTTTTGTAGTTTAAAAAGTAGTCACATCGCCCCCGATGTGACTTTAAAATGTGTTTGTATATTTTTTAAATGTGTTTGTGATGTGTTTTTAAAATGTTCTAATTAGAGTTATTATATGATCTTAGATGGATCATAATAAATCAATAAATAAATATCGCCAGACTGACAAGCAGCGTTTGTACTATGGGTACGAGTACTACAATGTACTGAGAGCGCTCCCAGTGACACCCAGACCCGGGCCAATTACGAAAAGGCCGTGTCCGAATTTTGCCCCTACGGGAATCGAACCCGCCACTACCCGGTGCAATGAACCGAGCAGCCTAAGCTCAGACCATTGCGACAAGTCGTCAAAAATTCTCGCTATTCGCCTTTCGCATGATAAAAATCATAGATTTTTAGCTTGTAACACTTATTTCTAAGACCTAATATTTCACCCGAACCTATACTTAGCACCTGGTAGAGCCAATAATGCGTTAGCGACATCGTTTGCCCAGCCTACCGGTATGTTATTGGCTGCGGAGATATATTACACCTTGGCTCATGTTGGGTACAAAGGGCTTTGTATAATATGTAAAAAGGGAAGTGTTTCTTAGCAATAAGGACCATTTTGGTGATATAAGTCCTTGAGCAGATTTTTTTGAGTCGACGTAAGCGTGTGTACAATAATAAATATGTATTTATACGACCCCAGAATACTCGTAGGCCCCAAACTAGCTTATAAGCTAGTTATATCTTGAGGTCATTAATTTAAAAAAGGCTATATACCAAACTATGGAGGAAAGGAGAGAAAATTACTTTAACTTATGATTTCTTTTTCAGTAACCTCTCTGGCAAACGTTTTATTGTACTACGAATCTAATCTTTTTTTTTATAGTTATTTGGGTGATAATGGGGTAAATTGTCTCGTAATATTTATTACCTTTCATCTGCGACAAATCCAAGTTTTTTACGCATTCACCGTTTAAAATATAATAACTTATGTATTAACTGCAGCATAAGACAATTGATAAAACACCTTTTAATTTATGTAGTTACCTATCTCATTAACACATACGTCACAAATAATTTATCCATAACAACGAGAGAGGAATTATTTTTGAGATCTCACGTTCTCAAAAATAATTCCCGGAGTTTATACACATTAGACATTAACAGAAGGTTGAATTGCGGGCAATCATACAACTAGTTTACAAACCTCTATTTATTATCTCAATGCAACATCAAAACTACGCAAAGCTTTACGTAAACTAAAACAAAAAATACCAATTAAAAGATATTTCAGATATTTAATATTCATTCTCATCTTAAAAGCAGCGGCGCGAATCTCATTATGATTAGTAAAACGATTTCGAAATACAAAAGCCGTCAATCCTCACAAAGCGAAAAAGGGAACGGCGTCTATTAATTTTATTAGAGCTATGAAATAATAATTCAGGAAGATGGCATGACCGGAAATAATATCTGGAGGCATAAAACAAAAAGGTAAGTAACGAACACCATTCTTTCAGCAATATTGGGGAATTTCGCGAGGTGTGGCACCTATTAAAGGTACCTCCCGGAAATCGTGACCGAAATTTTATTACGCAAAGGAATCAAATTAGCCACCAATTCTATTTTTAATCAAGTGAAGTAGGATCGAAGGAATCAATGTGGTGTAGTTATCACAACTTATTCTATTCCTAATACGATAAAGTTGAAAATCCTCAATCTAGCTATCTCGACGAGGATATCGGGATCGAGAGTGAAGTTAATTGTAATAAAATTCCGGAGGCGATTTTCTATTGGGTAATTTCAGATACGCCGGAACTGATGAAGTGATAGCCCAGATGAAGCGATATAAACTGTAGTAGGTTTCCAGTAGGTCTAAGGTTAATTATTTTAATATTTAAAAGTAATTTCTTAAAGTTTTTTTATACAAAATTTTATTTTCTTCGCTAAGTTTAAATAAAACAAAGAATAATGTCTATAATTATAAATACTACGCCGGTATCTAATTTGCAACATGATTGCTATACCTACATACAAATTTGCAAAGGTCCTCCAAAGTCGAAGTTCAGTAAAAGTGCTGTAAGGTCAAGCTTATTGGTACAACTAATCAGCCAGTGAGCTCAATTGCGTAGTCAACATCAAAATAGTTATCTAAACATTAAACAACGTGTTGTGAATTTAAACACTCGACTCGGGCTTTGGGAAAATATTTGCCTTTTAATTTGGGTACAACGTGAGGAGAATCCTTTAGTTCAAAGCAATTATGAAGGATATAAATCAAATCGTGGGAGTAAAAGCCTTTGAAGACCAAAAAACATGCCTATTCCATGTAGGCTAAGGGTCAACACAAACCGCATCTGCATTGCGAATAGACTGGCAGTCTGGATGCAGAGTGTCTGATAGATCCTCACAAAGCAGTATTGCACATTTAGTCAGGCAATCTAGGTTTGGGTTCGGTTGAGTTTATACTTATGTATAAACTTATGTATCAAATTAGTTACGAGTTTCATAAGTCTGTGATTATTTGTTAGTCCTGAATAGCTGTGTACATGGTTTTTATTCCATTTATAATTGAAATATTTCGTATTATTTCAGAAATAAAATCACTCCAGTGTGATTACCGATTGAAGCGCGAAAATAAAAATTCAACCATATCTGTTGTTTTAATCTTTCAAATTCGTGTTTTACCGGTAAAAGATTTGAAATTTTTAACGTTAAAACAAAATGTAGCGATACCTCTACTATTTATTCACAACTAAACTATTTATTCAACATAAACGATAGTATTAAATCGAGCAATAGAACGTAGCTGAAAAACTCTCCTAAAACAAAACTCCAGCAGAAATTCGAGGTTTTTTATCTTTAAAATATACAGTTCGGTTCCCGCTACATACTGGGGGAGCAGAAATGTGGCCAATAATGGAATGGAACATTTGGATTCATGAACTGAGATGGCATCTGTGTGATAAAATAAACCGGAACAGGCGTACATCGAAAGCAGGAAGGTGTTTCGATTGTATCTACCTACATTTCGTTTGACTTAGTTTTACTGAACACACTGAAATATATTTACATAACGGCTGATAATACCTAAACGTCTAAACAATAATAATCTAATAAGGTTTTCTGCAGATTGATGGTTTTGGATGCGGTGTATTGTAGGCAAGCACCTGTATTGGAAATATTTGGAATACCACGACTTAACATATTTTAGTTGTGACCATAAGTAACGACATTGACAAAGACGGCAAATACTATTAGATTAGTTTAATTAAGTTTAGTATGTGGAAACATAATTAACACCATTGACTGAAATTTGTTATTACCAAAAAGTTTAACATAGTGACGAGTTAGGGTAAAATTTTAAAATTTAAACTAGTGTTTTCTGCCATATACATTATTTCTAGGTATGAAATATACTTTACGACCTGTTCTCAGACCTACCGAATATATACACACAAACAATTTTATAAAACTCGGTCGAGCCGCTTCGGAGGAGTTTGATTTCAAACACTGTGACACGAGAATGTTATATTTATAGATTTGACAGCTCCTGTTTATCACGAGTTCAACTTTTTAGTAACAATAAAATTATGGTTTTAAATAGTGGAAATGAAATAGTAAATTACAAAATAAATAATGCTATTTAACGAGAGCAAATATTATTAAAAATATAAATGGAATGGTTAGTCATGGTTTGACGACCGCTTGGCGCAGTGGTTCGAACGTAGGCCGCTCGGCTCACTGCACATGGTGGCTGCGGGTTCGATTCCCGCCGGGTTAATTTTCGGAAATGACCTTTTCATAATTTACCCTGGTCTGGGTGTCACTGGGATCGCCCCCAGTCCATTGTATTGTACGGTACCCATAGTACAAGCGTTGCTTAGTTTGGGACCATACAGTTGGTGTGTCAGTCTGGCGATATTTATATTTATTATGTATGCGTGTGTTATTTAAATTTAATTATTATTCAATTTATACCCGTCAATGTATACGATTTAAATAGTTTAACTGTGATATTGATACCATTTTATTCAAGCTTAAACCGGACGCTGTAAAACCAATACAGAACAATCAACATTACGTCGGTTTGTACATCCATTGTGATGTCATTTCCGCATGCATCACGCTGCCACTTCCGGCGAATAAGGTTCTGTGTGATAATTAAAATGCGAGTCAATTTATTAATGAACCATGTTGTGCGGTTTTTATCTCGTTTATTTGAGTAGGCGTCGAGTACTATAAAAGCCCTATTTACAGTCAAATACTCTAACACGACTCAAATTCAATTCGAATGGGTGACTACGATAACATGTCAGACAGTCGAGAATAACTAAATTTGAGTGCCGTTTGAGGTTAAACCCATAAATATTGGAATTTAAACACAGTAAAGTTTCTTTTTGGATCATCGGTCGCAACAAAGAAGAACAATGTTTGAAAAGGTTCGATATTGAATTTTTCCTTGCTATCCTTGTACTAAGTCCACTGAAGAACATCACCCATACTAGGTACCTAGGTGCCCATTTGGACACGTGGCGGACTATAAATGACTGTAATCTCCCAGAAAAAGGATAAAGGCCTGGACAAAGAGTTGTTACAGTAAAAATGTTGCTAAAGTTGCTAATCGTAGGAAATGGGTTTATAATGCAATTGGATTTTTAAAGTCTTAACGCCCGTCTGTATAGAGCCTAAGATGTAGTCTGCTATTAGGGTGACCGTCCACTGGACTGTGTTGTGAAGCGGCCCCGCTCACTTTGACCAATGGGATCGCTTCATTTCTTGTCAACTTGAGCTAAGCCGGGTGAAGCTGAGGATCTTATTGGTCGAAGAGGGCGAGCTCGCTTTATAGCACAGCCCAGTGGACGGTCACCCTTACAGCTACATTTCCAAAAGCACAACAAGAAATAGCAGAGTTCCTGTCATTATTTTTATTCCCAAATAATACGAGCGAAAAACGTGATACATAGCAATACTTCCCCGATTTGAAGGGATGAGGAAACAGGAATATTCCTTAAAAGGAACAACTGATGCTAATTTATCGCCACCTACAGGAATTTACGGGCCTGAAGCGTGAAACGGGGCAATTTGTCTTTTGGCTAATGTCCTGGCTTCCTTGTTAATTGAATTAGCTGAGCTATTATTCTGGTGGAATAGAGAACAACGCACTTAGGTTGGCCATTTGGGTTATAGCTAATAATGAGCATTCTTTTCGGTAGCAATTGAGTGTCCGGAAATGATAAGGCAGTCATTTCCGGCTACTCAATTGTTAACGAAATTTAAGTGTCTACACTGAAGTCAAATTTATAGAAAATATTCTAAGCGTTTTGAAAGAAAAACAGTGCTCTTTAGGGACACCCTTAAGAAGCGAAGCTTTATATAATAAAGCATAGGAACTAAGCGTTAAAACAACTGCGCCACTCTGTATACCTATATATGTCGTGTAACGCTGCTGACGCTTAGCACGGATAGAGTGGCCGCGGGCGAGCGCCCCGAACGTCCGTATAGAAGCTTAGCTTCAATAAATCAATACTTACTTTATCAATACTTATTTAATTAATTAATTATCAATTAGCATGTGGTATGAAAATATAAGATGTAATATTATAATTTAAAAAAGTATCATACAAATTTTATGTTAAAAATATTTATTAAAAGTATGAAAAAAGTTGTTATGAGAAACGGCACAGCGTAAAATTTCCTTGTAGATACCAGTAAGTTATATACCAAACCTAATTGGCATCCTAAATTCCTCATTCATAATACAAAACCTAGTCATCTTTATACCTTGGTATTTGTATTCATGATAAAAGAAATCAGGTACATTGCGTGCACAAGGGGACTCGATTATTGTATGAAACATCTGTATTCCATGTAAGGTATCGAATATGAATCGATTTAGATGCATGAGCGTTCATATTGTTTGATGAAAGTCTCGATTAGGATGTTGTATCAGATAAGTTCGCTGGATCAACTATTCTCCAACATTTGAGAGAATCTGTATAGCAACATATTGGCCAACATATTGAATACTGAATTAAACAGTGCCAGCTGTGATTTAGTTATTGGCCATATTTGGTCTACCATTCTACCTTGTTGGTCTTGGGTGCCTTTGGAAAAAATAAACTTAGATGTTTGGTAATCAACCTGAAAGACTATGTTCCTAAGACTGACGTTTGTCCAAATTAACTTACTGTTTGTTGGCACTAAATCAATAGCTTTTTCATATTACTCTGATGTGAGGTTCCGTTAGCCTCCCCAACTAAGCTAAATTCTAGGCTAGCTCATGTAATAATCTTTGGCTACAATGCGAATCGAACCTGGAACCTTACGAGGGCTCTAACCACTAGTCTATTGACGCTTAGTTGGCCAAACGGAACATTGGTCGACCAATTCCGAGCAAAAATACGTCCAATAGATATTATGTTTTGCGATACAACAAATGCTGACTACAAGCGAAACTCAATAACGCCGATATTCATATAAGTAGATGGCGCTCGGGTCGGCTACGGAGCCAGCAGAATGGAAGTGCACATTTGTGTTCTAGTACCCGAAGATATACTTTTACTGAAGGATTCTATTAGTAGAGTATGGTGTTTTATTAAACCACTTGTTTATTTAAGTACTACGACTGTATTGTTTAGTTCTTATGTACAAATTATCAAGAATCGAAGCTTGAATTCTTCTGTCGCGAGTATAGGCTGCTAATCATGAGGTCCTGGGTTCAATGCCTATGTGGTACAAAAACTTAATGAGACGTGAATAAGCAGCGTATTCTATTCTGTTTTGGAGCAGTCATTTTAAAATGAGTATTGTCGTGTAAATGCGTGACACAGTAGAAATGAATATGAAACTGAAACCAATTTCGCAATTAGAATATAACGCAATATTCGATACCTATTAAAACGTATAATAATTTCATATCCACAAATTTCAGTCATTCTATCAGACCCGGTTCCGTGTATTAATGATTTTAATTGAGCGGAATTGTTGGCGAAGTTAATTAAGTTAATTTTAACGAACAATCAACCGTATCCACGTGTTGATTTTGATTTTAATTAAATTATATACATTACTGAAATAATAAAGTACTAGCACTTATACCTTATTTATAAATTATGTTGGCAAACAAAGACGAGTTCTAAGCTATTGGCTCAAGGTTCAAATCGCTAGTTCACAATAATATGTAGGTAGTAATATTTTGTTAAGCAAATGATATTGATTAGTTTTCGAAATTTGCTCCAGTTTGGGTGTAATAAAAGCCTTGCTATGTTTAGGACTATACAGTAGGTATTCGTCTAGCAAGTTTTATTATTATTAATAAGAGAAGCATTGACAAAAGTAAACTATTAATTAAGATAACAATGAACCCGTTTTGACAGAATCTCCGTGTTATACCAGATATAATCTTCAAACAATATTCTCCTCAAAAGCAACTATGCTTTTGAGTTCATAATTCTATATCACAACACCACGAGTCCCCTGGAGGCCAGCAACACGTTATTCTGAGCGCTTATTAGCGAAAGTCCGCTAATGGCCGTCGCTGTGATTATGTGACCCGAGTGAAAAACGTCACAGGAACACGGAGCTAGGAAAATGTAGCGCTGCCAACTCTACTGTAGAGTGTGATTTAGGATTTTAAAACGGGTAATATATGGCGAGGCCAAATGTTTATGGCCACCATTATCATATAAAACCTGTGGAGCGGTAGAGATATAACCCAATTATTTAAAGTAAATTCCAAAATCATTATTCTGATAATGTATTAAATACATAAATATCTCCAGACTGTCCCAAATAAGCCAAGCTTGAACTATGGGTACCGTACAATGGACTAGGGGCGATCCCAGTGGCACCATTGAAGGCCATTTCCGTAATTTGCCCCGATTGGAATCGTACCCGCAACCACCCTGTGCAGTGATTCGAGCTCAAACCACGCTCAAACCACTGCGCCAAGCGGTCGTCAAATTGATAGAGTAGAGTGGTATTGATAGAATTTGTTTCTCTACACGCTTATTATTTCACTTATATTCACCATTAAAGTTCGGCAGTAATCTAACCGAGTCTTTAATAATATTATGGAATTTGAACCCAATTGTAAAGTAGGTAGAGCATAATCTAGTAGATACATCCATGTTACATTATGAAGGTACAAACACAACTATTTCAGTTTATTTTGACAGCAGTGGATTACTTAAATGGGTTCTGAAGTAAGTTTAAGTGAATTACATTGTACCAATTATCAAGCGCTAGTTTTGTCTCATATACGTTTTGGAGATGGTTGGAAATTAGTTGGTTTCTCTACATATAGGTACATTATCTTTAAGTATAGTTCTTCTGTCACTGAACTCCTTCTTAACGGCTTAACGATTTTGATATTTTTTTGTGTATTTGGTTTGGTCCTTTGATAGTTTAGATTCACAATCGGACCAAGTCGATGACGCTGCGATCAGGTTAGAGGTAGGACACGTTCTATATACTTTTCGTATGATATATACTTTTATATAAATAATATATACTTTTCGTTATTACGGTTCCATAACTTTAGGTTCCTGAAAAAGGTATTAACTATAAATTAAAGATGACTCTATCAAACATGATTCTAGAAATCTTGTCATGTAGCCAATGTCAATAGCTTAGTGGTTACAAAAGCTGATCTTGTGATTAAGAGGTTACAGGTTTGATAAAGTCTAGTAATAGTACAAGCTTAATTAGACTAATCTTAAAAAGAGCTGAGAGTGCTGCTTTTCCCCTCCCTCCATCCCAAGGTCAGCTGCGGTAACTGCTTAACATCAGGCGGGTCGTACGCTTGTTTGCTGACTTAGTTATAACAAAAACCACTTAGTTATCAGTTATTCATGTATTTGAATAGTCCTAATTTTCACGTAAAGTAGGCAAATAAAATGAATGATTCCGAACTTTTCCGAATATACTTAACTTCAAGGCCTCATACAAAGTAATTCGGGAGTTCATTATTCAATAGATGTTTTTCAGCGTCTCCTCCTAATGGCGAGCCAACAAATGGTGGGAAAAATATTTTCATTTCTCTTTGTTTTTGAATACTGCTCCACTTATTTCAGTGAATTGGCGTTTGATAGCTTTGTAAATGAAGCCTGAATTAAATTGAGGCCAAATTAGGTATATAAGTAAATTGTGTCGCTTTTACAATATAAATACTTATAATGACAGTGATCACCGTTGAGTGACTTCTTTAGATACGTCTAAAATATTGCGTCATCAGCTGGAATAGACTTGATACTGTGGAATCAGCGTATACAATAACTTGCATCGAAATAATTTTGGAAAAAGTTGTGCTAAATATTGTGATTGGTTAGGAGCGGTGGTAACGCATTGTGATTGGTCGAGCGTAAACGTTATACACCTTACTATGCGTATGTGTTTCGGAAACAGTGCGGAGTCCAAGGCACGAGTTCGTCGTAGGCTATTCAGCCCATTGTAGCGGGTAGACGGGAGTTATTTTCTCAAAGTGACGTTTTGAAATCCGCTTCAATTATTAAAATAATAATAAATAAATATCACCAGACTGACACGCCAACTGTATGGATCCAAACTAAGCAACGCTTATTCTATGGGTACCGTACAATGGACTGGGGGCGATCACCAGTGACACCCAGACCAGGGTAAATTAGGAAAAGGCCGTTTCCGAAGTTTGCCCCGACGGGAATCAAACCCGCAACCATTATGTGCAGTGAGCCGAGCGGCCTACACTTGAACCACTTCGCCAAGCGGTCGTCTTATAAGTGTTGTCATAACTATTTTCTTTTTAATAAATTGAGTGTTTATAATAGGAATATAAATATCATAAATGATCATCTGTGTACTATTGTCAATGATACACAGTTCCTCTCCCTTTACGTCGGATGTCATGCTTGATGAACTCTTTCCGCGCCACGAAAAAGCAATAAATTATACGACTATGAGGGCTGAACGCCCTACCACGGGTTCTGTAACTTGTGATACCATAAAATCATACATTTTATGTCATACCAGAAGAAAATGTCTTGTCAAAAGCGTAGGTAGGTACTCAATACCGCTCCGAGACTCGAAATCGATATATTTATACGGGCAGTATCATTTCTGATGGGGCCTCTAGTTTGGTTTTCCAAATGGACGGTCAGATTTTTGTATTGTACTGTTATTTATTGTGTTTGTTATTGCTATTCGTTACTCGACATTGGCAGAATCATATTGGGCTTGACCCAATTGTAAGTGGCCATTAATATAAATATACCTAAATAAAATAAATCATGTCTGATTTGAGAAATATCCGCGCTACAATTACCTACGAAAATACTGTTTCTTCATTACGTTTTGGAAAGGACTTCTCTGGCCGGATGTATGTGTGTGATTCAATTAATCACGCTTATCTAAACCGAGGCGTGGATCCTAAGCTCCATAGGCGCAATATCAGATTACGCAGCCTGCTACACTTCACATAAATCGTTTATGCATGTATTGGATTAAATGAGGAATATTCAATTGTGGTTGGTTAAGCACACGTCTTCTTTGCACAAGTCTCTGGGTTCTAATATCGGCTCGCACCTATCGGTTTTTCTAAATATATGTCTATATCAAAATTTAAATTCGATTATCACTTGCTTACGGTGAATGAAAACATTGTGATGAAAGTTGCATACCCTTTCAAGATCTGAACCATTTTCTAAAAAAATATATCGAAATCCACTCGCACTGGAATCGAACCCGCAGCCAGTGGTCGAGTCAAGCATTTGATGGTAGTAGAGCCAAGCTGTATGACTGGCTCGACGGGGTAGGACCATCCTCTCACTAAAGATCGGTTTAAAGTGGCTCTAATAGCTGCGTTTTTTAGGATGAGTGAGAGAGTTTGAAGCCCAAACCCAATCCCTTCCTCTTTATCTCTCTTGCCTTTGGAATTACTAGCATCTATAGGCTACGCATTGTATACTGTCTTTGTTGTTTAAAAGATATAAAAATATATAGCAACGGCTCTAGTCCAGAATTAAATGGTAAACCAGTAAAATAGGTATCGAAAAATAAATTCAAACTATTTGGAATCGTAAACGGAAAGTAGGGGTAACATAAACTCCACACAACCGCCGGGTACCATTCCGATGATGGATGACCATCAATGAGTTTCAAGTAGTGAATAGAATTATTTATCAAAACTGTTCCGATAACAGGAACACACCCTTTCATCGCGCTCTATGGAAGAATGTGAGACAGACAGTTATTTATAGAGAGAAATTGGTAATTGAAATTAGGTTTTCGGGGCATAAGTAATACTTGAGAGCTTTTGGAGCATCGATTACACGGAAACTACATAGTGAACCACAAATTTATATTAAAAAAATTGGAAAATCACGTGCCATAAGACTATATAGATATGGGCTACAAGACTATCAAATTCATGTGGCAATTAAAATAGATTGGACCAGGACAAATGGGCAAAAACTTCTACTGAGTGGGTTCATGAAAATAGGAAACAGCGCCGCTGTAGGGTAAGAAAGAGACGGCGTAAAGATCTTGAAGCATTCGAGAAGGACTGGCGAAAAAACTCCGAGGATAGAGACCAATGGAGGCAAATAGGGTTGACTTTTGCTAAGCAGAGAGAAGTAAGTTAAAAAAAAAGTCGTGAGGTACCTGCACGTCTTTGTGACATATTAAGTGTGGCATCCGGCACAGAGCTAGGATGGTCAAATAGGTTCAGAATCCATCTCGTGTTAAGTGTTAAGGGAGAATGTGTCCGATAGAAGAAGCTTGCCCCCTACTACAATAGGACCATAATACCTTTGGCAGAAATTGGGTGCACCGCGATGCTCCCTCTGCCATCCCCTTTGGGGAATACAGGCGAAATTGCATTCTGAATTTTGTATATATTTAATTATCTCCCTTGAACATGAAAGCAGGAATAAGAAAATGAAACAAATGTCACAAATTATTTTATTCTTAATTATCGTGTCCATGCAGCATAGCTGTCAGCTTGAAATATTTTCGGAATACACAGCAAAACTAACTGAATGTTATTAAATTCACAGGAAAACAGTGCAATATAAAAATTGTCTCATTTCTAGGACATATAACAATTTCAATTCTTGTTTTAAATTGGAATTCTGCGCTTTTTATTGCTAAGTAAAACGCTATAAAATGTCACAGTACCGGCGAAATAATATAAGACGAATAAGTTTTAGATGTCATGAACAAGGAATCTCAGGCTGGTATTAATAAATATATCTCAAATCTGAGAGCGATTTTGAGTACATTTCCAAAATCGCACTCAGACTTGAGATTCATGTATTAATACAAAACTACTGATGCGTTTTTCACTACAAATGACTAATTTAAACGCATACGTCCCTTACTGAACCTAACTAGCAATTCTGTCATATTCCTTGGCCTCAAGATACAGGCTTGCCCCGCATGCCTAGTTTGTTTGCTACTGATAACTATATTGTGTGACTATTATGTTGAAATATATTTTTTCATCTTTTGCGTCCTTATGTCTTAATGTACACCTTACAATATCGTTCTCAAAACCGGTACTTCGTGGTCCAATATACCATGATTCCCTTTGTTACTCAACGCCTTCTCTATCTGCCACTCTCTCAGCGTCTGCACCAGAGTTCCCGGCACAAAACTGTCATCCACATACTTGGCCTTGTAGAGCTCATTCCTGAAAATCTTTAGCTGACTCTTAATATAATCTACTGGTATTTTGGATATCGCCAGTAGTCTAGGTTTATAGACTTCAACGTCGGGAACATTCTTAGATTCATACAGCTCGTATATTAGATATTTGTCGTGTGATTTTGGGACCCTTAGGAACACGGAGTACTCATTGCCAACGTGAAGGTACCCTTGCAGGTCATGCTCAGCTTTGTAGCCATCAATGAATTGGAACAGCTTATGAAGACGGATGGCATTTGTTATGTGGAGAAGGTATAGGGAAATTATTGTGATGATTGAACCCTGAAACAGAAGGACTTCACTTAATTGAGGTTATACGTTAACAACAGTGGCAGTGGCAAACTGTGTTTAATTGACATCAACAATACAAGTCATATATGGACTGGCTTGACTGGTGCAGTGGCACTCTCTCACAGAAGAACGGGGTAAAATAACTACGTTTCGTACGATATGTGAGATAACCTGAAAAACAACCCGTTCTACTCCCCTTCAGTCGGCAAGTGTCAGCGTACATCCTGAAATAATCTCTATTCTTACATGAAGTTTATTAACAAAGACGCTTGTTATGTTGGTTTAATAAAGCCTAATTACTTATGTCGTATTTTCGACTCAGAAAATTGGGCTACTGAAAACCATTGGCATTGTATTAGCGCTGAAATATGAAACAATAGGCATTAAGCCAGTATTCTTATTTTTTTAAAGCATCTCTTAAACAAAGAGAAACACTTTTATTTCGAGGGAGTTACGCTGACAAAGATGCATTTCAAGATTAAATTTCAGCTCGTTCTAGTTTCTGGGGATACAGAAATATGTAAAGGGTTTATTTAAGACGAGATACAAGATGGGTCGTTGGAATTAAATCTTTTTACACTGGGGTTTTGCGCTGAACAACTCTTCTATAATAATACAGATAAATAAAATTGAAGGGTCTATTTCTAGTGCCAAATTAAAAAATTTTTACTAAATGCAATTATGTATGTAAGTATATATTTTTATAAAATTGTCGATCTGTTTGTTTGTTCCACCTAATCTCCGAAACGGCTGTACCGATTTAGACCGGATTTTCACTAACGGATGGCTGATCTTAAAAAGTAACTAAGACTACTTTTATTCAATCGAAGTACCACGCGTGTGGACCCACGGGCAACAGCTAGCGATTTATATACCTATTGAGCAACATAGAGCGATCTGCAGTGAAATTTTGGCACAAGCTACACTCTAAATAATGACCAAGACGAAGAAAATATGATCATTAAACACAATTCTTCGGTATTAAAATATTTGAATAAATATTCTCACCAAATTCATATTAAGCAGCTAAGTACTCATGTATTAAAATGAAATGATCCCAGTCACTGCATCGTTAAAATTCAGTGTTCGATTTGAGCGAAAATAAAACTCGAATAGTTTACGAGCTGTTAAAACAAAATTATTCCTCGAATATTTTATAGTATTTTCATTCGACGCAATCGATTCAACTGCAATGGTTGTTTCGAAAATAGCATATTTTTAACGACAATATCTGTGAATTGACAATCCTATATTTTATGACGTCAATTTTGGTACATAAATTCCAATAATATCTATATATATATATAACTCAAAGGTGACTGACTGACTGACATAGTGATCTATCAACGCTCAGCCCAAACCACTGGACGGATCGGGCTGAAATTTGGCATGCAGGTAGATGTTAAGACGTAGGCATCCGCTAAGAAAGGATTTTGATTAATTCTACCCCCAAGCGGATAAAATAGGGGATGAAAGTTTGTATGAAACTTTGTCAAGTAAATTCCACGCGGACGAAGTCGCGGGCACAGCTAGTATTTATAATATACTAATTAAATGGTGGTAGAGCCATACTGTAGCCAATTGACTACAGCTCACACACAGTCAGGGTAGTACCACCCTCTCACAGACGTTCGACGTAAAGTACTTCGCTATTATGGCTGCGTTTTATATATGACTAGCTGAGCCCGCGACTTCGTCCGCGTGGAATTTAACTTAACAAAAAAGCCCGCTCCCGCGTTCTGAGCCCGCGCGACAGGACCCATTTTTTAATTTTGTTTTTCTAAAATAAAAGTAGCTGAAGTTACTGCTTATAATAACAGCTATCTACCAGTGAAAGTCCCGTGAAAATCGGTCCAGCCGTTTCGGAGATACTCTTTGATTTTATGTGTTTTTATTTTTTTATGCGGAACCCTCATTGTTTTTCTAAAATTAAAGTAGTCTAAGTTACTCCTTAAAACATCAGCTATCTGCCAGTGAAAGTCCCGTCAAAATCGGTCTAGCCGTTTCGGAGATTACCCGGATCAAACACACAGACAGACAGACAGACAGACAGACAGACAGACAGACAGACAGACAGACAGACAGACAGACAGACAGACAATTTTTTTTAAATCGCGTTTTTGTTATAGGTGTCGTATGTACTTTCATATGCATTAAGTGAAAGGGTGTTATTTTGATATTACAAACAGACACTCCAATTTTATTTATTTGTACTCGTATAGATAAGTAAGAGGCGGATGCCTAACACTACCTCACTTTTGCTCCTACTGTCCTCTCCTCCTATTGTCCCATTCCCCCAGGTCGACAACGTGCGAGAAATACCTTTGGAATTACAAGCATCTTCAGGCTGGGGTAGCTGCTTAACATCACGCGGATCGTACACTCGTTTGTCAACTTTGTTATGTAAAAAAAGGCCAAGTGAAATCGTTTATTTTACTGAGGCCGACGGGGACACCAGCAAACGTATTATTTTCAACATGGACTGAGAATGCGCGTTACATAAATAAATACGCTATGCAAAATTTTGCTGATAATAATCAGTTACGTGACCCAAACTAAGGCGTCAATAGCATAGTGGTTAGAAGGGCCGCCCTCGTAGCCAAGAGGTTCCGAGTTCGATCCCCATCCCAGCCATTAAACTATTGACGTGGGCTCACTCCTAACACAAGCATTAGCTTAGCTGGCGGGGCTTACGGGGGTACTAGTAATGTGATAAACTCACATTGCTAGTAATCTAAAAAAATAAAAAAACACTAGAGCAGTAATATAATAATAATAATAATTTAGCCCTTTTGACGTCCCACTGCTGGGCACGGGCCTCCCCTCAACATGACGGGGATTCAGGCCATAATACACCACGCTGGCCCAGTGCGGGTTGGCAGATTTCACATGTCTTTCGAAAATTGGTTAGACCTTCTAAGACATGCAGGTTTCCTCACAATGTTTTCCTTCACCGTAAGCAAGTGATAATCATATAGAAATTATGAATCGCACATAGATTTAGAAAAATCCAGAGGTGCGAGCCGGGATTTGAACCCAAGACCTGGTGCCCGCAAGACGCGTGCTTTAACCAATCGGCTATCACCAGAGCAGTAGTAATACAAAAATGTAGCCTTTTCCAGATATACCTATGCGTCACAGGCGCTGTACAAGCCACGTAACTACATGAGTCTGCACTCCGGTCTTTTAAGACATCCTGTAGATAAGGGTCGACAGTACCGACACGTAGAAATTTATATTCCACGTGAAATCCGTGTAATAGAACGTGTACCTGAGCCGTTGATATCGGGACGTTTCTTGAACCGAACCCAGTGTTGGCGTGGGGACAGTGAATTATCGTTTTAATTTATTCTCATAAGCTACTGTAATATTTCGTTCAGTGTCAGTGTCAATGTAAGGGTTTCTCGTACAGACTACGGAACCCTAAAAAGCACTTAATTAGGTAGATGAAAAATAAATAAATATCGCCAGACTGACACACCAATTGTATGGTCCCAAACTAAGCAAAGCTTGTACTATGGGTGCCGTACAATGGACTGGGGGCGATCCCAGTGACGCCCAGACCTGGGCAAATTAGGAAAAGACCATTTCCGAAATTTGCCCCGGCGGGAATCGAACCCGCAACTACCATGCGCAGTGAGCTGAGCGGCCTACACTTGAACCACTGCGTCAAGCTGCGTTTTTCATGTAGTTTTTAAATTCTGCTTAAGTAGGTGCTCTACATCCTGTCATCGTCGCGAGTTATATCGTTTTGTACGAAATATAGGCACTAGCAGAATCACCTTATCGTGAGGTCTTCCGGTTGAACTGATTTCATTACGGACTCACCCGTTTATCACAGGGGCTTACTTTTGTGGACGACCAACAGATATCTAAGAGGACAGCGATTGATGTGTAGGTCTGATGGGAGACATCAATGTCATATGGTCGACTATTTGGTGGCACTCTAATATATTATAGGTACCTACTTCAATCACGAGAGTTTTCAGATAGTATCGAATACCAATGGAATTTGTACCTTATTTCAATACGATCAAAATTCATACTAACCTCACCACCAATAGAATAAACAAACTCAGTAGATGTGACACTTAGGCTGGTTATTAATAAATCGATCTAAAATCTGAGAGCGATGTTGGAAATGTAATTCTTATGTCATGCCAGTACAAAATTACATGTCAAAAGCGCACAATGTCAGTCTCAAACTTGAGATTATTTTATTAATTTGGGACTTATAAACTGATCCTGCTGCGTTTCTGCTTACTAAAGAGACTGCTATGTTCGAATGTCATTAATTTATGACTACCCACTTCAGTTGTGTTTCTCTATTTTATTTTTTCTCATCATAAAAAAGGTTTTAATAAGACTAAACATGGCAAGTAATATTTGAAGCTCTCTGTGCATTATTTTTCTAAGAAAATTCTCCACGAAATCTATTAGCTACCAAAAGTGTCTCATCTTCGATGTTTAATCTTATCCGATACCATTTAATCCAATACTGTTAATTCGGATTAATGTAATGCAGGTATGCAAAATAGAACCAATCTACACGTCCTCCTGCAGATAAAAACCAACCCTAATGCAACTATTTCTAGGTAGGCTTCAGTTTGCAGAAGTATGTGTGGGTTAGATCAATTCTACATCCAATTGAACAATGAAAATGTGTTCATTTTTACAATCGTTCCAATTAAGTGATAGTGTGACATTAATATCCGGCTGGTCAAATGGAAAGGTTTTATATTTACAAAACTCGTCCCACATCCGGTCGGAAATTGGAATACAAATGGAATACCTATCTATCGATGTTTTGCCAAGTTAAAATAGTAACAATTTTTTTTTTTTGGGCTTTGTCTTAAATGTATTTTGTAAAGTTATTATACTACTTAATTAACTGCTTTTATACTTAGAGGAATAGATACAAGCATGTAGTAACAAGTTAACCGGTACAAATTACGCATCTTCAAATTGGATCGCTTATGCTTGGACTTAAAGTTCCTATAGCTAAGCAAACAGAAATTTAGTTTACTATAGGTACTAATGCTGGTTGACCTTTGCCATTATTATGTGTTTTTCCATTAATGTATCTAAGTATCTATTTATTTTATTACATATCTACGCAATTCTAACTATTGATAAATGTATAATGGTCATTAAAACAAGGAATAGCGAACTCAAAAATTACAAAATACTTTATAATATGCTCCCTAAACTTGGGTTCGCTAAGATGCAAGCACTCGGGCGAAAAAGCGCCCGCAACAAATTTATCATCCAAAATACATTTTCGAGGGAAACGTGTTCAGTAAAACATTAATCGCACGAAATGTTCATTGATAAATGGTTGATTCGACGAATCTTTCATTAGCGGATTAAATTTTGCTGCGGGTTCATTTCGCGTTTTTGCATCCAACGCAAAATGTAATTATATTATATTTTAGTTGATTACGTGGTTGATGGATGATTTGTAGTGAATGAACTGCGATTAAATGGTGATATTCACTATGAATTTAGACTAGGCAATATTTTTTATAAATAAAATTCTAGTCTGTGTGTGTTCGTTTTTTCTCCGAAACTGCTTGACCGACTATTATGTTTTTAATGTATAATTGGAGCTGGTAGATGGCGCTGTTGTCGACATCCAGAAAATACGTTAGCGAAGCTGCGGGAAATACCTAGTATTATGAAAAATCTGAAATTACGGTGTAAATTAATTCTCAAATTGGCTACAAAGTCTAAAAGTGGAACATAACTAATTATTTTAGGTATAGGTAGTAGGTATACCAAAATGAATCGGGTTCTTTGTCTAGCACGCAAGATTTACTGTTTGCAGTCATCGTCGCATATAATTGAATCTCTGTCTTCACTGGACTTCAACCAAGACATCGCATTGTTGGTTTGAGACGGTCTCAGTCAATACCAAGGTAACTGTGATATACAAAATGGAACCGTCTAAATTAATTAATATAGCAGCTTTTGTAATGACAATTGAGATGTTTTAATATGTAATTAGGGAGAACGTTTAAATAAAACATAATATGAATCTACCCAAAGTGATTTTGTAAGATTTATCTCAAAGTTCATATTTACCCAAATGCCATAGCCTACAATGGCTATCCCCACAAAACTAGCTCCTGGTTATCTGTAAATAAGGTCAGAATTAATAAATCGATCTCAAGTATGATAACGGTCTTAAGTACGCTTTTGACATGCCATTTTGTACTGGTCTGGTATGACATAAGAATGACAGTTCCAAGATCGCATTCAGACTGCCTTGTTTGGGTGTCACCATATTCATGGATTAATAATAACTCTTGTGTTTGGATATAACAAATATTATTAAATAAATATCGCCAGACAGTCACACCAACTGTACGCTCCCAAACTAAGCTAAGCTTGTACTATGGGCACCATACAATGGACTGGGGGCGATCCCAGTGACATCCAGCCCTGGGCAAATTACGAAAAGTCAATTTTCCGAAATTTGCCCCAGCGGGAATCGAACCCGCAACCACCATGTGCAGTAAGCCGAGCGGCCTACGCTCGAACCACTGCGCCAAGCGGTCGTCAAATTATTACTTTTATTATTATTACTTAAGATCCATTTATTAACGGGCCTAAGTCAGCAACTTTGGATTTCAGCAGCAAACCTATGGCCTGCGGATCACCGAGCTATATATTTATCAGACTATGTCCACAACCGACCTTTTACATACATAATTTATTTTCCAAGTTATATTTGGGTGAGGCGTAGGTATAACTTGGGAGAAATTATTCATTTGAAGTTGACTAACATAGTTCTAGGGGCTCAATAGATTCATAGCCACCCTTAAAGCAACCCTTTAAGCCCGACTGAACTTCCCTTGATAGAGGGGTATTTGGTCCATGACCTAAATTCAACAAATTTAAAACCAATTGAAAACTATTCGTCATAAAAACTATCCTCGTGAATTCTTCATCTTAAATTCATGGCGGTTGACATGATTAAGGCAAGAGGATTGCTTGTAAATGGCCAACGACATTTGGATAACCCAGAATAATCCTACTAATATTATAAATGCGAAAGTTTGTGAGTGTGGATGTATGTATGTATGTATGTTTGTTACTCCTTCACGCAAAAACTACTGAACGGATTTGGATGAAATTTGAAACACAGATAGATTATAACCGGGATTAACGTATATGATACTTTTTACCCGATAATCCCGAAATTTTTGCTAAGTTAAAATACTACGCGGATGAAGTCGCGAGGCACAGCTAGTAAGTTAATAATATATTAATGACTTTGACTAATGGTTTTCAATTGGTTCTTAAGCTAGCAGACTTGGGGCACTGTTTGATGGAATTCACACTTTTACCCAAAACTGGTAAGAAACTCTTTAATTATTTTTTGGGATGTTTTTGACCTTCCAAAAAAATGGAAAAATTTAATTATTTTTTATAGACCACGTATAAATATAAAGTAGGTGACCCATTGGCGGGCTTTGAATTGTGAAGGGCGATAAGGGCGAAAATATTTCACAAAAGATAATTGTTCCTAATCTTATATTTCATACTTAGACGTAGTAATATTTTAAGGGTAAATAGTCGTTATTTAGTTGTATATATTAAATTCTTGATGTAAATTTTAATTTGCTCAGTTGGTAGGTAGTATTTAATATCCTTATTACCTACATAATCTATTTCATTTAGGAATAGTTTTGTGAAGGGCATTGTAAAGGTAAAATCGCTCAGGTTTACTTCCTACTAGGTACTATGGGGGTCTATTTTACGAAAATAAGACAATAATATATATTAATCTAAAATGCTACAATAGATATTGATTTTTAATAGCGAAGGTCAGATATAACTGTGTTTTTTTTTGGTTATTTGGTTTATCAACGTCATTTGAGACAAAGTTAACATTGCCGCTAAAACATGTATGTAATCAAACATAGGTATAGGGTTGGCACACAATTTTTTTAATGCGCATACAACTACTAATCGCAAGCCTAAACTCATATCCTCTGAAATATATATTTATCCATTTGCTATGCTGAACACGTGAGTTGATCATGATCAACTCGTCGTATCAGTACGGGGCGTTTAACACCATACTGATACGACCATCAATGATGGACTAATTTCATTGCACAGTAGGTACGTTTATTTGTCGGAAATGTGCAATCTGTTATTTTCCAGCCAATAAGCGTCCATAAGGTAATCGCGCGTTGTACGGGTTTAGCCAATGTAATTCGCGGTCGAAATTAGGGACTTGACCACTCGCTAATAGCGACCACAAAGCGTCGTCTGTCGCGTAATGTGCGGCTTTGCTTAATCTCAGTAGTAAATTAGTATACACAATCAATCTAATTTATAATTAATAAACTCGTTAAAATGAAGAGAAATATAGTCAGATCCTTTTAACTTTTAGCCAAAAAAAAGTTCGAGTGAACGCGTCGTAGGCAGTCCAAAAATCACCTTTTAAAAACGTTTCAATCAACAGCCGTTTAATTAACTTCCTTATACAATTTAACGTCGCTTATTTCGTTTGAAATATTAATTTATGTTTTGTTGAATGAAATAATTATCTTATAGTGCTTCGGTGCTTTCTGCGGCGACTTAGCGAAGACGCGTGCCTGGCGTTAATTATTTTTTCCTTTTTAAATAAGTATAGACACACGGTATAGATTGTGGACGGTATTAGAACACCATAAAATATCCTTTAGAATCGTCTCTGCGCAGTGTGGCCGCGTTGATTCTCGCCCAAGCGCCCCAGTGTGTCAGTTGCCTTCGTGCTCCCGACGCCCGAGCGCGTATCGTACCTACTACCGTACGTGGGCTGAGATACGCGCGTATTGCAACGGTACCGTATTTTAAACTTCAGTGCTAAATCATGTGAAACTTTAATACCTACGTGATCTGTTTATTTAATGTGTGCGTATTAGTGAGGTGCAAATGTAGCAGCAACGCTGTATAAATAGACAGGATTTCGTTAATTGGTATTTTCGTGTCTGAATTTGGAGGTACGTTTATCTTGCGTTTATTATCTTTTTGTGTGAACCCTCGCTTTTAAGGCCGTGTTTTTATTTCATTAGTAGATATGTGGAGATGTTTTTGCGAATACAGAAGAAAGAGATATTTTTTTATACCTAATCTCTTGCTATGGAAAACGATAACGCAGAATCGCTATAAGCATTAATTTAAAATGATGAATATGCTAAAAAAACATTTTCTTTTTAAAGAAAAAGAATGTGATTAAAAAAAAAATCTCGTGCTGTGTGGAAGTAGAAGTTGGTTTCGTGTAATCTCATTTCATGGAAAATGATAACGCAGGGCTTATAGCTTTGAATAAAAAGTTGAATTTTTATTACAAATTTTGGAGCTACATTAAACGAACACTTTTTGAATATGTAAGATACCTACTGTATTTATATTATTTGTAATGAAGTTGGTGACTTTAAAAAAGCCTTGGAGTTGTTTCGCTATTACAGTTGATAAAAAACTATGATGGAGATGTTCTTGTATTTAAATAAGGATTGACAAAAAAATATTTAAAAAAACATTTTCGAACTTAATTTATAGTTTTATTTATTGCACAGAAATATATGTTTAATTAAATATTATTCGTGGATATTATATAAGCAAGTAATAAGCATTATATCGCTGTAGCTTATTAATTGTCAGCGTTCCAAATGATCCAGTAAGTTTCACTCACGTGTGGTCATTCCTGGAATTGCCGTAAGTAAGACATACATATTTTTTGTTGCGTTCGATTAAGTTTTTGTCGTAATTTTTTGTCAACGGAATTGGACATCATTTTAGCCGTAGGCAATTCTGATTCAACGGATACTCAAACTAAAGTAATTTAAAAGTATTGCCGTGAGACATAAATATTTTTAGTTGCGTCCAATTAAGTTTTGTCGTAATTCCTAGCCAACGGAATTAGCACCAATATCTAAGTTATGTCTCTTTTGCAAAAACAATGTACACAAATGTAATTATTTATTTACAAATACAACTTTACATTGATGGTGATTAATGATTTTACAAAATGCCAAACAACAAAAAAGGACAGTGAATGTACAAACAGCTAATATAGTAGGATTGCCTACACCTTCCTAGGTAGAACGAAATGTATCTAAGGTCAGTATTCATAAATCGATCCCAAATCTGAGAGCGATCTTGCAAATGCCATTTTTATGCCATAATTGTTCCCATACTTGAGATTGACCAGTCTGAATATTAAAATTTAAGCATCATCAAACTAGTAATTATATTATTATGTATGAATCAACCTCCTAACAGAGGATCCGCGTTCGATCATTAAACTATTGATCTGACCAGAGACCACAGTACCACAGTAGTACAACAAAAAACCTGGTTACCGAATAATTTATCACTAATAATTAAAGTAAGCTCAATTGAAATAAAACTATTTTTCGGATTTTATCGCGTTTATTAACTTTATGTTCCCGACGTTTCGGTTGCTTTACAGCAGCCATGGTCACGGGGGGACTGAGGTGTTAGACGTCCTGATGTCATAGTTAGTAACTGGGTACCCTCATATTTAGTTGTTGTTTGCGGTCCGATCCAAGCAGAATAAAAAATATCAATAAAAAAAAAATATTTCCTGAGCAAACAAAATGACCACACAAATTATTGTTCCATATCCAAAAATTACAACATTATTTGCTGTAATAACAAATTTGCTGTCCATTTTTTCTGAGTAGGAACTAGACATGTCAATGTCACCTGACTTGCGCCGAAATTCCCGAACACAAGTGTCAAGACATGTCTTGATATGACACATGCCACAGAGTAGACAAGCCACAAATCTTCAACAATTTCTGCCGTTCAATTTGAGTAAAAGCCGAATTCCTATGATTGCGCTCTAACCGTAGGCACGGGCGGGGGGGGGGCTTGGAGTGACGAATAAAAAAAAAAGATTTCCTCCCATTTGTTTTGAAGATATGCAATCACTTAAAAGCTTAGGGGTCTACTTCACTCTATTGAACGTTGTTAGAGCCATGCTGTAGCCGACTGACTACAGCTCACATACGGATTGACTCAACCAGGGTAGTACCACCCTCTCATAAATAAATAACAATAATAATAAATAATAAATATCGCAAAACTGGCACACCAACCGTATGGTCCCAAACTAAGCACAGCTTGAATTATGGGTGCCGTACAATGGACTGGGGGCGATCCCAGTGACACCCAGACCAGGGCAAATTACGAAAAGGCGTTTTCCGAAATTTACCCCAGCGGGAATCGAACCCGCAACCACTATGTGCAGTGAGCCGAGCGGCCTACGCTCGAACCACTGCGCCAAGCGATCGTGGGTTCGCCTTTTTTATGTAGCAATGTCTGTAAACGTATAACCCACCTGATGTTAAGCAGTTACCGTAGCCTGTTGATGCTTGTAATACCAAAGGCATTGATCGCACGTTGTCAACATGAAGTGGATTTCGTAATTTTCCCAGGTCTGGGTGTCACTGGTATCGCTCCCAGTCCATTGTACGGTACCCATAGTACAAGCTTTGCTTAGTTTGGGACCGTACAGTTGGTGTGTCTGTCTGGCGATATTTATTTATTATTATATATTTAATGCACTCAAGACGCATGCTTGTCCAATTTTTATTATAGGCTATTTATTACTGCGACAAAATTCTCCCATTTACTTACAAAATTTCGACATCATAAATCACCGAGACATCCTCAAGACAAGGTCGTTCCTAATTCATAAATATCTTCCGAAATAAGCTCATTTCATCCCAACAAAGAAGCTCTTTGATACCTGCGGAGTGACGGTGCTGACGTAATCACCGACCATGGACAATTGCGATCAAAGGCTCGGAGAAATTGCAGCGACAGTTGGTCTTTAATCATAAATTATAGCGATATTTTGAACCTAATGACAGCTTATGATTGAGCAAAGAATTTGCTTATTTATTCACTTTTAGACCCGTATTAATAAATCGATCTCAAGTCTGAGAGCGAACTCGAGTACGCTTTTGACATGACATATTGTACGGGTGTGCCATAAGAATTACATTTTCAAGATCGCTCTCAGACTTGAGATCGATATATTAATACGGGCCTTACTATCCTCAAAAGTCTCTAGCTGCCAAATACGAGGTTATCAAGGAGAGATTAAAGTTAAAAATATCAATTAAGTACTTTACATTAAATTAAATTACTTTACAACTCATTATTACCTAATACTCCAGAAATTTACGATCTCAACTAAACCATGATCTTAATAATTCACAACTAACATCACAGATTGTTATACCTTAAGATTAATTAAGTTTATGATTGATGTCTCTTTGATCATACTAGTTATAGAACAGTATTAGTTTAAAGCTGTCACATTGAACCGGGATCGGAACTATCAAGTCTCGAAGTGTTCCAAGGAAGTCCAATTAGAAATTGTAACACGTAGGCAGTTGGTATTCAGGATAAACCACTCATCCAACAGTTTCTAATACTCTGGCCTAATTTTTGATGTGACTTATATAACTTTATTCACTGAAAAGTCAGTCTCATGAGGGAAATGTATTAAATAATTCGTATGATTCGTCAATTTTTTTTCTTTATACTGAAAATTCCCGTGTGCGTGTGTTCGTAATTGTTCACCTAAACGGCTTAACCGACTGTGATGATATTTTTGTATATATGGGGTCAACTGGATGGTTCATAGCTACAGCTGGACCCATGGTGGGTGGTGCTGTGGTTGTCATCCAGAAAATATGCTAGCAAAGTTGCGGGAAAAATCCTGTATCTTGATGAAAAACCCGTGTGGTACTTACCCTTTACTCGTGTGAATGAGGCTCCATTAAAATCGTATAATTAGTTCATCAAGCTCGCCTAGTGCGAGTAAGCGAACTTCACACGTATTATCTTTCACCGTTCGAAAATGATAATTTGTTGAATATGAGATTCATACATAGAATATGAAAAACCCAGACATGTGAGCCGGGGCTTGAACGCTCACTTTGGGAACAAATCCTACTAATATTATAAATGCGAAAGTTTGTGAGTGTGGATGTATGTATGTATGTATGTTTGTTACTCCTTCACGCAAAAACTACTGAACGGATTTGGACGAAATTTGGAACACAGATAGATTATAACCGGGATTAACATATAGGATACTTTTTAACCCAATAATCCAATAGTACGCGGATGGAGTCGCGGGGCACAGCTAGTAAATAATAAATTTTCATTCAGAACTCATCCTTCAACCTAAGGATATTTCTGATTCCCCTCTACTTTCCCCTAGGTTAAAAGCTGAGTACGCTCATGTTTGTAATATTAACAAGCATAAAGGTTCCTACTCATATCCCTTTACTAAACTAAATCCAGATATCTAATCTAGTTTAATCTCGGTCTCCGTTGGCCCTTCCTCCATATTGCAAGGAGTTCCCGACCCCCACAGGGAGCGCTAAGAAAACCGGGATACAACAATCGCAATTCTTGCAAAGTTTTGTTTTTCTTTTTCAGTGTACCTGGGGAATAAAATTTATATAGTGTTTCGGTTTTAAGCCTGTGTTAGTACACTTAGTACTTAAATACATACTTTTCTCTGGATACTGTGTTTTACTGTGTTATTTTTTTGAACCTCCGTTTTAAATCTTTGAGTAATTCGTCAGGTTTTTCTGTATAATAAGTAGGTATCCTTTCAACGCAGCTAATGAATCACACCCTTTGTACCAGCATCCACGGACATGATCATTTGCAGATGATATAAACAGTTGTACCTACATCTACATTGAAATTGTTCTGTACTGTCTTTGTTCCGCTGCGTTTTGTTTTTGTCGTGTTATACAAAAACAAGGATCAGTGTTTCCTTCAGAAACTCGGCGGTAATTTCTTCTTCCCGGATAAAATATAATGCGACGCGCGTTTTAGGGTACCTTCGTCATTTTAACAACGATTCTTATATTTTTTTATGGATAAAAACTTTATTAACAGAGTTTTTTGTGGAAAATGTTAGTTTTGTTTGCTGTAAGATAGTAAGCGCGCTGGATTTCGCATCTTTCATTACCCTACTTCTAATTCCAAATATAAATTGTGCATTTAAAAGTTATTGTAAGTTTACACCGTATTCACAAAAATACCAACCGTTACCGTAAGCCAGGGTGAACAATGGTGCCCAGTGATTACTACGAAGCTTGGCTCTCGGCAAGTCCCGGGGAAAAGTTCAAATTACATATTATTATTCTAAGGTCTTGTCTGGTGTGACTTTATAGTGATGTTTGTGAATATGGCTGTCAATAATATTTACTGTTACAAAAAGTCGATTCTACATTGTATTTTTGGTACGGAACCAATCTATATTTTTTTAACTAACGAATCTGCCTGCGTAAAACTCGTTAGAATAAACGAAGGCAATCGTTGTAGCCGCGACTCAGTTTTATACCAACCGAATGGTCTTCTCACAATGGACGGCTTTTTATATATCACGGAATTGGAAATTTAATTTACGGTCGCTTTTGTTTACATTAAAGTTAACGGTTTGTTTACAAAACGCGTATTGGGCGAGATCGGTGTGAGCAGAATCGGGGGACATTTGTTTATGTTAGCTAATATTGTATACGGGTGCTTATAAGGGATAGGTTTACGGTTGAAATTTTAATTGTGCGGTTGTTTTATGTGGAGCTCGTCTGTGAGAACATGGGGTCTCGGCCGGTTCATAAGTACCTTAATTACTTGATACACTCGTTTATTACCTATGTTTATGCTTTTATGTAACTACTTAAGTAGAGTTTAAAAAAAACTGGAATCATAACCTACGGTACTGTACTGAACGACCGCTTGGCGCAGTGGTTTGAGCTTAGGCCGCTCATATCACTGCACCGGGTGGTTGCAGGTTCGATTCCCGCCGGGGAAAATTTCGGATGTGGCCTTTTCGTAATTTGCCCCGATCTGGGTGTCACTGGGATCGTCCCCAGTCCATTGTACGGTACCCAAAGTAAAAGCGTTGCTTAGTTTGGAACCATACAGTTGGTGTGTCAGTCTGGCGATATTTATTTATTTATTGACTAAGTTCGCGGTACAAGCAATTGTACATGTTTCCTCAGTGCCAACCTTTATGTTTTCAACCACTATGTTAAATAGCCAGTAAGTGATATCTGGAGCTACTGCTGATAAAAAACTTATTACACAGACCTTGCGGAAACCAGGGACAAATTCCGTGCGTTCAAGCGCTTTTGCCACACCTATTATTGGAATCAAATATAATCAGCTCACGAGTTTAGGTCCAATCAGTCTTGTGTAATTACGATCCGTGTTGCCTTACAACTGATCTACAATCGGCTGTAACAGTCTTGTTTCTATGGAAATCAGCCCATACCAGCTATTTTTGTCTCCCGCTTTGCACCGGAGGGTTTTTTTTCTTCCAACTCCTCCTATTATTTCTTTCGATTAACATCGTGTGGGTTTCATGACAATTTAAGTTTTCTCCGGGACTCGTCGAGGGTTGAAATTCGAAGTCATCATTTGTCACCGTTGTCGACCCTGGCTTGCAGGAGTAACATTGGTGGGAGTGGGTGGCAGGACTAATCCCATAAAAAAGTACCAACCTTTTTATATTTGCATGTTACCTACTGTTTTAAATTGAATCGATATTCAGTGGGCTATGATTCAGTTTAAACGTCCGTTCCAACTCAGATGTACAGTTTAGCCAATTCTATTAAGTACATAATATTTTATTATTACATATACGTCTCACCCATCGCTATATACTCGCAGGCTTATCTACCCATAAAATTAAATTCATGTGAGTTGCCATTTCAGAATTATTTATTATTTATGAAAAGTTAAACTAAACAAATGATGAATCTCGTAAAATCATTTACATAAAGAAACAAAACATTTAGAAACAAAAAAATGAACACTCAAACGGGCTGAAATACCTTTGTTCTATATCGCGACCACAGAACTATTTTTTTATTTCAGTGAAAAGGTTTTTATAACAAAGGAAAAAGCTTGAACTTTTTCCCCACTCGTTCAAAACTTAAGCGGTCGGTTTAAACCTGAACTTAAATCGAGGGCCCGTTGAGTTCTAATCGAAATAGTTTCCCAGTGGGCCGGCTATTTCGTATGCTTTAATAGTTAATACACTTACAATATCTAGCCTGAACTTTGTTAAGAAATAATAGAAAAAGTTTTCAAAACGAAAATGGAATTCGTGCGGCTTTATGAAAATATGGAAAGCGAAATCACTATTGTACCTGCCTGTACAAATAAATAATTGATTGATCAAGGAGTTACTTTAAAGAACAAAATTGTAAAATTATATGATTTGGGAGGACGAGCCATCCCTGGGTCCTTCTCTCAAATCGTTTTACCCAAATAAATTATACAGCTAAAATAAATAATTCAAGAACGAGAAAAACTTAGTTCGCGTTCAATTAAAAATACCAATGGTAATTCAATTTTATCTATACAAATAAATAAAATTGGAGTGTCTGTTTGTAATATCAAAATAACACCTTTTCACTAAATGCATATGAAAGTACATACGACACCTATAGCAAAAACGCGATTAAAAAAAAAATTGTCTGTCTGTCTGTCTGTCTGTGTGTTTGTTCCGGGTAATCTCCGAAACGGCTGGACCGATTTTGACGGGACTTTCACTGGCAGATAGCTGTTGTAATAGGGAGTAACTTAGGCTACTTTAATTTTTGAAAAACAATTAGGGTTCCGCGTAACAAAATAAAAACACATGAAATCAAAGAGTATCTCCGAAACGGGTGAACCGATTTTGACGGGACTTTCACTGGTAGATAGCTGATGTTATAAGCAGTAACTTAAGCTACTTTTATTTTAGAAAAACAAAATTTAAAAAAATGGGTTCTTTCGTGCAGGCTCAGAACACGGGAGCGGGCTTTTTTGTTAAGTTAAATTCCACGCGGACGAAGTCGCGGGCTCAGCTTGTTATATATTTTTGGGTAGTAAAAGAGGTTTGTGTATATATAACTATTACATTATTTTTAATCTCCGATTGATGCATCGATGTATAGCGAAAATGTTTTGGTACAGTCGTTGGCAAAATGAACAATTTGATTGTCTCAGAAATATATTATTAATTTTTGTTATAACCAATCGTCACATAAAATTTTCAAAACGAATACCTATATCTAAAAAAAACATAGTATGATAACATAAAATAAAACATTTAGAGCAGCTATTACTGCAAAGAATGTTTTTTAAATATTTTTTCAAGATCTTTATATCGCTTATCGAGATATAATATTAGATTGGTCGGACCAAAAAATAGAGAGATTTATTGCTGAACGATATCCGCGTCCTTATTATGTAAGGGATGAACTGAATCGTCGTTTTTCATGATATCGTTCGAGATGTCAAATATCATTTTCCAGTTGTTGGTCTTGTTGACAGAGCGGTCAAGAGGGTTATTGGCCTACAGACTATTGGATTATTCTGTAAGGGCAGCTGTGTTTGTTGTAATTAAATGAATGAAATAAATATCGCCAGACTGACACACCAACTGTATGGTCCCAAACTAAGCAACGCTTGTACTATGGGTACGGTACAATGGACTGGGGGCGATCCCAGTGACAACCAGACTAGGGCAAATTACGAAAAGGCCATTTCCGAATTTTGCCCCAGCGGGAATCGAACCCGCAACCACCATGAGCAGTGAGCCGAGCGGCCTACGCTCGAACCACTGCGCCATACGGTCGTCAAAATTAACTAGATAATCCACTGATCATTATATAGCTAAGCGTGTGAATGACGCGCGAGAGTCTAGCCAAAAATATCTGTCTCTACCGTGCTTACAAATCGGTACGCAATAGTACATTGTTACACGAGTGGTGAAAGTGACTTATTTTGTCCCGAGACGGGTCTGGCGCCCGAGCGTAGCGAGGTCGCTAATAGTTCGAGGGACAAAATAAGTATTTCACCCGAGGTAAACACTGTGCTTTTCATTACGAATACAAGGAAAGTAAAATAAAAAACAGGAATTGGCTAAATAAATAATACAAGGAAGTATAAACAATACTCTACAACTAAAAAAAAAAAAGATCGGATTGCCGCCTATTTTTTTTTTTTCGTTGGCCGGCCAACTTCATTATTTAGCCATTATTTTTCATTTTCATCTTTAAATATTTTGCCCAAATCTATGTTATTTTAAAGAAATTCTTGAAACTAAATTATTATTAAGTCATTTAAAAATATATATTCTTTAATTAATACTTACCTTTATGTTATTTAAATTTTACATCGTGCTGTAATTGAGTGACTGTAGAAAAAGTTTGAACATGGTTTCATAGAAATGTGAAAATGGAACTAGTTTTTTTTTTAATCATTTGACAGCTGTCAGTTGAAAGCGATTCTCCCGGGCTGGAAAAGTATTACTTTCAACCCGCTCCTCAGGGGCTTCAGACCTACTTTCAGAGTATGAGTAATGAAAAAATATATAATTAAAAATACAAATATAATAAATAAAATATAATATGATTAAAAATATATTATTAAAAATGATCTAGCATTCTTGGTATTGGTCAGTCAGAGTGGGTCTTGTTCTTGTGTTGGTTGTACCAAAATAAGGTGGTTTCGGTATTTTTAAGAAATTAAAAAACCTAGATAGACTGCAGAAATAAGACTGACCAACAATGCGTGACAAACAAAAAAAAAACAGGAACAAAAAATAAACGTTAAGCATATACTTAGAGTATGGGATTTTGGATTCTGTATCTACAATTTTTAGGTCGAAAGCAGGACTGGTCTATATAGTCTGAAATTCAATGTATCGAGACTGTGTTGTGTGCGGTTTTGTAAACTATATTGTTGGCGTCGATAACGACGATACTACACAGCACACGTTAAGCGACTTATTACTGCGAAGCAAATTTCAGGCCATCGGATCTAGTTCCAAGTTACTGAAAGTTTACTGAATTTGCCTTTATTAATTCCTATATTCCGATCCATTTTCAAACCGCTTACATTTTTCAATGGCATTGCAAAACACTTTTTAGGAAAAGAGAGTTTTGGGATGTGATAAAAAAAAACAAAATTTGGGATGTCTTTCATAGCTTTCCCTAATTTGGGATAATGTTTTCAGTTCATTGTTTGGCACCCAGTTGATTAAAGACGATACCAGGGGTGTTTGTCTGACCACAAAAAAAATAAAGATTTATGCTCCGCAACCCCCTACACATAATAAGGCCGTTGTCTATTGTTTTTACTTTCTTTATGAAACGCCAAAGCAACACAGAAAAGCTTAGTATTGTGAAAAGGAAGTGTTTCGAAGCTTTTTCCTTGTTTATGTTTTGGCAAGCTCAAGTACCTACTGCTTGTAAATAATACCAAAATAGATAACTTATTACGTAGCATTGCGGAAAAATATATTGATGGATATCACTCAAAGAACTTGTACCTAATTGGTACTTATTATTACAAATTCTTTGGTAGGTATTACTATAATAAATGCTCGAGGCTTGGATCCTGTTTTCGTATAATCATAATTGTTATATAACAATGGAAATAGACGTTTGAATTTATCATAACTATAATGAGTAAACTTGCACAACAATTTATCTACGAGGCCGTACTTACATCATACATAATTTATAATACAATTTGCACAGAGGGCGCGGGTGTTCCAGTATTTATGAGTGGTAAATCGTCCACCGTTTCCACATACAGACACTTCGCTTTCCGTGTTTAACTTGATTTGCATAAGCGGAACACTTAAATTATTTAATTAGACTAGGTATAAGCAAGACACGTCACCTAATGACTTGCTGAAGATGGGGTTTGCCGAGTAGCTCCACAAGGAAAGTCAGAAATGGCCAATGACGGGGAGGCAAAGTTTTGGGAGATATTTTTTAAGGTGATAAAGTCAAGCTATAGTGAACTGACTACAGCTCATATACAGGCTGGCTCTCATAACCACCCTCTCACAGAAGATCCGCGTCAAGTACTCTGCGTTTCGTTCGATAAGTGAGAGAGCCGAAAGACCAACCCCCCTCCCTTCCAATCCCTCTGTCCCACTCCCCTTCAGGTTGGCAACGTGCGAGCAATGCCATTGGTATTGCAAACATCTATAGGGCACGGTCATTGCTTAACATCAGGCTGGTTGTACACTTCTTTGCCGATTTTATGTAGGTAATATAAAACATATCAACAAGACCTTTAGGCAGCTAGAGAATGATGTTGGGTAAAATAATTGTTAGTACAACATAATGCTACTTAATTACATAATCTAAAAATACTTCTGGCTTGCTTGTACAGCGTGTGTAAAAGTTAGAAATAATAATTTGGGGCTGTCGTGTCGGGTGATTTATCAAATGTTACAGTATTTTTGTTCAGCCAATTTGTTTAATAGATAATGTTATATTTCATGTAGGTTCTTACCTACTACACAAAATATTTACCTACAAACTATTTCTTAAGTATTATTAACTGCTACTCGTAAATGAAGTTTACACTGTTTTCTACGCCATTGGATGTATTGTATTCTGGCACGAAACTTGTGACAAATGTATATACAAAGGCCCGTCATTTAGAAAAAAATATAAAGTAACTTGTAGACCGTGTTCACACGGTATCTATATAATATCATCTATCATCTAAATTACTATCTATATATATATAACTCAAAGGTGACTGACTGACATAGTGATCTATCAACGCACCGCCCAAACCACTGGACGGATCGGGCTGAAATTTGGCATGCAGGTAGTTGTTATGACGTAGGCATCCGCTAAGAAAGGATTTTGATTAATTCTACCCTTAAGGGGATAAAATAGGGGATGAAAGTTTGTATGAAACTTTGTCAATTTTAAACCGATCGGGCTGAGACTTTGCATGCATAAAGCTACTATGACGTAGACATCCCCTAAGAAAGGATCAAAATTCCACGCGGACGAAGTCGCGGGCTCAGCTAGTTAATACATATAAATGAAACACTCTGTACATTTAAGACCGATTTGGCAATGAACACAGTTTATTCAATTTTAGTTTAGTATCAACATAATTAGCCCCATCATTAGATATAATATTATTTAATATTTTACATTCCTACAACTCATATTTGATTTTTCTATTGCAGATCACGAATCAACACAGCCATCAAAGCCAGTCGATAATGCGCTCTATTACAAGAGCACCAAGTGACATAGCAGCAAGAAAGTGACAAATAATCCCCAAAGATGGAACGGCGGACTGGCATCCTCGTGCTGCTATGGGTAGCGACATTCCCTTTATACCGCGCCGATAATCTCGGTAAGTTCAGAAACTTTTCTCGCGGATAATTTGTTTAGTTTTTCTTGTAACTTGTTCAACTAAGTTAAATAGAACCGCGTCGGTTATCGTACTCTATTCATACAGGGTGTTACAAAAGTCATATCACATTTACTTAGTTACATACGTGCCTATTACTATTTGGTTCAACTTTCGTGTTACGACCTAGAACACATACTATAGCCTTGATACAAGTCTAAACTGCATTTATCAGTAGGTACTGGCCATCAATATTCAAAAAAGTTGATAAACCTATATTTAAAATTAGCAGCAAAAATATTTGAAAAAAAATTGAATTTAGACCAAATTTTTATACTTATTCAAACCCCCGAGTAGGTATTATTTCGGACTTGAGACACCTAGTAAGTATAATTACTAATTTAAAATTTTCTAATATACAAACTCCCATTTTTCGAACAGCTAAAAATTTTGTTATTTCACTAGACTAAACATACATGTTTGCCCTACTAAATTAGGTTCTCGGCGACTTTGTGTTTAACTAAGTTAGTAAAATATTCGACACTGAAATAACATGATGGTAATCTGAAATTGGTTTCGATATACTCTGGGTTACGCCCAATTATTCTAAACAAGACGTAACAGGTAAGCACATAATCAGATCTAAAATAACAATGACATAAAACCACATTGATGAGTTAATTAATTATTATTTTGTACTAAACAAATTGCATTTTTTTACAAAATTGTGTACTTACTACGGTAACTTATTAGTATCATGCTGTATATGCAAGAACGAGAATTATTATTTCGGACGTTTGAAATACCCTGTATATTATAATTATAATTTAGCCCTTTAGCCAACACGATGGGGAGGCCATAATCCACCACGCTGGCCCAGTGCGGGTTGGCGGATTTCACATGTCTTTCGAAAATGGGTAGATCTTCTAAGACATGCAGGTTTCCTCACAAAGTTTTCCTTCACCGTAAGCAAGTGATAATCATATAGAAATTATGATTCGCACATAGATTTCGAAAAATCCAGAGGAGCGAGCCGGGGTTTGAACCCAAGACCTGATGCTCGCAAGACGCGTGCTTAACCAACCGGCTACCACTGCTTATCCACCGGCTACCACTGCTTATTAGCCTGTATATTAGGTAATTAAAAAAAAGAGTTATCAATATTCAATTTGTTTTCTATGCAGTATTATAAGCCTTCCTATAAAAGCGATATCATTATGGTTATTATAATGTAGCATGAAGTAAATAAGTACCTATACGCAAACCTGAAATACTAATTTTGATATGATCGATAGGTTGTATAGTTAAAAGTTTTAAACATAACAAAACTAAAATAATTACTCTTGATAGACAATACGTCTAATATCGACGACCGCTTGGCGCAGTGGTTCGAGCGTAGGCTGCTCGGCTCACTGCATCGGGTAGTTGCGGGTTCGATTCCCGTCAGGGTAAATTTCGGAAATGGCCTTTTCGTAATTTTCCCTGGTCTGGGTGTCACTGGGATCGCCCCCAGTCCATTGTACGGTATCCATAGTAGAAGCGTTGCTTAGTTTGGGACCATACAGTTGGTGTGTTCGTCTGGCGATATTTATTATTATTTATTATTATTAATATTGCATTCCAGTCCACAGGCCTGTATAATTAAACTTAGATGATTTACTGCTTATTATTAGACCTAGTTTCAAACCCTCGTTAACAAGAAGCCTGACGTGGAATGGGAAGGGAAAGCGTTACCTTTAAAGGCGCCTCACTTACGAGTCGAGGCGCGGGCGGCTATGCTTTCTCCAATTTCAGCAACACCGTAAATGACTAAAAGACGCGCGGGCACACTGCCTCGCCTCGACTGCACCGCAGCGCGTGTCTCTTTGCCTCGTAGAGCACATAAAGCTGTCGGTCCTACGCCGATCGTGTCCGATTAAAGTCCCATCGGACATCGGGAGAATGAGGGAAGAGAGAGTGCATCTAGCGTGCGCACACGCTTGTATATCCCCAGTGTAGTTGGATAAGGTGGACAATCAACAAGGAGTTTTTAATTAAAAGAAGATATCTATCCCAAGAATAAAAATAAAACAAAACAGCCTTACACTATTTTCTTTCTGGAACCCCTACATCCGGGGTATCGTCCAAAACAACAGTAAGAAATTACGTCAGACCTTTCCGAAACTCCCATTTAATAACACCGTTTGAACGAGGATAACGTCGCCGACCCTTTTACAAAAAGGTAAACACACATCGTAAAGTATTAACCTTAAACCCCATATTTCCGATATACTTACCCTCAAACAAGAAATGTGTCAGTATCAGAGTAGGTACCTTGAATCTCGGACATGAAGGAGATAATCCTACTTCTGAAAGCTTAACGGACTAAATACCACTGACCACGTATGAGAGTTTGATACAAACCGCAAAAGTAATATTCTGTTCTCTGTGTGAAGAGAATAGGCACAAAGTTGTTTGATCTTTATTCTCCAAAGAACAAAAGAACTTGTTAAACACTTGCTGTGGGTTAAATATGGATTGTATTCTCGGCCTGGATATTTTAAAGTCAAAGCGTTTATCATTTTTAATTGTTTTTCTTATATCTACAACCAGATCGCAACGCAACCTCGACTGAGAATATCCGGCAAGAAACTCAGCGGGATTGTCTTTTTACATTTTGTAATACATATATGTATATATTTAATAGCCTGTTGCTTATGTAACTATTAATTACAAAGGGTAGTTTATACTTATTAATGTAAATATAATAGCTCCAGTGTGTTACCTCTTGCGATTACGAATGTAGACAAAATTTTAAACGACAAGGATTTATATACAACACCTTATATATAATAAATAGGTACAAAAACAAGGTTAGTTAGTATATCTTTACAGAAAATCCATGTACCATGATCGGTCTCGCTTGCGAGTCTTGGGACCACAAGATCAACGACATCTCCTCCCTACGCATTACCTTAAAAAGTACTTGAAATAAATAGCCGTACTTAACATGTCCCATTTACCACTCGGGCCAAAAAAAAATCTCAGCAACAGATGGATTTTTGCCAGAGAAAGAGTGATTTAACGTTATGCCCACATTTTTTTATTCTCGCCCATAAATATAGTACTTTTCTGAGCAATCGTGTAAAAAGATATGGGGGAGGAAAAATCACTGGCACGGGAAGACGTTCACCTCACGTCGTGACGATACATCAGTAAGGTCTGTTCAATGTAATGTGTGTCACGTAGTTATAAGTCATGAATATTTTTCTGTACTGATATTAATCAGCTCACGAATCAAGTATTCGTATAATCAGCTCACGAGTTTAGGTCCAATTAGTCTCGTTATGATCCGTGGTGTCTTACAACTGGTCTTCGATCAGCTGTAACAGTCTAGCTTCTATTGCAACCAGCCCATACCAGCTATTTTTGTCTCCCACTTTGCACCGGAGGGAAGTGGAAATTTTTCTTCCAACTCCTCCTATTATTTCTTTCGATTAAATTCGTGCGGGTTCCAAGACAATTTACCTTTTTTCTGGGACTCGTCGAGAGTCAAACCTCGACGTCATTATTGGTCACCATTGTCGATCCTGGCTTACAGGAGTAACAGTGGTGGGAATGAGTGGCGGGACTAGTGTACTGATATTAATTTAATCAACAGTCACGGATGAAGAAAACAAAATGTTTGGTTAAGTCGTCTGTTGTACATTTTTCACGCTGCAATAACTTTGTACAAGCGTTCTCACACATCTATATATATATAACTGAAAGGTGATTGACATAGTGATCCATCAACGCACAGCCCAAACCACTGGACGGATCGGGCTGAAATTTGGCATGCAGGTAGATGTTATGACGTAGGCATCCGCTAAGAAAGGATTTTGATCGATTCTACCCCCAAGGGGATAAATAGGGGATGAAAGTTTGTATGAAACTTTATCAATTAAATTCCACGCGGACGAAGTCGCGGGCACAGCTAGTACTATTATAAAATTTATAATATTCTAGACCAAATAGTCATTATGGATACGGGTACTGGGACATAAATATGTCTAAAAATATATTTTAATTGTTTTTTAGGCTGTTTGTCTGTTTTTGCGCGCATCACGCAAAAACACTGAACCAATTTTGATGTGGTTCTCACCTTTTGGTACCTTGGGCCGTAACATAAATCTAAGCAACATTTAATCTAACTCTGGTGGGATGAACCAGAGATACAGCTTTGCCTCTCCGTAGTACCAAGCCACCGGAAGCGACCTTACACTAAATCAATAATTTAAATCTGTCAATTTATGGCGGCATTATCTTATTAACTCACACGAGGTCGCGGGTAAAAGCTGGTATTTTATAAATGTATATATGAAAAATGTAGTTCCACAACTTAAACACCAGAAAATCTCTAACATACTCGATAAAGTCCAGTGACGGCAGCACGTTTCTCTAATAACCGAAAGCGTACAAATCGCTTTGTGTCAGAGCACCAATCACATTGGAGTATTGTGATCGGCCGACTGTACTGCGCACAGCTGGTGGTTTTATTATGATTGGACGTGTATATCGTATGACGTGAGATTGTTCCCGGAATAGGGATGGGATGATATATAAAATAAATAATAAATAAATATCGCCAGACTGACACACCAACTGTACGGTCCTAAACAAAGCTTTTACTATGGTACCGTACAATGGACTGAGGGCGATCCCAGTGACACCCAGACTTGGGCAAATTACGGAAAGGCCATTTCCGAAATTTGCCCCGGCGGGAATCGAACGCGCAACCACCATGTGCAGTGAGCCGAGTGGTCGTCAAATATGTCAGGAAATATCGGTAGGTACCTATCTCTTTTTTAAGTAGGTCCGTATTACTAAGTCGATCTCAAGTCTGAGAGCGATCTCGGAAATGTATTTCTTATGGCATGACAATTGTCAGTACAGAATAACACATCAAAAGTGGACTTAGACCGCTCTCAGACGTAATAGATCTATTAATATAGGCCTTAGGATATAAGATTACAATAGTTGCCCCAACAACTGAGCTTATTTGCTTGTACTGGAAGTGAGTCATTTCAATAGTTTAGTGAACTGGACGGGGATCGAACCTCGAAGGTTACGAGGGCGACCCGTCTTACCATTGGGCTGTTGGCGCATTTTATTTTAGTAAAATATGTTTTTCACAAATACTTCGTGCCGACCTATTTCATTCACACGATATAAGGAGTTTTCGACACTCGGGATATACCCCTTGTATGTTTTGGTATATGTTAGCATGTGAAAGTTTGTTTTAGTATGATGCAATAATGGCTGAACGGATTTCAATAAAATGTAATGCTCTACAAATCTAATTCAGCTCCTCTATATCCTAGAGGTAATGTTTTAGTGCTTCAGTGGTTGTTATAGATAGCATATCAGTTCTGATAAGGGCAAAATAGCCCTTAGAGCCTTGTATTTTAGATCCTCTACTTAGGTTTATATTATAGGTATTACTGCTATAGAGCTAGAAAGATAAATGGGGTACCTATCCCCATACCTAAAAAGGACTATGTACTGCCGAACGAGTTTTCCCGTGGCGAAGTCGACAGGGCTATCAGACGAGCCATTATTTATGTTTTATGGGCAGCCTGCTACGTCGCTTCATCCTTACATGATAAAAAAATAAAATTTTATTCATATCGACACTCATATAAGGCAATTGTTTTACCGTTTTTATTACGAAAAGCTGTATATCCGGTAGAGATGTTGATGCTCATCCGTAATTTATCTTTGGGTACGAACTAAATTATATATTTTTTAATAAGAAACGAGGTTTACGATTTCATGAGACTTTTACGATGTTCTTTTGTAAAATAACTCTATCTTTTACCCGTGACTCTACCTTTGAAGGCGTCTACATTTTCCTGAAATTTGACCCCCAATGGTGATTATGTGATATTGCCTAAATGGCTACAGTATATTTTTAATAGTTTTATAATCTTTAGGTACTCACAATTGACCTACAGGGGTCTTTGTACACGCTACATTTATGTGGAGTGTACAAAAGTGACCGTTGGCCACGAGAAAATGTATGCTGAATAGTAACCATTAGCCAGTCCATTAATATTTCTCTATTCTCTACAACTTTAGCCTAATAAATGTTTCATTTGAACCACTCTGTTACAGTTTCAGGTTCGGCTTACATAAAGGAATGCTTAAACTATTCCGAGATTTGCTTTGTCGAATTGTACAAAGGTCAGTTGTGGGACAAAGCAATACCTACACAATTTACGTCTTGTGTTTGTAACTTTGTAGTAACGATATTCTTGACAGAAAAAGTAAAAAAGATAATAGAATAACTCTTGATTTTGCTGATTTGATTTTACTTCATACGTGCAGAATTTTAACTGTAAATATTTTATTATTTAGGGATAAAACATAGTCAAACTATGTAGATAGCCAGACTACCACACTAACTGTATGGTCCCAAACTACGCGTGTACTATGGGAACCGCAAAATAGACTGGGGGAAATCCCAGGACCACCCAAACTAGGGCCATACCAAAATTTGCCCCAGCGGGAATCCAACCCGCGACCGCCCAGGGTAGTGAGCGGCGCGGAGTACTTTCGTATCACAGCGTTGATCCAGGATTCAGGATAAACTGGACTATATAATATAATATAGGTAATACAAGATAAGAAATAATATAGATTTTTAAATACATTTTTGTGTAATGTGTATTCAGATTAATAACATAATAGCTACCGCAAAACCACAACATAGAAGTTCATCTCACAAAGACGCGTAAATTATTGCATATTGACCCGTATGCCAGTGTCATTAAAGTCACAAAGACTTTGTGACTTGTATTATTCACAGGATCTAGAGCCAACTCTAATCATAAAACTATCAAATAAACTTACCAAAACTCATCAAAAATATCCTAACCCACAATCATTGTAAGCACACTCAAACAAGGGTAACAACCCCCAAGGAAAAATCTAATAAAAATGTTACACCGAATTCAAATAACAAATCATTCTTTCACTCGAACGAATTCTAAATATATTCCTTTCGATAAAATGTCTCCGTTCTTTTTCCTGGAGGAGTGATTCATGTCGGTAGCTTACTTTATAAATAAGATTGAGATGTCTGTCATGGTTACAAAACAAATGCATTTATTCATTTCAGTTTGAGTGATTTGTGAAATGCTGTCTCGGGATTTCTGGTATCTATAGAACTACCTTGGCGATCGGAAGGAAAGTCTGTCGTCGGAAGTGAGGTCCTAAGTTTGATTCATAAATACGCAACCTCTTATTCTATAAAAAAATTGTCTGATATTTTGCCTGGTAGGCATATAGGTGATAGAGCCAAGCTCTAGGCAATTTACTAAAGCTCATATATGGGCATGCTCGACCAGGGTAGTACCAACCTCTCACAGCAGATAAATAAAATAAATAAATATCGACAGACAGACACACCAACTGTACGGTCCCAAACTAAGCAAAGCTTGTACTATGGGTACCGTACAATGGACTGGGGGCGATCCCAGTGACACCCAGACCTGGGCAAATTACGAAAAGGCCATTTCCGAAATTTGCCCTGGCGGGAATCGAACCCGCAACTACCATTTGCAGTGAGCCGGCCTACGCTCGAACCACTGCGCCAAGCGGTCGTCAAATCGGTGTAAAGCATCTATTATGTAATATGAGTTTCCTAAGATGAGTCAGAAAGCCGGAAGTCCAATCTCCCCTCCCTCTGGCCCACTTCCCTTTATGTCGGCAACGTGCCAACAATGCCTTTGGTATTTCAAGCATTTATAGACCTGGGTAACTGCTTAACATCAGGCGGGAGTGATTATTTTTTGCCAACGAATCCTACTAATATTATAAATGCGAAAGTTTGTGAGTGTGGATGTATGTATGTATGTATGTATGTATGTATGTTTGTTACTCCTTCACGCAAAAACTACTGAACGGATTTGGATGAAATTTGGAACACAGATAGATTATAACCGGGATTAACATATAGGATACTTTTTAACCCAATAATCCAATACTACGCGGATGAAGTCGCGGGGCACAGTAAGTCATAAATAATAATTGGTTACAACATATTCGCGTGATTAAAACGCTCACAAATTAACGCAATTCCAATAAACGTAAAAAGCCATTTCTAAATATATTTCCCCATAAAACGTTCTATTTTTTCTGAAACTCGGATTATGTGGCAGTAGGGGCTGTATTTATTGCCGCTTCACACCGGAGTGGCAGGCCACGGGAAACCAACGATTGTGACCACGCTATGCGCTACTCAACGCTTTATTTAGCTAAGCTTGATGTACTGCCGTGATACGGACTTCTAATGAAGCAGAATTTATTTAATTGGAGAATTTTATTATAGCTTCACTCAAGCTAAGCTTGGATGTAAGATTAAAAGAATATAGTGAACGTGGTATTGACGTGTCTTTTCAGTAGAAATACACAAACACACAGCTTTTTTGGGTACGGTGTTCCCTGAGAGAAACTTTATCTCGCCCACTCATCCATCCATCCCTCTGTTCTTCGTCAACTACATGACTCGGATTGCTAAAATCGGTCACAAACCTTTGTATCTGAACCCTTGACTTGCACTGATTATACTGCAACGTTTTGCTGTCCCTATTTAATGACAACAAAAAATAGAGACAACAATATGTTTTTGCATGAATGTTTCGTCAGTGCAAACCAACGGTGTCCCGCACTCCTCTAACTCAATTTACCTATTCTATGATTACATTATGCCCTATATTGTACCAGTAAAATATAGGACAAATTTTAAATGTTTTACAACGAGGTAAAAACAAATATTTCTCAACGAAGCTACCACTAGATACATTAATGTATTTGACAAGTAATTTCGCTTTGTTTCCGCTAAACCCGTTTCAACTTGTCATTCGCACAGTCGTACACTATTAGACATACTTACTTGGATCTTTATAGAGTTAGTATTATTTCATTTTTACCGGAATGTACTTGCTTGAACATAAGTTTACCAAATGGGTCTTTCATAGTTTTGCCAATTGGTAGTAAATATTGGGAGATGTAGTTATGATTTTATAAATTCGTCGTTCATTTTGTGTTGGAAATCATAATGTTAACTAAAATTTATAAAGGCTAAACCTGAAAAACTACTTACTATCTTGATAAAACCTATGTTCATACCGCGTCTCGTTAGCTGAGGTATAATAACGGAACCTCCATCTCCCCTTCGTTCTGAGTAGAGGCAAGGGGGTGCATCATTAAGCCTCAATACGAATTTATTTATTTGTTTCTGTTAACGTTTTACCTGGAAGTCGGTCCACAAAGTTTAATCAAATTGTGAATCCGTTCAGAAACTTGAACGCTTGTTTGCCGACCGCCATTTTAAGTTGTTTCCGTAGTAAAATGAAGAAAGGTACAGAAAGTAAATGAAATTAATTTTAAAGACATTTATGAGTAGGACATTATATATATGGAACGAGCTCTGAAAGAGATCAATCCAAGATAAGATAGTTCTGATCGTGTCTATGGTTCTACACGTTTATACCTTACTAGCTATGCCCGCGACTTCGTTCGCGTGGAATTTAATTGACAAAGTTTCATACAAACTTTCATCCCCTATTTTATCCCCTTGGGGGTAGAATTAATCAAAATCCTTACTTAGCGGATGCCTTCGTCATAACATCTACCTGCATGCCAAATTTCAGCCCGATCCGTCCAGTGGTTTGGGCTATGCGTTGATAGATCACTATGTCAGTCAGTCAGTCACCTTTGAGTTATATATATATGGATTTATTGTGTAATTAGTTGGGTGGGGCTGGATTAAAATGGTTATTCGTTAGGGTACAATAGAGACCCATCAATAAGTGGTATTACGAGCATATACAGGCTACGGTATCTGTTTAATATCGGACTATGTTTTCATAGTTTAGCCAGGTATGTCAGGATGGGGATCGAACGCCGACTTCTCAGTGTAACCACTAGGCTATTGTGTCATTATGGCCAATCAGCCAATCGTCACTTTAGTCTCCCGATTCGCAACAGAGGGAAGTGGATATTTTTCTTCCAACTCCTATAATTTCTTTCAATTAAATTCGTTCGGATTCCAAGACAATTGAACTTTTCCCGGGACTTTCGAGGGTCAAACCTCGGTGTAATAATTGGATGGACGCACCATTGTCGATTCTAGCTTACTGGGGCCCAACTCTGTTAACCACTGGCACCTCGATCGACTCGCAATACGTCAAACCGTACCGTACCGTCAGCCGTACCGTACTGACGTATCGCGTATCTGAATTCATATGTTTTGTTAGTTTTTTGAAGCGAAGCTTCTATACAGACGTTCGGGGCGCTCGCCGGGCGGCCACTATATCTGTGCTGCGTCAGTAGCGTTACACGATGACGTCATACACGATATATATAGGTATACAGAGTGGCAGCTTTGGCGCCCTACGCTTAAGACTTTAGAGTTTCGTTTCTTCCGGGCGTCCCTAGAGTGTTTTTTTTTCAATAGAAAATCTGTCATGACTGACGTATTCAGATACGCGATACGTCAGTTTTTTACGTATTGCGAGTCGACCAAGATGCCAGCGGTTAACAGAGTTGGGGCCCTGGAGTAACAGTGGAGAAACCACTGGTTACATTTGGTAAACCCAACGATATTTGCATCGCTTTGGGGTATTTGACAAAGGTAACTAACCGTTGATATTCGCGAGCGGGCAATCAATTTTAACCGTATGCAAACATCCAACGTTCATTTCAGACTCAGTATCAGCTCCGGCTAATTATGTACAATCAAATTTCAAAGCTTTTAACCCCTTTACGGGAGGCTTTTAACGCACGGGCTCACGCTTGGTGTAAAACTGAAAGGGTTAGGGTGCGGTTTAGCGAAAATATGGGGTTTGAGGAAGAAGGTGGCTGGAAACACATCTGGGGCTCGGGCTAGTGAACTTATTTGAGCGCGGCTTGTTTTTACGCCACAGGGAAATCAATATTAGTGATTATTTGTATATAATACTATTTTAAATTGAATGCATGACACTGACAGAAGTAAAGTGGACAAAAAAAATAATAATAAACAATTTCTTTGGAAGTGCCAGATAACGGCTCTGAGTCTAACCAGACGCCGTCTGCAAGCTGCATTTGGCGCAACGAAAATTTACGGCATTATTTCCCTCAATTTACGTAATCTAACAAGGCGTAGCAAAATTGCTCATTTATAAGTGATTATTAAGAGACGACCGCTTGGCGCAGTGGTTCGACCATAGGCCGGTCGGCTCACTGCACATGGTGGTTGCGGGTTCGATTTCCACCGGGGCAAACTTCGGAAATGTCCTTTTCGTAATTTACCCAAGTCTGGTTGTCAGTGGGATCGCCCCCAGTCAATTGTACGGTGCCCATAGTGGGTACAACGTTGCTTAGTTTGGGACCATACAGTTGGTGTGTCAGCCTGGCGATTTATTTTATTATTTATTATGATTATTGCGCTACTGAACTCTTTGAGCGTCATTCAAAGGCTTCAATTCTCATGCTAAACATAACGTTATACTAAAAGCGCAGACTCACAGGTCAGAGAGCTTGCGGGTTGGTGCAGGCTGCTGAACTGGGTCACGCGTTCACTGCGTCTCTGCATGCGAATGTATTCTTTGAAGATCGCCGTCTTAACATTTTCTTCTAGTTATGATTTGTGTTGATTTACGTGTGCTTTTATAGAAGATGATCTACTTTTTTATATCATACTCCTGGTGGATGAGAAGGCTAAGTCAAGCTGGGTCGGGTCGAAATGCGCGTTATCCCTATGTTTGCTAAGCCCGTATGTTTTCTTAATGGTGAGTACTACATACCACAGATTTCCATTAATAATCCTACTAATATTATAAATGCGAAAGTTTGTGAGTGTGGATGTATGTATGTATGTATGTATGTATGTTTGTTACTCCTTCACGCAAAAACTACTGAACGGATTTGGATGAAATTTGGAACACATATAGATTAAAACCGGGATTAACATATAGGATACTTTTCAACCCAATAATCCAATACTACGCGGATGAATTCGCGGGGCACAGCTAGTAGCTTATATACCTTGGTTCTCTGGTCCCTCTATAAAAATTAATAACATTAGTATTTTAACAAAAATATTCCAATTCTAACACACATGTATAAACATGCTTCAAAACTATTGAGTTTTTTAAATCCTACTTCCTACTAATATTATAAATGCGAAAGTTTGTGAGTGTGGATGTATGTATGTATGTATGTATGTATGAATGTATGTATGTATGTATGAATGTATGTATGTATGTATGTATGTTTGTTACTCCTTCACGCAAAAACTACTGAACGGATTTGGATGAAAATTGGAACACAGATAGATTATAACCTGGATTAACATATAGGATACTTTTAACCCAATAATCCAATACTACGCGGATGAAGTCGCGGGGCACAGCTAGTGTATGTATGAATGTATGTATGTATGTATGTTTGTTACTCCTTCACGCAAAAACTACTGAATGGATTTGGATGAAATTTGGAACACAGATAGATTATAACCGGGATTAACATATAGGATACTTTTTAACCCAATAATCCAATACTACGCGGATGAAGTCGCGGGGCACAGCTAGTATATTATAAATGCGAAAGTTTGTGAGTGTGGATGTATGTATGTATGTATGTTTGTTACTCCATCACGCAAAAACTACTGAACGGATTTGGATGAAATTTGGAACAAAGATAGATTATAACCGGGATTAACATATAGGATACTTTTTAACCCAATAATCCAATACTACGTGGATGAAGTCGCGGGGCACAGCTAGTCTATAATAAAACAAAGAGAAATAATAGAATTTGACGATATATTATCTTTTAACATTTTATGTTTAAGTATTGTCGTGGTGTTTGGCTAAACCAAGAACACGGACACAGGATCAAGTTAGCATAACACGAATCTAATAAACTTAGGGCTTAGTTAGACTTGATTGAGAACATTGCGAAATAATTTTATTGAAGTTTCGATATTGTCTGTTAAAATATAAGATTCATAGTTTTTTGAAACTGTGCATAGAATAATCTTTATTATCAGTTATTGGTTTACGAATTGAAACTTTTTCTATGGTTTCAAAAGTTTTTTTTTTATTTGAGACTCCAAAACTATATTTCTTATCTGGAAATAAGACTTAGTTAAAATTTTAAAATAGAGTTTGTAGATCGTCTAAGTATAAACCTAAAAAACAGAATAAAGTCATTTTACAAAAAAAAAGTTTAGTTCCGACAAACAGCCCTAAGTTGGTAACGAAGTTAAACGCTTCGGCGAACCTCAATTGTGCTAAGTTTCCGTCACTTTCTGTTTAAGTTTTGAAGTTGGGTATGAAAACGAGACCATCGATCCCTTTTCTTTTATCCCTTGAGCATTGAGAGAAGTTTCTTTTCAGATAAAATCGGTGCTAATTATTGGCATTATTGTCGTCAAATCATGATAAAACCAAATTTGACACATCTAAAAGTAATATCACGATGGAAGAGCTGAGCTGTAGCCATACGTGCTGGGTCGACTGAAGTAGTGCCACCCTCTAACAGAAGAACGGCGTAAAGTAGGTAGCTATTATGGCTAATTTTCTAACGCTGAGTGAAAAGGCCAGAATGATTCCTAATATTGTCTTATACGTTACCATCATGGAGAGGAATTTATTTTTTACTGTGTTCGAACAGAATCAGTACCCACCTGGTACTTACCTACTAAAGTGCACTGAACCTTGCCAATTTTATAGATAGAAAAATATGTTATAAATTTGACGGAAACGAAAAAAATAAATATATAATTATACTCGTACATATTATATTTGGTGCAGCCAATAAGTATGCGTGGACTGAAATTATAACCAATAACGAAAGTAGGTATTTATAAAAATATAAGCTAGGGTTCGCCACTCATTTAAGATTGAAAGATTGTTTTTCAAACATCAAAGCAAGATTTGAAATTAAATATAAGAAGTATCAAAAGGCAAGAATTTTATTTATTTTTTCGAATCGAACGCAAATTTGTATTTGATTGAAGGAATCCAGACGCAGGTAAAAACAAAATTGATATGTATTTATGGAAGCTCCGCACAAACTTGAGGATCAAAGATTGTTCGCTTGTTTGTAGTAGACTTAACTGAACAAGTATTGTGAGAATTCTCTGTGAAAAACTCTCTACCTATTTCATTTTTTATGGTCAACTAGCTGTTGCCCGCGGCTCCGCATGCGCGATACTGCGATAAAATAAAATTTGCCTAAGTTACCCCTTATAACATCAGCTGCCTGCCGGTGAAAGTCCCGTCAAAATCGGTACAGGCGTTTTGGAGATTAGCCGGAAAAAACAGAAAGACAGACTACAGAATTGCAAATTTTGTTGTTCGTCTGAAACATTATCACTGTTGCCTGTCTTTGCTGTCAATACCTATTAGCCAAAGAAAAAAATAGTGTTGAAAAAAACCGTGATAACAGCATTATTATTCTCGTCTAGTTAAAATATTACGTAGACAAATTCACAGACAATTGTCCCTATAAAGTAGGTATGACTAGTTGTGATGTATATGTCGCCGCCAACTGGCTTAATCCGCCGTTCAATTAACAGCCTAGGCACTTTACTAAACAGCGCCGTTCAACTAACGGCCTAAATGATATTCAGCCGTATAGTCTATTACAACATTTAATAAATTGGCTGGCTAATGCTTAGGCAACTGGTTGAAATTTAAGTACTACAAAACTTTTTCAAAATACTACCCAAGCAGAACGACCTGGATGGGTTTAGGTTAGGGTTATTTTTTTTATGACCCCACAGAAACCCCACCCGGCAAATAGATTCGGTGGATCTAAAAAAAAACGTAAAAAACCTAAGTACCTAATAAAATGATTCCATCAAAGTTGTTTTTTTTCGACGCCATATTGACCATAGAGAATATAAAATATAGAGATATTGACAGTTTGGTGAGTTTCGGCGCTAGGTGGCAGAAAGTAAAACTAAATAGAAATGAACAGTCTAGGCAGGTAATTAAACGGCTAGGCAAGTAGTTAAACGTCATCGATCCAAGTCATTTGCCTAGCTGTTTGATCAAATGGCTGAATATCATTTAGGCCGTTAGTTGAACGGCGCTGTTTAGTAAAGTGCCTAGGCTGTTAATTGAACGGCGGATTAAGCTATTTGGCTGCGACATATAAACAAGATTTACGATATAAATAAGAATGTTGATGAAATTCCTCGCCTGGAGACGTCTGCTTGGGTTTGATGGGTTTGACCTTGAAGATATGGCGGTCGCGTCTTTGTATCACCTACATTACCGCATATACATGTAAATAATTCAAAGTAGGACCTTTTTTCTTTATATTACAAAGTAGGCAAACAAGCTTACGACCCGCCTGAAGTTAAGCAGTTACCGTAGTCTGATGCTTGCAATAGTTGCCATATCAAAGGTATAGCTCGCACGTAGCCGACCTGTAGAAGAGTGGGTCAGAGAGAGGTTGAGGAAATGGAGGGGTTGAGGGTTGGATTTCCAGGGCCCTAACCACGCTAGCTACTCAAATCGTAATAGAAAAGCAAACGCTCGCGATTACGTTTCAAGCGCTCCGCTTTTGACGTTTTGCTGACACCATACCATTTTGCGGCGTTTGCTTTTGTACATATTACGATTTGAGTAGCTAGCGTGGTTAGGACCCAGCTATCTCACTCCTCGTACAAAACGCTATTGATACTTTACGCTGATCTTCCGTAAGAAGGTAGTACCCCAGCCGAGCCAGCCCATCGCTGGCGCAGTGGTTCGAGCATAGGCCCCTCGGCTCACTGCATCGAGTGGTTGCGGGTTCGATTCCCATCAGGGTAAATTTCAGAAATGGCCTTTTCGTAATTTTCCCTGGTCTGGGCGTCACTGGGATCGCCCCCAGTCCATTGTACGTTACCCATAGTAAAAGCGTTGCTTAGTTTGGGACCATACAGTTGGTGTGTTCGTCTGGCGATATTTATTTATTTATTTTTATGTGCATTACTCAATTGCCTACAGTTTGGTTTTACCAACGTCAAAATACTAAATGCATGAAAGTTTTGTACTATTTTAATTTTAGAAGATAACAAATTACATACGATACGATTTTACTACAGCTATTCACTTGAATACATAATCATACTATAATATATAATATAATATTATAACGGGAAAACTTTGTTTGTTTGATTGTAATGAATAGGCTCCGAAACTACTGAACCGATTTGAACAATTCTTTCACTGTTGGGAAGCTACACTATCCCCGGGTGACATAGGCTATATTTTATTTTCAAAAAATTAGGGATCCTTTCTAAAACTCCAATAATGTAACCCGTGCGAAGCCGGGGCGGGCCGCTAGTATTATATAAGTAGTTATTTCACACACGCCAAACTATTTCTTCACTAATTTTGAAACTATCTTAGAATATATACGTAGGCACATGATTGTTATATCGATCGGACATCTGAAGGAACATTAATAGGCCCCCAAGAAGGACCATTAAATACTGTTTAAGGCAACATTTTAAAAGTCAAACGTCCCATTAACCGCTAAATATGTCTGCAGCTGTATTCTTTATGTATTTCAACGGAAAGGCGATAAATCAGTCGTTGGGGGCAGACTCTACCATGGGCCGTGTAAGCTCGTAAAAACGTTTTGAGGGACGCGCGCGAAGCTGGTCCATACATTCTACGGACATTTATGTCTATTCGTGTTTGTCAAATTTTTCCCTTTCCTAATCGTAAAACTATCGCTTTGAATGACTTCCTACAACAGCGTCGTTTGGCTTCAAAAGAATAATCTTTGAGATAACAAATGGGTAATTTGAATCTTAAAGCGGTCAGCTTCAATGGTATTCAATGGTTGCAGAAACAAGACGTCTTTCAGTGCGTTCTTTGAACTTCTTTCAACGTCAAAATTAATTGCTCGAACAACATCCAAATTAAAATGTACCTTATTGTTATTGAAACAATCACAAGCCTTTGAGCGATGTTTTATTCATTCATAACGAGAGAGGCAAACAGGGGGAAAAAGAAAACAAATTAGGAAGAATTCGGAGTTCATTTACTTGTAAATGATGTAACAGGTATGGCGTTTTAAAAAACACCTTGTGCCTCGTAATTAAAGGCGTTTTTACAAGGGTCCGCCACAATCTGAGATTAATTATTAGGAAAATTAAGAATTTCCCCCTAACAATCTCGGGTTTATGTTTTGGAAGTTATTTATTTATGCTAATGGCCTCGATATTGCGGACACCACGAGATATTATTTTTTATTTTAGCGACAGTTTTTCTTGGAAAATAAATAAAGAAGACTAAAATGTTCAATTTTGTCTTATTCCTTTGTATCTGATCTTACCTTGTTAATTATATTTGAAAATACTAATATGCCAAGTCCAGAAATAAACACTGCATTTTTTGTAACCGGATAAAACGCCTTACATCTTACTGTTTTATCAAAGTCGTTAAACAAGTGTACGACTCGCATGATATTAAGCAGCCTAACCTATGCTTGCAATACCAGAGGCATTGTACGTACACGACCGGTGCAAACCCCAAGGTGTCCTACCTCTAAGCTACTGGGTGTAGGAGTACATTGTTCCACGAATAAATCAAAAAGCTCAACGGCTATACGCAATGCTATGACCACTTTAGCACCGCGCGCTATATCAATATTAGCGACATCTATCGGTGGCCTTGACAAAAGTAATTATATCTGAAGAAGAGTGACAGAGGGAACGGAAGGGAATGCTGTTGGGCTTCCATTTCGTACGATAAGTGAGAACTCATCGTACGAAACGAGGAAGGTTCTGTGCGAGGTATTATGATTTATCTATACAATTATTTTAAGCTTCAAAGAAATAATATTTAAAAAAATACTAAAATATACTTACACCGCAGAAAAGGACAACAGATCAAACCCAAAAACCTCAAAGCGTACAAGGAAAACGACAGCAGGGGTAACATAAAAGAGATTTCATTTTAATAGAAAATCCATCAGCCGTTTCTCTTAGAATTAGACTCTTGTAAGCACAAAAGTACATTGTGTTTACAGATCAAATACCACAAAGAGTGTGTTATAAATAAACGCGGGGAAGATTTAAGTGGCGTGTGGTACTAAATATAAACTCTTCAAGCACAAAACGTTTTAGAAGTGATAGTTTACGCTGCGTGCGCGAAGGCGATTTTGGAGGTCCGCACACACTCCTATGTGCCTGTTACTTAATTGTATAAATTATCTGGATTTAGCTGAGTACTAATAATTTCAATAATTTAAATCAAATGGGCCCTTTGTATATATTTTTTAATATTTTTGAGAATGCGTCTCTTTTTATAATATTGTATTCCATAAGGATTGTACAGAATAGTTAAAAGTTAAATTATGTATTCAACAAACGAAAAATATACTGCGTTTGTACAAAAAAAACTTTATTTAAAAATGTTGGCATAACTGGTATTAACGCGTGTCCAACTTTTTAAAATAAGACTGATAGAGTCATGCATATGATATTTTGTTTTAAAGTGAATAAGGCCCTTTGAATATTATTTGGTATGCTTAGTTCTAACCATTTTTGTTCAACCGGCACCAATTGCTTGGTGTCAGACATAATTAGTAGGTACATCCTTCTTACTACTAAAGTACTACACTACAAAGTAGTTCTAGGTACAAAAAGATCGACCCAAGCCCAAGAAACAAAAGCCGTTCAGCTTCTCTGAAGCAACTGAAGCCATTGAAGGTTGTTTCGCTTAATTAAAGCAAATTTATTAACAATACCGCGAAGCTGCCTATAAATTAGTCCAGTCTACGTTTTTCCCTTATTTTCCTTTCACCCCGTGACATTTTATTGGACCTAAAGCCTGGGAAACTGCCGTTTATGTTATTTTGTAAAACCTCTGAAGCGAGCACTTTATATTCAGTATAGGCATCTTTTGAATTAAATATTAATTACTAGGTAACTGCCTTACTTTGCTAAATTTATTCAGTTAAGATAAGAGCTCATTCTCTCAAATAAATCAACGTCAGGCTGGAAAAGAGGGAAAGGGCGTGGAGACAGTTTCGAGTCTTTTTTAAAATAATCTTAATCATGTTATTGCAAATATCTATTAGGCTACAATAACTTCTTAACATCAGGCGGGTCGCACGCTTGTTTTCCGACTTTTTTATATATGTCGCAGCCAACTTGCTTAATTCGCCGTTCAATCAACAGCCTAGCCACTTTAGTGAACAGCGCCGTTCAACTAGCGGCCTAAATGATATTCAGCCGTATCGTCTGTTACAACATTTAATAAACTGGCTGGCTAATGCTTAGGCAACTGGTTGACATTTAAGTATCTACTTAAAAACTTTTTATACTGAATATCATTCAAGCCACTAGTTGAACGGCGCTGTTTAGTAAAGTCGCTAGGCTGTTTATTGAACGGCGAATTAAGCTAGTTGGCTGCGACATATATATATATATGAAAAAACAAAATAGACATTACATTTCTAAGTTCACTCAGAATTCAGATCGATTTATTAATAAGCTAGAACGAAATCATCCTAGATACTTAGGTACCAGACTATATATAATGTAATTTATTTAAATTTGGTGTTACATACGAGTACATACACCGGGGCTTCGTTATTAAGGTCACACTCCACTAGCAATGATCTTCTAAAAACGGGTGACACATCTTGGTCCTAATTCTTATCTCTTGTAACAGCGACGCGTGCCGCCCGGCGGTATGTGACAAAGATTAATGTGCCGCTAACCGCGTCTTCATCAAGTTCAGCTCTCATTATTTTGCGGCTAACCTTAAAAGGGTTGCATGTTTTAAATGCTTTGTGTGTTGCCACTATAATTATTTTAGACGGAAATGTATAAAAAAAAATAGTGTACGTTGTTATCGATATTTTTTTGTCTTTAAAGCCAGGTGTGCTGTAAATTCCTGAGTTTATTTTTGTATTGTAATAAAACAATATCGGTTACTAAGTTACTTGTTCTGGCTGTTTATAAGATCAGTGAACACTTTTTACAATTGTAATAGTTTCTAGAATAATATATTAAAAATAATACCTTCCTCTGTTGAAGTGCATCACCACTATATTCCCCGTAAAGGTAAGCAAAGCTTTAATACTTCTACCTCACAACATCACACAAGTACCCAACAAAATAATAATAATGATTACCAACACTAAACGCCTACGTCACGCAACCGCAGTAACGTGACAAAGATGGATGCGGCGCTGGGCGTGTCTTCATCAAATTCAACTCTCATTATTCCTTGAGCGCTCACCCTTATGTCGAGATGCAAGGTAACTGCAGAACAGATGCTCGAAGCGAGACACAGAAAACTGAATTTGAAAAAAAAAAAAAATTACTCGAGGTACATCTTGAGATAGATACATAAATTAAGTTTCTGTGTAGTTAAGTATTCTGTGCCCATGTTTTAGTCTATAGTATAAAACAAATCTATCTTTGTACCAAATATAAATACAAAAACCATTCGGTCCTGTTTGCGTGATACTCAGTCAAACATACAATAAGCCATAATTTCGGTTTTATAATAAGTAGAAGAATGACAATTTTATAGCGTGCGGTTCATAGATCATGTAGGTATCGAAGGCACATATACAAAAAAATATACATTCACTGACTTAAAAAAACTTAGGTGCACAAAAAAGCTAGAAGTAACTAGGCACCTTATAATTTCTTTCATTTGGAGTCTTTGCCAATTCAAGTAAGTATGGGTAGGTACCTAAGAAGTAGTCCTAACGTAGTGTAAAGATAATGGAACCGACTCCAAGTAAAATAAATTATAGGACCACCGCGAGAGTATAAACAAAACAGAATCTTCAAAATCGGTCCGTAATTGACAGAGAAATCGGTGAACTTACATAAAAACACAACCAGGCAAACATAATACCTCCTCCTTTTTTGAAAGTCGGTAAAAAATATGAATACACACTCTCGCGCTCTATACTTATAAACGCTACCCATCCGTCCGTCGCGTGATGCGACCACCACGTGCGGCCTATTACGCCTCTCGTCGAGTATGAAATACGAGCTTGGTCCCGCCTATAAATAGATCACATCCCCTTAATGACTCCCTGTTTGACTGACTACTCCATAGATAACACCGTCCAATATTCCGTTCTTATTATACTTAACATCTGTAGTGCGTATTTATAAACCTTTGTAGTTAATAATGAAAGAATCTTGGGAAATGTTTATCTTGTTAGTGGTTCCGTTGCGGATTGTGTTATTCAATTAGAAATGACAAGATCAAAACTAGTCTTTGGAAAGTCTCTTGAAAATGAAATGAAATGAAATGAAAAATATTTATTCAGCACAGGGAACACATAAGGAAATATCAGCACATAATTATAAAATAAGTTAAATATATAAACCTAAGGTCAGTTAGCTGCATTTCCTACAGTGTGAGCTGTACCGAAAGGCATTTGGCTCAGCATGTGCTGGAGGGGAACGAAATCTCCTCCAACGCTGATTTTCAGCCAAAGCCTCCTCATACCTTGTCTTGCATACCTACACCATTTGCTACCCAAATCATACGCTCTTCATCTATACAAATAAATTAAATTGGAGTGTCTGTTTGTAATATCAAAATAACACCTTTTCACTAAATGCATATGAAAGTACATACGACACCTATAGCAAAAACGCGATTTAAAAATGTTTTGTCTGTCTGTCTGTCTGTCTGTGTGTTTGTTCCGGGTAATCTCCGAAACGGCTGGACTGATTTTACCGGGACTTTCACTGGCAGATAGCTGATCTTATAAGGAGTAACTTAGGCTACCTTAATTTTGGAAAAACAATTAGGATTCTGCGTAAAAAAATAAAAGCACATGAGATCAAAGAGTATCTCCGAAACAGCTGGACCGATTTTGACGGGACTTTCACTGGTAGATAGCTGATGTTATAAGCATTTTAGAAATACTAAAAAATGGGTTTGTCGCGCGGGCTTAGAACGCGGGAGCGGGCTTTTTTATTAAGTTAAATTCCACGCGGACGTAGTCGCGGGCTCAGCTAGTCTCACATATGATTAAAAAAATTAAGTTACCTAGGTGCACTTTAAGGCCCGTATTAATAAATCGATCTCAAGTCTGAGAGCGATCTTGAGTATGCTTTTGACACGTCATTTTGTACTGGTATGACATGAGAATGACATTTCCAAGATCGCTCTCAGACTTGAGATGGATTTATTAATACAGCCCTTAATTTACATTCTAGAGGGGATTATTTTGCAAACACGAACTCTATGTCTTTGGAACGGCAATTATTGTTACTGAAAGTGTTTAAAAATATAGTTATTTCATTCAACCAAAGTGACCAGCGCCCTAACCACGCTAGCTACTTAAATCGTAACAGAAATGCAAACGCTCGCGATTACGTTTCAAACGCCCCGCTTTTGACGTTTTGCTGACACGAGCTTCACGATCTCTACTGACATTGATATGGTATGGTGTCAGCAAAACGTCAAAAGCGGAGCGTTTGAAACGTAATCGCGAGCGTTTGCTTTTCTATTACGATTTGAGTAGCTAGCGTGGTTAGGGCCCTGGGCGGCGACCCTACAATGTAGAGGTCCTTTTATGCAAACACGATTCAAACTCGACCGTTGCATGCCGACCATAAAATTTAATCTCATGGTTTACTACACGTGGTTTACTCCACGTTGTAAAGATAAGGTAAACAGAGCTCTACATTTTATAGGCAGTTATAAATTAGTAAGCATAGATATAAGTTTGATAGCCATAGTAAATTTCAAGAGGTTTATTTTTTATTGGCCCTGTATGGATTTAAGAGCTTTTAAGTGTTCTATGGCCAGTAAAAGATTACTGTAGATGTATTTTTAAATATAATGGTTGATGAAATTACGATTATGGTTGTTATAATAATATTGTTATGATAAAACTAGAGTCCCCCAAATCAAAGATATATTTTAAGATTTATAGACTAGGCACATGCGTAAAAATACAATTATAATATATGTAGTATAATAGAAAATAAGTTCTTAATTGCTTGACTTTTCGTAAAGGGTTGTTTGAAATCGTGGGAGAACGCTTGTACAAAGTTATTGCGGCTGCGTGAAAAATATTTCTTAGACTTGGAGAACTGTAGGTGTATAGATTTTAACAGCAAGCGTGATTGAGAGAAGATTGATGAACAAAATTTTTATTTCCGCATCCAACATAAGCCCGTTAAAAGTAGCATACAGCAAGCGTTGCTTTTTTTAAGACCATGTAAATCTCAGTTCAAAATAAATCGGAAATTACTAGAAAAGTGTACAAAATACTTATACCAAAACAAAACTATTATCATTCCATAGATTAAAGAAATTCTAGACGACCATTAACTTATTCTCCACAGCCACTTTTAGCCCCTGAAGTATAGATAGATAGTAATATAAGCACAATGTAAAAGTAATAATAATACGTTTCCTTCATAACAATCTGGGGAACTGCCGCGTCGCGTAGTTTGTGGTGTCTGTGGGCTCGGAATATTGCTCTCAAATTGTTATTCCGCTAATACAAAGCCAATTAGGGTTGATATGATATCTAAAACGTCGTTACAGCTTGTGTTATGCCTGTATTAACAATAAATGGGTAAAACTCATTGTTGATTCTTTGTTTGGAAGGAAAATAAGCGAGAACAATATAATATATACTGATAGGTATGGTGCTGGATTCTGTTAGTACGCTATCTAAAATAATTGTATTGCTATCCTTTTCATGTTCGGAACGCCTGAGCAAGAGAGAAATAGGTGCAGACGTGTGAAATTTCGATTAGCTGTTTTTTATGTAACAAATTTGGCAAACAAGTTTACGACCCGGGTGATATATTAAGCAGCTACCGTAGCCTATATATGCTTGCAATAAAAGCAAAGGCATTGCTTGTACGTTCTCAACCTCAAGAGGAGTGGGATAGACGGAGGGTAAGAGAGGGGAGTTGGGCTTCTTACTCATCGTACGAAACGCAGCTATACCTAATAGCTACTTCGCACCCAATTTTCTACACAAGGGTGGTATTGCCCGGTGGGGTCAATAGTGACATTTAAAATCTATACAAATAAATAAAATTGGAGTGTCTGTTTGTAATATCAAAATAACAGTTTTTCACTAAATGCATATGAAAGTACATATGACACCTATAACAAAAACGCGATTTTTTTTTTGTCTGTCTGTCCGTCTGTCTGTGTGTTTGTTCCGGGTAATCTCCGAAACGGCTGGACCGATTTTGACGGGACTTTCACTGGTAGATAGCTGATGTTATAAGCAGTAACTTAGGCTACTTTTATTTTAGAAAAACAAAATATAAAAAAATGTGTTGTCGCGCGAGCTCAGAAGGCGGGAGCGGGCTTTTTTGTTAAGTTAATTTCCACGCGGACGAAGTCGCGGGCTCAGCTAGTAAATAATATAATAATAATATTTTTTTATTAATAAATAATAATTATAATTATTAAAACAAAGTTGATTTCAGTTAACCGTTAGTCCAATATCCTTGTAATTACAATTCGGGTCTAGACAAAATTTTACTTCACATGTAATGCTTATAAACAGCGCTAATTACCGACAGCAATGTGTTTGTAATTACTTTGCTACTGGTAGTTCAAAGTTGGAAGTGTTCAAGCTAATTCTGGAATAAATACCTAATTTTAATTTCCTTTTGTGTGAAGAAGGAATTTTAACGAGCCTATTTGGCTATTAATTTAGAACAATATCTTGTTATGGGTCTGAATTCCGACTAAACGTCGGAGCCAGACAGTGAAATGTACTAGGGCTTCAAGGCCTGGAACCGCTATCATTTTCAGTTTTGTTTTTCTAAGAATACTCGCCCGATTTAATATTATTATACATCATTCGACTAGGAATTAGGCACAGAAATATAGACGCTATTCCTGAATATACTAAGTTAAGGTTTGCGTACGTAGCGTACCCATGTAAGAAGCATGCGCGTAAAGTGGGAAATATTTTATTAGTACCTATATATTTTACTAGATATTTGGCATCCGGATTACGTGCCAAGAGAACTTGTTTTTTTTATTGTAATATATATTGCACTAGCATCGCTTATTAGTGGTCATTTTTTCGTCCAACTCCTCCTATTATTTTACCGATTAAATTCGTGCGGGTTCCAAGACAATTTAACTTTACCTCGGGACTCGTTGAGGGTCAAACCTCAACGTCATATTTGGTCACCATTGTAGATCCTGGTTTCCAGGAGTGACAGTGGTGGGAGTGTGTGACGGGACTAGTAGCATCGCTTTTATCTTTCCCAGTTATTTTTGTAAATAAAGATCAAATTAATAATAGGTATTACATTATAACAAGAGACACCATGTTAAAATAAACCCTGTCCGCGTTAAGAGTTAAGAAGTATCCTCATAAAACAAAGATTTTAGTGGTGTTCCTATATCGAAGTTATGAAATGTTATATAACACATTGCACCTTACTTGCTTCCTCACATAACTCTACTTGAAATATATACATGTTCTAATGCATTTTTTATCGCAATGCGGAATCAGCTTATGGTTTTAAAAGAGTTTCCCTTTCTTTTTCAATTTGATATCAACAACAAAGCGAGTGAGAAAAAACATAAGCTCTATAGGAAATGCAGGTTTACATCACGTTTCATCATCATCGCTCTCTCTCACTCTCTATATGTTCTTAGAACGAATACATGTAGAGTTGTTTTGACTTATTGTTCAGACTATTTGGCTTAACGATGTAGGAATAACCGAGAATATATTCGCATTTAATAATATTTTGCACCAACGCTCCGTTCAGAAAATGCGAAATTCACGATTCTAGACTAAGTTTTAGGATTCCGGAGAAATGGCGCATGCTTTTACAGGCAGAAAACTGGGAACAAATAAAATTTTAAAAGGAACGACTGCTTAGGGGCTTAAATAGAAAATAGCGAGACAGAAAAGGCCAGTTGGGAAGGTTTATTCCAAATGGAATGCATTTAAAATCGCGCTTACACTGCAAAGGAACTTAGACGGAAGAATTCGATAGAGCTTTAAAAGATTTGTATTCCAACTGCAATGAAAACAATGTGGGTCAATACAATATACTAATTTTTAAAGACGGTTCAAAACGTCTAAAGCTAATTTTTAAGAAATGTTTTGATATTACTCAGCAAATATTTACATAATGACTCATATTTTTAAGTTATTTACCATAATTAGGTACATACCAGCTTAAAACAAACTATAACAGTAACTAGATTTTTTAAACTAGGAACGACACAAAATCATTTATTGTCTATATTCATTTTTCTCAGTTCAGAAGTGGAAATGTAGGCTACTATTTTTATGCCTATTGATAGGACAAGGGCTCAGTACGAGTATTAACAGCATTGCCTTTAGCAGGAATTACTGGTAAAGATATGAAGACTGTCGACCATTCCATTAGTATTTGAATATTAAAAACTCTACAATACTGACACAACAATCAGTGTACGATTTCCAGTGAAGACACTTTTAAGTGATTCTCGACTATACACTGAAGTCTTCAAAAATTCTGTTGAACATATCGATAGACTAGATAGTCTAGGTAGTAGTTCTAAAGGTACAAATAATTACCAGCCGGATTTGCTTAAGAAACTTTTAATCATTGCTATTAATACAATTTCCTCTTTTAAAATAATTCAAATGGATCTAAAAGATTGATAAAGCGGCGGCAGTGCACTGAACGTATCTCAACGGAATGCTGTGTTATTTTTCATTTTCAATACACAGAGCAGTGCTCTAAAGTAAATGGACCTGTCACCGCACCTGAAGTTCAGAATCTCGCAAGAATTCCCACAGACACTTTTACGTCGACAGAAAATGTTTGAGTAATTTGAATTAAACGACTTAACTTTTCCGCTTTCATATATTTGAGTGTTACTCTTGCTCTAATTTTTTATATGAAATATTAGAGCATCCAAAATAGCTGAAAAGATTTTGGATATTAGACTTTTCATCACAATTATAGGAGGAAATGTGGCAGGTGGTAAACCCAAAGATTACCTACTTATATAAGTGAAAGTGGCATAATTTCCAACTCAGCACTCGGAGGAGATATTTAAAAAAAACGACCTAGTGCGTGTCAGGCCAGGAAAATTGTAGAGTTCCCCAGACAAATTAATAATCTATGATGATAGATGGACGGATAGATGGACGGACGGACTGGATAATCTTATTAGGGTGCCTCGTAGGTACTACGGAACCTTAAGAATTAGACTATATAAATAAATATCGCCAGACTGACACACCAACTGTATGGTCCCAAACTAAGCAACGCTTGTACTATGGGTACCGTATAATGGACCGGGGGCGAACCCAGTGATATAATCTTGTGGTTTGTGATAATCTCAAAGATTTTGTTCTTGTCCACAGAACTCCTACTTGGCACACTACGTACTCATCAAAAAGCTGCCTGCGATGAGGAGATGGTGACGCTCATCTGTCCTCGGGGTACGACCATCAGCATCCAAATAGCGCAGTATGGCGCTGCGGCTTCGCAAGGCAGCTGCGCTTCAGACTTAGCGGAGTACCAGCCGGTTGCGGTGGAAGTCATCGGAGACACGTCTTGTGTGTGGCCGACTGCGCTACAGGTTTGACGAGTTTTTTTATTACTGCCTAGGTCGAGACACTGTCAGACTGACCATATAGTAAGTGGTAACCGTCACCCCAGGACATCTGCAACCTGAGGGGAGCAGATGCAGTGCCAGCCTTTAAGGGACCTATAGACCTTTTGGAGAACCCCATGTCTGTCAGTCTGTCAGTTTTAATCATTTTTGTCCTTATTACCTACTTCTCGTTTGCATTCATGAAGCATTTGTTTATTGATTTATGTCATGTATCTATTTTGTTCCGTCAAAAAACAACATGCGTCAAATAGTCCAGTGGTTAGCGGTAATACCTACATATTTAATACCTATAAAATTAGCTGGTACACTTATAATAAAGCTAGCTGTGCCCGCGACTTCGTCCGCGTGGAATTTAATTGACAAAGTTTCATACAAACCTTCGTCCCCTATTTTATCCCCTTGGGGGTATAATTAATCAAAATCCTTTCTTAGCGGATGCCCACGTCATAACATCTACCTGCATGCCAAATTTCAGCCCGATCCGTCCAGTGGTTTTGGCTTTGCGTTGATATATCAACGCACAGACTAGTCAGTCAGTCAGTCACCTTTGAGTTATATATATATATATATATATATATATATAGATAGATGCAAATGTTTCGGCAGCAACAACGAGGTGCTATATTTTGGATACTTTGATACTTTGTAAAAGAAAGCAGCCATTTCTACATTAATATAGGTACTCATATACTTACATCAAAACAATATTATTTGATAATAAATGTATGGTAATGGAATGCTTAACCATTACAATAATAGTGAAATCCATTATCAGGAACCATTGTTGACATAAAACTTAGTATAAAGCGCACTTTCTTATGTGTGCTTTCGTTGTCAGTCTAGCGTAACACAATAATGCGAGAGTCGCGTCTCTATCCATACAGTAATAGAGGGAAGAAAACATGCTTTTACTACTAAAATAGCGTCAATGTAGTCCAATAATGATACATTCATCGCCATTAGTCACATTATCGATAGTGAGGCAATGTTTATGTTGTCACAGTTTGTGTGCCGAGCCTGCCAACAGTATGCCATGTTAACCACGATACTGGTGCCAAAGGGGTCAAATGAAACTCGCTTTAGCGATGTTATTTACATAAGTGAGTGCGTTGCGTTTCGGTGATTGTTCCGGAATAAAATAAATAAAATAATGATTATCGCCAGACTGACACACCAACTGTATGGTCCCAAACTAAGCAACGCTTGTACTATGGGAACCGTACAATGGAATGGGGGCGATCCCAGTAACACACAGACCAAGGCAAGTTACGAAATTTACCCCAGCGGGAATCCAACCCGAAACCACCATGTGCAGTGACCCGAGCGGCTTACGCTCGAACCACTGCGCCAAGCGGTGTCAATTAACAGTGGTAGCTTGATGGTAAAGCCAAGTGGTAGCTAATTGGTTGAGGTGAAACAGAATCCTTGCCCAAAGGATTAAGTATGAGGAGATGATGGAAGCGATGCTGCGCCAATTTTGATACCTGCGAGAGGAATTGGAAATGTTATTGATTGAAGTATTACTATCAGGAGCCATTGAAATCCCACAAGAAATTCTCAGTACGCCAGAATAATGACGTCATAAAAGAAACTAAGTACATTAAAAGCACGTTTTGGAATTACATTTAATAGCCTCAATAAAATCCAGTGGTTCTTGTATGGTACGACACCAGCTTATGAGTTCTCAAACATCTATTCAGTAAAGCACCGAACAAATTATAACTGTCGTTGGTGAAGCGAAGTTTACGTGTGCCTAGACATCGTGCGCGGGTTGGCTAGCGTTCTGAATTATTTAGTACGCAAATACTACGCAATGTAAATGGAAAACACATTGGTGCTTTATTTTGAACGAGATACGGACAAGGTTCAGGACGAGATAACTACTTACATAAACCGCTCGACCGCTTGGCGCAGTGGTTCGAGCGTAGGCCGTTCGGCTCACTACAAAAGGTGGTATCGGGTTCGATTCCTGCCGGGTCAAATATCGGAAATGGCCTTTTCGTAATTTGCCTAGGTCTGGGTGTCACAGGGATCGCCCCCAGTCCATTGTACGGTACCCATAGTATAAGCGCCGCTTAGTTTGGGACCATACAGATGGTGCGTTAGTCTGGCGATATTTATTTAAACCTTTAAATTGTTAAGAAACCTCTTGAGTAAATTATTTTAAAAATGCTGATAATACAGACCAAGTCACTCGTAAAAAGGCATCCTATGGGCGTCCATTAACTAATTATTTTACAAGGAACAAAGTTGGGAAAAATAGTGTAAGCCTTTGATGTTAAGCAGTTATCGTAGATAGATGCTTGCAATACCAAAAGCATTGCTCGCACGATGTCACACCCTGAAGGGGGAGGTACAGAGGGAGGCGAAGGGGGTGAAGGCTGTTTTAATTTCGGGTAATACCAACGAAAGCTTATACAGATTTTACGTCACATCAAAGGAAATACCTATCCTATTATCCAGTTATTGAAGACGTCTACTGACAAACAAACATTTGGACATTTACAAGTAAGCATTTCAATATGCTAAGGCAATGTAGAGCGTTTATGGGCAACTGTCGATATTGCCAAACCTCCTAATCCCCTGTCAAAATGTTCGGTTCCCCCGATTTCAGAATAGGCCCAAATATGTGTAACATTCAACTTTTTCTCTAGAAAAAATACCGAGTAATAATTCTCTATTTTTCTTTTATTATTCGTAACAACATTGATATTGGCTTTTAGAATTGTTTTTTTCTGGATTTATTATGTACGAAAATAAATGTCGGAGCCAGAAGCAATCGCAATCGGTTTTCGTTTTATACGTTGGAATTTTTACATGCTCAAATAGGGATGTTGTAACATTTCTTTGCTTTGTTCATTGTAAATATTGATGTGCGGTGGATAAAGATACTTTAAAATGCATGATTAAATGTCTAAATATCGATGTACTTACATCGTGAGGAAACTTGCATGTCTTAGCAAATCTAACCAATTTTTTAAAGACATGAGTGTAAGCCGTCGACCCGCATTAAGCCTGAATCCCCCTCGTATTGAGGGGAAGCCCGTGCCCAGGAATGGGATGTTAAAAGGGCTAAACTATTATTATTATTATATCAGTGTACACTAAGGGTAGGTTAAGTAGACGGGCAGGCTACGCTACTTAATGCGGGTGGGCTCGCTGGACTAGCTGTCTTCATCTGTGCAAGCCTATGCGGTCATTTACACGAAGAATCCAACACCGTTTCCTTTTATTTTCTAACTAGGTAATGGCCGCACTCAGTATCCGGTACACAGTACAGTATCATCTGTATACAGTAAAATGCATGGATATATATCGGTGTTGGGCTTACCGTGTGAATGACTGCTATTAGTACTGACCACGTAAATACCTACTAATAGGCCTTCTTATTTCAAACAAAGGATCTAGAAATAAGCAAAGCTTTGTCTATCGTAATGACACACAATAGGCGCACTATTGTTATATAAACACTGACATACGATACGACGCGCCGGTGATTAAAATACCCTCAAACTCAGAATATAATCACACCAAAGGAACTACAATAGCCATTAAACTATGTAAACACACCACGCAATTTGGCGAGAACTATAAAGCAGACCCGTTCTTTGTGTTGCCAACCGGCAATGAAAGTTGCAAACCAAATCTCACCTTTAGGGCAAAACAAACTATGCTATAAACTAAAGTTAGAAGAGAATAGGCATGCTAACTAATTTGCGCAGTATTCGTTGTTACAGACCGTGGTGGAAGCCTGTCAGAAGAAGCGGCAGTGTAAATTCCATACGAGCCCTAAGGCGTTTGGAGTCGACCCCTGCCCTGGTTCTAGGAGATTCGTTGAAGTTGCCTATAAGTGCCGTCCGTGTAAGTACCTACCTATATTATTTAAGAGTTATATAAGGTTAGGTATTTGTAATATGGCGTATTCCTTGCAGGGTATGATAGACTAGGGAGTATGCTTCTGTGTGGAGATGCCGTCAATAAAGGAATGAAATACGCTCTACAAGCGGCATTTTATATTATTAATTGATGTGAAACTGCCAGAAGTCTTCAATAGAAATAAATACACGTGAATATACTTACATATCAAAATACTTGTCTTATTTGATAAGACGACGAAGGCAATCAGCATCTAACTTGTTTCTATTACTTTATTTTATCATACTTATCATACTAATATTATAAAGAGGGAAACTTTGTTTGTTTGATTGTAATGAATAGGCTCCGAAACTACTGAACCGATTTGAAAAATTCTTTCACTGTTGGGAAGCTACTCTATCCTCAGGTGACATAGGCTATAATATATTTTCAAAAAAATAGGGATCCTTACTAAAATTAGAATAATGGAACCGTAATGTACCCGTGCGAAGCCGGGGCGGGCCGCTATAGTAAATAATTGCGCTGGCAACATCAATATATAATTATCTTATAAGCAGCTTCGTACTTACATTGCACAAGTGTTCAAAAGAGAAATAAGAGATGCAAAAGATTAAAATAATAAAATATTGTGTACTGTCTACGTGCGTGTTTAAATTTTATTAAACAACTAATTCTTTCTACAAACAACGCGACAACCAAGGACAGTATAGGCAGCGCCTAATAAATACGACGACTTGTATATAAAAACAAGTGATTGGCGAAACAAATTGTGTCAAATGACAGTTTCAAAATATAAAAGACAATGCTAGCGGCAGCTAGAAACTGCGGCTTAGCGAACATGGAAATGTGTCAACGGAAATGGACCGGCAAACGGCGGCGGCGGTGGCTTGTTCACCTAAATCAGTAGCGGCTGTGTCTTTTGTAGGCTTTACTTAGGGAGTCAGGCACATAATATATAGGGCGGAATAATCGCTGGGCCATAAATCGGACCAATTTTAGAAGAGAACATAATAATGAAGTCTGAATTCCACAAAACAAAATAATAAAAGAAGTATATAACAAAAAAATATTATAATAATAAGGAATAATAATTGATGCTAAAAGCGAACTAATGGAATTATTATTTCAAAAACACTGACATCTAAAAAAGTGGACGAAAATATGACGATTCCTTTTCATCTGCAGGAATTTGTATTACCTGAAAGGCTTAAAAAAGTCACTCTAAAAAAAATTGGCAGCAGCATCTTTTTTGATTTGATTTGGTGGATGCACTACCCTTAGATTTTCTAAGCGGACATTCACACAGTTAGCTCGACACACCAATATTTTTTATACATTTTACAGTATTAGTGACAAATACAGCCATTGTTTCTCAAAAATCTATAGAAAAATCAGTGTCGTCTTCAAACTGTGAATGACTAGTTAGTAGGTACCAACCCATTATGGTTATTTATCATATTATTTGTCAACAGATGAGTTTCGAAGCAAAGTGGGTTGTGAGAACGACGTCCTACACCTGAGCTGTAACCCCCACTCGAGGGTAGCCATCTACTCGGCCCAGTATGGCAGAACCGAGTACGATTCGATACAGTGTCCGCAACCTAGAGGAATGAAGGAGGAAAGTGAGTAACCAAAACCCGTATATTAATAAATCGATCTCAAGTCTGCTAGCGATCTGAAGCACGCGTTTGACAGGTCATCTTGTACTGGTATGTCATAAAACAATTTCAAGTTTGCTCTCAGACAGGCAAAGAATTAAAATTTTGAATTTTATGGTGACCCTCCACTCTTGGTTTTGGCTAAGAAACGGGCCCGCCCGCTACTACCAATAGGATCGCTTCATTTCCTCAGCTTCACTGGGCTTAGCTGAAATTCACAGGAAATGAAATTAAATCAGAAATAAGAACCGTTACTAATCATCCTTCCCAGACAATAAAGGAATCTAATGAAAAAGTGATTTGTGCATGTGAATATTTATGAAATTACGCAAATCGCTAAAGTTGCGAGAAAACATTAATTGAAAATTAATCAGAAAACTTCGACACTTCACTTTTATTGGTTCCCTCTAATTTATTCTTCAGGAAACCTAATTTCAGAACGTAAGCGTGGCTTGGTCGGAATTGCTAATTTAATTTTAACGTGTAAATCAGCCGTTGAATCCTGTTTATTGAATAATTTATTATTTAGACCCGACCCAAATTGTGGAATAAAATGTAAAGTTAGAAACCGAACGCGCTTGTTCCCAATTTCAAAGGCGATTATTTAACAACAAAAACTATACCAATAATTACACAGTTAACGCTTTCAAAATGTTAATTAAGCTTTATTAACTATTCGTTTGTAATTTTGGTATAATAGTTAACGTTTTAAATTAAAGTACCAATTTATTAACAAACGTTAAACAAAAGTTCACAGGAGTGAAGACCATAATTATTATTAATGTGTTAGAATAAAATATTTTATGATGAAAAGGTTACCCTAACGTACCTACATTTGATTCAAACTACAAAAAACAATAACACAGAATAATCCAACCAAATCTGACCGATTATAATTCCGATGATAAATTATCCGAACAAATAAATTCTATTGTTCGTTCTTAGAGCGGCCGTCGAAATATTCGTCTGTAATTTAGGTTCGGATAACCACACCCCCCCCCCCCAAGTGGGGGGTGTGGACCCCCCTAAAAGTGGGGTAGTCATTATTCAACTCTAAGTGAGCGATAAAGCGGCTGGAAAACATCAAATCGATAATGGACCTCATTATACTGTCCGTTACTGTATCCATTCCGTGCTTCGAAAGCATCCAGTAGCTGTATTCGAGAGTGGATAAATATTTTCGGAAGAGAGTGCGGCGCACTTGAACTTTGCATATCAAAATACTAAGGATTAACTATAGTTGAAAGAAGATATAACAGCCTGAGGATGGTTTTGTCTGTGTCTATCATTTGTCTCGTTTAAATTAAGGTTTAAAAGGCACTGTCGCTTTTAATTATTTATTTATAGAAGATCGACAAATGATGAAAAAATAAATTACGAAAATAAAAATGAAGTGAGAAAGGAATGTAATAACTTTGACAAGCAATTAGCGCAGTAAAGACACTGAGAGTTTCTTATCTATAATGTTTTTCTATCTATATCTGTACAGGGGCTTAGCCTTACTTCTGTCGAATTTCAGTTCTCATCAGAGTTCGTAAAATTCGATAATTATTGGAATTATTGTATGTTTTTCATACAATATAATATATTTATGTAATATACATTATAATTATAGAAATAAACGATTTAAGAATTCGAAAATAGAACAGAATCTCGTCATTTAGTTTAACAATGATGCAAATGAATTTATAGTCTTAGGAAGATAGAAGATTTTACCAACAGCCGCTTTAAAGCACACATTTTGTTCCCAGCATGCCTGGAACCGTATGCTACGGAGACAGCAATGAGAGAATGTCACGGCAAGAGACGGTGCGTTCTATCTGCCGACAGCAACATGTTCGGCAAGCCCTGCAGGGCCGGGAGCCGAACCTACCTCAAAGTCGTTTATACATGCGGTAAGTTTCGAAGTTGCACGTGGCTCGTTAAGTCGTAAATGCTTTGGTTTAATGGTAAACGATTGGGTAATAGGAGAAGTAGATTGAGCAACATGTGGCCGGATTTATTACGTTACGATTTGATGCAAGTGTTATTACCGACTAGCTATGCCGCTGTAAACTTGCCTATTTCTGTTTTATTGGCATAGGGCTCTACCTAGGGCTCAACTGAGTAGGTTCCTGCGGGAGTGGTGCGGGAGCGGTGCGGGAGGGGTATGTCCAATGACGCCAGACTTCATAGCGACCACCTCTCCACGCAGCGCTTCCCTACCGCTGGCAGCTACTCATTTAATAGAATACTCCCCAATTTTTGATTGTGGTTATATTGTACCAAATCCCTAGGTAACCTGTGTAAAATCAGATGCCTTGGTTACATTTTACCCCCCACCCGCTACAATTTCCCATATTTATTTATTTTTTCAGAATACTTATATATATATAACTAGCTGTGCCCGTGACTTTGTCCGCGTGTAATTTAACTTAACAAAAATTCGGGATTATTCATCCCCTATTTTATCCCCTTGAGGGTAGAATTAATCAAAATCCTTTCTTAGCGGATGCCTACGTCATAACATCTACCTGCATGCCAAATATCAGCCCGATCCGTCCAGTGGTTTGGGCTGTGCGTTGATAGATCACTATGTCAGTCAGTCAATCAGTCATTCAGTCACCTTTGAGTTATATATATTTAGATATTTGAGTTTTTCTTCTTATTGTATGAGCAGCTAGTCTACTCTGGCGTCGGAGTTTTCTGGCCATCCGAACGCCTCCGAGATGGCTTAACGACTGTCATAGCCGAGACTTACAGCTTAACATGTCCTTCGAAGCACATACGGAAACGCTCAGTTGTATATTCAAATAGCGGTCACCCATCTAAGTGTCTACCTTCTCGAGCGCTAATTAATTCTATTGATGCACGTCCGCTACCTGGATTTGAATCTACGACTTTCTAAACTAAAGCTGGGGTCAATCCCACTGCGCTACGATGACCCTTAATATCTGATTGTAAAAGGTTAATAAAAAATCTTCCGATAAATTTAATAAGTGTTTAGCTTAACTTTCCGTCAAAATTACTATCCCAGAAATTATTTGTGACTAGAGAGAATTAAGTTTATATTTTATCCACTTTCATTTTATTTTTAGGTTGAAATAATAAGTTTTATCTCGACCTAAATAATCCCGTATTTCAACCTCAAATTTTCTCTGGACTATTTTCTCTCTGTAGGTACCTACTTATATTAAATTATGTTTTTGTTGATCTAACTTAATCCTTACAAGGTAGGTACTTGGGCTATAATTAGGTTTGTTCGTTCGTTCGTGTGAGTCAGTAGCCAACTCTGGTGTCGTAGTTTTGACTATTCACTATAAATGTCTTTTTATGTCAGTAATAATGGTTATTTGGTGCAGTGATAGCCGATTGGTTAAAGCACGCGTCTTGCGGACACCAGGTCTTGGGTTAAAACCACGGCTCGCACCTCTGGATTTTTCGAAATCTATGTGCGTATCATAATTACTATATGATTATCACTTGCTTACGGTGAAGGAAAACATCGTGAGGAAACCTGCATGTCTTAGAAGATCTAACCAATTTTCGAAAGACATGAGAAATCCGCCAACCCGCACTGGGCCAGCGTGGTGGATTATTGCCTGAATCATGTTGAGGGGAGGCCCGTGCCCAGGAGTGGGACGACAAAAAGGACTGAATTATTATTATTAATAATGGTTATTTAAGTAGGTAACTGTGTAACATTTTTGAGATAAAGTCTGGTCAAGTACAGCATTGAGGAGGTCTTTGTATTTACATTGTTCATGAAGCAAGTTTAACTTGTACCCAAGGTCTTATTTTAATAATGCACGATATTTTGGATGGCACTTCCCACAACTAGGTACCTATCACAAAAACCTTTGATAAAACACTTGCTATTAACTAGCGGTACGAACCGACGGAAAATGTTTATATTTTTTGTTTTTGAAGCGAAGCATACGTTCGTTCGGGGCGCTCGCCGCGCAGCCACTCTATCCATGCTAAGCGTCAGTAGCGTTACACGACATTTACCTATATAGGTATACAGAGTGCCAGCTATGGCATGCGCCTCGCAGATGTTTTTAACGCTTAGTTCCTACGCTTTATACTATAAAGTTTCGCTTCTTTTGGGCGTCCCTAGACGACACTGTTATTTTTTGCATTTACGAAGGTGCCCTGGAAATATAGTGTTTTATTAAAATTAGACCTTATATTTATTCTACAAATGATACATTATGGAACTCGTAAAAAGAGATTTTTCATTCCTATAGCATACACATATCGTCATAAACACAAGGACTAAGGAAGACGAACAATCAGGAAACAGTTTTAGGGCTTACACTATATTATTGTCGCTTGGGCCCACTAAACTGAAGGGCTGGGCAACGCCACGGGGCGGGACCTAGTTATTTATTAATATTTATGAACATCTTCCAACATTATTTCAATCTAAAATCTCCATTTTGTACACCGATATTGCTTTCGTGAGATATTAAACGATTTGCGAGTAAATACGGCTAGGAATTTGAATTTGAACGTGAAATAATATTGGGTTTATACTCGTATATTTTAATAGCCTTTCTGTTTATGTATTTCTTCAACACCCTTTTATGTCTTAACCATATTTAAAAAATATAAGTTATAGGTATATTTTATCATTCTAATATAAACGCAGCGTGAAAGGTAGTAACTGCCTTGTTTTCTATTACAAAAGTTGGTTTTCGTCGATCAGTCATAAAGTTTGTTTTCTTTTCCAGTATTTTTTTTTGTACTTACCTATTTTCTTCTCTCGGTTTTCCTTGTCAAATGTTTATTTATTGGAGGTCATGTAGGCGGAAATGTTTCTTCAATGGTGTACCAGGAACTATGACTTATAAATCACGAATTACGACACTACTTTTCAGGGAAATTTGTAAGTTATTGTATCGATTTTAATCAGCCGAATGGATATCCATGATAATGTGTTCCGATGTTTATTCATTTCAATTCTTCAATTTATTTACAAGCTAAATTATACCTTTCTATTTGATTGTATAAGATCCGTTTTTACTTTACTTAAATAGTTGGCTGTCTTTTTTATGAACGAATGTACTTCAAAGCTTATAGAAACATAGAAAGAAGAAAGAAAAAACTTTATTGTGGCTCACAGGATAAAAAGATTACAAAAAAATAAATGAATAAAGTTAAAAATTCTGCTCGCCACAAACGGACCCAATTCAGCATGTGCTGGTTGACAAGAACCAGCGCTGGCGCTGGTGGTATAAGAAGGTATATCATCAATAGGAAAAATTATATTATAAAAAAGTTTTCCAGAATGAAGAAAGAACCCCAAAAAATGTTTATTATTAACGAGGCTCCCAATACAAAAAACAGGTCTATTGTTCCCCGACATTATTCGGGCCACCCTTCGAAATAAATTGAAAATCCTCGAGCTACAGAAAGGGATGCTATAACACTTTATGAAGAACAATCTGAGCCTCATCTTGTCGACCTGTATTCAATGAGGTTTCTGTTAATAAATATAGAAAATATTTTAGTAAATAATCAAGATTATTACAACTTGTTTCTTTTGTTATGCCTAGATTTAACTGGCCAGAATTTTTTGAATTCATATTTTTTTGTACCATTTCGTTGGTAACCTTTTCTATTTTAGTTAGATTTGTTTTACTTTCTTAATTATTTTGGTCAGTGTAACTTTACTCTTCTCCAAATAGCCGCAATTTATCTCTACAAATTCTTTAAATCTGAGTCGCCACAGCATCCTTAAGCTTAAATTTATATTTTATCACATCCTGGTCCGGGCGGCAAGCGCGACATACACATAGTGAAATTGAATTGATATTACAACAAATTTATTTATGACTAGCTGTGCCCCGCGACTTCATCCGCGTAGTATTGGATTATTGTGTTCCAAATTTCATCCAAATCCGTTCAGTAGTTTTTGCGTGAAGGAGTAACAAACATACATACATACATACATACATACATACATACATCCACACTCACAAACTTTCGCATTTATAATATTAGTAGGATAACTAAACACGCAGAATTAGTATCTATTTAACGGCCAAAACATCGCTCTAATTGGAATTGTCGGCATCCATCTCAGTGTCCAGTTCACCACAAAAGGCTATTTAAATTGCACGCCATGCCAAAGATTGATTAGGTACTCGAAAAATAATAAAAATAGTACACTCAACACCATGTTGTCTTACTACCGATGTTTGATGAACACAAGTGGGATTATCGCTTGAGGCACTTCCAGTCGTTTCGTAATTCCCAGTCGGACTGGCGTCCACAATAAATCTGGGTTATAAAAATGCGGGACCTGCTTGGGACAGTCGAAACTACTTCCATCACTATTTTATTATCTGGAATAGTGGTTGCTTCACCGTCCGTAGGAAAAACCTTTTTACCATAACATACAAGTTTTTCTCATTTACGTGCGGTGTTTTCAGCTTTATTTACTTTTGGTGCGGTAATGAGATGCCGGCGAATCCATACTTTTATTTCGTTCAGGTATAACAGGACTTGAGATAAAAATAAGCTTATTTTCTCTGTTTTTCTAGTGTACCTATCCTACTTGTTATATTTTTATTTGGCTATTGTTTGAACAACTCCTATCCTTGTTCGTGCCTGAAATCTTTTGTGTTGTTCTATTGTGCTCTATACAGTTCTCAAACTATTCATAAATATTAAACAATTCTAGTATGTATATTAACTAGATATGCTTGTTTTTTATATTTTTAAATAAGTTTTTAGTAAGAATGATCAAGTTAAGTTCTGTTAGTAGGTACACAAACGAAACTTGACTACACTAGTGTTACCATAATACATTAAATATATTGAAATATTTTGTTTATGGGCATTTGTTTACAATTAAAAAGGTCACAGTACTTACTTATGTATGTTTTAACTATAGATAAAGATATCGTATTAATACGTTTTGTGAGCCACAGCCATACCTATGGGTTTGTACCGCAAAAAAGTACGTCACAGTGTCACAGTATAGGTATTAAAATACCCTGGCCATAGACCTTTCGGATGGTTTTAGGAATAATAAAAAATATAAAGCCAAATAGATCTTGTTGTTTGTTTAAGTAGGTCGTACATAAAATTTTCTGTTACACGAACTATGTAAGTAGATACATGTCTTACAAAACTGATTCATACAAATAGTGGAAATAAAGAAAACATGCATCGGCCTCGGTGCTAATTGTGTTAGCTACAAAACTAAACTAACTAACAAACCTAGCTAAATGATTTGCTCGTCGCCGAATCTTGAAGGAAATTAACTCATGAGCTGCGACTGACTGAAGACTTCACTGTTCTGAAGCGCGTTTGAAATAAGAACTACAATTCCGGCATAATCCACGTTCGGTGGTGTGTATTCTCGCATATCTGTTAAACATACCATAAGTTAATTTCATTGCATAATCCGCATATAGATCCGCATATAAATGCTGCATTACTCCGTCACCGAGGTTGAATGCATGGAAATCTAAATATATATAACTCAAAGGTGACTGACTGACTGACTGATTGACTGACTGACATAGTGATCTATCAACGCCAGCCCAAACCACTGGACGGATCGGGCTGAAATTTGGCTTGCAGGTAGATGTTATGACGTAGGCATCCGCTAAGAAAGGATTTTGATTAATTCTACACCCAAAGGGATAAAATAGGGGATGAAAGTTTGTATGAAACTTTGTCAATTAAATTCCACGCGGACGAAGTCGCGGGCACAGCTAGTAAAATTCAAAAATTCAAAATTCAAAATTGTTTTTATTCATGGAAGCCAACAAAGCATTTATGAATAGTCAAGTGTCAAGTATCAAGTATGAATAGCAAGTAAAATATATAACTTGCAAATGTTATATTTTTTAGGGTTCCGCAGTTTTAGAAACACGACAATACAGTTTCTTAATGTAAACAAGACTACTAAGTGGAATGATAGCCGGCCGATTTTGATGATTAATGGTATCGATTTAGGTCTTGAAAAGTAATTTACTCTGTGACCATGGACTGGATAAAATTTTGTGATTTATTCTTCACATTTAAATACAAATATAATAAAAACAATGAGTTCTCTGAAATCTGTCAGCTTTTCACATATAACAATAGTCCCAAAATCATTCCATCAGTACGTCTAACTGGGCCGGAATAATTTGCATCTAGCGGTCCAGATATTGTCTATTTACGTCACAATTCAGTTTGGCAATCGGACCGTACATAACACAAAGTACCCTGGGTTCGGCTGGCATGGCGAATTTGGTAGTTGCCGATTGACAAAATTCTAAATTCAGATAGGGTGAGCAATGGATTGGAGAATTATTTTATACACTTGCCTACTTATAATTGAATAAATAAATGTAATTTATGTTTATTAGTGACCTTACTTATAATCAAGCAATAATGTAGGTAAAAGGTTTTTAAAAATTTCAATCGTCAATATATACTAATGTTCTAAGGTGCCGCCTTCGTAGCTGAGAGGTTCCGGGTTCGATCCCCATACTGGCCATTAAACTATTGTCGTGAGCCCACTCCTAACACAAGCATTAGCTTAGTTGGTGGGCCTAACGGGAATACTTATTATGTGATAAACTCACTTTGCTAATATTGAATTAATACCTATTCAACTTTTGTCAATAAACAAGGTTGGTTGCAACTGAAAGTTAGAAACAAAAACAAAACTATTGTAAATATTCGCAAAATATACTTACTCGAAGCTTGTATTTATTCAAATTTTCTATACAACTACTGAACTGAATAAGAATATAAACGAGCATGAAGGAAAAGCTGTCAAACCCGCGTCTCTGAAACTCAATAGAATCCAAAAATAAAATCTCGCGAGCGTAAAATGGCGGGGGCTTAGTGGAAAAAAAGAAAGAGGCACAGATAACAGTCACGTTCGGACGAAACTGCTTGTTCCACGGTACATAAACCGACCACCGCACTTGAAAAACAAAAATACTCAAAAACGCGGAGCACCCCTAAAGTCTAAAATTAACATCCCCCTCTTAATGACTACTTGAACGGGTGCTGTTGAATCAATTTGAGTCGTATCTGTTGATAGTGAGAGTGTATTTTCTTTTGTAGTGCCGCGGACGGTGCTGAAGGAGAGGTATGAAAGTGCGCCTGAAGAGGACGAGGTTGCTCACGACGTGTCCGATCTCGAGCACGACGATGTTGGTGAGTGGTTTTTTTTAACCTAATAAGCGAACAGAGGGATGTGCTTTAAAGAGGGTAAGTTTTTTATTTCAAATTTAGAACGCTTGTAATGTTTATTTTTAAAGTTGCTGTGATGGTAGACTTGATTTCTTAATATCACTTAGGTAGCTTTCTTTTTTTTTTAATCTATTTTTATGTATGCTAAACTCGACACAGAATTTTTAGGGAGCTACGTAGGAAATTCCTTCAATATAATTGCTCAACTAAAATTGCCCAGAGCGCCCGAAACTAAAGTTGTTAAACAAATTAAAATCATCAGGAAAGTGGAAAAGCTATCGAATAAGCTAAGCTAGTTTCTTTGCGAATTTATGCCGAACTCGATATTTTATGCAGTCATCCGTAGCCCGAAATAGGTTTAGAATCTTCAATCCACTTAAATAGAATCCGGTGTTGGCATTAATACTAGGACTTACTATTGTTTTGACTCCAAGATTGATAATACGTTTGGCAGCTGGTTTTTTTTTTAAAGAAAATATTACTGTGATTATATCATATTACTAGTATTCCTTTAGCCCCTCCAGCTAAGCTAATGTTTGTGTTAGGAGCCAAGTCAATAGTTTAATGGCCAAGATGGGGATCGAACGTGGAACCTCTCAGATACGAGGGCGGCTCCTCTAACCACTAGGCTATTGACGCCTATAGATTGCAGAACAAATTCATCCTGACAATTCACTTTACAAATAAAATATTTTGTATCAATAAAATCACAAATACGTGACGATTTCACAAAATGTAGTGCTGCTCCGCTAGCAAAATCAGTTATTATCGATGTGAGTTGAATAATATTATGGGCTACTGAAATTATCTTGTTTGCTTGTTCATTTTCGAATGCCAAGTCATCAGCATTTTTTCAACACACTTGCTCGTAAAGTAGCTCTTATTGCATCGCTTTAAGGTTTTTATTAGAACCTTTTACTTAACATTGCCATACCAACGCTTTTTAAGTAATTTTATAACCATGAGTTCGTGACCTTAATTTTTCAAATTATGCTGTCTGCGGCCAGGCGCATCTAGCGTAACGAAATTTCGTTATTAAGCAGATTTATAACACAGTTGATAAACAAGCGTACGACCTGCCAAATGTTAAGCCGTCACCGTGGCCTATATCCTGCAGTAACTAAGGCGTCGCTCGACCTAGGACAGAGTAGGATAGATGGAGGTATTGGCTTCTGGCTCTCTAGCTCATCGTATGACACACAGCCGCATTTATAATAGCTACTTTACGCCGATCTTCTGTGGGAGGGTGGTACTGCCCCGGTCGAGTCATCCCGTATATGATAAATAAATAAATATCGCCATACGAACACACCAACTGTATGGTCCCAAACTAAGCAACGCTTGTACTATGGGTACCGTACAATGGACTGGGGGCGATCCCTGTGACACCCAGACCAGGGCAAATTACGAAAAGGCCATTTCCGAAATTTACCCCGGCAGGAATCGAACCTGCAACCGCCATGTGCAGTGAGCCGAGCGGCCCACGCTCGAAACCATTGCGCCAAGCGGTCGTCAATGTCTAAGCTCGACTCTACCACATTCAAAATGTTATTACTTTACGAGTACGAACGACTGCGGTTATGGTTTTATTTTCCGTGTGTATAGTGTTTCTAGTGTAGCGATATATTTGTGGCCACACACCGCTACTGAAAGAAGAACAAGCTTTATAGCACAGCTATAAAGGTGCAGCAATAAACTCACTTGGGATAAATCAAAATGTCGAGCCATTTTGACTGTAGGTAAAGGAGGTGTAAATTCTGTGCTTGTGTTTGATCCATGAAAAACTTTTACCAAATACAACTATTAAAGACTAGTTGCTGCCCTCGACTTCGTCCGCGTAGTATTTAACTTAACAACAATTTTAGGATTATCGGGATAAAAAGTATCCTATGTGTTAATCCCGGTTATAAACTATCTGTGTTCCAAATTTCATCCAAATCCGTTCAGTAGTTTTTGCGTGAAGGAGTAACAAAGATACATCCACACTCACAAACTTTCGCATTTATAATATTAGTAGGATTCTTTTGAGGGAAAATAGGGTTATCAGGTTTACGGTATAGCTAAGTGACAGCCGGGCTCAACCGGGGCAGTACCATCCTCTCACAGAAGATCGGCTCAAAGTAAATAAGCATTAAAGCGGCGTTTCGTACGATGAGTAAGAAAGCTGGAAGAGCATCTCTCCTTTCTTGCCCATCCTCTGTCCCACTCCCTTTTAAGTCGGCAAAGTACGAGCAATGCCTTTTGCATTGCAAGCATGTATAGACTAAGGTATCTGCTTAGCATCAAACGAGTCGTACGCTTGCCAACTTGGTTATATACTGAAGAAAGTATTTTCTTCAATTACCATAGGATATCCTTCCTATATAATGATTTCTTCGAAACCGCTGAAAGTCAATATAGGTACCTACCATAAAAATGGAAAATGTCCTATTTAAAAGCTAAGGCTGGGGTGAGGGTCTGCTCTTGAATTTATTGTTTCTTCTAAGAGCCTTGTCTATACAAATCTCAATAGTACTCTTACTTTGAGGCTACTAACTTATTAGTAGTTGTTGTACGAAATAAGGCTGTTTTGTTTTACTAATTACGATAAAAATATCTTACAAATGGTATGAAAATGTATAACCGTGGTGCACTGAACATTATCCCTCTTATTAATAAACGCGGTTTAGCGGTTGTATTGTTAAACTATGCTTTGTCTTCTTCTTTCGAATGTCCAATTATTTATGACAGAACGAGATAATTTGGTGTGTAACTAGGCACCCGCTGTACTGCGTTTACTAATAAGGGGGTTAATGTTTAACGCCCGAGGTTCATCATAATAAAATACGAAGCACAACAAACTAAAATAATATCAAGGACGTACCGGGTGAAGTGCGAAATAATAAATTGTTGTTAAGGCTAAAGCGCCCATCTAGCCCGCGAAGTTCCAATTTTTTGAGGTTTTTTAGAAATTTTTCAAAATCTGACAATAATAAAAGGCACATTTTTTAATTCGCGAAAAAGACCGTGTGCAGTGCATTTATTCATATATCCAAATTACTCTAAAACATTTCAAGAACGACAGCTATTCAGATAATCTGGCCATTTTTGTATATTTAGTGATTTACTAGTATCATATCCACCGTGATAATATTTAGAGTAAAATAAATGTATTAATAAACGCACTGCATACTGTGTTTTTCGCAAATCACAAAATGTTGTCTTAAATGTTTTCAGATTTTGGATAAACTATAAAAATACTCGAAAATTTTGAATTTAGCGGGCTAGACAGGCGCCTTCACCTTAATACGTTACAAAATTTGAGGGGTAATCACAATTGCCGGAAAGTGGACAGAAATCGATGTCAGAAATGACAGCTTCCATCCTTCTTTTACAAATGAATTAGAAGAAGGCTTTGATAAAGGAAGGAATGGATACAGTACTTCATACTTCATTATTATTCAAATGCGATCTCGCGGCAATGACAGTGTGTGTAAAGCGCGCCGGCGCGCGGGGCCCGGTGTCAAAACTGTGCAAAACGACGTCAATACTATGGATACGTCTCACGATTTCAAGTCAATTACATAAGAATATTATAACGTGGCGGGTTATATAAAAAATACCGTTTTCGTAAGAGAAAAAGTATTAAGCAAATAGAATACTTTTTTTTTTATCGGTCCACAAAATATACATTAAATAATAAATACATGAGATTATAAAAAAAACTGGGACTTTAAAAATAAAATGTGACATTTAACTATAAGCGGCACGACGTCCTTATGATGTGTACAGTGTTAAGTTAAACAGTATTAGATAAGCAGCCTGGTAAAAAATGTAAGAAGTTATAACAAAGACAAAGCAAGCAAAGACAAGTGATGGAAGTGTTCATTATATTGCTTGGCGCAGTATCGCTTGGCTTGGTATCGTGACGACTGTTTGGCACAGTGGTTTGCACGTATACCGCTGGGCACACTGTACCGGGTGGTTGCGAGTTCGATTTGCGTCCCAGGAAATTTCAGAAATGGCCTTTCTGTAATTCGACCTGGTTTAGTTGTCACCGGGATTGCCCCCAGTCCATTGTACGGTACCAAGTATGATATCGGTACATAGTACATGCGTTGCTTAGTTTGGGACCATAGTTGGTGTGTTAGTCTGGCGATATTATAGCAGGTGCGGTATTGAGCATAACCGCCGATTAATCAAATATAAACCAATATATTTAACCAGTTTTCTTTAACATCCGGTGGCCTTTGTTACTTGTGTAAAAATCCGATTCATCAAAATATAATGAACAAAAACAGGTACGTTTTGTTGGTCTCCAATCGGGTGCTCTCGTAAAAAGTACGGCATTAGTCCATTTTTCACGCCTCTCTATAGATTGAGGAAATCTATGGGAAAATGTTGAATTCACTGTCGTATCTCAAATGAAATGTCCTAAATTGCCCTGATAATAAAAAACTTTTCGAGTTTAAACTGTCGAGAAAAGTACCCTAAAAAATATATTGTCATCGGAAGCGACATTGAACATGTGTTAAGAAACCAATGATAGAGGAATATACGACGACCCTTAGGTAAGCGACTATATTGGACGACTATGCGACTGCTATGTGATTTGGAAGTATTGTGTGTAACAGATATTACTGTACCTACTAGTGCATATAAGTTAAGTTTGTGGAGAGCGCAATAAACCGTTTTCTACGAAAACGGCATTTTAATACGAAACAATATAATTTTATAGAAGTCGTATCCACATTATCCAACTACATAGAATGTATGAAAATATAAATTTTACTTTTTCTTGTAAAATATTGTGTTTTAAGAGGGACTCACTGATAAAATGAAATGCCATTCGCTTTCTTATGCTTCCAGTTCTCACTTTTACATGTTTTAATGATGCAAAACGGTATTTTTTCAATATTTTACGCCACGGTTTTGACATCTCTTGTGTCAATGGTCGATTGTAGACTAGCGGGCGACTGCGCGAATTTTGAATCATGCGTATTTTTTGGTGCAACATTGCGTGTACTAACATGCGGTATCCTTTACTTCTTTTATCAAAGGAAGAAGGGTGTAAGCTGTTGTTTCTAACATGGAAACTTCCGTCGATTGTGAATACCCCCGCCTCCCCCCCACTGTCCTGCGCTGCGTGGATTACGTCACACGTGTCTGCATGCGCTCACACTTACTGATGTTTCCCACAAACAATAGAAGCCCGGAACAGAAACCAGATAAACCATCTGAATACTGAAACCAACACATAATCCACAATTCATAAGATTTAAAATCATCCCCTAAGTGTATTATCCATCGCTCAGGGTGTATGTAGAGACACAAGGGAAGAAATTTGCCTAATCCCCTCTTAATTTGGACTCGTGCAATCTACGAGGATTTGTTTGGCTCCGTATCAGGACGCTTCTTTGCTTTGTCGGTGTAAAAAGGGATTAGGATGAAAGCTCCAGCCGACTGCTGCGTATATTCCGTGTGTATAGAACACGCTAGCGTATTTGTAAAGTCAAAATAAAACCTTATTAGCAGCAGCATTGGGCACATTTGCTGATTAATAAATACGCAAGCATCTCCAACGCATTGCCGCGGACAATACGCAAATACGCAGGTTTTTTGCTTGAGCTACCTAGATTGAACACAGAACATGTTCCATTATACGCGTGTTTTATACGTGGCAGTGCATTTAGGGCGTATTTTGCATGCATAAATTTTAGGAACTGTGCCTAATAGAGAAATAAATAAGGTTTCTTTTTACTTTGGCAAAGAGCCTACCGCGTATTATACGCGCGGACTAAACGCAACCGTCCGTTGGAATCTTAAAAGCTTCTTTGAGGCTGGAGGCGCTCGTGGCGGCTCATAATAAACTAACTCTATTAGTGATGTTATTTTATGCTTCTACGACAGTAAGGATTATCATAGATTTTGGGACGTCCCTTTGTATTTCTGCTTGAGGTGCTAATTACTTTGTCAGATTAATTAGAGAAAAGAAGGGATCAAGGTAGAGTAGTAACCAAGGTTTGCGTTTTAATATTACCACCAAAATAAGCATCGCTTGTATCATAAGAACCGTAAAATAGACAAGACGCCATCTTAAGGCGATCTAAGTGATAACCAGACCAGGGGATCGATAGAAAAGCTGTAAAAACTGACGTATTCAGATACGTGATACGTCAGTTTTGACGAAATTCGAGTCGAGTGTGAGTTGAGTCGAGCGCCAGTGGTTAACAGAGTTGGGCCCCAGGGGTTACGAAAAGTTGATTTTCCAAACGGCACTTGAGCCTAACCATTGGGTGCAGTTAGCTAAGAGGCTTACGTTCAAGCCATGAGGCTGAGTGGTTGTCGATTGGTTTTCTTGATTCAAAAGCTATACCGAAACGCGAAGTTAAAATCTATTTAAACTAAAAAGATAAACAGGTGCTTCAAAAGTCCGAAAAAATAATGTTGGTACATCCAATAGCCTAAACCCACAGTGTAAACATAGTCCCCTGATTAATAAATGTGGTTTAGCGGGTGAATAGTTACACACTGAATTATCTCTTTTGTCTTCAGTAATTTGACATTCGAAAGGAGAAGACAAAGCATGGTTTAACTATACTATTGCTAAACCTCGTGTATTAATAAGTGTGTTTTGAACTGCGTTTTCGCTAGTAGCAACCTAGCAATCACCAATAGTTTGTCAAAATGTTGCAGAGTAGATACTGAAGATATGTATATTTTTTAATTACATTAAAACATTTAAGAATTCTAGTTTCAATATAATGTTTGTACCATTTAATTTTATTTATCCCAAAACTTAACAAAATCCCAAGTATTATTTTTTACTTTTGAAAAATCCTGTACATTATGGTGTGTTTTCATCTTTTAGGACTAATTCTGAAGTTCTACTATGTTAGTTACTACACACAAACTGACAGTAAATTCTACATTTAAAATTAAAAAAGTTTCCAGCACTCAAAACTTTCATCTATAGGTATACAAAAGTTGTATATATCAGGTAGTTATGGTCTCATGCTGTAGACAACTTTACTACTATCGTATCGAGCAGCGGTATATCAAAGTTTCTGTTTAAACTCAATTTCTTTTCTTACCCAAGAGTGTTCAACTCTTGTATCGACATTTATTAACTCTTGCAAGTTCTTTGAACGGTGAAGTGGATTTTTAAATCTTAGTATATTGTGTTATCAGATCAATTTCATGTACAAATACGTGATGTGTTTATAAAGTAGGTATCCTTTATTTTAAAAGTTGGATTTTTGAGATGAAAATATTCTTTGTTAGTTCTTTTGTATTTTGTATATAATAAAGTTGGCAAGCAAGCTAACGATCCGCTTAATGTTAAGCAGATATAGTAGCCTACAGATGCTTGAAATAAATACCAAAGGCATTGCTCGCACGTTGCCGTCCTAGTGGAGAGTAGGACCGAGGGGGGAAAGAACGAGGGGTGGGCTTCCTGCTCTCGCACTAATACTACGAAACGCAGCTATAGTAGCTACTTAGCGCCGATCTTCTGTAAGAGGGTGGAACTACCAATATCAAGCCAGTCCCTATATGTGCTGTAGTTTATCGGCTAAAACTTGGCCTTACCACCGTCCGTTTATTCTGTGTTATATGGTAACTTTGAGCTCTTTAACTGCTTTTATTAGTTACTAGCTGTGCCCGCGACTTCGTCCGCGTGGAATTTAATTGACAAAATTGAATCCCATATTTTATCCCCTTGGGGGTGGAATTAATGAAAATCCTTTCTTAGGGGGTGTCTACGTCATAGTAGCTTTATGCATGCAAAGTCTCAGCCAGCTCGGTTTAAAATTGACAAAGTTTCATACAAACTGTCATCCCCTATTTTATCCCCTTATTTCAGCCCGATCCGTCCAGTGGTTTGGGCTGTGCGTTTATAGATCACTATATCAGTCACCTTTGAGTTTTTTATATATAGATAATAGAAGTAAAAATCAAAATCGTTTTAATAGCGGTGATAGCCGATTGGTTAAGCACGCGTCTTGCGGACACAAAGCAGTGAACTGAGCGGCTTTAGCTCGAACAAATAGACCAAGAGTTGTCAATAACGATACAATCTACGACCTTGTTTTCAGTACAGCAAGCTCCTTTTACTGCATAAATTCACTGATCAAATAGCCCCAGCTATCTTGTACGCGGCCTTTGAAGAATCCAACACTGTAATAAAAATCCTTTCCTGAGTTTCATCTTATTTTTATTCGCGAAGAAAACTACAATATTGGAAAAAGAGTCTAGGCAAATCGGTGGAATCTCGTGATAAAAAATAGGATCTAATCAAATTTCCTTGGTCTTATTATTGGTTGGAATTGTTATGGACCGTGTTGTTCCATGTTAAGGACCAAAGTAGCTGCTACAGATATTGGCAACAATAATATAACTTAGGATAAATAACTATATTTAAAAAAAATGTACCGCTGAGGCCAATATGATCACTTCATTTCCTGTCAATTTGAGCTAGGTTAGTGAAGCTAATTAAATGAAGCGACCCTGTTGGTTGAAGCGGAGGTGGGCCCGCTTCATAACAGCCAAGTGGACGGTCACCCTAAAAGGTTACTGTTTTTTAATACTATTAAAAAACGGATATGTTTTTAAGTCTCCTTTAAACACAAATTTTCACACCCACTTGGAGACAGTAATTTCAAAATGTTCATTTTCTTAGCTAGCTGTAAAATTTTAACACTGTCACTCCTACAATGTTCTTCAACGAAGACGCCGAAGTTTCTTCAACAAGTCCTGAGGAAAAGCTAAACGGTCGTCTTGGAACCGGCATAGAATTAAAACAGACAATAAATTACAAAAATCACTTTGAAAAGGCTGTACCTTATTTGAAATGTTGTTATATTAGATCACCCTTCACAGATGAGTCCAGTGACCGGTGGTGGGGCGAAGCGGCAGTGCCACCAGCCCCCGCCGTGGCCGCCGTCCCCCCTCAAAGACCGTCAATGTCCACCACTCTGAACATAACCAGCATTAACCGAGATGAACCGTCGGCGTCACCACCGAGACACCATTTAGGCAAGGATGGTAAATAATCACATAAATAGTTCTTTAAAATAATTTGAGGCAACGGTGTTGCTTGAAAGTCAAGACCAGACATTTATTGGCTGAAAAGTTTGTTCATTTTTAGACAAGCACACACAAGAAGTCTAGTAGATTTGGAATGCTGAATTTTTAGTGAGACGTCAATCAAAATACTTTAGATCAATCAAAGAACTAGTTATATTTAATTTGAAATTCTTATGGATAGTACACAAATACATCACAGCACAGCACAGCAGTGATATCCGATTGGTTAAGCACGCGTCTTGCGGCACCAGGTCCTGGGTTCAAACCCCGGCTCGCACCACTGGGTTTTTAGAAATCTATGTGCGATTCATAATTTATATATGATTATCACTTGCTTACGGTGAAGGAAAACATCGTGAGGGAACCTGCATGTCTTAGAAGGTCTAACCAATTTTCGAAAGACATGTGAAATCCGCCAACCCGCACTGGGCCAGCGTGGTGGATTATGGCCTGAATCCCCCTCATGTTGAGGGGAGGCCCGTGCCCAGCAGTGGGACGTCAAAAGGGCTAAATTATTATTATTATTATATGTTATAACACAAAGCCATCTAATATTCGAAGACGTGTGTGTCTAAACACTAATATCGATATTGTTCACTTTGTGCAAACTAATATTGGGTTCTCACTCAATTGACTAGCAATATTCTGGACTAGTTAGATACGCACTGGAATCTTCTATGTAAACCATTGATCATTAGTCCATGGGTATTGTTTAATGTTGGTTAATCAGTGATAAACTTGAACCAATTCTCATTAAATTTGGGTAAGTTAAACATTTCCTTAATAAATACAGGGTGTCTAAAGTCCGAAATAATAATGTAGGGACTTACAGGATAGATGAAATTTAGATATTTTCCTAGTTAAGATATTTTCTGAGCCCTTTGAATATTTGTCATAACCTTCCAACACATACATTGGCCAAGAAAATATTTTAAACTGCATTTACGAGTAGCAGTCGCTTATACGAGTATTCAACAAAAAGTTTGTAATCATTTTGCCTGGTACTTGAGGTTTTTTTTAAATAGGCGATAAATATGATAAAAGTTTTCGCATTTCGATTTTATTTTATAACTTTTAATTCCACACCCAATACAAATCCAAAGCCCCAAGTATTATTGCGAACTTTTGAAACACTCTGTATAATCAAGGCTGATAATTTATGGATGTTCGAAATACAATTAGCTATTTCAAGGCCCTTTGAATAGGCTCGTAATTTCGCCGAGTTTACCTCCTGTACCGAGCAATATGCATAATTACTTCTCCCTTGTGTAAACACAGATAAGATTTAGGCCAGTGTTAATATGTACCTACGGGAGTTATTACAAGGATTTCCCAGGCTCAGCGCAAGAAAATTATGTTTTCTTGCTGCATTTACTGAACAGGGGTAGTAACCCTCTCACAGAATATGGACGTAAAGAAATTGTTATAGCCACATTTTGTGCGATGAGTGAGGGACCCGGAAGCCTAACCCCCCTGTTCATTCGCCTCCCTCTGTCCCACTCCCCTTCAGATCAGAAATCAATGCCTTTGGTATTGCAAACAGCTATAAGCTCCGATAGCCATACCTATTATTGGAATCAAGTATAATCAGCTCACGAGTTTAGGTCCAATTAGTCATATTACGATCCGTGGTGCCTTACAACTGGTCTTCAATCAGCTGTAACAGTCTTGTTTCTATGGCAATTAGCCCATACCAGCTACATATATTTTGTCTCCCGCTTTGCACCGGAGGGAAGTGGAAATATTTTCTTCCAACTCCTCCTATTATTTCTTTCGATTAAATTCGTGCGGGTTCCAAGACAATTTAACTTTTCCCCGGGACTCGTCGCGGGTCAAACCTCGACGTCATTATTGGTCACCATTGTCGATCCTGGCTTACAGGAGTTACAGTGGTGGGAGTGTGTGGCGGGACTAGTCCCGTTAAAAAAGCTCCGATAACTGCTTAAAATTTGCACAATCGTACGCTTGTTTGCCAACTTTATAATACAAAAAAAATAAAAATATTTATGAAGCAGATTTATAAGACGCTATTGGTTAGTATCGTTACAAGAATTGTTTCTTATTTCCAACAGATCAATTCGAAATGATGTACGTGTACATCATCGCCGGAGTTGCGTTTGCGCTTCTCCTCTGCATCATCGTGGGCGTCGTCCGCTGCGTCAGGCAGAAACAAAACACTGAGCAGCCGAAAGGCCCCGACGTCTCCGCCACCACGGAGATACCCAACGGCTTCAACGACAGCATATCCGAGGTCGATAACGATATCAACATCACAAGCCTCTCCGGCCCCGTGGACTCCGCAGACCCCAGCATCAAGCACGACATGCAATACACAAGCGTAGCGCTAAGCCCTAAGATCAATAAGTACGTCGGGCGACCGGTGCCAAACACCTATCCCCACGTAAGTACCAACATGTATGGACAGGTGGCTGAATTCCCTATAGAAATGCCTCTGCGAACTATGCCTCATGGCACACTAGGTCGCGGAGTAGCAGTCAAAACCCTGCCCCGAGTACAAATACAAACAGAAACGGACCCTAGCACGAGGAGTTTATATCGCTATTCCAATGCCCAGTACTACTTCGGGTGACAACAAGACAAAAACCAGTGTTCAGACGTATCTAGAACTTACTGTTTCTAGTTGAATCGTGTAGTGAAGTGTATATAGATCAAGAACTAACTAGTGGAGTTTGTATTGTCCTACTTTTAAATACGGAAACTGTGATATTAATTGAAAACTTTCCTATTGTACTGCGAACAGTTTTCCAACTGTAGACACAGAAATACAATGTCGATCTATTGTGAATTTGAGAGGTGGATCAACTTTGTTACTGCGTTGACCTTTATAAGCATTGTTTTGAGCGGGGAATGAATCAATACACTCATTTGTTTCCACATTGTCTCCCTTGAGAGGAGAATTTGAAATTATTCAAATTCTCCTCTCAAGGGAGACAATGTTTGTTACGTACGTAATTTTATAATGTATTCGGTGAATTGAAGTCATAGTACAGTTAGCATCGTAATTATTTACTTCGTACAATATCCAACATACATTATTGTCGGGAGCATTCACTTTTATAAATATACTTAGGTTTACAATATCTAAAAATACTGCAGTGCGTTCAAATTCTGGCAACGGTGTATTTTCAGTCTTTATATAATGGGGAGCCATTTTGTCGGTTATAGTCGACCATACAAGCCCTTATTTCCTGATTTTAACAGTACTTATGTTCAATTAAACTTGAGCTGCATGTATTGTTGTTCACAGTTCTTCTATTATTATGTGAAATTCTTATTGTTAAACATTTGGCATGTGTTAGTGATGCTGACTGTACCAAGTCCAGTAGTTGTCCTTCTGTTTTATGTAGGTACGAACATAATATTATTTGGGTCTTCGCCAAACAAATCTGCAATTACTAATAAAGAAAATACATACATTTTTATAATGTTGTCTACAAAAGTTATTTTTCAGACATGGACAATTTAATTTTGTATTGATATTGATATTATAAATGTAATTGCATTTCAAATAATTAGTAGGTTTAAAGAATTAAAAATTAAATTGTCTTTATTATCATAGTTTATTAAAATGACTTATATGTTGTTTACATGTTCGTTGAGCCCAAAGACAGTGGTTGAAAGTTTTTTTAGATCTCATATGATGATGATATGCTTTTATCGATTATGTTTATTTCATCAATTGTTGCTTTGCCATTCCTCTCACAGTTGTGTTAAGTAATCGTAAAATCAGTCCTTGGAAGGCGTCCATTTGAATTTCACAAATTTGACAATTTTTAGTTTATTTTTAAATAAATCATATCTGTTTGTGACTGAGTATCTAATAGCGAAGCTGAAAAGTAGGCCATTAAACGTATGTAGTGTTGCAGAATGAAACCAACACATAGGTACATACTTCAGCACACTGAAACCAACCTATATTCATTTTCAATAAGGTTGGTTTTGGTCTGCAAAAGTATGTGTGAGTTGGTCTGATCCTGGAAAACAACATCAAAATAAAGTATCGTACTTTTCTAAACCAAATTCTAATGGATGATGATGAAAGTATAAACTATTGGAAAATTTTGTTCCGACTCCTATTTTTTTATTTCGATCAAATTCGTGCGTGTTCCAAATTAATTTAACTTTTTCCTGGGACTCGTTGTGGCTCAGACCTCGACGTCATCATTGGACACTATTGTGGATCCCGAATTAACAGTGATCGGAGTGTGTGGCGGGACTATGTAAATATAATTATTTATTTGCTTCACCGAATTTATTTATCTAAGGTCTAGATTAACCAAATTATTTTAACAAAATAATATTATAATTTACTTTTTGTATAAATTTCTCATTACTTACAAATATTTGTAATTGATTAAAGTAATCCTTGTTACGTTTTCAACTGTCGAACATGTTTTGTGAATTAAAATTAACGGTGACACTTCACATCGCTTACTTGCACAAATATCTGCATTATTATGCAAAATCAAAATAACCCTTAACGTACTTGAGGGTAGACATGTTTTGGTTTAGGCCCAATTACACAAATATTGGTGCAAATACGCCATGTGAAGTACCACCATAAAGATTTTCAGTGGCTACCAGTTCTACAAATGCCATTAAACGTTAAAATTGTGAAAATAATTAAATAATCGGTTTCTTCAATTAGTATTTTAGTTTTTATTTGAGTTTTTAAATCATACTCGACTCTGTTAATGAGTTCAAATATTGTATTGGTATATTAATATTTAAATTAAAATTTAATATAAAAGCTTTAGTTAATGTTTTTGTAAACATGGGCACAACCTTGAGCCCTGTGGGAGGCCAATAACTATAAATTTGAAATATTGAAATATTGAGTCATAACATTGAAATTTAATTTAATTAAAAGATATAGTAGAAGGGTCATTTACTGACTTAGAACACTTTAAAAGGTTATTAAAGTTTCAGTTCTTAACCACGTATCGTTACCAATTGGTAATTATACGTGGTTAAGTACGATACAATCAAAAGCTTTTGTTAAGATGTAAGAAATACAAATCTGTAATAATTCGCAATTTTGCTATGATTTTCAAGTGTAATCTTCCTAATCATGGCTAGGAGTCTATCAGCCTGTCATATGACCGAATTACCGGAACTTTGTTAACTATACTGAGATTTTTTACAAACAAACGGATTGCACTATTTCTTACAATAATGTAATATGCACTGACCTGCGTCCTCCTAAACAGCAATTTTCATATCACACGCTCAAGAGCTGTGCTAACAGACAAAGAGGCCGTAGCGACCTCCCGCATAGTATTCCGAGGGAACGGAGTTCCTCCTTATCATTTAATAGGGGCTGACACTCGTTTCGCGAAGGCTATGAATAGAAAGTTTCCGGTTATATACCAACAAATTAGACGTGGATAATATCATATAAGACGATGAAGAACTGTCAGGACTTATAAGTAGATATGATAATTTAATGTTAGGTTGAATTAGCAATGTATTGAGACAATGGTACACCATTCAAATGGTGGGAAGAAGGTAGGGTAAAATAATAAAGATTCTCTAATTGATTTGAAATTATTTGGGAGAAAAGCACGCCGCTCACCCTTGGCTAGTCATCCTCCAACATTTTAAACCAAATTCATGATGGTAGTGATCTCAAATGTTTATAAAGGTTCTTTTGAGCATTAACAACTTATATTTCTGATAAATATAATTTCTTCTATGGTCACTTTTGAATTTAACTTTGTCGTCACGTTATAAAAATAATTTATCATCATTATTTTTAACAATAAGTACTTTTTTATAGTCTGTGTTGTTTCAAGTACAATTTTATTTTATTTTCAGTTATTAAGGATAGATTATTAAAATTAAGTGTTTATTAACAAAGTCGAGTAAACATTTAACGTTCAAAATGACTGAATGTAGCCTATCCAAATCATGTTAGTTGATATTTTTAACTGTAAACCTAACAAACATCAGTGTTGATAAAATTTTATGTCGTACATCGATTTAATAATAAAGTAATGCACACTATTAATCATCTTGTTATTTCTTCCTCATTTCCACCAAGATTAGTTCACCTTCAGGAAACTTTTTAGTAGTACTCTTGAAGAAACTAACTGTATTAAGAATTCGTTCTTCCCATGGTTGTAATATAAATATGAGCTGGAAAGAAATATATTTAGGTGTGTCAAATTATGTTCAATATTGTTTTGAAGTCAACAGAGTTTATATCAATCTCTCCGGAAATAAACAAATGAATATTTCATAAATGTGTAGAGATTGTGAATAAACGAAGGATTCAGCAGTCAGTGGTTTACTTTATAAATTACAAAATATGGCAAAAATAACAAATAGCAACGATCTGTCATCCTACAACACACAGGAAATGAATAGCACGAAAATGTTTCACATTCCCAAAAAAAACAACAGAAAAAATGTTTTTAATTAAGTTACACATTTGACGAAGTAAGGAAAAAATTGTTTACGTTTTATTAAGTCGGAAGCGGCGTTGTTTTGCAACCGGGCTGCGGGGCTTTAAATTCAAACACGTTATTTACGAGGGCGCGTAAGTACTTAACTTACAAAAATTCATAAACTTCAGCACTTGTTATTATTAAAATATATTCATCGCTGGAATTCCTGAAACCCTGGTACCTACCCTTAGGAACTTTGCTTTTAACGCACTTACAAAAAAGTACTCTTCAACGGAATAAATAAACTTTTGTTCTACAATCTTGCTGACAAACCCCGTTTATTTTATAGCAATGTATATATATCTCTGTGTTTGTTACATATCTCTCAAAACCTACATTAAAAAAAAAATAAGTATTGCTCCTGGCTTTTAATGCCGTTTCAGAGAAGATTTGCGAATCCGGAGTACTACGCCGCTTGACGACCGCTTGGCGCTGTGGTTCGAGTGTAGGCCTCTCGGCCTGCACATGGTGGTTGCGGGTTCGATTCCCGCCGGGGTAAATTTCAGAAATGGCCTTTTCGTAATTTGCCCAGTCCATTGAACGGTACCCATAGTACAAGCTTTGCTTAGTTTGGTTCCATACAGTTGGTGTCTGTCGGGCGATATTTATTTATTTTAAATCATCTCTAGACTGGACCAGGCATTCGAGGCAGCTAAGGAATTGTAACTAGTAGAAAATACATGCAGGCCTTGAACTTTATAGTAACAGAAGGAGTGGTTTTGTATATTGAAGATGGTTATTGATCTCTTATTGTTTGAAAAAGTTGCCTACACTTTATTCGTCAATTCTGATGTCGTCAAATCACAGCTAGACTTTGGAAGTATTTTGTCTGTTTGACAAGATTTACATAATTTTGCCACGCTGATTACTGACTGAGTGACATTTATTGAAGCAGAAGCTTCGCTTCACGAGTTTCACGACATTGGTATGGTATAGTGTCAGCAAAACGTCAAAAGCGGAGCGTTTGCAACGTAATCGCGAGAGTTTGCTTTTCTATTACGATTTGAGTAGCTAGCGTGGTTAGGACCCTGATGTTAAGCAGTTATCATAGCCTATATCATAGTAAAGGCATTGCCAGAGGGAGGGGACGGACGGGGGATTAGTTTTCGGTTCTCTCACTCAACGAAATGCAGCTATAATACTTCACGCCGATCTTCTGTGAGAGAGTGGTACTACCCTCGTCAAACCTGTCCGTATATGACCTGTAGTCAATTGGTCACAGCTTGGCCTATTTGGCTCATATTGGCTTAGCTGTTAGACAGGTCCTTATTGTTTGTGAATAAGCCCGCAAGTTGCCAAGCTACGTCCACTACGTTCAATAAAAAATATGTCCAAAAATATTTAAATTCATTCGCAGGCTGAAATCTAATTTCAGGAACATGTCTACATAATAAACAAAACACTATCGGAGTGATGAGGATCCTGCAAACACATGGGACCCCAGATTAATTATGGAGAGAGCTTGCTTCGCAACGGTAAGCACTTTTGAATAAGCACACCGCGAATGTACATTACATTTCATATCCATACGGCGGCATTAAGTTCCGGATTAAAGTTAAAATTGTTGCACTGCTGTAAAATGAAAATTATTGCTACATTTTAGTACTTAACACATGTTTTGGTTTGTTTTTGTGATGACTATGTAAATGCAACCTAGGCAACAGTTGCAGCTTTAATTAGAAATGCTACTCAAACTGGAAAACATACAACCAGGAAATTATTTCTATTCTATATGCTAGCATTTACGCTATGAGCCTCAAAAATATATTTCACTAGCTGTGCCCCGCGACTCCGTCCGCGTTCTGTTGATTTTTTCACGGAGCCCGAGACCTTTCCAACGAATGCAAAACCGTGGAAATCGGTTCGTGCGTTCTGGAGTTATAGCGTCAGGAAGGAAAACCCGACTTATTTTTATATAGTAGATTAAAAAATAAATACATAGATAAGAAATAGCAACACTAGAATTTTCCATTTTAAAATTCAAATTGTAATTTGTATTCTGTTAGTCTTCTCTGAAACGTTTTATGAAAAGACAACTTGTATTTGAAATGAGGTGTCAAGTTATACTCTTTAAGTTACAGTTTCTGCTTTAAAATCTTTGGTACGTTGGGCGCTATTAAATGAAACATCCATTGTATGAAGACACCTGGTCTCGGCAAACGATTTGGCAGTGCGCCTAAACCAGTAGGCAACATTGTTATTATTTTTTGCGACAAAAAGGGGAGGCCTTTGCCCAGCAGTGGGACATAAAAGAAGCTACTAAAAAAAGTCTGAAAGGTGGAGTTTTTCTGTTCAAGTGAATGTGTGATCATTGATTGAACACTAAGCTTACACTTAGACTTTATTGAACAAATGCATGAGTTTTGGGCAAATAATATATTTATTTGCCTAAAACGAAAATCATAAAATAATGACTTATATAAAGGAGTATTTTTTCTTGTTTTGCAATATTTTATTATAATAAGGAATAACTTGCCATATCAATTTAATACAATAACTACAGTTGGGGTGTTTGAGGTTATTTCTTATTAAAATAACATGTGTAACAGTTGTATTTAAATTATCTTTTTAAAATCTAATACTGATTGTATAAGCTAAGTTATTAAGGGTACTGTAGTCTCGAGTAAAAATTAGCAAAGTTACTGCAATTATCAAAGGAGTACCCATCCGACACAAATGTAAAACTTTCCAATAACATATAGGTACTTACTTCATTGATTATTGACAGCCTCCTCATAATATCTCTGAATAGCGGAAACCCTATTTGGCTAACCGCCACCGTAGCACAAAACTGTCGGGCATGACTGCTCGCGAATACACGAGCGTTACTGAAAGCCGTGACGTCACAACGAAGGTCAAAGGCTTTCAGTCCGTCACTCATCCATGGTCCGCGGATTTCAATAAAGCAATTTTGGCAGAATTCCGGCAAAGTGTTACAGTGAAAAAAGGATCTACATACATTAAACGATCGCTTGGCGTAGTGGTTTGAGCGTAGGCCGCTCGGCTCATGCACATGGTGGTTGCGGGTTCGATTCCCGACGGGGCAAATTTCGGAAATGGCCTTTGCGTAATTCATTTGTCCAGGTCTGGGTGTCACTGGCATCGCCCGCGGTCCATTGTACGGTACCCATAGTACAAGCTTTGCTTAGTTTGGGACCATACAGGTAGTTTGTCAGTTTGGGGATATTTATTAAAAACAAGGATTAAAAAAGTAGAGTTTCGAGCGTTACCATGTCACATGTAAATTATGAGCAGTAGAGATTGCGGTAGCTCTATTATGCGATCATCGTTAGCTAGAGCGTCTACGTATTTTTTTTTATAGCAAAACTGTATTTCCTCGAGGGACCGTTACTGCTGTACAAATTGCCATGATTAGAGAGGGAACTATGGTGGAGCTAGGTCATACTGAAAACTAGTCTGAAACTAAGCAAATTAAATTCTACCTGAAATCGTAACAGAAAACTAATCCAACCATATACCTACTTGCCTAAACTTAATAGATTGCCATCCCGTGCTCTCCCCGAGACCGATCATGAAACGGAATTATTTTAAACAAAAATAGAATAATCTAAAAGGTAGTTTGAATTTGTTTGAAACTGGTTAGCTTACTGACTCATGACAATGAAACGGCCGGCGCCAGCGGCGTGTCGTTATTCTGAATAGTTTAAATTCAGGACGGAGTTGTCTTTTTCGTTAATGTACACAAAGATAACACATACGGACGGATTGATTCGCTAACATAGTTACAATTTGGAAACCGACAAAAAAAAATGTGCCTAATGAATTAGGGTTCATATTTCTGTTAATGAATTAAAGAAATATGAAACCTAACACATTCAACCACAGTATTAGGGGAACCGTTCACTTGGCTGTGCTAGGAAGCAAGCCTGCCCGCTTCGACTAATAGGATCGGCTTTATATCTATAGCTTCACCCGGCTTAGCTCAAGTTGACCGTAAAAGGAGCTATCCTATTGTTAGAAGTGGGCGGGCCCACTTCATAGCACGGCCGAGTGGACCGTCACCCCTAGTAGGTAGTTATAATATGGATGTATCGATAAATTTAAAATTAAACATGATCTATGTTACTACAACAAGTTAAACACTTATATAACTCGTGTTTATCAAGTGTTTAACTTTTTTGTAATAACACCGAATATTTATCGACATAATAAAGCTTCAAATCTTAAAGAAATATTATTGTATTTTCTTTTATCCGCACCAATAAAATTTTAAGTTTTAAATGCCACAAATTTTATAAATCAAACATGTTCAAATCCATAAATTACTTCCATTGATATTTGCTTCTAACATCGCAAGATTCCACCACTTACGTCCACCGACTTCCTGCGAGGCGTTTGATGGCTCATTAAAAGCCTGTTAACCCTAGATTTGAAGACACTCAATTTATACCACTCTGGTAACATAGACAGTACAAGCAAATTTCACTCCATAGCGGTACGATTAATTACGACGATAAAAATACTAAAGACAATATATATTTAACCGATTCTATTTATTGTTGGAAAGTTTATTTACTAAATTACATGGCCGTGTGTAGTCGTGTTACTCACAGCAATGCTTAATGTGTTTCTTGTACGAACATTGAAGGTTGGCTTTTATTTTCAGAATCCACTCTTCTAAATAAAATAATTACACGGGACATTTAAATTAATGTGTAAGATAATGAGTCGTACCACAATTTACAACCTTAGGTTGCGTTCACACGGAAAAGACGTAAAATTTTTTTTCATGCATTATGATGTATTTTGACCGCAGGAAGTTTTCCGAAATACGGTGAAATGATAAACAGTTTTTTTTACAGAAACGACCCTTAGAATTAAATGGAAACTACGGAACCCAAAAACGTTAACAGCAAAGGTTCTTTTGTTCGGATCCGATTACAGTCACGGTAAGTAAATCTGGGGTAAGTAAGGCACGGGCAGGTAGTGCAATTTAACGAAATAATTATCCTATTTTGTGGTCTGAAATTGATTCGCCTTACTTTGCTTTTATCATGGCAATTTCATATTCCATGACATAAAGTATTAACGGTGGTACATCCAAGCTGTAGTCACTTGACTACAGCTCATGTACGGCTCGACCAGGGCAGTACCACCCTGTCACATAAGATCCGCCTAAAGTATCTTTTATAGCTGCGTTTCGTTCGATGTGTAAGTACTTCTTCTTCTAAAACATAAATGTTCAGTTTTATTTAAATTCTCCATCAAATTTAAAGACCATTGTAATATAAATTAGTTGAAAATAATTGAAAGAAAATTAATAAGTCGGTTAGGTACCTAATGGAAAATAAAATTATACCGAATACCTGAGAGTAAAATTCATTCAATTTCACTTTGACAAAGTCGATTATAAATTAATTACTTTTCTTCCCTGTGAGGCGACATGTTCCAAATTACAAAGATGATTAAAGTTACGAAATTCCGAATACCTTATTCGTTCGGCTACAGAATTATGATGTTGCTATAGGTAGTAAAAGAAGAATGAAGATGGATGAAGATTTGAAAGTGCGATTGAAAATCAACTGTAAGTATACGTCATAAGTATTTATTTTTCTAAAATAGCTGTCCATAAGGTTATGCCAATTCTATTTTCGTCAAATGACAAACAAATATATTTACGACGACGTAAAAATCAGTACCGTCAAACAAGAGATCGCTAGATATAGTGAAAGCTATCAGACGAGAATATCTAATCACGTCAATGAACTGGCATCCAAACTAGAAGGCACAGGAAGTATTACATATACCCGATTGAAACGGCATAGTGTCCCTACACTTACCGTGAGATTTGGTGACAGGAGATGAAAGGAATTTATAGGATCTCCTTCTGCTTACAAGACATAGTTCGAGATACCCCATCTGAATGGCTTATTGTGTAAACATATATTGCCAAGTTACAGAATTAAATAAAAAAAAAAATGACAACTGAAACTTTGACACGTATAAAAATATTTATGTCTCGCTCCTTCATTACGACCATGAAATGTATAGCAATACAATTTGTTTATTTCGTGTACCAACAGAATCAGCACCACTATAATAATCGAAATATATATATAACTCTAAGGTGTCTGACTGATTGACTGACTGACATAGTGATCTATCAACGCACAGCCCAAACCACTGGACGGATCGGGCTGAAATTTGGCATGCAGGTAGATGTTATGACGTAGGCATCCGCTAAGAAAGGATTTTGATTAATTCTACCCTCAAGGGGATAAAATAGGCGATGTATAATCCCGAAATTTTTGTTAAGTTAAATTACACGCGGACGAAGTCGCGGGCACAGCTAGTACTTATATGAATTTCTTAATTTCAGCAAACGACGTCATGAAAAAATCTGATCCATTATATTTTCACGAATAAAATTGTGTGAACAAACAAAATAGTGGGGTCACTGAACTATAGTGTTTATGGCTACTATAATAAAATTTACAATGCAACGATAAAACCGATGCAGAAAAGAACACACAAATATAAACAAACCGTAAATTTCACATAAAATTAGCGGTGCACGAGTTTAATAGACAACTTTAAATACATTCACATATTGTGTTTTAGGCCATATCCTCATAACAACAGGGTTTAATTTTAATTTATAATATCATTAAATTTTCTTAAATTTTATTTATTTCTACCAGTAAATTGACTTTGTCAAAATTAAGTTTTTGAATTCAATTACAAAAGTTTCAAATTTTTAATTACTCTTTCCGATATCCAATAAATAATTAGACAGTATATTAATAGAATGCCGTCGGTTCCGGAAGCTGTTATATAAATTTCATCGGCTTTCAAATTTACTTACACACCTATTAAGGGCAATTTGATTGCCCGTGATTCAATTTTCCTTGTAGCCCAATAAAAGTTTGACTGTTGGTTTTAGAGTGTTAATGGTATCGGTTGCGTGTTCCAGAAATAAACTCTAAACATCGATTTGTTGCGTTGGGTATCCCTTAGTAATGAAACATTTCACAGGTAGCATGTGAAAAATCATATTATATAGGTTTTCATATCTAGCACCAGCTACCGACATAGTTGGAAACTGTTAAAAATGATTGTAATGAAATCGAAAAGCGTTCGGTACCTTCACGTTTTTATGAGAAATCATCAACCACTTCACAGGATTACGTGGCATAGTGAGAATTAATAAAATCATTGACTATGAAAAATAACGGGTGAAATAACAGTGAAAAAAAAACATAATTTCACGTCATGAAAATGTAATGAAAGTAGCAATCATTTCAATTCCTAGTATCCATTCCCGCCCGTCAGAGAGGTGTTAACTAAAGGAGGCGTGACGTGCTTCATTTTACTAATAAAAAATACTGTCAGATTTTGGGTGGGACGAGGTAACCATTACAAAGAAATGACGCACAATTACTAAAAAAAAAATTGTGTCATTATGAATGCACACTTAAATAAATATTCAACACTAGTAACTTTTACGCACACTAATCGGTCAAATACGTTAACATGCAAGAATTTACGAGTGTAAGACACTAAGTGCAATAGGGAGAAACCAATATCGATATTTCTAATTAGATATATCGATAGTTTTACTTGCTCATCATCACAAAAATATTGCATAGACGTGTGCATTTCTTCATCTAATACAAAATATGAATTATTTTGTTTATTATGGTATCTTATACAGTACGATGATTTATCGTTTATGCATTACTTTGAAAAAATCCCTCGCTGTGGTAATGAAACATTTAAAATAAATAATATTTTACGACAATATACAAGGTGAAACTTCTACTGCATCACTTATATATACTTCACGTGTATATATCAGTGAAATATTTTTTTAGAATCATGTCAGTAGAAGTATAAATAAAATACTTACGGCATCAGCTAAAAAATAATATTGGTACGGCATTATCTACTATTTTTTCGTCGTTTATTAGATAAACATTGGAATTGCGACGAATCAAAGTGTACTGAACAAATAATACTTGTGCGAGTAGGTTCCCAACCCCACTTTCTATTGCAAGATTTTTCCCATTTGGTTTTAATTGAGGGTCTTTGGGAAATCTGGAAAAATAGTGGAATAATGATAAGTTAAAAAATAACAATAAGTAATTATATTTTTACTATATATAATTTAAAGTAAAATATAATAAAAACTCAAAAAATAATAATTTTATCGATACACGTCCACAATCATAAATTTATCACTGCCGCAACACTATTCAAAATGGCGAACTCGAGATACCATACTACACTTTTCAATTATTTCGTACTCGATTGTTTAATCGATAATGTTTTCGATTTTTATGACATTTTATATTTTAATTATTTTGTTAGAAATAAGGGATTATTTACACCAAAAACACTTACATATGAAACGTTACTCCGTTTTTTTGTAGATTAGAGGTGTTTGACCTCTTCTTGCAATGGTTTATAGCGCAGGTCGGCATTTTTTATGGAGCACCTTTCACATCAAGACGATACTGACTTTGATTAAATCGATTCCACAAACAGTTTTTATAAACGTGTTAGAACTTCTTGTTCTTATACCTTGGCAGAGGGGAATGATCATGTAAGTCTTGTCCATAGATAAAAGGTCTAAGCCGCCCGTAGTTATACAATTTTTAATTTATATCAAAGACTCACGTCATTTCCTCATGATTTATCAATGTCCGCTACCGGGATTTGAACCGACGACTTTCGAAACATAAGCCCGGGCTAGTTCCACTGGGCTAGCTGCACGACTTTAGTAAATACGAGTATAAGTAGGTACCTACATACACACCACAAGTGGAAACAGATATTTCTTTTAGTCTACAATATATATATTCAGTAGTCAGTAATGCGGAAAAAGAACTCGAAACCCAAATCCAGTATTTAACAGCATTATTATAAGAGTTAGAAAAGGTTAGGTTAGTCGGTAGATATGTTTGTCGACGGCAAATTAACTTTGCCGATATCAAAAGTCAAGTGTATCATTATATTCTGCGAATAATTTCCGAAGACGCGAGGCGTCGTCGTCATTAAAATTTGGCACCGCGCCGAAAGCATTCACGGCTTGCTCATTTCACTCGTGTCAATAGTTCACGCATCAGAGCCTGCTATTGTGCTGGGTTCGGAAATGTTCTCACATTTATATTTATCATAACGAGAACATAGAAGTTGTTCGTAAAAGATTCAAATGAGAAAATGTGGGTAAAGAAATACTCCAAAAGCAAAATTGAGTTCATAAATAAAAATAAAATATAATGAAATAATGAATCAGGTGCTAAATAAACTGAATAATAGCGCTAATTCTGTAGTCTCCTAATAAACAACTAAACTTTCGTCACAATATAAGATATTTCTGTCTTCGTCATAAATTACGACAATGAATAGAAAACCAATAGATTGAATTTATAATTTATTTAATTATTTATTAAAGTTTAGCTTGAGTACATACAGAATTACGGCTAATGTTGCAAACCGGTCTTCGTGCAACCCTGGTCGAGCCAGCCCGTATATGGGCTGGCTGTAGAGCCAAGCTGTAGCCGTCTGACTACAGTAGTCAATCGGCTACAGTTTGGCTCTACCACCGTTAATCCACTAGGTGTCTACAGTGGCGGATTTCCCTTAAGGTCGACTAGGCCCAGACCTAGGGTGGCGATATGTTAGGGACGGCTAATCGTAGCAAATCATTTTGTTATTGTTCAGTGTTTCCTACTTCTCCACGACCTAACTTCTGAACCAATTTTGATAAAATAAATATGATACACCAACTGTATCATTCCAAACTGAGCAATGCTTGAACTATGGATACGGTCAAATGGACTATAAAAAGTGGGCAAGAAAGTATGTTATATTACTTATACGTCTCAGGTAAATGATGAGCTGAGAAGGGGCGGAAGGGGGTGGCTGGTAACTACATACCCTAGGACGGCCAAGACTTCCAGTTCGCCTCTGGGAACTATAATATTCAGCCATCAAAATCAAAAGCAATTTTCAAATTACCTCGTAATACATTGTCTACCATCCCACTATCAATATCAAACGTTAATATATTAGCGCGGTGCCTCGTTTTCGTCACGAAACTTGATTTACAACGTCATGGACCCTTCCTTTTCCCGTAATTAAGAGAAAACCGACACTCTGGCCACTACTATTTGTTAAAAACTGAAAAACTCACTTGAAACTCGAACATAGAACGTAACATAATATCCACACACATTATTACCAGGGGGCTACCTCAGGTTTTTTCCAATTTCTATTTCACATCGGTACTATTTTGCACGCTCGCTTCGACCAATAGGATCGCTTCATGTAAATGCGAGCGGACTATCCAGCCCAGCCAGCCCGCCCAGCACAAGTCGACGGTCACCCTTAATACAGATAACGGCATCTCAAATAGCTGAGTGGGACTTAAACTAAACTTAAACTTATTTGAGAAGCGTTTTAAAATTCGCACATTAAATATGAAAATGGGGATGATAACTAATAATGGAATTAGTATATATTTTTAATATCAACTCATAATCACCAATGCGGTTTCGAAATTTTCGAAAATATTTTTTTTAATATTAAAAAGACACAAATAAGTTTGCCGAAACTACTCAGATGACGTCTTACTTCTCTCACTAGTACTGTTTTCGAAACTTTAAACAGCTGTATTTTGGACAATTATATAATTATATTGGAAAATTCATAGCCATCGTAAGATAAATATAAATAAATATCGCCAGACTGACACACCAACCTGTATGGTCTCAAACTAAGCAACGCTTGTACTATGGGTACCGTACAATGGGCCGGGGGCGATCCCAGTGACACCCAGACCTGGGCAAATTACGAAAAGGCCATTTCCGAAATTTGCCCCGGCGGGAATCGAACCCGCAAACACTATGTGCAGTGAGCCGAGAGGACTACGCTCGAACCACTGCGCCAAGCGGTCGTCCGGTCGTAAGATATACCTACTTTTCCTAATTATGCAACAAAAATCATAAGTGATCATCCCCATCCTTATTCTGAAATCTCGTAGTAGCGGCAACAGACAACATTTAAGTAATTTACAGGCGAAACCAACACGCCTTAATGTAAAAGTGAATAAAATAAACCAGATACCACACCGTCGGGCTTTTGTTTCACGATATTGTGTAAACTAACATTAGCGAGGCGGAAACTGACGATATAGTATTTAAAATAACTTTTCAGTTAAACTAAATTCCTATTATTTTCCCTGTTTCACCAACTACGACAAAGCCAAAAGGAAGGGTTATGGTTTTAGCACATTGTATGTATTCCAGGCTCAGATTAGTTTAAACGTTCTGAAAATGAAAACAATCGCCTGATGAGTTTCATTATGAACTTAGTAGATTTTAAATTGGAATAAAATTTGAATAAAATATTTTTAGAACAATATTACTTATAATAGATGACAAATACTACTGATTTAGTTTACTGATTTTGGTATCTGTATGAGTAACTTCATTGCTACTACCAATCTCTGCTGCTAAGTGTGAAAGGAACCTAGGTAACAAAGTAAGCAGTTCTGTAAAAAGTCATGAGTTTTTGTTGATAACCTGAAAAAAATTAAATATGTAAACCTGTCCTACGAGGGTTGAAAAAAGTCAGTTTTGTAAAAGCGGAACGCTGGAACTGCCCGTATTTCAGGCAGTTGCCTGGATTTTCAGGCAGTTTTCGAGCTAACTGTGACGCAAATACGATCCACCTCATTCCGGAGTCCTACTCTTTATGCGAATCAACAAACATATTTCCCTTGACGACGTCGCGTACTCCACGGCAAATGTAGTTGTACCGTCAAAATTGTACACACTAATAACGTCACTATATGCGCGAAATAGTGTTTGTAATTGCATACACAATTTTTTGGTGTCATTAAACGAAATAGGAGAGGTGCAGTGCTGTATGCGGTTTAACCTATACCTATCTACATTTTGGCGATGAGTAAGTATTCAGATGCATATCGACTCGACCACCTCGTACGGTGTACAAATATTACGCGACATATGGCGGTAAGTCTACTAATCTAATGGATTTAGATAAGGTTAGGAGAGAATACTAAAAAAGTGTATACTTACCAAACTACTAACTAATATATGAATTCAAATTCAAATCGTTTATTTTGTTTAGGCCTACGGGGGCACTTACAAACATCCGTTTATGTTATCAAACATCCGGTTTTTTGTTTTTATTTCCACCACTAACCACTAATCCACCACTGATTGTTTGAAACCAATCGTTATTAATGAATCTCGATAGCCGGTGGTATTCTCAAAAATAATTCTAAGATGAGTTTTGAAATCTGGATATGTAGCATTTTTATTAATAGAATAAAATGCTAGAATATCAATGAGACTGCTTTGCGCCAAATAACCGGTTCAATTATACAGATACTGAATTGCTTCAAAGTTCTGCTGAGCTTGGTTTAGTTTTCCGGGTGTGTCACCCAAAATTGGTACAAAATTGGTATTGGTACGATACAATGATCTTGCAAGTTTTGCCCCACCATCGGTAAGGTAAATTTGCAAGCATTATCTTTGGACTGAAGATGTCCTCTATCTCCAACACCTGACAACATCAACAGTTGGGGTGAATTTATTGTTCCAGCGACTTAAAATGACTTCTTTTCTAGCCCAAATTGTGTAAGTCTTGTTATTGCGCTCCAGTGTTATACCGTACGCTCGTTTGGATTGATTTATTAAAATTTTCGTTACCAAGGACTTCTACATACTCCCTTGCAAATCGGGAGACAGAAATAACTGCTAAGATGGTCTGAAGTAGTCAGGCTCACTTTTTACTTTAGATACTGCTGTAGGTCCTTCCGTAATTAAGCATTGCGCTGCCATAAAATACTGCAGCGCTGTAGAAAATAGCTGAGGGGCTGTCCCAACGGCGGGCGTTGAGCAGTTGTAGCTGTTTGACAAACTAAAATACTGGTTAATAATGCATTAGGTACAAGGGAGCTTAAAGTTTAAAATGTAAAACAAACGAGGCGCTGTTGCGAGATCCTCCTGTAATAGTGCACAATATTTTGCATGGGGCCGTAATAAGTGCTAATGATGATGTAGGTACCTACCACAAACAAATAATCTGATGGGTTTCTTTTTAACAGCTGTCTTTTGATGAAAACACTCGCTATAAACCAGCTTTCTGACAGAAAGTATTTCTACAATCAGTTATTTTTTTGTGATTGTAACACCATCTTTAGCATATACTAAGGCGTCATAAGACATATCGTGGATTATTAAAATAAAGCCTAATTCCATGGGTTTTATAGACAGCCAGTCACTCACCTGAGTCTCCTACTCAAAGGAAACTGAACTTTGAGGACTACTTAATTTTTTCGCACCTTATAATATATGGCAAAACGTTTAAAAAACTAAATGGGATGTAATTTGAGCTGCGTTACAGAACCCGACAGTTATTTTTTTTGCGATGAATACCAAAAGCGTTGCTCGCACTTTGCCCACTTAAAGCCATTGTAGGTCTTGTTATTATTTTAGTACTTTTACGACCTTAAGCAATTATAAGTAGTTCCTAGTATTATTTATCATTGTAGTATCTTTACTATACTTTTTGTAAAAACAGCAAATAGGTATTCATGGAATGCTTTATTCATACACCTTATATTTTTCTCAGGTATACACCTACTTACTTAGCAGGCATCAATACCATTTTATTGGTTTAATGGCGAATTGAATGGGGCTATACATAAGTAGGTAGGTACTAGAGGTAAAAACCATCAATTTAAAACATAAGTTATTACCAAGCGAGGCCAAAACTATATGTCTTCCTATACCTACCTAATTATAATAACATATGGCCAAAATAACGCCAAGTCACACATTAACTGAATAAAATATTTTAATAAATTATCATATATACGTACAACCAATTGGAGACAGTTATATTAAACAACACATTGAATGTACAAATAACGCTTGAATACCTTATTATTCTGAAAAATTGGTGAGTAGGTACCTCATGAAAATTGTGTAGGTAGATACCTACAATTGAGTTAAATGCATCCATCTCCCTGTATTTATATACCTACCTACCTATGTATACGTAATTGATTGACTCAGGCGTTACTTTGCAGAATTCCATTGTAAAATGCCTCGAGTTGTCAACCTTCAAGATTATAAACCAAATAAGTTGTTTCATACCTAAAAGAAGAGGCCAGAAAGACCGAACTTCGTTAGTCCAGAGTCTGTCTATCATGAGTTTCAGGAAACAGGACAACATTTACTTCGGTTTAGTAAAAATAATAATTTATCGTGTGCGTACACCGGAATATTATACTTATATAAAGATGTTTGTAATTCTCTTCCTTCTAAACGGCTTGACCAATTTTGATGTAATTATTTATTTGCACTCATCATGTTTATTTAATGTTTACACGTTCACCTAGATCGTTCTTAGCTATAGATATTTTAACCTAGTACATATAAGTAGCGCTGTTGTCGACATCAAAAAATTGAAATATAATGGTAGCGAAGCTGCGCGCAAAAGATAGTTTGGTTAGATTCGGAGGTTGACTAGGTGAAATGGGGTGGTGACTAGGTGAAATAATTTTACCAATACCTTGTAAAACGCTTGACCTGCTTGTAGGTGAAGTTGTCCTATCAAAATTCACAAAATTTCAATTTCGCATTGTCCTTTACAATAAGTATTTCAATCTACTCAAATTCGAATTCAAAGAAATCCCCGCAATAAGCAAATTCACACGTAGAAACGTTTTACAAGCGACCTATATTACAAATTTTGGCTACCCCTGGCATATTGCGTTCCCGTCCACCCGGGCGGTCAAGCGCGGCCCGCAATTTAATGTTCTTTATCGGCGCGCCCTTCCTGCGAGGGCCGCGGAAGCTTACCTGCGGCGACCCAGCGGACAGTTACGCTATTGAACATTCATTACGTCACATAGAAAGTTACGGGCCCGTGCGGGCCGCTCTTTAATTCCGCTTACCTACCGGTAATAGTGCACAAAGTAGCAAAGGGTTTATTAAATATTGCTTCACTATGGCCCGTTAATAAATTGATCTCAAATCTGGGAGGAATCTTGGAAATGTCATTCTTATGTTATACCGGTACAAAATGGCATGTCAAAAGCGTACTCAACATCGCTCTCAGACTTGAGATAGATTTATTTAACACGGGCCTATACTTTTTTATAAACATTGCTTACGGGGCGGTAAAGCCAAGCTGTAGCCAAAAGACTACAGCTCATATACGGGCTAGCTCGAGCCGGGTAGTTCCACCCTCTCACAGAAGATCCGCATAAAGTAGCTATTATAGCTGCGATTTGTACGATGCGTGAAAGAGCCAGAAACCCAACTCCGCTTCCCCTCTCTCTGTCCCACTCCCCCTCAGGTCGGCAACGTGCCAGTAATGCCTTTCGTATGCAAGCATCTATAGTCTACAGTACGGTCACTGCTTCTTATTATATCTCAACATCTTATTACAATTACATTTTGTATTCACAAACATAATATAGTTCTAGTAAGGTATACCTACCATTAAATACTTTGCATCACAAGAAGCGTGTTAACCTACCTAGGAGTTAGGATTATTAAAAATTGAATAAAGGTTTCGAAGTACCTACACGAAAGTAGATGTAGATTTATTGTAAAAAACCAATAATCCTACTAATATTATAAATGCGAAAGTTTGTGAGTGTGGATGTATGTATGTACTAGCTGTGCCCCGCGACTTCATCCGCGTAGTATTGGATTATTGGGTTAAAAAGTATCCTATATGTTAATCCCGGTTATAATCTATCTGTGTTCCAAATTTCATCCAAATCCGTTCAGTAGTTTTTGCGTGAAGGAGTAACAAACATACATACATATGTATGTATGTATGGATATAGGATACTTTTTAACCCAATAATCCAATACTACGCGGATGAAGTCGCGGGGCACAGCTAGTATCCAAATAAATAGATAAATACAAAAAAAAACTAATGAATGAAGTAACATACATATTTATTTTAAAACATTAATTTATAGTGATAAAATTATATTTTATGATCATATAATATATTTTGAAAAAAATTGAGGTTGACAATTAGTTTTGATCATTTAAGAAGAGTGAACTTTTAAATAACATGTCATATCATGATCCTCCTTGATCAAATCAGATGCCCTCTCTGCAATCATGATCACCGGTGCGTTGGTGTTTCCACTTGGTTCCTCAGGAATTACGCTCGCGTCAACTACACGAAGCCCGTCCACTCCAAACACTTTCAATCGATCATTGACTACAGCGACACTAGAATTAGCACCCATTGTAGCTGTCCCTACTGGGTGATACAAAGTAATCGCCATATTGTAACAGATACATTTCCAATACTCAGTACTGTCTAACTCAAAGTCATCGCAAGCGGAATACTTGTATCTCCCCAATTTGGCTCCAATAGACTTGAAGTAAGTCGTGTTTACGATTTGAGTTAGCATTTTAATGCCAACAGCCGCGGAGTCCAAGTCCCGTGGATCACTGTACCCGTTGTAATAGATCAGCGGGTGGTCGTACGGACTGCTCGTGTTTAGAGAAATATTTCCTCTTGAATACGGATGCAGAAGTATATTAGTAAATTCTATGACCGAATGATTAACACTCGTCTCGAGTATCGAGTTGGCTATTGATTCCACGTAGGTTGCCGCCATGCTTGTTGGTGGCGAGTTTTTCCGAAATATTCTAATGTGATTGAGATAATCAGGGTACAGAGCGTTAGGATCAGCGGAGAACGATGCGTAAATGTCCGACATGGCTGCTTCAGCTAGGTATCCGGTGCGGTTGTAGAGATACGTCATAGCACCGTAATATTGCTCAGCCTCATCCAACGCTTCCGGCTCATCTGCATAGAAAAGTACGGAGACGTAGGAGTGATCTTGTAGATTTTGTCCAACCATAGGTAAATCGACGAGGGTTGTTATATTTTTAGAATCAAGGTGATCCTTAGGACCGATTCCTGACAGCATCAGCAATTGTGGGGTGTTGATAGCTCCTGCGCTTACAATAACTTCTTTTTTTGCGTAAAACCTCATTGTAGCGTTATTTCGACTCACTTCAACTCCGTACGCTGTTGAGTTAGAATTTAACAAAATTTTAGTAGCGTATGTGTATTTTCCCACATCTAAGTTTGTTCTAGCCGACGCAATAGGGTTCAGATAAGTTTTTGCTGTGCTCATTCTGGTGCCATTGGCAGCAGTTACTCGTGATATACCTGCGCCCAAGTTGTTCGCGTAATTCATATCAGTTCTGGTTTCGATACCAATTTCTTTGTAAGCCTCGAGTATCTTATTGGCCATATCTCTGAATGTGTTGTTGAATGTGTTTATATCGAGTGGTCCGTCGCGGCCATAGTATTCCCTCAGCGTGGGATTTTCTAATAATGTAGCATCTTGGAGACTTTCAGCAAGCCTAAAGTATTTCTCGGTGGTATTTGGATGCCAATACTTGTTGCCGGCGTTGTACCATTTCAGAAAGTCGTATGTGCTACATTTGTTATACACCATGAGGTTTATACTGCTGCAACCACCGAGCATCTTTCCCCTCGGCCACTTCACATACCCACCAACATTCCCTTGGCTAGAGTCTTCATTGTTAACTGTTTTGTATTGCCAGTCGTAGCTTGTATCCAGTAATTTATCTTGCAAGTATGGTATCTGAAATGTAAGTCTTAATGTTTTTCTTTTTATTGGATTTCTCCTATCACAAGTTTTGTTAAACTTAAAAGGAGTGCTCCATTGATTTTGTAATTAATATATTATAAGTTCAAGGCAATAAAATTATTTCGATTTCGATCTCGATCTATTGGATATAATTAAATAATAAACTGGCCATGTGCGTGTCATGCCACGCAGAATGTATTTTTGGAAAAAAAACTGTAGATCTTATGACCCTGTGACGGAGGGACGGACAGACGTATGGACGGACTGGGTGATCTTATAAGGGACAACAAAACCCTAAAGACATGCCATAAAAAACCCTATGCATTTAACCTACAACACTCTCGCAAGGTGGGTCGCCTCCGGCTTCCATCAGCAATATCCTCCAGGACGGCACCTCGCTCAGCCGGTTAGCCAGCACGCTGCCGGCCGACCCCGCACCCACTATAATGAAGTCGTATTCGTCGCCATCTTTTAAGGAACAAACAAATGAAAACGTACAAGAATTAAGTATGTCATTTTAGAATTTTCTGTCAACACAAAATTCAAGTCATAAAGAATGATTACAGTTACCTTGAAGATCCGCATCTGCTGGCCAGTTTTCTTCGACCATACATTGTGATGCAGTGAAGAAGTTAAATGCAGCTTGGAAGATCTGGGGCGCAGCGCCTGTGCTCGTCAAGCAACTGATGTTCCTTTAAGACAAATTGTTGCTTTCATTTCTGATCCCCCGTGGGTAATTTATTATTCTATCGAAACTAATAGGGATGTAGGCAATTTTTTTTTTCATACTTGTATTAAATATTTTTGACAATAAAGTAGGTACTGGACATTTTCCACCCTAATCCGAGGTTCGAGGTCAATCCATTGAAAAACAAAAATTAGATCCTAGCAAGTATGAAAGAAGCTGACGAAATAGGCTACAAAATATATTTTATATTATATTTACCCGGACATTTTTGGCCAAACACCTCAACTTATGGAGTGGAAATAACTAGGATGCCTGATAAAACACCAGCCAGAACTGAATAAGTTGTGTGCAGTGTAGTGCAGTAAAGAGCAGGTTTATTAAATACCATTTTCATATACAAATAAACGTTGTCAATAAAATTACCTACCTCTGTATCAGCATTGTAGATATTAAATTGAGGACTTTATATAATTTCAAACTAGAATTTCGGATCGATACTTGTACAAAGTGTTAATGAAATAGCGCAAAATCGGACACCCCAACTTATTTTTATTATAGAAGACTAATATTTGTATTCTTTGTGAATTAGCTTATTTTTTGGTTTGCTTAATTAAGTACATCCACCAAAAAATCACGCACCTGTGCCTTCCATTAGAACCACGATAATTAAGTAAGTTTCTTCAGTTGCGCCTAGGAAAAAGTTGAAGTGTCTGATGAAGCCTACCTTTCCTTTCCAGCAGATTGTGCTGTCAAACCGTGTATACAAAAATAAAGTGGTTGAAACGTAAAAAAGAGCAGCAATACATTTTTCAGGGTAGTAGATATATATATCTATACATAATTTGGCATGTAAGTAGCCTAAGTTACTGCTTATAACAGTAACTTAGGCTACTTTTATTTTAGAAAAACATTTTTTTTTTTTAAAATGGTGCTGTCGCTCGGGCTCAGAACGTGGGAGCGGGCTTTTTTATTAAGTTAAATTCCACGCGGACGAAGTCGCGGGCTCAGCTAGTTTAGAATATAATTGTTGCCATATAACCCAAAAATCCTATTTAAGTCGATTTATCGGCATTTCGGCTCTTATAGGATCCTACGTCGCCAATCGCCATTGTCACGAATCGAATGCGTGCTCGCCGACTTTCTTACATAAAAAAATAATGACTTACAAAGTAAGATTGTTACTGCACCTAAGAAAACTTTACTAATTTCATACTACACCTACCGTGTTTTCATCCTCATAGGTACCTAATCAAATAAATTGACGTCAATTTATTTGTGAATTTCAGGCGTCTGGACGCAAATGAGAAAACATGAAAGTGTTGTACTCTGTTAATATTGTTTGAGCATCTTTCTTTAGAATTTGTATTTATTTAGTTACCCTTTGAAAGGCAATAATGAATGGAGCGCCAAAGAATTGATTGTGTTTATAAACAATTAGCTATTTCAATTACGGTATTAACAATTTGATCTCAAGTCTGAAAGAGAACTTGGAAATATAAAAGGTGACCTTTCAATGATTATACCTTTCTATATATATTTATTATGTCGCCATAATCTTTATTATTAATTTGACCAATAGAACTACCTTCTTATGAGATTTTTTTAAAGAAGAAGAGATTGCCAGTGGGCATTATCTGAACTTTTGTATTTTATCTATAGTAAATAATTTAGCCCTTTTGACGTCCCACTCCTGGGCACGGGCCTCCCCTCAACACGAGGGGGATTCAGGCCATAATCTACCACGCTGGCTCAGTGCCGGTGGGCGGATTGCACATGTCTTTCTAAAATTGGTTAGATCTTCTAAGACATGCAGATTTCCTCACGATGTTTTCCTTCACCGTAAGCAAGTGATAATCATATATAAATTATGATTGGTACATAGATTTCGAAAAATCCAGAGGTGCGAGCCGGGGATTGAACCCAAGACCTGGTGCCCACAAGACGCGTGCTTTAACCAATCGGCTATCACAGCTTTACTTAGCTTATTTTATCTAGTATACAAAAGAAAACAGCCTATTTCCTAATTCATAATACCTAGTTTACATGCAAACTGGCCAGAAATAAATAGAGACCAAGGGGTTCTTTAGAAAAACAAAGCCTATAGAAGTACAGCGATGCGCACACCGTTAGTGCTAAGGCCATCTAAATAATAAGTAGACATACTAGATCTAAGGTGTATCTTGTTTTGACAGCTGTAAAAATAATAACAGCGACACGTTATTTACGAAACAGGTTACTATGTTTTTCCTATAAGAAGGGTTACCAAACGTTTAATATTACGGGGTCGTTTGTATTAGAAAAAAAAGTCAGTAAAAAATTTTGCTCGTGTTTCCCAAACGATGGGATTAAAGTTGTGGATACGATGTGGTGAAAAAGTTTGTGAGGGCGTCGGTGAGGCCGGCGGCGACGTTTACAAATGGTCCACATACGTCACACCCGTCTGATTAAAGTTTTGCCTATAGATTTTGTGACGAAATGGGCCACATGTTTGCACACATTCCATAATGTAAGCCGTATTCAGTACTGACTCTACCTCAGTTTAGAGATGCTCCCATAACATTTTTTACTATTATTATATTTCTTATATGCATGACTAAGTCGGTGAAGAGTTGTTAATAGGTTACGGTAGCCTATAGTAGTGTTGCCCAACTATCAATTGACCATCGATAGTTGCCATACTATCGTAACCTCGAAAACTAGTCATAATATCGATACTCAAAACTCAAACTCAAAATTATTTTTATTCATGTAAGCCAACAAAGCTTTTATGAATTGTCAGAATCTAGCACCGGTTCGGAATGCTGCTTCGACTGAGAAGATCCGGCATGAAACTCAATGGTTACTGTTTTCAACGAATAAATAGATAGATAGTGCTGATATTATTTATAGCATCCATAGCAGTGATTTCAATAAAATACGCTATAACAGCGATACTATGCATAGTATCAGTACTCAATAGCATTGGTAAAATGTCAAAAAAATACTGTTCTGTTCGCGTCTGTTATCCGCATCACGTGACCGGCGGGCTGGTCTGTTTTTCACGCAACGAATAAGTCTCGCTATTTAGCGCGGAAATGCGGCCAGCCTCCTGGGCACTTTTGGCATCGACGACGATGTGGAGGCAATTTTGTATGTATAATTTTATTTTATTTATATTTTACTTTAAGTTAGTATATAAGTAATTGCAATACTGTACATAGTATATTATATAAATGAAAGTTAAATTTATGGATAGTATTGGTTTGCCTAAATCAAAAGCTCTATGCATATTTCAGACGGTTCCGGCATTCAATTTTCATTCATCATGCGACAGATCCCCATTCATTTTGCTCGGCTAACCCTTTCACGTAAACTATTCAGTGATTTTCATACAAATGTATGGTGGGTGGGCTTTGATGCTCCCTAGCGCGAACCAGGTGCCTTTGTTGCGAGCGTTTTCATAAGGAAAACGATGGGATTTGTTGAGTAAACAGACAAATCATGTTCACGCATTCTTATGATTCGTTTGAATGGATTTTATATTTGTGAGCATCCTTTGTAACGTCGCTAATGGCGGAATAGTGTCAGCAACTCTGTAGGTAAAAAAGTCCCTATGCGGTTAAAAGGCCTAGAGATTCAAATTTAAATGGGAATGTGACACTTCTCCATATTTATATAAGGTTTAGTTTAAATAATGCACGATGTTTTGCATTGCTATAGGTGGATCTACCTCAATAAAAAACTCATGGGTTTCTGTCGGACACCTGATTCACTTGCTTGCTACCAACCAGCTGTAAGTAATAACCAACGGAAAAGGTTTATACTAAGTATTAGTTTTTTGTAGCCGTGATAGCCGATTGGTTAAAGCACGCGTCTTGCGGGCACCAGGTCTTGGGTTCAAATCCCGCGTGGTGGATTATGGCCTGAATCCCCCTCATGTTGAGGGGAGGCCCGTGCCCAGCAGTGGGACGTCAAAAGGGCTAAATTATTATTATTATTTATTAGTTTTTTGTGGTTGGTACATCCCCTTTTCAGTATTTACCTACAAAGGCGCCTAACAAAATATCGTGACCTCTCGGTTCGGAATCGATTCCAATTCTGAATCCGATTGCCTTTCAAATCTGGCAAACATCGTGACGGCAGTCTTCACCACAGTAATAATCATAGATATTGGTCAATTTATCCAAACCAACTGACTACGCGAGAAGCAAGAAAAAGGAACAATATAAGTTATGACTCCTTCATGTTTAAGCAAATAGTTTAGCTGCGTATTGCGGCCGCAATCGTGAGAAAAGGTTACCGATTTCAATGTCAATAAAGGCAGGGTCAAGAGATAGTTTTGCTGAGAACGGTCCCGGGGTAAACGAAATCTATGCGCCCGTATTGTGGTTGGAAAAAATACGCTATGTTTTGGAAATGTTCTCTGAGAGTGGGCAGGGATTATATTCCTTATAGATAGGTATATAAAGCTGAATTGAAAATGTTACATGTTTGGTGTTATTCTTTCTGGGTCATACCCACCACGTTACTCCCATAGGCCAGTATCTACAGTGACATCCAACGACGCTCGTCAGTGCGTGGCGTTCTAAAAGGAATACGCAACGCGTATCCCAAAAAAATAAATAGTAAGTCCTAGGATATGCTTTCTTTTTATGTAAAAAAGACGGCAAACAAGCGCATACCCCGCCTGATGTTAAGCAGCTACCGTAGCCTATAGAAGCTTGCAATACCAATGGCATCGCTCGCACGTTGCCGAGGAAGAAAGTGGGAGCAGAAGAAAGGGGAGCTGGGCTTCCAGCTCTCTCACTCATCATGCGAAACGCAGCTATAATAGCTACCGTACGCCGATCTTCTGTGAGAAGGTGGTACTACCCCGGTAGACCCAGACCGTATCAGCCCAGGCCGTAGTCAGTGCCACAGTTAGCTACATGTTGACTCTACCACCTTGAAGTAGTAGGTGCACAGGCTTAGTCTTTATCGAGAGTGAAATTGTTATTAAATAGGTACTTATCCAGAAAAAGATGAAGACAGGTTCTTGATGCCACGCCCCACTTCGATAACCTCAACACTGTATAGATTAATTTATTTAGATTTTTTTTTTGTTTTTTTATTATTATTTTTTTTTTTTTATATGACTATACGTTGTTGGCCAGAGTGGCCATAACAACTTCACCCGGACAGAGGGGCAGGGGGGCAGCTAGCTCAAGGGCGCCACAAGGGATACGACCTCGGCTTGGGCCGCTGCCAGAAGAGGTGGCGAGGGTAAATCTACCACCGGATCGGAACGCCAATTTATTTAGTAATGACAAGTAAATAGCCTAGTGGTTAGAGGGTCCCCCTTGTAGCCGAGAGGTTCCAAGTTCCATCCCCATCCTGGCCGTTAAACTATTGACGTCGGCCCACTCCTAACACAAGCATTAGCTTAGCTGGAGGGGCTAACGAGAGTGTGATAAACTCACATTGCTAGTAATATTAAAAAAAAACAAAAACAGAGCAGATAATTAAGTATATGGCCGGTGGGTTACGGTTTATAAATTTTCCCACCTAACTACAATCTGCTTAATTTTGGACAAATACGTTATTTGAGACGTACAATATACATGAATATTTCAGAAGCTTTTCAATATTCGCACCTACTGTCTTAAAGCGTCTTTTGTTGTTTCAAGGCTATTGAACATTCGAATATCCCCACTGTACTTAACATCGATAGTGAGCCAAAGAAGTGGAAATCTATATATATATAACTCAAAGGTGACTGACTGACTGACTGACTGACTGACATAATGATCTATCAACGCACAGCCCAAACCACTGGACGGATCGGGCTGAAATTTGGCATGCAGGTAGATGTTATAACGTAGGCATCCGCTAAGAAAGGATTTTGATTAATTCTACCCCCAAGGGGATAAAATAGGGGATGAAAGTTTGTATGAAACTTTGTGAATTAAATTCCACAACGACGAAGTCGCGGGCACAGCTAGTACTAAATAAAATGAATTAACAATGACATTGTAATATTCTTCTGGTATTGTGGATAGAGACACCTTATTATATTGTTTTAAAACAATAAATTGAAATTTACACTATAATTAAAAAATACGTCAAATATGTACTAACATTATATACTTATTTAAACAGTTTTTCATTTGTATACATACTGTATAAGTTGGCGTAGGTAGAATACATTTTAATTACATACGGAATAATAATGCGTTTATAAATGGGTGTAAGTAAGTAATATCTAATATAAGCTTTTGTCCGTAACTTTTTTTTCAGGATGTCGATAACAGTGCCATCTACTGGGTCTAACTATAGCTAAGCTCCAAATGACTCCATAAGTACGAATCATTAACATCACGTCAAGCAGTTCAGGAGGAGAAGAATTATTAACACAAACACACACAGGAATTATATTATAATGATAATTAAATATATAATTATCTTTATACATAATTAATTTGTTTCCACATGTGTTTGTCACTGAAGCACTCCTAAACGGCTGAGCCGATATTGATGAAATGTTTTGTGTATTTGAGTGAGTCCCTTGATGGTTTTGACCCGTATTAATAAATCTATCTAAAGTTTGACACCGATCTTGGAAATACAAAATAATACCATACCATGGATTATATATTACTAGCGACCCGCCCCGGCTTCGCACGGCTCTAAAATTATCACTGTTTCTCTACTATTATTATGCATGTTATTATACATATAAACCTTCCTCTTGAATCACTCTATCTATCTAAGTATACATAGGCACAGACAGCGGGAAGCGACTTTGTTTTATACTATGTAGTGATAACGGTATAGGTAGTACGGAAATGAACAGCCAAATTCACTGTCACACCTAGTATGTACCAACCAATAAATATTTGATTGAAAACAATGAAAATACAAAAAACAATGGACTTATTTATTTTTTGTTATTTACACAGTGGTGACATATGTTTCTCTTCCGTTATATGGGTAGCAATATCTTTTGAATTGCTGAATACCTTCCATATGTGATAAATATTGTTCCAGTGCCAATACTATCTTACCTATTGTACTCTTTTTGTATATAAGTTGATATTCCTGTTACTCTTCATCAGAGAGATCAGGCACCTGTCTGAACTCCTCTGACACAGCCGTTGAAGACAGACAGTGTTATAGGTATCAAACATGTCCTCCATGTAAGTAGACCGACGTTATTTTCCTTACATTTTTATTTTATTTTAGCATTGCCTTTTTTAGGCTCGTAGGTATTAATCACATGTATCACATAATGTCTGAGAGCGGCCTTACGCACGCTTTTCATGTGTTATTTTATACTGGTATGGCATAGGAATGACATTTCCGAGATCGCTCTCAGACTTGAGATCAATTTATTAATACGGGCCTAAGTTGCAGTTTTTGTAAAACAGATCGAACCCCTAAGTAATTCTGCAAACTGAAACCTACCACACCTACTGGCAGTAAGGTCGGTTTTGGTCTGCAGACGTACCTACTTGTGGATTAGTTCAATTGTAACCCGATTACTTGATACTGATTGATTAGAATATCTATCAGGTTCAAATGGGTTCACTTGTCGACCAGGCCCAAAATTGGCGTGCTGAGTTCTTTTACCTCAATTTGGCTATCGAATCTACTAGACTATTAGGGTGACCGTCCACTTAGCTGTGTTCTGAAGCGCTTCAAGTTGGCAGGGTGCAAGCAAAGCCTTTGCATAGCATATTTCAAGCATTTATTCATAGGCTGCAATACCCTTAACATCAAGCGGGTCGTACCCTTATTTACCTACTTAATTTCATAAAAAAAACCTTTTAAACCTTATTAATTGTGATCTTTCCCCTATCCACAGTGACACTAGTACTTGTTTAACATCCACCGGCGCCGCACCGGCAACCTTTGCGGAAGCCCTGATGCATTTTGCAACATCACAATGTCTCATCACAGAACCCTGGCCAGCAGACGCTAACCTTATCAGTGAGTACAAACACACCTAATCATTGCGAATTAAGAAATAAAAGTTATTTTAGAAAAACAGCGAAGCTTTAAGGAATAGAGGAATTTAGACACGATAACTTTATTACCCGACTACGGCAAAGCCTTTTGGCTTCAGAAAGGTTATGTTTTAGCAGTCTATGTACCGTATGAATGTATGTTTGTATAATTTTTGTGTTCCACCGTAGCGCCTGAACTACCCATCCGATTTTAATAAATGAGGTGTCAGTAAATTTGTTATTATATTCTGGGTGACATAGGCTATACTTTATATGAACAAAATCAATATGAAGAATGTTACAGCAAAAAAATTGAGGTGGTCCTTGATTCTTTTAATTTTTCTGTCGAATCAAGTGGAGTGTCTAATTAAAGAGGAAAAAAATCTTAGTCTATAAATATATTACACACAGTATAAAATCACAAAAAGGAAGAACTCCGGGCGTTAGGTCTAAATATATATTGTTGTATATAACTTCGTTCAAACTACACAATGTAACTACTGAGCAATTAACTTGCAATCAAATTTATTAATTATGTACTCAGGTATATTAAACATTGAAATGAAATTAGTGAAAGTTTCTTCTATATTATTATCCTCTTGCAAATTATTTTCGTGTAAATTTATATGTAGAGTAGGTAGTAATTTGGATAATTCTCCAGTATTTGTTTTGTTGAAAAATTAACATCGAAGCTGCTTTTTTTGGTTTATATTAGAATCATGTCTATTAGTCCTGAAGAAGGATTTTTTAGAGTTAGAACTGCTGTATTAATAAATCTATAACGTTTTATAGACGGATCAACGTACGACTTCATCATTGTTGGCTCGGGATCGGCGGGTAGTGTGCTTGCAAATCGTCTGAGCGAGGTACCGGAGTGGAAGGTACTGTTGCTTGAGGCCGGACCTGATCCGCCGTGCGAGAGTATTGTAAGTATTTATAAATAAATAGATAAAATAATAGAAATATAAATAGACGACCGCTTGGCGCGGTTGTTTGAGCGGAAGTTCACGGCTTACTGCACCGAGTGGTGCGGGTTCGATTCCCGTTGGTGCAAATTTCGGAAATGTCTTTTTCGTAATTTTCCCAGGTCTGGGCGTCACTGGGATCGGCCCTAGGCCATTGTAGGGTACCCATAGTAGAAGCGTTACATTGTTTGGGACCATAAAGTTGGTGTGTCAGTCTGGCGATAAAGGAATCAGTTATAGTCCTCGTTCCGGATTGATCTCGTTTGCTAGTGCAACAGGGAGTTTTAAAAAAGGCACATCTACAGGTTCTTAGGCTGGAAGCGTGTCTGCCCTCAACCCAAGTTGTAATCAGGCCTAGTCAAGCAAAATTAGCAAAATGGTTAGGAGCAAGAAATCAGTTATAGGTATAGGTATATATTATATGGCCAATAGAATTGTGGGCAAGCCTATTGCCATTATTCCGGGCATATCCCCCCTCAATGTGAGAGGGATTAAAAAACCTGTCTAAAATGCCTGTGCATCTCATCTTACCCCTTCAGGACATACAGGTGTTTTAAATATTGAGTTTGCTTTTGCACCCTAGTCTTACGTTCAAAAACTTAAAAGCATTTACATTATTTTCAGATACCAAACCTCTTCGGTAACATGGTTCGAACCAAATACGATTGGCAGTACACCACAGTTAATACCAGTCAAGGGAATCAAGCTAATATCAACGGAACAGTCTATTGGCCAAGAGCAAAAATGCTTGGAGGCTGCAGCAGTATCAATGCTATGCTGTATATCAGGGGAAGCACCTATGATTATAAGAGCTGGTACGAAGCCGGAAACTATAATTGGCACCCATTTATAACCACTCAATATTTTAAAAGAGCTGAAAATCTCCAAGATGCAACGATGTTGGCTAACTCCACGATTAGGAGAAGTTACGGTCGCAATGGACCACTAGTTGTGAATACTTTCAATAGCACATATAGACCCCTCACCAATAAGGTCCTCGAATCCTATAGCAACCTTGGAATTACGACCAGATCAGACTTGAATACCAATAACAACATGGGATCAGGAATATTCAGAGTCACAGCCGCGAATGGTACGAGAATGAGCACCGCTAAAGCATATTTGAATTCCATTAAAGATAGCCGATCAAACTTAGACATCGGGAAGAATTCGTACGTGACTAAAATTTTGATCGATTCCAATTTAACGGCATATGGTGTTGAAGTAAACCGGAGTGGTATTATTATGCAATTCTTTGCTAGCCGAGAGGTCATCGTCAGCGGAGGGACGGTAAACACTCCACATCTATTGATGCTGTCGGGTATTGGACCCAAAACTCACCTTGCGTCCAAAAATATTACAACAATAGTAGACTCACCTATGGTTGGACAAAATTTACACGATCATTGCATTGTTCCTGTAACAATTTACGCAGATGAACCAGGGGTACAGAATAAAACTGATCAGTATTTCGATGTAGTCAGATACTTGTATAACCGTACTGGCTATTTGGCACAGTCTAGTTTCTCTGATATCACTGCTCTGTACTCCGCAAACTCTACCGATAAGTACCCTGATTTCCAAAATCATCTTATGATATTCTGGAAAAATTCTACCCTGGTGAAAAATTTCGCAGCTAGATACGTTAACTCCGTATCAAAATCCATTTTAGAGCAGAGTGTTAACAAGGCGCTTTTCGAATTTACTTTCCAAATATTGCATCCTTACTCAAGAGGCAACATTTCTTTGAATACAAATAGTCCATACGACCGTCCTCTCATCTACTACAATTCCTTCAGTGATTCCCGGGACTTGGACAACGCCGGTATTGGAATAAAAATTCTAACACAAATTGTTAATACAACTTTTTTCAAGTCCATTGGAGCCAAATTGGGAAGAATGAATTATACAGACTGCGATGGATACGAATTAGACAGTACAAATTACTGGAAATGTATTAGTTACAATTTGGCAACAACTATCTACCATCCAGTGGGTACCGCTAAAATGGGTACTAATTCAACAACGGCTGTAGTAGACAGTTATTTGAAAGTGTACGGTGTAAAGGGACTCAGAGTAGTTGACGCGAGTATTATGCCAACAATCACCAGTGGAAACACAAACGCTCCTACTATAATGATTGCTGAGTATGCTTCCGATATGATAAAAGTAGAAAATGGCGCATATGCTTACGCATCGTTATCCGAGAGCGACGTAACCGACGACAGTGGAGGTACTGTAGACGACTACGATATAATTACGTCTGGTGATGAATCGGCGTAGAATGTTCTGTGTATATTAGACAGAAACAAATTGTTGATTAAATTTTACATTGTTATTGAATATTAAGTGATATTTTAAATAAAATTTGCCTATTTGTAATTTTTTTTGTGATTCTATATTATTTTATTACTTAAGTATCACATGCTTTTAATTTATTGTAGCATCCCCAATCTGTCAAGACACATAATATTAATGAGGTGAGATTAATTTATAGACAGACAGATGAATAAATGAATGAATATCGCCATACGAACACACCAACTGTATGGTCCCAAACTAAGCAACGCTTGTACTATGGGTACCGTACAATGGACTGGGGGCGATCCCAGTGACACCCAGACCAGGGCAAATTACGAAAAGGCCATTTCCGAAATTTACCCCGGCGGGAATCGAACCCGCAACCACCTTCTGCAGTGAGCCGAGCGGCCTACGCTCGAACCACTGCGCCAAGCGGTCGTCAAACTCTTTATATTAAGACTAAGTCCGCAATACGCTCCCAATACTGTTACTCCTATCGCCAGTTTCTAGGGCTTTGCACTGCACATAATAATATAAAATACAAATCGCTTCTGTCTATACGGATTGATCTTTTCGGGTAGAACACTTATTTTTAGAGCCCAAAAGAAATGTCTTAGAGCAGTCTGTGGCACTCATATTCCAGAAAACTGTCCCCCTAATTTCATAGACCTTAAGATTTTAACATTGGCACAACAGTATTTATGAAGTGGCAACATTTGTAAAAATGAAAGAAACCTGTCCGGTAATTTATGTTCCCATAAAAGGAGAATACTATACTACGTTTATCTCGTAAACAGGCTCAAAAATAGTAAATATGACTTCTAAAACTACTCTCTTTTTCAAAACCTTCTTTGGCACGTTGTCGAGAATATACATTATAAGATAACTAAAAAATAATAGAGACTGAAAATGCGCAAATTATCAAGGAAAATTTAAGGACTTATTAATAACTTGACCATTTTATAGATCCGCAATGCAAGCAGCGTTTATGTTTTGATCAGAGACTTGACAGTTCTCGCCTCCGGTTTGATGCAATTTTTTATTATGATATATATTTTAAACTATGTATTATTATGAAATACGTTATATTATTGTACGCCTAACACGGCGTGCAGTATGATCGCGTACTTATGCCACTTCCGGTATTGTTATTACTTACTGTCTTACAATATAGATATTGCATTAAATTTTATGATGAAGCCAAGGTTTGACCCGCGTCGAGTCCCGTGAACAAGCTAAATTGTCTTGGAACCCAAACGAATTTAATCTAAAGAATGAATAAGGAGTAGTTGGATAAAAATTACCCACCACCCTACGTTGTAAAGCGAGAACATAAATGTAGTGTTACGTTGATTGCTACAGAGACAGTTACAGCCAATGGTAGACCAGTTGTAAGGTACCACGGATCGTAATCAGACTAATTAAACCAAATCTCTTGAGGTGATTACAATAATTGACAGCAGTAATAAGAAGTTACCTATACTAAAAGGTACACGTACGGAAATTGTCGCTGGATTCCACAATAATGATGTAATTAACTGCTTAAGATGTCACTTGCAAGCTATTCAACATAGAGTTCCGTTCGTTTAGCCAGACACTGTACTCCCACAGGATATGATGTGCAGATTGTTCATGATCGTTATGCGGCGTCGGACATTGACAGAGAAATAAAGGAACTTTGAAAGCATTTTACAACAATGGCGTTATTCGACAATGGATATTCTGCTTTATAGCTAAGATCCACTGTTATCCTGACAGATTACAGTGAATCTGTGTTTGTGAATAAAAGCCTTATTTCACTGGGACGCAATCGTGACGCAAGCAGTCACGCAAACCGAGACATCAGGGGTGCTACTCTTAGCAACGATAATCGATATATCGTGACTATCGTATTATAGAGTCCTACTCTAAATTCCATATTTTTGCCATCGTATCGATAACTGAACGAACAATAAAAAAATGATTGTTCGTTCAGACGATTTGTTAAGAGTAGCAGCCCAGAGCAGACGCCAGCATCGCCTCAGAATCAATATGTATGAGAAAGAGTCGTCACTGGCTGCGCGACTGGCGGCCGAGCGAGCGAGACACCAGGGCCCTGACCACGCTAGCTACTCAAATCGTAATAGAAAAGCAAACGCTCGCGATTACGTTTCAAACGCTCCGCTTTTGACGTTTTGTTGACACCATACTATATCAATGTCAGTAGAAATCGTGAAGCTCGTGTCAGCAAAACGTCAAAAGCGGAGCGTTTGAAACGTAATGGCGAGCGTTTGCTTTTCTATTACGATTTGGGTATCTAGCGTGGTTAGGGCCCAGGCACCATACAGCGCTACCTATACAAATTGATGGCCACGCAACCAGAATGGCGCCGATGGCGACGCAGACAGCTATACCTATTTCGTGCAGGCGTCGATGCAGGTCGCGCCGCCAAATTGGTTGAGCATCCATGAGGAAGCTAGGTGAGATAGGTACTCACCATAGAACTGTATGCTTCTGCATGCGCCGCCGTGGCTTCTACTAAATTCATTGGTTTACGCCAACCTACACTTATACTCACGCTGGTGATACATATCCTATTTGAGATCTCTAGAAGAAGAACATAAATACTTAGCCGTATTAAAGTTCATGGAAAATTACTCATCTATACAAATAAATAAAATTGGAGTGTTTGTTTGTAATATCAAAATAACACCTTTTCACTAAATGCATATGAAAGTACATACGCCACCTATAACGAAATCGCGATTTAAAATTTTAAAATTCTGTCTGTCTGTCTGTCTGTCTGTGTGTTTGTTCCGGGTAATCTCCGAAACGGCTGGACCGATTTTGACGGGACTTTCACTGGCAGATAGCTGATGATTTAAGCAGTAACTTTGGCTACTTTTATTTTAGAAAAACAAAATTTAACATTTTTTTAAATCCTGTCGCGCGGGCTCCGAACGCGGTAGCGGGCTTTTTGTTAAGTTAAATTCCACGCGGACGAAGTCGCGGGCTCAGCTAGTATTTAATACTCATTCATCAAGGAACAAGCGGAAAACTGTATTCACCACTTAAAATAAAATTCAACAAGTAAATTAGTATTTACCTAAGGACAGCTAAAACTGAACTAACGGAGTCGATAGTCAACAGTTAGTCTGTAATGAGTTTTGTGGACCATAATAAGTAATAAACAACTTATTTAGTTTATAATTTTGGAAGTTAACAAACCGAGGGTGAGCGGTGAATCCTTCTCTCAAATAATTTAAATTATGATGACCTTACGTTATTTGATTAAAATATATAGTACTAGCTGTGCCCGCGACTTCGTCCGCGTAGTATTTAACTTAACAAAAAAATCAGGATTATCGGGATAAATAGTATCCTATGTGTCAATCCCGGTTATAAACTATCTGTGTTCCAAATTTCATCCAAATCCGTTCAGTAGTTTTTGCCTGAAAGAGTAACAAACATCCACACTCACAAACTTTCACATTAATAATATTAGTAGGATACATAAATATGAGTCTATGGTCACGTTGCTGTTATATGAAATACTAGCTGTGCCCCGCGACTTCATCCGCGTAGTATTAGATTATTGGGTTAAAAAGTATCCTATATGTTAATCCCGGTTATAATCTATCTGTGTTCCAAATTTCATCCAAATCCCGTCAGTAGTTTTTGCGTGAAGGAGTAACAAACATACATACATACATACATACATACATACATCCACACTCACAAACTTTCGCATTTATAATATTAGTAGGATCGAAAGTCACATGTCCGTAAATGAAAAATGCCTTGCACAAAACGTGATGGTCTCGGAACAAGTCTTCGAGAACATCATTGTCAAAATAAATTTTGTTTATACAAATGTTTTAATTTCTTTCATCGGCTAAATATACATTTTATCATTAGCATATTTAAATTAAAAGAGTAAATACATACTTACCTCTTCGATCCACTTGGCTGTTTTACGAAGCTAGCTCGCTCGTTACGACCAATACCATCGCTTCATTTCCACAGCTTCACCCAGCTTACCTCAGGTTGCCAGCGTTATTACCTAGGTAGTCAAAGTGAGCGGGCCCGCTTCAAACCACCAGCCAAATGGACGGTCACCCTTACGGTGCCCGGTCACATGAGCTGGGCGAGCTGGCTGGAGTAGCAGCCCACTCGCTTAGACTAGCTTAATTTTAATGAGCTTTAAAAAAAATTGTGATCTCATTGATTGAAGCGAGTGGGCTAGCTAGCCCAGACAGCCCTGGTCGAGGTGGATGGGAAGAGCTTCACCCAGCTCATCTAGGCGCAGCTGGCTGAGGTCTGAAATTATACATTTTTGACATGCTGTGTCGGTTTGGGTCTCGTGTTCTATCGCGCGGAATTTTCTCGAAATCTTAGTCTGATGTTTCATCGATACTATGACCAAAATTTTATTTAAAAACTACGGTAAGCACCTAAACTTATTTATTAATAAATTATTATTTTTATTATGTCTCTCTATAACACGGGGTCTGCCCGGTTTTTTGGAAGGCTTGCATAAGGGCATGGGTCCAACATGTTGAGGTCAACCGCTGCATATGATGGGACATATAGAGCGACTTGACCCCAAAAGGTGAAGGAACAATTGCAAATATGGAAAGAGAACAAGGTTCTATTGATGGAGTTTGGATGGACTGGGAATTGGGCTATTGCAAAGAAATCGGACACGTGTCATAATCAGTATTATCCAACTATCTTCATCAGGTGGTGATTTGCCGCACACTAGGTGGGCTCCTAAAATTATCATCATAAGACGGCTAGGGGCAACACAAGTGTAGGCGGCCCAGGGGTGTGGAGAGGTGTGCAGCGCTTTCTCCGAAGTTACTCGCGGCGTTACGCCCTTCAACACTTCCACCCCTGGAGCATATAGCTCTAACGCCCCTCTCTATACAGCCAACTAAGGCAAGCCAGAGCTGAGAGTCCTGCGGGCCCCCACTCGGTCTCCATTCGGCCGAGGAAGTGGGGGCCCTGACCAACTCTCTGGGGTACTCGGGTCCGTGGTGTCGCTACTCACCAAGAGCTCGCCACAAGCTGCCCTGCGGTTAATATTATTATTTATTGGAATGAAGTTCCTCATCGCGCGTTGCGAAAGGGGGCTAGACGGAAAAAAATAAGACCAAAAGTTGTAACGACACTTTTTGCTATAGTTGTAAGCCGTGCGGCGTGCGCGTGTTTCTCTGTCTGTCTCTCTCTTATAGAAAGCAAGTCAGTTACTTCGTTCCATCCGGGTGTCCCATGACACCTCTCAAGTTTTTATTATTTTTAGGGTTCCGGATCTTAAAAGGAAAAACGGAACCCTTATAGCATCACTTTGTTGTCCGTCTGTCTGTCTATCGGTCTGTCTGTCTGTCAAGCCTCTTTTTCTCAGAAACGGATAGAGATATCAAGTTGAAATTCAGAATCTATACAAATAAATAAAATTGGAGTGTCTGTTTGTAATATCAAAATAACACCTTTTCACTAAATGCATATGAAAGTACATACGACACATATAGCAAAAACGCGATTTAAAAATTGTTTGTCTGTCTGTCTGTCTGTCTGTCTGTGTGTTTGTTCCGGGTAATCTCCGAAACGGCTGGACCGATTTTGACGGGACTTTCACTGGCAGATAGCTGTTGTAATAGGGAGTAACTTAGGCTACTTTAATTTTTGAAAAACAATTAGGGTTCCGCGTAAAAAAATAAAAACACATGAAATCAAAGAGTATCTCCGAAACGGGTGGACCGATTTTGACGGGACTTTCACTGGTAGATAGTTGATGTTATAAGCAGTAACTTAATCTACTTTTATTTTAGAAAAACTAAATTTTTAAACATGAAAAAATGGGTTCTGTCGTGCGGGCTCAGAACGCGGGAGCGGGCTTTTTTGTTAAGTTAAATTCCACGGGGACGAAGTCGCGGGCTCAGCTAGTCAAATATAAATCGCTATGGTCCTCGTAGGTGTAAAAAATTAGGCTTCTAAGACAACGCAATGAAAAGATACGGCCATTTATGTCGCATATTTTGATACTTTTTGCAAATTCACTTATCAAAGCAAAGAATTCAAGGCACAGCCCAAACCGCTGGTGTTAGAATCATAAAATTTTGACAGCTTTTATACCGTAAATATCCACTAAGGAAGTATTTTGTGAAATTCCACCCCTAAGTGTATAAAATAGGGGGTGAAGGTTTGTATGAAAAAAAATCTCAACTTTTAGCTATGAATATTAGTATCAAGTTATGAATATTAGTACTCATCACAAATAAAAAATATAATTTCAGCGTTTTATTAAATTCCACCCCTAAGTGTGTGAAATACGGGAAAACAGTTTGTACTGGGGTCCCGAATTTGTTTAAGCTGAAAACGAGGCTTTAGGTAGATTTACCTGCAAAAACTTGAAGCACTATGCAGAAAATCTGGAAAAAATGAGGATACTAGTACATGACCCGACATTGCAATTAAAATTATAACAGGAGAAATGAGCTCACGAAATCACGAGCTACAGCCGACCAACTTAAATCTAAGCTCATTCCCCGTCATTTCTGAATAAACTCAATACTGAGATTTAAAAATTACGGCAAACGGCAAATATAACTTTGTTTCATCTGTTTGACTACTTTGGTTATAGATACAATACATTTTGGCTATTGAAATGGATCCGGAAGCCTTCATTGTGCATGTCCGGTTTTTTTAGTAGCCAATTTTGTGTCCCACCGGTGGTTAAAGGCCTCCCCTTTTTGTCGCCCTATCTTGGGCTTGTTGCGGCCACGTTTTACCCGCAAAGGAGTTCAAATCGTTGCATCATCTTCGCCTTTACCTACCACGACATCGGTGATCATCTTTGGGCGTTCAGTTATGGTTTGCCCACCTTTGCGGTTCCATTCGTGCCACCTGACCAGCCAGTCCCACTTCAGCTTTGCTGAATTATTTACTTAGTACTAAGCTTATTTTCAACTTTTATTTCAATAAAGTAATCAAAAGTAACGGTTGTACTGGCTTCATTTCTTCACAATTTAAGCTATTTTTAGTTGGTTATACTTTAGTTTTTATTTAAACGAGATAGTACTAACTTTGAGTTTTATGGTTCTGAATCTGTACCTATTGTTAGGTAGGTATCTATGTATTTTAATTATTATGATGTTCAATATTTGCATGCAGTTGGGCAAAATGGATATTTAATAAAATAAATGAAAACTGATGAAATTTATACCTAACATGTGAACCTACAATTCAATTTTGGTGATAAAAGTTGTTGACAACTTATTGTCGCCAAAATTAAATTTGCACAACTGACATACAATTGCATGAAGATGTAAAAATACTTACCTACGCAGTAAACATCTTTTTATAACGGAAATTAAATTTGCACAGTTGTCAGATAATTGCATGATGATGTTAATTAGCACCTTCTCGGTAAACAACTTTTTTGATACAAAATGGGAGACATTTGTACAAGTGACATACAATTGCACGCTGAATTAATTCTTATTTATCCTAGCTTAATTAAAAATGGATGCTGTGGTGTATAAATACGAATGATTTCTAAAATAATGGTATAGATGTCGATCAACAATGTCCAAGTAAGAACATCAGCTGTGTGGCTTCTTAGACTAACTCGTATCTGTTGCAGCGCGGATTCAGAGCTATTGCCACAGTGCGTGATTATTCTAGGAACAACATAGATTTTATTTTCTACTAATATATTTTAACATGTAATAATAATAAGAGATTATTGCGCTTTCTTTGTACCTACTTAACTAATGTGCTTAACGATTGCAGACAGACATTTCTGTATGATTCTTTAACTGCTATAATCTATATACCAACTTAAGCCTAATAATAGAATGAAAAGATTATTTCTAGTCTTTTTTGTTTTTGAAGCCGGATTGTAATGAGATCCAATCTTGGCACCAATCAACTTGGTGATTATTTTGTTGAAGAAACTAGTCTGTTACTTTTTATGCATGATAACAATTTTGCTCTTCTAGACTCTCACTCCTGGGCACAGGTCTTTTCTTAATTCTAGGAACATTCAGGCCATAGTCCACGCTGGTCCAGAGCTAAATGTTGTACTACGAACATCTTCCGAGAACTGGTCACAGTTTTTAAGAGTTATTTGTTTATCCTCAGTTCAACTTGCCTACTGTCGACTGGCACTGCGCCGGCGGCGTTTGCCACTGCTATTCAGTTCTTCACGGCGTTGCAATGTTCCGTCAACGAGAAATGGCCAGCAAATGTCGAGCCACCCGGTAAGTACACTCGCAGCCCTATACCAGGGCCCTAACCACGCTAGCTACTCAAATCGTAATAGAAAGGCAAAAGCTAGCGATTGCGTTTCAAACGCTCCGCTTTTGACGTTTTGCTGACAACATTGATATGGTATGGTGTCAGCAAAACGTCAAAAGCGCCTTTCTATTACGATTTGAGTAGCTAGCGTGGTTAGGGCCCTGAAGTAGCAGCAAACCAAGCACGCATGCCAAGACAAGCCTTTGTCAGCGATGATGTCGCACTGAGTTGCTTTCTCTTTGTCATAATTTATAAAGGAGGATACAAGACCTGGGAATCTAAACCTGAAGTAGTGTCGTATTCCGTTGTCTTGCCAGTGTTGAGGCCTTGAATTACCAATAACAAAAACATAAACGAACCCGTCCAACCAACTTGAGGAGGATATAAAAGCCGCCTTTGATTAATAGGTACAATCTTATTCTGGAATAGCTAGTCATAAATGTAAAAAACGCCCCGATGCGACGATGCTTTGATGAAATATTACTACTTTTGTTCAACTTAAAGGGTCATGGGCCATATAAGTACATGTATTTTTTTACTTCATTAACTAGAACAGAGCTGATGGTCTTCAAACGGCTGCACATAGTTTTTTGAATCATACGAGTAGCTAAGACTGTGGATCAAGAAGACTAAAAAAAAAACTAAACTTAAAAAGCTACTATACATTTTTTAGAGCTACGATACCGCTGACAGACTCAAAGATATTCAAATATACATGTTAAACTTATAACACCTCTTTTTTCCGTCGGTGGTTAAACCACATGCAAATTATTCAAAAACTGTTCAGCATAAAATTAAAGACGGTTTTCATATACAAAGAGATTATCAATAAGTTTTTTTTATGTTTTCAGATGAAAAAGAATACGACTTCATCATAGTAGGAGCGGGATCGGCCGGCAGTGTTCTTGCAAATAGATTGAGTGAAGTCCCGGACTGGAACGTACTGGCAATAGACGCTGGCGGTGACCCACCGTGTGAAAGTATTGTAAGTCATATTATTTGAATAACCCTTAGTTAGGGCGTTCGCTACGTAAACCGTTACGCTAATATACAGGTTGAAACATAAAGACCGAGTACGGAATAAAACAAATATTTTCTAGCGGATGTTATAAGCAGATAGTTCAACCGATCTTTGCGCGCGGCGCTTTATGTGCGTACCCGCAAAACAAAGCTATACATAAGAACGCCGCGTCACCGCCACACAAAACCAAGTTGCATGTAACTAAGCGCCATGCGCACAGAAACAGATGAGTTGAACTATCTAACTACTAACAGCCCCTTTGTTTATTTTCTCTGTAAAAAACCAAAATGCAAATGATGACTTAAAATGTTCTTTGGAGATATTCTAAATGGAAACTATAATATTGTAATGCTGAATGCGGAATGTATGGAAAACAATGGCCATTATTTTGAACAATTCATCAGCTAAGGTTTAATAGGTAGGTAGATAAAATAAGAAGAATAAAAAAAATGTTATTTTTTAAATTATATCGATCCTTTAGTTTACAATATATATAACATACTAGCTGTGCCCCGCGACTTCATCCGCGTAGTATTGGATTATTGGGTTAAAAAGTATCCTATATGTTAATCCCGGTTATAATCTATCTGTGTTCCAAATTTCATCCAAATCCGTTCAGTAGTTTTTGCGTGAAGGAGTAACAAACATACATACATACATACATACATACATACATTCATACATACATCCACACTCACAAACTTTCGCATTTATAATATTAGTAGGAATATGTAACTAGATCCTTATTAGCGACACCATCGAATAGTGAATTTTTTTTTTTTTTTTTCCAAAAGAAACTGGTTCGAATACTTACTATACGAATATAGATTTTTTAAAAATGCAGTACGGATTTGGTCATCCACGGCCACTTGAAATATCCACCCTGTATAAACATCAATTGCAGTGCACTGGTCTTGCATTATTTTGTTTATTTCGCCTCAGTCCTTAGGTGGTATAGGAAAAATCACATTAGAAAGAACCCCAAAGGAAAGGTGGTACGAAGTCCGCCGGGTCATCCAGTCAAGAATAAAAAAAAACCTGCGCTGATTAAACATTTGATTTTAAAACTTAGATACTACTTAGGAACAATCCATTAATCCAATTTTTTTTTCAGATACCACGCTATTCGGCCGATTTGTTTAATACACAGTACGACTGGAAATATTCAACAGTCAACAATGGCATATCAAGCCAGGCACTAAAGAACGGTAATGTGTTCTGGCCGAGAGCAAAGATGATTGGTGGATGCAGCGGAATGAACGCTATGTTCTATATCAGATGCAGCACCTACGATTATCATAGTTGGCACGATGAAGGCAACAAGTTATGGCACCCGGATGTCACGACAAAATATTTCAAAGCATCTGAAAGTATGCAAGACCAATCATTGTTAGAAGACGAAACAATCAGTAAAAATTACGGCCACCACGGACTTCTCGCAATAAACACATACAATTTAACATACAGAGATGTAGCAGACAATGTTCTTGATTCTATGGATGAGATGGGTATCAAGAAACAAAAGGATTTGAATTCTGCTAATAATTTAGGATCAGGAATATTTAGAGTCACAGCCGCTAGTGGCACCAGAAGTAGTACTGCTAAAGCTTACCTTAATCCTATTGCAGCAACTCGATCAAATTTAGATATTGCAAAAAACTCGCATGTTACGAGAGTTTTGTTTGATTCTAATTTAACTGCATACGGAGTAGAAGTAAACAGCAGTGGTATAATAAAACAATTTTATGCCAAACGTGAAGTAATTTTAAGTGCAGGGGCAGTAAACACTCCACAGATATTGATGTTGTCTGGCATTGGACCTTGTGATCACCTTGAATCTAAAGGTGTTGAAGTTTTAGTCGATTCACCTATGGTCGGACAAAATTTACAAGATCACTCCTATATTCCTGTAATGATTTGTGCTGATAAACCAGAACCACTAAAGGAAGCTGATGAACAGATGGATGTAATTCGATACTTGTACAATCGTACTGGAAGTCTAGCTGAACCAATTTACTCTGACGTGACAGCCTTATACTCCGCCAATTCGAGTGCTTTACGCCCTGATTTTCAAAGCCATTTCGTTTTATATCGTAAAAATTCTACTTCTTTAAAAACTCGAGTAGCATCAAGATTTATCGAATCCGTAGGCAATGGTATTTTAGAACAGTGCTTTAACAAGTCCTTGTTTGAATTTCCAATACAAATTTTGCGTCCTTATTCGAAAGGGAATATATCTCTGAATTCGAACGACCCATATGATTCTCCTCTAATTTATTACAATTATTTTGAAGACCCAAGAGATCTCGAAAACGTTGCAGTTGCTTCGAAAATGATATCAAAGTTGGTTAACACGACATACTTCAAGTCGATTGGAGGAGAGTTGATAAGAATGAATTATTCAGTATGTAACGAGTTTGAATTAGACAGCTCAGATTATTGGAAATGTGTCGGTAACAGTATGTCGACTACTTTATTCCATCCAGCTGGCACCGCTAGAATGGGAACTGATATCAGTACTGCTGTGGTGGATGGATCCTTGAAGGTGCACGGTGTGTCGGGGCTCCGAGTGGTGGATGCTACCATCATGCCAACCATCACTAGTGGGAACACCAATGCTCCTACTATAATGATTGGAGAGAGAGCGGCTGATATTATAAAAGACGATTATAATCAAACTGATTACCGAGTTGTGACCGAATGTGCCTGAAAATAACAGCATTTTTTTGTATTTACATTATTAGCAGGTGCATTATCATAATATATATAGTTAAAATGTTATTAAATCCCGATTGTATGTATGAAGTAATTTTGTTCCACAATTATCGTATAATATAAGGTAGGCACTACCGTTTTAGGTCGCTATCTAACGTCATTATATAGTTCAAACACGTATTTTGAGGGAAAACCGCATAATAATATGCATGTTGTTCGAACGGAGATAACCGTAAAATTTCATTATTTATTGCAATATTGTTAACTAGAATAAGTACCTAAAAATGTGACTATGAATTGATAAACAATAGAAATATATTAAATTATTCTATATACTTGATGTAGTTTATTATTTCTTGATTCAACCGACTTTAAAAAAGGAGTGGATTTTTTTAAAATGGCTGTTCATTTTTAATGTTTGCTCGACTACAAATGAAATAAATAATATCCCTAGTTATTCCTAGCTTCTTAGTGCACCCAGCTATTTTTAAAGTCGGTATTTTTTTTTCTTACTTATATTAAACTAGCTGACCCGACAGACGTTGTACTCTCTTTGAGGGGTATAAAAAATAGATAGTAGCCGATTCTCAGACCTACTGAATATGCATATAAAATTCATAAAAATCGGTCAAGCCTTTTCGGAGGAGTATAGTAACTAACATTGTGTCACGACAATTTTATATTTAAGATTAATATACTAGATGACCCGGTGAACTTCGGACCACCTACGATTTTTTATTGAAGTACTGAACAAACTGACCAAAGACCTTTTACAACTTTTCGCTCTATATCTATGGTACTGACAGTAAAATACAAAGACTTTAAAATACTATCATATCTGTGGTTACATTACAGATATAACTATCAGTAGCACGTCAGTAGGTACTTCTGTACAAGAACCTTTTTAGACATTTTACTTTTGCCTTGACTATTGTATCCACGTCAAGTTTCGATACCACATCATGAAAACGCCATTTACATTATAAGTTTTCTCTCTCTCATTAATAATCTTAGATAATCAATGAAATGTTTATAATTTAGTAGTAGGTACCTAGAAAATTTAAAGTGATAATTTCTAAAGTGTCTTTGAGAAAATTTGTGCAAGTATTTGACGTCAATGGGAATATTTTTTTTTATATTAATGTCCTCTTTCCATTGGGCCAAGCCCAATATGATTCTGCCAATGTCGAGTAACGAATAGGAATAATAAACACAATTAATAACAATACAATACAAAAATGTGACCGTACATTTTGGAATACCAAAATCAATGGGAATACAATTGCTTGAGAATCTTATTATGACATTATGATGATTAACATACACAACTATTCCAAACCACAGGAATCTAAACAAATACATATTCGCACGGAGGTTCAATTCCTAGCTAAAGTTTATCAAAGCTAAAAAGCGATGAAATTATGCGACAATTTAATAATAATAGCACGCGGGCTCCGCCGCCTGGGGGTGGCATGGGAGGAAACCCGGGGTTGAATTTTCAAAAATGCTGAAATTATTTTTAATTAGGGATGTTTTTTTTGTTTCCTTAAAGTAATGGCGGAGTAGCGCCCTCTAGAATTATTATTGCGTAATATTCTAAGACCATAAACAACACAAAAAAGAATTACGCATACTACCTACCACCACATACCCTTGCGTATACCCTAGCAACACAGACTTATAATCATATGTCTGTGGCATATCCATAATTTAAAACAGAGTTGCCCGAATCCAGGAAACTTTTCCAGCTCTTGTTTTCACAAAAACCTAATTCAGTGTATACTTAAACTTAACGAACATTTTTTTTGTAATACCAAATTAGTTCAGCTGTTTTCTAGTGATGCGCTTAGCAACGAGCAGCAATTCATTTTTCATTACTCATACTCGGAAAGTAGGTCTGAAGTTACCTGAGGAGCGGGTTGAAAGTCGTACTTTTCAGCCCTAGGAAGAATCGGTTTCAACTAACAGCTGTCAAATTATAAAAAAACAAATTTTATTTTCACATTTTTGTTGAACCATGTTCAAACTTTTTCTACAGTCACTCAATTACAGCGCGATGTAAAATTTAAATAACATAAAGTTAAGTATTATAATTAAAGAATATATATTTTTAATAACTTTATTATAAGTAATTTAGTTTCAACTATTTCTTTAAAATAACATAGATTTGGGCAAAATATTTACCATTTTTTGAATTATGAAAATAAAAATAATGGCTGAATAATGAAGCTGGCCGGCCAACGGAAAAAAAAACAAATAGGCGGCAATCCGGTCTTAAGGCTAAAACGCCCAGCTAGCCCGCGAAGTTCAAATTTTTTGAGTTCTTTTAGAAATTTTTCAAAATCTGACAATAATAAAAGACAAATTTTGTAATTCGCGAAAAAGACCGTATGCAGTGCATTTATTAATATATCCAACTTACTCTAAAACATTTCAAGAACGACAGCTATCCAGATAATCTGGCAATTTTTGTATATTTAGTGATTTACTAGTATCATATCCACCGTGATAATATTTAGAGTAAAATAAATGTATTAATAAACGCACTGCATACTGTGCTTTTCGGAAATCACAAAATGTTGTCTTAAATGTTTTCAGATTTTGGATAAACTATAAAAATATTCGAAAATGTTGAATTTCGCGGGCTAGACAGGCGCTTTCACCTTAATTTGTTTTTTCGAGTTGTAAAGTATTGTTCATACTTCTTTGTTCACTCATTTTTCTTTAGCTAATTCCTGTTTTTATCATTACTTTCCTTGTGTTCGTAATGAAAAGCACAGTGTTTACCTCAGATGACAGACTTATTTAGTCCCGAGACGGGGTTTGGCACCAATAGTTCGAGGTTACGTTCATTCCTAGGGTAACAATGTACTATTTTTGGGTTCTATAGGTAGTCTAACTAGGAACCCTTATAGTTTCGCCATGTCTGTCTGTCCGTTTATCCGTCCAACGTCCTACGACACAATTATTTTATTTAGAGACTGTTAGGGCTAAAAATAGAGTTTATGTACTGCTACAAAACTGTTTATCAAAATATTGAAAGCGAAGTTATTCCACGGTTCCTGCCATATTTTAAAAAGGAATCACTCCTTTGAATGGGTACCATTGGCTAGATACTTATTTTAAAATCATTTTCAAAATTAACTCTCGTTTACGAAATATTGAGCCCCAAAGTGGCATTTTTACATGAGTTGCAAGCAGAGATATTGTAGTCTAAGGTTGCAAGATTATTCCTTTAAAGATTGAACCACATTAAGTATTGCTTTTCAAAAAGTCCAGTGGTTCAGTTCTAGATTTCATCAAAATGGGAACCCAGACTCCTTTGAGTAATTTTCGCTATTCCTCATTGTTTCAGAATTTGCCTTCCATGTACTGCATTATAACCAAACCAGGACTAGAAAATTCACCCATCTACACAAATAAATAAAATTGGAGTGTCTGTTTGTAATATCAAAATAACACCTATTCACTAAATGCATATGAAAGTACATACGGTACTTATAACAAAACCGCGATTTAAAAAAAAATTGTCTGTCTGTCTGTCTTTCTGTCTGTCTGTCTGTCTGTCTGTCTGTGTGTTTGTTCCCGGTAATCTCCGAAACGGCTGGACCGATTTAGACGGTACTTTCACTGGCAGATAGCTGATGTTATAAGGAGTAACTTAGGCTACTTTTATTTCAGAAAAACAAAAAAATTGCTCCTGTCGCGCAGGCTCTGAACGCAGGAGCGGGCTTTTTTGTTAGGTTAAATTCCACGCGGACGAAGTCGCGGGCTCAGTTAGTAGAATATATAAGTCTATAAAACAATAACAAAAAAAACATTTTTTTAAATTTCTGTATGTTTACACAATATATTCTTTGCCATTTTTTTTCTTTAATTGTTTTACCAAAACCTACATTTAAACAGATGCTATTGAACGGTAAATAGCATTAATTTTGTACCTATATAAGACAAGTCTAGGAATTAAATTGTCACTGGTGCTCTAAGATGTCCAAGTAAGTTGACCTTTTTTACTTATTGTTTTACGGACTTCAAACAAGGAGGAGGACTTCATGTTCGTATTTATGTTTTTTTTTTATTGTTGTGCATGTTCACCGATTTCTCCGTTCATTGTGAAGCGATTTTGAAAAATACAGAAATGTATATTTTTTGTAATAAATATTAAAACGGTTTAAAAAAAACCTGGCTGCACTAAAAAGCTGGAAAGAAGTAGGGAGCTTATAATTTTATTTTATTTCATTTGGAGTCGGTGCCACTATTTTTACACTACATTAGAATAACTTCTTAGGCACCTACCCCTATTTCGGTTAGTATTGAGAGTCGGCACCAAATCAAGTAAGTAAGGATAGCCTAAGAATAAGAAGTTGTCCTTCAAACTCTAAATGAAAAGGTCCCTCGCTAGTTATTTCTTACCTTTTAGTGCACCCAGGTTTGAAATCAGTGTATTTTTTTTTCTTTTTTTAATGATTTTTACTGCAAAACTACCTACGTGTTAAATAATAGCTGGTAACCGTAAATTGTCCAAACACTGAACCGATTTTTATGAAATTTCTATAGGACCACCTGGAGAGTATAATCTTTCAAACAAAAAAACAAAATCTGTCCACAATCAATGTAGAAATCGGTGAACATTAAAAAATATATACAGACGAACATAGAACCTTCTGCTTTTTTAAATTGGTTAAAATAAACTCAGGTTCAGTTTTCGTGTGCTCAGGCGCTTTGGCCATACCTAGGTGTTAATGGAATATAGTATAATCAACCCTCAAGTTTAGTGGTCCCGTAAAACTGGTCTAAGCTGTAACAGCCTTGCGTCCGTGGGCATCAGCCTATAAAGTGCATCCGTTATGGCATCCGTTTTCCAACCGAAGGAAATGCGGATAATTTTCTTCCAACACCTCTTATACTTTCTTTCGATTTCATTCGTGCGGGTTCCAAGAATACTTTTATTGTTCATTTGTTTATTCTTAGTACCAACTACAGCACCTGCATGACATCCACGGGTGCTGCGTCGGCGGCTTTTGCCGGAGCACTGCAGTACTTTGCCACTATGCAATGCCTATTAACAGAAAAATGGCCACCTAATGTAGAGATTTGTGGTAAGTAGTTAGTAGTAGTACTACTGTAGTTGTAAGAAGTAGTTAAAATTACAACACTCACTATAAGAAAGAACACAATGTTTTTTTGTGAGACGTGAATCTACAGTGTGTGAGGGTCATCGTAACAAAAACTGATACTATGGATTCAACTCATGATTCTGGACCCTCCAGAGTAGGAATTTTCCGTCGTGATTGTCATGAATTATGCAAAAAAATTTCAGCATTGTTCAGTTGATTTTAGCATTGTCACAACCAAATATTAGTAACACAATTCATAATTTTTAGATCAAGAAAAAAATTATGCAATACAAAAATGTGCAAGCAATAATTTTCAACGACTTAGACTGCCGAGTGTACCTACTAGTCTAAGATACAGCTCAAGAAATATATACCCTCCTCTGTTATTTATTAGTGATAAGAAATAAATGATAGATAATATTCACATTCACAAATTGCAAATAGGTTGTCTAGTTAAATTGCGCCCGAATAATATTCAATAGTTAAATTTTTAATTAAATTTAAATAATCTGTTTCCCTCACCGGTTATAAGAAAGTACGCTTGTTAAAAGATTATACCCAATAGAATTGATAACGTAAGTTTCCCTGCTTTGATAATAGATTTTAATAATGAATATGCTATTATAATGTAATGGGAAAATTCTTCATCCATAAAAACTGGCTCTATTATCTGTCACATGAATTTGCGCGCGCAACGCATCTTAGTCATTCTCATCACTCGCATTTAAAATTTAACTATTTCATATTATTCGGGCGCAATTTAACTAGACAACCTATTTGCAATGTGTTAGTGTGAATATTGCTCATCATTTATTTCTAATCACTAATCAATTACAGATGAGGGTATATATTTCTTAGAACGGATCTTGTAGGTACTAAGTATACCTTTAAAAAATGATTTTTTCGCAGCAACATGACGTTATGCAACGTGAATTTCTGTAGGGCTGTAGGTTTTTTTTTATCCAATAGGTCAACAACAACCAATAGATCCAATAGGTGGTAAGCTGTCTACGAAAATTGACCATAGTATGAACAAATTCCAGATTGAATTCTATTATACGCGATTGAAATATAAGACTCGGGATTGCTTTTGCTTTGAGCGCAGTGGAAGATTGTTTACTTCTGTTTTCAGACGAAGATGAATTTGACTTCATAATAATCGGAGCGGGCACAGCGGGCAGCATAGTGGCAAATCGATTGAGTGAAGTGACGAACTGGAGAATATTGCTTCTAGAAGCCGGGGGTGATCCACCGATTGAAAGTGTGGTAAGCTATAATATTTAACAAATCAAGGTACCTACTTAACACTCCTTGAAATATAACATACTAGCTGTGCCCCGCTACTTCATCCGCGTAGTATTGGATTATTGGGTTAAAAAGTATCCTATATGTTAATCCCGGTTATAATCTATCTGTGTTCCAAATTTCATCCAAATCCGTTCAGTAGTTTTTGCGTGAAGGAGTAACAAACATACATACATACATACATACATACATACATACATTCATACATACATACATCCACACTCACAAACTTTCGCATTTATAATATTAGTAGGACTTCCCGGTTACTTGGCTTGATGAGTGAGTTTGTGACGAGTGTCAAAAAATGTGACAAAAATGGCCGTATGTCTTGATTTCGTTGACTTAGACGCGTATTAATTAATCAATCTCAAGTCTGAGAGCGGTCTTGAGTATGCCTTTGACATGTAATTTTGTACTAGTTTGACATAAGAATGAGATTCCCAAAATCGCTCTCAGACTTGAGATCGATTTATTAATACGGGCCTTAGAAGCTTTAATTTTGTACACCTCCAAGGGTCCTTAGGATTTGATATTAAATTCATATTTTAACTGTACCCGGTCTTGAGAAAAAGGGTATTTATTGACAGAAAGACAGACAGACATACAGACTGGTAACGAAGTCATCCTCTGAGGGTTTATTCCTTCTAAAGTACGCCACCTAACAAACAATTTATTTGGTGTGCCCGAGTGTACCAAGCAGCCCGAATAATCAATTTTAACGTCTGAACACTTAGACATAACGCCAGAATTGATTGCGCAGGTGCAGCTGCTTGGATACGCTTTGGATGTCGAATCGCTTATTTATAATATTAAAATGAAAGTAGACATAAATAATTTACTTAAACATTGATTTTATTTGGCAGATACCATTTTATTTCGTCAACCTAATGAAATCCAATTACGATTGGCTATACTCCACGGTTAAAAATGGTGATTCGAATCAGGGATTAGTTAACGGTAATGTGGATTGGCCGAGAGGAAAGATGCTTGGAGGATGCAGCAGTATGAATGCTATGTTACACGTGAGAGGCAGCAACTACGATTATCAGAGATGGTATGACGAGGGTAACGAGTACTGGCATCCGGACGTGTGCATGGAATATTTTAAGAAAGCTGAAAGCCTTCAAGATCAGTCATTGGTAGAAGACACCGAAATCGGCAAAAATTATGGTAGTAATGGACCATTTTGCGTAAACACATTCAACTTCACTTTCAAAGATGTTGAAGATAAGGTGCTTGAGTCTTGGAAACAGCTCGGTATAGAGACTCAAAAGGATTTGAATTCTGCAAATAACTTAGGATCAGGAAGATTTAGAGTGACAGCCGCCAATGGTGCTAGAGTAAGCACAGCTACCGCTTACTTAAATCCAATTGCGGAGAGTAGAACTAACTTAGTCATTGGAAAAAACTGCTTTGTTACCAAAATCTTATTTGATTGCAATTTAAAGGCAAATGGTGTTGAAGCGGACTGCAGTGGCACCGTAAAAAAATTATATGCAACACAAGAGGTCATCCTCAGTGCGGGTACGGTAAACACTCCGCAGGTTTTGATGAATTCAGGCATTGGACCCCAAGATCATCTTGAATCAAAAGGTGTTGAAGTTTTAGTCGATTCACCTATGGTTGGGCAAAATTTACAAGACCACTGTCTAGTTCCTGTACATATATTTGCTGACAAACCGGAACCACAGAGTGAAAATGAAATTGAATTTGATGAAATAAAATATTTGTACAATCGTACAGGTCGATTAGCTCAGGGCAGTTACACTGACATCACAGCGTTGTATTCCAGAAATTCAAGCCTACCATATGCCGAATTCCAAAATCACATCATTATACATTTTAAGGATTCTCCGAGCATTCAAGCATCAGCATCTCGATTCGTTGAAACCGCAGCCACCTCAATTATTGAACAAAGCGCTAATAAGTCGATGTTTGAAATTGCTTTCCAACTGCTTCATCCGTACTCAAAAGGAAATATATCTTTAAATACGAATGATCCATACGATGCACCACTTATATACCACAATTATTTTAGCGACCCTACAGATCTTGACAGCGCTGCTATTGGTATAAAAATGATTACACAAATTGTCAACACTACTTATTTCCAATCGATTGGAGCGGAATTGGGGAGAATCAGCTTTGAACTCTGTGACGATTTTGAGTTAGACAGTAGCGATTACTGGAAATGCATTAGTTACCATATGGGATCCACCCTCTTTCATCCAGTAGGTACAGCTAAAATGGGCACTGACATCAGTACTGCGGTGGTAGACGGGACTTTGAAAGTATTCGGAGTGACAGGGCTCCGTGTCGTCGACGCTTCCATCATGCCCACCCTCACTAGTGGGAACACCAACGCTCCGGTTGTGATGATTGCGGAGAGGGTCTGTGATTTGATTAAAGAAGAATACTTAGATATGTGCTTAGATTAAGGGCCCGCAAGAAACTAGCGCTAAATTAATGATTTGGATTATAATTACCGTAGAAAACATGAGTTAGTAATGATTTAAAGCTTATAAGAAAACTCTTTAGCAAGAGAATTACCACGTTTATAATGTTTTTAATAACGCTGTTAATGTTTATTGTTAATTATATTTTTATAATGTTGGTAAAATAATAAGAAGCGTTATGTTTTTGGTTTTATAAATTATTAGTGTTTTGGCTGTATTTTTTCTTATGTTTTGGTGGTAATAAGTACTCGAGCCTGGTCCTGTAGGCAATTAACTAATTTTTGGTACCTGCACATCAATTATAATCATGGCACGAAAATAATTTTTTATTTCATTTCTTCGGTTAAATGAATTTTAAGATGGCATTGATCATGTTTTGTAATTGTTTTACTAAGCGTTATAACTAATTGTCATTGAACGGAATAATACAAATATTGTTTGCAAGACGACTTTCATTGCTTGCTTTTTAATAACACAAAACTTGGTAATATGCACCCATTTTAAATTCAGTAATTGATCCAGAGATTTTCATAATCGCCATGAAAAATTAGATGTTTACAGTCTTTCCATGTGAAGAGCTGTTGTTGAGTTGACTTTAATTAAAGTAAGTACACTCGAAAGTTAACAATTTCACTAAAAAAGGAATGACGTCATCATTTGTTTTGTATAGTTACATAAATGTTTGCTGTAATTACAAAACGTTTAGTAACAACTACTTCCTGAAAAGAAGACTATAAAATACAAAAAACATTTCTCCCTTTTTTATCTCGGTGTACTACAAACACGAACGCTGACAAATACCAAATAGAAAGAAAGAAAAAAGTTTTTTATATTTTTTGGACACGCAAGGGAAGGGGGGGGGGGGGCACACCGCCGTGGTGTGGCCCACGCTGCCGATTGCACGACGAGGCCGCTGGGCTGCAAGTCAGCTTCCCCGAGGCGTGTTCTGAGGAGCGCGGCACATAAGGGGCAACGGCGCATTCCTTTTAGAGTTCCCAGATCCCCTCTGACGTGCCGACGTCAGCCACCATGGGGTTCCAGCCGGCAAGAGTCCGGATTAACCCGCTTGCTTCCCCCGCAACATGCGGGCATCCATATGGATTTCCCCACGTTAGAAAAAACACATGGAAAGTAATTGTGAGCTTTGAGATTAGTGGATATATAATGAACTAGCTGAGCCCGCGACTTCGTCCGCGTGGAATTTAAATAATAATAAAAAACTTAACAAAAAGCCCGCTCCCGCGTTCTGAGCGCGCGCGACAGGATTGAAAAAAAGTTAAATTTTGTTTTTCTAAAATAAAAGTAGCCTTAGTTACTGCTTATACCATCAGCTATCTACCAGTGAAGGTCCCGTCAAAATCGGTCCAGCCGTCTCGGAGTAACCCTTTGATTTCATGTGTTTTTATTTTTTTACGCGGAACCCTAATTGTTTTTCTAAAATAAAAGTAGCCTAAGTTACTCCTTAAAACATCAGCTATCTGCCAGTCAAAATCCCGTCAAAAACGGTCCAGCCGTTTTGGAGATTACCCGGAACAAACACACAGACAGACAGACAGACATACAGACAGAGAGACAGATAGACAGACAGACAAAAAAATTTTAAATTTCGATTTTGTTAAAGGTGTCGTATGTACTTTCATATGCATTTAGTGAAAAGGTGTTATTTTGATATTACAAACAGACACTCCAATTTTATTTATTTGTATAGATTATGTTTTTAAATTTACTAAGTTTCAATCATCACTAGTCATGAAATTATGACAAATAATAATATGAGTACCTACTATAAGTATCTACTTACGTAAAAATGTATGTGAAATGAAATGAACATTAAGTACCTACCTAACAAAATGAGCCCGGTATGAAAATAGGCTCATCCCCCCCATATCACATCGGGACCGACAATCACCATTGGCCAAATGTGGGTGCACAGTCTTCCACTCTGCCTACCTCTTCGTGGAACAAAGGCGTTAAGGTGTGACAATGCTGAAAGTGAATTACTTAATTATTTTCCTGAAAATACCGATCATTGTACAATTGCGAATAAAAATTAATATTCCGAATAATAATGTAAGATGTATTTAATTTATATAAATTACCTCATTATTTGCTCAGGTGGTACAAATGGCAGATAGATACTGTATGTTTACTTGTTTGTTTTAGGGCACCATAGTAATTAAATAACACGCCACGTGCCACGACGTGACGCTGCTGCCGCGGCCGCTCTCGAGTGAGCGAGGAGCTTTCAGGACTTTCAGGAGCTCGTAACGAGCGGAATATGTAACCTTATTGCATGAGCCCGATACAAACCTAGCCGGTGTTTTTACCCGACTGCACGAAGCAAAGGAAGGTAATATGTTTATGTGAACAAGTTAGATAATGTATCTTATGGCTTTCTCAGAGTATTGGTTATTATATTGTCCAACTTAAATAATAATAGTATCGCCAGACTCACACACCAAGTGTATGCTCCCAGACTAAGCAAAGCTTGAACTATGGGTACCGTACAATGAACTGGGGGTGATCCCAGTGACACCCAGACATGAGCAAATTACGAAAAGGCGATTTTCGAAATTTGCCCCGGGCGGGAATCGAACCCCCAACTACCCGGTGCAGTGAGCCGGGCGGCCTACGCTCAAACCACTGCGCCAAGCGGTCGTCAAAAGTTGGTCTCATAGACAGTTAGTCAAGAAATGAAGCGATCCTATTGATCGAAATGGTTGTGGCCGCTTCATCTTCATCACTTGACAGTGGACGGTCCTACTTACTGTCCGTCAGTGTGTTTGTGAATGTCCGCAGTACAAGCGAGTTCCAATTAGTCTAATTACGATCCGTAGTGCCTTACAACTGCTCTTCAATCAGCTGTAACAGTCTTGCTTCTATTCAGACCATACCAGCTATTTTTGTCTCCCGCTTTGCACCGGAGGGAAATGGATTTTTTTCTTCCAACTCCTCCTTTTATTTCTTTCGATTAAATTCGTGCGGGTTTCGAGACAATTTATCTTTTCCCCGGGATTCGTCGAGGGTCACACCTCGACGTTACCATTGTCAATCCTGCTTTACAGTAGTAACAGAGGGAGGGTGTGGCGGGACCAGTCCCAAAAAAAAAATCAATCAAGGTCCCACAGACAAACATAGTTATAGTTGCATAGCATAGCGCCATAGTCGGTCAGGGTCAAAGTAACACCCTGTACAAGGGGCGGCAAGTCTGTTAACCTTTCCAATAACGCTCAACTTGCACTCGACTCGCAATACGACAGTTTTGACAGTTTAACGTAGTCCACTAACCACTCGCCTACCCTTGGCTGACCGATTCTCGACTCGACAAGACTCACTCGACTCGAGAAGCAGTCGATAGCGGACTTCGAAATTGTTGGCTCGATCGTATTCATGTCTAAACAGTTACTCGTATTTCGAGTTGAGCATTATTGTTTCGATACCTTGTACAAATTATTTGCAGAGATATCTATTTTGACGTGTATAACTAACGATTGTAAGTTTTTTTTTAATAAATATATTAAACAACCGACATCAAAATAACCTGGGTCGCAAAAATGCTAGAAATAACTAGGGACTTCGTAATTTCTTTTATTTCAAGTCGGTGCCAATTCAAGTAGGGGTAGGTGGGTACCTACCTAAGCAGTAGTAGTAGATAGTGGCACCGAATTTCCTAAATCTGTCCACAATTGACGGAGTAATCGGTGAACATACATAAAAAAATAATACATACAGACGAACATAGAACCTCCTTTTTTTGGAAAATCAATGTTTTATGCCCGAAAAATAGATAAATTACTATAAAAATACAGTGCCGTCTAGGGACGCCCGAAAGAAGCGAAGCTTTATAGTATAAAGCGTAGGGTGACGCAGCTGCCACTCTGGATACCTATATATATATATATATAGTGTAACGCTACTGACGTTTAGCACGGATAGAGTGGCCGCGCGGCGAGCGACCCATAGAAGCCTCGCTTCAAAAAAAATTAAGTTGATGCGGAAAGAGAACCATAGTGAACAACAAATTAACTAACGTTAGGATTTTAATTTTAATTAATAAAAGCGGTGAGCCGTTCACTTCTAGAGCAATAAAGTTAATATTTGTAAGCACCCAGCACTTACTTATTAATTCCATGGCAGATACTTGTCAATGATAAGCTCACATTGCTGATATAAGAAAATAGAGTCACGTGTCCGGTGCATGAGGACACGTCATGGAATTGGAACACGTTCGATTTCTGTATTATTCAGATAAGCGAACACTAATAAATTCAACATTTGTATAAACACGATCAAATTTAACATTTATATTGATGAATTATAATATTTTCCATGATGCCTTCCAGAGGCTATCACGTTTATTGCCACGAGGCCACGTGCATGGGACACCTTGCTCTCTCCTCCTGCACCGGGCACCAACACGCTCAGTACACAGCTTCATTATCACGCAAATTTTAAAATTTGCACAATTTTCATATAATGGCTTGCTGAATTAATTATTACTTATCTTATTTCCATAAAAAGAATAGATGCAGGGTATATAAAGACAAATATCGCCCAGAAGTTATTAAGTAGTTGAGACTACGAGCAACGATGTACTTATTCCACAGCTTTCTATTCCATACAAGACCAGGGCCCGTACCACGCAAGCTACTTAAAACGCAATGGAAAAGCAAACGCTTGCGTTTGCGTTTCAAACGCTCCGCTTTTGACGTTTTGCTGACACCATACCATATCAATGTCAGTAGAAATCGTGAAGCTCATGTCAGCAAAACGTCAAAAGCGGAGCGTTTGACAAGTAATCGCGAGCGTTTGCTTTTCTATTACGATTTGAGTAGCTAGCGTGGTTAGGGCCCAGTGTCTTGGCTCCTTAGATGTCAAAACTTTTTGCTGTTCAACCATGAGACTTGGTTTTTATACAAGATTTTTTTTGTGGAATTTTATTTTCGTTGGAAAGATGGTTGATTATGACAACTTAACAATGCTGTTAAAAAAATAAATAGAGTCACGTGTGCGTACTGGTATTAAGCAATCACGTTTATTGACCGAGCAAGTCATCGATAATATTATAATAATTACTTATTATTGACGTCAAAGTTAATAACTTCTTCCACCTTGAACTGAGTAAAAAATTCTAGATCCTTAGTTTACATGACTGACATGATAATAAGTGTATGTATTAATAATTATATTATTATTTAGATAAATAAAGGGTGTATCAGAAGTCCGAAACATATTTTACACAGATAAATAAATAATAAATAAATATCGCCAGACCATACTATACCAACTGTACTTATGGTCCCAAACTAAGCAACGCTTGTACTATGGGTACCGTACAATGGGCTGGGGGCGATCCCAGTTACAAATTACCTTGGCAAATTACGATAAGACCATTCCCGAAATTTGCCAGGAATCCATCCCGCAACTACCATGAGCAGTGAGCCGAGTGGCCTACGCTCGAACCACTGCGCCAAGCGGTCGTCCAACATTCAAGGTCGCTGATCTGTAACTGCAAAATGAAGGCAAGTTGTACTAGGTATGGAGATACTTATTGTCGTCGAAACTGTCTTCTTGTGACCCTTAAAAGCTGGTTTGTTTTTATGCAGCGAAGCTGCGTAAAAGCCAAATGGGACTTCGGTCCATTAGATTTTAAGTCTTAAGTCTAATGATTAGACTAAGTTTTTCACTGCTTCATATAAAAACTTCGGCTTTTTTACGGGAACTGTTTTTGGTAGTATTATTAATAAATAGTACACATAGGTCATTAGATAGGCATTAACAGCTGATGCATAGGTACCTATATAAATACGAATGTTGCCTAGAAAAATGGCAAAGGTATCGAGCAGAGATGTCCAAGTAAGTACGTCAGCTGAGTTATTTGGAATATTTTCAAATAATACCTATAATACCAATTATTAGTAAAATGATGGCAAAAATTATAATAATAACGTAAACGCTAAGCTATTATATCAAAAACATGCAGATACATAGTGCCAGCACCCAATTCGCGAAGCCACAACTGCTACTTAGTTCTTAGAAATGAGTCACTTCCAACTTTTTTTCGTTTCCTTCATTTTCAACGCGTGCGCTAGACTAGGTGCTTGGCGACCATTGTTTTAAGAACTTGATGGCGTCTATATTCTCAGTATTACTTCAACTGGCTTCGCAACATCGACAGGCACTGCGCCGGCGGCGTTTGCCGCTGCTGTGCAGTACTTCGCCGCGGCGCAATGTCTCGTCAAAGACAACTGGCCACCAAATGTCGATCTAGAAGGTAAGTATACTCTAATAGTAACATTCTTCTTAGCGAGCCTTGTAGCGGGACTTATTTTTTTGTTTTACTAGGTGGAAACTCTTGTGGTGATATGATTAAAGCATTAAGCAAACATTCAAATTTAAAGTAGGTAAATAAATAAATAAATAAATAAATATCGCCAGACGAACACACCAACTGTATGGTCCCAAACTAAGCAACGCTTGTACTATGGGTACCGAACAATGGACTGGGGGCGATCCCAGTAACACCCAGATCAGGGCAAATTACGAAAAGGCCATTTCCGAAATTTACCCCGGCGGGAATCGAACCCGCAACCACCATGTGCAGTGAGCCGAGCGGCCTACGCTCGAACCACTGCGCCAAGCGGTCGTCAAAGGTAGTAATAGGTTTTAATTTTGTTTGGCAGGTGTAGGTAAGGTATTGAATAACCAGCCGCCAAATATACGAACCAACTAGTCAAATTGGCTTGAAGATACAGGAGCCTTTACTTGATGTTAAATTCTACAAAAAAAATACGGATAGGTTATTTATAGGTATTAAAATATTTTTGATGATTTCAGATGAAACAGAATACGACTTCATCATAGTAGGAGCGGGATCGGCCGGCAGTGTTCTTGCAAATCGACTGAGTGAAGTCCCGGACTGGAAGGTACTGCTACTAGAAGCTGGAGGTGACCCACCAGTTGAAAGTATTGTAAGTCATATTATTTTAATAACCAAATAAATAAATAATTTTAACATAATATACGAGCTGTGATAGCCGATTGGTTAAAGCACGCATCTTGCGGGCACCAGGTCTTGGGTTCAAACCCGGCTCGCGCCACTGGATTTTTCGAAATCTATGTGCGAATCATAATTTCTAATGATTATCACTAGCTTACGGTGAAGGAAAACATCGTGAGGAAACCTGCATGTATTAGAAGCTCCAACCAATTTTTGAAAGACATGTGAAATCCGCCACCCCGCACTAGGCCAGCGTGGTGGATTATGGCCTGATTCCCCCTCGTGTTGAGGGGAGGCCCGTGCCCAGGAGTGGGACGTCAAAAGGGCTAAAATTATTATAATATACGAGTATATCAAATAGAATGCACTTTAGTAGAGTTGTAGTGTAATAAATATGTAATATTCCTTTAACATTTTCAGATACCACACTACTCCGCCGATTTGTATAATACAAAGTATGATTGGCAATATGCGACAGTTAACGATGGTATGTCAAATCAGGCACTTATTAACGGTAATGTGAACTGGCCGAGAGGAAAGATGCTTGGTGGATGCAGCAGCATGAACGCTATGTTCTATATCAGATGCAGCACCTACGATTATCTCAGTTGGTACGATGAAGGCAACGGGTTATGGCACCCGAATGTTACGACGAAATATTTCAAAGTAGCTGAAAGTTTGCAAGACCAATCATTGTTGGAAGATGAAACGATCAGTGAAAATTACGGCCACGACGGACCTCTCGCAATAAACACATTCAATTTAACATACAGAGACGTAGCAGATAATGTTCTTGTTTCTATGGATGAGATCGGTATAAAGAAACAAAAGGATTTGAATTCTGTTAATAATTTAGGTTCAGGAATATTTAGAGTCACAGCCACTAGTGGCACCAGAAGAAGTACTGCGAAAGCTTACCTTAATCCTATTGCTACAAGTCGATCAAATTTAGATATTGGAAAGGACTCACTTGTAACTAGAATTTTGTTTAACTCAAATTTAACTGCATATGGTGTAGAAGTAAATTGCAGTGGTATAATTAAAAGATTTTGTGCCACACGTGAGGTCATATTGAGTGCAGGTGCGGTAAATACTCCGCAGGTGTTGATGTTGTCTGGTATAGGAGCTCGTGATCATCTTGAATCCAAAAATATTACAACGCTAGTCGATTCGCCTATGGTCGGACAAAACTTACAAGATCACTCCTATGTACCGATAATGATCTTCGCCGACGAACCGGGACCACTCAATGAAGCTGATCAATATTTCGATGTTATCAAATACTTGTACAACCGTTCTGGAAATTTAGCACATCCAATTTATTCTGATGTCACAGCGTTGTACTCTGCCAATTCGAGTGCTTTATTTCCTGATTTCCAAACCCACTTCGTGTTGTTCAATAAAAATTCTACATCTATAAAAACTTTAGCATCATCTAGATTTATCGATTCCGTAGCCAACAGTATTCTTGAACAGAGCTTTAACAAGTCACTGTTCGAATTTCCACTACAAGTATTGCGTCCTTATTCGAAAGGGAATATATCTTTGAATACAAACGGCCCATATGATTCTCCGCTTATTTATTACAATTATTTTGAAGATCCCAGAGATCTGGAGAACGCTGCGATCGCTATAAAAATAATGACAAAGATTGTTAACACAACTTACTTTAAGTCGATAGGAGGAAAGTTGGGAAGAATGAATTATTCAGTATGTAACGAGTTTGAATTGGACAGCGCTGATTATTGGAAATGCGTGTGTTATAGTATGTCGATGACTTTATATCATCCGGTAGGCACCGCTAGAATGGGGACTGACATAAGCACGGCTGTGGTGGATGGGTCCTTGAAGGTGCACGGTGTGTCGGGGCTCCGAGTGGTGGATGCTGCCGTCATGCCAACCATCACTAGTGGGAACACCAATGCTCCTACTATAATGATTGCAGAGAGAGCTGCTGATATTATAAAAAAACATTATGATCAGACTGATTACTTGCAAGTGGCCGAGTACTTTTCATGATTCATAGATTGTGAAAATTATTGACAATGACGTAGGCAAATATTTTTTTAAGAGATAATCCCAGTATCATCAGATCGTATAAGTGATTACGATATAAGTAATGTGCCCACACTTGTTTTAAGAGTAATCAGACTTGTGAAATCATCTTGTTGGAACTGAGATAACCGTAAAATTAAATCTTGGCGTGAGATGCATAGGTACGAGTATATAAGATAATAAACATCCAATTAAATATTTTTCATTTTTCTATCCCATTGCAATCCAGAGATTTTTCGTTGTAGAGGTTGGATAATGTGTGTTTTCCTAATGAAATCGTAGAATCAAGTTTTATTACAACTTTAGTAAATTTCGATTGAGATATGTAGTGATCAGCCAAGTCAATCTTTTTTATTTAAATATAAAAGATTCGCAATAAGATGTTGTTAGGTTAGCTAATTACGTAATAACTTAAGGCAGAAGGTCTCTTAAGTAGGGACTTAATAAAGTAACCGACTTGGTATTACATGGATCTCAGAACTTTTTACGGTAGAAGAACTGAGTTGCGAGACTTGGTTTATTTTTACAAGTTTTGTTTTTGATGGCATTATAAGGTTCCTAATACCATACCTAGTTGATATTTTGTCGACTTTACAGATATAAAGCGCTTAAGTACATGATTTTTATCAACTAAGTACTTATCTAGTAACCTCACTAATGGCGAGAAGTGCACGGCTCAATTCCGTCATGGTCACGGGTCAACATCAATGGAAAGCTACCTCTTAAATGTGCTTACCAGGATCAACATATACCCCATATTTCAAGTTTACTATCGCTCTTTCACAAACTTATAAATTAAGTAATTTTTTTCTGAAAAATATTTTGTAAACCACTGGTAAAAGCATTACAAAAGTAGTACAGTATTGTCACAGATAAGAAGAATAACAATTACTTAGTTGATTGACTGTTAAACTCGAAAAGCAAATGATCTTTACACGCTTTTAGCTAATTTTTGCCGACGGAAATTTTAACTTTATAGTTGAGTTACCTGAAGGCAGACTTTATAACAATTGCGATCAAATCTTTGTCTCTTGCCTTTGCTGGGCGTAGGCAGCCCATACCTTCTTCCAATCCCTTCCATTCATGCTGATAGTGATGGTTTATTAATAGCCCAACATGATGTTTTTCTATTTATGAAGTAAAGTTATGGTGCAGGGTCAGTAGTCACCTAAAGTTGTTCTAATTTCGATCAACCTATCTAACTTTCTCCACTTACCCCAGTCCTTGAGCACAAAGGAAATAAGTAGATATCTACTTATACTAATTGTACTACTTAAGAAAGCGCATCATCATCATCATCTGCCTTACCTTTTCCCATTGTCTGAGATCGGCGCAGTATGTTTTTTCCTTCCATTCATCGCGCTTTCCTGTCATACTCATCCACTCCAACCTCGTTCATATCACTCTTGATACAATCCACTTAAGAAAGCGCATAATTGGGATAAATCGATGGGCCGTGAAATCGCTTGAAGCTTTGCCACAATGTGGTTTAAATAACTAGAAAGGCTTATGTTTTTTGTTTCATTAAATTTGATCTGATCAAGAAGACATTCTAGAATTTACATGTAGTATTTTTGAAAAAGTGAATTTTAATGAAAGTATTAAGTATATTTAAACAGATGCTAATGCATTTAACCTCAGTTGAACAGTGGCCGTGCGGTGTGTTAATTCGTTGTTTATCATTACATTATGTCGTAAGTTAATGTTAACTATTAAATTTTAATATCGTATAATATTTCTATTATAACATTGAATGGATAGAGTGAGAAGTTACGCTTGCATTTTCTGAAACTAATACTATTTATTACCGGTCACGGGTTGTGAGTGCATCCTTGGGGATGCTATGTCTAAAATTATTTTTCGTTATATTATCTTTTGTATTACACAAACGAGTAGAACGAACAAAAATAAAAAGTTCTTATTCAGGGTTGTGTCTCCAACTTCGCCAGGTACCGTCTGGTACCTGGCGAAGGTGACAGGAAACTAAGAAAAAAAATAGATTTTCTGTTTTTGTTATGTTCTTACTTCTTGATTCGATAACAACAACATTATTTACAATTTATTTGATGTCAAGACATTTCTACATTTGAAAGTCATTTTGCTCAATCAACAGCAGGATTTTTTCTTTTAACTTTAAACTTCGGCATTTTGGCAAATATTTCGAGCTATCTTAAGTGCGCTTTTGACATGTCATTTCGACACTTCCACTTGAGATCGATTTATGAATACTGGCTTTATTATTGTCGTCAGTACTAACTGCCTGACATCTACGGGGACTGCACCTGAGACGTTCGCCGCCGCTGTGCAGTACTTTGCCGCGGCGCAATGTTTCATCGCGGAGGATTGGCCACCAAATTGTGATCTCATAAGTAAGTTATTTCGACCTACGATTAAATAAACCTTTTGATGTGTTGTACGTCGTACGCCGTGTTACTTCGATGATTCGACCCCAATAAGATGATTTCCGACGTAGTTCCTATGTTAACTTTCTGGCCTGAAATATGTATTAAAGGATGCTACCACAATATATTATCCACTATAAAAAAACTTATCCAAGGAATGTATTAAGTCAATATTCGTTCAAAGCCCGAAATAATAATTGAAGCACTTTTAAGGTTTATATCGATTTTATACCATTAATTTCGATGTCCGAAACTCATCAAAACCTGTGAGTATTTTTTCGGACTTTTCAAACATTCTGTATATTATCAGGTATCAGGAAGATGGTTTAGTTTTATTAGCCGGAGTTTAATAATTTCTTTTTTTAAATAGATGCGACAAAATATGATTTCATAATAATTGGAGCGGGAACCGCCGGCAGTGTTCTTGCAAATCGACTGAGTGAAGTCCCGGACTGGAAGATACTGCTACTAGAAGCTGGAGGTGACCCACCAGTTGAAAGTATTGTAAGTCATATTAACCTTTACCTATGATAAATGAAAAAGCCAAAACGGATTTGAAAAAATAAATAAAACAGAGTTATGTTTTGCGCTGGAATAAAAAAATATGCTGTTTATTATCCTCAAATCTGCACAGGCGGAGCTGCAGGTAAATGCTAGTGGTGGTTTTAATGGTCCTATGACTTCTTTAAAAGGTTAGTCAAGTTAAGCTGGAACGATTAAGTAGCCAGAATAACCAACAAGTGTGACAAAAACCACTAAATGTTTATTTTCACGCTTAGTGGTGTGAACATTATATTGGCATTATAAAAATTTCGCCAGACTGACACACCAACTGCACGGTCCCAAACTAAGCAAAGCTTGTACTATGGGTTACCGTACAATGGACTGGGGGCGATCCCAGTGACACCCAGACCCGGGCAAATTACGAAAAGGCCATTTCCGAAATTAGCCCCGGCGGGAATCGAACCCGCAACCGCCATGTGCAGTGAGCCGAGCGGCCTACGCTCGAACCACTGCGCCAAGCGGTCGTCAATTATATTAATAATAATTATATTACTTGGAAACCACCAGGGCCCCAACTCTGTTAGCCACTGGTATCTCGGTCGACTCGCAATTCGTCAAAACTGACGTATCGCGTATCTGAATACGTCCGTTTTGACAGATTCGCTATAGAAAAACTGATAAAACTGGGCACCTGGGCCCCAACCACGCTAGCTACTCAAATCGTAATAGAAAAGCAAACGCTCGCGATTACCCGCTTTTGACGTTTTGCTGACACCATACCATATCAATGTCAGTAGAAATCGTGAAGCTCGTGTCAGCAAAACGTCAAAAGCGGAGCGTTTGAAACGTAATCGCGAGCGTTTGCTTTTATTATTACGATTTGAGTAGCTAGCGTGGTTAGGGCCCTGCTCTGTTGATTCAACCCTAGCGGGGGCCAATTGTAATTTTCTGGTCTGGGTCCCGTTTGCTATTGTGCTCTAGGGCTAGTCTGAGCGTCGCTCGGATAAACCATCGTCTATTGTACGATATAGCCATATCACAAACGTCGCTTAGCTATTTTATTATGTGGCCCCCTAGACCGGTATTGATGAATCTATCTCAAGTCTGAGAGGGATCTTGTACGCTTTTGACATATAATTTTGTACTGGTATGGCATAAGAAAGATATTTCCAAAATTACTATCAGACTTAAGATCGATTTATTAATACGGGCTCAGTGCATTTGAAATAATGAACGAGATAGGCAAGTTATACTTTCTAATTAAGGTTCTTTTTTCTCTATTCAGGTACCGTATTTGTTCACTGGTTTGATGAATTCTAAATATGACTGGAATTATACGACGGTTAACGATGGTGTAACAAATCAGGCCCTGGTAAATGGATGTGTGAATTGGTCAAGGGGAAAGATGCTCGGTGGAACCAGCAACATGAATGCTATGTTTTACGTCAGAGGTAACGAATACGATTTTCTGAGTTGGTACAACGAGGGCAATAAGTTATGGCACCCGAATATCACCACTAAATATTTCAAGGTAGCTGAGAGCTTGCAAGATGAATCATTATTAAAAGATCCTGCAATTAAAGAATATTACGGCTGCAATGGACCCCTCGTCGTAAACAAATTTAATACCACGTACAAAGATATAGTGAACAGAGTAATCGATTCTTGGAGTGATATTGGTTTCAAGAGGCAAAAGGATTTGAATTCTGCCAATAACCTAGGATCAGGACTATTAAGAGTCACAGCTGCTGATGGTACTAGAATAAGTACTGCTAAAGGCTACCTTAATCCAATTGTGAAGAAAAGATCAAACTTAGATATCGGAAAGGAATCATTTGTCACCAGAATTCTGTTTGATTCAAACCTTACAGCATATGGAGTAGAAGTGAACCGCAGCGGTGTAATAATGACGTTCTTCGCCACACGCGAGGTGATTTCAAGTAGTGGTTCAATAAACAGTCCACAGTTATTGATGTTGTCGGGTATTGGACCAAAAGATCATCTTGAATCTAAAAATATCGAAACCTTAGTCGATTCACCTATGGTTGGACAAAATTTGCAAGACCACTCTCATGTTCCTATATTATTCGGGTGTGATGAACCAGGAGAACTAAATGAAGGAGATCAATATTTCGATGTGATAAAATATCTTCATAATCGTACTGGTTATTTAAGTGAAATCGTATACGCTGATGCTGCAGCGTTTTACTCTAACAGCTCATGTGCCCTATACCCTGATTTTCAGACCCACCTCGGTATATATTCTAAAAATTCTTCTTTCATTGAGTATGTAAGGTCAAAATACATAGATTCCGTAGCCAATTCATTGAAGGAACAAATTGCTAATAAGTCAATGATTGAAATTGCTTTTCTACTCCTACATCCTTACTCAAGAGGAAACGTATCATTAAATACGAATAGTCCGTACGACTCTCCGCTTATTTATTATAAATATTTCGAAGATCCCCGAGATTTAGAAAAAGCTGCCATCGGTATAAAAATGGTTTCAAAAATTGTCAATACTACTTATTTTAAATCGATCGGAGCAGAATTGTTAAGAATGAATTATTCAGTCTGTAATGATTTTGTATTAGACAGTAATGATTATTGGAGGTGCATTAGTAGCAGTATGTCGACAACTCTATTTCATCCAGTAGGTACTTGTAAAATGGGTACTGATATCAGTACTGCTGTGGTGGATGGGTCCTTGAAGGTGCACGGTGTTTCCGGGCTCCGAGTGGTGGATGCTGCCATCATGCCAACCATCACTAGTGGGAACACCAATGCTCCTACAATCATGATTGCAGAGAGAGCTTCTGATTTAATAAAAAAAGAATATAATCAGAACGATTTCTTACAAGTAGTTGACTAAATTTAATGTAATTTTATGAATTTTTGACGTTTCTCAACATGCATGCTCTACATAATTAGTGTTCTCATTTTTTTGATCCAGACAGTCGTACCATTATGTGTATTGATTATTTATATATATATATATAAACATGTATGTGTAAGTATTTAAAAAGGTTTTAATATGCAATAAAAAATTGTTTTCAAGATTCTTGTTTTACTTAATGAATCTAATTTGTGCGGTTTAGGGTTCAGGAGATATTATATTTTTGAGGCACTTTGAAAGTGACTTTTTTGTATTAAACGTATGTATACATGAATATTTTGTTCCTCTCGTAGTTAATGTTGATTATAAAAGCGACTCTAATGCCAAAACTTACCCTTGAATACGTCCTTCTAATATCTTGAAGTTTGTGCTCGAAACGGCATCCCTATAAAGGTCCAGTGAAGCGTAACCGCGGCATGATTAATTCGGGGTCGGGACACGCCCCCGCAGTTTATTGCTGGCGCCGCGAAGATATTGTGTTCAGAATTATTACTTAGTAAACCGTAACTGTTAAAATATAGGATTGATTTTGGATTATCACTCGTTATTTATACAGAGTTACTGGTAATTCGATGTTTGCCTGGCAGGGTGAAAAAGGTTAAAGATAACGAAGATTTTAACTGTACTTTGACGACCGGTTGGCGCAGAGGTTTGATCGTAGCTAGGCTGCTCGGATCACTGCATCGGGTGGTTGCGGGTTCAATTGCCGCCGGGGCAAATTTCGGAAATGGCCTTTTCGTAATTTGCCCAGGTCTGGATTTCACAGGGATCGCCCCCAGTCCATTGTACGGTACCCATAGTTCAAGCGTTGCTTAGTTTGGGACCATACAGTTGGTGTGTCAGTCTGGCGATATTTATTTATTTAGCCAAAATGTATGAGGGAATTCCTTACAGTAAATTATAACCTAATATTCCAGAATAGCAATTAAGTATCTAATAGTCTATTCGACAGTAATCATTCCTCCTTCCTGCATCCACTTCTTAATTAAGAGTTAATGTCCTACCTAGTAGGAGGCATCGACTTTCGGAACCTTCGATGGCTGTGTTGTACACAAGTGAGTAAGTACATACATGAAGAAAATACAGTATATACATGAGAAAAAGTGATTTGGCAACATTAACACAGTAAAACTTTTGTTCATTTTACCTCAAATTGCTGAAATCTATGCACGTAACTGGACTATTACTTATCTTTGTACGAAATGATCTGGCACAACCACTTTACGAAACAAAAAACCCAATTAACTACCTACCAAATGAAGGCAAACTTGAACTAAGATGAATGAAGCAAGCTTCTATACAGACAAAACTGGGTTAACATCATTCAGGTAGGACAGGAGTCGGCAACCTGCGGCTTGCAAGCCACATGCGGCTCTTTGGATGTGAAGCTGCGGCTCTTTAGTTCTATACGCAAATACTACCTATTTTATAATAAAAAACTTTAAAAATCGTTCTGAATCGATTAACGAGGATTAGGCACCATTTCTATCTCTCAGCCCCTTGTACTCGCTTTTCATAGATATTTTTCTTATGAATAAATAGATTGGTTGTTTTTATCAAAATCTTTATTTATGCAAGTACTATTTATTGTTGGCAAGAACAATTTATGTGGCCCTTTAAAAACTTTGAAATTTGTAAATTGTATATTTTGACTCTTCCGACTCAAAAGGTTGCCGACCCCTGAGGTAGGACATTGGATTTGAATAGATAGTACTGAACTCTGATTAAAGGCACTTACTTTCGTCACAGGGAAATTTGAATGTGTTTGACGTTTCATGGATGTCATATTTTGGGCTGTTCAAACTACACACACACAGCACAAAATACATACAACTGCAGACGCGTGCAAGGTACTTAATACTAATGTGTTAGTTCTTTTATAATCACTTATTAGAGATTTAGAGATTACAACATTAGATTACAACTTCAGTCAACCCTCGTCGTCAAAAATTATTCGTGGATTGAACTACTTATATATAGGTACTACAGTAAATGGGCAGTAAATATTTCCATAGTAGTTACTTACTTGTGATATGGATAATACCTATTTAAAAAGAAGTCTTCGAATTTCAATCTAGTTTTCATACCATTTCATTATAATGTATTATGCACGATACTCATCTACGCTCCTAAGTATTATTTCGGACTGTTGAAACACTAGACCATTATTATTATAAAACTAGCTGAGCCCGCGACTTCGTCCGCGTGGAATTTAACTTAACAAAAAAGACTGCTCCCGCGTTCTGAGCCCGCACGACAGAACCCATTTTTTCATTTTTTTTTGTCAAATAAAAGTAGCCTAAGTTACTGCTTACAACATCAGCTATCTACCAGTGAAAGTCCCGTCAAAATCGGTCCAGCCGTTTCGGTGATTACCCGGAACAAACACACAGACAGACAGACAGACAGACAGACAGACAGACAGACAGACAGACAAAAAAATTTTTAATCGCGTTTTTGCTATAGGTGTCGTAAGTACTTTCATATGCATTTAGTGAAAAGGTGTTATTTTGATATAACAAACAGACACTCCAATTTTATTTATTTGTATAGACGAGAGTGTTGCAACAATTGTGGTGAACTAGACATAATAATAATTTAACCTTTTTAACATCCCACTCCTGGGTGCGGGCCTCCCCTCAACACGAGATTCATGCCATAACCCACCACCCTGGCGGGGTAGACATTTAGAAGTAGACATTACCGAAGACTCATGTATTGTGCGCCAAATCTGGATTTGCGTTATCACCATATAGGTATATCATCGGGAGAACAGTTTTTGGCACCAAAACGAAAAGATTGAAATTAGACTCGACGGAGCACAAGTTTGTACGTGGATTTTATAAATCTTCCTAGTGTGGGCGTACTGAAATGTTTCCTGCCATAACACGTATTCCTGTGTTTATATTATATTGAGATAAGTTTAGAGGTTTTGATCCCAGGATCCCGGCTGTTTTTTGATCCCGAAATTCTCGGGATTTAATTTTACAAATCCCGGGAGTTTCGGGACTAGCAAATAATTAATCTATATGTCGCCGCCAACTGGCTTAATCCGCCGTTCAATTAACAGCCTAGGCACTTTACTAAACAGCGCCGTTCAACTAACGGCCTAAATGATATTCAGCCGTATAGTCTATTACAACATTTAATAAATTGGCTGGCTAATGCTTAGGCAACTGGTTGAAATTTAAGTACTACAAAACTTTTTCAAAATACTACCCAAGCAGAACGACCTGGATGGGTTTAGGTTAGGGTTATTTTTTGTATGACCCCACAGAAACCCCACCCGGCAAATAGATTCGGTGGATCTAAAAAAAAACGTAAAAAACCTAAGTACCTAATAAAATGATTCCATCAAAGTTGTTTTTTTCCGACGCCATATTGACCATAGAGAATATAGAATATAGAGATATTGACAGTTTGGTGAGTTTCGGCGCTAGGTGGCAGAAAGTAAAACTAAATAGAAATGAACAGTCTAGGCAGGTAATTAAACGGCTAGGCAAGTAGTTAAACGTCATCGATCCAAGTCATTTGCCTAGCTGTTTGATCAAATGGCTGAATATCATTTAGGCCGTTAGTTGAACGGCGCTGTTTAGTAAAGTGCCTAGGCTGTTAATTGAACGGCGGATTAAGCTATTTGGCTGCGACATATATACAAATAAATAAAATTGGAGTCACTGTTTGTAATATCAAAATAACACCTTTTCACTGAATGCATATGAAAGTACATACGACACCTATAGCAAAAACGCGATTTAATTTTTTTTTGTCTGTCTGCCTGTCTGTGTGTTTGTTCCGGGTAATCTCCAAAACGGCTGGAACGATTTTGACGGGACTTTCACTGGTAGATAGCTGATGTTAAAAGCAGTAACTTAGGCTACTTTTATTTTAGTAAAACAAAATTTAAAAAAATGGGTCGTGTCGGGCGGGCTCACAACGCGGGAGGACCTTATTTTGCTAAGTGCAGGGGTATTTTAAAACATTCGAATCGAAATCAGAAACAGATTTTCGCTAATTTTAGAAAGTTATTTTTAAAATTATTTTACTGTTAGTAATCATAAGATGTAATCACAGCTATTCGATTACTAAGATTTAAATATTTTTCTGATTTATTTCTAAATAAGCGAAAATAAAATACCAGACGTTTAGTTTTAGAATACGTTTACGATATCGATTCGCATGATTTAAAATAACCCACTTATTTAGTTAGTTTACCCTGACGATCGGGCTATGTTGTGAAAGGGTAAAGAACCGTAAAGTAAAGAAACTATATAAAGTAAACAAAAAATCCTCTTCATTTCGCGTCGTGTAATTAAGTAACATATAATATTTTTGTATTGTAATATGTAGAAATCATTAAAATAATTGATAAGAAGTAAAACGACGAATATAGGCTAAAAACAACAGGTACCTATTATATTTCTGCAGTTCTAAAATATTATGTTAATGCCGTGGACTTAAAGATGTATTTTTAATTTATTACTTTCCATTAACACTACAATCCCGGGATTATCCTGGGATCCCGGTATTGTCTATAGATAATCCCGAAATCCCGGGATTAGAAAAAAGCGCCAGGATCGAATCCTCTAGATATGTCGTATTCCTTGCAGGGTATGATAGAGGAGCTGAAGTGCAGCAAATCTATCATCAGCAAAAAATTAAGCATTTTCAAAATATTTTTGTGTTTTTTTTTATAAATATCTGAAAATTAAATTCAGGCTCACTGAAAGTTTAAAATATTTTTTGAATGAGTTAGAGGTCATTCACCCGATTAACCTGGCACGGTATACATTTTATATACATTTTACTGTATCCAGATGTCAAATACGGCCATTATCTAACAAAAATGTATAGACAAAACGGTGTCTAGCCAGATAAAAATGCACCTACCTACTGTATAATAAGGGTTAGTCACCATCGTTATAGTCTTAAACGAAACATCAGCTGTAAATTCAAAATTGTATTTAGTGGAAATAAAATTTATTTATATGTATTTAATTATTATAAATAATTTTGTTTACGGAATACCACAAATCTAAGTTCAAAAGGCTCAAAGTTTGAGATTCATTAGTACGTTTGTAGAACACTTTTGGAACTTGATTAGAGGTGCTAGTTCAATGTCTGTCTGGAATTTGAAGGTAACGATGACGGAGGCTTTTACTCATAGTTACAATTATACAGAATGTTGCAAAAGTCCGAAATAGTACTTGACAGTTTAATGGTAAGTATAAAACTTTGATCAAAATTCAAAAACTTAGCAATATTATAATATTTACGTATTATAGTCTTAGTTAGTGTAGTAGTCTTGGTAATTGTCTTAAGATCAGAGCTACCTAAATATTTATTTCGGACTTTGGAAAAACCCCTATAGCTATACAAGCGTTGCCAAAACAGGAAAGAAACGCACAAAGAAATCCCACAGTTACCCGAACGAGAGACTACCTACCTACACGAATTGAGGATAATCTTGAACATATTATCGTAGATATAAACTCAACGATGTACGATGTAGTGTATCGAATTCCATTACGCTAAACCTACACACTTATGAAGGGAACAGTTTTCAATTTACGAAATCCACAGATAATTTTTAATCCATCGTTATTTTTATACTTGTTCGTGTATTTGAGAGATCTGTTCAGTATTTACTGCAATTATTCGATAAGGAATATTCGTGGCAGAAAGTGTCCGGTATAATGCTAAGAAAAAAGCATGCATACCTACATAATACGCACTAAGTTACAGCAACAGTCCCTACACAGAAATATTAGTCAAAGCAAAGCCGACCATTTTTAAATGACTTACATAATCAATTGACATTAGACACCTCACTCTGGTTATTATAATACCTACTTACGTAATCTTATATATAAAATTCTCATGTCACAATGTTAGTTACCATACTCCTCCAAAACGGCTCGACCGATTCTCATGAAATTTTGGGCGCATATCGGGTAGGTCTGAGAATCGGCTACTATCTATTTTTCATACCACTGTCCACATTCCACGCGGACGGAGTCGCGGGGCACAACTGGTATATATACAAAAAACATTCTTACAACAACAAAAATAACACAAGAGGAGGTCGACCAAATATATAAATAAGGTATATGCATCACTTCCTCGCCCCGAGGGTATCGTTAAAGCTCTGGTGTAATCACGTTAGCGCTCGTAAAATGTCTGTATCGGCCGCCGCAAACAAATTAAACGCTTTTACTGCTAATCAATGGTGACGATAAACTATACATGACAATAAATCACTCTCCTGAGATTTGGAAAGATGTGGAAAATATATTTTTTCAAGGTAGATTTTTTTATTGCAGAAATTAACCAAGCCAATGTTTTGAATTAATTTGTATTCGGACCTAAATGATTCGTTTACGTATTATCAAATGTTCCAGTCATATCAGAATCATTATTTGCAGCGCGACGAGTGGCAGCTTGCATTCACTAATTGACTGCTGAATTACGTCATTATATTAATACGGGAACATTTTCCTGTGTAACGGCGCTTACAGTAATGAAGCCTGATGATGGCTTCACATTGGTTTAATTTGCAATATTTTCAGGGGATTTTTTTGTAAAAAAATTGTGAGTTCTTCCTTTTGTGAATTCATCTTTTGACTTTTCTGGGGCAGTTTTTAGATGACTTCAAAAGGGCGGAGTTTCTCAATTCGACCCATATGTTTTCCTTTCTATTTATAATACCGCTTACCTCCGGGATTTATGAACAGGTTTTGATTTTTTGTTTATTTAATTGTTAATCATATTTTTGCGGTGAGTATCATGACATTGTCATTTACACGATACGTCAGTTTGGACGTACTGCGAGTCGGATATGACATGAATCAAGCGACAGTCGTTAAAAGGGTTAGGCCCCTGCTAGTTTGTCGCATGCTTACGTTGTTATCGTACTACGTCGCTAGGCAGCTTTGTAGGAATTGCAGCCACATAAACATCGATGGAAAAAAAATAAAAATAAACATTAGACCAAAAACACAACGCTTTCATTGTTCTCGAACACGGAAATGTATACAATTTCGTTTTCCTTGTAAGCTAGCCCACATAGACATAGGGCGGGTTATAAGCTTGTTTACCGAGATGTTTACAATAAAAAATACTTTTTTTAAAATGGGACTAGTCCCGCCACACACTCCCACCACTATAACTCCTGTAAGCCAGAATCGACAATGGTGACCAATAATGACGTCGACGTTTGACCCTCGACGAGTCCCGGGAAAAAGTTAAATTGTCTTGGAACCCTCACGAATTTAATCGAAAGAAATAATAGGAGGAGTTGGGAGAAAATATTTCTACGTCCCTCCGGTGCAAAGCGGGAGACAAAAATAGCTGGTATGGGCCGATGCCATAGAACAAGACTGTTACAGCTGATTGAAGAGTAGTTGTAAGGCATCACGGGTCGTAATTTGACTAATTGGACCTAAACTCGTGAGCTGATTATACTTGATTCCAATAATAGGTATATATGGCAAAAGCGCTTGAACGCAAGGAAATTGTCCCTGGTTTCCACAAGGTCTGTGTAATAAACAGCTCTAGATGTCACTTGCAGGCTATTTAACATAGTAATCCGTTCGTTGTGCTAGAGACTGCACTCCCACAGGATATGATGTACCTACAGATTGTTGAATATTGACAGAAAGGAGAAGGAACCATGTGAAGTAGAATAATTTGCTCCTAAAGTTGCCATGCCCAGTCAGAAATTAAGCCACACAGTGGTCCACCTCCAACCACGCCCTCTCCAGACGTTCACGAACGCATGGAAAGAATTGGTGGAAGTGGCGGCCCTTAGTTGTTGATTCCCATTTGGATTGCCATTCGGTCAGAAGATCTTCGTAAACGACAGATATCGGACTAAATAATTTAGCGATTTTAGAGCGGTCTCGCGGTTCAAGGAACTCGGTGTTCATGCTCTCTCGAGTAGAATAGAACATTGCCGCGCGTCTCTGGACCTCCAGGTCTACTTGGATCACACCAGCGAGAACTGGCAGGGCCTCGGTACTAACCGTGCTTTACATAGAAATATTAACGCCAAACGTTGGCTTTGTAGTAATTTACGCCGTGCCGCCCCTATAGTGGCCCACACCGGTGCGCCGTAGCACATGCAGCCTAAGTACGTAGCCCCGTATATAATCTTTAGCGTACCCTAAGTCGCCGTAGATATTCTAGTCAACGCATAAAAATTACGTCTCGCTTTTTCACCAACAGTTTTAATATGCTCGATAAATGGCAAATTCCTTTCAAATCTCTTATATATAAAATCTCGTGTCACAATGTTAGTGACCATATTCGGCCAAATCGGCTTGACCGATTTTTATGAAATTTTATATGCATATTCAGTAGGTCCGAGTATCGGCTACTATCTATTTTTCATACCCCTAAAAGACAAGAAAACGTCTGTCGGGTCAGCTAGTACTAATCTAAAAATATCTATCGTATCTAAAAAAATCTTTATCAAGATCAAACCCTGAGTGGGTGGTCTACCCCAGTCGAGGTACTCCGTTTATTCGAGTTGTTATCTATTGGCTAGTTTAACTCTACCACCCTAAACAACACAACGTTTCAATACTCTAAATAGCTTTGAACCAAATATTTCAAACAGTACTAGATGAAACTGGCATTGAATTGTTCCCAAAGTAATTGGAGTCGATGAAGCCAGCGAACTGCGAAGTGAGCGTCGTCAGTGCTCACCGATTAAATAAAACTTCTGCAAACAAGTGGTGGAGGTATCATTAAAAGTGGGAAGCGGTAAATTAAGTGTTCGGAATTCTATAGGTAAATTAATGTCGAATTAACCGTGAGTGAATTGAAAGTAAAGTAAATAAACCATCAAATTCACCTTCAAAACTTTTAAATCACTATTCATCATTAGACACTTTGTTCGCGCACCGAACGTCACGCCATCTGTCATCTATAATCGGAACCAAACTCAAGAACATTGAAGCAACGACCGGAAGAATGAACTAAGGAGTGAACGCCAGCACAGTCACAGTTCGATCCGTTCAACAGTCCTCACTCGTTTAAAATTCGCTAACCAATATTGTCGGAACTGAAGCACCTCTCTTATAAAAAATTGTATTTCCCAAGAACCAGTACACGAACCAAACAGCATAGAATCGCCAACACACTTTCTTGACATTATTATACAGGTTGACTTACAATTCGACGTATTCCTTGCAGCGTGTGACAGAGAAGCTTATAAAACAATAAAACGACATGGAATGCTTTCAAGCCAAACAATCCGTTAAATTATTTCTGTCGTATGAATTTGGCCATTGAATTCAATTTCACCCTGAAATGATAATTAGGATGATTATACACTGCAAGGATTATTATACGTTATATATCCAGTAGCCCTGTATAATAGTTTGAAGGGCTGTCTCGCCTTTTACTGGTATGTGTGCTCGGCTAAGCGCGCGGTGATCTACATACAAATAAATAAAATGCTGTGTCAATTTGTAATATCAACAAAATAGCTTTTTATATATATACTAGCTGTGCCCGCGACTTCGTCCGCGTGGAATTTAATTGACAAAGTTTCATACAAACTTTCATCCCCTATTTTATCCCCTTGGGGGTAGAATTAATCAAAATCCTTTCTTAGCGGATGCCTACGTCATAACATCTACGCGCATGCCAAATTTCAGCCCGATCCGTCCAGTGGTTTGGGCTGTGCGATGATAGATCACTATGTCAGTCAGTCAGTCACCTTTGAGTTATATATATTTAGATAACATAATAGCTTTTTATATATTACTGATAATAAAAAATAAAATAAAATATATTTTTTGTCAGTCCGTCTGTCCGTTTATTCCGGCTAATCTCCAGCAAGGCTGGACTGTTTTTGACGGGACCTTCACTGGCTGATTTTATAAGGAGTAATTTAGGCCACTTTTATATAGCCGCAGGCAACAGTTGGTATGTTTATTTATACGTACGGACCACTAGTGCTGTCTCGCTATTGTATTCGTTACATGTAATCAAGACATAAGGCTGGATAGTTCAGTGAGGATGGAGGCAGCATCGCAGTGCGAGATGATTGCCTTCCTATTGTGTGCGCTGACATGACCAGCTCTTATTAGATTCGATGTGCGGCTTAGCTCGCAAACCGCTCAAAGGATGTTCTGAATAGCCTCGAAATAATAGGTAGGTACATACATTAGTATCTACTGCATTGTCTTTGACCTAACTCGAACTATAGGAAGTACCTGTGACGCAGATTGGAACTAATATCGTTAAATTGTGTGTTTCAGTGTGAATATTTTGTAAACAGCTATTGAGTATAAATGAATCCATACATTTCTAAAGGTTCGTTTTATTTATTCCACAATAATAAATTCAGCCCTATTCATGTCGGACTCCTGGGCACGGGCCTCCCCTCCTACGAGGGGGATACAGGCCGTAATCCACAACGCTAACCCAGTGCGGGTTGGCGGATTTCACATGCATTTCGAAAATTTATTAGATTTTGTAAGACATGCAGGTTTCCTCACGATTTTTTCCGTCACCGTAAGCAAGTGATAATCGTAAGCAAATGAATTACGGCCTGAATCCCCCTCGTAGTGAGGGGAGGCCCGTGCCCAGGAGTGGGACGCCAAAAGGGCTAAATTATTATTATTTTTAGGTATACCCACCTATAAGTAAGTTATAGTTTCTTCGACAATTTAAAGATTTAATGTCAAACTTTCAAAATGTATAGGGGTAATGGGCCCTGATGGACCTGGTAATCGTACCGATAAAAAACCCTACCCCCTACTTCTCACACTCTACACACACTCACACTATCTCTACACTACACACACTCTACACACAAAATACAATATCACGAACAGTTATTTCACTTACCACTAAATCTATTCAGCAACCGTATATCACCATGGCCTCATGATACAGGGTCTCACCTAGTTTGAGGACCACCGAAAACTTCATGTATGTGTGACTTTATTATGAATACAATTTTTATATCTATCTTGTTTTATATCTTTTAAACCCTACGGTAGTTACACACTGAGTAGAACTGAGAAGATATGTCGTAAGTACCTAGGTATAAATTTATCGCAGGTACTTATTTAATTACGTAGACTCGTTCAAGTTTCTCATGAGCCACGATGACCAGCGTCTTTTGTATGTACCTACATGTAGAGATAATAATTGTACATGTTATCTAAAATAGGCACACACTAAAGGACGTCGGCGATTTTTTTTATTTTTTTCACACTAGCTGTGCCCCGCGACTTCATCCGCGTAGTATTGGATTATTGGGTTAAAAAGTATCCTATATGTTAATCCCGGTTATAATCTATCTGTGTTCCAAATTTCATCCAAATCCGTTTAGTAGTTTTTGCGTGAAGGAGTAACAAACATACATACATACATACATCCACACTCATAAACTTTCGCATTTATAATATTAGTAGGATTTTTTGTCGTACGTATTTGGAACAAAAAGTAGCCGTACGAATGACACCTTTGTTGCTTTGAGAATATCGTAGGTAAATCTGCTTCGGGGCCGCGCCGACCGCTTTCCCCATTCCGGGTAAGAAATGTAATTGAGGCAAGTGTATGGAGTCAAAGTCAAAGCATTCATTTTGCTTAGGCCTTCGGGGGCACTTACAAATTGTCATTTTTACATGTTTTTCTTATATCTACAACCAGATCGGAACGCGACCTTAACTGAGAAGATCCGACAAGAAACTCAGGGGGTATTTCTTTTTACATTTTGTAATATTATCATTTTTTTGAATCGGTGAATCAGTTGCTTATCTAATTAATAATTACAACGGGTAGTAGATATTAATGGTAATATAATAGTTTCAGTTCGTTAGAAATAGGTACGTATCGGTTTTTGTAACGCTAACATAATACAAAGTGGCATTGTAGGATTTTTTTTCCATGCGTCGTAGAAACAGACTTTAGTTAGTTAAATTAAGACCTCTTGCAAAATTTGTATACTTAATTAAGGCATCGTCCTAATTGGCTAACGACCGTACGAGTAAACGATGCGATTTCGTCGCGCGATGTAAGTGATCGTACCGCGTACGACGGTCCAACAGGTGTACTAGGCCCGTATTAATAAATCTATCTCAAGTCTGAGAGCGATCTTGTAAATGTCATTCCTGTGTTATACTAGTATAAAATAACATGTCCAAAGCGTGCTCAAGATCGGTCTCAAACTTGAGATAGATCTATTAATACGAGCCCTAATAGGTAGATCGCGCGATGCCGCGGCGCGGCGCCATCAACGCAACGGTGCCATTTTAACAAAGGCTGTTTACAGAGATGCATATTTTTTGTAGTCGGGCAATATTGCTTTGAAAGTTGCAAATGTCGTTCACCTGTCAGATCTGAGGCCTCTAACTTACCGATGCCGCCCCTCGGCCCTCATGTTGCTGAGCTCACGAGATGACGCACGACCAATTCGGACACTCAAAATATACAATTATGTGGCCTTGATTGCAAGATCGCATGATGGAACCCATTTTATGATCGTTATTAAGCATTTCCTGTACTCGCGCGATGACTTGCAGCTTCAATTAGGGCACTCTAAAAAGATTTGGCTATTTAATCCCGTCGTGCAACAAATCCGCATCATTTACTTTTACGATCGGTAGGACGACGCTTACCAGAAGGATTCAGAAACTTGCACATAATTATTATTTTGCGTTTACACGATACTGTACACGATGCATTACGTTATAATATTACAGGAAGCATAGTATTAGTTGTGTACTCAGCATTACATTCATGCCGCGATAAGATAATCAAAAATTTCATTATCATTAAATCGCTCACATTATATATGGTTCGGATTTTCAATTTCTGTGATTAAATTACTAGATCAAGAATGAGTTTCAACGACAAAGTGGTTCTTGTGACCGGTGCCAGTTCCGGCATAGGTGCCGCCATCGCCATCAAATTCGCCGAGGAAGGTGCCAAAGTCGCCCTAGTTGGGCGAAACCAGGACAAGCTGTCGACTGTCGCAGCGAAATGTGGCAAACCTTTAGTGATAGTTGCTGACGTCACCAAAGATGCAGACTGCAAGAGGATAGTCAATGAAACAATCGCACAATTTGGACAATTGGATGTCCTTATCAATAATGCAGGTATAGGAGGATCAGCAAGCATTAAAGCAGAGCACGCGATGCAAGTGTTTGACCGAACAATGGCTACCAATCTACGATCGGTTGTGTATATCACACATCTTGCTGCAGATCATGTAATTAAAACTAAGGGAAATATTATTAACATATCTAGTATCGCAGGACTCCGAGTGCTGGGTGAAAACGTTTTCTCTTACAATGCATCGAAAGCCGCTTTGGATCATTTCACTAGGTCCGTAGCATCAGAACTTGCATCCGACGGAGTCAGAGTGAATTCTGTTAATCCTGGTCCCGTAAAGACTGATATTCTTGAGAATTCAGGCCACGCAACCAGTGAAGCGCACAGTGAAATAATTTGGGAAAAGATGAAGCAAATGACTGCTCTTAAAAGAGTATCTGAACCTGAAGAGGTGGCTGATTTAATTCTGTTTTTGGCTAGTGAGAAGGCAAAGGCTATCACTGGAGCTACGTTTGTTACTGATAACGGATCTTTGGTGGCGCTACAAAATCGTCTTATCTGAATTGGAAATTAAAAATGTAGTGAAACTGTAAAGCTGGCCATTTTTGTTATAAAATGAAAAAAATGCAGTAAAAATGTAACGTGGTTATTGTTTTATTTAAAAGGAAAAAATAAAAATGGTATGGAAAGGTATATTATTTTAAATGTAAAAGACCTCCAGCCAAGAATAATATTTAGACTTAAATCATCCTAGCAGTATACGTGTATTTTATTGCTGAAATCACTACATTAAGAATAATTAAGTAGTGTTTTAATTTTGATTCATCTTTTCATTAAAATGTCACAATACAGGCTATTTCGTATGACATTTAGTTGACAAAACGCCAGTTGATTCAAAATCTTTGGAGCAAAATATCTGTCGGTGCAACGGTTGTACCACTATACGCGAGATGTAGGTACTCGGTAAACTTGAAAACAAGTTCACCAACTTTCGCGGGGTGAGTACGATTGTTACATATTAGTATTCAGACATGGAGCGCTGGCATCGTCTATTGAAAGAGTGACAACAACCAAGGTTAATGTTTCTCGGTGCGAGGCAGCGGGGTATACTTGAGATAGGCAAGATCGCGCGTCTAATGGTTAAATTATCATAGGTTGCAATCCTCGAATCACAATAATTCTAATATTTAGGCCAAGGTACTCATTACATTGATGCTTCAGTAGGTAGGTAAGCAAGTTGGATTGATGTATACGCTATTAAGGTGATGGCACCTGTCTAGCCCGCGAAATTCAAAATTTTCGAGTATGTTTATAGTTTATCCAAAATCTGAAAACATTTAAGACAACATTTTGTGATTTGCGACAAGCACAGTATGCAGTGCGTTTATTAATACATTTATTTTACTCTAAATATTATCACGGTGGATATGATACTAGTAAATCACTAAATATACAAAAATTGCCAGATTATCTGGATAGCTGTCGTTCTTTAAATGTTTTAGAGTAAGTTGGATATGTTAATAAATGCACTGCACACGGCCTGTTTCGCGAATTACAAAATGTGCCTTTTATTATTGTCAGATTTAGAAAATATGCTAAAAAACCTCAAAAAATTTGAACTTCGCGGGCTAGGTGGGCGCTTTAGCCTTAATAAAACAGGCGTTACTTGAGCGCGGAGCATAGTTTCCACAGAGTACCTTGTATATACTAGAATATATGATAGTTTCGCTGTGGATTTTGGAGAGAAAAAATTATAAGTTTATAAGGTCAGGTAGTTTATTCATTGAAAAGAGTAACCATTGAGTTTCTTGCCGGATCTTCTAAGTGGAAGCAGCATACCGAACCGGTGGTAGATTCTGACTATTCATAAATGATTTGTTGCCTTACGTGAATAAAAATAATGTTGAGTTTGAGTTTGAGTTTGAGTTTATGCTAGTGAATTAAAATAATCACTTTAAAGTTATTTTCTTGTTAGTTACACGCCGACTACTCCTAGTGGAGCCAATAACTCGCACATACCGTATACATACGCCGACTCCTCGAGGAGTCGGCCGGACACAGTTTATTAAATACTCAGGTTGAAGCAGTAACTGGTTGTTTGAATGGTAACAATCGTTTCTCTAGCGGTCCGTTATTGTGTTGGTGGACTCGGCTGTTATGGTGAATATCTTTTTTATAATCTTCTCGACTAGCCCTTGTGTTAATCTTTAAATTTTATTTTCGCAAGTAAAATAAAACCTTTTTACCTAGATAACCTTGGTCCTGTAACCTTTGCCGCTTTTAAATCTCTGGGCGTTCCTAAAGGCCAAGTTAGCACTGAATGGGCTCAAATAAAATCGATAACTTTTATAGTTACGAAAATGTTCTCCTTCTTCTTCTTTTTTTAAAATATGGCTTTTTTATCGAGAATAGATGTGATATGTCTTACTGAAATAAATATTAAAGAGGAAGAAGTATGCATGTATTCATTAGATGGCTATAACTTATTTTCAAGGACTAGAGGACACACGAGAGGAGGTGGAATATTGATTTATGTTAAAAACGGCCTACAGTATAGCCCAATACATTGTCCAAAAACAGCTACATGTGAGCTGCTACATGGCAAGCTAACTAAACACGCATATAACACTGACTTATTAGTCGTCTACAGACCCCCACGCACAAATAAAACACTATTCACGAATGAGATAAGCAGTTTTATAAAAGCATTACCCGCAAACACTGACATTATATTAATGGGCGACTGTAACATTAACCTACTGCTGGCTCAGATGGATTCTACTGCAAATTTGTATCTAAACACTTTAGCACAATTAGGACTCCAGTGCGGCATTAAAGATATCACTCGGGAGGCAATCGTGGGGGAGCGGCGAGTGGCGTCCTGCATCGACCATGTTTTCGTACGTAATGCTGGCGGCGGCGGCAGTGGCGGGGCGCGCGAGGTATGCGCCTACACACTGACGACTCAGGTAGCGGATCATTATCTAACGGGAGTCACAGCTGCTATTGATAGACGGACAGAAAGTACGCCGGTAAGCAAAAAGAAATATAATACTAAGGAAATACAGAATAGATTGCATTGTACGGACTGGACGGTTTTGCTGCATGAGCGAGACCCTGTTGAACTTTATAATAAAATTTATGCAATTTTCTGCGATATCTATAAGATATCTGAAGTAGAAAGTGCACAGCGGCGTAAACGTGATCCACAAAGCTGGGTGGATGAGAAACTAAGAATTCTACTAGAGGAGAGGGATGAATTATTTAGAATATGGAAGAACGATCCAAAAAACTATACTTTAAGATTAAGATATACTAGATGTAGAAACAAAACGCAGAAGCTAATAAATTTGGCCAAAAATAAATCCAGACAACAGTCATTGTCAAATTGTAAAGGTAATTTACGTAAGATTTGGAATAACATAAACAGTTGGATTGGGCGTACAAAGTCAAATGTAGACTCAGTCATAGAAAAATATATGTTAAAGAAAGAACCCATGCAATCTATTTGTAATAAATTCTGTGAAGCATTTACGAATGAAATTGATCAAATTAAACATAACTGTGAAATAACTTTTTTAGACAGGAAAAATAATGTAAATAAATGTGAATTAAGTTTTAGATTTAGACAAGTTACATAATTGGAGGTGCAGAAACTTATAGGTAAATTAGACTGCAACAAGTCGCCGGGGTCAGACGGTATAAGGATAAAAGATATAAAGGAAATTAAAGATAAAATCAGTCCATTAATAGCTTATTTTATTAACATGTGTGTAAAAAACGGGCAATATCCTGATGAATTAAAGAAAGCTATAATAAGACCAACCTATAAGCAAGGGTCACACTTAGAATACACAAACTATAGACCTATAGCTATACTAAACACGATAAATAAAATAGCTGAAAAAATTATAGTGTCTCAAATAACAAATTTCCTGGAACATAATAATATATTGAATGATACTCAACACGGCTTCAGGCCTAAGAGAACCGCAACGGCACTAGCGAAATTTACTGATGAAGTTAATAACCGACTGAATGAAAAGAAAATTGTTGTAGCAATATTTATAGATTTAAAAAAAGCTTTTGACACCCTTGACCACGGCGGACTGTTGCAGGCTATGGAGGAGTGTGGGATACGTGGCCCAGTCAGTGAATGGTTTAGGAAGTATCTAGCAAATAGGACCTTAATGGTTAAAATTAGTCAGACTGAAAGCGCAGACGGCTATGTTAAATACGGAGTCCCAACTGGGTCGGTATATGGGCCGATAGGATATATAATGCATGTAAACAGCATGACCAATGTGCTCCAAAAGTGTAAAGCTTACATGTATGCCGACGACACATGTCTAATCTACAGCCATTATAACATTGATTATATACAGGAAGCAATGCAAGTCGATCTTGATAATGTTATGCAGTGGGCTCACGACAATGGAATAATCATTAATATAAGCAAAACAAAATGTATGATCATTCACTCACCTTATCACCACAGCAAAGATATTAAAATTAACTTAATGGGACACACATACGAATGTCTACATAGAAATAAATACCTCTGTCAGTGTAGCAATCTATATTCCATTTATTATAACATTAGACATAAGAGGCTCGCAGAAGCAGGGATGCAAAACATTTTATTTCCAAGTCAAAACAACTTTTAAACAATACCAAAGGAAAACAGTAACAAGTAACAATTAAATCACGAAAATTCGACAACAATAACGAACACGGTATTCAAAGGAACTTAGAGTGCAGGCGAATGACTCAATGACAAACACTGACAGCACATTATTTACGTCAATTTAATAGATAACATAGTCCGACAAAATTAGAAATACCCTGCTGTCATAACCTCCGAAGGGATTAGGTAACATTTTAGATTTGGTAGGATTATAGTGAAACGAAAAACGTTCCCGGTATGTTCACCCCTGCTTCTTTTAGGTTTTTAGCATCGACACTAATTTTAAATTGTAACGAAATAATAATTATTTAAATGAAAGGCAATATATTTAATAAGATAAATAATTAATATTATTACAGTTAGGTGTGCCAAGCTGGTATATAAATAGATTATAATAAATTAGACGTCAATCGTAACTGCAACTCGTTAATTGTACTTTTATTACAAAGTGGACACTAAAAATAACCTTTTTTAACTTCTGTCTAATGCTATAACAAATGGAGTATAGAGATTGTTAAGTCATATAGATATTTAGGGTTATTAATTGATAATACGTTTACATGGAACTTGCACATAAATAATGTCTGTAACAACCTAAGAGCTATTTTGGGTAAATTATATAATCTTAAGAATATAGTTAGTAGAAAAATAATGTACACCCTGTACTACGCTCTGGCTGATGCAACAATTGCATATGGGCTGGGTGGTTATGGACTTACATTTATTACACACATAAATAAAATAAAAATGTTACAAATTAGGTTACTAAAATTACTAGTAGATAGTAACACAAGAAGAAAGCTAGAACAAGATTATGAAAAACTATTCAAAATTTGTAAAATATTACCAATTGACAAAAAAGTGAAATTAAATATCTTAGTAGAACAAGACGGTAAAATGGAATATAAAAATGAACGAATCCATAACCACCCAACTCGCTTAGCTAAACTAAAAAAACTTTGTACACCCAAAGTCAATAATTACTTTGGGAAACGTACCAGAAAGTATATTGTACCGAAGTTCATAAATGAATTACCACAAAGTCTGATTACAGGCATAAAGACCCGAAAACAGCTCAAAAATGTACTAAAAAAACACTACCTATCTTTGTGCCCATAGTCAAGATCCATGAAGTGTACGAGGGATGCCTTTTAAGTTTTGTCGTTTGAAGAAAAAAACACAACTAGAACCTTATAGTACTTTTTATTGTTTTTCAAAGTATTCACCACGTAGCTTAATACACTTTTCCATTCGCTCAAACCAGTTATTATAACATTTATTCCACTCTAAAGTGGGGGTGTTCAAAATGGCTGACTTGAAAGCGTCGACTGCTTCTTCACTGGACTGGAACCTATGACCACGAAGACTTTTCTTAATTTTAGGAAATGTAAAAAAATCGTTAGGGCTTAGGTCAGGACTGTATGGAGGATGGTCAAGAATTTCTACTTTTTCCTGCTTCAAATACTCAATCGTTTGACGAGCGCTGTGTGAACTTGCATTGTCGTGGTGCAGGATGATGCGTCGCTTTGAGTTAGATTTTCGAAGTTCGGCGATGACTTGTGGTAAACAAACTGTGGTATACCACTCTGCGTTAACCGTTCTACGATCATCAAGTGCAATAGTCGCAACATGGCCGGTTTTTCTAACGAACGTGGCCACCATCTTCTTTGAAGTGCTTCGAGAACGAACAACTTTAGTCGGCTTTGGCTCGTCTTGAAAGACCCAGATTGTAGATTGTTGTTTGGAATCAGGATCGTAGGCATAGATCCAAGATTCGTCACCACTGATGATGTCGTAGACGTGATTTGACTCTCCTCGGTTGAACCTTTGCAGAGTTTTCTTACACCATCTGACGCGGGCCGCCTTGTGATCGTCGGAAAGCAGATGCGGTATCCAACGGCAAACTAGCTTTCTTACACCAATCGCTTCATGCAAGATCTTCTGAATGGTTGTCCCTGAGATGCCTAATAGAGCCTCTATCTCTCGATACGTCACATGACGATCTTCGAGAATTAGTTGTCTCACTCCAATGATGTTATCTTCAGTGAATGCAGATTTTGGGCGACCTTCGCGAGATTTGTCACTAACACTAGTATGTCCACGCTGGAATTCTAAATACCAGCGTTCGACAGTCCGCAGACATGGGGCTTCATCCCTGAACACAGATATTAGCTCTTCAAAACACTGAAGCCGTGTCAGGCCTCTTCTAAAGTTGTAGAAAATTATTGCACGAACATTTTCCTTAGAAAGATTCATTTTCGTACGTAACCTGACAGCTTCTAATCGACGCTGTGACTAAACAATAACATTAATCCTAATACATTCAACTGTTTTAAGATTCGAAATTTAAACACATTCGAATATAGAACAGTTCCAAATTCAAAATTGCCGGGAATTATGGAAACGACAGAACTTAAAAGGCATGCCTCGTACCTATAGCATATACATACATACCTACATACATACATTTATATTGATCTACGTATATAGCATGCAAATCGAGAACTACTGCCGACAAACTGTTATGCAGTTTGGCAGATGATAATATATGGAAAATGAGCTTATGTTTGATATGAAAAAAATAAATAAAAAAAATACGCCGACTCCTCGAGGAGTCGCCCGGACACAGTCTATTAAATACTCAGATTGAAGCAGTAAATAGTTGTTTGAATGGTAACAATCGTTTCTCTAGCGGTCCGTTATTGTGTTGGTGGACTCGGCTGTTATGGTGAATATCTTTTTTATAATCTTCTCGACTAGCCCTTGTGTTAATCTTTAAATTTTATTTTCGCAAGTAAAATAAAACCTTTTTACCTAGATAACCTTGGTCCTGTAACCTTTGCCGCTTTTAAATCTCTGGGCGTTCCTAAAGGCCAAGTTAGCACTGAATGGGCTCAACTAAAATCGATAACTTTTATAGTTACGAAAATGTTCTCCTTTTTCTTCTTTTTTTAAAATATGGCTTTCATCGTTAGGTAGTCGATGATTTTGCCAACAACAGAGTTTTATGTGACTGATGGTCGGTAGGTCTAGGTGAGGCTATTTTTTTTTTTTTTTAAAGATAATCTAAAAAATTTGAAGTTGGATTGTACGGTTGAAGTTGAAATAATGTTGTAATGCATCCTTCACACGATAATTGACATTAACGCTGTCAGTTAAATTATATAAGTGAAGATCATTGTTAGAATTAAATTTCCGTTAGGTTAATTGTTGCCATTTTTTTTAGAAATTACGCGAGTAGTTTCTATGAGTAACTTATTGGTAGCCTATCTCCTTTTCTTTTAATAATTAAACCAGTATTCCTTTTATTTTTAAAACGCTTTGCTGTGGACACGCTTACAAGGAAAACAACGCTGTATACATTTCCGTGTTCGGGAACAATGAAGCCGTTGTGATTTTATTTTAATGTTTTTTTTTTATTATTTTCCGTCGATGTTTATGTGGTTGCAATTCCAACAAAGCTGCCTAGCGACGTAGTACGATAACAAGGTAAGCATGTGACCAAATAGCTGGTATCAGTAGGTATATGTAAGTATATACAGCCTGGCGCTACCATGGTGACTTTAATTTAACACACAGGTAGGGCTAGTGGTCAATAATCATAATAGTAATAAAAAAAAGAAAAGTCCATAATTAGAAAAAATAAAATTTTCGAACAAAATAGATACTAAATAAAGTAATCAAATTGGCATCACCCTTGAAATCCGATTCATTCAACTACTCTTACGCTCTTACCTACCACTCGGAGCGGGGCGAGCTAATAGTATTATTATTATTTCTAATAGTATTTCTTTTTCGTTTTAATTTCATTGAAGAAATGTTATTATCCGTGACCTCGGCAGATGACCTCTGCGCTAGAGTTATTTACGTACAGGCTGCTCCAAAATGGTATTTCAGAAAATGTTGAATAATTCAATAAACAATAATGTTTAATAAAATTTAAATATCTCGAAAATCTGAAAATGCGAAGCCTAATACGTGTGTTAATTTAAAGTCGCCATGGTAGCGCCAGGCTGTAGAATATGTACACATAGGTACCAAACATATACACATACATTATGTGCGCTCAATACATGTTAGTACAGTTGTAAATAGCGTCGCCCACTTTAGAACCAAGCTAGTATGCAGGCAATTGTTTGTGCGACTCAATGATTCGAAAGCCGCATGAACAATACCGTTGAGACATTTTGTTGTAACATCATATTCGATACTACCGTTAATGTCAGTATATTAGACATAGCGGCCCGCGGCTTCGCACGGGTACATTATTCGAGTTTTAGTAAGGATCCCTAATTTTTTTTTAAATATATTATAGCCTATGTCACCCGGGGATAGTGTAGCTTCCCAACAGTGAAATAATTTTTCAAATCGGTTCAGTAGTTTCGGAGCCTATTCATTACAATCAAACAGACAAAGTTTTCCTCTTTATAATATTAGTATGATTGTAGCTCTTGGCAAACGCCGTTTTTGTACAGCAAACAAATTCTAATATAATCAGTCAATACTGTTGGTCTGAAGAGAGGCGGCGGTGAATATAGAAATGATTCGTAAATCTGATAAACTATCTAACATGACATTACAGAAATTACTGGCTCCTTACTATTAACTACGTTTACTCTACATTAGATATAGCAGTGATAGCCGATTGGTTATGCATGCGTCTTGGGCACCAAGTCCTGGGTTCAAACCCTGGCTCGCAATTCTGGGTTTAACAAAATGTATGGTCATGTCATGAATCATAATTTCTATATGGTTATCATTTGCTTACTTGCTATTTGCTTATTTGCTATCATCAATGTAAGCATTCCCATTATGTAAACCAAAATAGAAGTAGATATTGACCTCGGATGCCTCTTACATAAACAATGAGAGGCTGTTTATCAAACCCGACAATGGCAGCATACTGTTATTGACACAGTATTGTATCATAATATATAAGGCAATATAACACACCACCAAAAGAAACTTATAACCTTATAAACCATGTTAAACTTATAACCCCCCACGGTTATAAGTTTAACATGGTGTATCTGTGTGTCTGTATGTGGCATCGTACCGCCCAAGCGGATGAACCGATTTTAATTTTGTATTTTTTTTGTTAGAAAGGTTTTCTGATCGAGGGTGTTCTAAGCTATGTTTCATGAAAATCGGTTGAGCCGTTTGAAAATTAACAACTTTTTTGTAGTTTAAAAGTCGTATGTAGACCATCAGATAAGGTACCTAGGTATCGTTTTAGTGGTAGGTTACCTACCTAAGCGTTGTGTATTTCAAAATATGATTCGGTCAACTGGGTCTTAATTAACCATGCTATAAGGTTTAAATCATAATTTGTCAAACAAAAAATCCAACATCTATACAAATAAATAAAATTGGAGTGTCTGTTTGTAATATCAAAATAACACCTTTTCACTAAATGCATATGAAAGTACATACGACACCTATAGCAAAAACGCGATTTAAAAAAATGTGTCTGTCTTTCTATCTGTCTGTCTGTCTGTCTGTCTGTGTGTTTGTTCCGGGTAATCTCCGAAACGGCTGGACCGATTTTGACGGGACTTTCACTGGCAGATAGCTGAAGTTATAAGCAGTAACTTAGGCTACTTTTATTTTAGAAAAACAAAATTTGAAAAATGGGTCCTGTCTCGCGGGCTCAGAACGCGGGAGCGGGCTTTTTTGGTATGTTAAATTCCACGCGGACGAAGTCGCGGGCTCAGCTAGTATTCTATACAAGGCTTATTCATGTAGAAAACCAATGAAAATTCCCGTAGTCACCGTAGCAAAAGTTTGGAATGTAGTTACTACACCGTAGCCTCTAAAAATTGCCGTTTCAAGCAAGAAGCACAGAATAGTACTAAGCGCTTTTTATCCAATTAGTTGGCAGTTTTAATGCAGTTACATCAATCAATTGTAAGAAAACTGTAACCCAACAGAAAGTTTGCAGTCGGCCCTCTATCCGAATGTAGCTCATCTGAATAGACCCTAGGGTTTCGTAGTCCCCACTGAGAAGCTTTATAAAATCATAAGATCCGTCTATCCGTCCTTCCAAAAAATATGTTCCATGAAATGTATTAATATAAATATATATTTATAACCTACTCATATAGCAATCTATAATCATATTAATTTAACACGAGTAATTTATCTCTGTTTACCCAACGTTACTGAAGCATACAATTAATTTCTTAATTTTAATTAGGTTTCCAGACTAAAATAATAATGTAGACGGAGCGCATAGAACTTGTAACTGAAGTCAGTAAAAGTAATAATAAATAGGATCAATGCAGATTGTTTTCTAGGGTTTAGTGATCGCAGTTTGCGATCTGTGATCGGGAGCGTAAGTATAATCACATAAAAAATAATCATTGCATTAAGGCCGTACAAACAATTAAAACATGAGCCAATCTAAACTAGAGTCTGGTTTGATACTATTTGGTATCACTTTTGTCCGTTTCACTCACTAGTTCTACGTGCTACGTCTACGTTATTATTTTCGTCTGAGTCAGGTACGTAAAGTATCGTGAGACGTTCTCGCTAATAACATAAATATGCGCGTAGTTATTTAAAACTAGAACAGGCTGCGATATTATACATATTAGGGGTGTTATAAATATTAGGTATAAAGAGTAAGTTAAGTATTAAGTGTTATTTTTTTATCGACTTTAAAAAATTCTCAATTCGACTTTTTTTAAGCTTTTTAATTTTTTAAGCCTGTCATGGGATTTATAATTGGCGGTGGGAAAATTGAGACAGGCTTGTCCACTTGGGAACCTAGATTATCTTCTAATTGAGGTGAAGCAGTTCAACACATTACATTCGTCTATACAAATAAATAAAATTGGAGTGTCTGTTTGTAATATCAAAATAACACCTTTTCAGTAAATGCATATGAAAGTACATACGACACCTATAACAAAAAAGCGATTAAAAAAAAATTGTCTGTCTGTGTGTTTGTTCCGGGTAATCTCCGAAACGGCTGAACCGATTTTGACGGGACTTTCACTGGCAGATAGCTGATGTTTTAAGGAGAAACTTAGGCTACTTTAATTTTAGAAAAACAATTAGGGTTCCACGTAAAAAAATAAAAACACATTAAATCAAAGTACTCTTTGATTGAATTAAAATTTATTAAAATTAATAATTATTAATAATTTAATAATAATAATTAATTAATAAATAAATAATTTATTTAATTAAAATTTAAATTTACTCTCAGAAACGGCTGGACTGATTTTGACGGGACTTTCACTGGTAGATAGCTGTTGATATAAGCAGTAACTTATGCTACTTTTATTTTAGAAAAAAAGAAAATTTTCAAAAATTGGTCCCTGTAGCGCGGGCTCAGAACGCGGGAGCGGGCTTTTTTGTTAAGCAAAATTCCACGCGGACGAAGTCGCGGGCTCAGCTATACAAAATACAAGAAAAGGAAGATACAAACACAGCTCTGGTATCGTGGTTAAGATGAAAAGGAAGTTCGATGATAGCAAAGCATGACATTTTAGAAAGACGATATTCAGATGGGTAGTCATTGAGATGGTAGATATTGCATCGACCCCATCTACCCCATGCAACTAGGTAGAAAAAGGTTAGAGAGATTATGACATACCTAACTTAAAAGCAAAGGAATTTAATGAAAAGCCCGTCGAAGACAAAAAATATTAGCGTGTATTGAGCAAAAATGCGCGTCACCGAAGTTTTACGTTTCGAGGTTCGACCACGGATCTATATAAGTAACAGGATAGTATAATGTTACGCAAGCCAGCCGAGCGAGAGGCTCCTAGTGCGAGTTTGTCCCTTTCTAATTGGGTGTCCACCGGGGATTGACTTTAGGGGTAATTGACGACCGCTTGGCGCAGTGGTTCGAGCGTAGGCCGCTCGGCTCACTGCACATGGTGGTTGCGGGTTCGATTCCCGCTGGGGTAAATTTCGGAAATGGCCTTTTCGTAATTTACCCTGGTCTGGGTGTCACTGGGATCGCCCCCAGTCCATTGTACGGTACCCATAGTACAAGCGTTGCTTAGTATGGGACCATACAGTTGGTGTGTTCGTCTAGCGATATTTAAAAAAAAAATTAGGCATTGTAAGTCGGAGTGAAAGGGACACACTCCCACAAGACCTATCTCCCTCGCCTAGTTTTTTTATATAAAGAAGTGTTGATGAAAAATTGACGTTAAAATGTAATTTAATAACTGCAGCTACTACAGCTCATATACGAGCTGGCTCTTATGTGGTAGCACCACCCTCTCACAGAAGATCGGTGTAAAGTAAATAAAAGATAGCTGGAAACCAATACCTGCTTTCCCTTCGCCTCCCTCTGTCCCACTCCGCTTCGGGTCAGCAACATGTGAGATGATATGCTTGGTACGATAAATGCTTAACATCAGGCAGATTGTACGCTTGCTTGCCGACTTTGTAAAATAAAAAACTTGAGAGGTGTCAAGGGACACCCGGATGGAACGAAGTTGCAATATCCGGAACTTGTGCAGAAACACTGTTAGGATTCATTATTGTTATTATTTTTTTATTATTTATTATGTACAATAAACCTGTATACACTCAACAAAAATAATCGTCGCGACACCGCACTGTTCAATGCGAAATAGAAAGACGAAACGAAAATAACTGGTTTGCTTTCTATAAGAGAGAGAGAGAGACAGACAGAGAAACACTTACAACTTTTGGTCTTAATTTTTTCTGTCTAGCCCCCTTTCGCAACGCGCGATAAGGAACTTCGTTCCAAAAAAAAATTGGTGCGCATTCCAGTTACGTATAGATCCTTGGATTCAACAAAAGCGATGAAAAAATGACAGGCGCGTTCGACCGCGGCGTCATTCGCGGATTATTAAAATTGTTCTGGCGTTACGTTCCGCCATATTGACAAAGTTCCCGCCATCCGCGGTGCCCAAGTTTCTGTCGTTAATTTAAATGTTACGGTGACATTGAATATTATTGCCGCCCCAATACACCAAGTCAAGCCAAAATTAGGATTGCTGTATCAAATATTTTATAAGTACCCCTTGGGAGTTCTGGTTCAGCCGTCTCATTAGAATTTTTTTTTATATATTTAAATTAGCTCCCCATTATGTCGCTTAGCCTTGGCTGACGTTATGTGTCACTTCACTGCTGTCAGTGTCACTACAAATGTAAATTATCGCGAGGTGGTAGCGAGAGAGAGGACTGTTAGAATTGTATTAACTTATTTGCTTTCATTTCAGAACGTAGGTTTAGTAAACATTAAGTTATCTTTTTTATCGCTATGTCACTTGATGGGTCTAATACCAAGTCGTCGGCTGTGGTGCAGTTAATAATGGTGTTTATTTGTATTCAAGATGCCAATCAATGAAAACACTGAGCGTGACGTAGTCTTGGGCCATAGTATGATGAATATACCTGGCGTAGAATGGTACCATGATACTTAAAAGTCGAGTCCGAATACTACCGAAAACAAAACATTATAAATGAATATTTGATAAATAATAATACCGTCATAAAAAGAGTTTAGACGCCTGTCTTCTTGATTTTTGTGTCAGCAAAACAGGTCCTACGTTCTATTCTAAAATCTCAAGCCTCATAATCTCATTGAGTGGCGACACTTTAGAAACGCCAGTCATCGTCACAATCACCGTTATTTAATTACTTTTGAGGAGCTGAGGTCAGCCGACGAGGCTCATCCCTTAACTACTAAATAACACTTAGTCATTCTATTAGTGATAACAGTGGTAGCCTAAGACCCAGCGCTTAGACTTAGAAGTTAAACCTAACATGTATTTACCTTTAGATGCCTTTAGTTGCCCTTATATTGGCAAGGTAATAGCATGATATCAAAGACCTACATCTCAGCCGAAAGACGTCCACTGCTGGACATAGGCCTCCCCAAATTTCGCCACAATGACCGTTCTTGCGCTGCCCGGCGGACCATCCAGCGGCCATTCAGCGGACCTTGACCAGGGCCCTAACCACGCTTGCTACTCAAATCGTAATAGAAAAGCAAACGCTCGCGATTACGTTTCAAACACTCCGCTTTTGACGTTTAGCTGACACCATACCATATGTCAGTAGAAATCGTGAAGCTCGTGTCAGCAAAACGTCAAAAGTGGAGCGTTTGAAACGTAATCGCGAGCGTTTGTTTTTCTATGACGATTTGAGTAGCTAGCGTGGTTAGAGCCCAGGTCGTCGGTCCACCTTGTGAGACATACCCAGCTGCGCTTTCCGGTGCGGCCGCCACTCGAGAACTCTTCTGCCCCTTCGGCCATCTGTTCTCCGAGCAATGTGCCCAACCCACTGCCACTTGAGTTTACCAATCCTGCGGGCTATGTCGGTTACTTTGGTCCTTCTGCGTATCTCCTCATTCCGGATTTTATCTCGCACGGAAATTCCACCCTTTGCCCGTTGGGTGACTTTGCGCTTATTTATGAGGCCCATTGTCAGCATAAGGGCAAAGAGCATAAAGGCTTGATATTTATTTAGACACCCACCAATGTATGGCTAGCTGCAGCTTAGCTAATAAAGCTACATTGTGGGATTTAGCACACCTGGGGGCTAGCCTTTCAGCTCTCTCATCGTAACACAGACATCAACCTAAACGTAACTATAATAGCAGTACTACCCCGGACGAGCCAGTCCGTATATGGGCTGTAGTGATACAGCTTGGCTCTACCAGTTAAGTTTCGCGGTTGATAACTCAGATGCTGATGCTCGCAACAACCCTGGAACACATAATCTCAACTTTAACCCAAATAAAACCAGTATAAATGGCTAGGCAAAGTTTGCATTTCATTTTGAATCATTAAAACAACCGGTATGCGATCCATTGGAGAAAAATCTTCCATTTACTACCGTTAGCCATGAATTTATGAATAGGAAATGTCTTTGGTAGCGCAGAGAGGACTAAATTGATGCCGTTCTGTGTCGCAATTGCAGTTTCCGTTAAAAGCTGCATAATCGTCTTACAAATCTTTCGTGCGTTTAATACTGCGATGGGATTTTGTTTTACTTTAATTACTATACAGGGTGAAATTTAGTTCAATAGCCAAATTAATGGGCACGGTTCATTAACTGCAACGTGTTTGTGATGCGTTGGGTTTTTTCTTCTCAATTTTAGCTGTTTTCACCTGTTAACAAATTCTAAAGAATTTGAAATTTAAAAAGGTGGCTGTTTTGATTGATTTTCGATCGACCCTCTTCAACAGAAAGGCCTTAAAAGCTTTGAATAATTATTCCAATTACCGTGCGAATGGGGCCTCACATACAACATTTTCCTAACTATAAAAGTTATCGATTTTATGCGAGTCCATTCAGTGCTAACTTGACCTTAAGGAGCACCTACAGATTTAAAAGCGGTGGAGGTTGCGGGACTAAGGTTCTCTAGGTAAAAAGGTTTTATTTTACGTGTGAAAATAAAATATTAAAATTTAAAGAAGGGTTAGTCGAGTTATTCATTAAAAAAATATATATTCATAACAGCCGAGTCCTCCAACACAATAACGGACCGCTAGAGAAACGATTGTTACCATTCAAACAACCAGCTACTGCTCTAACCTGAGTTTTTAATAACATGTTTAATAGTTAAGAATACTGAACATTCGATAAAAGAGTCCAGTGACATAAATAAGTTTAGAGAAAGTAAATAAAGAACCATGAAAAGTAAATACCAATTTATTGAATTTGGAGTCGGTGCCAATTCAACTAAGTACTGGTAGGTACCAAAGAAGTTGCCCTAACGTAGTGTAGATACAGTTGACGACCGCTAGGCGCAGTTCGATTCCCGCCGGGGCAAATTTCGGAAATGGCCTTTTCGTCATTTGGCCTGGTCTGGGTGTTCCTGTGTTCGCCACCAGTCCATTGTACGGTACCCATAGTACAAGCTTTGCTTAGTTTGGGACCGTACAGTTGGTGTGTCTGTCTGGCAATATTTATATTTATTTATTTACATTTCCACTGGATAATATGTATGACCGCCGTGACATTTTGATTGGTCTATTCACGGCTCGACCAAAACCGGACCAATCCAAATCCGCCGTCATCCCGATACCCCGCCAACTTTTGACGATTTCATTCTCATACAATACTCGTAGTAGAGGTAAGCGATGTCTTCGGTAAATATATCGTGCTCGGGGATCTGGTTCATTAATGCAAGCGTGATAATATAAAAAATATAAAATTAAATATAAGTAAAATTTTGTTCATTAATAAATGAAAAGTCACCTTCATATCTTTCAAAAGACATATTAGAAACATTCGTAGTGCAACTATGCCTACCCCTTCGAGGTAAATGGGCGTAGTTCACGGTATAAAAGTTAACAACTTTCGAAGAAAAAATCTAGAAAAAAACGATTTCGCTTCCCTTGTTCTAAAAGCTTTTCCTTTATTATAATCGCTCTACGTCTGCGTTTTATTCCGACAACTATGTTAATGAAGTCGTTAGTTCTAAAATTAACATAAATGATATTTAAATAGTCTGTAAGATACCAAAGTCGCCGTTAACAGCGTATAAATCTACCTGCTTACCTACCTACTGAAGCATCAATGTAATGAGTACCTCGGTCTAAATATTACAATTATTTTCATTCTAGGATTGCAACCTAGAACGATTTAACCACTGGACGCGCGATCTTGCCTTTCTCAAGTATACCCCGCTGCCACGCACCGAGAAACATTAGCCTCGGTCGTTGTTACTCTGTCAATATCTCACTTCAATGTCCTTGTTTGCGGTGGCTTTGTGGAGCGGGTCACCCTCTTCCCTCTATTATGGTTGAGGAGAGTGATGCCGCTTTTCAAGTCACGCTCGTGCGCGGGCGCTGCTTGCGGGGATTGGTCCACTCACTTTCCTCTTAACAACATTGTCGTTAAATACTATTTATTTACTTAGCATGGAAGGCAGCACACCAAAGCAATTAATTATAGACAGTGACAGCGCTTAATGACAGAATAGTAATATGAAACAATATAGAGCAAGAGCTAGCGATAGCCAGACGTTCGATATTTTATAAAGGCTGTCAATTTCTCAGAGCATGTCCCCAACACAGGTAAGAACGATCATTGAGTATGGAGTTGGGATTGTGGTTACTTGGGCAGTTAACAAGTAGTAAAGTTGTATAAAATAGTACCTCAAATTCGTTAAAGCATAAAGCTTAATTTTTATATATTTCCTTCGGAATAACATTAGAAGTCACGTCATCCATTGCCGGACACTTAGTACGGTTTCAACCCCCTGCCAGACATCCCTAAACTTCAATAAATTAGTATCATACTTTCGTCATAGTATAAAAGCTGGGTTTTACATAATATGTTACGTGGGACCCATAAAAAAATGTTACCTCAATAGCCGGACAGTTACAATGGTTTTTACATCTTGCCAGTCTGCTGTAGGTGCGAGCGCGTGGCGACAACTGTTCAGGAAATGCAATCAAAAATAGTTTTGTTACGTTCATAGCTATCTAATATAAAGTACAAAATGTTATTTTATTATTATAAACCACAAATACTATTATTATTACATTATTATTACATGTAAGAAAACATTTATTCATTTCTATGATTTTCATCTTTTTCGTCAATATTTTCGCTTTAACGAATTTAAGGTACTATTTTATAGACCTTTACTACTTGTTAACTGGCCAATTAACCACAATCCCAACTGCATACTCGCTGATCGTTCTTACCTGTGTTGGGGGCATGTTCTAAGAAATTATGAGCTGTTATAAAATAACGAACGTCTGGCTGTCGCTGGCTCTTGGGAGGATAGTGCTTCCCCGCGAAAGTTGGTTAAACATGTTTTCATATTTTATCAAGTAGCCAGTACCTATATCTTGCGTCCAGTGGTTAAAAATCGTCGGACAGACGGTTTTTTGCTAATAAAATTTTGAATCAACTGGCGTTTTGTCAAATAAGCGTGATACGAAATAACCTGTATTGTAACATTTTAATGAAAAGAGGAATCAAAATTAAAAACACTACTTAATTATTCTTAGTGGAGTGATTTCAGCAATAAAATACACGTTCCCTGCTAGGATTATTTAAGTCTGAATATTATTATTAGCTGGGGCTTTTACATTAAAAAAAACATACCTTTTACACCTTACATTTTCATACCATTTTCATCTTTTCCTTTTAAATGAAACAACATCCACTTTACATTTTTACCGCATTTTTTTATTTTACAACAAAAATGGCTAACTTTACAGTTTAAGTACATTTTTACTTTACTATTCAGATATTTAGCGCCACCAAGTATCCGTTATCAGTAACATACGTAGCTCCAGTGATAGCCTTTGCTTTCTCACTAGCCAAAAACAGAACTAAATCAGCCACCTCTTCAGGTTCAGAGACCCTTTTAAGAGCAGTCATTTGCTCCATCTTTTCCCAAATTATTTCACTGTGCGCTTCACTGGTTGCGTGGCCTGAATTCTCAAGAATATCAGTCTTTACGGGACCAGGATTAACAGAATTCACTCTGACCCCGTCAGATGCAAATTCTAATGCTACAGACCTGGTGAAATGATCAAAAGCGGCCTTAGATGCATTGTAAGAGAACGTTTTATCACCCAGCACTCGAAGTCCTGCGATACTAGATATATTAATGATATTTCCTTTAGTTTTAATTACATGAGCTGCAGCAAGATGTGTGATAAACACAGCCGATCGTAGATTGGTAGCCATTATTTGGTCAAACACTTGTATCGCGTGTTCTTCTTTAATGCTTGCTGATCCTCCTATACCTGCATTATTGATGAGGACATCCAATTGACCAAATTTTGCGATTGTTTCATTAACTATCCTCTTGCAGTCAGCATCTTTGGTGACGTCAGCAACTATCACCAATGGTTTGCCACATTTCGCTGCGACAGTCGACAGCTTGTCCTGGTTTCGCCCAACTAGGGCGACTTTGGCACCTTCCTCGGCGAATTTGATGGCGATGGCGGCACCTATGCCGGAACTGGCGCCGGTCACAAGAACCACTTTGTCGTTGAAACTCATTTTTGATCTGGGTTGGTATGCAATTATTTGAAAATGTGAATAAAATGTAATGTTAGCGGTATTAATAATTATCAATACTTTTATTGATTATTTTATAGCGGTATTAATGTTATACTGAGGGTGCACTGTTATTTAAATAACGCAAAACAGGTGCATATGCACTTGTAGATCCTTCTGGTATGTATTAATTGTAAAAAAATGCAAAAGGTGTAAATTAACGAGTACTCAACGAGGTGCGAAAAGAAGTACTATTTATTACACCTGCATACAACCCGATACATATGTCTTTCCAGGAGTGCTAATCTTAGCATCGATAATCGATATATCGTGACATTCGTATTGTTGAATCCTACTCTAAATTCCATATTTTTGGTATCGTATATCGTCTGAACGAACTATAATTTTGTATACTGTTCGTTCAGTAATTGATACAACGGCAAAACTATGGAATTCAGAGCAGCATTCGACAAGAAAAATATCACGGTATATCGATTTTAGTTGCTAAGAGTAGCACCCCATATTATACACTTGTCTCGTTTACATGTCTTGCCCGGGGTGGGGAGAGCGGTGAACGCGGTCGCAGACCGTTACTCATGGTAATAAGGTTGGTTATCCTACAGTATTCTCAAAGCAACAAGGGTCAATCAGACGGCAACTTTTAGGGTCCTTGTTGCAAAAAAAAAAAAAATCGCTGACTTCTGTTCCATGCGTGTATTGATAGCTTAAGTAGTGTATGATATTTTAGATATCAGGTTGATTATCGTTTGGCATGTCACGATAACTGATTGGTACTTTACTCTGACCCTGTCATTATTTAACGGTATCTATTATTATCTATAGGTACATGTATAAACAGATACCAGTGATTGTAGCTCATTAAAAATATATAAGTATTCCAAATGAAATAAGCAGGAAATTAAGTACCTGCGATAACGTAAAAACTACGTCGAAACTTCTGGTTTACGTAAAAGTTGGCAAACGAGCTTTTGATCCGCACATAGTTTGTCCGCCTGCAGTTGATATAAGTAGTTGCTTGTAATACTGAAGGCGACATTACTCACGCGTAGCCAATGCGAGAGGCAAGGCAAGGAGTAGGAAGTTAGGCTTTTGTCTGCGTCACTCATTGTCATCATCATCTGCCTTACCTTTTCCCATTATCTGGGGTCGGCGCAGTATGTCTTTTCCTTCCATTCATCACGCTTTCCTGTCATACTCACATCCACTCCAAACTCGTTCATATCACTCTTGATACAATCCATCCATCTTTTCTTTGGCCTTCCTCTCGCACTGTATCCATCCACATTCATATTGTTTTCTTATATTCACGCGAATACTACACATTGAAATAAAACAATTTTTCGTAATTAATATAATTAAATCGAAAACCAAGTGTACCATTGCAAGACCTCGAGACACTGTGAGCACTTTCTGCGTGGATCGGGCCGCAAAAAACAACTAAATATGAGGGTACCTTCTTTTATCAAAGGGGTACCCAGTTACTAACTAACTATGACATCAGGATGTCTAACACATCAGTCCCCCCGTGACCATGGCTGATGTAAAGCAACCGAAACGTCGGGAACATAAAGTTAATAAACGCGATAAAATCCGAAAAATAGTTTTATTTCAACACATTCATATTCATCACTCTTTTAGTCACATGTTTCTCATCCTTTCTCATCACGTGTCCAAACCATCCCAGCCTCCTACCTCTTACTTTATCGATTATTGGCGCTACCCTGACACTGCCCCTTATGTACGTCACTCATTGTACGAAACGCAAATATTATAGCTACTTTATCCCGATGTGAGAGAGGGGTACTACCTTGGTAGAGCGAACTCGTATATAAGCTGTAGTCAATTGGCTACAGCGTGACTCTACCACTGTTCTATAGCCACTAAAACATTCCACAACCAAACTTTTCACATGTCCAATAATTTTATTACTATACTAGCTGTGCCCCGCGACTTCGTCCGCGTGTAATTTAACTTAGCAAAAAATTAATTTAACAAAAAATGTTCGTTCAGTTCGCAGAGTTTACGAAAAGTTAATGATTCTGTTAATAATTAATGAAGTTTATAAAGAAATACCTATGCTAAGTTGAATGTCATTTTTCTTTATAAACCTATAGCAAAAGCCCGCTCCCGCGTTCTGAACCCGCGCGACAGGAACCATTTGTGACTTTTTTGTTTTGCTCAAATAAAAGTCCCGTCAAAATCGGTCCGGCCGTTTCGGAGATTACCCGGAACAAACATACAGACAGACAGACAGACAGAAAAAAATAATTAATTCTCGTTTTTACTTAGTGAAAAGCTGTGATTTTGATATTACAAACAGACACTCCAATTTTATTTATTTGTATAGATATATATAGATATAAGTACAGAACTTTTGTAACCCTACAAAGTATAGGTACGCCCCACAGTAAAAACATGGTAGGTACCTAAGTAAGTAGGTACTTAAGGCATGTATTTAAGGCCCGTATTAATAAATCGATCTCAAGTCTGAGAGCGAACTTGGAAATGTCATTCTAATGTCATACCAGTATAAACTGATATGCCAAAAGCCCAATTAAGATCGCTCTCACACTTAAAGTTTATGTTTCTAAATTAATTCACCTATTTACAAAATATTACTACTAATGCCCTTGCACAGAACTCAAACCCGGAGTTCTCCGGGCATTGTTCGATACAAAATACGGGTCCTGTTTAAGCTTTTGTAAGTCGGTGTCCGAGTTTTGTTGGTCGAAACAATAATTTGGAGAATGGAATGTAGGTAGGTCATACGGAATTCGCTGTATTCATCAATAAATACTATTCATTGATAGTGTCGTATTTTAACGATAACAGAAACATAGGATGGTTTAAGGACCTTGGATGATTTAAGTCTAATTGGTGGTTGGAGTAGCTGGATAAATTGAAGATTCCTTGGTTTTGGTGTCCTTTGATCCTTTGATCCATTTCGCTTACCTATAGGTAAGTAGTAACAAGACTAAATTTGAAGAACCACCAGACGAAGAATTTTGACATGATAGAGACAAGCTGTAACCAGTCATTTAAGAGCTGTTTTGACCGGGGCAGTACCAACCTCTCACAGAAAATCGGTGTAAAGCTACTTTACAGTTATAATAGCTGGAAGACCAACTTCCCCGCCTTTTCCCACCCTTTACCTCATTCCTGTTCAGGTATTGCAAGCATCAGGCGGGTCGTGCCGACTTTGTTACATAAATAAAACTAAAAGAACGAAAATAATATTACATAAATAAATAAATCTCAAAAATACTGTTTTATACATTCTCGACTCAAACGTTTGCAATAGAGAGTTGATATTCAACTGCATTACACACTATTGAGTAACTTTGATGAAATTGAAAGATTCGAATGTATGAAACTGAAGTAATACCTACCTAATTACTATAGGTACCAGTACCAGCGCTTATCGCAAAGATAAGCGCTTAAAGATTAAGTACCTACCTCAGTTTGTGTTCCAATAATAAAAAATACACTTTACATTTTCACAGCATATTTATTTTTTCCTTTTACAACAAAAATAATAAACTTTACATTGTGACTGCATTCTTACATTTAATGTAACAACAGCATTCCGTTATCAGTAGTGTACGTAGCTCCAGTGATGGCCTTAGCTTTTTCACTAGCTAGAAACAGAACTAAATCAGCCACCTCTACCGGTTCCGAGACCCTTTTAAGAGCAGTCACTTGCTTCGCCATTTCCCACATTATTTCACTGTGCGCTTCACTGATGCCTGCATTCTTACCAATATCAGTCCTTACGGGACCAGGATTAACCGAATTCACTCTGACCCCGTCAGATGCAAATTCTAACGCTACAGACCTGGTGAAATGATCCAAACCGGCTTTAGATACATTGTAAGAGAACATGTTTGGAGCCACCGCCCGGATTGCTGCGACACTAGATATATTAATGATATTTCCTTTAGTTTTAATTACATGTTGTGCAGCAAGATGTGTGATATACACAACCGATCGTAGATTGGTAGCCATTGTTTGGTCAAACACTTGCATCGCGTGTTCTTCTTTAATGCTTGCTCTTCCTTCTATACCTGCATTATTGATGAGGACATCCAATTTACCAAATTGTGCGATTGTTGCATTGACTATCCTCTTGCAGTCTGCATCTTTGGTGACGTCAGCAACTAACACCAAAGGTTTGCCACATTTCGCTGCGACAGTCGACAGCTTGTCTTGGTTTCGCCCAACTATAGCGACTTTGGCACCTTCCTCGGCGAATTTGATGGCGATGGCGGCACCTATGCCGGAACTGGCACCGGTCACAAGAACCACTTTGTCGTTGAAACTCATTCTTGATTTAGTTATTCAATTATATAATTTTAAAATCCGAACCATTTATAATGTGAGCGGCTTTTTGATAACGAAATTTATTGATTATCTTATCACGATATGAACGTAATGCTGAGGGCACAACTAATGCTATGCTTCATGTAATATAATAATTATAATGTAATGCTACGTGTACAGTATCGTGTAATTAAAGCAAAATAATAATTATGTGCAAGTTTCTGAATCCTTCTGGTAATCGTCGTCCTAACGATCGAGTAAATGATGCGAATTTGTTGCACGACGGGATTAAATAGCCAAATCTCTTTAGTGTCCTAATTGAAGGCTGCATTGCAAGTCATCGCGCGAGTAAGTACAGGAAATGCTTAATAACGTGCGATCGTGTAATCAAGGCCACATACTCGTATATATTTTAAGTGTCCTATTGGTCATGCGTCATCTCGTGAGCTCAGCAACGTGAGGGCCGAGGGGCGACATCGGTAAGTTAGAGGCCTCAGATCTGACAGGTGAACGACATTTGCTACTTTCAAAGCAATATTGCCCGACGACGAAAATTGTGCATCTCTGTAAACAGCCTTTGTTAAAATGGCACCGTTGCGTTGATGGCGCCGCGCCGCGGCATCGCGCGATCTACCTATTAGGGCTCGTATTAATAGATCTATCTCAAGTCTGAGACCGATCTTGAGCACGCTTTTGACATGTTATTTTATACTAGTATAACACAGGAATGACATTTACAAGATCGCTCTCAGACTTGAGATAGATTTATTAATACGGGCCTAGTACACCTGTTGGACCGTCGTACGCGGTACGATCACTTACAACGCGCGACGAAATCGCATCGTTTACTCGTACGATCTTTAGCCAATTAGGACGATGCCTTAATTAAGAATACAAATTTTGCAAGAGGTCTTAATGTAACTAAAGTCTGTTTCTACGACGCGCGGAAAAAAATCTTACAATGACACTTTGTATTATGTTAGCGTTACAAAAACCGATAAGCACCTCTTTCCAACACACTGAAGCTATTATATTTAGGTACATTAATATTTACCATCCCTTGTAATTATTAATTATATAAGCCACTGACGATTAAAAATTATGATAATATTACAAAATGTAAAAAGACGAACCCGCTGAGTTTCTTGTCGGATCTTCTCAGTCGAGGTCGCGTTCCGATCCAGTTTTAAATATAAGAAAAAATAGCGCCGTCTAGGGACGCCCGAAAGAAGCGAAGCTTTATTGTATTAAGGCGTAGGAACTAAGCGATAACAGCTGCGGCGCGCGCGCCGAGGTTGCCACTTTGTATACCTATATAGGTACTTATATATCGTGTAACGTGTAACGATACTGACGCTTAGCACGGATAGAGTGGCCGCGCGGCGAGCGCCCCGAACGCGTCCGTATAGAAACTTCGCTTCAAAATAATAATTATGTAAAAATGACAATTTCTAAGTGCCCCCGTAGGCCTTAACAAAATAAACGATTTGACTTTGACTCCATACACATGACTCGCTTATGTTTCTTACCCGGAATGGGGAAAGCAGTCGGCGCGGCCCCGAAGCGGTACGTTTGGCAATAAGATTTACTTACCTACGATATTCTCAAAGCAACAAAGGGGTCATGCACACGGCTACTTTTTGTTCCAAATACTTACGAGTAAACATCTATACTCTATACATACATACATACAAATAAATAAATTGGAGTGTCTGTTTGTAATATCAAAATAACACCTTTTCACTTAATGCATATGAAAGTACATACGACACCTATAGCAAAAACGCGATTTAAAATTTTTTTGTCTGTCTGTCTTTCTGTCTGTCTGTCTGTCTGTCTGTCTGTCTGTCTGTCTGTCTGTGTGTTTGTTCCGGGTAATCTCCGAAACGGCTGGACCGATTTTGACGGGACTTTCGCTGGCAGATAGCTGTTGTTATAGGGACTAACTTAGGCTACTTTAATTTTAGAAAAACAATTAGGGTTCCGCGTAAAAAAATAAAAACACATGAAATCAAAGAGTATCTCCGAAACGGGTGGACCGATTTTAACTTAGGCTACTTTTATTTTAGAAAAACAAAATTAACAAAAATGAAAACATGGGTCCTGTCATGCGGGCTCAGAACGCGGGAGCGGGCTTTTTTGTTAAGTTAAATTCCACGCGGATGAAGTCGCGGGCTCAGCTAGTGTGAAATAAATATAAAAAATCGCCGACGTCCTTTAGTGTGTGCCTATTTTAGATAACATGTTATTACTTATACTTGTTGTTTGATGAATCACCACTACTTATAGATATTCATTTTAAATATTATCTCTACGTTTAGGTACATACAAATGGATGCTAGTCATCGTGGCTGATTAGAAACTTTAATGAGTCTACGAAATTCAATAACTACTTACCTACCTGCGAGAAATTTATACCTAGTTACCTACGTCGAAACTTCTCTGTTCTACTCAGTGGGTAGGTAACTACCGTAGGGCTGAATGGAGCATTGGCCCGAGGCCCCCGAGCTTAAGGGCCCCTCGGCATCCATGAACGACGTTCGAAAATTAATACTTACTTTGTTACATATAATACCTACTTAGTAGTAACTATCTTTGCTTCATTATACCCTGCAATGGGCGATAAGAGGCCATCCATAGATTACGTCACACGAATTTTATGATTTTTTGACCCCTCCCCTGATCACAATTGCGAGTTTCTTCCGGGTAATCTCCGAAACGGCTGGACCGATTTTGACGGGACTTTCACTGGTAGATATCTGTTGTTATAAGCAGTAACTTAGGCTACTTTTATTTTAGAAAAACTAAAATTAAAAAATGGGTCCTGTCGCGCGGGCTGAGAACGCGGGAGCGGGCTTTTTTGTTAAGTTAAATTCCACGAGGACGAAGTCGCGGGCTCAGCTAGTTTTTCAATAAAATCAACATCTAATCAAACATAGGCATGAAAATAAACAAAAACAAAATAAATAAATATGGTCATGCAGACGGAGTTGCAACTATTTCTATGTTATTTTTTTGTAGGTATGTAAAGTAGGTTTTAGTAGGTAATACTTTAAATTAAGTGTTGTAATACTTAGATATAAAATAATATATTTAAATAAAATTGGAGTCACAAAATTTGGGCCCCCTCCCCACACAATGTCACACTTCGTCGACCCCCCCCTTAACGTGTGACGTAATTTATGGATGGCCCGTAAGGAGGTGATGATGAAATAATTTGGTACCTATAAAGTGTTTAGTTTAATTTAAATAGGGCCCCAATTTTTATTCTTTCCCCGGGGCCCTTGGTAACAGCCCATTCCTGGCAGCGGCCCAAGCCGAGGTCGTGTACCTTGTGGCGCCCTTGAGCTAGCTGGCCCCCTGCCCCTCTGGCTGGAGCGCACTTGCGCTCGCCCTCTGTCCGGGTGAAGTTGTTATGGCCACTCTGGCCAACAACATATAGTCATATCAAAAAAAAAAAAAAAGGTAACAGCCCTTGGTAACGCCACTGGTTCCACTCTTAATAGTAGGGCGACTTTTTTAATAGTAAATAAAATAGTCTGAAACAAGTTTATGGCCTAGGCTTGATGATAGTGATCCTTAAATACCTTTCAAGTTAATAAAAGATCGTTATCTAATAATATAATTAAAATTTCCCGGCAACAAATCAAGATGCAGAACGACGCGCGACGTTAGTATGAAACGCGGTTATACTCGGAACGTAGACTCTGAACGCACCGCGGGATTTCACCCAAGATAATGAAACAATGTTGCCAAATAAAAAATAAATTGAGACGTGTACTAAATATCATAAGCAAATAATTATTTATCATTTTAGTACCTGTATAAAGTAAAAGCAAAGCATCGCCAATAAAGTAAAACTTTATTATATTAAAAGAATATTACAACACCTAAATAATGTATGAGCTCAGTTAGTACTTCATCAATAAACTTTTTTAACGCGAGGTTTTCCTATCTTCTACATTTCTTAAGACCTAAATTTGCAACCCTGCGGTATTACGTCATGTGTCGTGTAGTTTGCTTAAATTGCCTGTTGTGGTTTACGTACGTAATTTTTGTGTTGTGTGAAGTTTCGGACTTGTATTTTTTATTATTGTCAGGTCCAAAGAGAATATAATCACTACATCGGGTCTGCAGGTGTGTTTCGAACGAAGCGCAAGCGCATAAGGTACCTACCTATGAACTTTGTTTACGTTTGAATTAGTTCCCGTTGTTAGTTACCTTTAGTATCTACAATCATTTGCTGTGTCCGGTTAGTCCATCAAAACCAATCACATGGCAGCAGAAATAAGCTTTAGGAGGCCCTCCTGGCACACTGGTGTCTACCATAGCATAATTATGTACTTACGCCTTAATAAAACTTGTGGCCATGGAAATGGCCCTCTGTTAGGTTTCAATGACAAATGTTTAACTATTGTTGTAGAATCTATGTAAAGTAATGAAGTAAGACCGACAACTATAGGTACATAATAGACAAGAAAATATAAGCGTTTTTGTAGCTATAAGTGCCTAGTCTGTTAATTATTATGAGTATTTAAATGTTACAAAGTTCTTCCAAGTGGAACCAACCCACACCTAGATATTTCTGCAAACTGAAACCAACCTACACTTACTAGCACTAGAGTTGGTTTTGGTTTGCAGGACTATGTGTGGGTTATCTACATTTTTCAAAACTGGGATGTTGTTTAATTTATGTAAATTAGGTATATTGTCATGAATCATGTTTATCATTGTTGTTAGTTATGAATTTTGTAAATTTTATAAATTAGGTACTTATTCCGATTAACTTACTAAGTAAGTAAGTATGCTACCTAATTATTTATATAGCAATTTATTTCTACACACTTGGGTGCCTATAGAATAAGACATAATAAGGTATAAACAGCAAGCATAAAAGGTCCAAAATACTTACCTACAAAGACTTTTATTGCAGCTCACCAAAATGGTTGATGAGGCAGCATCAGAAGCCATATTCCGTTTTACGGTAAACAACATCAGAAACTTGAAAGGTACGGTCTTATCACCACCATGCTACGTGCGCAACCTTCCTTGGCAAATCAAGGTGATGCCGCGAGAGAAACGCAAGTATCTGGGATTCTTCGTACAATGTAATGATAAGAGTAAGTCTTCAACCTGGTCGTGTTTCGCGAATGCTGAACTGAGACTACTCTCACAAAAGCCTGACACTGAAGCATTTGTTAGGAAGATCCATCATATGTTCTGCAGGTTTGTATACTATTTGTTCTGTTCAAATGTAATTTGATTGGTCCGCATATAAATATGTCAGAGAACACATAATTATACTTACTTTATAAATAATTTATTTATATAAGTAATAAAATATAATTAAGTATATAATAAAATGAACCTCAAGAGAATTTCATGAAAACATCAAGAATATCTTAAATTCATAAAGAAAAATCTTCAATTATTGATCTTATTGAGAAATAGTACATTGTTACCCTAGGGGTGAAAGTAACTTATTTAGTCCTGATACGGGGTTTTCGGAAAAATTGATATAATCCATGTTACACTACATTTTTTTTGTTTTCTACCCGTTTATGTAAACACAGTAAGGAGGATGACTGGGGTTTCTCTACCTACATGGTGTGGGCCGATGTGGTGAATCCTGATAAGGGGTACATAAAGGACAATGAAATTACCTTGGAGGTCCACATAATCGCCAAAATGCCCCGTGGGGTACCCTCAACCCCTAAGAAGCAAAACGCATCCAGCGATGGTAATGTACAATTTTCAATACTAACATCTTTCATTGTTTTTCACGCAACATAACCAGTTGGGTACCTCCTCCAAATTCCCTGTCCTGTCGGATTGCTATTATTTCTTTTTACCCATATAACATGATCATAATTATATATAATAAAATAAATATTGGCAGACAGTACTAAAATATAAAACAATGGTATCGAAGTTTGGATAAAAATCAATAGGGCTAGAAATCAGTAATAAAAAACACATATATGCACCTATTACGACGTTTTGTTAAATTCAACCCCTAACAAAGTCGTGGCCAAAAGGTCATAATATAATGGTCGCAAGGTCTGAAATGTCTCTCCGCCATTAATAAAAGAGATATTGAAATTTGTATAGAATAAGATTCAGTGCTGTTTTTTAAAAATCAAACTAATTAATTTATTTTTTAGGTGACGCTGCTAGTGCTGCCACTGATGAGTCTTCTGAAAATCTTGTCAAAGGTCCAAACGGCGAAGTTGGGACGAGTGACGTCATCGAAGTCGAAGAGACTACAACATCGGATGCGACAGTAAATTGCCATTGTGCGCCTGTCTAGCCCGCGAAATTCAAAATTTTCGAGTATGTTTATAGTTTATCCAAAATCTGAAAACATTTAAGACAACATTTTGTGATTTGCGACAAACACAGTATGCAGTGCGTTTATTAATACATTTATTTTATATGGATATAGCTGTCGTTCTTGAAATGTTTTAGAGTAAGTTGGATATATTAATAAATGCACTGCACATGGTCTTTCTGGCGAATTACAAAATGTGCCTTTTATTATGGACAGATTTTGAAAAAAATCTAAAAAACCTCAAAAAATTTGAACTTCGCGGGCTAGATGGGCGCTTCAGCCTTAACGATACATAGCACGCGGCTGTGCTGTGAACGAAGCGAAATCTAAACTTCATGTGATGTGTGTGTTTTGAAACACCCCGTATATCACATCGCACTTTTGAAACATTCTGTATGTTACGAGTAAGAACTATTAAGATGTTACAATAAAATATTTTATGTTGTCAATCGATAGGTGATAAGAACAATATTAATCAATATAGACATAACACACAGTAGCCATTTTGAATCGTTTACTTAGTACCTAATAATTTTGTTATTTTGAAAAGTAGGTACCTACTTACTGAAATGATTAGACCTTATGCTGATATTTTTTCACAGGTAACACAAGGTTCATCAGCAGAAAATAACTCCCAAACAGGAGAGGTAGAACAATCCACGGCAGAAGAACTTTTGCAAGCGATCCAACAAGGAACAAATGCAACAGAAGCATCAACACTATCTACATTGATACAAAAATCTACACAACATCTGTTAAATGTGGATGGCAACAATTCTATTCTAAATGTATTGCAACGCGTAGAGTGTATACTGTCTAGTCTTTTGAACATAACACAGCAACAGCATTCTAAGGAGACGGACAATGACGAATTTCATTATTTCGCCCTAAGCATAGCAGCACAATTGAGGAAATTGCCTGCACACGTCGCAGTTGACACGCAAAATAAGATACAGAATTCATTATTGACAGCAAAGTTGACATCGATGCTTCCAAGCACACCCGCGCCGTCACATTCGCATACCTAGGTATAATTCTATAAGACTTGCAATAATTATCTTGAATAACATTTAAAAAAAAAAATGTGTATTACTTATCTATACATCTATACAAATAAATAAAATTGGAGTGTCTGTTTGTAATATCAAAATAACACCTTTTCACTAAATACATATGAAAGTACATACGCCACCTATAGCAAAAACGCGATTTAAAAAAAAATGTCTGTCTGTCTGTGTGTTTGTTCCGGGTAATCTCCGAAACGGCTGGACCTATTTTGACGGGACTTTCACTGGCAGATAGCTGTTGTAATAGGGAGTAACTTAGGCTTTTATTTTAGAAAAACTAAATTTTAAAAAATGAAAAAATGGGTTCTGTCGTGCGGGCTCAGAACGCGGGAGCGGGCTTTTTTGTTAAGTTAAATTCCAGGCGGACGAAGTCGCGGGCTCAGCTAGTTTACTGATAATATCGCCAGACTAACACACCAAATGTATGGTCCCAAACTAAGCAATGCTTGCACTATGGGTAGGTACCGTATAATAAACTGGGGGCGATCCCAGTGACACCCAGACCTGGGCAAATTACGAAATGGCCATTTCCGAAATTTTCACCGGCAGGAATCGAACCCGCAACCACCATGTGCAGTGAGCCGAGCGGTCTACGCTCGAACCACTGCGCCAAGCGGTCGTAAAGCGAGTGTTTGAAACTCAATACACGACATTTACCTCAACAATGTTGTTGTGGAGTTAGATGTTGTGTATTGAGGTTGGATGTCAAGATTATGATGATAATTTCCATACTTGTCATGGCCGTAATGTATGAGCTAGGTGGAAACACTGTTGGATGTACCCAATTTAGGCTAGACAGAGCAACAGAACTGGAAGTAATGTTTGTTGGAATTCGTTGCGATAGCATTTACTTAGGCGCCATGCAGCATAATAATATCGTGCATTATTAAAATAAGGCCTTATCACCCTTATTAATAAACGGGAATTAGCAGTTGTGTAGTTACACCATACTTTGTCTTCTTCTTTCGAATGTCAAATTACTGATGACAGAAATAGATAGGCCGGTGTGTGTATTCGCCCGCTAATCCAAGTTTATTAATAAGGGAGTTTAAGTATGTACTGTGATTACTTTTTGAGTAGTTCATGAGTTGTAAGTCAGCCGCCATCTAACTCAGCTCTCACTCGACCCGCTATACGTCAAAACTGGCGTATTGCGAATCTGAATACGTCATAACAGTTTTGACAGGTGTAGGTATGTATTGAGGCTCGTTGTCGAGTTAGGATGTTCTACAACATCAGCTCAATACGCAAACGAGATTGTCTGTTGAAATTAGACAAGTCAGAGAGAGAGTTAAGTAAATTTATTTCTGAAGAAATATTTCATGTGTTGGTACGTGTAAAGTCCGGTCGCGGAACACGAAGAATTTCGTACAATAACCTGTTATTACCTGTCTCTGTCACTCCCGCGTAAATCTAATACGTCTCGCTCATACAGTTGCCGTGACCGCCGTCCTCGGGGATTGTGAACCTTTTACCTGAGTGCTATAATAAGCTAGTAAGTATATTTTTTTCCACTTGAAATATTTCATATTAACCGCACTTGATGCAAAAATGTTTGTGACTACTGACAGTGGTCGTAGGCAAAGAGGTCATTGTACGAAATTCCTCCTGCTTCGCGACCGGACTTTAAAAAATATATTAACGACGATTAAGAATATATTAACTATTAAGATTAGTTTAAAATATCAGAATTTCATTACCTAAATTCAGGCGTAAAACATAATCTTACCTGAATCTGCTTTGGAAATTATTTAAAAATAAATAACGATTGAAGCCATTATGTTTTAGTATTATTCCCGTTATAATGGTCGAAATTAGACTATAATTCATTAAAATTTAAATTTTAAACGTCATTAAGGTTTTATTGTCAAAGACTATTTGATACTGGCACGCAGAATGCACTATGGAAGTGCCGCCCTCCAAAAACTGTCACCGTTAGTCAGTCAGACAGTCAGTCGGTGTGGAGGTTACAAATGTGTGTGTGTCAATTAATGGTAGTATGTGTAATGTTTTATTTATAGATTTTTATATATTTCTTAGTATTATAATATAAAAATATTAGCATTTTGCACTCGTTCTCTATCATCATTACATAGTATAAAACAAAGTCGCTTCCCGCTGTCTGTATGTCCCTATGTATGCTTAAATCTTTAAAACTACGCAACGGATTTCGATGCGGTTTTTAATAGATAGAGTGATTGAAGAGGAAGGTTTATATGTATAATACATGCATAATATAACATAGATAGTAAAGAAACACTGATAATTTATTGCACCCGTGCGAAGCCGGGGCGGGTCGCTAGTATAAACTATAAGTGTGCTAAATTTCATACTCCTCCGTCCGCGCAATTTTCGTATTAATCGTTTGAAAGTTTTTGCTTCACGTATTACTTAATATATAGATTTATTTGTAGGTAAAATAAGTTTAAGTTGTAATATTAAATACGTGCAAGTTTCCTCCCGATGCTTACCTTCACCATTCACCATGTTATCTGTATCTGGGGCAGCCCAGCCATCCCGCCTGGCTCAAGTGGACGGGCACCCTAATAGATACCTACTATAAATGGGATAGTGTTTGTCTGTAGCTTTGACCGCCCTTAGTACCTACCTAAGGATTATCGCAGTACCTAGGACAGAATCGGTATAGTAAGTATCTACGTCCGATAATATTGGCTCTTTTAGTTACTGTAAAATTTTCGGCGACAGTCAATTTCGTGCCGCTAAATGTATCGCTGTCCTTGTCATGGTCTTAATGCATGACCAAGACAGCCATAGTGGCTTTAATCGTAAGTACCTAATACTATGCCGTGGGAATTTAAATCATAAATCACCGATAAAAATGCCGATTATTTACCAAAAATTGAATTTTCTGAGATTATTTTGCCAAAAATTTGACTAAAGAAGAGCAAAGTCATTACCCTATAATCAATCAAAATGGCTACGTCAAATTTCAATTAAGCAAGAACAAAAAAAAAGATAGGCATAGTAGGATTTCGTAGAAATTGATAGATTCGGAGAGAAAATGGTTATTTTTATAACGATGTTGTTATTCATTGCGGTGGTACGGATCAACATTCATTGTGGTTCCGTACCTTGAAACCGTTCAGTACAAACCCGCCCTGTGTTCCACAGGCCCTGACACGAGGGTGTGATAGGGATCGAGAACATACAAGCAAGAAATGCCAAGAAGAAGACTAAGACACCTTTATTGTTCTTGTTCTTGCGGCATTTTCTACTGAAAGAGAAACAGTTTTTATTGTAATTGCCGATAATTCTTGGTGACGGGTGTAAAACCACCACTTGGTGCGTCCTTCGGAGTTTGCTAGAGGTTTTTCTTCTTCTATACATACATATACAAATAAATAAAATTGGAGTGTCTGTTTGTAATATCAAAATAACACCTTTTCACTAAATGCACATGAAAGTACATACGACACCTATAGCAAAAACGCGATTTAAAAAAATTTTGTCTGTCTGTCTGTCTTTCTGTCTGTCTGTCTGTCTGTGTGTTTGTTCCGGGTAATCTCCGAAACGGCTGGACCGATTTCGAGGGAACTTTCACTGGCAGATAGCTGATATTATAAGGAGTAACTTAGGCTACTTTAAATTTAGAAAAACAATTAGCGTTCCGCGTAAAAAAATAAAAACCCATGAGCTCAAAGAGTATCTCCGAAACGGCTGGACCGATTTTGACGGGACTTTCACTGGTAGATGGTCTGGACCGGTGAATGTTATAAGCAGTAACTTAGGCTACTTTTATTTTAGAAACAAAAAAAAAATGGGTCCTGCCGCGCGGGCTCAGAACGCGGGAGCGGGCTTTTTTGTTAAGTTAAATTCCACGCGGACGAAGTCGCGGGCTCAGCTAGTATCAAATTAAGAACTGTTTGCTGGTTACTGGATGAATTTAATGAATAAATAATATATATCAAAATCCTATGCACACAACGCTTGCTAGAACAAAATCGTCTTAGCGACATCTATTGCGATAATGATAAACGATAGGTTCTTAGTTAAAAAATTGAAACATTCTAAAAGTAATAAAACCTACGTTGTACAACGGGTGTTGTGGGACACCTTGAGGGGGAGGGATGGTGGTTGGGTTTCCGACTCTCTCATTTATCGTACGAAACACAGCTGTAATAGCTACTTAAGGTGATGGCGCCTGTCTAGCCCGCGAAATTCAAAATTTTCGAGTATTTTTATTGTTTATCCAAAATCTGAAAACATTTAAGACAACATTTTGTGATTTGCGACAAACACAGTATGCAGTGCGTTTATTAATACATTAATTTTACTCTAAATATTATCACGGTGGATATGATACTAGTAAATCACTAAATATACCAGAATTGCCAGATGATCTGGATAGCTGTCGTTCTTGAAATGTTTTAGAGTAAGTTGAATATATTCATAAATGCACTGCACACGGTCTTTTTCGCGAATTACAAAATATGCCTTTTATTATTGTCAGATTTTGAAAAATTTCTAAAAAACCTCATAAAATCTGAACTTCGCGGGCTAGATGGGCGCTTTAGCCTTAACGCCGATCTTCTGTGAGAGATACTCAATGGGCTGCAGCTCCGCTCTAAACTCTCCCTAAAACACGTTGTACTATACTTAAATAATATAAAACTATGGCAATAACTATGACAGTTTGAAGAACCGATTGGGCTCATTACTTACAAGAACCTGTTCAGCTTTCAGGCGGTTTAATAGAAGCTCTCTAGAGCCAAGGCCAAAAAACAGATAGAGGAGCGTTAATAATAAAATTATACAACATCATTAAAACTCCGACAGTTCAGCCTACCCGTTATACGAGGAAAGTTGGTGCTCGAAATAAAGGCGCATAACGATATAATGACCAAACTGGGAATGCCATGGAATTAAATCGCCTGAGCCTCTAAATACCTACAGAGGATTTTTGTTCAGGGCCCTAACCACGCTAGCTACTCAAATCGTAATAGAAAAGCAAACGCTCGCGATTACGTTTCAAACGCCCCGCTTTTGACGTTTTGCTGACACCATACCATATCAATGTCAGTAGAAATCGTGAAGCTCGTGTCAGCAGCAAAACGTCAAAAGCGGAGCGTTTGAAACGTTATCGCGAGCGTTTTCTTTTCTATTACGATTTGAGTAGCTAGCGTGGTTAGGGCCCAGGACGCGGGTAGGTACCTAGATAAGTATCTACCTACATATCTACAAGGTGACACATAATGGGTATACTTTTTTTTTCAAAACTTAACTTTGTAATTCTAAAACCATCAGCTTTGGAGGGAACTTGAAAAACAAAAGGTGTTATAGGAATACAGCTGTTGACCGATTTCACAAGTCTACAAAACCTTTAGAACTTCAACTGTCCCACAAAGCCGATAGTTTGAGATATACAAAGTTAAGTTGCAAAAAAATAGTATACCCATTTTGTATCACCTAGTATACCCAATTAAACGATACCTTTTACGGCGGTAGAGCCAAGCTGTAGCCAATATGGGTCGAGGCGACCAGGGTAGTACCACATTCTCACAGAAGCTCAGCGTAAAGTAGCTATAATAGAAAGCTGCGTTCGTACGAAGAGTGCGAGAGCCGAAAGCCCAACTCCCCTCTTCCCCTCCCTTCCCTTCCCTCGGCTCGGCTTCCCTTCTTCGGGTCGGCAACGTGCGAGCATTGGTATTGCAAGATAGCCTACGGTACTTAACTATTTAACATCAGGCGGGTTATTCTTGTGCCGTGACATCTAAATATTATATATAACTCAAAGGTGACTGACTGTCTGTCATAGTGATCTATCAACGCACAGCTCAAACCACTGGACGGATCGGGCTGAAATTTGGCATGCAGGTAGATTTTATGACGTAGGCATCCGCTAAGAAAGGATTTTGATTAATCTATACAAATAAATAAAATTGGAGTGTCTGTTTGTAATATCAAAATAACACCTTTTCACTTAATGCATATGAAAGTACATACGACACTTATAACAAAAACGCGATTATATTTTTTTTTGTCTGTCTGTCTGTCTGTCTGTGTGTTTGTTCCGGGTAATCTCCGAAACGGCTAGACCGATTTTGACGGGACTTTCACTGGTAGATAGCTGATGTTATAAGCAGTAACTTAGGCTACTTTTATTTTAGAAAAACAAAATTTAAAAAATGGGTCCTGTCGCGCGGGCTCAGAACGCGGGAGCGGGCTTTTTTGTTAAGTTAAATTCCACGCGGACGAAGTCGCGGGCTCAGCTAGTGTTAAATAAAATTTTTGTTAAGTTAAATTCCACGCGGACGAAGTTGCGGGCTCAGCTAGTCTATACAAATAAATAAAATTGGAGTGTCTGTTTGTAATATCAAAATAACACCTTTTCACTAAATGCATATGAAAGTACATACGACACCTGTAGCAAAAATGCGATTTAAAAAAATTTTGTCTGTCTGTCTGTGTGTTTGTTCCGGGTAATCTCCGAAACGGCTGGACCTATTTTGACGGGACTTTCACTGGCAGATAGCTGATGTAATAGGGAGTAACTTAGGCTACTTTAATTTTTGAAAAACAATTAGGGTTCCGCGTAAAAAAATAAAAACACATGAAATCAAAGAGTATCTCCGAAACGGGTGGACCGATTTTGACGGGACTTTCACTGGTAGATAGCTGATGTTATAAGCAGTAACTTAGGCTACTTTTATTTTAGAAAAACAAAATTGAAAAAAATGAAAAAATGGGTTCTGTCGTGCGGGCTCAGAACGCGGGAGCGGGCTTTTTTGTTAAGTTAAATTCCACGCGGACGAAGTCGCGGGCTCAGCTAGTTGTTATATAAAAAGGAAGGTTATCAATTATAGGTATGTAGGTACTTACAGCAAAGCCAAGGATAGTTTACGCAGCAAAAACCTTGGTGTTGCATTTTACATCACCCGCCAATTGCCGAAGCGGCTTGTATTCGTATTCTGGGTTTAGGGTGTATGTTACACCGACGAACCTACACGGAAAAAAAAAACTGGTAACTATAACCAGAATTTGGTAGTGCATACAATTTTTTTAGTAGTATATGTGACAACTCTACACATTGTAATCGCTACTAGTCAGTTCTTGTAAAAAGTGTTTGTAGGGACAAATAATCGTTTAGTACGTACAACAAGGTGCATACTGTACGATACTATATGAATAGTTTATATTACAATATATTATTGTTAATCCTACTAGACTGATTTCCAACTACTACTAGTTTTTTGTGCCCTTTATCAAACGACTTGTTGTTAATATAATTCTGATTGTTGCATATACTATAGGAATTTGTAGCGTCTACCAATGGAAATTGTAATTGTAAAGATTCTGATTGTAGCATATACTATAGGAATTTGTAGCGTCTACCAATGCAAATTGTAATTGTAAAGATTCTGATTGTAGCATATACTATAGGAATTTGTAGCGTCTACCAATGGAAATTGTAACTGTAAAGATTCTGATTGTAGCATATACTATAGGAATTTGTAGCGTCTACCAATGGAAATTGTAATTGTAAAGATTCTGATTGTAGCATATACTATAGGAATTTGTACACAGAAAAAAGTAGTCTGTTAATCAGTCACTCAAATGTTGTTATTGCTTACACAAAAAAGTGACTTGTGAACTCACAATTGACAAACAATTTATATTTGCTAGTCAAAGCTTTTGATAAAATCACATGTAACTTTTTGTGTTGGCAGTAACACCATTTGAGTAACTGATCAAAACCACTTTTTATAGTGTACACATTCCTATAAGTAGGTAGTACATATTACTATCAGAAATTTTACAATTACAATTAACATTATTAGACGTAACAAATTCCTACAGTACAACTTAGTTTAGTATGGTGGGCAGGGTTAGTTTACAGTTGTTCTATTTCACGAAGACATTCAGTAGAACCAATCTTCGAAAGTTTAATTTTGCGGGATGGACTTCGTAAGATATAACAAACTGTTCTCACTTAATAAATAAGAAATACACAAAAAGATAAGTTAATATAAAACCAGTCTTTTATTTATTATAAAATTTGACGTTTTTATCATTTCTTTGTAATATTCAAGAGTAGCACTGAGCACGTTATTTAATTCAAATAATTTTTTTAATACATGTCTTAGAGGTATATATTGGCCAGTTACACAATTTATAACGTTATTAGCAGACACTGATTCCATTCTATGTCCTAATGTATATTCAATAGGTTAAATATAAATACCGCTATTTTGAAAAAATTAAAACGTGAATACTCAGAATTAAAATGTTTTAGACTACCTTGTATGGACTCCAAGTGATTATATAGTTTAGGTAAACAGGATTCTGGAGATTGATTCTGAACAGATTTTGATAATATAGAAGTGATAGGATTCACTACAGAATTGTTTATAAGATTTTCTAAATTAGACATAACAACTTGAATAACATTTCTTGGTATCAATGGATTCGCATATAAACTGGCCGTGAAACTGGCAAATTTATTGTTTTCTTATATTTACGCGAATACTACACATTGAAATAAAACTATTTTACGAATTATAAAAAGTAAATAAACGCGATATAATCCGTAAAAATAGTTTTATTTCAATGGCAAATTTATTTTTAATTGAACCCTCGGATGTAGATAGATTTGATATCTCTCGTTCTATTGGAAATGAAACATTGGAAATATTACTATGACTTAAATTTGATGCAGGGTTTGGTATTACTTCGTGTAAAGTAGTATTATTTGGAGTGGTACAATTATTAGAAGCTATATTAAGTATTAGATTTGTTATTGTAACATTATCTTCTAAAATATTATGTGTTGCCAAATGTTTTTTAAAAGAATTAAGCAAATAATATTTCCGATTACAACCTGATTCAGCACACTGGTAATAATGAATTTGAATATTTCTATGAATTATTTTAATATGACCACACTGGTATTTTACAGTTGGTAAAATCAAATTACAAAAAAACATTCAGGCATATCAATAAATTTCAACCCCAAAGTCGGTTAACAAAGAATTGACTGAAATATACTGCTTGTCGTAAGGGGTCTTCAAGTCATAGAGACCATTTTGAATAAATTGCCAAGTAGTGGAACATTCAATAGGGTATCTACAATTCAATACATGAAAATTGAAGCAAACGTCAACCGCGTCCTCTATTGTATGGAGCACATAAAATGTGTCATTTACAATAACATAATATTTGGAAATTTTGTAACAGTTTTCTCCGACAATTATAATAAAAGGTTGCAACGTTACATTTAGTTTGGAGAATTTCTCTTGTCTGCTGGAAACAGTTGTGTGTAGCTCCAATGCAGTAGTTATGTGAGTTATAAATCCCTCGGCCGTTTCCTGTTTCACAGTACCCTGAATGCTATTATTGATTTGGCTTCCGCAGCTTTGACGATATCAGCTGCTTCTGAAATAAAGCATAAAAAATAATTTTAGCCCTTTTTTTACGTCCCAATCCTGAGCACGGGCCTACCCTCAAGGATTCAGGCCATAATCCACCACGCTGGCCCAGTGCTGGTTGGCGGATTTCACAGTCTTTCGAAAATTGGTTAAATCTCCTAAGACATGCAGGTTTCCTCACGATGTTTTCCTTCACCGTAAGCAAGTGATAATCATATAGAAATTATGATTCGCACATAGATTTCGAAAAATCCAGAGGTTCGAGCCGGGGTTTGAACCTGAGGCCTGGTAGCCCGCAAGACGCGTGCTTAACCAATCGGCTATCACTGCTATACTATGAAATAAAGCATATCAGATAAAATAGTAATATTGTAGTGGTGGAGACTAGCCAGTATTTTCGATTGGACAAGAGATAATTACACGTGAAGTGAAGTTACAATGAAGTACACTACTAACCTTCAGAAAGAGTTTCGAGTGGTTAAATCATTATTTTCACTGCATCATCGCGAATGGCTTTTTGCCTTGCGTAGTCTAAAATTTTATTCTTGAATAAAGCAAATTTTTCATGCAGCAGATTTTCTTTGTCTGGGTAAATTGTTTTGAAATCTTCAAGCAGCAGACTATAGCCAACTGGCTTTTTTAAGGCGGGAAATTCAATCATATACTGTGCGATTGTTTTGTCACTGGTGTTAAGACTCTCTAATCTTGCAGTGGCTGTTTTTCGCCATTTTTCTTCAATCATTTGCCATGGTTCTGTTGACTTCTGAAGCCAGATTATGTCTTGTTGTATGTCTGAAACATAATTAATTTATAATTATTATACATAAATATAATAAACTAATAAATTAGATGTATTATAATGTATTTGAAGAATTATTTTTCTCACCATCATAATTTTTGTCATTCTTCTTTTGTTTATGATTTTCAGCATACTCTTGTTCACAATCATCATATTCAAAATCTTTGTTCTGCAACACAAACATCAATTACTATTTTTATAATTTTTATATTATACCTAATAGAACTATTCAGCTACATAAGGATTAAGCCCCTAAGGAGTTGTGTATACATACATTGACCCAATTATTGTTATGAGTTTTGATTATTTACTCCTTATGTTAGGTAGGTACCGACGTAATTGACAACTAATACTAAATGTACCTACCGAGGTACCCAAGTTCATAACTAAGTTTAGCACTTACTTGTGGCATTATAGGTTCATAGTCTGAAATTTGCCGCCACAGATTCAGATTTTGCAGCAATTTCGCTCGATCTCCGATCGGCTTCACTAATTCTTTGATCATATCCGAATCAAGAATTCCCAATGTATGGATATCAATCCTGTTTCCTGTAAACAAACCAATGCCTAATAATTTAAGAAGTAGGTAATTTACGGTCAATTTACAGTTTCTTTTGCCATTATATAGGTACCGACCTAGTAATCCAGATATAATAATTTTGTTAAACCTAGGTACCGAAAAGAGTTGGTTATGAGTAGGTACCTAGTTAGATATGCAACCTCCCGAAAGACTACCTACAATCACTTACCTACTTTTCTTATTGACGTAAAAGCAATAAAAAAACAAAAAGGTAAGGTACCTACACTGTTTTAATTAATGTGAATCGCGGAAAAGATTACTTCTAGGAGATAAAGTATGTAACCAAAGAACCAAACTAACCTTTGAATACGTCAATGTAGTCGGCCATCGACCATTGCAACAGAAATGATCTCGTGTCTTCATCCATTGGGAACACTGTTTAATTTTTTTAGTAAGTAGATGCAATGCAACGACAGGTACTCTGTGGCAACGACGAACAGAACACTTCGATCGAATGCGCGGCGCTAGTGTAATGAAAGAAGCGGGAACCGACCTGCAGTGTTGCCGTTCTACAAAATTAAAAGTCCCTAGTAATAAGAAAAAATCCGCTAGATATTGGTAAATATTTTTTTTAATCCGCTAGAAGTCGCTAAACCGTATCGCTGACGCTCAAGTCTAATCTTGACGCCGATCGTTGTTGTTGGCAAATATTTTCATTTTTCGCAAAAAAAAAAAACAAAATCAACATACTATTTATTCAAAAAATCACAACAAATGTTCTGGATGATAAAAAACTGAAACTGTTACGTTTTCTAAGAATTACATAATTTACTACCTATATTTCAAAATCTAAACATATGTCAACCGGGTATTCAGCATCACTGGCACTGGAAGCGGAGGCTTCTCCAATGCCTACACCAGCTACTTTGGGCATTGGTTTTTGTTTATAAAAAGATTGTGAACGAGACAAACTTTGGGGTTGTGGCTATATTTTGTGCCAGGACGGATGTTTATGGTTGTTCAGGTGTAGTCAGGTGGTCTTAAAAAACACATTATTCTTCAAATATTTTCGGAAAAAAAGTCGCATATGCGACGGCTCAAAATTCGCTAGAAGTCTAAATCTTTTTTTGTCGCCAACTCAATTTTTTTCCCCGCTAACCACTCATGAATTCCGCTAGATCTAGCGACAAAGTCTCTAGAACGGCAACACTGCCGACCTGTCAATACACCCCGCTACTTTACACATTGTAACCACAAACTAAGGAATGTAACTGCAATCGACTTTATTATTGCAGGAACAATGTTATTCGTAATTATTGAAATATTACAATGTTATTGTTTGCGTAAAGATCTATATTGTAATCCCTACCAGATTCCCAATTACTAGAATTGAATAGTACACATTACGATCATATTGTAGCCGTTAAACATGAAATTGTTAGCTGTACGAAAAAAATGATTAGGTGTACTAAAAACTGGTACTGGGAACGAATTTTCGTTTACTACACATTCTGGTAGTATTGTAAAATATTTTTTTTTCCGTGTACCGATAGGGGGCATTGCATTTCCAAAGTCACGCTTATAGTTTATGCGTCTAAACTTTGCTAAGGAAATCCAGATTTTAATAGTGTAAACAGCATCCGAATTCGTTTAAAGATTAGTGCATTCACCAGCAGACACACGCGCCGAGCATTAATATTTTTTTTACGATTAGAGTAAACATGTGAGTGTATCCCATTACTAGTATTCCCGTTAGCCCCTCCAGCTAAGCTCATGCTTGTGTTAGGAGGGGGCTCACGTCAATAGTTTAATGGCTAGGATGGGGATCGAACCCGCAACCTCTCTATGACTGCAGCCCCTCTAACCACTAGACTATTGGCGCCTTAATATTAGAGACATACAAAAATGAATAACACTTGTAAGAAAAATTGTTCTCAGTTCTTTCTGTCTGTCGGAGATAGAAGTCAGTATAACATAATTATATTATGATAATGTTATAATATATATAAACAACAATACAATCTGTATCGGTGTAACAGCTCGCCGTTGTCTAGTCCCTGGTAACTGTCTGATTCAAGTGGGGTATAAATAAATAAAAGATTTGATTACCTCGAACACGGCGAGTGCACCCCTGAACCACCCCACCGTATCGCCAAACGACCAATAAAATCGATGTTCTTCTCACATACGAACCAATTGAAAACCTTAAATGAGCTTGTTATGTCCAATTCCCAGTATTCCCGACAATAAACTGAATTATGACGTAGGTGATTGGGCACTGAAGTACCTACCTATATCGTGTGAGGTAACAGAAACTCAAACTCAACTAAAATTTAAAGGCTGCTGAACTTTAAAACATCATTTGACGACCGCCTGGTGCAGTGGTTCGAGCGTTGGTAGCTCTCTGTGCACTCAGTGGTTGCGGGTTGGATTCCCTTCGGTGCAAATTCCGCAAAAGGATTTTCCGTAGGTAATTTTCCCTGGTCTGGGTGTCTCTGGGATCGCCCCCAGTCCATTGTACGGTACCCATATTTCCAACGTTGCTTAGTTTGGGACCATATAGTTGGTGTGGTCGTGTGGCAATATTATACAAAATATATTGAGTACCGACTTTGTTATAAATATATAATTACTTATATAAAAGAAAACGCAGATTTTAGATAGGCCACACAAAATTTCCTTCTCCTTTCTGTCAATGTTTCTTTCTGTAGACGTCATTATTGGTCACCATTGTCGATCCTGGTTTTCAGGAGTAACAGTGGTGGGAGTGTGTAGCGGGACCAGTCCCATTTAAAAAAGGCCACACAACGTCGTGTATTTCAGTTGAAATTATTACTTATTTATCGTCGACCGAACCGCAATTTTAGCAAATAGTCACACTTTATAATGAACATTAAAGGAAATAAATTGTGAATTTAAAAATTCAAAGCTCAGTGTACGCCCGTAAATCAGTTTATCTGCATCATAATATATTTGCGGTAGGCAAATTGAATGTGAACAAATTATATATAGATGTAGGTACTCGTACTACCCTGAAAAATGTACATATTCCTGCCCTGTCTTATGTTTCATCCATTTTTGTTTTGTATACACGGTTTGATCAGCACCATCTGCTGGGAAAGAAAGCTAGGCTTCTTCAGATACTCGACCTTTTTCCTCGGCACAACTTGAGAAACATTAAGTATAATCCTGGTTCTAATGGAACGCAGACGCGCCAGATGAGGGTCACAAAGGGGGAGAGTCACAGACGCGTGATTTTTTTTGTAGGTACCTATTCGCAAACAAAAAAATAAGCTACTTAACGAAAAAAAAATTTATAATTCTTTTATAATAAAAATAAGTTGGGGTGTAATGTTGGCATGCTACCTGGGTTCACCAGGCAGTCTCCAGGAAGTCTTCAGCGACATTACGAAGTTGGGGAACTTCCTGGCAGAACTTGGATGGCTGGAATGACCGGCTGACCACCCTCCAACACACGAAACAGGCGCACTAGACGTAGATTTGTGGACACCGCCCGCAGAAGTTGAAGATGAAGTTGGGGTGTCTGAGATTTTGTATAAGTAGGAGGCTGATGAGGCTGATGAGAGGTAGGAGGTATCGATCGGAAATTCTAGTTTGAAATTATATAAAGTCCACAATTTAATATCTACAATGCTGATACAATGGCAGGTACTTTTATTGAGAACGTGTATTTGTATATTAAAAAGGTATTTAATAAATCTGCTGTTTACATGTTAAAACTGCAAATTTTACGCTACTCGGTGGTTTAACAGACATCGTATTCATTTCCATTCCATAAGTTGAGGTTGTGGTGTTTGGACAAAAATGTCCGGGTAAATATAATATAAAACATATTTCGTTGCTAATTTTCAACAGCTTCTTTCATACTTGCTAGGATCTAATATTTGTTTTCCAATGGTTTGCCCTCGGACCTGAAATATCCAGTGCCTACTTTATTGTCAAAAATATTTTATAGAAGCTGAGCCCGCGACTTTGTCCGCGTGGAATTTAACTTAACAAAAAAGTTATTTATCATTTGCGAGTCGATGTTTCGTGTTTCACATACTTACCTAGTTCGGAGCCCGCGCGACAGACAGCATTTGTTATCTGTTTTTTTTTCTAAAATAAGGTAGCCTAAGTTACTGCTTATAACATCAGCTAGTCAGTTTCGGAGATAGGTACTCTTTGATTTCATGTGTTTTTATTTTATTACGCGGAACCCTAATTGATTTTCTAAAATTAAAGCAGCCTTAGTTACTCTTTATAACATCAGCTATCTGCCAGTGAAAATTCCGTCAAAATCGGTCCAGCCGTTTCGAAGATTACCCGGAACAAACACATAGACAGACAGACAACTTTTTTTTAAGTCGCGTTTTTGTTATAAGTACCGTATGTACTTTCATATATGCATTTAGTGAAAAGCTGTTATTTTACATATTACAGACACTCTAATTTTATTTATTTGTATGGATGAAAAAAATTTGCCTACATTTAGGCAATTTTTTTGCTTTTGTGTTGATAGAAATATAAGCAACATTTTGTCATAAAGGAACATCAGTTGCTTGACGAGCACTGGCGCTGCGCCCCAGATGTTCCAAGCTGCATTTAACTTCTTCACCGCATCACAATGCATGGTCCAAGAAAACTGGCCAGCAGATGCCGATCTTCAAGGTAACTGTTATCGTTCTTTACGACTTGAATTTTGAGTTAAAAGAAAATTCTGAAATGACATAATTCTTGAACGTTTTCATTTGTTTGTTCCTTAAAAGATGGCGACGAATACGACTTCATTATAGTGGGTGCGGGGTCGGCCGGCAGCGTGCTGGCTAACCGGCTGAGCGAGGTGCCGTCCTGGAAGATATTGCTGCTGGAAGCCGGAGGCGACCCACCTTGCGAGAGCGTTGTAGGTTAAATGGATATATAGGGTTTTTTTTATATGTTCTTAGGTTCCGTTGTCCCTGCGAGGAACCCTTATAAGACTTATAAGATTATCCAGTCCGTCCGTCCATCCGTCCATCCGTTCGTCCGTCCGTCCCAGTCTGTTACAGGGTCATAACTTCTACATTTTGTTATTGAAATGGCTACGAAACCCTACATTGTGCATGGCAAGATACGCACTTGGCCAGTTTATTATTTAATTATAGTAATTCCAGGAGAGATGGAACACTTTTTTCTAAGCCTTATAACTTTTTATTCTTGATAAGTAAAACTCTCAATTTGTTTTTATATAAATTTACTATTAAAAATTAACATGCTATAAAATATTGAAGTCACTAGTATAACATGTTAAAACTTAAAATTTAAATCAAACAAAAGATACGCTTAGTCCATCTCTCCCATACTGTATGGGTGAGTTGGACCACCCACAAAAGAGAGATGGGCCTAACAAAAATAATCATTTGGTAAGTTTAATTATATAAAAATCGATGCCAGATGTAAAAATAATCATGCAATTTGTAAAATTTTCAATTGTTAAAAGTATTTCCGCATCTATCGCACATACAGAGTAGGTACATCCGTCATCGGACCAGCGTTTGCAGATAAAACATTAAAGCCAATAATCACTGCCTAAATTTCAGCATATATTTCTCCTCAGTTGCGCTATCATTGTCATCCCTTTCCGGAATCTTTGGGATTTCACCTACGCAGATTTATTATTTCTGATTCACATATTCGTCACTATTTTTATTTTCTTGTATTTTTATTAGTTTTTGACATTCATTTTCAATCTTTCTTTCCACTTTGCACACGTTGTAAGTGGTGTAACAATAACAAAAAAGTGTTACTAGTGTAAAAAAAAAATTAAAGTTTGGTAATAATCGAAAAAGTCCGTCTCTTCCGCTGGACCATCTCTCCTGGAATTACCCTATATCCAATCATATCTAATGTGTCTACATTAGGACTTACATTTCAGATACCATACTTCCATGATAAATTAATGGACACAAACTACGACTGGCAATACAAAACAGTTAACAATGGAGACTCAAGCCAAGGGAATGTTGGCGGGTATGTGAAGTGGCCGAGGGGAAAGATGCTCGGTGGAAGCAGCAGTATAAACTTCATGGCGTATAACAAATGTAACACCTACGACTTCCTGAAATGGTACGACGCTGGCAACAAGTACTGGCATCCAAACACAACCGAGAAATACTTCAAGCTTGCTGAAAGTCTCCAAGATGCTGCATTATTAGAAAATTCCACGCTGATGGACTACTATGGCCGCGACGGACCACTCTGTGTAAACACATTCAACAACACATTCAGAGATATGACCAACAAGATACTGGAGGCTTACAAAGAAATCGGTATCGAAACCAGAACCGATATGAATTACGCCAACAACTTGGGCGCAGGTATATTACGAGTCACTGCTGCCAATGGCACCAGAATGAGCACAGCAAAAACTTATCTGAACCCTATTGCGTCGGAAAGAAAAAACTTAGATGTGGGAAAATACACATACGCTACTAAAATTTTGTTAAATTCTAACTCAACAGCATACGGAGTTGAAGTGAGTCGAAATAACGCTACAATGAGGTTTTACGCAAAAAAAGAAGTTATTGTAAGCGCAGGAGCTATCAACACCCCACAATTGCTGATGCTGTCAGGAATCGGTCCTAAGGATCACCTTGATTCTAAAAATATAACAACCCTCGTCGATTTACCTATGGTTGGACAAAATCTGCAAGATCACTCCTACGTCTCCGTACTTTTCTATGCAGATGAGCCGGAAGCGTTGGATGAGGCTGAGCAATATTACGGTGCTATAACGTATCTCTACAACCGCACCGGATACTTAGCTGAAGAGGACTTCTCGGACATTTACGCATCGTTCGCCGCTGATCCTAACGCTCTGTACCCTGATTATATCAATCACATTAGAATATTTCGGAAAAACTCTCCACCAACAAGCATAGCGGCAACCTACGTCGAATCAATAGCTAACTCGATACTCGAGCCGAGTGTTAATCATTCGGTCATAGAATTTACTAATCTACTTCTGCATCCGTATTCAAGAGGAAATATTTCTCTGAACACGAGCAGTCCATACGACCACCCGCTGATCTATTACAACGGGTACAGTGATCCACGGGACTTGGACTCCGCGGCTGTTGGCATTAAAATGCTAACTCAAATCGTAAACACGACTTACTTCAAGTCTATTGGAGCCAAATTGGGGAGATACAAGTATTCCGCTTGCGATGACCTTGAGTTAGACAGTACTGAGTATTGGAAATGTATCTGTTACAATATGGCGATTGCTTTGTATCACCCAGTAGGGACAGCTACAATGGGTGCTAATTCTAGTGTCGCTGTAGTCAATGATCGATTGAAAGTGTTTGGAGTGGACGGGCTTCGTGTAGTTGATGCGAGCGTAATTCCTGAGGAACCAAGTGGAAACACTAACGCACCGGTGATCATGGTTGCAGAAAGGGCATCTGATTTGATCAAGGAGGATCATGATATGACAGGTTATTTAAAAGTTCACTCGTCTTAAATGATCAAAACTAATGGTCAATCTAACATTTTGTCAAAATTATATTATAATTATTTTAATGATACTATTTTTTACAATCAATATGTATGATACTTCACTCATTAGTATTTTTTTGTATTCATCTTTTTATTTGGTTATTTTTGGCTTTTTACAATAAATCTACTTCTGCTCTTGTCTACTTCTAAACCTTTGTTTAATTCTTAACAATCCTAACACCTAGGTAGGTTAACACGCTTCTTGTGATGCAAATTATTTAATGGTAGGTATACCTTACTAGAACGATATTATGTTTGTGAATACAAAATGTAATTGTAATAAGATGTTGAGATATAATAGGAAGCAGTGACCGTACTGTAGACTATAGATGCTTGGGAGTGGTACAGAGAGAGGGGAAGCAGAGTTGGGTTTCTGGCTCTTTCACGCATCGTACAAATCGCAGCTATAATAGCTACTTTATGCGGATCTTCTGTGAGAGGGTGGAACTACCCGGCTCGAGCTAGCCCGTATATGAGCTGTAGTCTTTTGGCTACAGCTTGGCTTTACCGCCCCGTAAGCAATGTTTATAAAAAAAGTATAGGGCCGTATTAATAAATCTATCTCAAGTCTGAGAGCGATGTTGAGTACGCTTTTGACATGCCATTTTGTACTGGAATGACATTTTTTTATATGGAACTGGCTCCGCCACACACTCCCTCTACTGTTAAAATACTCCTATAAACCAGGATCGACAATGGTGACCAATAATGGCGTCCAGGTTTGATCCTCGATGAGTCCCGGGGTAAAAGTTGAATTGTCTTGGAACCCGCACGAATTTAATCGAAAGAAATAATAGGAATAGGAAGAAAAAAATTCCACTTCCCTCCGGTGCAAAGCGGGAGACAACAATAGCTGGTATGGGCTGGTTGCCATAGAAACATGACTGTTACAGCTGATTGAAGACGTTGTAAGGCATTAGACTAATTGGACCCAAACTCGTGAGCTGATTATACTTGATTCCAATAATAGGTATGGCAAAAGCGCTGGAACGCACGGAAATCGTCCCTGGTTTCCACAAGGTCTGTGTAATAAACTGCTCCAGGTGTCATAAGAATGACATCTCCACTCCAAGATCGGTCTCAGACTTGAGATCGATTTATTAATACTAATACGGGTCATAGTGAAGCAATATTCAATAAACCCTTTGCTATTTTGTGCACTATTACCGGTAGGTAAGCGGAATTAAAGAGCGGCCCGCTCGGGACCGTAACTTTCTATGCGACGTAATGAATGTTCAATAGCGTGACTGTCCGCTGGGTCGCCGCAGGTAAGCTTCCGCGGCACTCGCAGGAAGGGCGCGCCGATAAAGAACATTAAATTGCGGGCCGCGCTTGACCGCCCGGGTGGACGGGAACGCAATATGCCAGGGGTAGCCAAAATTTGTAATGTAGGTCGCTTGTAAAACGTTTCTCCGTGTGAATTTGCTTATTGTGGGGATTTCTTTGAATTCGATATTGAGGAGATTGAAATACTTACTGTACTTAAAGCAACAATGCGAAATTGAAATTTTGTGTGATTGGACACCTTCACCTACAAGGAGGTCAAGCGTTTTACAAGGTATTGGTAAAATTATTGCACCTAGACAACCTCCGAATCTAACCAAACTATCTTTTGCGTGCAGCTTCGCTACCATACATTTAAATTTTTGGATGTCGACAACAGCGCTACCTATAGGTACTAGGTTTAAATATCTATAGCTAAGAACGATCTAAGTGAACCCGTAAACAATAAATAAACAAGATGAGTGCGAATAAATAATGACAGCAAAATCGGTTAAGCCGTTTAGAAGGAACAGAATTACAAACACACGTACACCGGAATTTTATACTTAGGTATATAAAGATTATAAGTTATTATTATTTCCAAACTGAACTAAATGTTGTCCTGTTTCCTGAAACTCATGATAGACTCTTGACTTACGAAGTTCGGTCTTTCTGGCCTCTCCTTTTAGATATGAAACAACTTATTTGGTTTATAATCTTGAAGGTTGACAATGCGAGGCATTTTACAATGGATTTCCGCAAAGTAGCGCCTGAGTCAATCAATTACGTATACATAGGTAGGTAGGTAGATAAATACAGGGAGATGGATGCATTTAACTGAATTGTAGCTATCTACATACACAATTTTCATGAGGTCACCAGTTTTTCAGAATAATTAGGTATTCAAGCGTTATTTGTACAACAAATGAACTGTGTAATAAATCTGTCTTCAATTGGTTGTATATGTTAATTTATTTCAATTTTTTTTCAGTTAATGTGTGATTTGACGTTATGTTGGCCATCTGTTATTATAATTAGGTAGGTATACGAAGACATACCTATAGTTTCGGCCTCGCTTGGTAATAACTTAAGTATATTTTAAATTGATGGTTTTATACCTCTAGTACCTACCTATGTATAGCCCCATTGAATTCGCCATTAAACCATTAAAATGGTCTTGATGACTGCTAAGTATGTAGGTATACACTGAGAAAAATATTTTAGGAATACGAAGCATTACGTGAATACCTATTTGCTGTTTTTACAAAAAGTATAAGTACTTAGTAAAATACTAAAATAATATAATAGGTACTAGGAACTACTTATAATTGCTTAAGGTCGTAAAAGTACTAAAATAATAATAAGACCTACAATGGCTTTAAGTGGGCGACGTGCGAGCAACGCTTTTGGTATTAATCGAAAAAATACTAACTGTCGGGTTCTAAAACGTAGCTCAAAGTACATCCCATTTAGTTATTTAAACGTTTTGCCATATTTTGTAAGGTGCGATAAAATTAAGGAGTTCTCAAAGTTCAGTTTCCTTTGAGTAGGAGTATTCCATAGCTAAGGATAATGGAACTCAATTTATGTGAAGATTTTTTCAAAGTTTAATCCAAGTTAATTTGTTTTAAGGCGGCGTCAATAGCATTGTGGTTAGAGGGGCTGTACTCGTAGCCGAGAGGTTCCGGGTTCGATCCCCATCCTGGCCATTAAACTATTAACGTGGGCCCACTCCTAACAGAAGCATTAGCTTAGCTGAAGGGGCTAATAGGAATACTAGTAATGTGATAAACTCACATTGGTAGCAATCTTTAAAAAAACAAAAATAAAAAAATTAAACTAATCTATCCAAAAACATGTGGTGACTAGATGTTAGCATCCCCAAAGGTAAATGTGCCATGTGATTTTATAATAAAAACCTTTTGAATATAACAGAAATTGATGTTTGCTGAGTTTATCCGCCTGATCCCCGGAGGCAAGGGTTCCCCAGGAAATCACACGTCGTGAGTACGTGATATTTGGAATAGCCACCCAATTTCTGAAGGAATTTTATGGTGGTGACGTGCTTCGGGCTCATTGCGCGCACTGTAATATGAAAGCTCCTGAATTTGGAGCAAAGTCGATCCCAGGTCTACGGGAACGTAAGTATAAAAACATAATCGCCCCCAGTCCATTGTACGGTATCCATAGTACAAGCGCTGCTTAGTTTGGGACCATACAGTTGGTGTGTTCGTCTGGCGATATTTATTTTTTTTATTTATTTTATTTTATAAAATAATATAATAATAATTTAGCCCTTTAGACGTCCCACTGCTGGGCACGGGCCTCCCCTCAACATGAGGGGGATTCAGGCCATAATCCACCACGCTGGCCCAGTGCGGGTTGGCGGATTTCACATGCCTTTCGAAAATTGGTTAGATCTTCTAAGACATGCAGGTTTCCTCACGATGTTTTCCTTCACCGTAAGCAAGTGATAATCATATATAAATTATGATTCGCACATAGATTTCGAAAAATCCAGAGGTGCGAGCCGGGATTTGAACGCAAGACTTGGTGCCCGCAAGACGCGTGCTTTAACTAATCGGCTATCACTGCTGCCTAATAAAAACATAATATTTTTAAAATCACCTACTATGCTGGTACGTTTTATTTAGCAGCTGTAGCCAATTTCCTGCAGCTCATAAACGTGACGCCTTGACCGGGGTAGTACCACCTTCTCACAGAAGGTCAGCGTGAAGTAGCTAGGTATTATAGCAGAGCCGGAAGGCCAACATCCCTAGCTTATCTCTGTCCCACTCCCATAATAGAGGATCTTATTTGGCTGGGCGCCACGATACAAACCAGTCAGGCATGACTGCTCGCGTATAGAACGAGTGAGGGTTATTGATAGCGATTACGTCATAATATAAGGAAGGGTTAACCTTCCTAAGCTATTGCACGAAGGTAGCGACCAGCGTGATTAATAGAAATAAGACCTAAGCAGAAAGAGGCCAGCTGTCCACTTATTGTGTCAATAAGCCACCACAGCAACTTAGACAACACTGCGCTATTAATCACGCCGGCTGACATATTCGTGCAATAGAATGGGATGGAATCCTGTTTATTTTATCACGTTTATAACTATTGTTATTTATTCCGCTGTCCCATTTTTTGTATATACTGATAAGTTTTTATATTTACTCCTTTTGAGAAATATCTTTTATTGCTACTTTTACTCGCCTATTGAGAAAATGTATTTTAAACACTGTGCTTTTACCATAATAAAAATGGACTGAAACTTTATTTATAACCGTGCTAATTAAGGACTCTGACCCCCATATCAGAGGTGAACGCGGCCGGGCCATAAAGGCCTGGTTTAAAAAAAAAAAAAAAAAATATATAAGGAAGGGTAGGGTTTGTTCACATCATAAACAGTAGGTATCGCTTCTTTGAATAGAACCACCTCTAACCCCGAGGTTTTGAGTTTATTGAACTCATGAACCCATTAGAATTAAACTTAATTATTACATTGTTAAATTATACCTACCAACTTAAAATAATTAATGCATACTTATTAGGTAGGTATTTGTTAGATTTTTTTTAAAGTGATAGTGTATTATTTTGTTTAGGTAAGTACTTGATTATATTTCAAGCTTTGACTGCAGCCAAAGGCCCAAAGGTCGAGAGAGATTTAAATCGGTTACACAGCGAACAGTGGAACCATTTTCATGCAAATACCTTGATCCCAAATTTAAGAACGCTATCTATCTTTGAATAGCATTAACAGGTATTTTAATAACACATTTCAGCGAATAAGAATAATTTAAACACATTTTTTTTCTTTTTTGTGTAATTACTCCCGCCATACAATCCCACCACTGTTACTCCTTTAAACCGGGATCGAAAATGGTGACCAATGATGACGCCAAGGTTCGACCCACGACGAGTCCAGGGAAAAGTTAAATTATCTTGGAAACCGCAAGAATTTAATCGAATGAAATATTAGGAGTTGGATGAATAATAATAATTACAATACTAACAATTGCTAGCACACGAATTCTACTTATCATGACGGCTTATAGGTATTTCAACCGTAAACTCAATCTAGTAAAATATCTATAGGCCGAGCCAGCTGCACCGAATTGACTCTACACCGCATATACGGGTTGCTTCGCCTGGGGTAGTACCTCCCAATTTATTTATTTTTTGATTTGACTATATGTTGTTGGCCAGAGTGGCCATAACAACTCCACCCGGACAGAGGGCGAGCGCAAGTGCGCTCCAGCCAGAGGGGCAGGGGGGCAGCTAGCTCAAGGGCGCCACAAGGGACACGACCTCGGCTTGGGTCGCTGCCAGGAGAGGTGGCGAGGGTAAATCTACCACCGGATCGGAACGCGACCTCGACTGAGAGTACCTCCCAGATTGGCGTAAAGTATCTATAATAGCTGTGTTTCGTACAACGAAGGGGAGAGCCGGAAGCCCAACCACCCGCCTCTACTCTATCTCTACTTCCCTACAGAACGGGGTAAAGAGATTGGTATTGCAAGCATCTATAGGTTACGGTAACTGCTTAACATTACGTTCTTTAACAAGTCCTTCTGTTCGTTTAGTCCCATTTATCACTCATATACTTAAGTACATACTTACTACATTTTTTAATGTCTTCGGATCAGGACCATGTAAATTTTTTGTAGCTTCTTAAAGCCCTTATATAATTTAAAAAACCTTTATTGCCAAAGGGTCCATTCGTACCAATTTGATTTCTTGGTAAACTTGAGGATAAGTGGGGTCACGCAAATATAACGGAACCTTTGTTATTTTCGGTGGTTCCAAATCTGTTCTATTTTATTCGGGATAGATTTTCTGTGACAAGTGTAAGTTTTGGTCAACGACATTAAAGTTAAGTAGGTACCTGAGACGCCGGTTACCCTTAATACTAAATGGCGTTCAACATGCGGTTACCTACTTAACACCTGACAACAACAAAAAAAAATACTTACTGGCGGGTGCGGCCATATCTTTAATAAAACGAAGTACAAGTCATAATTATATTTTTTTACGAAACACTAGATACAAATTAAGACGGTTATTCTGCCCAGCTCTGAATATGTCTGTCATTTTTTTTTAACTAACTCTATGGCAGTATCTTAAAATCAAAATAAATACTCTTTCAATTAGTTTTTTTCCAAATCTCCACAGATTTATAATCGGACTGAAAATTGGATCTGGCAACACAATACTTATCACAGAAATATATTATGACTAGCTGTGCCCACCGACTTCGTCCGCGTAGTATTTAACTTAACAAAAATTTCGGGATTATCGGGATAAAAAGTATCCTATGTGTTAATCCCGGTTATAAACTATCCGTGTTCTAAATTTCATCCAAATCCGTTCAGTAGTTTTTGCCTGAAAGAGTAACAAACATCCACACTCACAAACTTTCGCATTTATAATATTAGTAGGACAAAACAGGTTGGCTTTCCTAAAGATGCTTGGCTCACGTTATACCTACCTATACAACAATAAACCAATATTCCTAATAAAAAAAACAAGTACCTACTTAGATAATGTAGGTAAGTGCCTACCTACATCCAAAACCAGTTCTTGTTTCGCTCAATGATAATTCAAATTCAAATTCAAAGCGTTTATTTTGTTTAGGCCTACGGGGGCACTTACAAATTGTCAATTTTACATATTTTTTCTTATATCTACAACCGGATCGGAACGCGACCTCGACTGAGAAGACCCGGCAAGAAACTCAGCGGGCTTGTCTTTTTACATGTCATTTTTTTATATTTTTTTATCGCCAGTTGCTCATATTCAATAATTACAAAGGGTAGTAGATATTAATATTTAAATATTATAATAGCTCCAGTGTGTTGCCTTCTGATATTACTAAGAATTACACAATTAATTCGGACTAGTAATACTAAGGTTCCACCTGCTTCGTAACCTAATTACCTACCTAAGTACTTAATTGTGTTAATTTATATACTTACTTACCTTCAATGTGATATGTTTTATATTGTTGTATGTTATCTACTTAAATAGTTTAAATGTAAGTAATAGCCTATTAGTAGATTATGAATTGACTACACTAACATTTTCCTTCAGCTCCATTAAAAAAAAAATTACACCTTTCGCCAGACCACACCAACCGTATGGTGTCAAACTAAGCAACGCTTTTACTTAAGGTACTATACAAAGGATTGGGGTCAATCCTTGTGTCGCCTAGACAAGGGTAAGAAAAGCCATTTCCGAAATAAACCTTTCTGGGAATTGAACCCGCAACCACCCGGTGCAGTGAGCCGAGGGGTCAATGCGGTCGGCAAAATTGCCTTTGAACACAATTCTGGTTTTAGTTAAATACCTACTAATTTCCACAATGTACACATAAATATAAATAAACTAGCAATCACCCCCGGCTTCGCACGGCTTTTTTCTACTGTTTATAAATTTAATTAGAATGTTTTATACCTATAAAACATCCTCTTGATACACTCTATCTATTAAAAAAATGCATCAAAATCCGTTGCGTAGATTTAAAGATCTAATCATACATAGGGACAGACAGACAGCGGGAAGCGACTTTGTTTTATACTATGTAGTGATAAATATCTCCAGACTGACACACCAACTGTATTGTCCCAAACTAAGCAAAGCTTGTACTATGGGTACCGTACAATGGACTGGGGGCAAGCCCAGTCACCCAGACCTGGGCAAATTACGAAAAGGCCATTTCAGAAATTTACCCCAGCGCGAAATTGAACCCGCAACCACCATGTGCAGCGAGCCGAGCAGCGTACGCTCAAACCACTGCGCGAAGCGAACGTCAAGAAAAATATCGTAGGGTCGTCGTCAAAAATAGATGTGTAAATGAAAGAGGTTTATCTTATCACTATTAAGGTGAAGGCGCCTGTCTAGCCCGCGAAATTCAAAATCTTCGAGTATTTTTATAGTTTATCCAAAATCTGAAAACATTTAAGACAACATTTTGTGATTTGCGACAAACACAGTATGCAGTGCGTTTATTAATACATTTATTTTACTCTAAATATTATCACGGTGGATATGATACTAGTAAATCACTAAATATACAAAAATTGCCAGATTATCTGGATAGCTGTCGTTCTTGAAATGTTTTAGAGTAAGTTGGATATATTCATAAATGCACTGCACACGGTCTTTTTCGCGAATTACAAAATTTGTCTTTTATTATTGTCAGATTTTAAAAAAATTCTAAAAGAACTCAAAAAATTTGAACTTCGCGGGCTAGATGGGTGCTTTAGCCTTAATTATTCCCTTCCCCTCCCCCCTTCAGGTCGGCTCCGTGCGAGCAATGCATTTGGCATTTCAAGCTACTAGGTTAAGGTCATGGTAACTGCTATCACAGGTCGTAGGCTTGTTTGCCAACCTTGTTCCATATTATCATACTAATATTATAAAGCGGAAAACTTTGTTTGTTTGATTGTAATGAATAGGCTCCGAAACTACTGAACCGATTTGAAAAAATCTTTCACTGTTGGGAAGCTACACTATCCCCGGGTGACATAGGCTATAATATATTTTCAAAAAAATTAAGGATCCTTACTAAAACTCGAATAATGTAACCGCAATGTACCCGTGCGAAGCCGGGGCGGGCCGCTAGTAATTTATAATTCCAATACCTGTTTCCATACTTTTTACAATTTCAGAACAAAAGGTTGTTTTTTTTATTTATTTGAAGGCATTTTATTATCATAAGTATGTTCCTACATAAAACTTTATTTACATGTGCATTATAATTTTAATTAAAGTACGGTGATAACCCTAATGCTGGAAACTGAAAACATAAGGAAAAATAATATGGCCCTTTCAAATAAGGAGAAGGGGCCAGTTCGAACAATTAAATAGGTAATACATAATCTGAAATATTTCTAAAATTTGGAGTACCTACCTTAATCAGAGTTTTGAAACTGAACTTTGTAGATTATACGAGTAAGTACTTGTCATTTCACGCAAAAATATGAAATGGATTTAAACTATATTATATAATTGCTTACAATCATTACGAATAGGTAAAACAAATTCATTTTATTTTACCGTAAACGAAAACCTTTGACGTACCCATTTAACGGAATTATGCATACGACATATTTTAATTGGTGCCTATCAAACAAACCGATAAAATGTATGTTTATAAAATAAATTCCGGTACAGAAATTACGAAATGGACTGACGTATAGTCGAATACGGTTTAACATTATTTCAGACCCTTACCATGTCTGTACAAACAGTCGAAAATGCAAGACTCGTTTTCTTCTATCAGTACATAGCCGTTAATGAATTAATTACCTTAATATTTTACGAACAAATATTTAATTGTGAAGTTACGTACTACTAACAATTTGTTAGTACAGTATTAGTATTTATTCTTCTTAGACCTTGTTTCTTACCACGATTATAAATATATATTTTTTTAATTTCAATTCATTTTTAAATGTGGAGTGGATGACAATAGTGGTTTTAACCTTGAGTTAAATTTAAAGTTAGGTAAAGTTAAATTTAATTGAAGTAACCAATTAAATTTAAATTGAAAATGAGCAGAGTATAAAGCCATTTTACAGTACCTTGATATAAAGATTTAGTCAAGCGATCATGACTTGGTGAGTTATAATTGGTTTATCGTTTATTTTTTGTATGTAACAGACTCAGGTAACTGACAAGTGTGTGTTAGGTTGTGAGTTACTTAGCTGTCTCTGTCACCAAGTATAAATACTTGGTAAATCTGAGCGGGAGGGGAATCCGACGCCCGCCTTTAATTTGCCAACTGAAACGAACATAAACGTAACAGGTAAATTAAAAATAGAGGAACCCAATAAAATCTTTTTGGTTTGCATCATCCTAGTACTTACTTTGAAAGCCCTAAACGCAAGCGGAGATTGTCACTAGCTGAACGATAAAAATATTCTGAGAAAACCTAAACGACTTCCGAAAGACGTGTGAAGTTCGCCAATCTACTGGGCCAGAATTTATCCCACTGAGGGGGAAAGTGCCCGACATAATGAAAATATTATAGGCTCGCCCCTTAAATATTTGGGTTCAAAATAGCATCTTTGACATGCGGGTACACAGCCCTACCCAATCAAGGTATTGTGATAACAGTCTGTCTGTAAAACCAATGGAATTAGGTTTTAATTTAATAATGTACGATATTATTATGTCTCATGACGCCTTAGTATATGCTAAAGATGGTGTTAAAATCACAAAAAATAAACTGATGGTAGAAATACTTTCTGTCAGTTGGTATAGCTGGTTTATAGCGAGTGTTTTAATCAAAGGATAGCTGTACAAAGAAACCCATTAGATTATTTGTTTGTGGTAGGTACCTACATCATCATTTGCACCTATTACAGCCCCATGCAAAATATTGTGCACTATTACAAGAGGATCTCGAAACAACGCCTCATTTGTTTTACATTTTAAACTTTGAGCGGCCTTGTACATAATGCATTATTAACCAGTATTTTAGTTTGTCAAACAGCTTCAACTGCTCAACGCCCGCCGTTGGTACAGCTCCTCAGCTATTTTCTACAGCGCTGCAGTATTTTATGGCAGCGCAATGCTTAATTACGGAAGGAACTATACCAGTATCTAACGTAAAAAGTGAGCCTGACTTATTAAGACCATCTTGGCAGTTATTTTTGTCTCCCGCTTTGCAAGGGAGGGAAGTGGATCATTTTCTTCCTTCCTATTAAATTCGTGCGCGTTACAAGACAATTTAACTTTTCCCCGGGACTCTTCGAGAGTCAAACTTTGGCGTCATCATTGGTCACCATTGCCGATCCTGGCTTACAGGAGTAACATTGGTGGGAGTGTGTGGGTGGCGCTGGCGGGACTAGTCCCAAAAATACCATCTTATATTCAATTACTAGGTTCTCTCAGAACAACCCATATAGGCTGCAGGTTGCTTAGTTTAGCAGTATGTCAGTGCGCCTAACTAAATCAGCGAAAGAGAGGGTCTTTCAGTAATTTCCCTGGCCTGCTTATTGCGTATGATACACGCAATGCAAGGGTTTCAAACGACTGAAGTATATTTGGGGCGTTTCTAAGTGATTCTTGATTTTCCAGATTACCAGACGTTCGATTTCATAGTAATAGGCGCAGGAACTGCTGGGTGCGTGGTTGCAAGTCGATTGAGCGAAATTCCTGAATGGAGTGTCTTACTCGTAGAAGCCGGGGGTGACCCCCCTATTGAAGCAGATGTATGTGCCACCTACTTTTTACTACGCAGTTACACTATTCCTACTTACTACATTCTAAGTACTATTTATTCACTATTATGCTACTACTATTACTAAAATGTATTGTACTATGTGTTCCGGATAATGGACCAGGGGCGATCCCAGTGACACCCAGACCTGAGCAAAATTACGAAAAGGCCATTTCAGATTTTTGCCCCGACGCGAATCGAACCCGCTACCACCCGGTGCAGTGAGCCGAGTGGCCTACGCTTAAACCACTGCGCCAATCGCTCGTCAAATTTATTCAATTTATTTTCCAGATTCCAGCATTAAATAATAATATATTCAACAGTGCATACGATTGGCAATATAATACAACTTACAATGGTATCACAAATCAAGCCATGGTCAATGGTTCCGTACATTGGCCAAGAGGAAAAATGATTGGTGGAAGTAGTAATATGAATGCAATGATTTACTTACAAGGGAATGACCAAGACTATCAGAATTGGCATGACGCTGGTAGCGTTCACTGGAGTGTTGAAGAAGTACGGCGATGTTTCAGAAAAGCAGAAAGCTTTCAAGATATGGAATTGTCTAAAATACCTCAAGTATACGAACACTACGGCAGGGAAGGTCCACTTGTTATTAACACATTTAATAGTACATATAGATATATAACTAAGAAAGTTCTCGATTCGTGGGCTGAGATTGGTATACCAAACGTCCCTGATCTTAATGTTGAAAATGTGCTAGGCTCTGGTATAACGAGAGTGACGGCTACCAGTGGGGAAAGACAAAGCGGGAATAAAGCTTATCTAAATCCAATTTTACACAGGAAAAATTTAAAAATTATAACTCACTCCTTGGTAACGAAAATTTTAATAAATCAATCCAAACGAGCGTACGGGATAACACTGGAGCGCAATAACAAGACTTACACAATTTTGGCTAGAAAAGAAGTCATTTTAAGCGCTAGATCAATTAGTTCTCCCCAACTGTTGATGTTGTCAGGTGTTGGAGATAGAGGACATCTTCAGTCCAAAAAAATTGCTTGCAAAGTTGCCTTACCGATGGTGGGGCAAAACTTGCAAGATCATTGTATCGTACCGGTTCCAATTTTGGGTGACAAACCTGGAGAACAGAACCAAGCTCAGCAGAACTTTGAAGTAATTCAGTATCTGTATAATCGAACCGGTTATTTGGCGGAAGGCAGTCTCTTTATTCTATTAATAAAAATGCTACATATCCAGATTTCGAAACTCCTCTTAGAATTATTTTTAAGAATACCACCGGCTATCGAGATTCATTACTAACGATTGGTTACAAACAATCAGTGGTGGATTCATTAGTCGCGCTCAATAAAAACCACTCATTATACTTTTTCTTGTTCAACTTATTACATCCCTACTCGAGAGGTAAGAACTCTCGAGTCTAACTCGAGAGTAGAGAACCTCCGCGCATATATGCAAATAATTTTTTAAATCCCGAAGACTTGGAGAAAACAGTGTCTGGCATTCGTATGCTGACTGGAATAGTCAACACTACATACTTCAAGTCGATCAATGGTGAAGTTGGCAGAATAAAATGGCGGCCGTGCGATAAATTTGAGTTAAACAGTAGAGATTATTGGAAATGTATCAGCCTTAACTTGGTAACCACTATATATCATCCCGTAGGAACATGCATGATGGGACCTGATCCAAGGACTTCAGTAGTGGACGGTCGCCTGAAAGTCCACGGGGTGTGCGATCTTCGCGTGATCGATGCCAGTATAATGCCCAATATCACAAGTGGCAATACCAACGGGCCATCGACCATGATTGGAGAAAGAGGTTCCGAATTAATAAAGGAGGATTATGATAAAGCCTAGCCAAAAGGAGAAGACAATATTATGACAATATTATTATAGGCGCGCAGAGTAATATTATACGTACATAGAGGCTAAAATTATATTAATACTAGCTGTGCCCCGCGACTTCATCCGCGTAGTATTGGATTATTGGGTTTAAAAGTATCCTATATGTTAATCCCGGTTATAATCTATCTGTGTTCCAAATTACATCCAAATCCGTTCAGTAGTTTTTGCGTGAAGGAGTAACAAACATACATACATACATACATACATACATCCAAACTCACAAACTTTCGCATTTATAATATTAGTAGGATTTGACGGCTACTAAATGTGAAAAAGTAACAACAATTATTTATAATAAAATAAATATGAATTTAATGAGCATTTCCTAGTTTTATTTTTTGTATTTATTTTCAGTCTATTTGAACTAAAACAATCAATAGTTTTTGGGTAGGACTTTTGAAATAGCCTGCAGATGAGAGCTCCAGAAATAAAATATCAATAACAACGTGATTTGCTCACTGCAATAATGTATTTACCTATGCCATTGGTTATACACTCTACAAATTAAACAAATTTTGTATTTTTAGATTCCCATGTGCCTTAATTGCATTTCGGATATTAATAGCACCATATTATGCATAATTATTTCAGTAAAATAACAATAATAACCAGCTCTATTAACGTCACACTCTTGGGCATGGGCCTCCCTCGAATGCGAAAGGGATTCAGGCTAAACCTTACTATTTAAATAAATATTGATATATTATAAATTTGATATTCATCTTAGAGCTATATTGTTTATTTATTTAGGAGTACATTACATATAAACAAACACATTACTTATCTAACTTTTTGAAACTAATATTGTTGAACTATTATTAGGTAATTTAATTAAGTAATCTTGTGAATGTAACACTGGGAATACCTTAAGATCCTGATAATAATATAGGTTTGGTGATGTAGGAGTTTAAAGACCTTCTGATCCACGAGAGAATCATACATTCTATCTAAATATATATAACTCAAAGGTGACTGACTGACATAGTGATCTATCAACGCACAGCCCAAACCACTGGACCGATCGGGCTGAAATTTGGCATGCAGATAGATGTTATGACCTAGGCATCCGCTAAGAAAGGATTTCGATTATTTTTACCCCCCAAGGGGATAAAATTGGGATCAATAATCCCGAGATTTTTGTTAAGTTAAATTACACGCGGACGTGCCGCGATGTTTGTGATCGCATTCCTATGTTTTTATGTAATTATATTTGTAGGTGTGAGAATAGGTCGTAAAGTATATATGGCAGAAAAACGTTTGCCAGGTTCCTAGTTTTAAAATAAATTAAACATGTAAAGGTGACGCGCCACTAGGCTAACAATTATATATTTACTAGCGTTATTTAAGCAGATGCGCGTGTGATAATGGATTCAAAAATGCATAAAAGTTGATGCGCAAAGGTGATCAAATCGTTCCGCGATCTTCTCTTGGGTCTAGCCCGACTGCGGCAGACAACCTTCGCTCGGGAGTGGGAAACACACATAAGAAAGAAAAAAAAACCACACACACATAAAAGATGTCAAGGTAAGCGCATTTCTTAAAATAAACTATAAAAAAACCTTTTCTGAAAGTAGTTTGGACGCGCATTCTTATCCCAGAATAAACTTGGAATAACAAGTATTTTTAATAATAAATAAATTGATTACCTAATACCTCAAGTTTTAATCGTGTTCCTTATTTTTAGAATATTTAGGTACATGCTGGTACATGTAATAACTTAATAAGTTTATAGCGTTACAAAATTTTCATTATTCTTTTTTGTTTTCATCCTAATTGTTCCTCATTCTATAGTTGCTCAATATTTTTTATTTGCAGTACTCCAGGGTGTGTGACACCGACCACTGGTGCTGCGCCCCAAACCTTCGCAGCTGCAGTACAGTTCTTCACGGCTGCACAATGTCTTGTCGGAGAAAACTGGCCACCAGATACAGATCTACAAGGTCAATCACCATCTTTTTCTTTCTCGCTTTTTTACTACTAAAATTTAGCAAATTACCTGTAATATATTGAAATAAAACAATTAGGTATACGGATTTTATCGCGTTTATTTACTTTTTTATGTTCCCGACGTTTCGGTTGCTTTACACCAGCCATGGTCACGGGGTGACTGAATGTAATCAATGTATAGTATTCGCGTAAATATGAGAAAACAATATGTGTACCTTTAATATACCTGATATGTAGGCGCGTCTACATTATACCGCGCAGCCGCTCATTTCGACAGCTCGCTCAGTATGACGTGGCTCCCCGGAGTCAAACTTTCGGAACGTACACCAATTTTTTTTTTTTTTTTTTTTTTTTTATTCCGGGCCTTTATGGCCCGGCCGCGTTCACCTCTGATATGGGGGTCAGAGACCTTACTTAACACGATATCAATAAATGTACAAGAAATGTTTACACCAATTATTAGGCGGTCACACATAGGTACCGAGCAACAACGCTACGTCTCGTTACGTCGTCTCATCGTCGACGCTACGTCGGCGTTAGTACAATGTCTTGACAGCTTCAAATACCGATCGAGCGATCGAATCTTTCCATACGTTACACAGTATCACCCCTGGAAAAAACGTGCAGCTTACTGATTAATCTACCGGAACATTCGATCACTCTTATACTAACCCCATGACATCACACTGAATTCTTGGGTATACCCTTCTCTGTCTTTTCCTCGCGATATTTGGACACATCAAATGGCATATTATATACAACACAAATAAACAAACATTTAAACTACCTATGTACACAAATTTATGAGATTTTAAATTATAGATGAGACGGAGTATGACTTCATAATAATAGGCGCAGGATCAGCAGGGAGCGTTGTGGCAAGCCGGCTCAGTGAAGTACCAACCTGGAAAGTGTTGCTTTTAGAAGCTGGAGGCGATCCTCCGATTGAGAGTGTTGTAAGTATAGCACCTGCCTTTGGATAACGACGCATGATATTGGAATGGATAGTGACTTTTTGTTGTATTATAATATAAATTATTTCTTTCAATTACAATCCGTATGTTCAAGATAACTTTGAAATTGGCAAAAATATAGACGTTTAATGCTTCGTAAGCACTAGCTCGTCAAATATGGTGACATAACTAAGATGATTTAGCGAACTGGCACTTATGAGTTAATTTAAAAAATATTTCAATTTGAATTTAGTGTATTAGTCATCATCTCCATTACTATAATGTTGTCTTCTATGCAGTCGTAACAGTTTTATATAGGTACGAATTCTTATCAAAGCTAACAAATTTTACAGATACCAAACTTATTTGAGCAATTATTGGTCTCAGACTACGATTGGAAATATCACACAGTCGACAATGGCATATCAAGTCAAGGGTATATTAACGGAACAGTGTACATACCGCGCGGGAAGATGCTCGGGGGATGCAGCAGCCACAATGCAATGTTGTACAACAAGGGGAGCTCATACGATTATTTGGACTGGTACGACGCTGGCAACATATATTGGCATCCCAACGTCACAACAGAATACTTCAAACTTGCTGAAGACCTACGAGATGAAGCACTTTTGAAGAATTCTACGATACGGAACAATTATGGCCGTAAAGGACCACTCCCAATAAGCCGAGTTAACAGTACCATGAGAGACACTACAGACAAAATACTAGCCGCTTGGAATGAAGTCGGTATTACAACCCGAATGAATATGAATACAGATAATAATTTAGGTTCAGGTATACTGCCAGTGACAGCTGCCAACGGCGCTAGATTTAGCACTACCAAAGCATACATAAACTTTGTTATATCAAATAAAACAAATCTAAGTGTAGGAAAATATGCATATGTTACCAAAATTCTGCTCAATTCAAACACAGCCTACGGTGTCGAAGTGAACCGTAGTAATACTATATTGAAATTGTATGCAACTCATGAAGTGATTGTGAGTGGGGGCGCGATAAATTCTCCGCAACTACTGATGCTGTCGGGAATTGGTCCCAAAGATCACCTTAGTGCTAAAAATATCACCACTGTAGTAGACTCGCCTATGGTTGGTCAAAATTTGCACGACCATTGTATCGTACCAGTGACAATATTTGCCGATGAACCGGGTGAATTGAGTGAAGCCGACCAAGATTACGATGTTATTAAGTATCTTTACAATCGCACTGGATATCTGAGTGAATCCGGCTACGCCGATATAACTGCATCTTACGCCGCAAATTCAAGTGCCAAAATTCCCACATATGAAACGTTTTTAAAGATATATCGTAAACATGCACCCGCTGTGGAATCTTTAGCGGCGCGTTACATTGACACAGTCGCTGAATCTATTCGAGCGCATAGTTTCAATCGGTCGCTCTTGAATTTCATAACTCAAATTTCGCGCCCTTACTCAAGAGGAAACGTATCTTTGGCTACGTGTAATCCGTACGACTATCCACTTATATATCATAACGCATTCAGTGATTCACGAGACTTGGATGACATGGCTGTCGGAATAAAAATTCTTACACAAAGCGTTAACACTTCCCACCTTCAAGCTATCGGAGCTTCGTTGGAGAGACTTAAGTTATCTGCATGTGATAATTATGAATTAGATAGCATAGAATATTGGAAGTGTATAAGTCTTAATTTGGTAACTACTATAGGCCATCCAGTGGGGACTGCTAGAATGGGTGCCAATGCGAGTGTCGCGGTGGTGGATGGTCGTTTGAAAGTGTTTGGTGCGAACGGGGTGCGTGTGGTAGACGCCAGTGTCATGCCAACTATCACTTCAGGTAACACCAACGCTCCCACTATAATGATAGCGGAGAGAGCTTCAGATATGATAAAAGAGGATTATAATATGACATCTTATTTACAATTACAAAGTCCTAATGAACAATAGTGTCACTATTTTTGAAATTGTTTATGTTTTCCATTCATTTCTAACTTGCTGGTTCTTTTAAATATGAAAAACTAGCTGTGCCCCGCGACTTCATCCGCGTAGTATTGGATTATTGGGTTAAAAAGTATCCTATATGTTAATCCCGGTTATAATCTATCTGTGTTCCAAATTTCATCCAAATCCGTTCAGTAGTTTTTGCGTGAAGGAGTAACAAACATACATACATACATCCACACTCACAAACTTTCGCATTTATAATATTAGTAGGATAACTATTGCAAGCTATTGTTTTCTTATTCTAATTTATGTAACAGTCTCTTTTCTCCGTAATTTGTAATGTTACAGCACTTGTCTAAATATATATATTTATAATAATTAAACTGTTACTGTATTTATGTCAAAAAATATAAGCAAAATAAACAGAGTTTCATTTTACCTTATTACCGTGGAATATTTTCTGAAAACATCTGAAATTCAGGAAAATTATATTTATTCCTTTTCTTCTTGTAGTCACCTGACACGCTCCGCATGTTAGATTAGGCATTCGACGCTTTAAATCGGCCTAATGAAACCCATAAATATAATAACTGTATTAAAGTTTATCTAGATTTATTGTTCGAAGGTAACATAAGTTATTCTCTCGTACGAAATTCCCGTTCACAATGAAAATATGTTTAATACCGGTCCTGAAGTAGACCCAGAATAAATTAGGGTTGAGGGCCTATAGTCGACCTTTCTGTTAAGGGATGGCGTATATCCATATTATAATCGCCGAGATTAAATCCGACTGGAATATTCAGTAGGATTAACGAGCGATGCCCTAAAGCTATATTTTTTATTATAATTCGCGTTATAAGCGAGGAAAACTGGTGTAAACACGTATCAAAATGTTCGCGATGTTTGCTCTGTGAAGTTTATTTTGAAAATTAGATGTACTCGTATGTTTGTTAATATCTTCTCCTTCCTTTTTACATGTTTTTATTAATACTTTTTTCTCAACAAAGTCGGCAAACAAGAGTATTCCCTGCCTAAAATTAACTTGATACTTGATGAAAATAACAGTGGTTGAACTATCTTCATCAAGTCTTGAAAATAATTTCTTGATTTGATAATTTCTTCGATTGTAATTTAACATTTTGAAGAGTGTTACATTTTCAATTTCTATGGACATAGAAACTAGAATTAATTGAAATGTTATTGTATTTGTTACCTTTTTAAAAATTTCATTTCATTTTTTGTGTTGCTCTCCTTTTCATAAAATAAAAATACAAAAAAAATCTTACGTTTTGCTCTGATTTTGTATTGGCATTGATCTAAGCGAAATCCCGGAACACAGATTGGGCCTTTTAATATAAGCGATATATCTATTGTTGTAGGAACATTGCCCTCGGAGAGGCAAATAGGATGACCATGCGGGAAGACGGACAGCTTTGACCGACTTGAATATAATTTGACATCGGGATATATTAAAATGTAAGAAAATTATGATTGCCTGGTTAGCCGTCTAAAAGGCCTCTTAGTAGATTTGGAATATTGTGTTTATAATTTATGATTGTTCTTAAGAGCTATTGTTTTGAAAATATAGGTAGTTATATAATAATAATATACCTAACGAGCTATATAATAATATAACTAGCTATGAAATAACATAGGTACTCCAATTACATAGGCTATACAAAGTGCTTTCTAATTATTAAAATTTCTAGAAATGTTATCAACGGATTGCTAAAATAATAAGCAAATATTATAGTTATGACTTGCATCAAAATAAATTAATATTTTTACTGATACATTTATATATAATCATCTGTATATTGTTGATCTTAGGTCTGGACTAGGTACTGCAGTCCTCCACCTCTGGGTTTTTAGAAATCTATATGCGAATCGTAATCTAAATATGAGTATCACTTGCTTACGGTGAAAGAAAACATTGTGAGGAAATCCGCATATCTTGTAAAATCTAACCAATTTTCGAAAGACATGTAAAATCTGCCAATCCGCACTGGACCAACATGCGGTGGATTACGGCCTAAATCCCCCTCGTATTTATAAAAATAAAAATGCCTCTTTATTTCATGCAAACCATACAAAGAAACATGCAAAGTATTAATCTAAAAAATAATAATAATAAATTATTTCATTGATACAGTTTTGGCTGTTTCCGACAATACTATTATAAGAACTAACTGTTTTCATGATTTCCATTATTATCAGTAAATAAATAAGAATTATCATAATTTAAATGACTAAAATATCGTAATTTACAGATTCAAAAATTCATTCATTCAAAATAGTACAATGTAGATATCAAATTAAATTAAATAAAAATTATTAAAATAGAAATATTGATTGAATTAATTATTAATACGAGTATATTTAAATTTGATGAATATTGGTTGCATGAACCCCTCTGTGGGTAAAGGCCTCCTCCAGAGCTTTCCATTTGTCTCTATCTGCTGCTGTGAGAGCCCCCTCTTATATAGGGCTAAAATATTATAATTATAATGTTGAGCTGGTTACCCTAAGGCTATAGGAGTTCATCTTTCAAATTAAAATGATGAATTTGCGAGTCGCCGACCTACTGAGCTCGTATTAAACAACAGGTAACTAGGCGTCTGAACATCATTCTCATACTTGTTGAGTGCCGTATTCGAAAGGTCAACGACATCCTTGACTATCCAAGATTTATTGAAAAGACAAATGTTGGTGAGATATTTTGTATCCAATGAGAACCGAGGATTCGCCGACCTTTGCTAACGCCATTTTATCTCGGCTATTGCCATTAAATAAAACCGAAAAGCTGCCGGTGTCGTGCGGGAAGAAAAATCTATTTTTTTTATACTTTACTTTTTCTTGTACTAATCACGTGTTACAAAAATCCGAAATAATACATTGGGTATTTGGATGAGTATCGGGCATAGATATATCTATTTGTAGATAAAATTAATATCATTTATATATTATAGTTCAGTTGTATAGTTCAGTATCAGTTGTTAATTAATATTAATGTGGGGATAATACTTTTAAAGTTTGTTAAAAAAAATCACTGTTTCCGCCCGGGATCGAACCGGGGACCTTGTGCGTGTGAAGCACACGTGATAACCGCTACACTACGGAAACCTACAAGCTTCAGTTCAAGGAGTTAAGTACTTTCCAAAATTGGGTAAAGAGCTCAAACTTTTCGCACATCAATTAATTTTATTTCTAGTCAAATGCGTTTTTTTTGTCTGTAACTTAAAAATTGATAGGTATAGTTACGTGCAGTCAGTCTTCACTGATTGAATACATATTAAACTATCTTTTATGTATGTGCCTAAAATATATTATGTAAGGTATATCTTACAGTAGAGTACCTAGGTATAATGCTTTATTTTATAAATCATAATTTTGACTGTTTACATAAAATAAGACTATTAATGATTAAAACGTAACAGAAAATATATTTTGCAAGCTCACAATATGGAGGCCAGGAACTTTGGGTGATCAATTATTTAGTACCTAACATGGGCACAGAAATAATCTCGGTTACTTTGTAATAAATCACCGAGTTTTGACGTTAAGGCTTTTAAAAAATGCTTTATGAATTACGAATAAAATAGTAGGTGAAATAGGTAGGTACCTGGGTAGGTCCTGAGAGGCTACTGTTATCGTTGGCCTTCAGACGTATTGAACGAAAGTACTGGGCCCTAACCACGCTAGCTACTCAAATCGTAATAGAAAAGCAAACGCTCCCGATTACGTTTCAAACGCTCCGCTTTTGACGTTTTGCTGACACGAGCTTCACGATTACTACTGACATTGATATGGTATGGTGTCAGCAAAACGTCAAAAGCGGAGCGTTAGAAACGTAATCGCGAGCGTTTGCTTTTCTATTACGATTGGCGTAGCTAGCGTGGTTAGGGCCCTATTACATCGCAAGCTCCGAGGCCAGTCAATATAAGATAAACTGCTGACCTGGCTTCAGTTGTTTACTCCATTTGATACAAATTATTGTGACGCACTTGAAGGCAAAGCCTAGATAAGCATTTCCGGTTACGCATAGTTCGGAGTTAGATTCTGCCGTGGACACATATTCAAATGTATTTTTAATTATATTTTTTTAAATAATTCTAGCCTTTAAAAATAACTCTTTTAAAAAGTCTCCAGCAGCATCCCGACCCGTAACAGTACCCATAGATATATTTTACGATCTTGCATCAACCCTATTTCAATAGCGTATTTTGACTCATATTTTTACTGAATTATTAGTTATAACTTATATCTATGTAATTATAATAAGTCTTATTTTATTGATTTACGATATTTTGAATGGTGCTTTTGGGCAGACTACACAAAACCACAAAAAAGGTCGAATGGGTTACTTTTAAAGAATTGAGCTTTGATTAACACGTTCACTGCGAGGCTGTTTTTAGCGGACTTTCAGCCAGTGCGTATGGGGTCTATTCGGGGCAAAGTAAAACTTTTTTACAGTGCGTATGAGATCTTTTAGGCCCCATAAAACAACGATATTCATATCTCGTATCCAGCTCGCTACCTACTAAGCTATACCAACCAACAGAAAAGATTCAGGCCCGTATTAACAAATCGATCTCAAGTCTGAGAGCGATCTTGGATACGCTTTTGACGTATCATTTTGTACTGGTATGACATATGGATGACATTTCCAAGATCGCTCTTAGACCCGAGATCGTTTTATCAATACAGCCTGATACCATCAGATTTTGTGGCATATATTTTTGTGGCTTCTTTATTCAATATATTGTGCATCCTACTAATATTATAAATGCGAAAGTTTGTGAGTGTGGATGTATGTATGTATGTATGTATGTATGTTTGTTACTCCTTCACGCAAAAACTACTGAACGGATTTGGATGAAATTTGGAACACAGGTAGATTATAACCGGGATTAACATATAACATACTTTTTAACCCAATAATCCAATACTACGCGGATGAAGTCGCGGGGCACAGCTAGTTTAAAATAAACCTTAAAAGTAAAGGTAAGTACTTAATTTATTTATCCCTTAAGATCAAGTAGTTACTAACAGTGAAATTATTTTCAAAATAACATAATAATTGACAAAACATGCAGAACTCTGAATACGTTTCGATAAGAAAAAAAAACTAAATCAGTACAGATATAAAGTGTCGCTGCCATAAGTCAGCGCGAGTGCGACAGAGAAAGAGCGCGTTCTGACTCTCTACCCACTATTGCGTTGTAAACTTTTATAGCAAATATTATTTCACAAATGTCATAAAGCTGTGATAGCCGATTGGTTAGAGCACGCGTCTTGCGGGCACCAGGTCATGGGTTAAAACCCCGACTCGCACCTCTGGATTTTTCAAAATCTATGTGCGAATCATAATTTCGATATGATATCACTTGCTTACGGTGAAGGAAAACATCGTGAGGAAACCTGTATGACTTAGAAGATCTAACCAATTTTCGAAAGATATGTGAAATCCGCCAACCCGCAATGGGCCAGCGTGCTGGATTATGGCCTGAATCCCCCTCGTGTTGAGGGGAGGGCTAAATTATTATAATTATTAAATGTCATAAAATAATTAAGTAGGTAATTCTATATTTACTAAATAAAAAAATTGTCACACACCCTATCCATGCAGAGAATAGGTATCATGACACCCTTATTTAAATTCAAATAAGTACCATAATTGAATAACTTATTAAAGGGTTTTCAAATACCTTTACCCGGTGATAATTATGAATGCTGAATACGTGTGAGGCCAACCCTCTTTTCACGCCGTTCGTTCCGGTCCTTAAAACCTACCTACTGAAATTATTTCGAAGTAAATTCATGCCCGCTTTATGCAAATTATTTACATTTCGTCTCGGCATTATTACAATAAATGTTTTATTTTTTTTAAATCACACAGTAAAAATGTTTTCTAAGCAATATACTTAACAACTCAGTTTTATATATCAGTATAAAAAATGAAATCGTAAAACATAAATAAAACGGAACGGATTTATTATTATGGTTCCACATTTCGGTTAAAAATGAAGATCGAAATATCACGTGCAGCACAAAGTGCTGTGATTTTTGTTGCGGTAACGATATTATAAGAATTTATTAATAACCAGTTAAGATGTGATAAATAGTATGAATACCACAGATGTAGATTTACATAGATGACGCAAGTATCACGAATTGTAGTGAAACCAAGCGTGCCAAATTTTTTACACCTACTGTGACGTCACAGATAACGGGAAATCCAAACCGATTCAAAGACACCGATGCCGCCGATGCGCCCCTCCGCCCGCTACGATTCTCCCGAGTGATTCTCTCGCTCATACTCATATTTTTGTATCTGTAGTCGCGCGGACTGTAAGTTAGCGGCGACCAACCTTGACGCTTGGTCGGGGTTTTCGGACACGCTAAGTACATACATTTGCGTTATATATGTAAATCTATATCTGTGATTAATACCTTCTCCCTGCAGCTAAGCTCGTACATTTTCGAGCGTAAAAATCGTCTCAGGAATGTTAAATTGTGTTCTGCTGCTCCCAATGGTTATAAGGTCATAATAACCTTACCTTTTTCGTATAACTATCGGGTGATTAACAGTCAAAACCGCCTTAAACACGGTGCAGCCGTTTTTCCATGATGCACGAACTCTGAAAAACTAACAAGAATTCGAAAAACACTTGATTTGGACTTAGAGACCTACAAATAACAAACATTTTTCAATAAATAACTTATGGTTTTTATGATTAGTATCTACTTAAGTGTTATTTAAAACATTATTCAAATGTAATTAATGAAAATCTTGAGATTTATTGATTGTTACACTTCAATAAGATAATAATTTAAATTTGTATTATAGATTAGTATCCAAAACTCGGAAGCATCTAATTTGGACAATACAACAACTTTTTTCGACAAATTTAGCACGGTCATTATAAGGTTTGTTTTTGCTTGTATATTGATATTGATATTACATAATACCTAGTTCGTAATATTTTGTACAACCAAGCTCTACCATGGGTTTAAACGTTTACCTGTCGCTAGTCGTTAGCGTTTAAGTAAAATATTAATAATGAATTTTGTTAGGACCTCCTCTCGGGTAGCTGGCTATTCAATATTATCATTTTCCAGCCCAAGTACAGCGGCCTGGGTCGACAGGCTGGAGCTGCTGATTTGGTTTGAAACCCCTGGAGACAGGCTCGTCAAGAGGTACTTCGAACGATACAATGAATCCTTCTATGATGAGAAGCCGTCTAGAAGAAAGAATTAAGACATTGCTATAATAACACATGGTTTTATTATTATATTTATTTATTTGGAGGGACTTACATCTAGCATAATTAACTTAATGATAAATAATAACGAACACTATATAAAACAAAAATATTATTGTTGTTGTTAGAAGTGTTCCTTTTATTTAATGTGTAGCCATTGTTGATACAATTTCACAATTATTACAATTTGGTCATTCTCATGATATTTATTATAAAGCCAAAAAGCCGCTTAAATTGTCAGAAAGCGAAATCGCCCAGAAAAAAATCGATATTGCCCGATTCGTGGCTGTTAAAATTAAAGCACTATAATAGCTGTTTTTACAGCTAAAACAGCTCGAGCGTAGCACCACTGAGTCTGACGCCAAACCAATTAATTTCCCACTTCTGCCTCGATGCAATAAGAAACATAAATTGTAGACTATGTTCTCAAGTTTGATATACCCAGTGTCAGACAACCGGCTCGCTACGACATAATTACTATCGCTAATTATAACACCAAAATATCTATATTTCTCCGTTTGTAATATTAATAAAAGTTTTGGTTTACCGTTGCTTAAATTTGCTGTCATTCTTTTACTACGGAGCTGTTCAGAAATAGTTTCAGTACTGAATTGATGCTGCTAATTCTTGAGGAAGGCGGTAAACATATACAAGGTGACACATAATGGGTATACTTTTTTTTTTCAAAACTTAACTTTGTAATTCTAAAACCATCAGTTTTGGAGGGAACTTGAAAAACAAAAGGTGTTATAGGAATACAGCTGTTGACCGATTTCACAAGTCTACAAAACCTTTAGTACTTCAACTGTCCCACAAAGCCGATAGTTTGAGATTTACAAAGTTAAGTTGCAAAAAAAATAGTATACCCATTTTGTATCACCTAGTACAGCGTATAACTACAAACATAATCAAAAGGAAGCGAAATCAGAAAAACATTAACTTGATTAAAACATTTACTAAATTAACTTTTGCACAAATTAAAGGGGGTTAACAAAAAAACACACATTCGCGCACATTCACTATTTATTTGTGTAGAAATAAAATTGCGTACAAAAATACGTGCAATTTTTTTTATCGCCAGACTGACACACCAACTATATGGTCCCAAACTAAGCAACGCTTGTACTATGGGTACCGTACAATGGAGTAGGGGCGATCCCAGTGACACCTAGACCGAGGCAAATTACGTAAAGTCCATTTCCGAAATTTACGTCAGCGGGAATCGAAACCGCAACCACCATGTATCAGTGAGCCGAGCGGCCTACGCTTGAACCACTGCGCCAAGCGGTCGTCTTTTTATACGTAATAGTATGATACCGTAAGGTTTCATTACACATAATTATGTAATTATAAACAAAAATAGTAAAGTTTTCTAAATCTGTAGGTCAATAATTTATTACTATGTATAGAGGCTTCTTCATGGATTGACATAGTTAGTGTGTTTCAGAAATGGCTCTATTGTCGATAGTTGTATATCAGAGTTATAAATACTGTTATACTGCTTTATAATTGCTCAGACAAAACTTTGGTGAATAGTTTCGGGGTAATTAATTGGTGTAGGTATCTCTGTGGTATTATTAAAGATTCCAAGTTCGATAGAGATAGATACTCGTAGATGGGCATTAAACAATTGACCTGAGCCCACTCCTTACACAAGCATTAGCTTAGCTGGAGGGGCTAACGGGAATACTAGCAATGCGATGAACTCACATTGCTAGTAATCTTTAAAAAAAACTTGAGTATGCTTACGAGTGGTGGATTATGAACGCGCTCATGAAAACAATGCTCTTTCATTTTTTCCAAAGTTACCTACCTATTAAACCTTAACCTCCTTATTAATAAACGTGGTAACGTGGTTGAATAGTAGAACCATGCTTTGCATTCTTCTTTAGAATGTCAAATTATGGATGACAGAACGAGATATACAATTCACCCGCTATTCCAGTAAATATGAAGGTAGTTTACAAGTTTGGTATACCTAGATCGGAATAACATCTGTAACTTTGCAAAACTTGACACGGTAAGTTTCAAAACTATACCTTCGTTACTACGTAGTGATTCAATAGGTACTTACCTACCTAACTTGGAAAATTGGTTACTGCACAAAGTTAAGGTAGAGGCGCCTGTCTAGCCCGCGAAATTCAAAATTTTCAAGTATTTTTATAGTTTATCCAAAATCTGAAAACATTTAAGACAACATTTTGTGATTTGCGAAAAGCACAGTATGCAGTGCGTGTATAAATACATTTATTTTACTCTAAATATAAATATTATCACGGTGGATATGATACTCGTAAATCACTAAATATACAAAAATTGCCAGATTATCTGGATAGCTGTCGTTCTTGAAATGATTTAGAGTAAGTTGGATATATTAATAAATGCACTGCACATGGTATTTTTCGCGAATTACAAAATGTGCCTTTTATTATTGTCAGATTTTGAAAAATTTCTGAAAAACCTCAAAAAATTTTAACTTCGCGGGCTAGATGGGCGCTTTAGCCTTAACCGTTAGTTTAAGAAAAATTTAACAGGAAATTACCCCTTTGTCACGTCACCGAAGTATCTAATTCATTCTACCGAATTCAAACTTGTCAATAAGGTTTAACGGTGTCAGAGTCAAGGTGAAGCCAACGTATTTGTGATTTCAATTTTTAAAATATTCTTCATATACGAATTATAAGTTGGTACTTATCCCTCTCTAAAACTGGGTACGTAGGTCGGTATCCATATATTAAACGTCAATTATAATCCCAGAGATGAAAGAAAGACAAATATTTCCAGATTAATTCAACATCAAAAGAATATCTTGAATATCAAAAGACTGGTCCTCAATAACACATTTTTTCACCGTCCTTTATTGGATCGAGATCCTTTGATGTTTAGTAAAATGAATGTTTTTAAATATGAAACCAATACTATGATGTGTGCTTGATCACAGTGAATTCTTTTATTAACTGGTTTTTCTTTTGAATTATTCTTGTACACTTCTGGTTAAAAATATATTTTCTCTAAAAGAAAAAATCAAATTTCTCTTTCTTGAAAACAGTTTCACATTAAGGTAGAAGATTCCGATAGTTACGATTCAGGATTTGTCATATCCTACTAATATTATAAATGCGAAAGTTTGTGAGTGTGGATGTATGTTTGTTACTCTTTCACGCAAAAACTACTGAACGGATGTGGATGAAATTTGGAACCTGGATTAACACATAAAATACTTTATTAATATATTAATGTTTCTACTGCAGCAATCATTTTTGGTATAACTTATGTTGGGTACTTTCACAAATTTAACTCCAGAATATTACACTTAATCCCAAACGTTTTTTTTGTTATTTACTTTTACATAATATTTTCATGTTATAAATGTATAATTCTGACTTATACCTACCTACCTAATACTTGTTATAGTTGAAGGGCGTGTTCTATCTAAACGTAGCCATTAATATCCTGCGAATCCAACTGAGGGTAACTGAATTAATTAGACTGTAACAAACTAAGCGGGTAGCGCGGATTGAGACAGTATTCACGTTGATGCAATTACAGCCCTTATTAACTATGTATTTAGAATTGCGATAGTGCGTATATTGCCTGAACTGTGTGATTAATTTGACAGTACCAACCAATTAAGTTGTATATTCACGTGCCGACAGATGTCTTCATGACGTGAGAATTTTTAAATAACATTGTCAGGCATGTTCAAGACGATAAGAGGCTCATATCCCGTGTGTAACCAGTCTAAATTAAAGTAAATTGAAGTCAAAAACATCGCAATCAATTATAGGCATATAAGGGATTGAAACATCCATCTTTGTGTTACGTCGGGGCTTAAAACGGTCATTACATATAAAAAAATTGTTTATAAAACTTAAAAAAACTGCATGAATTAATTGAAATGCAAGTTTTTGTTATCGTGTAGGTAACTTAGTCGCTTTAGGGTAGCATTTTTTTTAAATTAAACATTTATTTTATTTTGTTAGCCTGTAATGCTGTCCCACTCCTGGGCAAAGGCCTCCCCTTATACCTTCCACGCTGCTCTGACTAGGGCAATTTCCGGCCACGTCTTCCCGCAAAGGTGTCTAAGTCATCCCGCCACCGCCTAATTAAACATTGGTCTTGTAAAAATAAAGATCCCAATTTTGGATACCTACTTATATATTAAAACTAGCTGTGCCCGCGAATTTGTCCGCGTGGAATTTAATTGACAAAGTTTCACACAAACTTTCATCCCCTATTTTATCCCCTTGGGGGTAGAATTAATCAAAATTCTTTCTTAGCGGATGCCTACGTCATAACATCTACCTGCATGTCAAATTTCAGCCCGATCCGTCCAGTGGTTTGGGCTGTGCGTTGATAGATCACTATGTCAGTCAGTCAGTCAGTCAGTCAGTAGTCACCTTTGAGTTATATATATTTAGATACACTGGGGCTCGTAGATGAATCTAACGTTATTACTAAAGCGTTTTGTGTGTGCCGAAAACAGAAGCGGCAACTTTATTAGCGCGAGCTATATTTCACTGCAGCCACTGTACTACCGAACTATTTGTTTCAGATCTCTTGAATATCTCACCGAAATCTTTGTCTTTATACGAGACAGTATGTATCGTTGTGTTTTTGATCACAACATGCATTTGAATACATAAAAAACATAGGTCGTTTTGCTCGAGAGTCAATTACGGATCTGGTAGGTATTTTTAAAGCGATACGACATGTATTTCAAACGGAAAACAGTTTTCCGTCATAGACATAAATTTGAACAGAAGATTCGAAAACATGGCCTTTAAAAATCGCCATTGAAAGGCACTAAAATAACAGTTAGTATAATAACCGTAGTCAAACCATCTAGTCAATCCAGACAGAAACCAGTTTAGTTGTGCCATCGTCACTTTCCCCTCACCTTGGTAAAACCTGCCAAGATATGGTCTGGGTATCACTGGGATCGTACCCAGTCTATTCTACGGTACCCATAGTACAAGGGTTGCTTATTTTGGGACCATACAGTTGGTGTGTTCGTCTGGCGATATTTATTTATTTCAATATTTATATGGTCAGTACCACAGATATAGATTTACATAGATAACGAAAATGCATGTACCTCGCGTGTACGAAACCCCGACCAAGCGTCAAGGTTGGTCGCCGCTAACTTACAGTCCGCGCGACTACAGATATAAAAAAAAAAATTGTAAAAAAAATAAAACCGACTTCAAAAAACTTGGGTGCACTAAAAAGCTAGAAATAACTAGGGACCTTATAATTTCTTTCATATGGAGTCGGTGCCAATTCAAGCAAGTAGGGGTAGGTGCCTAAGAAGTTGTCCTATATCGTTGTGTAAAGATAGTGGCACCGACTCCAAATGAAAGAAATTATAAGGTCCCTAGTTATTTCTAGCTTTTTAGTGCACCCAGGTTTTTTGAAGTCGGTTTTATTTTTTTATTAAAAAAAATTTTTCACGATTTTTAGTGGTAAACTACTTATCGATATTCTGGCAACCGTAAACAGTCCATATCTTTCAAACTACTGAACCTATTTTTATGAAATTTCTATGGTATCACCAAGGGATCCTGACAGAAAAGGCCACACATAGTATACCACTTATACCAATATATGGCACTTATAGCCAGAATGCATCTCATGACAACACACGAATTGATAACCTCCTCCTTTTTGAAGTCGGTTGAAAAATATGAGTATGAGCGAGATAATCATCGGCGGCATAGGTGTTTTTGAATCGGTTTGGATTACCCGTCACTAATGACGTCACAGTAGGTGTAAAAAATTCGGCACGCTTGGTTTCAATACAAATCTTGATACTTGCGTTATCTACGTAAATCTATATCTGTGGTCAGTACCAAGGTAATAAGTACAAATTTTTTCCATCTAACCACGCTCATTTACTGTAATTTTGCTATCATAATCAATATAAAGACCACTATTAACATTACTTGAATGTTACACAAAGATTCACGAACAATTGTAACAGCGGGGCCCAAGTATTTATGTGAACAATAAAAAGAAATTAAGTGGGCCTAATAACGCGCCCTGATAAGGACTACAAAGACACAGCGAATTAAATGAACTAGAACTGTCAGTGTAATTAATAATCTTGGTGTTTTTACAAAGGGGGATTGTGAAATGTATTCGACACGATATTTCGTGCATATAGTTCGACCGAAGATATTGGGCCAATACTAACGTGAATTTGTGGAGTGGTAAGGATTCGTTTTATATGAGAATTTGATATTCGCGACCCACTTGCTGAGCTGTTAAAAGCATCGTGAACCTTAACGCCAACCCGCACAATAGGCCAGCGTGGAGGATTATGGCCCGTATTCCCTCGCATTAATAGAGAATGCACCCAGTATGATAGCAAAGGCTAGCCTATTACATATCAATACACATATAAGGGCATATTACATCGGGACCCTAATACTATTGGTGAAATTTGGGCACCCTCTTCTTTCCTTTATGAAAGTCCTCTGCTCAACAAGACTGTTTTTTTTTTAAATTACTAGTAATGCGTGTTTATCAAATTACTAGTATTCTCTTTAGCCCCTCCAACTAAGCTACTGCTTGTGTTTGGAGTGGGCTCACGTCAATAGTTTAAGGGCCAGGATCGGGATCGAACCCGGAACCTCACAGCAACGAGGACGGCCCCTCTAACCACCAGGGCCCTAACCACGCTAGCTACTCAAATCGTCATAGAAAAGCAAACGCTCGCGATTACGTTTCAAACGCTCCGCTTTTGACGTTATGCTGACAGGAGCTTCACGATTTCTTCTGACATTGATATGGTATGGTGTCAGCAAAACGTCAAAAGCGGAGCGTTTGAAACGTAATCGCGAGAGTTTGCTTTTCTATGACGATTTGAGTAGCTAGCGTGGTTAGGGCCCTGGATTGACGCTTATTCGTCCGAAAACAAGTCATAATTTGTGGCAGTACAAGGTACAATATAAAGTCTCATTAAAAAACCTGTGTCTACTTCCAGCACAAATAAAATTGTGCCCAACTAAAGCATTGTCGACCTTTTTAAATTCAGAAACATAATAACCACCCATTAGTGAGTCGCCTGAATACACCAGCGTAATCTGAACGAGCCCTAAACCAACTTATTACGATGGTCGTTCGCTCTCACTTCATAATATAACTTTATTATTATAGAGCCGTGAAGAAAACGGGGTGCTGCGCAAACAGTCGCGCAAGAGCGTGATAGCGGTATACTCCAATTACAGAGTGTAGGAAGGTAATCTACGTTATGTAGAGGTACCCACACCACGGCTTGCAATAAATATTCGATATGCCGGGCCGTTTCAAGTCCGAAATAAGACTTGGGGGTTTGGATGAGTATCGGACATAGAATGAAATGTTTCGATAATTTTGATAACCATTAAAAATTAAAAGAAAAAAACCTTTTTAAAATATTTTTTCCCGCAATATCATATCTCAAGTACTTACGTGAGATATGATTATATATAGGTACCTACTTAGATACATAGGTACCTACTTAGGTACATATGCAAAATGACAATAAACATTTTTGAATATTGGTGGCTACTATACGCTATTTTCTAGGCAATTGGATGTGTCCAAAGGCCGCGAAATTAAAGTTGTGCCAAATATTCAAACGCCTGGCACGCACATATAGTCTTCATTAGGCATCTATAAATCAGCCACCGTATATACTAAAATTATGATTTCGGTCCTTTGAAACATTCTGTACTTATAAAGCATCCCAACCTACGCCCCGTTCATCCCCACGATTATATTCCCGCATAAAGGTGTGCGAAATAATAAAAAGCACTATATACGACTATATGGTAGCGGCGGCATCAATCACCGGCGCTTGGAACGGGAGAAAAAAGTGAACTGAAATCTTGCGCGGCGTCAGCCGCACGTGGGGAGCTACATATTAGTTTTGAAATGAACATTTTTCCTCTTTATTCGCTTGCTTCACATAAATTAAAAGCGTTAAATGTTCTCTACTAACTTTCTGTTAGATAAGTAAGTACCTGGTTAGGTACCTACATTTTTATTCGCTCGCTTTTGGGCTTTGAGCAGCAGTGCTACGACAAACTCATAATAATAATATGTCATGCGGGAATCTGCGGACGAAATTTCAACTTTTGCAGCGTAACTAGCAACCACCCGGTGCAGTGAGCAGAGCAACCTCCGAACGACTACGTCAAGCAGATGAACAATTAAAGTCATAAAGCCGCAATAAGGCTGGGGAGCCACAGGTAGCGTAGCCTGGGAGGCTAAGGAGACTAGTTTAGGGTTTAGCTTTCAAAACCAGACCAAACCATGAGTCATGTCTACTGTCTATCTGCCTATCGAAAAATTTGCCAAACACTTTTTTTTTTTAAAGTTTACTAGCAATGTGTGTTTATTACATTACTAGTATTCCCTTTAGCCCCTCCAACTAAGCTAATGCTTGTGCTAGGAGTGGGCTCACGTCACTAGGTTAATGGCCAGGATGGGGATCGAACCCGGAACCTCTCAGCTACGAGGACGGCCCCTCTAACCACGAGGCTACTGACGCTTAACTGACTCAGAATATCGTCATTGTACTAGCCTCTAAATGGTTACACCCAATTTATTCGATGATGTTCCTACATCAATTCCGATTGAGGCCAAATGAGCTGGCTTGTATTCTGTCGCGGCTAATTGGGGGTGGATTTAAGGCCTTATATTGAATGGCTCGGTCACGGGCCGACACTGGTTAATGACTGTACAGTAATGAAGCTATATTATAGTGTAGACTAGCTGAGCCCGCGACTTCGTCCGCGTGGAATTTAACTTAACAAAAAAGCCCGCTCCCGCGTTCTGAGCCCGCGCGACATGACCCATTTTTTTAAATTTTGTTTTTCTAAAATAAAAGTAGCCTAAGTAACTGCTTATAACATCAGCTATCTACCAATGAAAGTCCCGTCAAAATCGGTCCAGCCGTTTCGGAGATACTCTTTGATTTCATGTGTTTTTATTTTTTACCGCGGAACCCTAATTGATTTTCTAAAATTAAAGTAGCCTAAGTTACTCCTTAAAACATCAGCTATCTGCCAATGAAAGTGCTGTCAAAATCGGTCCAGCCGTTTCGGAGATTACCCGGAACAAACACACAGACAGGCAGACAGACAGATAGACAGACAGACAGACAGACAGACAGACAAAAATGTTTTAAATCGCGTTTTTGTTATAGGTGTCGTATGAACTTTCATATGCATTCAGTGAAAAGTTGTTATTTTGATATTACAAACAGACACTCCAATTTTATTTATTTGTATAGATGAACTAGAAGTCTGACGTCGTGAATGTGAGATAGGTAGGTACCTAAATAGATCACAAAATGTTTGATGGACAACAGTACCCTACATCGTGCATTTCAGTAGTGGAGTGTGCGTGACTCATGTGAATACGTGGTAGATAAAATCTTAATAAAATAATAATATTTTATTTCATATTTTTTGAAATAAAACTATTTTTACGGATTATATCGCGTTTATTTAATTTTAATGTTCCCGACGTTTCGGTTGCTTTACAGCAACCGTGGTCACGGGGGGACTGAGGTGTTAGACAGACGTCCTGATGTCATAGTTAAAAACTGGGTACCCTCAAAATTTAGTTGGTGTTTGCGGTCCGATCCACGCAGAAAGTGCTCACTGTGTCTTGAGGTTTTGCAATGGTACGCTTGGTTTTCGATTTAATTATATTAATTACTGGATCCCAAGTTGATGGTAGCACCCAGCCATCTTCTCTATTGAAATTAGGATGTTTTTTAATTTCAATGGCCTCACGTATCATCCTTGGTCGGAATCGGTGTTCTATTGCGAGGATCTGTGGTTTATCAAATCTGATATAATGGCGGGTGCGGTCCTGTACATGTTCACAGATTGCAGACTTCGTGGAGCGCCGGTGTTTCACGTCAGCTATGTGTTCTTTTACGCGCTTTCTTTTTCATATTTTTTGTTGTGTGCATTTTTTTTATTCAGTTTTTGTTTCCCATTCTTGGGCAAAGGCTTCAGAATTCTCCACAAAATACGGTTTTATGGTGTTTACCTACGTATCTTTCACAAAGGTGACCAAATCGTCCTGTCGTCTTTTGAGTCTGCCCGGCCAATTTATAATACTTAGATAATACAAAAATATTTGTAACAAAAACTGTTTTTATTAACACCAAAATAAATGATCATAGCTATAACAACAATTTTACCTGGAAAACCCACCCCTTTCTCCCCCTCTATCCTAAGCCCCACACCGCGACGCTCATAGTGGCGTCGCGACGCTGTCATCGTGGAATCGTGACGCTGTCGTAGTGGCATCGTGACGCTCATAGGGACGTCACGACGCTGTCGAAGTAGCGTCGCGACGCTGTCATAGTGGTGTCGCGACGCTGTCATAGTGGCGTCGCGATGCTTTAATAGTGGCATCGGGACGCTGTCATAGTGGCGTCGCGACGCTGTCATAGTGGTGTTGCGACGCTGTAATAGTGGCGTCGCGACGCGATAATAGTGGCGTCACGACGCTATAATAGTGGCGTCGCGACGCTGTCATAGTGGCGTCGCGTCGCTATAATAGCGGCGCGGCGTCGCGACGCTTTAATAGTGGCGTCACGACGCTGTCACAGTGGCGTCGCGACGTTGTCATAGTGGCGTCACGACTGTCCACCGCATAGGCTACGGTAACTGCTTAACATCAGGTGGACCGTACGCTTGTTTGCAGACTTTGTTATATGAAAAAAAATATTTAGATACGTTCTTACAAAATATATTAAAACATTATCCACACATTTATATTTACATCAGTAGAATATTGCAGGAGCTTAAGTTAATTTCTACTGTGCTGGTACTTATAAATATAATACTATGTCCTATACTTTTCTACTGCACAATCTACAATTTGTTAGTTTATTATCATTATCTCAGTGCTGCAGATTTTAATGACATCTCGTTTTACAGAAAATGCGACGCTTAATGGTGTCTCGGCGGGCGGGATTTTTGTGAAATATCACTTAAAATGGATGGAAAATGTATTCAAATCCAGAAAGTTTGTGGTATTTAGGTACAAAATATGAAAATATACCTAAGAATAATGGTATTTTTAAAAATTTGAATTTATTATGCCTTCAAGATTATGATATAACGGTCCAAGACAATTGCCGTTATATTTATGGCAATATTTTTATATATCTACCTATCTACATAAATGTGCAATTTACAAAGTATCTAATGGTTTTTCACTATATTTTGATCATACTCGTATACGTTTAGTATGAGGTGCTTTAGAAACCATATATCGTGTTCTTAGATTTCCTAGCGCAAACTACAGGTGTAAGTAGTTTACGGAAAGACATTAGAGTACATTATGGTAATCCGGTGCATTTTGAAGTAATTTAAAGCTCCTCGGAAAAGTGCGCCGAGGTTGGAACTTACATGTACGAACTAGGGGCCATCTTACGTAGTATTGTATTCTCTTTCTCTTTTTAAAAAATATGGCATTCATTGTGTGGTGACCTCACATTCACGTCGCCGACAGAAATGGACAGATGGCGCTAAATGCAGCGCCTCAATACAATGTACGGATTCTTCATAGAAAAACTGAATCACGATATTAAGAATCGCAAGCATCGTGACTATATATACAAGACCCCGAGAATAACTAGTGGGGCATAGCGGCTGCCCCGCCAGGTATAACACCCGCCTGGCTGGAAGATCTTCCCTTTTCCACCAAAATCGCATAGGTAGTCGATGATTTTGCCATAGAGTTTGATGGGACGCTTGGTTGGTAGGTGAGGTTTTTTTTTCGTTAAATCGATAACTAACAATTTTAAATTGGGCTGTACGGTTGAATGATAAATCTATCTCAAGTCTGAGAGCGATCTTGGAAAAGTCATTCTTATGTCTTCCAGTACAAAATGACAAGTCAAAACTGTACTCGAGATCAGACTTAATCAGCGTACCCAGACTTGAGATTCATTTATGGATACGGGTCTAGGGGTAAATAGGGTGTCTGATGTTAGTACGTATGTAATACAATTCCTGGTCCCTTAGATACTAAATTTATTTAGTAACATTATACTAAAGATAAATTGATATAGCTACTAGCCTGAATTTCTCAGCTGGTATCGGTTTGGTCAGATTTGGCAAACTGCCGGCTTAAATACGACCGCACTTGAATTAGGTTTCATATTTGAATACTGCTGTCGGTTGCAGCCATTAAGCTTCCAAATATACCCTAGATATGTCCTAGAAATGTATATAATAAGTAGTTAATAATTTAACATAATATGATGAAACTTCACAAAAAAAATATTATAAATTCGGTTCACAGCGTCAATTTTTGAAACTTTCGACCTTATTTTCAAACAGTATTACGAGTGCTAGTACTTATAAGGCATCAACATTATGGAAAATACCTATGACGTTTCTCAATGCTGTGCGTTCGCACGCACTGTGAGACTTAAGGTAACCGTGCACTTGGCTGTGCTATGAAGCGGATCCGCCCGCTTCGACCAATAGGATCGTTTCATTCCCTTAGCTTCACTCGGTTTAGCTCAAGTTGACAGGAAATAAAGCGATCCTATTGTACGACGCGAGCGGGTTCGCTACAGAGCACAGTCACACACAATATAGGTAGGTAGGTACTGTACAACCGGGGTTTTAATTAATAAACTAAAATCACTTGGTAATATTTATTATCTTATTATTGTTATATTATTATTATTTAATATAAATTCATTTAACACGTTCTCTTGTGGCGGTCCCCGGTTGTCACTGCCAGCACACCGCAGAGCTTTCAATTTCAAAAATAACCTTTTTCTTAAATTCAAATTGTCGGCCAAGAACGCTTATCGCCTGTGGCCTGTGCGCCGACATGGACCTCCTTACAGTACCTATACCTATATTATGCTTATAATAAATAAATAATTTAGCCCTTTTAACGTCCCACTCCTGGGCGCATGCCTCCTCTCAATACGAGGGCGATCCAGGCCAGAATCCACCATGCTGACCCAGTACGGGATGGCGGATTTCACAAGTCTTTGGAAATTGGTTACATTTTCAAAGACATGAAAACTAACAGAAATTATGATTCGCACATAGATTTCGAAAAGCCTAGAGGTGCGAGCCGGGGTTTGAAGCCAGGACCTTGTGCCCGCAAGACGCGAGCTTAACCAATCGGCTATCACTGTTTCCAATCGGTTATCACTGCTAATAAAAAATATTTTTTTCAAAACTAATGTGTGAATTATGATAAACTAGCTGTGCCCCGCGACTTCATCCGCGTAGTAATGGATTATTGGGTTAAAAAGTATCCTATATGTTAATCCCGGTTATAATCTATCTGTGTTCCAAATTTCATCCAAATCCGTTCAGTAGTTTTTGCGTGAAGGAGTAACAAACATACATACATCCACACTCACAAACTTTCGCATTTATAATATTAGTAGGATTAAGCATCTACTTAGTATCTTGGAGTCCAACAATACTTAATGCTGAAATTCCTCCATTTTCCTGACTAATTTTCTATTAATGAAGTAAGTACCTAACCACGAAAAATACAGACGCATTGCGGGAAAACAAGGATTTTGTTTCACAATAGCAGAATTTGTAGTATTAACGACACACATTATTTCTCCTCGGGGCGCCAACTACTACTGCGTTTTTCAGGTCCTGAAGGAATAAACTCTACGTCATTTAACAGTTTTTCATATCATAAGGTAGCACCTTATATTATGGAAAACCGATGGCTCTCCCAAGAGCCAAGCTGTAGCCATTTGACTACAGCTCATATAGGCTGGCTCAACCGGGGCAGTACCACCCCCTCACAAAATATTGGCCTAAAGTAGCTTACTATAGCTGAATTTCGCACGATGAGTGAGAGAGACGGAAGCCCAACATCCCCCCTTTCCCTCCCTTTATCCCACTCCCCTTCAGGTCTCTATAGGCTACGATAACTGCTTAACATCAGGCGAATCGCACACTTGTTAGCCGACTTTGTTGTTTATTAAAAAATATGGATTACTACTTCGTCCGCGTGGAATTTAATTCACAAAGTTTCATACAAACTTTAATCCCCTTGGGGGTAGAATTGATCAAAATCCTTTTTAGCGGATGCCTACGTCATAACAACTACCTGCATGCCAAATTTCAGCCCGATCCGTCCAGTGGTTTGGCCTGTGCGTTGATAGATCACTATGTCAGTCAGTCAGTCAGTCAGTCAGTCAGTCACCTTTGAGTTATATATATATATAGATTTAGGAACATCTATCTCATATTTCGTGACTATTGATTTGCTTATTGCTGCAAACAGTCGAACCCGTAGTGTTAAATCCTTTAGTTATCTTGAATGACATTAACGAGAAATCGATGAGTGAAATAAACTACCAATAATGAACATAATAATGAAACTATTGTTTAGAATCGCAGATAGTTGGGCCAAAAAATTCTAACCTACAAAATAACGAAATAGAATTGCTAAGCTTAGACCCGTATTGACCTCGGCAGCCGCTTCCATAAACAATAAGGGGTGTTTGTCAAACCCGGCACCGACACTGCACTGCTGTAGACATGATGTGATTTTGAAAAGAAAACCAACACATTGTTTTATTATTGTTTGTTTAATACACCTTATACTTATATAATATGCCATGCTATGGTATCAGGAAAATGCAATGAAATTAGTTGGTAAGTACCTACGCTAAATAAAACCGATTAAAGGTCATATCCAAAAAAGAACCAGAGTCGGTAAAAAAGTACATGCGGTTTGTTGATAATTTAAACTTCTGGTATATATTAATAGAATTGTGCGCGACCATAAATACATAAATAAACAAATAAAAATCGAAACGAACATGATTTTTGGGGTTTTTATTTATTATTTATTTTTTATTTGGCTCTTCAACAATGAGTACATTATAACGATTACAATAGATCAATCCAGACTTAAGTTTAAGTGCCTCATTATTTAAAGAAGAGCACTACATGCACTAAATTGTACGCATAAACAACCATGGAAACAAAAAGAGAACAAAAAAAAAAGAAAAAAAAATTACAATGAAAAATTGCAATTTAGAATTATACACATTAAGTTAGATAGGATATACACTGACAGTAACAGTTTAACGACAAATATTTTACGGGTTCGCTCAAGAAGTCTGGTAGGTAGTTTATCAGTAGTCTCCACCACTTTACTGATAAGGTTTTGGGGGTATAATAGTCTAGCCAAAGGCCTCTAAATGCTTGACACGTAAAAACACTTGAATGAATGTATCATATATTTTTTTGACACTGGATACATGCGAAAACTAGCCTTCACGAAAAGAAAAAAATATACAACATAAACCCACATAAACCGCACTCCCTTGTTTCTGCCGGCTCCTCGAATCTAATCATCGACACGGGCCCAAACATATTCAGAGATATAAAAATAAGGTATTTACATATTCCCGCGCCCTGGCTGGATCTTTTTTCATGAGGCCATTCGATCGTAGGTACACAAGAACGCGCGTCGTAAAAGCCTCAATGATGTTATGCAAGATAAAACAAGCATAGGTAAAGGTTACGATGGGGCGGAGAGGAATAGTACTGTTTAAACTATACAGGCAGCTTCAGAAGTCCTAAATCATTTTGTCATTACTCATACTCTGAAAGTAGGTCTGAAGTTGCCTGAGGAGCGGGTTGAAAGTAATACTTTTTCGGCCCGGGAGAATCGCTTTCAACTGACAGCTGTCAAATTATTAAAAATAAACTAGTTCTATTTTGACATTTCTATTAAACCAGGCCGGCCTACTTCTACTTCAAATTTTACTGCTACTTTTACTTTTACTGATATTTTACTGCTACTTTTAATGCTACTTTTACTGCTACTTTCACTGCTACTTTCACTGCTACTTTCACTGCTACTTTCACTGCTACTTTTACTGCTACTTTTACTGCTACTTTCACTGCTACTTTCACTGTTACTTTCACTGCTACTTTTACTGCTACTTTCTCTGCTACTTTTACTGCTACTTTCACTTTGGTAACACAAAAGTAATGGCGAATATTCAAAGTTTTGTAATTCGGAAACTAAGATACGTTTAAACAATATGTCTTGACTGACCAATTAAGTACATTGAATATCAGCTAGGTACCTGATTAGATTAAATATCATTTCGAACTCCTGATACATCCTGTAGATAGAGGAGAAATAAAGTTAAAAGGTTCCATTGTGATTCCGTTATCAGGTTTATAAGTGAGTAACTACCTACGAAACTATATCAAGTAGGTAGTTATTTTGCAGATGGGGGTTTATTTTGTTTTAATGAAAGCAATTCGAAGGTATACAACGACCGCACTTATTCCGAAAGTTATCCGGTAAAGAATAACCAATCTAAACCAACACAAATAAAGTTGTTATTGTTTTTACAATAAAAATGTTGTCTTCGAACTGTATTGTCCCCCATTTATGTCGTTGTTATACACACTCATACATCACACGAACTTTATACGGCCATGAAAAAATTATGGATGCTCTTATTTTGTTGTTTATATCGAGCTAATTTTGTTATACGTCGCTGTAAAGTGGTCCTGGTAAATTTTATTTTTAATATAAAAAATCCTTTATGAATCTTCATAAAGGATTTTTTATATTAAAAATTTTATTTATTTGTATGTATAGATAACTATCTATACATACAAATAAATAAAATTGGAGTGTCTGTTTGTAATATCAAAATAACACCTTTGCACTAAATGCATATGAAAGTACATAAGACACCTATAACAAAAACGCGATTTAAAAAATTTTTGTCTGTCTGTCTGTCTGTCTGTGTGTTTGTTCCGGGTAATCTCCGAAACGGCTGGACCGATTTTGACGGGACTTTCACTGGCAGATAGCTGATCTTATAAGGAGTAACTTAGGCTACTTTAATTTTAGAAGAACAAGTAGGGTTCCGCGTAAAAAAATAAAAACACATAAAATCAAAGAGTATCTCCGAAACGGCTGCACCGATTTTGACGGGACTTTCACTGGTTGATAGCTAATGTTATAAGCAGTAACTTAAGTTACTTTTATTTTAGAAAAACAAAATTTAATAAAATGGGTCCTGTCGCGCGGGCTCAGAACGCGGGAGCGGGCTTTTTTGTTAAGTTAAATTCCACGCGGACGAAGTCGCGGGCTCAGCTAGTTTTTAATATAAAAAATCCTTTATGAAGTTATAAAAAATATAAATCTTGACCTTATTACAGTTTGGGTACGATTTAATTTACCACTTTTCCGTTTTTCTTTTAACTACCTAATCCACCTCCCTTCCACTCCCTCAGTCCCACTCCCCATCAGCTCGGCAACGTGCGAGCAACGCCTTTGGTCTTGCAAGCATCTATAGGCTACGATAATTGCTTAACATCAGATGAATATAGGGTTACCATATCTCAGGATTTGTCCTGAGATTACAGGAATTTTCGACTTTTCTCAGGATTGCGGCCGGATTTTGCAAATCTTTTTCAGGATTTTCAATAAAACACAGGTTACATTTTAAAGATCTCTATATCCAAGTAAAACAAACTAAAAATAATCTTCTTTTGGCAACAATTGAACAGTTAAAATCAATACTTATTTATCCAATTAAAACAAACTAAAAATAATCTTCTTTTGGTAGATATTTGGTAGGTATAAAACGATAATAATACGTTTTTGTGAGAAAATTCTCAAACTGTATAAAATCTCAGGACTTTTCCATGGTAATCAGGCCTTTTCTCCGGTCTTTTGATCTTTACATCTGGTAACCCTAGATGAATAGAAATCAGAGAATCATCTGAGACATCATCAGATAATTTCTTCTATTAATTAAATCGGTTCACAATAGGCGAAAATATCGATAAAAAAATATACATACAGACGAACATAGAACCTCCTCCTTTTTTGGAAGTCGGTTAAAAATGTAGGTAAGGTACCTACTACAAACACACAACTGGACCTACTTTTGCAAAATGGAACCAACCCACATGCACTACTGTAGACCAAAACCAACCTTGTGTTAGTGGTTCTAGGTTGGTTTCAGTTTGCAGAAGTGTGTGTGGGTTGGTTCCATTTTGCAAAAGTGGGTCCAACTGATCTCCAAGACATCAGACCGAAATAAATAAATAAATAAATATCGCCAGACAGATACACCACCTGTACGGTCCCAAACTAAGCAAAGCTTGTACTATGGGTACCGTACAATGGACTGGGGGCGATCCCAGTGACACCCAGACCTGGGCAAATTACGAAAAGTCCATTTCCGAAATATGCCCCGGCGGGAATCGAACCCGCAACCACCATGTGCAGTGAGCCGAGCGGCCTACGCTCGAACCACTGCGCCAAGCGGTCGTCAAATAATTTGTTGCCTACTCGGAATAGTGACAAAACGAAATCCACGCGAGTCACAAGCTAAACTAGTCTTTATAACTCTAATTTTAAAGACCTGACATCAATTTCAAACTGGTATCGGTACTGAAATGCCGACATGGGTGAGGATATCAAACTGGCGCATAATGGCCTCATATTGAAGTGGCTCTATTGTGCCGTAGATAGAGCCTCGGTGCGGATTGCTCATTGCAGATGTCTTGATTTGAATCTACATAACACCCCCGCAAGAGAGTTTGATTAAACGGAGATTATAATTAATTCTGTATTATATTGCGATTTATGTGGTACTAATGGTACAATCATACAAATAAATAAAATAAGAGTGTCTGTTTGTTATATAAAAATAACACCTTTGCACTAAATGCATATGAAAGTACATACAGTACTTATAACAAAAAAGCGGTTTAAATAAAAGTTGTCAGTCTGTCTGTCTGTATGTTTGTTCCGCGTAATCTCCGAAACGGCTGGACCGATGTTGAGGGGAATTTCACAGGCAGATAGCTGATGTTATAAGCAGAAACTTAGGCCATTTATTTTAGACAATATACAAAATAAATAGATCACAAATGCTGCTTTTGTCGGGCTTTTGTGATAGTAGGTATGCATAGTAGGTAATGCACGAACATTATTTTTTAAATTATTTTTTTGTTAAGCTTAATTCCACGCGGACGAAGTGGCGGGCACAGCTAGTCTTCAAAATATTTTATACTAGCTGTACCCCGCGACTTCATCCGCGTAGTATTTTAACTTAGCAAAAAAATCGGGATTATCGGAATAAAAAGTATCCTATATGTTAATCCCGATTATAATCTATCTGTGTTCCAAATTTCATCCAAATCCGTTCAGTAGTTAACAACATATAGTCAAACAAAAAAAAAAAAAACAACCGCTCGCACGTTGCCGGCCTAAAGGGGGGTGGGATAGAGGGCGGGGAAGGGAGTGCAAGGATGAGCTTCCGGCTCTCTTACTCAAAGTAAGAAACGCAGCCAATATTCTGTGAGAGGATGGTACTACCCTGTTCGAGCCAACCTGTATATGAGCTGTATCACTATAGCTCGCCTCTACCATTGTAATTCATTTCGATGCGAACTAAACGAGGATTTTTATGTTTTACTCTTTTATCTAGTAAATTTATTCATCTTATTGCAATCGTTTTTGCTTCTGTCAAGATAGGTATAGCTATCCGAGGTATTTTTAAATCGTATTACTGATACACTGTTGATTTTTCTAGCGGCTCTATGATTTCAGTAGGAAAACGGATTCGGAATAGATACTTTTCAGAATGAGAATTGGGATCCTCTAATATTATGTGTTCGATGCTTTCTTTGCAGTTTTTTATATCCCAAATATAAAGTATTAATATATTCTTAAAGTGTCTAAAGCATGTTTAGACTGTAGTTTCCTGCTATGTGTCATAAAAAATAATGTAAAAGTTAATGCAAACGAATATTTATCATTTATATTATTATCTTATCCCTAACAATATTGGATAGATTTTAGGAAATGTTTACACATCGTCCAAATTCGTAAATCAACATAATGTAATGTAATCATGAATAATGAATATGTAGAATGGAGTGTACAATATGTCAAAGTTAACTCCAAGTTTTGGCTACCGACAGGAGCGCCCCCTCGCGGCAATCAGACAATTTGTCAAACCGCGCGTGAAATTCACACAACTTACGTTCCACTCTGAAGGATCTTTACAGAATTTGTTTTGAAAGTTTCGGCATAAATTTATGGTTTCTAATTCAAAGTTCCTCTAGCTGACTACTGAAAAAACGCCCACATTTCAGGAGAAGCGTGGTGTTGTGAACTGAATTTCTCCACGCTTTGTGGACGACAATATTTTTCTATCAGTCAAATTTTCTCCACATACTTTGTAAGCATGTTATTGAGTTCTAGACTAACTTGGATATTTTCTATAAAATCCAACTATCTATCTACATTGTGAATGTAAAAACATAAAATTGTATACCAACCTATCTATTCATAGAAGGTTCCATTCCGCCCATGGTATTGAGTCGAAATATGTGATAAACTTCCTGACTCAACTTAATTCCTAGACCAGCTAGCACTTGACCCTTAGGGTGACCGTCCACCTGGCTGTGTTATGAAGCAGGCTCACCTGCCTCGACCAAAAGGATCGCTTCATTTCTAGGCTTAGCTCTGGTTGACAGGTAATGAAGCAATCCTATTGGTCGAAGCGGACGCGCCCGCTTCATAGCATATCCAAGTCACGTAATATTGTGTCTATACATATTGAGCTACCAAAAAATAGAGACAACAATATAAATAGGTGTGCCTCTATATCTTTCGCCAGTGTTAACACGCGGAATATTGCCTGACATAGAAATCTAACCAAAAGCTTAATAAAATATTAAGATAATAAAATTAATTAGTACATATCCAACTTTATATCAATTTAAAATGTCTTTAACACTCTGTTACTTGTTGTTTCCATAAAATCTCACAAGTATAAAAGTGCATTTCAGATTGATAGCTTCGATTTCCGAGAGCCTTCCGCGTAGATGCTGAGGAAATGGAGTGTTGAGGAAATCCCCGTGGTCGGATGGTATTACCTGCGGCAGCGTATTGCAGATGCTTTCTATGGGTGCCAACCTATACCGGTACATCGGTACCTGCTCAACAGGTTAGTAGTATAACAGGTAGCATGTACACACACAGGTAAACTCGCATGAACGTGTCCACTAGATCTGTGAACCGCTGGAATCTCGTTCGAGTCGCATTCAACTCGCAATGCGTCAAAACTGGGACCCAACTCTGCTAAACACTGCTCAATTCGACTCACACAATAAGTCAAAACTGTCTGGTGTCATAAGTTTATCATGTGTATCTGTGTATATGTGTATCTGTGTGTCTGTCTGTGGCATCGTAGCGCCCAAGCGGATGAACCGATTTTAATTTTGTTTTTTTTGTTAGGAAGGTATTCTGGTTGAGAGTGCCAAGAGCCAATCAGCATTCTTATTAAATGTTGGATCATTTTTTTGTCAGAAGACAGTCGGCAGACGAAATTTTAAATAAATTCACCATGTATTTTCAATTTTTTATTTGTATATTTACACGTTGAAACACATAAAAGCGCTCCATCGCGGTCTGACGGTACGGTGAGCAAAAAGAGGGAAATTCACATTTCATAGTTAAGCACAACTCGCAAACGGAATACTTTTATTACAACCTGCATATTTGATGTAGAGCTAAAATGTTGAAATAAAAAACATGAGCTGTGATATTGATGACGTCACGTGGCTCTATCATAGTGGTCTCTGCATTGAAGTAATCTGGCTCTCTCACTCATTTTACGAACCGCAGTTACATTAGCTACTTTACGCTGGTCTCTTGTAAAGGGTGGTATCCGGTAGAGCCAACGCGTATATAACCTGTAGTCAATTGGCTACAGCGTGGCTCTACCACTGTTCATAGGTAAATATTTGAGGTTTTACCAGTCTATGGTATGATCAGCTGTTCTGGGCCCCTGGCATCACGCAAGACTCTTCCTATAGAAAAATTGACAATTAAAAAAAACCCCGATGCGACGACTTTTTAAACAACAAAAGAGCTGATGATTTTCAATTGGCTTAACCGATTTTCATGAAACATAGCTAAGAACACTTGATCAAAATACCTTCCTTACAAAAAAAAAATACAAAATTAAAATCGATCTATCAGCTTGGGCGCTACGAAGCCTCAGACAGACCCACAGATACACAGATACAGATGTTAAACTTATAACACCCCTCTTTTTTCGTCGGTGGTTCAAAATAAAAGTACCAGCACGATTACCTAGAAGCGGCGGTGTAATTGTATCGGAGTGTGGTCCGGGGCCGCAACCTCGACCTGAGTACGTGACAGGACTCACAAAGATGTTCAGAATAGGTACTTCACTAAACACGGATTAGGTAACTTGTACTAATTTCTAAAGGTCTAATGGAAGTAGCAGAAGTTAAATGCTTAACTGTATATGCATACAAAAGGCTTACCAATTTAAATTGGGATAAAAAAAAATTGGAAAAATGAATCCTCCGAAGTCTGTCACCACCATTATATATATACAGTATTTCTAGTATAAAAAAGTACTTCCTTTACGAGTAAATTAAATTTGTATAAAATTCCGGTATGCATGTGTACGTAATTAATTGTTCTCCTAAACGGCTTGAGCGATTTATGTTTTTTTTTTGTAGGTGCCTATAGGGACACTTTGATGGTTCTTAGCTATAGTTGTACCCACAGATATAGATAACGCAAATGCATGTGCTTCGTGTGTCCGAACCCCGACCAAGCGTCAAGGTTGGTCGTCGCTAACTTACAGTCCGCGCGCGTCTGTTGTTGCAGCCGGTCGGCCGTAAAAACTAAAGTCACTCGAGAGAATCGTAGCGGGCGGAGGGGCATCGGCGGCATCGGTGTCTTTGAATCAGTTTCGATTTTCCGTCACTAAATTTCGGCTGTCACGTCACAACAGGTGTTAAAAATTCGGCGCGCTTGGTTTCCATACAAATCGTGATACTTTCGTTATCTATGTAAATCTATATCCCTGGTTGTACCCGATAGGCGGCGCTGTAGTCGTTATAAAGAAAATAAAATCTGCAGTTGAAGTCGTTTCAGGCCTGAATAAGCACGTTCGAAACTGTCCGAATAACGCCCACGTTACACCAGTAACGAATGCCGCGACTTTGTATTCAATTGTGGCCACCGTCCGGTGAGGCATTGCTTCGAACAAATAAAAGAAACGTATAAAGTGATTTAGTATATCTCGCTATCAAGCCACGGGAACCCGGGGTCAGAGAATCACGATAAATAATATCTTGTATCTTACTGGGAAATATGTTTTTATTTTTATTACATTTGATCTGAAATGGACGTCACGTGCGGATGGGAGAGTGGGGCATCAGGTGAAGTTAGACCAAGTCGTGTAAATATATAGAGTAGAAGTGCCCTAAGTAGAGACTTGCGTAGGTACTTCATTGCTCTCGATAATGTATCTAAGCCCTAGATTATAAGGTCTTATTTTTAGAATTAAGTTCTATAACACGGCTTGCGGTAAATGGTAGAAAATGTCACGCTTGAAAAACGTTAAGCCCCCCTCCAGATATCTGTCAGTAATTTTGTAAACTACTTTGTAAAGTGCACTGTGAAAAAGTTCTCTAAAAAATCAACTAGATAGTGCAAGTGAGTTATTCAGGTGACTGGATAGAGCGACATCTATAAAGCTAAAATGTTGTGCATACAAAATACTTAACTGATAACTTTTTTTACTAAAATATGGTATCCTGGATGATTGTTGCAGCCTGGATGGCTCTTATCTATCGTTGAACGTAGGTACATACCAACTCTGTTAACCACTGGCAATCTCAATCGACTCTATGATTTGATTTGACTGCTGAAATGATTTTCTATAGAAAAACTAACAATCAGTCAGTTTTGACGTATTGCGAGTCGATCGCGATGCTAGTGGTTAACAGAGTTGGGTGAGGCCATTTTGGTTTACCTAAATGGACGGTCACATTTTTGTATTGTATTGTTATTAATTGTGTTTGTTATTGCTATTCGTTACTCGACATTGGCAGAATCATATTGGGCTTGACCCAATGCATGGAAAGAGGCCATTAATATAAAAAAATATATATAACAGAGTTGGGCCCCTGGGCAATGGCGCATGTCGAAATCTATAAAATAAAATCTACACTAGCGAAACTTACTTAAGGTGAAGGCGCCTGTCTAGCCCGCGAAGTTCAAATTTTTTGAGTTCTTTTAGAAATTTTTCTAAATCTGACAATAATAAAAGACAAATTTTGTAATTCGCGAAAAAGACCGTGTGCAGTGCATTTATTAATACATTTATTTTACTCTAAATATTATCACGGTGGATATGATACTAGTAAATCACTAAATATACAAAAATTGCCAGATTATCTGGATAGCTGTCGTTCTTGAAATGTTTTAGAGTAAGTTGGATATATTAATAAATGCACTGCACACGGTCTTTTTCGCGAATTACAAAATTTGTCTTTTATTATAGTCAGATTTTGAAAAATTTCTAAAAGAACTCAAAAAAATTGAACTTCGCGGGCTAGATGGGCGCTTTAGCCTTAATGAAAAACTAAGTGTACATGTATTTTCTTTTGTTCACCTCGTTGTATGTCATTTAAGTATCATGCTTGCCCGCAATGAATACGTAATGATTGCTTCTATTACTCAAAGTTAACTCTGAAAATGTTCTGAATACAAGAGACATTTATTATACAATGGACCTACAAAAAGTGTAGAACTAAAGACGAATTGTTTCAGAAATTTTGTTTGAACTCTAAAATGAATAAAATATGAAACAAGACCTAATGGAAGATGATGTGTACGAAAAATCTTTTTATATAAAAATGTTCTAAGTAATAAGAAAGAGAAAAAAAATCAAGAAAAAGATCTCAAAAAGACCTCTACGTGTTGGACACAGGTACCAGGGACTCATGGACACTGAGAGAGTGAGAAACATGTAACTAATAATAAAATAAAAATATTAATGAGGAACAAAAAATATAACTTTCGCTGCTATTAAATCTAGTTTTGTGTAATAATGGATTCCTTATCAAATGACGCGCCAAATTGCGACCCTGGCGTTCAGCGTAATGACGTCACAGGTGGCGCCAACGCCGGTCTTTAGTGCATGAAGATTTAATATTGAACGGAATATAAAGCTGTATAATCTCGTTTATTAGAATTTTTAGGGTAGTCAGACATTTGTTGATTTGAAACAACAAAAATATTACTACTGTCTTTTACACGCATTACGTCGTTGAGAAGGATAACAACTCACTTACGGTGGTATTCACATGCAATACTTGTCTAAGTAAGGGACTAACTATATGGGAAGTTTTTCATTTCTTAATGGGCATTGCGTTCACGCGCATTGTGACACCTCATTGTAATGATTATGAATACGGGCCAACTTGAATATGTATACCAACAGCATGAGCATAGTAATTTAAGATTACTGCTAAATTAAGAGACAGTCCTTATGGTTATCAATCAATCCGTCTAAATATCGACAGATACCTACAATCAGCTAAAATCAGGTTACTGAAAACTTAACACAGTCCAAATACCTATTAAACTATTTGAGGACCGCTTGGCGCAGTGGTTCGTGCGGAGGCCGCTCGGCTAACTGCACCGGGTGGTTGCGGGTTCGATTCCAGCCAGGGCAAATTTCGGAAAGGGCATTTCGTAATTTTCCCTGGTCTAGGTGTCACTGAGATCGCCCCCAGTCCATTGTACGGTACCCATAATACAAGCATTGCTTAGTTTGGGACCATACAGTTGGTGTGTCAGTCTGGCGTTAATTAATTAAAACTGGCAGGGCCATATTTATAAAGAAAAAAGAAGAATAAAAGATAATGAAGCAACTAAATCTACGATATATCTAGTCGCCAATCACGCTCCCGCAGCCCGTACGAGATATGAAGGAGGAAATTCTCATTTTAAAACCTATATGGGAGTCTGTAGCCGCGTGCAAGTGACAAGGTGCTAGATTCAGCCGCTCTGCTCTGGTTTCAAAGTAAGTGATTAATCGTTGTACATGATGGAGTTCACAGAGCCTTTTCATTTCTTTTATAGCGATACGCAAATAAAAAGTTATAAGGTCTAAAATTGTTAGGTAAAATATATTAAGCGGTCAATCATATACAGAAACTACTTATATTTTTTTATCATACTATAATAATCATACTAATATTATAAAGAGGAAAACTTTGTTTGTTTGATTGTAATGAATAGGCTCCGACACTACTGAACCGATTTGAAAAATTATTTCACTGTTGGGAAGTTACACTATCCCCGGGTGACATAGGCTATAATATATTTTCAAAAAAATTTGGGTTATTACTAAAACTCGAATAAGGTAACTGCAATGTACCCGTGCGAAGCCGGGGCGGGCCGCTATATTTAATAAAGTCCGCCAACAAGTGTATGCTCTGCTTGATGGGGCATCCTATAGATGCTTGCAATAAATACCAAACGCAGTACTACAACGTTGTTGACCTGAAGAGACGTTGGACAATAGGAAAGTCAAATTCAAGTCAAAGTCAAAGCGTTTATTTTGTTCTACGGGGGCTTACAAATTGTATATTTTTCATTTTTTTTCTTATATCCAAAACCGGATCAAAATCCAGCAAGACACTCTGCAGGCTAGTCTTTTACATGTTTTTTTTTTTAACCGCCTTTCCCTTAAGTAACTTAAGGGAAAGGTTCGGCTACTGACTCTCTCCCTCATCATACGAAATGCAGCTGTAATAGCTGATTTACGGCAATCTTCTGTGAGGGAATGGTACCATTCCATTGGCTATAGCTTTGCTCTTACCACCAAACTAACCTACTCGACCAAGTAGTCTTCAGCCGTCACTAATGACAACACTTTGGCTGTCCGTCCACACAAGGTACCTAATCAAGAATAAAATAACTTGTTAATAGGTATTTCTCCGCTAGTTTTCGTCACCCACTTCAGTGGTTTCACGAGATGATCAGAATTGTATACCGATAGTGAGATAACTAGTTACCTTATATCCACAAATAACTACCGTGGTTGTTTTCAACTTCCTACTGGAAAGTATTAATTGGTTATAGTTTTGCAGAATATATCGTTTTGCGGAACCAAACCACTCATACTTCTTCAGGCCATAATGAACCCTAAAGTAGGTAATTGTAGGTTGATTTCAGTTTGTAGAAGTAGTATGGGTTAGTTAAATTCTGCAAAACTATAATCTAATTGGAAAAATGAGTGCCTCTCCCGAAAATTCCGGAATGTTTTAACCGGGTGTTCGATAACTTTAAAATTTTGAACGCCACAGAATTTAACGAGATATTCCATCGTCAGTTTGTTCAACTTGATAAAGCAATCATTCACGGATAGGCATAATTTCCAAACATACTAAAAAAAATCATGACGCAAGAAGGGATTTTTGATTTTTCTCGATGTCAGACACGGAACCCATATTTACCTGTTGTTTTATTTATCTACAACTTGAGAGAATGCCCATCAAATTTTGGTCAAGCATTTATTTGCAGACGAAACAAAATTCGATAATAACATTGTGTTATTCGACGAAACTGGGTTAGACAGCCTCCTGCTTCAAAACAAATTATCTTTGCGTCCTATTCCAAAGAAACAAAAACTAACCTCAAATGCAAATGCCCACATCAACTGTGCAAAGAGAATTGATCCGATGAAATTGAGCGAGCCGCGTCTACCCAAAAACGTGATGACGGTTTGATCCGGCGGATCGGTACATCCATCTCTCGTTCCCACGCAAACTAGAGAACCTACAGGTTGAAACAGGAAGGGTTATACTCGTACATTATATTTCAAAACTTAACTTTCTTTATCTAAAACTACCAGCTTTGGAGGAAACTTGAAAAACAAAATGTATTATAGGGATACAGCTGTTGAGAGATTTCATAAGTCTACAAAACTTTTAGTACTAAAACTGTCCCACAAAGCCGATAGCTTTAGATTTACAAAGTAAAGTAAAAAAAAAAATTGTAAACCCTTTCTGTTTCACCTAGTATATCCTGAAAATAGGCACGTCTAACAGGTGCCTAAGAGGGGTTAGACAGTAAATTTGTAGTAATTTGTAACATAATTCATTTTGTAATGATCTCTCTAAACTTTTTCTTTAACCTTTAACATTTAACGTACACGCAATCTTGTTTACAATTTAATCCAGACAAAAGCAGTCAGGTTTTATAAAAAACAATATTTCACTAAACAAGTTTACGAAAATAAAAGACAGGTGAAATTGAATACGAGTATCGGCGAACTTGTAAACGAATTTCTCTGTCAAAGGAAATATCGTCATATGAAATTTGACTACTTTTTTAATCGTACCGAAAAATCGGCGCCCCAGAGAGTTCGGGAGACTTTAAACCCAGTATTTTTGGACGCCAGCTTTTTTCCTCACAACACATATTTGTACGTTGGTAATCCAGGGTTTTTTTCGCTATTTTCGCCGTATCGCTCGGGTTTTTCAGTGTCAAACAAAACTGCCAGGGACTGGTAGAGAGCAATGTTAGTGGCAGTTCTTAACGGCTCTATAGTGCTTTATACGGATGTTCGGGGCGCTCGCCACGCGGCCACTCTATCCGTGCTAATCGTCAGATGTCAGTAGCGTTACACGATATATATGAGTATACACTACTGCAGCTGCGGCGCCTTACGCTTTATACTATAAAGCTTCGCTTCTTTCGGGCGTCCCTAGGCGGCACTGATTTTTTTTAGCCATAGAGCAGACATTCAGTTGCATGGGAACAGGTTTTTATGTTTAAATTATTGTAGACACTATCACGTTTCGGATTCAGACTTTATGATCGATCTTATCGTCTTATGTAACATGATATAGGTAATTATTTGTATGGTTATCTTGCGAATCAGTTTTCAGCCAGATTTCCTGTAAACGAAATTGTAAAATAATAAAATACCTTTACTATGTTTCATAGACTTTCTTAGTGGAGATGAAATGTTAAGGTATATTACGTCATATACACACCAAAAGAAGTGACACGTCTCGACACGATATTGCTTCTAACAAGGGTGACCATTCATTCAGCGTGTCGACGCGTCCATTTATCACGGTATATTACATTGACGTGACGTAATGAGCCTGACGTGACGCCAACAGACCAGGTTATTTTGGGACATCGGAGGGAATGAAAACAAACGTGTTTCACTACCTATAATTGCGGAAAACCGTAAAGAGTTCGTGTGTAATGCAAAATTTTACACAAAGATACGCCTTGCGAAGGTACTAGGTACTGAGTACATAACACAGGAAGATAATAGGTACCTAGTGCGTTTAGGCGGTGTGAATTTAAATTGCACCATAGGACATGTCAATATTATTTTGATAATGTTATCACTTTATTTGACTACTCTATCAAGTAGGTAACACAATATCTCGATGAGTGACCTATGCTATTGTCATTTTTGAATCACAGAACAGTGTTTCCGTAGTGTAGCGGTTATCACGTGTGCTTCACACGCACAAGGCCCCCGGTTCGATCCCGGGCGGAAACAGTCCTTTTGAAGTTTTTTTTCAAAATATAGTTTTTACGTTTTTTTCTACCAATAGGAAAGACTGACAAATGCCAATGAAAATTTAAATAAATTGGCCCAAAATAAATCATTTTTGACAATATATTAATAATTTCACATAATATTATCTCTGCATATTACAACTGAGATGAAAATTGAAGCTGCAGTTTCAACAAAATTGTATCCAGAATCAGTATAGTTATATCAGTATAGTTACAATACAAAAACAACAACTAAATATGAGGGTACCCAGTTACTAACTATGACATCAGGACGTCTAACACCTCAGTCCCCCCGTGACCATGGCTGCTGTAAAGCAACCGAAACGTCGGGAACATAAAGTTAATAAACGCGATAAAATCCGAAATATAGTTTTATTTCAATGTGTAGTATTCGCGTAAATATAAGAAAACAATACGGTGGTGTTAGAATAAGAATAATTAAGAATAGTGACGCAGGTATATTGTACATTCATCTTTTTTAAACAGTACTCATTGACTTGGAACTTTTACAAAAGCTACCATACTGTGATCCTCTTTGATCATATCAGAAGTTCTTTCTGCGATCATCACAGCGGGAGGGTTGGTGTTTCCACTCGGTGCCTCCGGGGTCACACTCGCGTCGACCACTCTAAACCCACTTACTCCAAACACGTTCAGACGATCATCGACTACAGCAACATTAGGATTAGTACCCATTTTAGCAGTCCCTACAGGATGAAACAACATACCTGCCATATTATAACAGATGCACTTCCAATAATCAACGCTATCCATCTCAAAATTATCACAAGCAGAACACTTGAGTCTCCCCAATGTGGCTCCAATAGACTTTCAGCAAGTCGTGTTTACGATTCGAGTTAGCATTCTTATGCCAACAGCCGCGGAGTCCAAGTCCCGTGGATCACTGTACCCGTTGTAATAGATCAGCGGGTGGTCGTACGGACTGCTCGTGATCAGAGAAATATTTCCTCTTGAATACGAACGATAATGCTGCTGCATCCACCCAACATATTCCCTCTTGGCCAATACACATTTCCATTTACGTTTGCTTGATTCGATTCGCCGTTAATGAAAGTTTTGAATTGCCAGTCGTATTTCGTACCAATCGTAATTCGTACCAGTCGTCGTATTTCGTGCTCAAAGAGGTTTGGTATCTGAAAGTTAAAATATTGTTAATAGGTATTTCAAATTAGATTTTGAAACTATATCTCAGTCATTATCTTCATTGTGGGTTCATATTTGTACCAAAGATATTTCTGCATGGACCTACAACACTTTCGCAGGGTGGGTCGCCTCCGGCTTCTATCAGCAATATCCTCGCACCCACTATAATGAAGTCGTATTCCTCGCCATCTTTTATTGTAAACAGGAAAAATCACACTGATCACTACTTGACTCGACACAAGATCTGTCTGTCTAAAAAGCGGGGTAATTGATTATTTTGTTATAAAATCAAACCCATATTTGTATTAGAAAATTAGATTCTAGTCTCGATTTTGAACAACATAACCCCCCCCCCCCCTTTCTAATTAACAATTCGTATTTGATTCCATCTTGCCTTCTGTACCTAAAGAAAATTTATTCCCCTCATCCCCTAGACTAATTGTACACCCATGGTGTGAACCTTTTCAAAAAAATCTTTTCACGTGAAAATACCCAAGACCCAAATTGATATGAAAAATTTACTGAATAGTTTACATAAAGCGCAAGTTGGATAAAATTAATTGGGTCCATCCGACAGTAAAGGTGTCCGCCCACTTATCCAAGCGGTCTGGCTGGCCTAGCTTTTGACTAGCTTCATTTACCATAGCTTTTAAAAAGTAATGAAAAACTTTTTTTAAATTAGCCCATCATCCCACCTTTTTTTTTTTTTTTTTATCTTGGGGAAATCCTCATGGATACCCGCACGCCCCGGGGGAGACGTGCGGGTTATGCCGGACTCCTACCGGCTAAAACCCCACGTGGACTTACTCCCGCCTTGCGATAGGGCCGCAGGCAAGCTTTCGCACAGATCTGTGACGCCCATCATCCCACCTGGCTCAAGTCAACGACCACCCTCGGTGTTAGTCAGGCGATATTTAAGTATTTATTATTATTTTAAATTCAAATTCAAATATTTTTATTTCAAATAGGCCAGATTAACTGGCACTTTTAAAAAGTCAAGAGCTAAGTGCATGTTCAAAAAAAATTTCTTATGGAGAAGAACATGCAAGAAACTCCATGGATACATCTTTTCTTTTCTCTTTTTTTAAATTAGGTATGTCTACAATAGGTATAATTAGAGGTGTGAGGACAATGTAGGGTAATGCATACTCTAATGGTGCCTGTCCTAAGCTAGCTCGCTCACTCTAAGCGATGGGTTCGCTTCATTTTCCTCAGCTCATTACAATGAAGCAATCCTATTTGTCGAAGCAAGCAGACCAGCTAGCACAGCCAGCCCGTATGACCCAAATGGACCATCACCCTAAATGAAATTAGAGCGCGGAACCCGGCCTCCCTTTCGGAAATGTGGGGCACCCTTTGATGTAGGCACAGATTATCCGACAACGCCTTTTTATCCGTTTACCTGAAGATAAATGGGCGTATTATTACACGTACAATGTATTGTATGTGACCTAGATAACAATTCCTAAACGTATATTTAGAAGACTGAAAGAATCTATTACAGTATGGGGAAGGATTTTTTCGTACCCGTTATATTATTTTTCTTAATATTATATTTCTAATACATTTGATTATTATTCTAGTCAATAAAACTTTTCACCAACCAATTCCCAGAAATATTTACCTTCCTTCTTATTGAAATGACTGCCATTTCTAAAATATTTGGATGTCTCAATGCAGTATTGTAGAACAGAAGCCATAAAGGAATTTGCATGCTTTTAGTTTCAGGACCGATGGCCGCCTGTAAAATGAAACGACAAAAGCTGCGTTCTTGTGAAATACCAGAAACGTCTGGTTTTAAGAACCGTGCACATGAGATAAATATACTTTATACCTTCACGCCTACAAGAAGTAGGTAGGCAGGGGTGCAATGTATTGCAAAGCTATGAAATTTATCTCCTAATGTAAAATTGGGTGAACCTAAGGGTGACCATCCACTTGCCTGTGCGGGCTTGGCCAATAAGACCACTTCATTTCCTGTCAACGTGGATCAAGCTGAGTGAATCTTAGGATATAAAGCGATCATATTGGTCAAAGCGCGCGGGCCCGCTTCAAAGCATAGCCAGGTGTACGGTCACCTTTAAGATCTTAAATTTGATATAATTCCCTATCAAGTCGGGGATGAATTCGGGCCTTTCTTTCTTGAGATTTTTTGTTCCTCCTTGTCTATGTCTCTCTCTGATTCCCTGTCTCTTTCTCTCCCATAGTGTTGCTTTTAACTCAGTTTGCCAGTCAGCCCTAAGTTTAAGAACTTTATTTTGTTCAGACGCAGTATGCCAGCGCTTGAACAGTTATGATCTCAACACATCTCCAATCATTAAATTACCACTACTTTGTCTACGGATTTTATTATATAAATAAATATCGCCAGACTGACACAACAACTGTATGTATGGTCCCAAACTAAGCAACGCTTGTACTATGGGTACCGTACAATGATCTGGGGGCGATCCCAGTGACACCCAGAAATGGGGGGAATCGAACCCGCAACCACTACGTGTAGTGTCCCGAGCGACCTACACACGAACCACCGCCCCAAGCGGTCGTCAAGTTATTATACAAAAACTTTCAGTATATCTCCACTGTACGCACTTACTATGTCTCGATCAGCTGTAACAGTCTTGTTTCTATGGCGATCAGCCATACCAGCTATTTTTGTCTCCCGTTTTGCACCGGAGAGAAGTGGATTTTTTTTCTTCCATCTCCACCTATTATTCTTTCGATTAAATTCGTGCAGGTTCCAAGACAATTTACTTTTCCCCAAGACCCGTCGAGGGTCAAACCTAGACGTCATTATTGGTCACCATTGCCGATCCTGGTTTACAGGAGTTACAGTAGTGGGAGTATGTGGTGGGATCAGTCCCATAAAAAAGTACTCTAAGTACTGTTTTTCTAGTTGTCAAACGTTTAATGTAAGCGGTCCTCAGCTCTAACATATGCGTCGGAGTCGCATTAATGCAATGCCCACAGGACAGATAAGTTTATTTTCGGAACAACCACAGCTGTTCCGAGTCTACGGATGGCGAACTTTTAACTGCACACTGGTATCTGCATTCCCCAGTTACGCATTCCGCTTTTCAATATGTTTAAATAGATTCGTGCCAGCTGGATTGATTCCGGATCATGCAGGTATTTAGAATTTAGTTACAGTTTAGACCGCCGCATTCATAAACAATATTTGTCGTAAAGCAACCAATTATTAAGATATTTTGACATTCTTCTCTTCTTCTTCATCTTCTTCCGCGGGCGGTGTCCACAAATCGACGTCAGTTGCGCATGTTTTGTGTGTTGGAGGGTTGTGAACCGGTCGTTCCAGCCATCCAAGTTCTGCCAGGAAGTACCCCAACTTCTTGATCTCGCAGAAGACTTTCTGGAGGCTGTCTGGTGACCCAGGTAGCCTGGTAGGTCGCCACTCCGTTGCATTCCAGCAGGACGTGAGCAGCTGTTTCTTCCGCCTTCATGCAGGCTCTGCATAGGGGGCTGTCCGTAATAGGTACCATAGTTATAAAAGGGCCTGTAAAGTTGCCTGTCAGTGCACTCGTTTATTTTGACATTTCTCAATCCGTCCGAGTCTAGGTCCGGGCGTTCGAAAGCACTCAGATCACATATTTTGTGAGTACAAGTGTATCTAATAAAAAGGTATAAACTCGATCTAACGGTGAACTTAACTATGTATTTGTAAATATAAACGTAAAATCAATAAAGTGAACAAATAGGTCATGAAAAGTATTACGGCCAGTAATTTTAATGGACGCAAGATTATTTTGTCATAGGTATTTACGTTCGGTATGTACCTAGCTGGCTGTCAAGTAGGCTGAATCCATCTGAAAAATAGAATGGCCTTTTTATTTTCACGAGGACATTTAGTTCATCAAACGGATGTTGTACGGAGGCTATATTCTTTATTTTACGGCATCATTCGATCGTAAAACTGAAATGAACCACTTCGCTCAGGCGCTGCATTCCTAAAAAAGGCTTTCAAAGTGGACTTTTCAATTTAAATGTCTTCGTTTGAGATGGAAAATGCTTCCTTGTACGCTTATTCCATTATGTTTGAAATCGAATTATCTTTTTCTGGTAGGTACATCTTCCTTTCACTGTTTGAAAATCAAAAGTGTTCATTTGTGTGTTATGTTTCTTTGGTAGGGTGGACAATTGGAGCATAAATCTAATCTCGAGAGGAAGATTAGTTGCATTCATGTATTTATGCTGAGGTATGTTCCGCGTAATGAATGTTCCGCGAAATTTTTTAGGTTTCGAGATTTTCCATATTTGTTCTTTTTCGAAAAGACCCGAAAGAAAACCGCTTATAAAATATTGAAAAGAAGTAAGTAATTGAATCAGTTTAAATTCAATTACATTTTGTTTTTGACTTAATAAATATCCAAGAATACTTCGCATTTAAAGTTTATAACTTAGATCCCTACTTATTTAATTTTTTTACAAATCATAAAGGTATCTACGGTTACTTTATTTTTTAAACAGGCAGGCGAGTCAGATTTATTTCTTTTTTATTACTTTATATATAACTAGTGTCTGCCCGCGACTTCGTCCGCGTAGACTTAAGTAAAGTATTCTATGTGTTAATCCAGGTTATAAACTATCTGTGTTCCAAATTTCATCCAAATCCGTTTAGTAGTTTTTTCGTGAAAGAGTAACAAACATACATCCACACCCACAAATTTTCACATCCTACTAATATTATAAATACGCATCTTACTAATATTGTTATAGGATGAGCAAGCCCGCTGCCCACCTACTCGGGAGCAAGGCCTGCGCTCCTGCGCCGGCAAGACGGAGGAAGAGGAGGGCGGCTGCTGGGGCCGAAGCCCCGCCAAAGCCTGCCCGTCCCTCGGCCACTGGGGCCACGACATCAGGGGAAGCGATGGCCACATCATAGTGGCCACCGCGTACCCAGAGCCCAAGACAGCAGGCACGGGGGTGCCGGTATGCCATGCGCCTCCGTGGTGCGGGTGACTCCCACATACCCCTCATGCCTCCCCCGAGGCGGAGGGGATGCATAAAGGATTTTCCAACTTAAAAAAAAAATGTTATAAACTATCTGTGTTCCAAAGTACATCCAAATCCGTTCAGTAGTTTTTGCGTGAAAGAGTAACAAACATAAATCCACACTCACAAACTTTCGTATTTATAATATTAGTAGGAAGTAGGATAATATAGTAGGATCAATATAAGCGGGATTTTGTTTTTGATAAAGTGTTTTTATTTAGTACAAATTTTTATACCACATAAATCTATGTCTGATACTCAACCGTACCCTTGAGTATAATTTTGGACTATTGAAACACCTTGTATAGGCAGTAAACCACAAATATAGATTTACATAGATAACGCCAATGCATGTACTTCGCGTGTACGAAACCCCGACCAAGCGTCAAGTTTGGTCGCCGCTAACTTACAGTCCGCGCGACTACAGATATAAAAAATCTTTGTATGAGCGAGATAATCACTCGAGAGAATCGTAGCGGGCGGAAAGGCATCGCATCGGCGGCATCGGTGTCTTTGAATCAGTTTGGATTTCCCGTCACTAATTACGTCACAGTAGGTGTTAAAAATTCGGCACGCTTGGTTTCAATACAAATCGTGATACTTGCGTTATCTATGTAAATCTGTATCTGTGCAGTAAACATTCAAATTATACTCGGCACCTCGTGTTTATTGTCAGCAGCCCGCAGAGGTCCGCTCGGATGACGGCTCTCATGAATAAGTATATCGGTTCCGGTCACGTTTCCACATAGGTTAAGAGCTTGCCAAGTGTTACTCAGTTAGAGGGGTGCATGAGATTTTGTTATACAATGGATTTTGATTGTTATGCACGCTTTGAGTAGGTATCAATACTCATCGCGCACAAATACCCTACAGAAGCACTGGACGGACGCAATAAAGGGCCACTAAATTACTCCTGGCACGCATTGTGCGTCGACGATTACCGGATACATAATAGATTTTGGTTGTTTTGCACGCTTTGAGTATCAAAACTACGTCAATGTTAATAATTATGTAAATAAGATTAATTCTTATCGAACTGCATCCACTATCAGCAACATTAGTATACGGGTAAGGTACAGTCATTCACACGGTTAACCCGGCACCGATGTTTTCTGTACATTTAACTATAGCATCCAGATTTAAAATACGACCAGTATCCGTCAAAAATGGACAGAATAACGGTGTCAGCTACTTCATGTGAACAACCGCAAGAGTTCTCGAAACGTGCATTGTTTTGTGCAAAAGACATTCGTTTAGTCCATTACGCGCGCGCTGTGCGTGGCTTGCATGTGAGTGGACCAATAAAAGATAAATAAAATAACTCGCAATAAAAAAACGCAAGTTTTCGCAACCAATATGGTCGGTTGCACATCTCAGGGAACATTTCCAGCATAAGTTGATCTCTCTTAATTATTGACACCGGTGATAAAGAGAGCTCAGCTCATGCTGGAAATGTTCCCTGAGAGGTTCCGGCGGCCGTAAACCTCACAGATAAATTCAGCGTTTATTCTGTATCAGCTTAGCTAAAAAATCCCACCGTCACTTAACTCAACATAAATTATATCACAATTTAATAATAACATAAATAATAATAATTTAGCCTATTTTGATGTCCCGCTTATCCGTCCCTCAATAAGAGGGGGATTCAGGCCATAATCCACCACGCTGACCCAGTGTGGGTTGGCGGATTTCACACGTCTTTCGAAAATTGTTTAGATTTTCTATGGCATGCCGGTTTCTTCACGATGTTTTCCTTCACCGTAAGCAAGTGATAATCATTATAATTATGATTCGCACATACATTTTCAAAAACCCAACGGTGCGAGCCGGGGTTGGAACCCAGGACCTGGTGCCCGCAAGACGCGTGCTTTAACCAATGGGCTATCACTGCTTAATATTATTACGTCATAACAATACTCCTATTACCTACGATATTACATATTCTGGCTACCTCTGGCATATTGCGTTCCCGTCCACCCGGGCGGTCAAGCGCGGCCCGCAATTTAATGTTCTTTATCGGCGCGCCCTTCCTGCGAGGGCCGCGGAAGCTTACCTGCGGCGACCCAGCGGACAATCACGTTATTGAACATTCATTACGTCACATAGAAAGTTACGGGCCCGTGCGGGCCGCTCTTTAATTCCGTCTGACCGGTAATAGTGATACTATTCACTGATACAGCATTTATACAGCGAAGGGTTCATTGAATATTATTGCTAAATGTAAAACCATTCACGGCTCTTTATTATCTGTTATGTGTAAATGACATAAGGAGCGGAAAGATTGAATAAAATCCACCAATAGGATTGCTTGTGTCCGAAGCCAATTGATTTTTGAAACCGGTAGGTAAATTAAGCGATCCAAAAGATTTAGAAACTCCGTTTTTTCGGTTCACACTTACAGATTTGGTTATTTTTATTTATTTGAATATAAAGGTTAGCGAGGTCAGCGTTATGGTCTAGGAAGTCTGTCCATAAATTAGATAGCGGCCGGCCGACTGATTTATACATGTAAAATCCAATTTCTTAGTATGTGAATAATACAGGACCCCCTTTTATTTATTTAACGTAAATAGCCTAGTAGTTAGAGGAGCCGCCCCGGTAGCTGTGAGGGTCCGGGTTCGATCCCCATCCTGGCCGTTAAACTATCGACGTGAGCCCACTCGTAACACAAGCATTAGCTTAGCTAGAGGGGCTAACGGGAATACGAGCAATGTGATAAACTCTCGTTGCTTGTAATGATGCTAGCTAGTAAAAAAAGAAACATTTATTTATGCTCAAGCATCGCAACTTTTCGTAGTATCTAACCACACCATAGACTCGCAACTTGGGTTCCGTATGCGGTAATATTGCCGGCACATAGTCGCTTGTCTATTATACAGCCTTCGCCCGCTCGTTACAGCCTAATGATTTGACGTGGAAACATAGAGCATTGAATTGCGCCTGGGGCCGAGGTATCTTTGGGAGAGACAGCCTGAGACAAATAATTATAATATGCATATAATATCATAGAGGGGTCAATAGAAGATAATTTCCCTGACTTAAGAGTCTTAGAGGTAAGTACAATCTTTAATTGTATAACAATTTCGACTTATATCAAAACCAAACTCGATATATATAAAGTCTATAAACAAACTATGTTTAGGGTTCTGATTAATATTCTACTTAATATTGTAATATCAACGCTATTTCTCAGTTACACGATACAATTTTACTTTCTCATCCTTTTTGGAACCATCAAATATGTATGTATTAAGAAATAAATACGTACCTAAAAACAAAACAATATCAAGTTGGCTTTAATATAAATAAAAACAACTGAAGTCTTTAGTTTAATTTTAATCTTATGTAACGTGTTCTTAACGAATAGTCACCCGTATGTTATGTACAGGGGCTGTGTTTCCGGGTCAGTGCGTCCCAGACACTGCGCGTTGCAATGAAATATTACACCTGCTGGGGGCTGCTGGGTGCCTGCTCGCTGGGACTATTATCCACACACCTACATACTCACTCTTTAGATTAATACAGAACTATAGTGCGAGAGAAACACCCAAGAAAAGATTCTTATCCTGAATGATATGAATGAAATTGTTGAGTGTGACAGAAAAGAAGGATGAGTATAAGAAAGAGCCCTAGTCCATCCGAAATAATCCCTAATATTCTGTCGAATATAACACAAAAAAAATGGGTCCTGTCGCTCGGGCTCAGAACGCGTGAGCGGGCTTTTTTGTTAAGTTAAATTCCACGCGGACGACGTCGCGGGCTCAGCTAGTAGTCAATAAGTACTTACTTATCTATAATCACTTATTAGTTTCCTCATAAAATTTGGCCATACCATATGCTGTACTAGAGTAACACGTTTATGAAGGCAGAGGTGATGCAATAAAAGTCCTAATCATAGAAATGTTTATAACTATGTACTAGAAGTGACACTTACCCTCCTATGTACTTGCGAACGATATATAACTTAAGGTGAAGGCGCCTGTCTAGCCCGCGAAATTCTAATTTTTTGAGGCCTGTATTTATAAATTTATCTCAAGCCTGAGAGCGATCTTGGGTACACTTTTGACATGTCTCTTTGTACTGGGATAATGTTAGGATGACATTTCCAAGATCGCTCTGTCTTAAGTTCGTTTTTTTTTACTTTTCACAAACAAAGCCTCACCTACCGACCAAGTGTGAACTCTGTTGTTGGCAAATCATCAACTACCTACCCAGTGAAAGCCATCGTTTTTTTTTAAGTGAAGTGATGTGTTTAATACAGGCCTAAGTCGTGCGTGATTAGAATAAACGTTCACGAGGGCTGCCTGAGCGCAGACACATTAAATGAAAGTATGGGCAGTTATTATTACAGACATTTAACTGCAACCTGTGCAATTCGATGCTATAGTGGGTGGTAGGTTGAGGAAGTAGGTTGAGGAAGTAGGGAGGTATATTTTAATCTCACCTAATTTTATAAAAAAAATGTGCGGAGAAATGTGAGTATCACTTCTATTTGTTTTTTAATTGTATTTCCTACGCTCTTTAATTGCGCAGACTGGCACGGTATTTATTCGCACACGTCGATAACTACTCAGATGGCTAAACACACAATGTTAAGTATTATTGAACCATTCACCAGGATTACTACTGTGGAACACGTAATTACAAGAGTTATTGCGATTCTTATGTAAGGGACGGCCATTATGACGTGTTTTGGCAGCGAATATTTGAACATGTTCGGCTTGAGGCTAATTATCGACTTTTTACTGAAGGTAAGAGGTAGTTTACGATAATAAAATCGGATGTCTCGCTCTTAAAATTTAAATAATTAGAGAATACTGCTACATAGTTTTCATTTAGTTGTGCATCGTATCTACGGTAGGTAGTGTTTTTGGTGTTTGAAACTCACAATCGATATACCAAGCTTTTTCCTAACCTAGTGTCAAGTAAAATAATTTCACATTTTCTAGTTTTATTTATGCATCAAGAATATAAAGACCTTTAGCTAGGTCTAATATAAAACACCCCCATCTCAAAACTCTATCACTATAGTGGCAGATACTTTTTGACATATAACCCAGACTTGTGTGGAACCGGAAAAAAATATGAACTGATTAAATGAAAAAAAATATCAACTATGGATCATGGTTTATAAAAACCAGTCTTATGAAACGAACGAAAAAGATGACATGTTTAAAGACTTTAGCGACAAAATTTCCTGTCGCCTATCTATACGACGCCTTATTATTATTGACGCTTTATAAACCCTATGGTATATTAAAAGGGGTATCAAGAATGTATAATATGCAAAACGAAGGTATAATAATGGGCTGTATAATGGTTATGACGTAACGGTACATTACTTGCCCAAATTAAAATCCAAATGATTGCAAATTAAAATGTTTAATTACCTTACCCTTTTTTTTTTTTTAATAGACTATATGTTGTTGGCCAGAGTGGCCATAACAACTTCACCCGGACAGAGGGCGAGCGCAAGTGCGCTCCAGCCAGAGGGGCAGGGGGGCAGCTAGCTCAAGGGCGCCACAAGGGACACGACCTCGGCTTGGGCCGCTGCCAGGAGAGGTGGCGAGGGTAAATCTACCACCGAATTACCTGACCCCTGCGACCATGCTGATATTGCTAGTATACGGGCTGGCTCTGAAGGGGTAGTACCACCATATCACAGAAGATCGGCGTGAATAAGTGATTATAGCTTCGTTTAGTAAGATAAGTCATAAAGCCTGATATTTCCCCTTCCTCTGTCCCACTCCCTTTCAATCGGCGACGTGCGAGTAATGGCTTTGGTATTGAAAGCATCTATAAGCTTCAGTTACTGCTTAACATCAGTCGGGTCGTACACTTGTTTGCTGACGAAGGGGGTCTGTTAGCTCTCTCTCTTATCGTACGAAACGCGGCTATATTCGCTACAGCCCGTATATGAATTGGACCTACTTACTTATGCAAAATGGAACCAACCCACATGCACTGCTGTAGACCAAAACCAACCTCGTGTTAGTGGTTCTAGGTTGGTATCAGTTTGCAGAAGTGTGTGTGGGTTGGTTCCCTATTGCATAAGTAGGTCCAATTGTAGGTAATGTAGCCACAGCTTGGTACCACCGAAAAAAGAAAATTGTTAAGCTATTTAGTAGTAACAACAGTGATAGCCGATTGGCTAAGCACGGGTCTTCCACCAGGGCCCTAACCACGCTAGCTACTCAAATCGTAATAGAAAGGCAAACGCTAGCGATTGCGTTTCAAACGCTCCGCTTTTGACGTTTTGCTGACAACATTGATATGGTATGGTGTCAGCAAAACGTCTAAAGCGGAGCGTTTGAAACGCAATCGCTAGCTTTTGCCTTTCTATTACGATTTGAGTTGCTACCGTGGTTAGGGCCCAGGTCCTGGGTACCAAACCGGGCTCGCATCTCTGGGTTTTACGAAATCTGTGCACGAAACTTAATTTCTATATGATTTTCACTTGCTTACGGTGAAGGAAATCATGGTGAGAAAACCTCTAAGAAAGTCTAACCAATTTTCGAAAGACATGTGAAATCCGCCAACCCGCACTGGATCAGCGTGGTGGATTACCGCCTTAAACCTCCTGGTAGGTAGTGAGGGGAGGCCCGGGATGTCAAAAGGGCAAAATTATTTATTTATTTAGTAGTTCATGGATATTAAGCCATCTAAATCTCATACAAAACCTGAGGTAAGTAAAGGAACATGAAAAAGCACTCGATGTAATAATATTTTTCTATTTTGGTAAACAGGCAACCTGGCAATTTAGTAGTGAAGATGATCCCTCTATTACAGCCAGGGGCTTTGAAATCCATTACCTCAGAACATGTTTGTAAGTAAATTTCTATTATATTTATATTATAAATAATTATAATATATTCTTGAAGCGAAGCTTCTATACGGACGTTCGGGGCACTCGCCGCGCGGCCACTCTATCCGTGTTAAGCGTCAGTAGCGTTACACGATATATATAGGTATACAGAGTGCCAGCTGCGGCGCCCTGTGCTTTATACTGTAATGCTTCGTTTCTTTTGGGCGTCTCTAGACGGCACTGCTTTTATTTTTTATTTTGTCGACCGTAAGGGCGCCCGTTTACTTCAGCTAGGCGAGCCGGCTGGGCTAGCTTGCTAGCTAGCCCAGCCGCTCGCTTCGACGAATAGGGTCGCTTCATTTTTCTCAACTAAAAACTGAAGTTAGGTATCCTATATGCAAGTGGCTCAAGTGGACGGGCACCCTAATCGTGTAATGGTTAATCGCGAATGCTAAATATTTTTTGTAGGTTTTAGTTTTTCCCCGAGTTTCTAGATTTATATTTCGCTTGCTTACTTAGGGTAGATTTCTTAAATATAAGATGCAATCGCAGTAATGCACCCGCCGCGAGCGGCTCCGCGGTTTTCATGGCCTCTTAACGAGTGCCACAGAATAAATAACCCCAGTGGCACACTATCTACTGAAACTTGGACAGGTTTATGAAATAGTCAACCAAGTGTTTTAATGTTAGTATGATTGAACAGGTAATAAAATTGTGGCAATAAGAAAATATTTCACTGATACAGCTGTGTTTTATACGAATAAATTTTAACTTTTCGCATTATTTTAAACTCTGGGATACTGAAGTGGTGATTTTTAGGACAGTTTAACTAATTTTTAACAAGATTAGTAGATTGTGCACATGGTAGTTGCGGGTTCGATTCCCGCCAAGGCAAATTTCGGAAATGTCACTGGGATCGCGCTCACTCCATTTTACGGTACCCATAGTACAGACGTTGCTTTGTTTGGAACCATACAGTTGGTGTGTCAGTCTGGCAATATTTATTGTATTATGTGAAGCTATCACAACACTATATTCCATTTATTATAACTAGGGATTGCTCCCGGGAATTCCCGGTACTGGTTTTTCCCGGGAATTCCCGGTATTTTCCTCCCTCTATCTAGTACCGGTACTGAAAATAATTCCCGGGAATTTCGGTACTTTCGGGACTTCACAATTTCATAACTAATATTTTTAAATATCCATACCATTTCGACTTTCTTTATAACCGAGGTCATCACAGGCATAGCGAATATGGACTAGGACGTGCAGTTTCGTATATTATCAGTTTCGAAATTTCGAAATCAATACAAAACTTTGGTAAATGTGATTTTGCCATATCATTGTAAAATAAAGAAAATATTAAAATAACGTTTTAGGGTAATTTTCATTAAAACAACAAAAATACTATCAAGAACCTACTTTTCCAACAGTTTCGCTAGTGGAAAATGTAGATTATATTCAGCAGCTCGACTCCTAAAGGTAAAAGAGTGATGATTATGCACTCTACGTTTTAAGTTTGTGAAACCCCCGTTAAAATCGGTTCAGCCGTTTTCTCAAGATGCTCGAACAAAAATAAATAAAAGAAAACATTGATCGGCGATGACATCGGCTGATCGGTGTAATTGGCAGGAAACTTACTAAGCGTATACATAAGGTAGGCTATTGGCCGTTCGAGCAATGCAAATTCAACGATGTCATCAAATGAGTAGCTTGCGTCATATTGCAAAGGGTTGGTCATGTCACTAGAAGGCGGGATCTTATCGCTACTTGAATAGCGCCTGGTGAACATTGGAAAAAAAATACCGATAGGAGACCTCCAGCACCATTAACAGACGACGACCGCGGGATCGAACTAGATGGTGCAAGTCGTAAAAGAGACAGAAGTGTAGGATACTGAAGGGGACCTCCGCCAGTTGGTACAAATCAAAATGGCTAAAGAAGAAGTAAAACAATCGGAACATTCTCTTTATCAGACATTGGTTTCAGTCCTGACCTGCTGGTCTATTCATCAAATTACTAGTTCACTTCATCATGTTGGTTTGCTTCCAGCTAGGGTATCTTTACCATTTTGGTTATTTTGTCAAATCGCCCACTTACGTCTGCCTAATTTAGCTTTATGATGAGCAAATAGGATCTTCTACTGTGCTTCAAAGTCAGATAAATGAAAAACAGGACCATGAGAGAGATACAAAACATTCGTGTCTCGATGATATGGTTGAGGCGTCTACTTGTGCGTCGAAGTTTCGGCTTCATTCGTAATGACTGATGCCTGACAGCCTATTACTTTTTAACGACGCCACTCGCAATATAAGGCACTGAAGTAATTTTCAACTCCCTGCATCTAGTTCCTGGTGTCCACATCCACTCCAAATGGCCGCTAGGCCGCATCGTAAGTTCGAAATTATGAACTCGCTGCCAATTCAAAATTGAAAAATGGTCCGAAATTTCGAAATTAATCTCGGATTCGTTCACAAAATAAGTAAAATACTTAGTATACACGTAAATGATTAAATTTTGATTATAAGAAGCACAAGTTAGCCTGGTAAGTATGTTTTTTAAATAACTATTCAACGTTTGTATTGGGTACCGAATTTCCCGAAATTCCCGGTATTTCTGGCTTAAGCCTGGTACCGGGAATTGCCTAGCTCTCCTCAGTACCGGTACTGCAATCCCTAATTATAACATTAGACATAAGAGGCTGGCAGAAGCAGGGATGCCAAACATTTTATTTCCAAGTCAAAACAACTATTATTTAGAGTAATTACATTAAAATTGTTTGAACATAACTTTTGATAGGAAAACAGTAACAAGTAACAATTAAATCACGAAAATTCGACAACAATAACAAACAAGGTATTTACAGGAACTTAGAGTGCAGACGAATGACTCAATGACAAACACTGACAGCACATTATTTACGTCAATTTCATAGATAACATAGTCCGACAAAATTAGAAATACCCTGCTGTCATAACCTCTGAAGGGATCAGGTAACATTTTAGATTTGGTAGGATTATAGTGAAACGAAAAACGTTCCCGGTATGTTCACCCCTGCTTCTTTTAGGTTTTTAGCATCGACACTAATTTTAATTTGTAATGAAATAATAATTATTTAAATGAAAGGCAATATATTTATTAAGATAAATAATTAATATTATTACAGTTAGGTGTGACAAGCTGGTATATAAATAGATTATAATAAATTCGACGTCAATCGTAACTGTTACTCGTTAATTGTACTTTTATTACAAAGTGGACACTAAAAATAACCTTTTTTAACTTCTGTCTAATGCTACAAATAGAGTATAGTTATCCTCTAGCTACAACCAAACTTAATGCTTCTACAATAGCCTAGGATGGGGATCGAACCTGGGACCTCTCGATCTCGAAAACGACCCCTCAGAAGAGTCAGTAAAGTCTAACTATGAGGCTTCAACGGAGGAAAAAGAACAACAACAATTGTATTGACTTTTGTAGTCCTAAGTATTATTTTTTACTAGGTGTTAGGTTTTTCTCACTAATCGCACGAAACGCAGATATAATAGCTACTTTACGCCGATTTTCTGTGTTTCTGTGAGAGGGTTGGTACTACCCGTGTCGAGCCAGCCTAGGCTCGACACCTTGGCTCTACCAGTGTACCCTCGGGGTCGAGAACGTCCAGGGTGTGGGCCCCGGACGTTCCCTGACGACGACGACCCTGAAGAGGACGGCGGCGGGCGTGGCTCCCCGCCGCCGTGCACTGCGAGGGTGCAGGGCGAGCGACCATCTGCTCCCCCGGGGCGAGCTCCCGCGAGGGAGCGCGGCACATAAGGGGCACCGGCGAGTTCCGTCGGGAGGGCCCGGAGTCCCTCTCACGTGCGGAAGGCGGCCACCGGGGAGGTTTTAGTGGGTAAGAATCCCACATACCCCAGGCCCAAACGAGGCCTGGGGATCTTTGCAAGATTTCCTCCCCGAAAAAAAATAACAAAAAAAGGCTCTACCAGTGTCAACACGAACATAACATTTTTGATGGATAATGGCCATATTTTACATCTACTTATAGTCAAATGTATGGGAATCATCGGTGCCGCGTTAACCGTGTGAATTACCGGAAAGGGATACTACGATATAGAAAAAAACAGTGCCGTCTAGGGACGCCCGAAAGAAGCGATGCTTTATAATATAGGGCATAGGATCTAGGCGTTAAAAACCACTCTGTATAGGTATAGAGAGTGTTTTTTTTCAGTGTGTATAATTATTATAGGTATATAGGTCCACTCTGTATACCTATAAATGGCGTGTAACGCTACTGACGCTTAGCACGGATAGAGTGGCCGAGAGGCGAGCGTCCCCTCGAACGTCCGTATAGAAGCTTCGCTTCAAAATAATCTGTCAACTTTTTTAGTTTCAGTGCAATTGTAGCCATTTCAACAAAATAATGTGCACAAAGCATTTTAAATTAATAATTTAAATACGTAACAATTGACCATAGAATCCTGCAGTTCAGTATCTAAACCACAGATTATGACGGCCGGTACCAAGACAATTTCCATCCCCCAAATAGCTATTAATCTCCTTAATGATGCCGCGGCTTGTGATTGTTCCCTGTTTCAATATATTTCCGCTTTTCCCCTGAATTTGCCGCGGTAACGCCGTGAAGGGCATTACCGTATTTCACTTTGACACGAAGTAAATGGGGTTCAGTGTTGCTTGAGTTGGCAGTGACTTAAATGAGGGATTTTAAGCGGTCATCGCATCAGGTTATATTCCACAATTATGCCTTTAATTACGGCCTGCATCCCCCTCGTAGTAGGGGAAGGCCCGTGCCCAGGAGTCAAAGAGGACGTCAAAAGATCAAAATTATTATTATATTTTATTTTATCATACGAGTACCTACTAATAATATCATACTAATATTATAAAGAGGAAAACTTTGTTTGTTTGATTGTAATGAATAGGCTCCGAAACTACTGAACCGATTTGAAAAATTCTTTCACTGTTGGGAAGCTACAATATCCCCGGGTGACATAGGCTATAATATATTTAAAAAAAAAATTGGGATCCTTACTAAAACTCGAATAATGTAACTGCAATGTACCCGTGCGAAGCCGGGGCGGGTTGCTAGTTGACTATATAGCTGGTGAATATAATGAAATGCTATAACATTAGGACCAAGGTAAGGGTCATGTCTTTGGATCGGTCACGTATCTCCCGTGGGTGAGTAGCGCCGATGCTCTCGGGGCACCGGTTTTCAACAACTGGTACTGAGCAATACTTATTGTAATGTAACGTGAGACCTCACGGGAGTCTGGGTATTATTGAGTTTCAATTTTTAAAATAAATAAAGAATGCTTTTGTGAACACAAAGACCCTTTCATATAAGATTCATTTTGGTAAAACACAGGCTCAGCGCAGACGAATACTTACACCATATTTACGCACGTTTTAGTTTTTTCGCGATTAATGCACTGCACAGCGTCTTGCGGGCACCAGTTATTGGGTTCAAATCCCGGCTCGCACTTATCAATTGCTTATGGTGAAGGAAAACATGTGAGGAAACCTGCATGTCTAAGAAGATCTAAACAATTTTCGAAAGACATGTGAAATCCGCCAACCCGCACTGGGCCAGCGTGGTGGATGGACCCATTTTTTTAATTTTGTTTTTCTAAAATAAAAGTAGCCTATGTTACTGCTTATAACAACATCTATCTACCAGTAAGTCCCGTCGTAACTAACTAACCGTAAATCGGTCCAGTCGTTTCGGAGATACTCTTTGATTTGATGTGTTTTAATTTTTTTACGCGGAACTCAAATTGTATTTCGAAAATTTAAAGTAGCCTAAGTTACTCCTTAAAACATCAGCTATCTGCCAGTGAAAGTCCCGTCAAAATCGGTCCATTCGTTTCGGAGATTACCCGGAACAAACACACAGACAGCCAGACAGACAGACAAAAAAAAATTAAATCGCGTTTTTGTTATAGGTGTCGTATGTACTTTCATATGCATTTAGTGAAAAGGTGTTATTTTGATATTACAAACAGACACTCTAATTTTATTTATTTGTATAGATAACTTGATATAGATTTGTATACTGTTTTCATGAAAATACTAACGGAAAATTCCAACTCTGGAGGTCCATAATCATGGGTTAAATCCTTAGTAGCAGTTTTCTTTACAATGCCACTCACACCCTGTATATGGAGGTTTTTGTGACTAATAACAACAGTTGACGCAATATCCAATATTGTTCGTCTCAGATTGAGCTATAAATAAAGATGCAAAGCCTCCAAAATTGAACTTTGCAGAACTAAATAGATATTTATTAGAAGACATTATTGGAACTTATTTCAGATCGTGTAGATTCTAGGTAATAAACAGATATTGATCATAGCATTATTATTTAACTAAGCAATAAATACGTAGCTAAAACGAATAGACGCAAAGCAATCTTCATTTTATTGAAGATCTCGATATTTTTGATTGTTTTTTATAGGAGCGCGGGGGAAAAAAGTTTGAATAAAAAAATCTCGACATAATTCTCATGTTTAAGGTTATCGCAAATGAAATTGATTGTCCTGATATTCTTCAAAAATTATACTTTAATGTCCTGAATAGGTCAATTAGACATAATCCACCGATTTCAATCCCTTTTTCTTCCTCCAACTATAGGTAAAATTCATATTTGGTGCGAGCAAGCAGAGACTTTAATAAACTGTGCAAGGACTTCTCTTTTGATCCCTTTGTTACTAATAGTAAACAAGCAAGAAAGCAGCTAAACCTTAAGTTCTTCCAATACATTCTGTAATGTTCTTATATTTTCTGTAATTGGTTCTGGTATCTCTAGGTGATGTGTGCTATTAAGTGTTTGCATAAGACTCTATTGTACTTTTCTACTGCTATACCTGAAAACCTTTAATTGGCTTTCTGTTACTAGATTTAATGCTTAATACTTTGTATGTAGCTGTTGGTTTTCCATAAGTTAAATAAATAAATAAATTGAACTCACTGTCCAATTGGTACGCCCAACTGGTACCTACACAAAGTCGTCTTAAGTAAATTCAATTAACTGTATCCACTGTAGACAAGTTCCGCGGATGTTTTGTTGCGATTCGAGCTGCGCCGTGATTCTGCACTTTTTACACAACACTTTTTTATTTTCCAATGAAAAAACCACGTTCTTAAAAGTTAAAACAGATGCGCATTGACAGCTGAGCGCTTTCTTTCGTGCTTCGGAGGGCACGTTAACCTGTCGGTTCCGGCTATCATAGTAGTTAAGCCATGTCGGAGGACTTTGGATAGCCTGGGATGCTACTCTTAGCAACGATAATCGATTACTGAACGAACGATACAAAATTATCGTTTGCTCAGACGATATACGACGCCAAAAAAGATGGAATTTAGAGCAGGATTGGACACTACAAAAGTCACGATATATCGATTATCGTTGCTTAGAATAGCACCCCAGAACTCATACAATAAGAAGTAGTTGTGTCGACTTCAGAATTTCAGTATAAGTACTTAACCATTCTGTTATCCTGATTTAAGAAAATAATTAATTATTTTACAGCACTAAAATCCAAACTAATCAATAACATATTATTTCGGACTTTTGAAACACCCTGTATATCTCTCGTTCTCCCTCTTCCGGCTTAGTTAAAGACGTCAGCATTTCCCTATTACGTCATCAGATCAATTTATTACAAATACCGCAATATATACGAAGAATATAATACAAATGATTGATTACTCTACTTACCTAATTTTCTTCTGTATATTTGATAGATGTGTGCCCTCAATTCTGAGCTAACCTTGGCCATAACAGCGCTCATTACATATTCATGAACTACAAGATAATGATATTTCTTTACTGGGAAAAGAAAAAGAAATTTTTATGTATATGTGGGCTGGAAAATGCTAGGCCTAAGGGTTGTTTTACATTTGGCACATAGCAACATTGATCATTACTAGATGAAGGCAAGAATAGAATAGATAATTTTTTTAGTGTATTGAATGCCTTATACTTATAAGTAGGTAAGTGCTATTATATATTTTCTGCCATCTTAGTTACTTACAAGATACTTAGTTACTACCTTATCGTGTAAACGAAACTTCTTAATGAAAATCCATAGATGTAGAAAACACAACATGGTGAAACAGAATCAGTAGGTATTCAATTTATTTGTAACACTGAAACTTTGGCTTATACGGTATAATTATCCGAACTCTAAACATAAACGTTATAAAGTCTTATTTTAATAATGCACGATACTTTTCACGGCGTCTAAGTACCTAAATTCTAAAGGTGACGAGTATTTATCTACTACAAAAAAAATGTGTGGTATAAGTCTTTTCTGTTGATAAAGCTGATCAATAGCGTGTGATTTAATTAGAAAGAAGTCCATCAGATGATTATGTGGTAGGTACATCATCTTTAACATTCGTTTCTATTAAAATAACACCTTATTATACCTAAGTATTCACCTTGTTTAATTTCCATTCATTATGCACAGGAAAAGTCCCCTAAAGATTTTCCACGTACTAACCCAAAGGAATCGGCCAACATTCGTGCCATCTTTGTGTAACACAATGCTGCACAAAAGCCACCACAAACTAATGACTATTTATGGTACATGAAGTTTCAAGCCATTTGAAGCTCCTTTATGTGTGTCCTCGACCAACCTTGGCATGCATGGCCAACTATCTGCAAATACTATTCAGCAGTCACTGTTGACTCGCAGTTGGCGTTGGGAAGTTGGTTATTGGGTGGCCAAGTGTGAATATTCGATTCTAGATACGAACTAAGGTTTAAACTTCTCCGTTCCTAACTCTATAATGTTAAGTTCTATAAATTGTTAGTTATTTCTCGTCAAGTTGATATTTTCAATAATGATTTCAGTAGCTTTTTCACCCAATGTCCGGTCGACAATTCCTGGATCATAGTCATTCACACAATTCCAATTCACACTATTCCAACTCCTCCTATTATTTCTTTCGATTAAATTCGTGCGGGTTCCAAGATAATTTAACTTTTCCCCGGGACTCGTTGAGGGTCAAACCTCGACGTCATTATTGGGCACCATTGTCGATCCTGGTTCACAGGAGTTACAGTGGTGGGAATGTGTGGCGGGACCAGTCCTAACAAAAGTCATTCACATAAGAAACACAACATGACAAAGAATTTGCCATACATTTTGACCGTACCTACGATACTCGAGTGCCGAAGCTGTCACAATGTAGGCATGGAAAAAACGTCGTCTCTACCGTATGAACTGAGCGCACCTAGAAAAAAAAAACCTTTGTTTGGCCAGACATGACACTACGACTATAGTAGAGCCAAGCTATAGCCGATTGTCTACAGCTCATATACGGGATGGTCCGACCGGGGTAGCACCACCCTCTTACAGAAGATCGACATAAAGTACCCTTTATAGCTGCGTTTCGTACGATATGTTAGAGCCAACCACTCTCCCTTTCCCACCCTCTGTCCCTTCCACTTCAGTTCGCAACGAGCGAGCAATACCATTGGTACTCCAAGCATCTATAGGCTACAGTAACTGCTTAACATTAGCCGGGTCGCAAGCTTGTTTTGCCGATTATTTTATATTGCTAGGTGCGCACATTAAACCTGTCACTATACCAATTAGCTGACTGCACCTAAAGTATTATTTAATTACTTTATACCCTGAATAAATTAGGAGATATAAACCAAGATCGTATCGGTATCAGTGTCCGACCCCGCAGGTGTCGTTATACTCGTAGGTACCTACAGTGTAATCACGCTAACATAACGGCCGTTAAACCGCTTTACGGCTCGCCGCAAACAAATTAAGCGCTTAACTGCTAATCAATTGAGACGATCAACATAAGGTATTTAGATAGGCACTGTTGCCAATTCGGTCGGAGCAAATTACGGCTGAAAATGTACCTGTCGTGTTCATATGTTACGGCAATTATAAGGATGGCTATATATGATGTAGTACTGAAAGCTTGAGTTGCTAGAAGAATCTGCGATAAGACAGTAGGTAGTAGGTAGGACAAATGTCTTAACCACACATTACCAACAATTAAAAACCATTTATTCCAAATAATTCAACGAAATGTTCGTAGGAAAATAAGATTTATATGTAGTTAGCAAGATTTGTGTAGCTAAAGTATTTAATTATTATGAATAATACTATTGCTACGCAAATTAGGAAAAAGACGCGGCGACAAAAATGCCCCGTCACTTGGAAGTCATCTAAAAGATTTGAACGTACCTACAGACCAAATTTAACCACTTACAAGCATTAGGTACCGACAAAGGAGCTTAAACTATGAACATTGTCGCCTAACATTAACAATTTTGTCCTTACGTCTACCGTGACTTTCATTCTCCTATCTTTCCATATCTACATACCAATTATTTTAAACATTATTACTCACATAAAATAAGGTGTATTTTACATTAAATTTATATTTTCAACTTAAAAAATTCAAAACACAATGAGTGTGTCATGCATTAATCAACGAATGAATTTAATTTGGGCACGAGAAATTTATCTTTTGAACCGCCGCCTCTGCGCGAGACCCCTCATCTCTAATGTTGAGGCGAATGTTTTTGTATGATTGTACTTTATTTATATATTTAACAGTCAAATATATTAGTCCCGGGGGCTTTCAATTTCAATATTTAGAAACTAATAAATAAACAGAAAAAGATTTTATATACAATTAGCTACTTCTCGCGGTTTCAAGGATAGTGTAGCTGTTTATCAATGAATGCATTTTCAAAATCGTTCCAGTCCAGTAGTTCCAGAGATTGTCACCTACAAACATACTTACATAATTACGAACAACTTTATGTATTTTAATAGATTTATAGGTACACACTAGACAGTAACCACGGTCCGATACAACAGTAACCGATTGCTTAATGTTCTGGTAACAAAGGTTTAATCTTCTAACGGTGTATTGGTGTATTGGTGAACTTGACTAAATCGTTAACCACGTTCAATTTAAAGGCACACGAGCGGAGTCGCGTGTCACAGGGAACGTGTCCCAAATTGGTACATTTTTAAGCCGGCTGCATGTGACGTAGGAATAATTTAGCGGCCGTCGTATGTAGGCAGCCCTCCGAGTTAATACGATTCACGAGGCTTTTTACACATCAGTAATTCAAACGCTTTTTGAGTACGTAGTCGTGTCATGTGTACCGACATTTGGAATTAAGAAATGAATTCCTTCTAATTGGGAATAAATATAATATATATAATATTAAGGCTTTGTTACTCATCTAGTAATCAGTCCTACTAATATTATAAATGCGAAAGTTTGTGAGTGTGGATGTACATACATCCACACTCACAAATATACATACATATGTATGTATGTATGTATGTATGTATGTATGTATGTATGTATGTATGTATGTATGTATGTATGTATGTATGTATGTATGTATGTATGTATGTATGTTTGTTACTCCTTCACGCAAAAACTACTGAACGGATTTGGATGAAATTTGGAACACAGATAGATTATAACCGGGATTAACAATACTACGCGGATGAAGTCGCGGGGCACAGCTAGTTATTAATAATTTCAATATGATTCATAGGTACTTGTTTTTTTTAATACAACAAAGTCGGAATACTTGCGCATGATCTGGCTGATGTTAAGCAGTAATCGTAGCCTATAGATGCTTGCAATGCCAAAGGCATTGCTCGCACGTTACCGAACTGAAGGGGAGTGGGATGGAAGAAGTGGATGAAAGGGGGGGTTGGTTTCCGGCTCTCTCACTCATTGTACGAGAGGCAGCTATAATAGATACTCTACGCTGATATATTGTGAGAAGGTGGTACTACCCCGGTCGACCGTATATGAGCTGCAGTCAATTGGGGTACATTTTGGCTCTACTACCGACAACGGTCACCGTTGCGTTTAAGGCTAAAGCGCCCATCTAGCCCGCGAAGTTCAAACTTTTTAAGTGCTTTTAGAAATTTTTCAAAATCTGACAATAATAAAAGACAAATTTTGTAATTCGCGAAAAAGACCGTGTGCAGTGCATTTATTAATATATCCAACTTACTCTAAAACATTTCAAGAACGACAGCTATCCAGATAATCTGGCAATTTTTGTATATTTAGTGATTTACTAGTATCATATCCACCGTGATAATATTTAGAGTAAAATAAATGTATTAATAAACGCACTGCATACTGTGTTTTTCGCAAATCACAAAATGTTGTCTTAAATGTTTTCAGATTTTGGATAAACTATAAAAATACTAGAAAATTTTGAATTTCACGGGCTAGACAGGCGCCTTCACCTTAAGGTGAAAACATAGTGAGGAAACCAGCATGTCTTCGGAAATCAAATAACCGAGCAAATGCTTCTCTATAGTCTATGCCATACAGAAGAAGTGAATCCATAGAATACTGATTGAAAGGGAGAAAGAAACAAAACAGAACAACTGGAACTCATCTCGACCGCATATACTTGTCAGATGATTCCTATGTTAATCCCATAATGTAACGACATGCCGTATAAGTTTATTTACTGGAGTGAATATAACATGAGTCGAACGGAGGCGCTAGTCGTGATCGATACACCTAGTGTACAGTTATATACCTACAACTTTGAACGTCCAAGGCAGGAATATTGTATAAATGCTTCCGCAATCGACAGCCAATGCTAATGGACTCATGCAACTTACGCCCGATGACTTATATGAGGTCCGTTGAGAAATAAAATTAATAAATAAATAACGCCAGACTGACACACCAACTGTATGGTCCTAAACTAAGCAACGCTTCTACCATGGGTACCATGGGTACAATGGACTGGGGGCGATCCCAGTGACATTCAGACCAGGGCAATTACGATAAGATCATTTCCGAAATTCCCCGTCGGGAATCAAACTCGCAAACACCATGGGCAGTGAACCGAGCGGACTATGCTCGAACCACTGCGTCTAGGGGTCGTCGAAGTCAAACTTTTTGTGGAGAGAGAAGTTCACTTTGAGTTCAAACGTATCAAACCAAATACCTTAAAAAATCGGTTTAAACACACAAATATCTGGACGAGTCAAATGACATATCAATTAAACGTCAGAGAGTTTTCTCATCATCGATTTCAATGTTTCTGAAAAGTTACAACTTGCAACCGTTCGCAGCACTTGAAGGGTTGGAACGGCCGAGATGCGACAACCATACGCTTAAGGGTCGACAAAGTGGCGGCGAAGTAACTCCAATCGTTGCCTCCGAACGCGTCCCTAATAATCATTTCTATACATTTCAACGGAACGAATTGTAGAAACGCTTGTAGACAAATCTACTTGACTGTAGAAGCAGTTATGTCTCCGGTAAAAGTAAGGATAATGTACTTTTATTTGATTTAAGTATAAATAGCCTAGCTTCAATTTTTATTTTCAAAGAGGTGTGCTATGTTGAACGGCCACAACCTATTCCAGCCGACTGAAGATTAAGCCAGCACTGCAGCCGGTGCGCAGCGTACGATCAGCGCTCGTCACTTAAATAACTTTTAACGACAAACAAGTTTAATGCGGCACAGTGAAGTCATTAAAAGTGGGAACCGAGCGCGCCAAATGAACTGCAGGGAGCTGTGAAGAATTGAAGATGAAAGCTTTAAGTGGCGACGAGATTTTATTGAGAATTCATTATGGCTTTTAATGCATCAGGCAACAGTGATATTTAACCTTTTTTTATGTAACAAAGTTGGCAAACCAGCTTACGACCCGCATGTTCTAATTTTAAGCAGTTAAATACCTTATTAACCTATAGATGCCTAGTGGGACCGAAGGAAGGTTAAGGGAGGGGAAGGGAGACGGGCTTCCGGCTCTCACACTTGTCGCACCAAACGCTCAATGGCTGCTTAATACTGATCTTCTGTGAGAGGTACCTACTATCCCGGTCAAGCTAGCCCGTATATTATGAACGGTAGACAATTGGCCACAACTTGACCTTATGACAATTAAAATGTACAGTTTAATGGCACGATAATACACATAACGCGTAAAAACGGCAAGTGATGCTTTGTTTTACAAGAGCAAATGGCGCCCAACGTGAGACCTTCTATGGAAAACTAGGGTGGGGTACATTTGAAGCTCCAGTGGTTTATCCGTCAAAAGGGGTACTTGCCTTACCGAGAAAAAGGGCTAGGGTTTGATGTCATACGTTTTTAATGTAAACACTCATGACAGCCACAAAATCTACTAAGCTTAGCTGGAAGCGCTAACGAAACTAATAGTAATCTCATAAAAAAAACTTTATAAGATAATCCGGTCTTGAACTGCTATAGAAATAATAAACTACTTACCACTTTCCGCTCCCATTAAAATCCCATCAGCATTTATATCCGGCCATATCTATTAAAGATTCTTCAATTATAATTACCTAGGTACAATAAACTTGACGGGTATTAATCTAGAATTAATTAATTCCCTAGTTCCTTGCCCTGGCGATCAGGAGAGCAATAAACTGCGTATGAATAGAACCTTTGTTATGGAAATGTACCCTCAAATACATTCGGTGTGAAGAGGAAAATCTTATGGGTCTATTACATTTTATTTGTCGTGAGGGTTCGGGACCCTCTTGAGTACAAATATGTGTGAATGAGCTCAGGAATGTGATGGAGGTGTAAATGAACTTTTCATTTGAAATGGTTTTAAATGAGAGTATTTTATCATTTTAAACAGCCGCATGTTAACAGCAAACTAGCTTACGACCCGCTTGATGCGAAATTAGTTAGTATTAGTTAGTATTCTATAGATGTAATTTTTAGTAGATTTTAGAATTAGTTAGTAGTCTATAGATGCTTGCAATACCAAAGGTATTTTTCACACGTTAGGACAGAGAGCAGGAACGAAACAAAACGCAGCTATAGTGAGGTATGTCAGGACATGTGTAGTCTACCTAAGATAAAGTACCCCTTAGTTTTCGCCATTAATTTACAACCCATAGTTTTCGCCGATTATCACACGATTCTATTATTCAACCGCGTCATTTATCTACAATTCAAAACACTATCTACAATTATTAATAACTATATTTTGATCCTTTGCTTTGAATTTAAATTAAATAAGTATGAAATTGATAAGGTATTATACAACGTATTTGCTCGCATATTTTCTGAATGTCGACAACAGCGCTATGTACCAGGTCCAACTACTTATAGCTAAGAACCATCAAGGTGTTCTCATAAGTACAAAAAATCATCAAGTCGTTTAGGCGGAGAAGAATTATTACGAACACACGCACACCGGAATTTTATATAGGTATTATGAAGAAGAGAAAAATCTCAGTTCTTTAAAAACAAAAGTTAGCGAAGCCACTCGCTAGTCCAGCCGGCAGAGTACAAACTCTAGTCTTGTGTAACTTGGGACTAAAAAAAGATTAACAAATAACAAAGTGTCGTAGTTCTAATTTAGTTTTGTTGGAGATTTAATTGTTTTTGTGCCGTCTAGATTACAAGTCTTGAGAAATATACAGCGTGGTATATTCAATTACTCCACCGACTTTAATTTTCTCAGTGTCTTGTTTGGATGAAATATGGTTGTTTTTGTTTTATTGTTACTTTAAGTGTGTAGTAAAAATGTGTGGAACATAATGCAAAACATGTGCACATCTTACATGAATATTGAATTTTAGACTTTTTAGTGGAATATTTTAGGCACAATATTCCTGAGCAGTTCCGGCTTTGAATCACGAGATTTGAGTTTTTTCGATACATATTTATATCTAGTTTTAAGATCTATCGAAGAATATGAATTATTATCGAGCGCGATAAGATAGGCTACGATGACTGCTTGCCTACTTTGTTACATGAAAAGGGCTAAAAAATATATTATACTGAGGACATCCTATTAATATTATAAATGCGAAAGTTTGTGAGTGTGGATGTATGTTTGTTACGCTTTCACGCAAAAACTGCAGAAAAGATTTGGATGAAATTTAGAACACAGATAGTTTATAACCTGGATTAACACATAGAATACTTTACTTAAGTCTACGCGGACGAAGTCGCGGGCAGAAACTAGTCCAACTATAAATAAATAAAAATTATCCCCAGACTGACACACCAACTGTATGGTCCCAAACTAAGCAACGCTTGTACTATGGGTACCGTACAATTGACTGGGGGCGATCCCAGTGACACCCAGAGCTATAGTCTGCAGTGTACAATCCATTGTTACTATTGAATACGGATCTACCATCATTCAGTAGCGTAACGACGTGTAACGGTTCCCGTAGCTCGCGTGTGTAACGTCGATAAATTTCGACGGAACGTCGTTATGTTGCATACAAATGTGATTAGATGCACTCCCGTTACCTACTTGTAACATTACCTACCTTCAACGTAATTTGCTTCTATGTTAAGTACCTATAATAGAACGACATTCCTACGAAATATTCCAAGAAATTAACCCAAATAAAGGTGAACACCGGAACAAAATTGTTGCAGTATAGTTTGAAAGACTTCGAGACGCGCTAGAGGACATTGTAGATAAATAAAAAAATGTCGACTTATAAGAGATTTCAGCAATACCCAGAGTGATAAACAAACACAATATTTTTTTATTTCATACAAAATAACCGTTTTATCACTTTTTTGGTTTTAAATAGCTGTTCTTTTTCAGCATTTTTTTGGAACGAAGTTCTTTTACACGGTTTGCAGTAGTCCTGGATTTGATCCCCAGATCTTGTATTAGGTAATTTAGCCCTTTTGACGTCCCACTTCTGGGCACGGGCCTCGAAATTATGATTCGCACATAGATTTCGAAAAATCCAGAGGTGCGTGCCGGGGTTTGAACCCAATACCTGGTGCCCGCAAGACGCGTGCTTTAACCAATCGGCTATCACAGCTTCTAGCAGCAGATCTAGTATTCATATAAATAATTTGATATAGTATTAATGTAAATAATTTGTCTACCTAATCATCAAGGCACATAGTGAATGGGTACATCTCAATCCGCGCGCCCGCACGACTGCGAGTGTCTCATTAATGCCACACCGCGCTGCACTTGGGTAAACGTAGATAAATTGTTATGGGTAAATAAATTCAGTGTGCATTGAGATTGCTAAGTATTGCTCACGAAATGGTAGTAGAGTCAAATTGTATCATATTGACTTTAATAATTGAGATAAAAAGTAAAAAAGTATAATTTCATAGAAAATAATCTTCATAATTTGATAATAGAGTACCGAGCGCCTACGTACCTAGATAAGCAATTTATCAATGCCAGCCCAGAAACACAAGCTCTTGCAAATATTCAGCCTCGTTCCGATCTGTTCGCAAGCAAAAAACACGAAAAATATTTTTACAAGTCTCCCTCAAGACTAACGATTTCCGAATTACTAAGTAAACAGATTTTTTGCAATACTACTTCAGCCCCAGCAGTAAACAATGAAAGCCTTGCCTTGGAGTTCTATTTTATTTATAGACTAGCTGAGCCCGCGACTTCGTCCGCGTGGAATTAAACTTAACAGCTCCCGCTCCCGCGTTCAGAGCCCGCGCTACAGGACCCATAGATTGTTTTTTGTTTTTCTAAAATAAAATTAGCCTAAGTTACTGCTTATAACATCAGCTATCTACCAGCGAAAGTCCCGTCAAAATCGGTCAAGCCGTTTCGGAGATACTCTTTGAGCTCATGTGTTTTAATTTTTTACGCGGAACCCTAATTGTTTTTCTTAATTTAAAGTAGCCTAAGTTACTTCTTATAATATCAGCTATCTGCCAGTGAAAGTCCCGTCGAAATCGGTCCAGCCGTTTCGGAGATTACCCGGAACAATCACACAGACAGACAAACAGACAGACAGACAGACAGACAGACAGACAGACAGACAGACAGACAGACAGACAGACAGACAGACAGAAAGACAGACAGACAGACAAAAAAATTTTAAATCGCGTTTTTGCTATAGGTGTCGTATGTACTTTCATATGCATTTAGTGAAAAGGTGTTATTTTGATATGACAAACAGACACTCAAATTTTATTTATTTGTATAGATGAGTAAGAACTATAATTTTGTAATACGATTATAATATTATTCATGAATCCAGTGGCCAATGAAAAATATTTTTCTGTTCTTCCGCAATCAAAGTTTAAAATAATATTACTTTATTTTTCCACACAATACGAACTTTCGATAATCTACATGTTCCATTTTTATAAATAACTAGCTGTGCCCCGTGACTTCATCCGCGTAGTATTGGATTATTGGGTTAAAAAGTATCCTATATGTTAATCCCGGTTATAATCTATCTGTGTTCCAAATTTCATCCAAATCCGTTCAGTAGTTTTTGCGTGAAGGAGTAACAAACATACATACATACATACATACATACATACATACATACATACATACATACATCCACACTCACAAACTTTCGCATTTATAATATTAGTAGGATATACAAGTACTTAGTACAATACAGCTACTAGCTACTGGCCTCAGATAAAGATATAGCAAAGGTGCCTTTGTAGAATCTCTCTGGTGAGGCTGGGTGAGGACAAATTGGAAATAAAAAATAATTCCTGAAAAAAAGAACCTGATTAAAAACTAAATATATATAACTCAAAAGTGACTGACCGACTGACTGACTGACTGACTTAGTGATCTATCAACGCACAGCCCAAACCACTGGACGGATCGGGCTGAAATTTGGAATGCAGGTAGATGTTATGACGACGGCATCCGCTAATAAAGGATTTTGATGAATTCTACCCCCAATGGGATAAAATAGGGGATGATTGTTAAGTTAAATTCCACGCGAACGAAGTCGCGGGCACAGCTAGTAATACATATAAGTATACTCACCCAAAACTGGCGAGTATTATCTTTGTAAACATTTTTGTAAAAATGGGACTTTGTCACATAGTCAATTTCTTTTGGTTTTCATACTTTGTACACCCAAATAGGTAGGTACATCTCCGTGGAAAACCTGCATCGTCCTTTTACAAAACAAGATTTAATATTCGGTGGAGCAGTTCTTTGTGGAGCGGATCTACAACCTCCAACGGGAAGAACGCTGGAAACGTTGAAATTAAATCCAATTGTAAAATGTGAATGAAGAAATTATAAAGAGCATCCCTTTGAAGGGTTTGTAGGGGAGCGAAGCCTCAACCGAATGCATTAATGAGTAAGTACCTACTTCAGAATACGTAATTTGATTTCCTTTATTATTCCCGTTTAGAATTTAACAAGTAGCTTATAAATTAGCGTAAGTATTCTCAATAATTAAGTAGGGAATTATCCGACTTATCGTTACATCTTGTTGGAATAGGTGCCTATTCTATTGGCACAAAACTAAAATTGACTCAACTTTTTTTTATACTTCAAAGTCGACAAGCGTTCGAGCCGCCTAATGTAAAGCAGTTATTGCAATACTAAACGCATTGCTCGCTCGTTGTCGCATGGACGGGGAAAGGTTGGGGGGGTTCAGCTGCCGGCTCTCTCCCTCATCATACGAAATGCAGCTATACTCCGCTAGCTACTTTACGCTAATTTACTGTGAGAGGGTATTCTACCCCAGTCGAGTCAACCCGTATATAAGCTGGTGTCAATAGGCTAAGTGCCTTAAATAACTAACTGTATGGCTATGCTTCACACAGTCGAAATTTAGTTTAATCGTGTTTTTACGACAACAAAATAGATATCATTATCCGATAGGATATAGGAAGCGGTTGCCTGTTAAGGCAACCGCTTCGTTTAGTAGTAGTAGTAATCCGCGCTGGAGGAGGCTTTGATCCTTTTCAGCTCATGCTGAGTCAAACACCTTTTCGGTACAGGTATCACTGAGGTACCTAAACATCATGCCCCATATCTTCTTGTGTTCTTTTTTTGTCTTTGAAGCGAAGCTTCTATACGGACGTTCGGGGCGCTCGCCGCGCGGCCACCCTATCCGTGCTAAGCGTCAGTAGCGTTACACTATGACGTCATACACGATATATATAGGTAAGTATACAAGCAACAGCGGCGCCCTACGCTTTACTATAAAGCCTCGCTTCTTTCGGTTGTCCCTAGACGGCACTGTTTTTTTTGTAACCTGTGTCTGTGTCAAATAAATGTTTATTTCTTTCTTGCCAGTGGTTCGGACGTAGAAATCTCGCCTCACAGTACCGTGTGGTTGCGGGTTCGGTTCCCGCCGCAGCAAATTTTTTATATGCATTTTCCCTTTTTTTCGGTCTAAATATCACTAAAATCAGTCCTAATCCACTGTACGGTTCCCACAAAACAAGCGTAGCTTAGTTTGGGACCCTTCAGTTGGTGGGTTATCTTGCGATATTTATTTATTTATTCCTCTAGGACAAAAGTTTTCGAAACACATACTCCTTATAAGGTGTATACGATTTGCGATCGACCAATCACAATCCTTTATCATGTTCTATAGACCGATAGATAAAGCGTTGCCTCCGCTCCCGCGCAAACAATTTTTTTCGGAATTATTTTGTTGCAAGTTACTTATTCCTAAAGCGATGTCCAATATATTATTGGTCCATGTTCCATACAACTACCAAATAAATACGTTAGCACCGCCACCTACCTACTACTATTAATTAAAAACGTTTTCTGAACATTTTTTCCTCATCCACACCATTTAGATGTGTCCCCAAATGCCTTGGGGCTTATTACATTCCTTATTCTAAGCAAAAGGCCAGTTTGCCGTCTTAATTATAGCTTTGTGGGTAGCTTAACACGTGTCCTGGGGTCGTTTTCTTAATTCCTTTGTAGTTCTAATACAATTACTTGTTAGTGACATTGCTTTTATTTTATACTAGCTGTACCCTGCGCGCGTTGCTACGCTGTCAAAGATTGGTCGTACCAACTCAGAAACCTTTGTGGACTCATGCACAACACTTTGCTGAAGATCATGACATGATCAAAAGCTGATGATATGCTATGATATACATAATTGCTGCTTCTTATTTATTTGTTTGTTATTTATTTTAGCTGTGTCTAAACTGTTGCGTGCTATTATATTCATTTAGCCATTATGTAGTAGATATAAGTATATGTCATATTATTTTCTTGTTTATTTAATGTAATGTATATGTTTATAAGTTAATTTATGTAAGTACACCCCCGTATTATTTTTCTTTAGATCCTATCGATCCTAAGGTTGCCTGGTAGAGATCACTTTTAGTGATAAGGCCGCCCATTTTCCACTCTCTGTGTTAATTATGTAATAATTTGTAATTTTTTGTCTTCTAGTGGTGGATTAATAAAGAGTTATCTAATCTAATCTACGATTCTGTAAAGGACATATAGACAAACATTTTTTTTTAAATATATAGTTTAAGTCGGCTATAGCTAGTTCACGCCGATCTTCTGTGAGAAGGTACCACTACCCTGATCGAGCCAGCCCGTATATGTGATATAGTCAATTGACCATAGCTCGGCTCTACTGTAGCTTTAAAGAAGCTATTATAGCTGCGTTTCGTACGATAAGTAAGAGAGCCGGAAACCCCACTCTACCGCCGTTTCTCTCCCTCTGACCCACTCCCTTTCAGGTTGGCAACGTGCGAGTAATGCCTTTGGTATTGCAGGCATTCATAGGCTACGGTAACTGCTTAACATCGGACGGGTCGCTCGTTTGTTTACTGACCTTGTTTAATAAAAAAAAACATGACCAATTGTTTTCTATTGAATTTAATTTAGCTGACTTGGGGCCCGTTAATTGTCGAGGTTTGAACCTCGACCAGTTGGAAATATCTTATCATTTATAATATATAATTATGTACCTCTCTCTGTGTCACGGGCTCTGCCCGGTCTTTTGGATGGCTTGCATGGGGACATGGGTCCAACATGTAGAGACTCTCTGTGAGAATTTAATTGTCATGTGTAATGTGTAATGCACATGTTGTCGTCAACCGCTGCAAATGATGGGACATACAGAGCTACCAGACCCCAACAGGTGCAGGAGCTATTTCAAATATGGCAAGACCAAAAAGGTTCTGTTGATGGAGTTTGGATAGACTGGGGATTGGGCTATTGCAAAGGAATCGGAGACCTGCCATAATATATAATTATGTACTATTATTATATACATTATTATGTACAATACATGTATTATTACAAACTCAAACTCTTTGCTTGACAAAAGTTTAAAACAACGTCAATTCCACATTCTGAAACTAAGTAATTGCAGTTGGTTTCAGTTAGCACAATGTTTTCAACGAACGTCACGAGTGTGATTCCGCACAACGCTTTGCAACAATCTGTGTCACACTTTGTAGAGAAATGAACAAAAGAGGAAACAACTATTAATTAAACAGTATATTATGTCCTAAAATAACTTATATGTGAATATATAAGGTAGAATGTTTTTTATTGTTTAATATATTTTTAACGTTTTGCCTTCATTTATTTTTAACCCCCGACGAAAAAAGAGGGGTGTTATAAGTTTAACCTTATATCTGTGAGTCTATCTGTGGCATAGTAGCGCCCAAGTGGGTGATCCGATATTAATTTTGTTTTTTTTGTTAGGAAGGTATTCTGATCGAGAGCGTTCTTAGCTTGATTTCATGAAAATCGGTTCGGCCGTTTGAAAATTATTAGCTCTTTTGTAGTTTAAAAACCCTTTCTGTTTCAACCTGTATAGATAGGCAACCCCATTTCATACGAATCCTTTTTTTACCAAGCGGTAGCTGCAATCTCTACTTCTAATTTTGGCATGGCGTTCAGTGGATCCGTATGTTCAATCGTAATCCACAATTTAATATTCACATCACTCACCACATCAGTGCATTAGTTCATGCATACAAATGAAACGTCAACTGCATAAGTTGTGAGCAAACGATGCATGCTCTATGTTATTGAAGGGTGCTGCGCTATGTAGAGATAATGTAGAGCTCAGAACTAATGCACGAATGCATTGGGATTAGTTTAGTTTATACTGCGCTAAGACTAGAACTATTCTGCATTCATGAACATGATTTGTCATGAACCCATGAACTAATTGTCATTTTAACATCTTAAAGTCTACAAACGGATCGGAACGCGACCTTGACTGAGTTTATCCGGCAAGAAACTCGGCGGACTTGTCTTTATATAATTATAATAATTATGATTTTTAAATTACCAATTAAATCGCTAATAAAAAAGGTGGTTACAGGTATAAGTGCAGGATATCGCTTATACTGGGTATCAAAAATTATATGCCTTAGTGTTCGAATTTCAGTGAATTATTAACACCATTTTCATTTTATGCCCGAGACGTCTGAGCATCAACATTCAAGCTCCCAAGTATTTTTCGGACTTTTGAAACATTTGTTAATTACTAGCTGTTAGCTATACCCTGCGCGCGTTGGTACACTGTCAAAGATTGGCCGTACCAACTCAAAAACCTTTCAGGGCTCATGCACATCACTTTGCTGAATATCATGACATGATCAAAAGCATAGTTTACTATTCTATAAAGGACATACAGACAAACATTCATTTTTGTATTTATATATATATATGTAGCAGATTATTTGCACGTATTTTTCGTACTTGTAAGTAGAAACTTTAATATTTTATATTACTTTTTAATACTAGGTACTCAGGCGACTCTTTCTGGAAAATTATTAAAATTTTTAATTCTAGAAATGTCTGGACAAGGTAGTTGAGAGCGACGCCTGTTTACGAGACCGCTTTAAGAGATGAATAAGTGAGTTATTCGAACTTTAGTGTCATGGCTGTGGTGGGAACGCAATTTTTGTGATGTCATAAACTGTGTAGAGTTGAATAATAACAAATTAATGGATTTCATCCTCATAATTCTATACTTCCAAAGGAGTGCTAGATCTAAGAAAGTTTGTATACCTTACTATTATTTTTCAATAGGGTTTTTTTAACGGTTATAGCTGCTCTTTGCCTTTTTTCTTTTCTTTTATAGTGATAGCCGATTGGTTAAAGCACGCGTCTTGCGGGCACCGGTCTTGGGTTCAAACTCCGGCTCGCACCTCTGGATTTTTCGAAATCTATGTGCGATTCATAATTTCTATGTTTCTATCACTTGCTTACGGTGAAGGAAAATATCGTGAGGAAACCTGCATGTGTTAGAAGATCTAACCAATTTTCGAAAGACATGTGAAATCCGCCAACCCGCACCGGGCAAGCGTGGTGGATTATGGCCTGAATCCCCCTCATGTTGAGGGGAGGCCCGTGCCCAGGAGTGGGACGTCATTATTATTATTATATATCTATTATTAGCTGCTCTTTTATTTTACAAACGTGGGTTTACATTGTGAAAACAAAATACAAGTAACTAATTTAAATGTTGTTAACATCAAGAATAATTAATTTGATAGAGAACTACAGTGTGCAAGCGCTTTGAAAAACTAATAACGTTTAGTAACTTATGACGCTGACAGTACCTATACTGAAAAATATTACCTACCTTTCACAATAAGACTTTAGATACCTAAGTAGTTTTTTGTCATGTTCGAAGTTAAGTTATAGGTACTGCGAGTTTGATAATTAGGTATCTTCATGTTATCGCAGCCGGTGGAATTAAAAAACAACAGAAGCCGTGGACATATTTTATGTCGTTCCAAACGAAAAGGAAGCACTAACTAAAACATCAAACAGATTCCCATAACAAAAACAACAGCAAACGACACCTCTTTTAATCGCGAACAGCACCGGAATACCTTCTTTTCTTAAAAGCCTTGATGAAAATTCTTTTAAGGGGAGCTTAATAGAATTCCTTGGTTCCTCGGTTGTGTTGCACCAACTAGTTTTGCCTTTGAAATAATATTTCACACTTGGGGAAGTTCGCCTACAGCCGTCGGAAACCAAGGTCCTTACAACACGGACTTGTTTTAATTAATGCTTCGCCTCTTTCAAGAATAAGCTAATTAGACTTTTTACTCCTGACTCTGGTGAAAAATTACTGACAGTTTTATTTTTAAAACTATAGTGATCATATTAAGTATATATGTATAAAGAATACTTTTGAGTAAAAGATAATAATAATACGTAAGTACTTTATTTTTCAGTTAAATGACAGAGAATACAATAAATTAGGCAGCCAAATTTTACAAGTCTGTTAACCTTTATCAAAGGTTAACAAAGATGTGATGTTAAAAATTAAGTGGAGATTAACAAAAACCAACACTTAAGTGCAATCGCTTTGACTTCAACATATGTCGTGATCAGAACCACGGACCTTTCAATGACGAGCCGTTATCAGTGAAATACGACGCACCGGTGATAGCGTTGGCTTTATCACTAGCCAGGAACAGCACGACGTCAGCCACCTCCTCCGGCTCGGATATCCTGTCCAGCACCGTCGCTTTCTTCATCATATCCCATATGAACGCCTGGTGAGCTTCATTGGCGCCGGTATTTTCAACAATATCAGTTTTCACAGGGCCCGGGTTGACGGAATTCACTCTTACTCCACTTGCAGCCAGCTCTAGCGCTGCAGCCCTCGTGAAATGGTCAACAGCAGCTTTGGAAGCGCAGTATGCGAAGGCTCTAGAGGATATCACACGGGATCCTGCTACACTTGACATGTTAACAATGTTTCCCTTAGTCTGAACCAGGTGAGGAGCTGCGAGAGTCGTTAGACAGACAACAGAGCGGAGGTTGGTCGAGATCACATCATCGAACACTTCCATTGTGTTCTCAGCGAAAAGACTTGCTGTATTACCAATACCGGCGTTATTAATTAAAACGTCTAGTTGACCAAAAAACGCTGTAGTTTCGTTAACGATTCTCTTGCAGTCTGCATCTTTGGTTACGTCAGCAACTATCACCAATGGTTTGCCACATTTCGACGCGACATTATTAAGCTTGTCCTGGTTTCGCCCAACTAGGGCGACTTTGGCACCTTCCTCGGCGAATTTGATGGCTATGGCGGCACCTATGCCGGAACTGGCACCGGTCACAAGAACCACTTTGTCGTTGAAACTCATGTCTGGACAAAACCGGTGCGAGTAATTGAGTCAAAAAATGCAAATATAAATAGTCTTACAAAATAATAATCTAATCAAAATTATAGGTGCTATCGTGTAGCGTGCAAGATATAGATCTGTTGTCCTCGTGAAAAATATGATAAAAAAGTACTGTAATTATAATGTACTAGCTGAGCCCGCGACTTCGTCCGCGTGGAATTTAACTTAACAAAAAAGCCCGCTCCCGCGTTCTGAGCACGCGCGACAGGAACCATTTTTTTTAAATTTTGTTCTTCTAAAATAAAATCAGCCTAAGTTACTCCTTTTAACATCAGCTATCTGCCAGTGAAAGTCCCGTCAAAATCGGTCCAGCCGTTTCGGAGATTACCCGGAACAAACACACAGACAGACAGACAGACAGACAGACAGACAAAACATTTTTTAATCGCGTTTTTGCTATAGGTGTCGTATGTACTTTCATATGCATTTAGTGAAAAGGTGTTATTTTGATATTACAAACAGACACTCCAATTTTATTTATTTGTATAGATGTATAGATTATCTTATCAATATACCTTTGTTGTAATCAATATAATTCAATGTATATACATTCATACCGTAAAATAATTAACTATAAGAAAGATTATAGTTCAGTCGGGTTTAATATCACAATTTATTGTGAAACAGACTAAACTCATATAGATGAAAGTTTAAAAAACTCTTTTGCACAATGAGAAACCTTTATTTTGATATTTTTTGAAAACCGCGTTTGAATTTGTGATTGTAACATATAAAACGAATCTATAAAAATGATAGCTGACATAAGTATTTTACAATAATATAGTTATCAGCGCTTGATAAAATACTATCATCAAATTAAACGTGATTTCCATCACATCTATCTTCTATTCATTCATCATATCTATCTTTCATATCTATTGAATAACTTGGCATGCGTATCTTGTAACACATTAAAAAACAATTATTTAGGTAGGTACTATATTATATAACTTCCTCATTATAATTATGGAGTTGGCAACACTAATTTTATAGAAGTTTGTAACACAGACCCACGAAGCCGTGATGCGTATATCTTTGTTCCACCAAAAGTTATTCAGTTAATAGCATTAAATTTTAAATCTAATGAAGTAATGGCTCATTTTAGAATTAGTCAAATGAAAGGAACTTTGATTTATAGATTTATATAAAAGTACCTATATAATATAATCATAGGTATATCTACTAAAATCTTGTTATTTCACAAGCAAATCATTAGATTTAAGAAGGTACCTATATTATTTTTAAATTCCTAGTCACGCAAGAAATCGAATCAAACAATCTCATTTTATTCTGCGCCTGTCTGGCCCGCGAAGGTCAAATTTTTTGAGTTCTTTTAGAAATTTTTCAAAATCTGACAATAATAAAAGACATATTTTGTAATTCGCGAAAAAGACCGTGTGCAGTGCATTTATTAATACATTTATTTTACTCTAAATATTATCACGGTGGATATGATACTAGTAAATCACTAAATATACAAAAATTGCCAGATTATCTGGATAGCTGTCGTTCTTGAAATGTTTTAGAGTAAGTTGGATATATTAATGAATGCACTGCACACGGCCTTTTTCGCGAATTACAAAATCTGTCATTTATTATTGTCAGATTTTGAAAAAATTCTAAAAGAACTCAAAAAATTTGAACTTCGCGGGCTAGATGGGCGCTTTAGCCTTAAACGAAAAATCCACCCACCCTATTTCAGCGATTATCCTACTCAGTAAGATGAAATAAAAAAGTTGAGAATTAGCATCCAAACACCGTATCATTTTATGGGCAGGCAATAAATAATTTCCCTTTCATAATAAGTGATGTTGTAAAAATCGGAGGCAAAGTTTTAACGATGAACCTAACGATTTCACGGGGCTGTAGCCTCGATAAGTCCAAACAAGAGGCGATGACCTAACGGGAGGAAAGCGATGGCGATGGCGGAAGCAAAACAACTCTAGTCACCGGATACTACGACCACGATTGACTTCAAATAAAATGTGCCTAGCAACGAAAAATCATGTATCCGTTTACGCAAGATTTTGTGTTAGTTGAAGGCGCCTGTCTAGCCCGCGAAGTTCAAATTTTTTGAGTTCTTTTAGAAATTTTTCAAAATCTGACAATAATAAAAGACAAATTTTGTAATTCGCGAAAAAGACCGTGTGCAGTGCATTTATTAATACATTTATTTTACTCTAAATATTATCACGGTGGATATGATACTAGTAAATCACTAAATATACAAAAAATGCCAGATTATCTGGATAGCTGTCGTTCTTGAAATGTTTTAGAGTAAGTTTGATATATTAATAAATGCACTGTACACGGTCTTTTTCGCGAATTACAAAATTTGTCTTTTATTATTGTCAGATTTTGAAAAATTTCTAAAAGAACTCAAAAAAATTGAATTTCGCGGGCTAGATGGGCGCTTTAGCCTTAAACAAAAGGTGAGAAAAAAAAATCACACCTAAATAAAAAGTTGAGTAATGCTACTTAAATTTTAGTCTCACGTAAGCCGGAGAGCGATCTTAAAAATGGCAGGCTAATGTTATTGTTTTGTTTGAATAACAAAGTCGGCAAACAAGCGTACGACCCGCTTGATGTTAAGCAGTTACCGTAGCCTATAGATGCTTGCAATACCAATGGCATTGCTCGCACGTTGCCGACGTGAAGGGGAGTGAGACAGAGAGAGGATAAGTGAGGAGTGATTAGGCTTCGAGCTCTAATCAAAATCAAACCAATTAACCGCATAAAATTCCGCGGGTCGTACGTTTGATTACTAACTTTATTATACACTAGCGGCCCGCCCCGGCTTCGCACGGGTACATTGCGGTTACATTATTCGAGTTTTAGTAAGGATCCCTAATTTTTTTTTAAATATATTATAGCCTATGTCACCCGGGGATAGGGTAGCTTTCCAACAGTGAAAGAATTTTTCAAATCGGTAGTAGTTCGGTCAGTAGTTTCGGAGCCTATTCATTACAATCAAACAAACAAAGTTTTCCACTTTATAATATTAGTATGATATAAATAAAATCTAAACTTCGCTGAATGTGTGACAGCGTCTTTACTAAAACAATGAAATGAAAAGTTGCGTCGTCTGGGACCGTACAATTGATGATCTATCAAAATATTTGGATCTAATATCTATTCTATTATCATGACATGGGGTTTTATACTACTTTTTGTTACAGGTATTAAAATGTTATGACTTATGTTACAATAGCTGAGCTTGCGACTTTGTCCGCGTGGAGTTTAACTTAACAACCTTTCATCCCCTATTTTATCCCCTTGGGGGTAGAATTAATCAAAATCCTTTCTTAGCGGATGCCTACGTCATAACATCTACCTGCATGCCTAATTTCAGCCCGATCCGTCCAGTGGTTTGGGCTGTGCGTTGATAGATCACTATGTCAGTCAGTCAGTCACCTTTGAGTTATATATATTTAGATCCCGAATTTAGACTGGCATACTTATTTTTTTTGTATTTTGTATAAGTAACTAAGCGTTTTTGCTACAGATTTACCTAGTACTAAGTCTTTGTCCAGGCCAGTCCAACTATGAAACGTAGCATAAGTTCACGATGGCACGTGAATTATTGCAAATTGACCCATATACTAGTGTCATAAGAGTCACAGTGTAATAAACCAACCATAAGTACGTGCTTGCGATCTCTCTGGGGTCGCAGGAGTTGGGAAACGATACATTACTTTGTCACCGCTCTACTTCAAAAGTATATCATTGGATAATTCAGACTCTACACACGATGGAGCACGTGGATGGAACTTTTAGTACCTCTAACTTCCGTTTACTGATATAAATTATTATTGTATTATTTCTTGTACGTACAGACCAAGTGAACCAAAGGCAAACTAGATAACGAATGTGATTCAACAAATGTTAAAATTTTGTTAGGTTTTTTGTTGTTATTGATATAGGAGGTCTTGGCGGTATTTCTCATAGTTTTTGATTTGGTATACAAAGGCATAGTAAATCAATCTCAAGTCTGAGAGTGATCTTGGTAATGTTATACTTATGTCATGCCAGTACTTAATTACATGTCTGACAATGTCTGACAAATAACATAGCTCAGAGGTTCCCGGTTCGACCCCCATCCTGGCCACCTAACACAAGCATTAGCTTAGCTGGAGGGGCTAAGGGGCACTAAACTCACATAGCTAGTAAATTTTCATACAAAAAAAATGTTTTAGTCTGCACAAGCCAGATGCAGCATGTACAACTATTATTTTAACGGTGGCCGTAGAGACGACCGTCTCATATACTCACAAAGTTATAAAACGTTGTATAAACAATAAGTGCAGGATATAAAACATCAATCCGACAAATGGCGGGACTAGTGTCGATAAATCGTTTATAGCGTGGCACAATTGTGATCCAGAGTGGCCTAGTATATGTGTTATAGTTGATGTTAGATGTGTTTGTTAGAGTTGATGCGAAATAATTAGTAATAGCCCTTAATTTTCTCCCAGGGTTTCATATAATGAAGAAAGTGGGGGCTGAGGAATTTGGCTGATAGACTATCAAGATATTAGGAGATTGAGAACCAGATGACCGTCCAAAAATAAAGCTTTCTCTTGCCATAACTTTCGTAATATCAAACAGTTACATAAAACACAAAAAGTAACAACGTACATAATACAACAAAACGGGCTATAACTTATCCCCGCACTAGCCGCTTTTTGCGGGAATAAAGTGGTAACTTAACGCCCGAAATTGGTACAGGCGAGTGCAACAAACAGCCGAAAAAAATAAACACTTTTGTGAACAACACGACCGCGTGATATATTGCGGCGGGAGCGGTGACAATTCCGTAGTGTTGGGACAAATTGGCCGGGAGACAAATGACGGCAGGGAGTTGCGGTCTGAACGCTCCTCGCGTTTACTAGTTTATTAAGTAGTGGAAACCCAGGTCAAATTAAGGGAATACCATGGGAAATAGCTGTAGCTGTTAACAAAGGAATGCGCAAATTGATTCGAGTCTTAATACATTGTAATTAGGTGTAAGTTATGTGCCGAAAGGTCTTTGCTTGGCTTAACAGTCAACCACCCAATTGTAGCTACTTAAATGTCAACTTAACGTGAACTGATTGCTCGATTCAAAACGAGACTTGTGACCTAATATGACTGAGTGAAGTTGCGCGGACAGTTATTAGGAAAATACAGTCAAAAATATAAATATGTCGGAAATTGAACGACAATATGGAAACTTTGATCCTAACTATTCTTTGTTTATATCTCAATTTATTGTCTAATGCTGTAAGGAGCTCATTTGATTGTTATCTCGGCAATAAGGATTAATTTCCGGGTAGCTGTTTCCGTTTCGAAAAATAGTTTGGAATACGGAAGTGTAATAAGACACTCATTTGATGTTTGCATAACATTTTAAATAGTTTTAAGACTATTTCCGGTGCGTAATTCGTAAATAAATAAGTTCGGATTTGACTGTGTTTTAAAATGTCTGTTATAAACGCGGAAACGCAGGTGTCGCCATTGACTTCCGGGACGCCTGGACAAAGCCTTCGTGATAAGTCTTGCTTTGAATATTGAGACAGTTGTTCTTTAAACGTGGTCATAGCAAGACGTGTAATAAGGGACTTGTCTGTGACCGCATAGCTACTTACTTACTAAGTTATCTAAAAGATAAAGTCTTAACAAATTGTGAACGATTCGTGAATTGTTTGACTTCATCGCCTGGAGAACCGTGTAGTGCCCGTAAAAAATGGAAAGTGAAGAAGATGACCACCTGATGTCGCATCCTGCCACGCCTGACGCGACAAATAAATAAATATAGCCAGGCTGACACACCAACTGTATTTTCCTAAACTAAGCAATGCTTGTACTATGGGTACTGTACAATGGACTGGGGGCGATCCTAGTGACACCCAGACCTGGGCAAATTACGAAAAGGCTTACGACGGAAATAGAACCGGAACCATCCGGTGTAGTGAGCCGAGCGGCCTACTCTGAAACCACTGCGGTCAAAATAGTATGGTGTAGTTTAGAAAGGCACTATCAAGCATGATCAAAGCTATCAAAAATCACACCTCCAGGATGTCATTATGTTAATTAAACTTATTTATGCGGTAATAAAACAAAAATACAGCTCTAGCTATTACGGTAATGACTCTAATGGGCGCATCTTGCTGAATTATTGCCGCAGCCCGACCTAACCGCAGCCGTGCCGCGCAGAACTCGGCAAAGATAAGCGCTGACTTTATGAATTAAAATGCGAACTCCCCTTTATAATGTCTGTGTACTGGAAACGATAACATCTGGGGTTGGAGGGACGGTTTCACCAGTGCTTTTTCATGGCTTGAATGATATCATCAGTCAATTGAAATGAAATGGGATGAAAACATTTCGACACAGGCACGTTCACACGGGATAATCCGCGTTGGTTACGTGTGGGTTATATTTAACAATCGATTATTACAGTCTGTCTACTCATGGTTGTTCGTGTGGTAAAATGCACCTAATAGGTGGGTAGGTACTTAACAAAATTCAACAATCTTCTTTATGTATAAGATTCATTCCGGTAAGCATGTGTTCGCAATTATTCTCCGCCGAAACGATTGGACCGTTTTTTATGATTGTTTTTTGTACTTATGGGGTCATCCGGATGATTCCCAACTATAATTGGACCCGCTAGGTGAAGCAGTTGTCGACATCAAGATACCTATGTAATGAATGAATTATAAATATGAAAGCACTGATAATATAAATAATAAAAATCATTGAATGAAAATAATGTCTTGTTTATATTATGATGTCGTTTATGAGCTTGAACTAACAGAACTGCCATCATATAAAATACCTTAATGTGGAATGATTATAATATGAAATCACTTGGCACATTAACTATTGTGACTATTGAAGAGAGGTACTCTTGACATCAATCACGAAACAAGATTTATTCCGTCTATAAATTCCAGTTCATTTTATAAATCAGAAAAACGCTATCCGCTTGAAGCGCTGAATAGCCACTTCAGTCTGTTTAGTTCACTTTCAAAGTCAAGCCCTATGTACACAGCGCGCTGGCCTCATCCAACTTTCTAATCTTTCTGTACGTGGCACAAGAGCCACGGCTGATGAGACTCGAGGATTTCAGTTCTAAAACAAATGTGCGGTGACCTTTAAATTGTATCTGGAGGGAGCTTGCAATGCTTTGGTGTCTTTTGTTACTAAACGAAATATTGTGTCCTTAGTTTCTCATTCCATGTTTGTTCAATGTAAACCGTTTTTCAAGGCTGTATATCGTAGGTGACAGCTATCTTGAACAGGTAGATCTAACTTGAAATCCAGCTAATCGAGAAATATTTTACAAATCTTTCGACCATAACCAATTACGACAATCTGAAACTAGACCGATGCATACCTAAATACTGCGGCCAACGAGAATAGGAAAATATTTATGTATTTGTTTGATTTCAAGTACTTACATTATGTATATTATGTTTCCCGACACAGAATGAACCACGAATTTATAAAACGGCCGTCCAAAGTTGGCAAGCTTTTCTATCGCTTCTCTTTGGCAGTGGTAAACCATACCTATTAAAATATATTTATAAGTAGTTCTGATTAGGTAGACAGAAATATAACGTTACTAATTGTCAGATATTTGCCACAATGTAAATATCGCTCACGTGGATTGGGAAAAAGAACCGACTATTTTCGAAGTCGATAAAATAAATCTACGGATATCCATACAAGTTATGTCAGTCATTATCATCAATTGTTCCATTTACCTGGTGATCTCTGCATTAATTTCGATTCAGGTGAAATGGTCTAGCCGTCCGTGGGCTAATTGGGAGCTGATTGGAAGTCGTTAATATTGAACGCACACACGACACGGGGTAAAGGACCCTCAGTGGGTGACCGACCATGGCGATATTATGGGGCGGGTCACCTGTAACATGAGTTAGAATTACTAAAAGGAGTTCTATGATAGAACCGCTGGGTTACTTGGATTAAACTAAAATTCAAGAGCCGATTAATTTTGATGTACCCAGTGGGGGATTTACAAGTTTCCAAGGTATAGGCTGTAAAGTTTTTGCCGTCCTTACCTCTACAATTTTCATGTCCTAAATTATTTTTACAATCCAAAAATTTCGTTGAAATTGCACGTAAATTTTGCTACACCGAATGTACAATGACAAGTGGGAGGAGAAGTCATCGGAAAAATTGTTGCAAGTACTATCTGTAAGACATCAGAAAACCGTCATGCAGAAATCTTTTTGATTTCTATGAGGTGGCAAATTTTTTTTTTTTTTAAATCGGTCCCTAAATTTGCCGCCCCAAAATTCTGCCGCCCTAGGCTCTAGCCTACTCAGCCTGCTGGTAAATGAGCCACTGGATGTACCATACTAAAATTACTGATGACGTCTCAAACATTTATTTGTACTAGTGGTCGCCCGTGGTCGAAATTCGACCATCTTTCATTTAAACTTTAATTCTAAATGTCATTAAGGTTCTATTGTCAAAAACTATTTGATACTGGCACGCAGAATGCACTATGGAAGTCCCGCCCTCCGAAATAAAGAAAAAAAACTGTCACCGTTTGTTAGTCAGACAGTCAGTCAGTTACCAAGTAGAAGTTATAAATGTGTGTGTGTCAAACGCATGGTAGTATGTGTGTAATGTTTATTGATTTAATGTATTTTATATGCATAATTAAAAAAAAATAGCATTCTGCACTTCTTCTCTATATAAACTATAAGTGTGCCAAATTTCATACACCTCCGTCCGTGCAATTTTCGTAAAAATTGGTACATAGTTTTTCCTTCACGTATTAATATATAGATAGCCTAGGAAGTCACACTGGTGGACGGTCCACCTGATGGTAAGTGGTTACCGTCGCCCAGGGGCCGCTTTCCTATAAAAAATCTGTAAAAACTGACGTATTCAGATACGTGATAGTCAGTTTTGACGTATTGCAAGTCGAGTCCGAGTCGATCTTGATGCTAGCGGTTAACAGAGTTGGGCCCCCGGGAAATTTGCAACTTAAGGGGAGTAGACGAGGTGCCGAACTTTTAGGGAGCAGTATACTTGCCTTTGGAAGAACCCCATGTTGTAATGCATTTTAAGTGTGAGATAAATGTTTTAAATGATTTGGTAGAAGGACCCACCACTCAACGGCTTGTCAAACTCAAACATTATAAACCAATCAAATTGATCCATAATAAAATAAGTCCACAAGATTGAAGTCCGTTAGTAAATGTAACTTTAAGCAAAAAAAAATCCGCTCATGACCGACAGACTGAACAGTACAAAGGCATAGTAAATCAATCTCAAGTCTGAGAGTGATCTTGGTAATGTTATACTTTTGTCATGCCAGTACTAAATGACATGTCTGACAATGTCTGACAAATGACATAGCTCAGAGGTTCCGGGTTCGATCCCCATCCTGGCCACCTAACACAAGCATTAGCTTAGCTGGAGGGGCTAAGGGGCACTAAACTCACATAGCTAGTAAATTTTCATACAAAAAAAATGTTTTAGTCTGCACAAGCCAGATGCAGCATGTACAACTATTATTTTAACGGTCGCCGTAGAGACGACCGTCTCATATACTCACAAAGTTATAAAACGTTGTATAAACAATAAGTGCAGGATATAAAACATCAATCCAACAAATGGCGGGACTAGTGTCGATAAATCGTTTATAGCGTGACACAATTGTGATCCAGAGTGGCCTAGTATAATCAAACCTGATGTTATTGTTAGAGTTGATGCGAAATAATTAGTAAGCCCTTAATTTTCTCCCAGGGTTTCATATAATGAAGAAAGTGGGGGCTGAGGAATTTGGCTGATAGACTATCAAGATATTAGGAGATTGAGAACCAGATGACCGTCCAAAAACAAAGCTTTCTCTTGCCATAACTTTCGTAATATCAAACAGTTACATAAAACACAAAAAGTAACAACCTACATAATACAACAAAACGGGCTATAACTTATCCCCGCACTAGCCGCTTTTTGCGGGAATGAAGTGGTAACTTAACGCCCGAAATTGGTACAGGCGAGTGCAACAAACAGCCGAAAAAAATAAACACTTTTGTGAACAACACGACCGCGTGATATATTGCGGCGGGAGCGGTGACAATTCCGTAGTGTTGGGACAAATTGGCCGGGAGACAAATGACGGCAGGGAGTTGCGGTCTGAACGCTCCTCGCGTTTACTAGTTTATTAAGTAGTGGAAACCCAGGTCAAATTAAGGGAATACCTTGGGAAATAGCTGTAGCTGTTAACAAAGGAATGCGCAAATTGATTCGAGTCTTGAATACATTGTAATTAGGTGTAAGTTATGTGCCGAAAGGTCTTTGCTTGGCTTAACAGTCAACCACCCAATTGTAGCTACTTAAATGTCAACTTAACGTGAACTGATTGCTCGATTCAAAACGAGACTTGTGACCTAATATGACTGAGTGAAGTTTCGCGGACAGTTATTAGGAAAATACAGTCAAAAATATAAATATGTCGGAAATTGAACGACAATATGGAAACTTTGATCCTAACTTTTCTTTGTTTATATCTCAATTTATTGTCTAATGCTATAAGGAGTTCATTTGATTGTTATCTCGGCAATAAGGATTAATTCCCGGGTAGCTGTTTCCGTTTGGAAAAATAGTTTGGAATACGGAAGTGTAATAAGACACTCATTTGATGTTTGCAAAACATTGTAAATAGTTTTAAAGACTATTTCCGGTGCGTAATTCGTAAAGAAATAAGTTCGGATTTGACTGTTGACTGTGATATTAAAATGTCTGTTATGAACGCGGAAACGCAGGTGTCGCCATTGTCTTCCGGGACGCCTGAACAAAGTCTTCGTGATAAGTCTTGCTTTGAATATTGAGACAGTTGTTCTTTAAACGTGGTCATAGCAAGACGTGTATTGAGGGACTTGTCTGTGACCGCATAGCTACTTACTTACTAAGTTATTTAAAAGATAAAGTCTTAACAAATTGTGAACAATTCGTGAATTGTTTGACTTCATCGCCTGGAGAACCGTGTAGCGCCCGTAAAAAATGGAAAGTGAAGAAGATGACCACCTGATGTCGCATCCTGCCACGCCTGACGCGACAAATAAATAAATATAGCCAGGCTGACACACCAACTGTATGGTCCTAAACTAAACAATGCTTGTACTATGGGTACTGTACAATGGACTGGGGGCGATCCTAGTGACACCCAGACCTGGGCAAATTACGAAAAGGCTTACGACGGAAATAGAACCGGAACCATCCGGTGTAGTGAGCCGAGCGGCCTACTCTGAAACCACTGCGGTCAAAATAGTATGGTGTAGTTTAGCAAGGCACAATCAAGCATGATCAAAGCTATCAAAAATCACACCTCCAGGATGTCATTATGTTAATTAAACTTATTTATGCGGTAATAAAACAAAAATACAGCTCTAGCTATTACGGTAATGACTCTAATGGGCGCATCTTGCTGAATTATTGCCGCAGCCCGACCTAACCGCAGCCGTGCCGCGCAGAACTCGGCAAAGATAAGCGCTGACTTTATGAATTAAAATGCGAACTCCCCTTTATAATGTCTGTGTACTGGAAACGATAACATCTGGGGTTGGAGGGACGGTTTCACCAGTGCTTTTTCATGGCTTGAATGATATCAGTCAATTGAAATGAAATGGGATGAAAACATTTCGACACAGGCACGTTCACACGGGATAATCCGCGTTGGTTACGTGTGGGTTATATTTAACAATCGATTATTACTGTCTGTCTACTCATGGTTGTTCGTGTGGTAAAATGCACCTAATAGGTGGGTAGGTACTTAACAAAATTCAACAATCTTCTTTATGTATAAGATTCATTCCGGTGAGCATGTGTTCGCAATTATTCTCCTCCGAAACGGTTGGACCGTTTTTTATGATTGTTTTTTGTACTTATGGGGTCATCCGGATGATTCCCAACTATAATTGGACCCGCTAGGTGAAGCAGTTGTCGACATCAAGATAATAATACCTATGTAATGAATGAATTATAAATATGAAAGCACTGATAATATAAATAATAAAAAACATTGAATGAAAATAATGTCTTGTTTATATTATGATGTCGTTTATGAGCTTGAACTAACAGAACTGCCATCATATAAAATACCTTAATGTGGAATGATTATAATATGAAATCACTTGGCACATTAACTATTGTGACTATTGAAGAGAGGTACTCTTGACACCAATCACGAAACAAGGTTTATTCCGTCTATAAATTCCAGTTCATTTTATAAATCAGAGCAAAACGCTATCCGGTTGAAGCGCTGAATAGCCACTTCAGTCTGTTTAGTTCACTTTCAAAGTCAAGCCCTATGTACACAGCGCGCTGGCCTCATCCAACTTTCTAATCTTTCTGTACGTGGCACAAGAGCCACGGCTGATGAGACTCAAGGATTTCAGTTCTAAAACAAATGTGCGGTGACCTTTAAATTGTATCTGGAGGGAGCTTGCAATGCTTTGGTGTCTTTTGTTACTAAACGAAATATTGTGTCCTTAGTTTCTCATTCCATGTTTGTTCAATGTAAACCGTTTTTCAAGGCTGTATATCGTAGGTGACAGCTATCTTGAACAGGTAGATCTAACTTGAAATCCAGCTAATCTAGAAATATTTTACAAAGCTTTTCTATTGTAAGCGACTATAACCAATTACGAAAATTTTAAACTAGACCAATGCATACCTAAATACTGCGGCCAACGAGAATATGACAATATTTATTTACTTGTTGAATTTCAATTAAATTATGTTAAATATGTTTTCCGACACAGAATGAACCACGAATTTATAAAACGGCCGTCCAAAGTTGGCAAGCTTTGCTATCGCTTCTCTTTGGCAGTGGTAAACCATACCTATTAAAATATATTTATAAGTAGTTCTGATTAGGTAGACAGAAATATAACGATACTAATTGTCAGATATTTGCCACAATGTAAATATCGCTCACGTGGATTGGGAAAAAGAACCGACTATTTTCGAAACCGATAAAAAAAAAACCTACGGATATCCATACAAGTTATGTCAGTCATTATCATCAATGTTTCCATTTACCTGATGATCTCTGCATTAATTTCGATTCAGGTGAAATGGTCTAGCCGTCCGTGGGCTAATTGGGAGCTGATTGGAAGTCGTTAATATTGAAAGCGCACACGACACGGGGTAAAGGACCCTCAGTGGGTGACCGACCATGGCGATATTATGGGGCGGGTCACCTGTAACATGAGTTAGGAATACTATAAGGAGTTCTATGATAGAACCGCTGGGTTACTTGGATTAAACTAAAATTCAAGAGCCGATTAATTTTGATGTACCCAGTGGGGGATTTACAAGTTTCCAAGGTATAGGCTGTAAAGTTTTTGCCGTCCTTGCCTCTACAATTTTCATGTCCTAAATTATTTTTACAATCCAAAAATTTCGTTGAAATTGCACGTAAATTTTGCTACACCGAATGTACAATGACAAGTGGGAGGAGAAGTCATCGGAAAAATTGTTGCAAGTACTATCTGTAAGACATCAGAAGTTTTAGTTATCGGTTAAGTAGATCAAAGGACCCTCTGCCTCAACCACTTCACTGGCCATATTCTTATCTAAACTTTAAATGCACCTAAGTTTATGACACTAGCATCACGGACACTGGCAGAATTGTGGCAAATAGCTACAAACGCCACTAACAAAGAAGAAGAAGACGAAGAAGACATCAGAAAACCGTCATGCAGAAATCTTTTTGATTTCTTTGAGGTAGCAAAAAAAATTTTTTTTTTAATCAGTCCCTAAATTTGCCGCCCCAAAAATCTGCCGCCCTAGGCTCTAGCCTACTCAGCCTGCTGGTAAATCCGCCACTGGATGTACCATACTAAAATGACGTCTCAAACATTTATTTGTACTAGTGGTCGCCCGTGGTCGAAATTCGACCATCTTTCATTTAAACTTTATTTTTAAATGTCATTAAGGTTCTATTGGCAAAGACTATTTGATACTGGCACGCAGAATGCACTATGGAAGTCCCGCCCTCCGAAATAAAGAAAAAAAACTGTCACCGTTTGTTAGTCAGACAGTCAGTCAGTTACCAAGTAGAAGTTACAAATGTGTGTGTGTCAAACACATGGTAGTGTGTGTAATGTTTTATTTATTGATTTTGTGTATAATAAAAAAAAAATAGCATTCTGCACTTCTTCTCTATATAAACTATAAGTGTGCCAAATTTCATACTCCTCCGTCCGCGCAATTTTCGTAAAAAGTGGTACAAAGGTTTTCCTTCACGTATTAATATATAGATAGCCTAGGAAGTCACACTGGTGGACGGTCCACCTGATGGTAAGTGGTAACCGTCGCCCTGGGGCCGTTTTCCTATAGAAAATCTGTCAAAACTGACGTATTCAGATACGTGATATGTCAGTTTTGATATACAGCGGTTAACAGAGTAACAGACCCCGGGAAAAGGGTAGTAGACGAGGTGCCAACCTTTTAGGGAGCTGTATACTTGCCTTTGGAAGAATCCCATGTTTTTATGCATTTTAAATCCTACTAATATTATAAATGCGAAAGTTTGTGAGTGTGGATGTATGTATGTATGTATGTATGTATGTATGTATGTATGTTTGTTTGTTACTCCTTCACGCAAAAACTACTGAACGAATTTGGATGAAATTTGGAACACAGATAGATTATAACCGGGATTAACATATAGTATACTTTTTAACCCAATAATCCAATACTACGCGGATGAAGTCGCGGGGCACAGCTAGTATGACATAAATGTTTGAAATGGTTTGGTAGAAGGACCCACCACTCAACGGCTTGTCAACCTCCAAAACTATAAACCAACTAAGTTGATCCATAATAAAAGAAGTCCACAAGATTGAAGTCCGAAAGTAAATGTAACTTTAAGCAAAAAAAAATCCCTGAATTTTCCACTCATGACCGACAGACTGAACAAATTGAAAGTGACTAACTCATTCTCCACACCATGCTGCTGCCTGCAGAGTCTCTTTAATGAACACCTCAGAATATCGCTAATGATTCAGCTCCGTTCAGTAGTTCATTGACTTTTATCCTACCACCCTTAAAGGACATAGAAGCTACAAATTGAAAACATTCGAAACAATAAAACTACACACGCTATCGATGTAATCAAGGGAATCACATAAAAAGAATAATAAATCAGTTGAAACATACAAATAAGATAAGACCGTAAAACGTCAACGAAAAACTCAATAACATGCGACCCGAAACAAGATTTACAAGATATTGAGTAACTATTCATGTTCGCCTGTTTTATGTCCCTGCTAGAGGCGTCGTAAACTGTCGGGACGGACGGCTTACCTATGCTAGGTATGGTTCGCCACTAGGAGTGTACCGTCTCGGATGGATATGTCTCCTTTTATGTCAGAAAGAATTGCATCCGGATGTAATTTTATAGGATACTGCACTAAATTATTTATTCATTTATTTATTTGTACAAAACTTACTCACTGCCCTTACAGGATATCGTTAAACAGCAGCGTATGTTCATATTTATGTGTAACATAACAAGACTTTGGATAACTTATATCTGCTATGATTGCGAATAGAAGTAGACACAACTAATAATCTTCCCAAACAATATACTCTGCAAATTGGATCGTGTAAATATTATTTTTTACGCCTTTTATAATATTATTAAGTTATCTTCCTATTAAATTCCACAACCATAATTTCTCATTCTATTTTTCTATTACATTTCATAAATTGTTTTTCTAACCGGATTAAAATCTTTTATTCGGATATACTTAGATATGAAAAATCAACCCCCTATAACTTTATCAGCTATAGATGTTTTTTTATGGTATGGATGCATAGGCAGCTTCGCTGATGAATCGGCTTCGGGCATGGGAAAAAGGCAACGCATAGCTATGGGGCATAAAATACTCATTCCGTAAGTATATCCGACTGAAAACAATGGTTTTACTACGGATGGCCCGAAAAAATGTACAGGGATTTTCTTAAAAAAATGTTGTACCTTTGCTTCCGTCTTTCTCACTCATAGTACGAAACGCAGCTGTAATAGCTACTTTACGCCGATCTTCTGTTAGAGGATGGTACTACCCCGATCGTGCTAGCCCAAATATGAGCTGTAATCGGTCACCGTCAAGGCTACATTTAGATTTCATAATAAAAACTAGTAAATAAATGTAACACCATATTGTTCCTTATATGTATGCTGTACACGGAGGAGCCTCGCTCACCAAGCTCATGCAGCCAAACTAGTGACAAGTGTCAAGTGGTGCGATGCGCTCTGAATGCAAAGCCCCTTTATCACCCCGGGATTTTGCATCGCATCTCCATGTAAATATAAATGAACTGTAGTGTTTTTGCTATAGTCAGTTGTGTAGCGATAAATTTGGTTTTTTTTTCGATCTATTCAGGTTTCAATTTAAAATGTACCTACATTTGAATGTTAATTCTGACTATATTCGCCATCGGAATACTGTGACAAATATCCGTATGGTTAGTAGCCGAAAGTTAAGTATTATTTTCCAAAAAAAATGTACTTAAGTACTTATCTAATAAATTAAATAAGCCACAGTTTGGTTTCACTGACGTCAGGAAATTCGTGAAAAGTTCCGCATATAAATAATAACTCCATTTACGATTGTTTTATTTGTTTCTCTCATCCACGCTACTAAGCATATCCGCTAACAGAATATAAAAAATGATTGAAGTTGCCAACAGTGATCTATTAAAACTCTTCGGAAACTTTCTCACTTACACTTTGTTTTATTTATCGTTTCACCGTTCCAAGTGTTTGGGAGGGATTGGATGCAATTCGGTGTATTATATCGACGCTATTTCTTATCCGGTCCCGGATAAAATTCGTTATTCTATATTACGTTGACACTTGTTGATGTTTTGTAAATTGTACAGAGTATTTTTCAGATAACAATTGGGTATACAATGAGATAAAAATAAGAACATCAAATGTTTTTTGTAGTTCCTAGTATTCCTTTCAATATTATTAACTAAACGTAGGAAATAATGTATGAATAAGTACGAGGTATTGCATAGTTTTGCAATTTGCATTAGGTACAAAATGTTTAAATTAACGCAAAAAGCATACCTTCTAGTAGCTACAAAAATCATTTATTAGTCTTTTTTTTCAGTGTACAGATGTGAACACAATATATTTTTTTATGGTTATGGTATAACACTTTTTGCCAATAGAAAAGAAGAGATAGCTGTACTCTCCCGCACTATCTTTGAATTTGAATCTTTAATTGAACCTGCATCTTAACGGTGGTAGAGCTAAGCTGCAGCCAATTGCTTACAGCTCATATACAGGCTTGACCGAGGTAGTACCACCCGTTCACAGAAGATCGACGCAAAATACCAATTATTGCTACTTTTGTAGGTGAATGGGAGAGCCGGAAGCTCAACTCTTCCCTTTCACTCCCTCTGTCCCACTTCGTCACTGTACTGCCTAACATCAGGCGTGGGTACGCATGTTTGCCGACTTTTAAATACTTAACAAAAAAAATATTTTTTATATAGGTACCTACTTAACAAAAGAAAAAAAAATACTACACTAATAGTGACAATGCATTTTCTATTTTAAAGGGATTGTTTAAATTCGTTTCCTAACGACTGGAAAGTTGACACACAAAAAGCCGGGAACTGGGAACGGGCGGGGCTCATTCTGGAGTAATTCAACAGAAACCGAGCAGTACCTACTTACACGTTGAGAGCAAAAAGTTAATTTGAATTAAGGCAACTAACTGAATTAAATTCGTCTATAGGTATGAAGAATCTTAACAGTAATATTTCTTTTTTAGGGTTCCGGACCTTAAAAAGATAAAACGGAACCCTTAAAGGATCACTTTGTTGTCCGTCTGTCTGTCTGTCTATCTGTCCGTCTGTTTTATTTATCTTACGTGCTTGTTTCGCACAGGACAGGCTCAGCCGTGTGAGGGAATCAACGCTACTGTTTGTTGTAACGTTTTTATACGAAATTAGTTGTTCGATAAAATAAAAGTAGCCTAAGATAGCAGCTCGTTCTTACATCAGCTATCAGTGATAGTCCCGTCAAAATCCGTCCAGCCGTTTTGGAGGTTAGTTAAAGGTTGGAACAGACTGACAGTCCGACAGATAAAAAAAATAAAAGTTTTGTTCGGTTTGTTATATAATTAGTACCGTTCATTAATATGCATTTAGTTTTGACATTACAAACAGACAATTGAATTTTATTTATTTGATAGATGGTTAAATGTTTAACCTACTTACTTATTGAGAATTAAATAAAAGTATAAAATATGACCCCCGCTAGATCTACAGTGTGCTTCAATGGTCCGAAATAACAATTAGATAACGTACAAATACGGTAACTAGCTGATATGTAGATCCCTAGGGAAAACAGACTATAGTACTTACGTAACTATAATATTTTCAGAGCTACGGACCTGTGAGTATTTGTCACAATTTTAACTAAATTTGGCGCAAATTGCCCATCACATAATTATCGAAAATCTACTCTGTAAACCAATAAATAAAGATTGAAGTTCCTCTGACAAAAATACTGCGGTGTTTCCGCATCAATGCGTTGATCATGCTTGCGATTTTGTTAGAAAATGTACCCAATGATCAAGTAAATACAGTTTATTTTTATCTGGAGTAAAGACCAATGTCGATAATGGCCACCAAGCCATTATACACCTAACACTACGTTTTGGATGATACGAAAACTTTTTTAATCTCATACTCTTCTAAATTCATGAGCTCATATGAGCCCATTCATGAATATTTTACGCCTAAATCATGTTGGCTAATTCCACAAACCACAATTTAAACACCTATTTTATTAATAAAAAAGATTTCTTTATGCGAAAAAAACACCAGTTAAATTACATCTCAAGTAATAGCAGATTTTTTTGAATGGAATCACTTATTAAAATTCATGGAAGAAAATGCGTAGAAAGTATGCGAGTTATTTTTTATTATCTATCCTATGCGAGTTATTTTGATATTACAAACAGACACTTCCCCACTTATTAATGACCGTGGATTAGCGGTGAACACACCTAACTATCTCTTTCTGGCAATAGTAATTTAACATTCGAAAGAAGAAGCCAAAGTAGGGCATAACTTCTTCTTCTTCTTCTTCTTCGCCGTTCCCTCACTGCTGACGATGGTGACCATATTATGATCTGCCTCCATTTGCTTATGACATGCGCCAGATCAATAGATCGTAGTAGAGTTTCTCCTGTTGCCTCTACAATACTCTTAATCCATCGTGTTGGAATTCGGCCCCTAGAGCGCTTCCCCTGCATCTGTCCCACGATCATCTGCTTGTCCAGCTCATGCTTATGTGCGCATTATATATCCAAAGAAGCTAAGGTGACGTTCACGGCATATAGAGGTAAGTAGTTTTTTGATGTGGAGCTCTTGTAAGATCGATTCGTTTGTCCTCCTGGCTGTCCTTGGTATACTTACCTTTGTCTCCAGCACCATACAGTTACATGGTGTAACTACACAACCGCTAATCCACTTCTATTAATAAGGGGCATTAATTTTATTTATTTGTATACTAGCTGAGCCCGCGACTTCGTCCGGGTGGAATTTAACTTAGCTAATAGCCCGCTCCCGCGTTCTGAGCCCGCGCGACAGGAACCATTTTTTTTAATTTTGTTTTTCTAAAATAAATGTAGCGTAAGTTACTGCTTATAACAACAGCTATCTAAAATCGTCCAGCCGATTCGGAGATACTCTTTGATTTCATGTGTTTTTATTTTTTTATGCGGAACCCTAATTGTTATTCTAAAATTAAAGTAGCCTAAGTTACTCCTTAAAACATCAGCTATCTGCCAGTGACAGTCCCGTTAAAATCGGTCCAGCCGTTTCGGAGATTACCCGGAACAAACACACAGTCAGACAGACAGACAGACAATTTTTTTTTTAAATCGCGTTTTTGTTATAGGTGTCGTATATACTTTCATATGCATTTACTGAAAAGGTGTTATTTTGATATTACAAACAGACACTTCAATTTTATTTATTTGTATAGATAGATATGCCAATACCATTTACTTACCTAGTACTTCATACATACAACAACAGGTACTTATATAAATGTTGTTTTTTGTTACCGTACCTAACTAATTCTTTATTCCGTTCCGCATAAAATTCAGGTAGGTACCTACCCACATGAATTTTGAAATAAAACTTGTAGATAAAGTAAGCACTTTATCTGCCAGCTTTCTTTCACAAGAAAAATATTACCTTATCACGACTGGGGTTGTTTAAATAAAAAAAGATAATATTTTCCTTTCGGCCGCTTAATCAAACGACGAAATCTATGAGAGCTCGACATTTTCACTCTCTTTACACAAACCTTTGATCTGAGTACGCCGCGACGAGATCATTACTTCTAAATGTGTATTTAAAATTATAATATTCCTAATATAGTCTTTGACGTCGAGCGAAAATATTTTAATCCGAATTTTAACAATGCTTCAAATGATCAAAAGTTCACTTTGTATTTTATAGTCTCGTGATAACTTTTAACAGGTATTATTTTTAACTTTGTAATCCCTATGGTAGCCCTTTAAATTTTTGGAACGATCTCATCATCTGGTTATAACTCTCTATCGAGCTCATGTGACACAACGACCTTCACAGATGTACTTACAGTCAATATCAAAATTAACAGTCATCATCATCATCATCATCATCAGCCTATAATTGTCCACTGCTGGACATAGGCCTCCCCTAATGAGCGCCATAGAAATAAATTAACAGTGATAAACGTTAAATATCAATTTAAAAACCTTAATTAGGTACCGTCACCGACACTAAAGATTATGTCGTCCACTGTAGCTGACATACTAGCTAGTATCGTCAATATCAAAAGTAGCTTGGTATCTGGAATTTCCAAAAGAGTGACGTCGCCAAAAACGAGAAGGTCCGTCAAGTAAATATTTGGTATAGGTAGGTATTAGTAATCGATACTTTAGAAACCTTCTGGTGTAATGCTATTATGACGTGTTTGACTATATTTTTTTATCATTATAAATACCAAGCTACTTTTGATGATGACTGTACCGAGTACTTGTATGTTATTTTATACCTAGTATTTTTGTGGGCTTTTCCCCACAGCTTCGTAAGCTTAGATCAAACTTTCTGGATGTCAACAAACAATTCTACCTACCGAGTCAAACTACAGCTAAGAACCAGCCAGATGACTCCAAAAAAACCATCAAAATCGGTCAAGCCGTTCAGGAGAAAAAGAACTACGTAGACAGTAGACACGCACACCGGAATTTAATACATGAAGATTTTATTTTTTTATTTAATAACAAAGTCGCCAGGCCCGTAAGCTTGAACGTGACATTTCAATCCAGGTCACCACGCAGTAAACACACGCTGACTATCTACGTTTCAGGGTTTAGATACATTTTGTCCTTTGAGATCCTACGTGCCCGGCATCAAAACGTCGCGCCTGTTTTAGTATTTAAGTTTTCCCTTTGAAGCTATTCCACAGGTCATGTGGGGGGTCCCGTTTGATGTTTATGTTTCATAGGTACGTGACACAAACAATTTATAACTTTGTCTTCTTCTAACAAGTCGGTACCTAGTTGGTACATTTACCCATCCAATAACATCATGTTTTATTATATTAACTAGCTGAGCCCGCGACTTCGTCCGCGTGGAATTTAACTTAACAAAAACGCCCGCTCCTGCGTTCTGAGCCCGCGCGACAGGACCCATTTTTTGTTTTTGTTTTTCTAAAATAAAAGTAGCCTAAGTTACTGCTTATAACAACAGCTATCTACCAGTAAAAGTCCCGTCAAAATCGGTCCAGTTGTTTCGGAGATACTCTTTGATTTGATGTGTTTTTATTTTTTTACGCGGAATCCTAATTGTTTTTCTAAAATTAAAGTAGCCTGAGTTACTCCTTAAAACATCAGCTATCTGCAAGTGAAATCCCGTCAAAAGCGGTCCAGCCGTATTGGAGATTACCCGGAAAACACAGACAGACAGACAGACAAAGCATTTTTAAATCGCGTTTTTGTTATAGGTGTCGTATGTACTTTCATATGCATTTAGTGAAAAGGTGTTATTTTGATATTACAAACAGACACTCCAATTTTATTTATTTATATAGATTTTAAAGTTAATAAATAAATAAATATCGCCAGACTGACACACCAACTGTATGGTTGAAACTAAGCAAAGCTTGTACTATGGGTACCGTACAATGGACTGGAGATACCCAGACCTGGGCAAATTACGAAAAGGTCATTTCCGAAATTTGATCCGACGAGTATAGAACCCGCAACCATCCGAGCGGCTCAACGCTCAAACCACTGCGCCAAGCGGTTGTCAGATAAATGTTTAACGATCTTTTAATACATATTTAAATTTCAATATAATCTATCTCTCTTTGACAACTTTTAGAACTCTCACCCTATTCTATAACGTCACACATTCTGCGAGACATAAGTGACGTCACAAAAGCGTACGTTTTCCCCACAAAGTGGTGGCCAGGCAGCTGACATTAACCCCACTTGGCACCGCCGTCTGTCGCGCGATTCACTTACCCCTGATGCAATAAAGCTACCGAGGTTGCACTGAAGTCTAAACCCGACTGTTTAAGCTGTGAAATCTTAAAACCATTTCTTCGTTTTCACAGAATACTGAATAATGCAGAAGTTCATAGTGACCTACTTGACACAAATAGGAAGTAAATTGATTGACTCAGGACTTTCTTTGCGGAAAATGTTTGGGAGAAGGACCCAATACTCACCCTCGGCTTTTCGACCTCCAAAATTATAATCTATATAAGTTAATCGATATAATAGAAGAGGTCAACAAGAACGATGTCCGTTATTCAACAGTCTGACGGTCATGAGACTTCACTGTTAAGGATCCTTCACACGTAATATGCAGGCGGAACATTGGCCGCCGCATTTTACCGTTTTCGTTTTGTTTCTTTTGCACGAACCGCCCGCCGGGTTTTGGTAACCGCTGCCGGCACACTGCCTGTAAACACGTGTGTCTGTGTAGGAGCCATTAGAGTTATTTGTCAGCTGAAGAATCAAATAGACTTCGTTTTGGATATTTTGGCCGTTCTCTTTGCGTCTAGGTACTTTGACTATTATTCCTCAAATAATAGTCCGCTTAAGTCCGCAGAACTTACTTGCATTGAGTAATCAATTATTTTTGATGTCATAAAACAGAGATAACAATATGCTTCGTGAACATGTTTCGTCCAGTGCGAACAGGGAAGACTTGACTTTTGATACCCCACAAACAAGTTACAATATCGCATCGTGATCGTATTATCGTGTTTAATAATAATAATTAATAAACATAATAAGTATCGCCAGACTGGCACACAAACTGTATGGTCCCAAACTAAGCAACGCGTGTACTATAGGTACTGTACAATGGACTGGGCGCGATCCTAGTGACACCCAGACCTGGGCAAATTACGAAAAGGCCATTTCCGAAATTTGCCCCAGCGGGAATCGAACCCGCCAACAGCATAATCAGTGAGCCGAGCGGCCTACGCTCGAACCACTGCGCCAAGCGGCCGTCAAATCGATTATCGTACTAATGAGCAAAGTAGTTCGTATCGCGGGACTATTTCCGCTAGATTAAAGTCTTTGGAGTCTATTTAGTCGCTCGACGAAGTTGCAATTTCCAGTGAATCGAAATAGCTGCGCGTTGTTTCTAATTAATCACATGGATTATTAGTAAATTGTTAAAGTAATGGTAATAATAAGTCAATAGGTAGGTAAGTAACGCTAGAATAACCTTTGATTAAACACCAACCTGCCTATTATATAATAAACGCGAATTAGCGGGCGAATAGTTACACACCGAACAATCTATTTCTGTCATCAGTAATTTGACATTCGAAAGAAGAAGACAAAGTGTAGTGTAACTACACAACCGCTAATCTGCATGTATGAATAAAGGGGTATCTGTATGGTACCAAACTAAGCAGCAATTTAAAGCAGGTATTCCTAACGGAATATCGTCTGGGTGGACACGACTCAGTTTTTTCGACCGTACCGCAGAATTAATACAAGTACGTCTGTAACTGAGGCCAGAGGCGCCATTTTGAACCCAATTTATTTAATTGCACATGTTTCAATTTAAGGAATTCGTCGTTTTAATATCTACAAATTGGATTAAAATTTGGATTCCACAGTCTCTCCGGGGCTCGATAGACCACGGTAGATTAGATAGAGTATACATATTCGGAAAATAGGTACAGGGGACCGGTGTGCGAAGCAGGAACTCCTAAAGTAATCATAATATTATCGTTATCGAGCACGCATACTGTCACTGTCATTCTTATTTTATAAGATAAGATTTTATAATCTGTCATGAGAGTGGGACGGCACATTCTTACATTAGCGTCACGCTACGTTAAATACCTACGTACCCAAGGCTTTATTAAATAAAATAAATAAATAAAAATAGCCTTTATTTACTCTGACCTTTGCACAATTTGTAATGTAATAAAACATAAACTATACTAACTATATTTAACTATACTATACTAACTATACTTATTTCTATATTTCCTATATGTATATAACTTAGCGTTAAATATCAGTTACCAGGTCAGGCTGTCTTGCGACATAGGCCTCCTCAAGTTCCTTCCACCTTTGCCTGTCCATTGCTGTCCTTCTCCATCCTTTGGGCAGATCGTCTTCCAATCTTTTTTTCTGCCTTCCTCTGCGTCTTTCTCCGTCCCGCGGATACCATTCTGTTAATTTTTGGACCACTTTCCTGTTGTTGATCTCATCATGTGGCCAGTCCATTTCCACTTCAAGGTTCGTGTTTTTACTTTAACATCTGCTACTTTGGTGATGCTCCTAATTGTTGTAGCTTTCCATTTGTCTTTCAGCCTCAGTCCTAACATACTTCTTTCCATTCCTCTTTGGCATACACCCAGTTTGTGCTCAATTTTCTGTGTTAGGGGCCAGGGGAGGCTTTAGTAGGTAGGTACAATTCATACACTAGTCTTCCAACCCAAAACATCGCTATCATATTTTCGACTTTCATATTGAAGCTGTAGAGATCAAAAAGCAATAACTCTAAGATATGAGTATCTATTTGTTCATACCGATGTTTCTTCCTTCGATGAAAGCAATAGCCATCAACGGCCCATCATTGTGTTGCTCTATTCAATTGATTGACAATAAATCGATACAATTGTTGCGTCGTAAAGAGGGTTTTCGTCCATTTAACAAATGCGAGACTAATGGAAGCGATTTTGGCCACAAAAGCGAAGTACCTACTGAATCGAGATTCTTTAGAACACAGTAGGTACTTACTAGAAAGTACTGAAAGAAAAGGACTAAGGGTACACGTCCACTTGCGCCTAGCGGGCTGGTTGGGCTATCTTTTGACCAAAAGGTTTGCTTAATTTTCCACAATTTATTAAAATTATGCGATCCTATTGATCCTCAGCAGAATATTGTTTTAAATTGCCTATGTGTACCTACCTTAAATTCGCTGCCCTAACTTAATGGCGGGTAGTAACTATACCTGCTGTTTTAATAGACCTTTGAAGTCCAATGTGTACCTATTCGGGAAAGTTCAAAGCCATCTTTCTGTTAGTAAAGTTAAAGTTCACAATATACAATAAGGCTTCAGTCTCATGGGCATTGTTCCTCAGTATTGGAGACTTATACTACTGTGATATATAGGCATCACGGTAGTAAGAGGGTATGAGTATGACTCTATAAGTACAGGTTGTCTCAAAAGTCCGAAACAATACTTGGGGTTTTGATCAGTATCGGAAAGGAGCCTACAAGTAGTAACGAAAACTGATACCATGGATTCAACACTTCATCATTGTGAACCCCCCAGAGTTGGAATTTTCCGTCGATATTTTCATGAATTATGCTATAAAAATTGAGAATTTTTTATTTATTTTTTGCTTGAAATCATTATACAATTCTGTCTCAAGTTATTTTACATAAATACATCAATAATTACTATTTTAGACATACACTGCAATGTAAATTCAGGCGCAATACGCTCGAACGCGCATTTTATGCTACAATCAATTTTACCATGCTGAAAAATTTTTGACAGACGGGCAGACAGACGAACAATTAAATAATACTATAAGGGTTCCGTTGTTGCCTAAAAAACAATTCGAGTAACTAAATCGAAAATCAACTTTAATTGAATCTTTAACAACATGTGTCACGCCCTTATCTATGTGATTTAAAAGAGCTTTCCGGGAAATTCGGTGTTTTTTAAGGGTGCCAAAGTTTTGTTAATCAGATGTTATTGAACTGAGGCAAACGAACTCAACACTAAAGCTGAAGTTCACTGAAGTCGTACCTATTACATAGATGATTGAACTTCAGGGATAGGATATCAATATGTAGTATTTTTCGTATTGAAAACAGGGATCACTACAGGATAGGCAAGTAGGTAAGTATCGATGTCGATTATAATTTTCAGGATCCCAACACTGCTAATTTGACAACCAATTGAAAACCAATGATCATGAACATTATTTTCGTGAATTCTTCATCGTAAATCCTTGGTGTTCGATGTAACCTAACTAAGTTATATACTTAAAGAAGCTGGAGTATACATTCTTGTAAGTAATGATTAACTTTTCTATGAAACCACAACAAATTCCTCTAATTTCCAACCGCAACACACCTACACGGATTACACAAGAATGTACACAGAATGTAACCCGAAATGTGCCTTAGAACGGTTCAAACATAGCCCTTCATAATCTTAATGCTGTTATCTGACCGGGCCGGGTCTGCGGTCGTATCTACCTTGGCCCTTTCGACCTCAGTGACTTGTTGCCTGTTGCTTGAATAAGATATTACTTTTCAACCGACTTCAAAAGGAGGAGGTTATAATTTCTTTCATTTGGAGTCGGTGTCACTATCTTTACACAACGATAGGACAACTTCTTAGGCACCTACTTGCTTGAAAAGGTCCCTAGTTATTACTAGCTTTTTAGTGCACCCAGGTTTTTTGACGTCGGTTCCATTTTTTTATTATAATTTTATTCTATGTAATTACGACCGCTTGGCGCGGTGATTCGAGCGTAGGCCTCTCGGCTTGCTGCACATATATGTAGGTGGCGGGTTCGATCACCGCCGGGGCAAATTTCGGAAATGGCCTTTTCGTAATTTGCCCAGGTATAGGTGATACTGAGATCGCCCCCAGTCCGTTGTACGGTACCCTAGTACAAGCGTTGCTTAGTTTGGGACTATACAGTTGGAGTGTTCGTCGGGCGATAATAAAATAAAACATAAAATAAATAAAAATAAATGTTTAGAAAACTAAACTAACTGTAACAATTTGCCATCCTTCACCATCTTCATTCATCATCAAGACAGTAAGTAATACTTTTAAATATGTGAAATACTAGGTAGTATAAGTAGGCACTAGTGGTGATTTGACCTGTCGGTTGTATTACAAGGAATAGTTGTCTCGCCAACCACCAATATTTAATTTTGTTCGCTCCAAGTGAGGTAGATGAATAAAATAAAAGTTTGGATTGCCCCAAACTCGGCGTGTGCAACCCTGAACAACAACCGTATCGCCAAACGACCTATAAAATCGATGTTTTTCTTTCACACGAACGACTATTAAAACGTATCGATTAATTAATGAACGGTTCGAGTTTTGATGGCGCAACCTTATTTGCTTAGCTTTTAATTTTTGAACAATATTTTTGTTTTAGAACGCATACCATTGCGGAAATAAAATACGAATACAGACTTAGGTACCTACTGGTAATGCGACTTATACCTTGTAGGGTGTTATAAATAAAATAAATAAAAAAGCCTTTTATTTCTTGCTTTTCATAAGAAAATTTCAATAATAATACTCGTATGCATGCAAAATTATCCACTCTTCGAATCTATTTTCCAATTTTGGTACAATTAAAAACAATAGAAAAATATTTTATGATTCTTTTGATGTATAGTAAGAAATTGTAAGTTGCGTAATTAATTCTATTCCCATTTTAAGTAATACATAATAATATAATTAAAAATATAATTAGGATTTATAACACAGACATAATGTTATTTGAAGAGTTATTAAATTTGAAATTAATGTTACATTAGATAGAATACTAAATATTGAGTAGTTACTTAAATATAGTTAGGGTTTGTATTTTGTAAGCAAGAACCCTCTCTATGAAAGGTAAAGGCCTCCTCCAGAGATGACCAGTACTCTCTGTTCTCTGCCGCTCGCATCCATTGGATACCTGCTACTTTTATGATATCGTCTGTCCAGCGTGCATTTGGTCTTCCTCGTTTCCTCTGTCCTAGTGGACCTGCCCATGATGTTGTCTTTGTGGTCCAGCGGTTATCGCTGAACCTCGCTACATGTCCAGCCCATCGCCATTTTAGCTTTTGTGCGTAACTGAGAGCGTCAATGGCTTTAGTTTTCTGTCTTATAGTCGTATGGCGAATCTTTTGGATTTTCTTAATTTTCAAAATGCTTCTTTCCATGCTCCTTTGGCAGGATATAATTTTATTTTTTACTTTTCTGGTAAATTTCCAAGTCTGACAGGCATATGTGAATGAGGGTAGTAGGCAGGTGTTCATGACTTTCGTTTTCATCCGTATGGTCATATCGCTTTTGAGTATTTCTTTGAGACTCCAGAACTTTTTCCATGTGATGTTGATCCTTCTCTCTACTTCCAGATTATTATTTTGTTGGTTGAATGAAACTTGCTTTCCCAGATAAATGTAAGCACCGACATATGTCAAAGATGATTTTTTAAGATATACAGGTCTTTCGATATGGTTTGTCATAATATTAGTTTTTGTTATATTAATCTCCAAGCCCACTTTGCGACTTTCTTCACTTAGTGTGTTTAACATTATTTGCAGTTGATTTGTACTTTCTGATAGCAGGACTATGTCGTCGGCAAATCTCAAGTGACTCAAGTAGCGTCCATTTATATTTATGCCAACTTTTTTCCAGTTTAGTTTGCCAATGATGGACTCTAGCACCGCTATGAAGATAGTTGGTGAGAGTGGGTCTCCCTGTCGTACGCCTTTTCTTATTTGTATAGGTGGCCCTGTAGTTTCCAGTTTCACTCTGCTAGTACTGTTGTCGTAGATATTTTTTAGAACTTTTATGTAGTCTAGTGGCACTTGTTGAGAGATTAGAGTTTCCCATATTGATGAGTGGAGCAGGGAGTCAAAGGCTTTTTCGTAGTCGATAAAGACAATGTAGAGTGGTCTCTTGAACTCTTGGTATTTTTCTATCAGCATTTCTAGCGAGTGAATATGATCCACTGTCGAAAAGCCTCTTCTAAAGCCCGCCTGTTCGATAGGTTGGTATTTATCTGTGCTTTCTTTGATTTTTTTCTCTATTATTGAGGAGAACAGTTTATATAGTGACGGTAGAAGGCTTATCGGTCTGTAATTACTTATATTATTAGGGTCTCCTTTTTTGTACAACAAGATGATATCAGACTCTGACCATTGACAAGGTGTATGCGAGCTGTTCAGTATCTGATTAAATAGTCGAGTTAGTGGTTTTGTAAGATACGCGCATCCAAGCTTTATGATTTCATTGGTGATCCTGTCGGGGCCTGGACTTTTCTCCGTTTTTAGTGATTTAATCTCTTTGATCACTTCGGATTCGTCTATGACCGCTCTCATCTCTACTTTATTTGTGTTCGGTAATTCATATGCATATTGATTTGGAGCGCTGTATAGTATCTTGTAAAATTCTGTGGCTATTTTCAGTATTTCTGTTCTATTTTGGGTATTTTTTGTTTTATCTTTCAATTCTTCAATCCATGTTTTATGTGTTGTCAGTTCTTTGTATGCTTTCTTGACACTATTTGTAGTATTAAGATGTTTTTCGATGATTCTTGTGCGGTGCGCCTTATAGTCTAGGTTGATACGTTTGCTTATGAGTTTGTAGAGTGCTTTTAGTTCATTTTTCATGGTTCTTGATTTCGGTTTTGTCTTTTGTAGTTCTTGTCTTCTGCAAATTAGCGCTATTGTGCGTGCTGATAGTACTTGGTTTTTCCCTGAGTTTGTATTGAATGAAACCTCGTGAGCTTTTTTCAGGCTGGATTCTATTGCATTTATTATATCATCGTAGCACTTCTGAACGGAGTCCTTATCTCTCCAGTTCTCTTGTAGGTATATTAAGCAGCTATTTAGTGTTTGCTTGTAGGTTTGTGTTTCTTCTTCATTCTTTAATTGAGATCTGGGGCATCGTCCGAACTTGCTACGACTTTTTGTTTTGGGAATAATGTTTAGTGATGCTCTCACTGGTCTATGATCCGAAGGGTAAGTGATGTTTAAAACCTGAATATCGTATATATTTCTGCGTAAGTTTGTTAAAATGTAGTCTATTTCGTTCTTTGTTTTACCGTTGGGTGATCTCCAAGTCCATCTTTGTTTGTTATTTTTTTTGAAAAAGGTGTTCATAATTGCTAAATTGTTCTCATGCGCAAAATCGATGAGTCTATTTCCTCTACAGTTTCTATCTCCGTAACCGTGGTTGCCAGTGACGGTTTCGTTGGGGCTGGTTTGTCCTTTTTTGGCGTTAAAGTCGCCCATAACTATAATATTTTTTTCTGAGAGTTGTATAGCTTTGTCCACAGTACTGTAGAAAAGATCCAATTCCTCATCACTCGAGGCCTCCGTTGGAGCGTAAACTTGAATAATGCTTAATTCTAAGCTATTGATATTCATCTTTAGCAGCGCTACTCTTTCTGATAGACCTGTGAAGCTTGTAATATATCTCTTCAGATATTTTTTGACAATAAAACCCACCCCATATAATCCTGGCGTTTCTCCAATGTAGTAGAGGATAAACTCGTCATGTTCTTCGATTGTATTTCCAAGTTTTCTTATTTCCGAAAGACCGATAATATCAAAGTTTATATTTTTCAAGCACTCTGTTAATTCCAGTAGTCGTGAATACGTCGAAAGAGTTTTAACATTGTATGTTGCTATAAACAGAGTATTTTGGTGACTGTTTTTTGTACATTTTGTTTTAATTTTCTCTGGAGGGTTTTGGTCGTGATCTTCCACGGTGACCAGCCGGCTTGGAAGATGTGTTTTATTCTTTATTTGTATATGTAGTGTGTTTTCCATGTGAGAGGGGGGCGGTAGTTGCTATGACTTAGTGTTTTTGTCTAGTTGTTCGTTTGGTAGGTTTTCGGGGTTTTTATTAGTTAAAAAACCAAGTATTCCTGGTTTGAGAATTCCCTCTGATAGACTTGACGATCTCTGTACCCCTGTTTGAGTTTTGTTCTTTTTGTTGACTTGTTTTCTTTGTTTTGTTCGTGTAGGATCTTTATTGTCCGGTGATGTTGATAGAGTTCTTTTCTTATTCCCTGATGTATCAGCTGTATTTTTGTGTCGTATTATCAATTTATCATACCTGATGGTGGCATGGTTTCCTTTCTCTATTTCTAATTTAACTTGTTCTTGTAATTCCTTTCTTTTTTCTAAAATGTGTTGTGGAAAGTCTTCTTTTATATAATAAGTGGTATCTTTTAAAATTCTTCTCTCCTTAAAAATTTTTATTTTTGTACCCAGTGTAGTAAATTTTATACTAATCGGCCGAGGCTTTTCTCCTTTTTTTCCTATTCTCCTAATTTCTTGTAGGTCTCTGCTGTCTAGCCCTATAGAGAAATAGTGGTTAAAGAAAGCTGCTATGTTTTTTTCTAAATTTTCATAAGATGTTTCTGTCTCTTTCAAGCCAAATATTACGATGTTTCTCTGTCTTGACTGTTTCTCAAGGAAGTATAATCTTTTCTCTTGGTTTTCCAGCTTTTCTTGAAGGTTGTCGTATTTATCCTCGATTACTTTGAACTTCTCTTCTAATGTGAAATTTATGTTTTGCGTAACTTGTTTAGTAACTTTTTCAGCTGATTGGACGATAGTCGATTTTTGTTCGTCAAGTTCATTTTGTATTTTGCGGAGCATATTCATAACTTCCTCCATGGTTTAAATGATAATATTTTATGATTTGCAAGAAATAATCTTTTGTTTTGGTACTTGTGCTGCCCTCTGTTGGTTTGCTTAGGTGCTAGCGCGTGGGACGATGACTTGGTGTATGATGAGCTGAGAACTGAGAGGTTTTCAGTGAGTCCCCTAGATGGCGTTATTTCCTTGATCGATATTGCAATGTCATTTTGATATTAATGCAAAGTCATATTGATATTATTGGTTTTGATCATTTTTTACGTTGTTGATGTTTTTTATCACTTTTGCACTTCGTGTAATTGTTAGTAAATTATTTGCAAACAAGTTCTATGCGGATAAAAGTCACTGGTTGTCTAGTAATGCCGTTGTTTCACTTCACTGTTCTGCATGTAGTTATATTAGTATTCACTTTGTTTGGTCTTTTGTCCACAATATATATTAAAAGTCATTTATTTACGAATTCACTGCACTTAGTTTTTTGTTGAATAGCACTTGTTTATAATTAATAATCCACAATAGACACGGAGCTAATACGTATCGTGGTACAGTCCTACCCTCCTCCCTAACGTAAACCAACCAGTAGGGTGTTATATACATGTATAATTATGTACACGGAATTCGTATTAGGTAGGTACCTGAAGACTGGAAATAGGTACACGAGTTGTAGATACGAGTAATAATAATTTGCTGCGCGTTTTTGTTGCGTTTGACGCGCCCCGGTGGCGCACGAAAGAGTCTTCGTGAGCGTTAGCCCTTATTAAGGTCCTGTGCACAACACGTTTTTTAAACGCGCCGTCGACGCGCGTTTGTAGCGATACAGACGCGATACGCACGTGAGTCAGATAAAATAGGATAAAAGCGCGCAGCCGACGCACGTTTCTAAAACGCGCGTCGACGGGGCGTTTAAAAAACTTGGTGTGCACAGGCCTTTAGGGACTTATTTTCTATAAGTAGTTACGTAAGTAGTTCTTAAGTAGTTACGTAATCAGCGAAGTTTATGTTACATGGAAAAAATACAGTGGGTGATTCTATATAAAATAACGCTGTCTAATGACCTTTCTTGTCTTATTAGGGATCTTACGTAAAGTATAGCTTCTTGAGATAGAATAAGATGATAATATTTCATCATCTCTCTTCGCCAAGCAGGTATACCTACAATGTTTACGGGCGCGCTTTAAAACTGAGAACATTTTATAGGTAGTTGAATCTCTCACGGTTTGTTGGTACAAAGTTTTTAATTCCTCCCCGAGGACGACATAAACGAGGATAGCGACACTGTAATATTTTACTTTGTTTCTCGCAGGGTAACCTATTCAGACTAAAGCAGGATCCTCGATCAACAAAAACGCAAGCAAAAGCAACGCACAAGAACGCAGATAAAATTGAACACAGGTTCAGGGCCCTAACCATGCTAGCTTCTCAAATCGTAATAGAAAAGCAAACGCTCGCGATTACGTTTCAAACGCTCCGCTTTTGACGTTTTGCTGAGACGAGCTTCACGATTTCTACTGACATTGATATGGTATGGTGTCAGCAAAACGTCAAAAGCGGAGCGTTTGAAACGTAATCGCGAGCGTTTGCTTTTCAATTACGATTTGAGTAGCTAGCGTGGTTAGGGCCCAGGTAGGTACGCATGGGCCCATAGAACATAGACGTGGCGACAGCTCGCGGTTAAGATATGGACATGGCAAAAACTTTTACAGATAAAAAAGGATATTGTACAGATGTTTCGAAAGACCGAAATAATAATGTAGATAAATATACCTGCCGTATTTAATCCAACAATATTTATCCGTAAGGACACAGTTATAACAGACGGAACAAAGCTGAAAATTATATACAATTACGATTACATAGCCGCGAATAGTCTCCCTTCACCTGTTAGATATATCAGCTACCTACCGTAATGTGCCTAAATTATTATTTCTGACTTTTGGACCACTCTGTATAAGAGTTATCATCACTCATTTCCGCGGCCCTCTGAAACTCAGCCGGAGGGACCTGCTTCATTATTAATATTTACGCCGTATAGACCGCATTAAAAGCAGTAACGTGAGCAGGGACCGGCCGCGAATATTATGGAGGGCTTTTGAGGACAACGTCGGATATTTTGGGAGATATAGAAATGAAATTCTTCTGCTAAACAAATAAACAAGGAGCTGATCAGATTACTTTTCTTAAAATATCCTGAGGAGAAAGTAATTCTCACGAAAAAAAAATCAATTTTTTCCTGAGGATTTTAGTGTATTTGTAATCAACCTATAAATATATATCTACTTACCTCAAATAGGTATATAGCTTTTCGTAATCACAATTAATCTGTAGGTAAATTATACCTTGATCCCTATAATCTTAACAGAATTTAAAGTCCAAGTTTATAACTAGATTTAGGTACTAATCCACAAAAACTGAAACATAAAACTAAATAGCCTAACTTGAACTGGTCCTTCAAGCATTAAATAATTAATTCCATTTATAATAATTGGTGTAGGTACATGGTTAACGCAATCTACAGACGCTGCTGCTATCATGAACGGCCGCGTTCAACTCATCCCGAGACCTAATGTCCCCTTTAATAAGATTTTTAATTATATTGCTATTAATTGCTAGAAACTTGGTAATGGATTCGAATATCGCGATAAACTTACCTACCTATTGCCAATTTTAAGCTATAAAACTATAAAACAATTTAGGATAAGGACCCACCACTCACCCTTGGCTTGCTAACCTCCAAAATTATAAATCAAATAGGTTGATCGATAATGGAAGAGGTCAACAAAACTTAACTCCGTCGGTCGAGTTTGTCAGTCATGAGTGTCAGGGACCCTAATAATGTGCAATTTTCCGCGGAACAAAGCGAATTAAAAATAAAATTCGACACGTGTTTCGCCTCTGAACGAGACATCCTCAGGAAAGTTAATAAGTTTATATAAGGCGTGCGCGCGGCACTTCGTCGCTCATTCGTAGCCCAACTTTCCTGAGGATGTCTCGTTCAGAGGCGAAACACGTGTCGAATTTTATTTTTAATTCGCTTTGTTCCGCGGAAAATTGCACATTATTAGGGTCCCTGACACTCATGACTGACAAACTCGACCGACGGAGTTAAGTTTTGTTAACCTCTTCCATTATCGATCAACCTATTTGATTTATAATTTTGGAGGTTAGCAAGCCAAGGGTGAGTGGTGGGTCCTTATCCTAAATTGTTTTACAATGGATTTCCGCCAAGTAACGCCTGAGTCAATCAATTATCTATAAAACTATGATGTAATTTCATCAAAAAGTATTTTTATACTCAAAGCATAATGATGGTATTTTCGGACATAGGTATTAATGGTAGTAAAGCCAGGGGACCCAGCTCAAGGGTGTCATAATAAATTAATACGATACATAATTAAACTTAGGTACTTACCTACCTATTTACATAATAACTTATTTGTCATTGGCTACAAACATCTTCAGACTCAAGCAACATCGCACGCTATTCAGGCTGTTGGTAATAAATTACAAAAACAAATTTAAAATGTAGAAAAGAAAACATTACCTTCAGGCGCTTGTCGCGAAGCTTCGTTTAAATATATCTTTGTTGTAGAGCAGATGGGAGACTAAGTCTTGAAGTGGTCGTGATATTATGTCGGATACTTTACCAACCACAGACAGGGTATACAGAGTGTTTGTGTGAGTGAAAGATCCGACATAATAGGTACTTGGATATGTATCGGACATAGAATTAATTACATAAAAAAAATACGCAATTTAACATTTTTTCAGACATCAGACATTTTTTGTTGCCGATAGTAAATAATTATAATATCTCACGTACCTACTAAGCAAAATTTTCGCAACATTTTTTTAGTATATTTTTAATAATAATTGCTACTCGTAAGTGCAGTTTAGGCGATTGGTTAAGCACCGTCTTGCGGGCACCAGGTCCTGGGTTCAACCCCGGCTCACACCTCTGGATTTTTTGAAATCTATTTGCGAATCATAATTTCTATATGATTATCACCCGCTTACGGTGAGAGAAAACATCGTAAAGAAAACTGCATGTCTCAGAAATCTAATCATTTTTTAACGAAAGACATGTGAAATCCGCCAACCCGCACTGGGCCAGCGTGGTGGATTACGACCTGAACTCCATCGTAGTGAGGGGAGCGGACTAGCGGTTGTATAGTTAAACCATACTTCTCCATAATAAATATTTGCAAACGCTCACATACCTACTTACACAGCTAAAACATCCCACATATACACCACACCAACACTCCACATATCCATAAGCACAACTAATACACGCATGTACGAATGCTCCTAACTAAACCTAAGTAAACTGGCTGGCGCACTTGCGCTCGCCCTCTGTCCGGGTGAAGTTGTTATGGCCACTCTGGCCAACAACATATAGTCATATCAAAAAAAAAAACGAAGTAAACTGTAATAGCCATAAGATCATATTGTAAGTATTAAGGAGGGTGGGGATCTGGTGATCTGTAATATAGGCATTTATGCCTACTTCATACACCAGCTTCTTACAAAAATTTTAAACTATTATGTATTATGGTTACAATGTATCACTCTTGGTTTTTTGTAAGGAGTAATAAATCATTTTTTTTCTTCTTTCGAATGTAATTAATGATGATAGAAAGAGATTGTTCGGTGTGTAACTATTCGCCCGCTAATCCACGTCTAATAATAAAGGGGATAGTGGTTAACAGATTGATTAAAAGTCGCACGTCTATTAGTCCCGTCACTTCCATAAAGTAGTTCTAATAACTGTCGGCTTTATACAATGTCTCGATATTACAATGTCGTGTCGTCCGTCGCGTCTTGTAATTTATTATGTTCTATTACGTCGTGTTGCTATGGGTTACTTGCTAAGCATTTTAGATATATATAGGTACTAGCTGTGCCCGCGACTTCGTCCGCGTTGAATTTAACTTAACAAAAATTGTATTTAACAAAAAATATTTGTCTAGTTCGCAGAGTTTACGGAAAGTATTTTTTTAATAAAAGTAGCTCACGTTACTTCTTATAACATATTTATACATATTCTTATAACTTCTTATAACATATTCTTATAACTTCTTATAGCTATCCGCCAGTGAAAATCCCGTCAAAGTCGGTCTGGCCAGTACTTTAAATACCAGAAGTGATAAAAGTATTTATTTTGATTTAAGGATTAATTTGTTACTACCAAATGTACATCCTAATAGTAAGTCGTAGTAGTACAATAGGTAATAAGACTCGGCCACCAGCTATTTCAAAATAAATTATAAATTTTCATTGTATTTAAGGTTCACTATTTTGGCGATAATGGCTTGCACATAAAAAAACACGAAAATCTCACAGCATCGCCCTCGTGGTTTTCGATAATTGTCCCACGGGAACATAGTATCGGCATATCAAATATCCCATGTTTTAATCCAGGTTTTGAACTATCTGTATTCCAAATTTCATCCAAATCCGTTCAGTAGGATCGATAATTGTCCCACGGGAACATACTATCGGGATAAAAAGTATCCCATGTTTTAATCCAGGTTTTGAACTATATGTGTTCCAAATTTCATCCAAATCCGTTCAGTAAGATCGATAATTGTCCCACGGGAGCATACGTGATAAAAAGTATTCGGGATAAAAAGTATCCCATGTTTTAATACAGGTTTTGAACTATCTGGTTTCCAAATCCGTTCAGTATGATCGATAATTGTCCCACGGGAACATAGTATCGGCATATAAAATATCCCATGTTTTAATCCAGGTTTTGAACTATATGTGTTCCAAATTTCATCCAAATCCGTTCAGTAGGATCGATAATTGTCCCACGGGAGCATATGTGATAAAAAGTATTCGGGATAAAAAGTATCCCATGTTTTAATACAGGTTTTGAACTATCTGGTTTCCAAATCCGTTCAGTATGATCGATAATTGTCCCACGGGAACATACTATCGGGATAAAAAGTATTCGGGATAAAAAGTATACCATGTTTTAATACAGGTTTAGAACTATCTGGTTTCCAAATTTCATCCAAATCCGTTCAGTAGGATCGATAATTGTCCCACGGGAGCATACGTGATAAAAAGTATTCGGGATAAATAGTATCCCATGTTTAAATACAGGTTTTGAACTATCTGGTTTCCAAATTTCATCCAAATCCGTTCAGTATGATCGATAATTGTCCCACGGGAACATACTATCGGGATAAAAAGTATTCGGGATAAAAAGTATACCATGTTTCAATACAGGTTTTGAACTATCTGGTTTCCAAATTTCATCCAAATCCGCTCAGTAGGATCGATAATTGTCCCACGGGAACATGCTATCGGGATAAAAAGTATCCCATGTTTTAATACAGGTTTAGAACTATCTGGTTTCCAAATTTCATCCAAATCTGTTCAGTAGGATCGATAATTGTCCCACGGGAACATACTATCAGGATACAAAGTATTCGGGATAAAGAGTATCCTATGTTGTAATACAGGTTTTGAACTATCTGGTTTCCAAATTTCATCCAAATCCGTTCAGTAGGATCGATAATTGTCCCACGGGAACATACTATCGGGATAAAAAGTATCTCATGTTTTAATCCAGGTTTTGAACTATCTGTGTTCCAAATTTCATCCAAATCCGTTCAGCAGGATCGATAATTGTCCCACAGGAGCATACTGGATTAAAAGTATTCGGGATAAAAGTATCCCATGTTTTAATACAGGTTTTGAACTATCTGGTTTCCAAATTTCATCCAAATCCGTTCAGTAGGATCGATAATTGTCCCACGGGAGTATACAGTATAAAAAGTATTCGGAATAAAAAGTATCCCATGTTTTAATACAGGTTTTGCACTATCTGGTTTCCAAATTTCATCCAAATCCGTTCAGTATGATCGATAATGGTCCCACGGGAACATACTATCGGGATAAAAAGTATTCGGGATAAAAAGTATCCCATGTTTTAATACAGGTTTTGAACTATCTGGTTTCCAAATTTCATCCAAATCCGTTCAGTAGGATCGATAATTGTCCCACGGGAACATACTATAGGGATAAAAAGTATTCCATGTTTTAATACAGGTTTAGAACTATCTGGTTTCCAAATTTCATCTAAATCCGTTCAGTAGGATCGATAATTGTCCCACGGGAACATACTATCGGGATACAAAGTATTCGGGATAAAAAGTATCCTATGTTGTAATACAGGTTTTGAACTATCTGGTTTCCAAATTTCATCCAAATCCGTTCAGTAAGATCGAAAATAGTCCCACGGGAATATACTATCGGGATAAAAAGTATCCCATGTTTTAATCCAGGTTTCGAACTATCTGTGTTCCAAATTTCATTCAAATCCGTTCAGTAGGATAGATAATTGTCCCACGGGAGCATACGGGATAAAAAGTATTCGGGATAAAAAGTATCCCATGTTTTAATCCAGGTTTCGAACTATCTGTGTTCCAAATTTCATCCAAATCCGTTCAGTAGGATCAATAATTGTCCCACGGGAACATACTATCGGGATAAAAAGTATCCCATGTTTTAATCCAGGTTTCGAACTATCTGTGTTCCAAATTTCATCCAAATCCGTTCAGCAGGATGGATAATTGTCCCACGGGAACATACTATCGGGATAAAAAGTATCCCATGTTTTAATCCAGGTTTCGAACTATCTGTGTTCCAAATTTCATCCAAATCCGTTCAGCAGGATGGATAATTGTCCCACGGGAACATACTATCGGGATAAAAAGTATCCCATGTTTTAATCCAGGTTTAGAACTATCTGGTTTCCAAATTTCATCCAAATCCGTTCAGTAGGATCGATAATTGTCCCACGGGAGTATACAGTATAAAAAGTATTCGGAATAAAAAGTATCCCATGTTTTAATACAGGTTTTGCACTATCTGGTTTCCAAATTTCATCCAAATCCGTTCAGTATGATCGATAATGGTCCCACGGGAACATACTATCGGGATAAAAAGTATTCGGGATAAAAAGTATCCCATGTTTTAATACAGGTTTTGAACTATCTGGTTTCCAAATTTCATCCAAATCCGTTCAGTAGGATCGATAATTGTCCCACGGGAACATACTATCGGGATAAAAAGTATTCCATGTTTTAATACAGGTTTAGAACTATCTGGTTTCCAAATTTCATCTAAATCCGTTCAGTAGGATCGATAATTGTCCCACGGGAACATACTATCGGGATACAAAGTATTCGGGATAAAAAGTATCCTATGTTGTAATACAGGTTTTGAACTATCTGGTTTCCAAATTTCATCCAAATCCGTTCAGTAGGATCGAAAATAGTCCCACGGGAATATACTATCGGGATAAAAAGTATCCCATGTTTTAATCCAGGTTTCGAACTATCTGTGTTCCAAATTTCATTCAAATCCGTTCAGTAGGATAGATAATTGTCCCACGGGAGCATACGGGATAAAAAGTATTCGGGATAAAAAGTATCCCATGTTTTAATCCAGGTTTCGAACTATCTGTGTTCCAAATTTCATCCAAATCCGTTCAGTAGGATCAATAATTGTCCCACGGGAACATACTATCGGGATAAAAAGTATCCCATGTTTTAATCCAGGTTTCGAACTATCTGTGTTCCAAATTTCATCCAAATCCGTTCAGCAGGATGGATAATTGTCCCACGGGAACATACTATCGGGATAAAAAGTATCCCATGTTTTAATCCAGGTTTCGAACTATCTGTGTTCCAAATTTCATCCAAATCCGTTCAGCAGGATGGATAATTGTCCCACGGGAACATACTATCGGGATAAAAAGTATCCCATGTTTTAATCCAGGTTTAGAACTATCTGGTTTCCAAATTTCATCCAAATCCGTTCAGTAGGATCGATAATTGTCCCACGGGAACATACTATCGGGATACAAAGTATTCGGGATTAAAAGTATCCTTTGTTGTAATACAGGTTTTGAACTATCTGGTTTCCAAATTTCATCCAAATCCGTTCAGTAGGATCGATAATTGTCCCACGGGAGCATACGGGATAAAATTATTCGGGATAAAAAGTAGCCTATGTCCTTTCTCAGGCTCTAGACTATCTGTGTATCAAATTTCATTGAAATCGGTTCAGTAGTTTTGGTGTGAAAGAGCGACAGACAGACAGACAGACAGACAGACAGACAGACAGACAGACAGACAGACAGACAGACAGACAGACAGACAGACAGAGTTACTTTCGCATTTATAATATTAGTAAGGATATACTTACTCGGCTTATACCTACCTAAGTTTATTTTGCACTAGCTGTGCCCCGCGACTTCATCCGCGTAGTATTTTAACTTAGCAAAAATTTCGGTATTATCGGGTTAAAAAGTATCCTATATGTTAATCCCGGTTATAATCTATCTGTGTTCCAAATTTCATCCAAATCCGTTCAGTAGTTTTTGCGTGAAGGAGTAACAAACATACATACATCCACACTCACAAACTTTCGCATTTATAATATTAGTAGGATATTGTACGCAAAATATTATCCAGAAGATCGGCGTAAAGTAGCTATTAATAGCTGTGTTTCGTACGATGAGTGACAGAGCCGGGAACCAACCCCCTCGATTACCCCCCTCTATCCTTTGATAAAGGAAAAGCCTCTACCCCACTCATCTTCAGCGGACGGCATGTACGGCAAGTCCGACTCGGCAACGAGAGAGCAATGCCTTTTAGGCGTCAATACCCCAGTGGTTAGAGGGGCCGTCCTCGTAACTGAGAGGTACCGGGTTCGATCCCCATCCAGGCCTCACTATTGACGTGAGCCCACTGCTACCACAAGCATTAGCTTAGCAGGAGGGGTTATGGGGACTACTAGTGATGTGATAAATGCAGATTGCTAGAAATCTTAAAAAAAAAAAGGTATTGCAAGCATTCATAGACTCCGGTAGGTAAATGAATAAATAATATCGCCAGACTGACACACCAAAACTGTATTGTCCCAAACTAAGCAACGCTTGTACTATGGGTACCGTACAATCAACTGGGGGTGATCCCAGTGACACCCACCAGGGCAAATTACGAAAAGGCCATCTCCAAAATTTGCCCCGGCGGGCATAGAACCCGCAACCACCATGTGCAGTGAGCCGGGCGGCCAACGCTCGAACCACTGCGCCAAGCGGTCTCATCAAGGTCGTACGTTTGTTTCTCAACTTAGTACCTACATACATACAAAAAATAGTTATATCACTCTTCTTAATTGCTCTGAAGAATGTAGGTACCTATCAAAGACCCACCCCTAAATTTATAAAAAGTATAATCGTTTGGGCCATCCACTAATCCATCCAATTCCACCTCCAAATAAAATACACGAAACACCACAATTAGGCGCTCTACAGACGTCCGATTGAACTCTGTGGGAACGTAGGCATGTGCTATCTTTGTCTTTTTTTCTACCATTTAAAAGAAAGAGAATCAGATATATCACATTTCCACCAACATGATTAGGCCATACCAGTCTATCAGTAGGTACCTTTTATTGAAAGCATATGTACCTATCGCGATCAGTACCTACTGAAAATATTACCTACCCAGAAAATACCTTTTATTTTTTAAAAAAAGTTTATAGCAATGTAAGTTTATCACATTACTAGCATTCCCGTTAGCCCCTCCAGCTAACCTAATGCTTGTGTTAGGAGTGGGCTCACGTCAATAGTTTAATTACCAGGATGGGGCTCGAACCCGGAACCTCTCGGCTAGGAGGACGGCCCCTCTAACCACTAGACTATTGACGCCTTAAAAAATAGAAATTTTCGCTTCGTTAGGTACTTACTGATATTGTGGCATGGCCCGAATCGGACGTTTGCAAAGCACCTGAACTTTATTTTACAACATAACTTAACCTAGTCTATGGCCACTTCACTCTATCATCATTCGTCTATTCTCGCCGATGAAGGGCGTGTCGTATCGCTCGAAGTATCTGCGCACGCGCCGCTCGCCCGAGCCGGTCTCGAACACAGCCGCGGTGAGCTGCTCCGCGAGCTCAGAGGTGCTGGCGCTGATGGTGATGACGTGGCTGAAGCCGAGGAATGAGGAGCGTTCGGTCTCTAGGACGTCGGATTTCTATAAAACAAGATTTTATCTTCACACACAGCCACAACCATTTCGTTAAAACAAACCCCCTATAAATGTGGAACCCCATATTACATATAATATGGCCGCATCAGCGAAGATTTTTGTGTATACCTAAATCGCCATCGCGTCGCAATCGCATTGCCGGTACAGCCTCGGCCTTATAATACAAGCAGACTACCTTGGTACAGTTGCGACATATTTCAGTCAGTATCATAGTATCAGTATCATAGTATCAGTATCATAGTATCAGTATCATAGTATCAGTATCATAGTATCAGTATCATCTTGACTGTCAAGATGACCAAATACTTGATGATACATCCAACGTGATCACTAATTTATGGCCCTTACGATACAGGCTATGCCCAGTTTAAGGGTCATAACTCACATGTTAAGCAGTCTTTCATATTTTTTTTTTGTTTCTCACGTTTACGGACATCATTTGTAAACTAATTAAAAATACAACTTGTAAACATGTAGACTTCGAGATAAATAAGTATTTTTTTCATTTTCGTTTTTCTTATTGAGTCAACCAAAGTGATCTAATTATACAAGCATCATCAAGCAGTCATCTAATTAGGGACCACCCTTCTTGCTCAACTATATCGCGGAACACGAACAACGTCAAAATACGAGTTTGTTTAAATAGTTATTAGTATATTAGCCACCACAAAACAGCTTCTAAGCAGCCAAAGTATTCAAAAATATGTTACACACAGGTAGGTACTTTTTAAAATACCATACCCAAGTATATACCTATGTTAACATATTTCAATCGTTGAGTATACTCAGTAACACTTACCACCGTTACAAACAAAACGCTGATAACTAATGTATTCAAAAACATCACTGTTCATCTGTTTATGTAGAGTTGCATTATATAGTCAAACGCATCGTTATCGCGATGTAGAACATGGCAGTTACTTTAAAATGTAATAGAATCGACAACAAAATAAACACGCGACGAATCTGTTCGAAATATATTAATAATAAAACCAAAATCGTAAAACCAAATTTTACGTAAGAAATTGTATATAGAATTTAGTGGGAAAAATACATTATCAATAAAAAATTTAAGACTTGCAAGTACCTTTCAGCCCGAACGCACCAAACAAGTCAGTACAGTCATAGATTCGTTCACGGTACAAACTAAATCGATGACTTTCAGAATGTTCTGCGAACTAAAACCAACCCACAACCATCCCGTCTAGGGTTGGTTTTAGTCTGCAAAAGTACGTCTAATCAAATGAAAAAGAAGTCTCAGTAATCCAACATTTATTTACAAAAATACTCACATCGAACCTGCGATTTATGTTATCATCCAAAAGTTACCGCCTCATTTTGTCTTGCACATTATTTAAATAAATAAAAAAAATGGACGTAAATAACATAAATAATTAAATAACATGACTAATACTAGGTTGCGGCAGATAATTTTCATAATAATAATCAGACTGAACTGTCGATATTTCATTACATATTGTAAAAATCATTATATTTAGTTGGCTTTGCTTTAATTGATACCTATTTCTATGTACTGTTGCTGTCGCCCTTACGGGTATACGCATAACTGCACTTCTATAGCATTCTTTTTCTAAGGTCCAAACGGATGCAAGCTAGTGACCCATAGATTTTATTTTTTTGTATTTCTGGATGTAAGGAGTCGCCAATTGTATTACCCTGCACTACTGAGGCGTGAGCGAAATACTTACACGTAAATATTTCGTTAAACCTCATAGACATTCATATTCCACGACCTTACTTTAATAAAAACAAAAACTTCGCTCAATGCGATGCACAACTTAACAAATACACGTTATTATAAAGATTTGGTCGTAGTTAAAGTTAATACGGAATATATGAATCAAATCAGCCTTCAACAGTGAGCAGTGTGTTCGCATACTGGAACTCTGGACTGTTCTCATACTCGGACATGTCAAGCGCCACCTCACAACTCTCGCGGACCACTCGCCGAGGATCCGACAAATACCTGGAAAATAAATAAAACCTATATGAAAACCGTGTTGAATAAAAATCCTACTGCTCAGGGTGGTAAAGCTCATTTTGGAACATCTATCTATTGTAGTCTCTTCTTTGCGTTAGATCAAACAGGGAAATAAAATTCGATTGACATGAGAATTATCAAAATTGATCCACATGTTTGGTCTCCACAGTACCACAAAGGATTGAGGAAGAAATTGGTGAATATAGATAAAAAAAATACATATAGATCAACCTATGTTCAACCTCCTTCTTTTTCTAAATTTGATTAAAAGCATGCTCTTGACCACTCTCACGCTTGAGAGTGATTTACTAATACGAGTTTGTATTGACACCAAGCGTTCCGAATTTTAACACCTACTGTGACGTCATTAGTGGCGGGAAATCCAAACCGATTCAAAGACACCGATGCCGCCGATGCCCCTCCGCCCGCTACGATTCTCTCGAGTGATTATCTCGCTCATACTCATATTTTTTATAACTGTAGTCGCGCGGACTGTAAGTTAGCGGCGGCCAACCTTGAACCTTGAGGCTTTCGTACACGCGAAGTACATGCATTTGCGTTATCTATGTAAATCTATATCTGTGGTGAGAACCTACCGTTTCAGAACCTCAGTGCATTCATCAGTAGCAATGGAGCCCAGCGCCTCGGCGGCCTCGTGGCGCACCATCTCGTGCTCGCCGGCGTCCTCCAGCGTCGCCTTCAGGAACCGCACGCTCCTCTCGTCCTGCATCTGACCGAACACAAACGCCACCTCGTGACGGAACAGGGCACTGTTTGCTTTGAAACCTGAAAACATTAATTATTTTGTTTCTGGTTTAAAAATAAAGTAACAATTGGAAAACTCAAAATATAGAGACAACAACATGTTTTGTGTGAATGTTTCGTGTAGTCAAAAGTAGGGTAAAAATTATTTAAAAAAAACATGAATTGTTACCCACCTTCACCCAAAGCATTGATGCTCTCAGTTGTTCCCAGGTTCCTCAAACTGAACATAGCTCTATACCTCTCAAACAGAGGCCTCTCCTCATCCATCAATAAACTCTTCAGCTTCTGGAGATCGTCCTCACAGCTCGGTGGAGCCGGATCTATTGATGTATACAAACTCTTTGACGGGTTTTCCAACTTAGAATCATCGCTGGCCAACCAGTTTAATCTTTGGAGAGCTATTTGACAGGTCTCGGCCACCTCGATTGCGGGATCATGTTGGTATCTCTCAAGTAACTCACGGAGATTCGGATCTCCTATTGCACCAAGGGCTTCTCCTGCAAGATGTAAGATCAAATGTTATTTGACTAAAATTATTTTGGAACATTTATGTACATAACATCTTAGGATCACTGACAGTGAAAAAAATTTCAAAATAACTTCAAATCGTTTCTGTGACCAAAATATGATGACTTTTCCTCAATATTAATTCGGTAATAGATATACTGTAATTTTACAACTTCCTTGCTAGGTTTTAAAAATGTTTGCTCATAAGTTTATTACAAGTTCTTATGAGCTTAAATAATTAAGATAAATAATAATGAATAATAATGCTTAAATAATAATGATGCAATACATAAATTCTTATAGCAGCTATACTAGGTAAAAACCTGTCTTGTGGAAGCTAGTTTAAGCTTAATTTTTTTTTTCTTCTTACTTGAATACTTTTACCTACTATACCTTATCTAATCAAGTACCAAGGCCATTTCGAATCAAAACGTGCCCGTATTTAATCCTAGCAAGTCCTATTCAATCACTACCTTATCTCGTACGTGCAGAAACTAGCTAACAATTGAAAACCAACCTGCTTCATGACGCACTATGGGGTCTTGATCTTTGTCTTCCAACACGCTTCTAAGCACTGGGATGGTCTTCTTATCCTGCATTTGCCCCAAACAGTAAGCCAGCTCGTGTTTCAACAGCACAGACTCGTCTGTAAAACATTGGCTGATGCATTCTATAGCGGTTTCGCCGCCCAAGTTTCTGAGCGTAAATAACGCGCGAAAACGCTCCTTCATAGGCCTCGAAGGGTCGTTGAGGACCTTGCCTATGTTTTTTACTGCACTTTCACTGGCATTCACCATTGTTTTGCTTTAAAATTAAAATAATACCTATGACTGAACAAAAAACTATCAACCATGTGGTAATGACAGATTGGATAAAGTCGTTAGTGTCAGGTGTCAGACATGACATTAACGTAAAATGAGCGGCATTTGTCGCTGGATGCATTCAGATACACACACAAAATGAACATTATTAAAATTATCTTTCTTACGTTTATGTTATTTTAACAGTATTGTAAATTGTCCACAGGTAGGAAAAAATTTGCCACCGATTTCCTACGCAGTTCCCATTTCCCCAACAGCCTTTTTCTACTCATAGTCACCTCTTACCTCAGAAATGGCCAGTTTTCTCATTAATTGGTGGTGGGGTGGAGACCCTGATATTCCAAATACCACCTCAGGGATGTCTTTAAGAGATATTCACACTGTACAACGAACCTGGGCCCCAATTTATGCAAATTCTGAATCTAATGGATTATTAATATTCACAAGGTTGTGTAGATTTCATTGTATTTTACTAGGTACAGCCTTATACCATCTAATTAATAATATTTCAATTAACGACTTCACTCGTAGGTTAGTTTAAGCTATTACCCGAATCCCATCGCACTGAGGCGGAGTGTGCCCGTACAATTAGCGCACAGGGTTAGCAACATGAGTAGCTGAACATTATCAGTTTTATAAATTCATTATTTTTAATGATCGAAAACAGACATAATATTAAAATATGGTTTGACAATGATTACCAATATTTTGTAAAATAAAGAGCAGATAACTATTACCGATTTGAAAAATGGATTATGTTCAGCCAATTATTTTGCTGACTGTACAATCACAAAAGGCTCCTATTACATTGGAACCAAAATCCCGCACCAGCGAAGTGTTGCACTGCAAACCTTTTTTTTTTTTTTTGATATGACTATATGTTGTTGGCCAGAGTGGCCATAACAACTTCACCCGGACAGAGGGCGAGCGCAAGTGCGCTCCAGCCAGAGGGGCAGAGGGGCAGCTAGCTCAAGGGCGCCACAAGGGACACGACCTCGGCTTGGGCCGCTGCCAGGAGAGGTGGCGAGGGTAAATCTACCACCGGATCGGAACGCGACCTCGACTGAGAAGATCCGGCAAGAAACTCAGCGGGCTTGTCGGGTGCCAAGGTGCGTCTAGGTAAGTAGACGCACCTTCTTGCGGAAGCAACACTGCAAAGCATCTCTATATTATGTGCAAGTAGTAATACTCTAAAGAGTTTTAACTCCACAATTATTCCAGATTATTCGAAGCAGATCCTGAAACAAAATTCTTCTTCAAGATGATAGCTAACACGTCGGACGAGGAGATGGTGCGTAATGTGCAGTTCCGATCCCACATCATCAATATAATGGCGGCTTTGAACACCTCCATCATGAACCTAAAAGAACCGGAAGTCGTCATCATCTGGATGAACAAACTAGGAGAAGCTCATGAGAAGAAAGGAATTAAAAAGAAACACTTTTGGGTGAGATCATACCTGGAATGATAATAATTCTGATGTCCGATTACTAAAGTGCGGTCGCGGAGCAGGAAGAATTTCGTACAATGACCTCTTTGCCTACTGACAGTGGTCACAAACATTTTTGCATCAAATACGGTTTATATGAAATATTTCAAGTGGAAAAAAATATACTAGCTTATAGCTAGCATTCAGGTAAAAGGCTTACAATCCCCGAGGACGGCGGTCACGGCAATTGTGTGAGCGAGACGTATTAGATTTACGCGGGAGTGACAGAGACAGGTAATAACAGGTTAATGTACGAAATTCTTCCTGATCCGCGACCGCACTTTAGTGAGTAAGTAAACCAAAACGCGAAATTATGTCCCTAGAAACTATGAAGACATGCAGATTTTTTACATGCGAGAAATCATTATCCAATTACTATCTGACCCGGAAAGCGTTGTTCTGCCATATAAATTATTTCTAGGTATGAAATATACTTAACGACCTATTCTCAGACCTACCGAATATCCACAAAAAACATAAAAATCGGTCAACCGTTTCAGAGGAGTTTGGTTACAAACACTGTGATACGAGAATTTTATATATATAGATAATTGATAGGAAAATATGACCCGGACTGGCCTATTGAGAAAAAGTTGCGCTTTCACCTAGTAAATAGAACTCAAATTTCGCAAAATGTCTCTTACTAATCGTAGGACAGAATTATAGTTTTCTGACCGATTACGAAATTTTTTATAGTACAAAGTAGGCAAATCAACAATAGGACCTGCCTGGTGTTAAGCGCTTACCGTAGCCTATATATCGTACTGTGAGCCAATGATTTCAACCATAGGCAAAGTTCGCACATTTCCGACCTGAAGAGTGGGGTACAGGGAGGGAAAGGGCGGTTCTTCAGGGTCTCTCCATTTCTACATTTATTAGATCTTACATGTCTCTATTTCCAGGTGATAAAAGACGTATTAGTTAACATTCTGAAGAACGATCTGAAACATAGCGACGATACCATCGCGTCTTGGGGGAGATTTGTTGCGTTCATATATCAGCATATATTTGCAAAACTGTCAGCATAAAATTAGATTTTGAAACTATGTCTTTTAGCTTAGTTAACAACCTAGTTTTCGATAACCAATAATCTTACAAAAAGCCTGACCCCGACATGCCAGACACCCTTCGGGCACATTATGCGAACCCCATGAAATTAATTAATTACACCTTTTTCGAACATGTTCCGTGGCAAAAACCAATGAGCTGTTAAGCCCATTTATATAACCAAGCCTTTCCCCAGCAGTGGGACATCATTAACCTTGTTACCTACAGGGTTGAGTAAACCCTCAAGGTAAAATAAAAAAATGTGTGTCAAATTGTCTAATACCACATGGATCAGTTTCCCGAGTCGTGGTCTCAAAACATCTAGTGCCCTCTAATATCAATGGTGCTAAACAAGCAATTTGACATCACAAAAAATATTGCTGTCTCGTTCATGCATTTCGATAATGAGAAGGACATCAATACATAAGCTTAGTCAATGTTTGCATACCAACAATATAGTACCTACGATTCCATAAGAGCAGGTAGTATGAAGTTTTATTTAAGCAAACTCACATCGCACTACAAGGAAAAATAATTCACAAAATGACAACAGATGGCGCCAAATGTAACGCTCATTACATTGACGAATTCTTCATAGAAGCCTGAAACACGATAGCAAGATTCTCGACATACGTAACTATAATATACGAGACCCCAATACAACCAGAGGGGCGTATCGGCCGGCTCGCCCAGAGACTTGTCATACTAGATAGTCTAAGGGCCCGCCAGACTTTACATGCCCCTAGCTGGAAGTCTTTTTCTGCTAAGGTTTTATATTTTGAAATGATTGCCACTTATGAAATTACAAAATAAGTATATCCTTACAGAGAACATCCACCAGCACACTCAACCATATCTGTTTATCCATTTTCGATCCGCCGCTAGTGAGAAAAATCCCTTGTAATTATCCGAGAGCATTATTCCGAACAGAAGATTCAAGAAGAGTCTTATGAACTTACTTACTTAGTATTTTATTATTGTTTTTTTTCATAATACCAACTACTTAGATATTAACAGTTTCTGTAACGACATCCTATGTAGATATTTATATTTTTTAATGTTAAAAAATTCCTCAAGCATTGGCTGGCTAATCCTCACGCATTTGGTGGTATGCCAAAGCTATTTAATTCGAATGGCAGCTAGAAATTCCATCAATACTTTGTATAACATTGTTATTGGAAGTGGAAATAAATTGTGAATACAGTTGTTTGTCTGCAGTATAATAAAATACGTCAATGCCTCTAGGAGAGATGACAAGGGCCTGCATTCTCTTTTTTATTTACTAAGATATCAAGCACCTCACATTGTCGCGTTAATCTTACAGATTATGTTCATGCTCAGCTCTACCTAGTCGGGGGGAGGGGGTCAGGACAGGACCTGTAAGTAAAGAACAGTAAAAGTGGAACTCAAATTTGAGTTATGCAGTTGTACGCGTCTGACCCCACCTCGCCTCGGTACGCCCAGGGATATGACCTTTGTTATCCATTTTTTTATTACTACGAGTATCATCAACTAAACACCCATTGAGGTATCTCGACACATAATCATAATTTGCATCTATTACTGCATTGTTTATGAACGATTATTAATGCCTATTGTAAACAACATCAATGCATTGTACAATGCGAGCATAAAACCAAGCAGCCGGTGCGGTGCATTTGCAGTCTAATGATGAGTGCCTATCTGCTAATGATCTATTGTCTTCGCTCCCGGCTTGGATCTTGAACTGCAATGCACGCGCGGCGGATCATGTGTGGAATACAGATATTTGTAGATAAGGGATCGGCCCTCTTTCTAGAAGTTCAATCCAGTGTAATTGGGATTTATATCCGGATTAGTTTAGGTAAGATCAGGTGTTCATTTCTTATGTTAAAAAACATTTGTAGGTACCTAGTGACTATAAAGTAATTGGTCCTAGTACCATATATACGTATTTTTGCATCTCTTTTTCATTCCGAAATAATCTGTAAGTAGTTTTAAATGCAAAATACATTTGATCCCAGCGAAGGAAGAACAATTTTAGATTTGATTTCATGAAATATAATAAATGTCTTTAATCAGAGCGATATGAGTCCGCGGATGTACCTACATGTCCTTCCTTCATCTCTAGACTGTGATCCCGCAAAGCGACCAAGTCGTTGACCTCAGCAATGTCGATTGTACGTAAATGTCGGAACTGTAATGGTTTAGTGTTGTACCTACAAGAACGGACCTAACATTATTTTTGTTAAAATAAAATATTGGTAAATATTGGTAGGTAGGTATTATCGTTTTTGGGCGATACAATGATATTTTTGGAGTTGACATCATTAACTTAAATTGTTAGTAATTGAATAAATTCGAAAGTGAGAAGCATTTGGAGGGTCTACTTCCCTATACACCTTTTTAGTTCAGAACGTATATTTTAGTCCTCCTTACCTCGTCAATTAGCTCTAGAAAACGATGATTTAACCGACATGGAAGCAAACCACTTTTGGCCAAAGCCCCCCTCCTAAGGCCAAAAGCTATGACTTGCCCCCAACCCCCGTCATCCCCAACCCAATAGCTGGGTACGCCCGTCGATGTCGATAATATCGATGCTGCTCGTGATTCATCAACTTAAAATCATTGCAGAACCGAATAGAAGATTTATCGAAATTCGATTCAATTGTACTGTGATTTCCCGAGATTGTATAGTAAGTTGGTAATCCCAGTTTGAGTCTATGAAATTAGAGTTTTTAGTGATATTTTATCAACTATGAGATACTTAGAGGCTGAGACGTTGCACATGACTGGACTGCCAGTGGCCGAGTCCAGCCAGTCAATGACGTGGTGATTCAAAACGAGTCAAACTTGTAGCAAGTTTTACCACCGGGTAGGTTGTTAGTTGAGATGTCATAAATCCACAAGAAGGTCGACGAGGTTTCCACTAACGCAGTTATTATAATACTCTTTGGCAGTTATGCATAAAAATGCAAAGCGGTAGGTATTCTCAGATTTTTAAACGGTGAAACATTTTACGACTTGGATATGTAGGTATGTCTGCGAATTATGATCGAAATTTCAGGATTGTGTGTCACTTTGACTTATAATTAAACGCATGGGAAACCCATGAACCTATTTGTCATAGTAGACTTATTATTTCGGTGAGAAAACCCTTCCCTACGCAGACCAGCCATCCGCAAATGGTTTCAGACTTAAATAATTTGTAAGTAAGTAGTAAAGAAATGACATGTATTTCTTAAGACATGATACATAGTAATTACGAATCGTAACTCGTTATCCACCTACTTTCATCCTATTCCGTTTAGAAGTGTCACTGTAAACAAAGTGTGTGACCAAATCAAGGAAACATGTAAGAGAAATTGAACCTTATGGTAGGTACTAACAGAATTATTGCTCCACAAAATTAGCCTTAGGTGGGTTTGATTTATTTTGATGACTGTACACAGGTGGTACTAAATTTCTGAAGCGATAACCTTGTTGTAATTGTTAATTACTATAAACCACCATGAAACAAATTACTTTTGTGATCTTTAACTCCTCAAGCTTACACTCTTGGGCAATATCGATTGACCAGCACTAAAAACGAGTTTATGGCTTTAGAAAACGAGAGAACCTCATCTGTATCCAAATCTTCAATGACAATGGTATTTTTATGTGATTGATTTCTAAATTGAACTTTATAAATACCGCCAGACTGTATGGTCCCAAACTAAGCAACGCTTGTACTATGGGTACCGTACAATGGACCGGGGGCGATCGCAGTGACACCCAGACCTGGGCAAATTACGAAAAGGCTATTTCCGAAATTTTCCCCGGCGGGAATCGAACCCGCAACCACTATGTGCAGTGAGCCGAGCGGCCTTCGCTCGAACCACTGCGCCAAGCGGTCGTCAAGGTTTCCTAACCTGGGGTCCAGGAACCTGCTGTAAGTGGTCCCGGAACAAAACAAAAATGAAGTCAAATTAAAATTAAAATATTTTCGTTCATGTAAGCCAACAAAGCACTTATGAATAAGTAGTCAGAATCTGAATACAGCTTCCGACAAAAAATCTAAGAAGAGCCGACAACAAACTTAATGTTTACTATTTTTGATCGAAATAAAGTTGTTAAATAGCAATTATAATAATTAGCCCTTTTTATGTGCCGCTTCTGGGCACGGGTCTCCCCTCAATGCAAGGGGGATTGTTGTGACGATCTATGGTCAAATCCTCGATCCTGAGCATCCTAAAGTATATTGTATACCTATATTGTGAATGAGGTACTTATATATTTGTTTGATTCGTTTATTTAGTGAATCGTGATATCTATAAACGGTTGAATTAAGTTAATGGAAAAATCTATTGTACTCTCATGTGAAAATACGACAAATCGATAGATGGAATCCACAAAATTCTATTACATCCAGATAATACCCAGTTTGGTACCAAAAAAATGTCTGCTTTGAACAGCTCTAATACAACAAGACAAGGCTTCAGAAAGCTTATTTTCTTTACACCAGTTCTCGAATCTGTGTCACATGCTATTGTGATATAGTAAATATCAATTTAAGCATCCATAAAGCTTTAATACAGCTATAAAGATTCAAATAAACTGTGGAGTGTCGCAGCTACCTAGTTAAATTTAGTGGGCTATAGAAATAGAGTGTCATGATCACGAACTATTTCGAATTTGGACCTGTTATGTTTTTATATACAGGGTGAAACATAAAGGGTATACTTTTTTTTCAAACCTTAACTTTGTAATTCTAAAACTATCAGCTTTGGAGGAAACTTGAAAACAAAAGGTGTTACAGGGATACAGCTGTTGACAGATTTCATAAGACTACAAAACCTTTAGTACTTCAACTGTCCCACAAAACCGATAGTTTTAGATTTACAAAGTTAAGTTGCAAAAAAATTGTATACCCTTTCTGTTTCACCTAGTATAACGTAGAGGTATTTTGTTTTATATAATAAAGTCGGCGAACATCGTACGAGTCGCCTGATGTTAAGCAGTTACCGTAGCCAATAGATGCTTGCAATACCAAAGACATTGCTCACACGTTGCGTTGCTGACCTAACGGAGAGTGAGACAGAGAGAGAAGGTTGGTCTTCCAGTTGTCTCGCTCATAGTACGAAACACAACTGTAATATCTACTTTCGTTACTTTGTGGACAGCCAAAGAAAACTGTATATCGGAAAAAATATTTCCCGGTTAGTAGTTATTTTATTGATGCACCTATAGGTAAGTGTTGAAAATATTATACGGAATATAAGGGGCATCGTAACGAAAAATGATACCATGGTTTCATCTCATGATTCTGGACCGCCCATAATTTGAATTTTCCGTCGATATTTTAATGGTTAATGCAAAAATGTTTAATCAAGGTAAAATTGAAAGCACGGTAAAGCATTATTGAGACTTCATTTACATTGCAGTTTATGTCTAAAATAGTACCTAATTATGAATTTATTTATGTAAAATCTCTTGATCTCTTTAAAATTATTTTTTAAATACTGAAAAGTGTGAGCATAATTCATGAAAATATCGGGGTAAAATTTCAAATCTGGAGGGTCCAGAATCATGATTTGAATCCATGGTATCAGTTTTCGTTAGGCCTCTTGTACACACACGGTTTTTCGCCGTGAAAATCTACGGTTAATTCGCCGTGTGTAGGCACGGTCGTCAGTGTTGTATGGATCACTATGGAAGCTTGTAGACGTGCACGGCCGGCGGCGCCGTGGCACGACGAAAAACCGTGTGTGTACAAGAGGCCTAAACGATGCCCCACACCTTGTATTTATCATACTAATATTATAAAGAGGAAAACTTTGTTTGTTTGATTGTAATGAATAGGCTCCGAAACTACTGAACCGATTAGAAAAATTCTTTCACTGTTGGGAAGCTACACTATCCCCGGGTGACATTGGCTATAATATATTTTCAAAAAAATTAGGGATCCTTACTAAAACTCGAATAATGTAACCGCAATGTACCCGTGCGAAGCCGGGGCGGGCCGCTAGTACTTCATAATCGCTTGAACTTTGCTTCCACATTATCAATAAGTTTTTTATACATTTTATGTTTGCGCAAAGCCACACATCATTAAACAACGTAGGTAAGAGGTGGAATACCGACATAAAAGTGTCAATACACAAATATACGATACTAAAGCCTAATAAATTAAACTCGAGGTTGGATTATTTAAACAATGAATGAAGAATCTAAGGATCGGAGTTGAATGTAAATTAATGGAGTTAAATAATTAATAAACATTGGTTTAAGTCTATCAATGAACGGTTTAAACATTTGCGAGGTTGATAATAAGTACGTGACAGTATTATGAAAACTAACATAAGTAGTTATATTTTATCTACCAGACATTTACTTCTGCGTTCTAAAGTGCATATAAATACTTACCTACTGTAATAATTTTTATTTATCGGTTTCTTGGTAATGTATTTCGTAAGTTTTTTGTAAATGAACGACCGGTAGGTGACTAATTAAATAGCTGTCTTTAATTCACACAATTATATGCGTATGAAGATAAGCAGTACATACACATACATACATATAGGCAATCCTTGTTTGACGTCATAGCTTAACATTTTTATTTTACAACTAGCTGTGCCCGCGACTTCGTCCGCGTGGAATTGAATTGACAAAGTTTTATACAAATTTTCATCCCCTATTTTATCCCCTTGGGGGTAGAATTAATCAAAATCCTTTCTTAGCGGATGCCTACGTCATAACATCTACCTGCATGCCAAATTTCAGCCCGATCCGTCCCGTGGTTTGGGCTGTGCGTTGATAGATCACTATGTCAGTCAGTCAGTCAGTCACCTTTGAGTTATATATATTTAGATTAGGAAGGTATAAGGCCGGAATTAATAAATCTATCTCAAGTCTGAGAGCGATCTTGAAAAAATGCGTTTGACGTGTCATTTTGTACTGAGATGACGTTAGGATGACATTTCCAAGATCGCTCTCAGACTTGAGGTAGATTGATTAATGCGGGGCGACACCTCTACAAATCGGATTATCAAGTAGTTAATAAGTATCATCGATGCAAATGAAAACATGAATAACATTGTTTATCTTAGTACGTAGGCTTCAATGTTATAAGGTCCATATCCATAATATTATTTTGATAGGGCTACGTGTAGGGCGGGCGGGCGGCGGCGGCGGCGGTGGGCGGCTAGTAAACAAAATATCGGCACCCATGGCGCCCAATCCGCCAGTACTCACCCAAGCACCCGTCGTGGCACACGCGCGCGCCACAGATAAAACATTACGTTTATTGAAATTTCAATAGTGTTTTCAAATCAAAATAATACCGCGTGTAGAACTAATAACACGTCCTTTGAGGTAGTGTGGCGTAAGTAACGTTTCTATGTGCTTGTTTATTTTATTTTTATGTTAACACGTCATATAAAAAATTCAAAGGGTTGTCTTGCTGATTTGAGCGAATCTTGCTATTTATTTCCAAGTTGAATTATTACGAATGCTAGGTGCCCTTCGAGGATTTAAACGACAATATAATATATGTAATATAAATATAGATGTGGATATATTGTTTGGTGGGTTTTACGACCTCACCGATGTTTACGCACTTTTGTTAACTTTTAACGCTTTAAATAAGACTGCTTAAATTACCTTTATTACTATAATGATTTTATTAAACCTAATACTTCCACGTAATTATTTATAAATATTTTTATAGTCATGTACACTACCTATTTTCTACATTTCAATAGCACATAAGAAGGTAAGTACAATGCGAATTATTTACTTTACTAATTATTTACTTATTTCGATAATTAGTTTTTAGGATTCTGTAGTCAAACTATCACTTATAGTTTCATGTCCTTTGGTCTGCCCCTTGGTAGGTATGTCCATTAAGACTAAGTATATAAGATATTTTTAAACCGCTATAAAGAAATATGTACTCAAATCACAATCAGTAGTGAAATTCTGGAAACAACCGCAAATACAGCTCTTGCGTTTATTGTATTAAAGGACTTATAGTAGGAACGTACCTAGATTTTTTATAGTTATTGAAATGGCTACGGAACCGTGCATTGTGCGCGGCATACAAGCACTTGGCCAGTTGTTAATATAATAAATCGGTTTGAACAATAATCACGAATTACGATAAAACAGGATTTTTATATAACTCGTGTATTGTTATTCAAATTGTATGTCAATAAAAAATGGTCGGGAAACGTACATATTATAATTATGATGATTGCGTCATGGAGCTAGATAGTATGTGGGTATAATAGCTTATTTAATTCTCTTTACAATTTAGTTTTTTTTTATATAACAAAGCCGGTAAACAAGCGTACGACCCGCCAGATGTTAAGCGGTTACCATCCTACTAATATTATAAATGCGAAAGTTTGTGAGTGTGGATGTATGTATGTATGTATGTATGTATGTATGTATGTATGTATGTATGTATGTTTGTTACTCCTTCACGCAAAAACTACTGAACGGATGTGGATGAAATTTGGAACACAGATAGATTATAACCGCGATTAACATATAGGATACTTTTTAACCCAATAATCCAATACTACGCGGATGAAGTCGCGGGGCACAGCTAGTATGCTATAAATGCTTGCAATACCTAACGCATTGCCCACCTAAAGGGGAGTGGGACAGAGGGAGTGTAGGGTAGGAGGGGTAAAAGAGATGTGGGCCTCCGACTCTATCTCCCATCGTACGAAACGCAGCTCTAATATACTTAGGTACTATACGCCGATTTTCTGTGTGAGGGTAGTACTAGGGTAGTAGTAGTACTTACTACCCCGGTAGAGCGAGCCCGTAGAACCGTATTCAACTGACTACAGCTTGCATCTACCACCTGTTTTAGTATTCTTTGGTGGCTATAGTGAACTATCCGTAGATAAAACATATTTTTATAACATACAACATTTATATAACGTGTTTATAAGTATGACGACTAAACTCTACATGCGAGCAAACGCTATTAAACCTGACAAAGCGCTATAACGCTAGTATGCCTGAAGAGGTAAGCAGTGGTGCATTGTTATATACCCAAATGTCACATCATGATAAAGATGCTGAAGCTGAGAATCTGCAATCAGAAAATCCAATTTAATTTGACACATCTTATATCACTAAGAATGGAGTCCTGGACTTCATGATTGGTTTTGGCTTGTATCCTCCATCCGTATATATATTCATATATAAACATTACTATGAGGTCCCACAGTGAATGCGAACGCACAGAACCATTGAGAAATGACAAACTTTCTGTAGAATCGGCCCCTTACCTAGACAGGTGTTATTTTGTGATTACGGCCGATGTAGTGAAAAATTTAACACGATAAGCAAAACACATCGCCCGCTTTCAAAATGTAGAGTCCAGCTACGTTCACGCGGCACAGACGACAACGTTTTTTCTTGACGACCGCTTGGCGCAGTGGTTCGAGCGTAGGCCGCTCGGCTCACTGCACGTGATGGTTGCGGGTTCGATTCCCGCCGGGGCGAATTTTGGAAATGGCCTTTTCGTACTTTGCCTTGGTCTGGGTGTCACTGGGGTCGGCCCCAGTCCATTGTACGGTTCCCATAGTGCAAGCGCTGCTTAGTTTGGGACCATACAGTTGGTGTGACAGTCTAGCGATACTTATACTTACTTAGTTATACATTTTGACAATTTTAACCACATTTGTCACCTGAATACGATCAAAGTGAATAATAATGATATCGCCAGACTGACACACCAACTGTGGAAAAGGTGTTGCGTCTATGCTATATGAAGGACACCTTACATTCCAAAGATAGTTGTACAAGATCCGCCGACCCCACGGAGGTCATCACTCGGATTGCAATATCCGTTTCCCCGTTGACATAACTCACTCATAACGAGTTATTATATAAAAAAACAGACGGATAGACAGACAGACGGACGAGCAACAAAGTGATCCTGTAAGGGTTCCGTTTTTTCCTTTTGAGGTAAGGAAACCTAAAAAGGAAAGGAAAAAAATAATGTCATCAATAATCAAAACTAACTATTTCATATTTAATTCCTATTAATAATATTATAAATGTGAAAATTTGTATGTTTGTATGTTTGTTACTCAATCACGCAAAAACGGCTAAACGGATTTGGATAAAATTTAGCACACACATATTTTATAGTAGGCTAAACCATAGGTGGTTTAACACATAGAATACTTTGTTAAAGTCCACACGAAGTCGCGGGCAGAAGATAGTTATAACTATGTTGTCAATAAAACACGCAAACCAATAAAAAAGAACGATGTGTTTTTTTTAATTTCATCCACGTATGAAATCGAATTTGATACGACTGCGTATGTATGTATACAAATACCTATAAAAACAATATAATACGCACTTAAGTAACCTTTACTTGATTACGTACGCTTTGTTTTTTTTATTTCGCGTAGAGCCGTCAAGCGGTCCAACAGGGTTGTATCGGACATTTAAAAATAAACAAAAACTCGATTCGCGCAGACACATGCAAATAAACTTATGCAACTGTTCTCTTATGTCATTTTTTTCACCGGAATAAATATATTGTTTTCTTATATTTACGCGAATACTACACATTGAAATAAAACTATTTTTCGGATTTTATCGCGTTTATTAACTTTATGTTCCCGACGTTTCGGTTGCTTTACAGCAGCCATGGTCACGGGGGGACTGAGGTGTTAGACGTCCTGATGTTATAGTTAGTAACTGGGTACCCTCATATTTAGTTGTTGTTTGCGGTCCGATCCACGCAGAAAGTGCTCACAGTGTCTCGAGGTCTTGCAATGGTAACAAACCAAAATGGTCCAAAACCAAGTGTACGTCGGGAACATAAAGTTAATAAACGCGATAAAATCCGAAAAATAGTTTTATTTCAACGGAATAAATATACTTGTAAGTTAATAGTGAATCAGTTAATTGTTCTTTTTAACGACTTATAAGTACATACTTTTTTCATCGTAACTGGAAAATAAATTATTTTTGTAGTGCCTAGTATGTAGGGATTGCAATCCGGCACCAATTTCAATCCGGTCTGATCCGGCCGGATCCGACCGGATCCGGCAAATTGGAACCGGATCCGGCTTTCCGGATTGTAATCCCCAGGTACTAGCATGTATTGTTACTAAATGTTTTGTAATTACGCCTTTAGCCTTGTATTCGGCATCAGGCTGGCCCTCTCATAGTAGAGTTGCAGCTTCTCTATTTTCTAGTTAAGCTCCGTATTTATAAATCGATCTTAAGACTGAAAGATATCTTGGAAATGGCATCCTAATGTCACAAAATGGCATGTCAAAAGCGTACCCACGATCGCTCTCAGAGTTGATAGATTTTTTAATACGGGCCTATTTGACATTAAACTGTCACAAATTACAGGTTGATGCAAATTTTATTGTAATAAAAAAACACACGTATTGTGCAACTCCCCCTTTTTGAAGTCGGTTAAAAATTAATCACAATGTTGGTCTCAGGCTACTCGTTTGTATCATAATAATGTCCACCAATAATGACCATGTCGTGTATTGTGTGCCACTCAAACCATTCTCAAATAACAGTTTCATTTGTAACTTTATTTAGGTATCTTGGAATTTTCGCAGAGCAATAAATAAATATCGCCAGACGAACACGCCAACTGTATGGTCCCAAACTAAGCAACGCTTGTACTATGGGTACCGTACAATGGACTGGGGGCGATCCCAGTGACACCCAGACCAGGGCAAATTACGAAAAGGCCATTTCCGAAATTTACCCCGGCGGGAATTGAACCCACAACCACCATGTGCAATGAGCCAGGCGGCCTACGCTCGAACCACTGCGCCAAGCGGTCGTAAACAGCCCTCAAATTGCGTTAGAGACTACAACGTGGACAAAAAAATGCTTCATGAAACGAAGCATTCAGTTAATCAGTCAATTATCTAATAGTTCTTTGAAATTGGTGACTATGCTATGTAATGATAAATTAGCAGTCATTGACACGAAGAAGACAGATAGATTTGTCCCCACATTTTTTTCATTTTCGTCAGATTCGTTCGATCCTTAATTGACATGTGGATACGGTAAAATTTATAAATGCTCGGTGCCAGATTAACCGTGTGAATGACCGCTAAGGTAAATAGATAACAGCCATATTTCGCTCGCCATTAAATACTTATCTATTTCTAATAAGTGCGTTATCAGTACAAATTGAAACTAAAGTCATTAATCTCTTGATTAGATAACAACCATCGTTATATTGATGGCTACGTACGTATCCGATAAACAATGAATAGCTTAATATTTAGGAAAAAAAGCCCCGGTGATTTTAAGACATTGTTTAATCTTTGTGCAAAATAAACGTCAAAATCGATAAAGCCGTTTTGGAGGAGCAGAATGACGGTGTGTTCGTCATTATTTATACCGGACATCGGAATTTTATTGTATTAAAATGAATACTTAATCAATTTTCGATACAAAACTGTTTACAAGACAGTTTTTTCTAATTAATATTTTAGTTCCTCCTATGGCCACCGGCCAAATAAAGCTTGTACATAAATCGATGTAAATGTTTCGTCACTGCAAACTCACGGAAGGTAAACAATACCAAACAGAGTGTGGAGCCACAATCGTACTTACTATCTAATGAGCTGGTGGCCAATTAAATGAACGTAAAAGGACTTATCCTGTTACAAACAGCGAAATTACGATAATTATGTGTGGGTGGCGCCAATTGGATCTTCTTATGGGCAAGAATTTAACTTGTGTATAGGTATACTAGGTAGGTACAGTATAATAGGTACTGTGACAATGGGGTTTCAACTAATAAAAACTTATCATTTGGTAGTATTTTAATTTATTATAATATTATTTAAATATTAATTTACATAAAAACACGTCCTATCCCAATAGTCCCCAATTGTCACTGCCAGCGCACCGCAGAGCTTTCAATTTCAAAAATAATCTTTTTCTTATTTCAAACTTGACGGCCAGGTACGCTTATCGCCAGTGACCAGTGCGCCGACATGGACCTCCTTACAGTACATACAGATTATTAGTCTTGTTTTGTCTTCTGGTCTTGCATTTTGACATACATTTTAGCATGACTAAAACGGAAACTAGACGACCTCGTGCAAACTGGCATCACCTAGCACCAGCAGAGAGCCCCAAGACTGAGTTAAAACCATTTCAAAACCGTCGCTCAACAATTTGCATGCAGTTCGTGCGAGCGATGCCAATTATCTTCTGCGGGACTCTTGCGTCTGGCAGATATAGTATTGTTCTTGCTAAAGTCTTGCAGGCTCTGTCTTTATAGCCTCGCTGAAACTGCAAGAACAATCTCGAGCAACACTCACCGCTCTATCTCGTTGCTGTCACAGAACAGGCCTTCGCTTCGCTAACTTTTAAGCCGCGAATACCTACTTAATATTACTTAGCGTTTAGCTCTACATATTGTACCTCTACGGACAATTTATTAGTGTCTCATTGTAAGATATGATTATTATATTAAGATAGATAGGTATCTGCTTTGAAGCCAATGATAATACGTGGTGATAACACGAACTGTACTCACTGGGGTCAGCACAATCATATGACTGTGTCACATGATGGAGTTATTTAGTTAATAAACAGGACTAGAGCGGTAACTCCCCCGTATCTTTATAGATTAGATACAGAAATAAGTACCGAGAAAATAGTACCCCCCACTGTCCCCCGTGTCGTTGTAATATTTAGCGAGATAGAGATGCGAGATAGGTGTGTACTTTACTAACTTTATGTTATATTAAGTTTCTGAGAAACTTGCGTTACTCTCGTCATTTGCAGCTCTACCATGCGTAGCTACGGCAGAGTGACCATGTTTGTTAGAGTTACTAAACTCTACCGCCTGCGTAAAATTATTATAAATGTGGCAAATTGTTCAGCGCCTGAGGAACTAACGGTTTTATTGTTATAATATATTCCACGTAGACGCAAGCGACTAGCGACTCCTAACGAACTTATAAAATTCATGGTAGAGACTGAAGTGTTGTGTCCATAGCGGAGATCCTAATAATGAGGACAAGACTAGGATTCAGAAAGTCCAAGATGACGGCTAATGGTTCGACTCAGTCCGTTTTCATCACTGAACTACAAGGCCGTGTTTTAATAAATATACCTACAGTATGTTCCAATGAATAATTGAATGTTTCAATTAACACAAAAAGAGTCCCGGCCGGTTCTGGGTTAATGCAATTATTGGAGTTCAATTGGTCGACGCCGCGAGTGGCCGCCCCGGCACACGGCAATTAATCAACACTCCGGACACCAGATTTATTTATCGGGACGAGACTTGATCAGACAAAAAAGATGGTTCGGGGCATATATAAATACATACATAGAAAGACAGAAAATATATTTATTGGAAAGCATTTTTTCACGCCCAAAGTTAAACGCATAAAATAAAATATGAGTGAAGAAAATGTTATTTATTTTAAATCCAGGTAGGAGTATTTACCTACTCTGTCTGGTAGGTCTCTGTTTTTATTGTATTAAATAATAATAATTTTAATGACATTTATCCCAAGAATAATGTGCCAAGTGGTGACCCTCATTCCCGGGGCCACTCACCAACCCCAACGCGTGCTAACGAGAGCCAAAACCATTACCCTGAAGAAGGCTTTCAATTTAATTAACACTTCCGCTTTATGGTTGTTTAACGACTTTTTATCCGCAAAAATTAATTACAGTTATGGGATATTAAATTACGAAAGCAGTTAGTTTGAATTCGTTAAACCCAACAAACGACCATCCGGATCCGTACGCACGCAATAGATAACCTATTGTTCAATATACACGCGGATGGATATTTACGGTCTTATTTTAATAAAGCGCGATATTTTCCATTGCACCTTAAATAAATGTCAAAACATATTTACTTACTTGCCAAATAAATTTTAATATGTTTTATTATTAAAAATTGTTTTGTATCTAAACTACCACAAAAAAATCGAATGAAATTTGTTAAACAGGTTTTAATTTGACATAAGAATATGGGTTGTCTTTTATCAGAACTAATATATTTTTCATTACTCATACACTGAAAGTAGGTCTGAAGTTGCCTGAGGAGCGGGTTGAAAGTAATACTTTTCTGGCCCGGGAGAATCACTTTCAACTGACAGCTGTCAAATTATAAAAAAAAAACTAGTTCCATTTCTATGGAACCATGTTCAAACTTTTTCTACAGTCACTCAATTACAGCACGATGTAAAATTGAAATAACATAAAGTTGAGTATTAATTAAAGAATATATACTTTTAAATGACTTAATTATAATTTAGTTTCAACAATTTCTTTAAAATAACATAGATTTGGTCAAAATATTTAAAAATGAAAATTAAAAATACTGGCTAAATAATGAAGTTGGCCGGCCAACGAAAAAAAAACAAAATAGGCGGCAATCCGATCTTTTTTTTTTCGAGTTGTAGAGTATTGTTCATGCTTCCTTGTATTATTTCTTTAGCCAATTCTTGTTTTTATTTTTACTTTCCTTGTATTCGTAATGAAAAGCACAGTGTTTACCTCGGGTGAAAGACTTATTTTGTCCCTCGAACTATTAGCGCCCTCGCTACGCTCGGGCGCCAAACCCCGTCTCGGGATAAAATAAGTCACTTTCACCACTCGTGTAACAATGTACTATTACATAGTCCCTAAATATGGAATGGTGGTATACTTTGCAAAAATAAAAGTATATTTCCCGTTAGATTTCATAGAAGAGCTGAATGCATGCTGTCATGCCGTCTTATAAAGTCCGTGGAAAACCGGCTATTACTACGTTAGAAAATCTAGAACTAGTTAACACATTATGTAGATAGGTAGATACCAAAAAAACGACGAACCTAAATTAGTCAGCGCTATGCATTTGTTACCGGTTTGTGACAAAATAAAGGTTCCAAACATTTTATTAATAATAAGTGACGTTATTAAAAAATATTCATGAGTAAGGTGATGATGTCACATCATTGGAAATGCGCAACACTACCCGAATATTCAGTATTATTACTATATTACATTATTATTTAATTGACAGTTTTAGAATAAATACGAAGATACGTGTGTATGGGGATTATTGTATTTGCATTCGCGGAAGTGATCGAGCTATCTCCATTAAAACAAAAATGGTGAGTGTGATTTTTTTTTGGGTTTCGAAGCGAAGCTTCTATACGGACTTCGGGCGCTTGCCGCGCGGCCACTCTATCCGTGCTAAGCGTCAGTAGCGTTACAAGATATAAATAAGTATACAGAGTGGCAGCCGCGGCGCCCTACGCTTATTTATACTATAAAGCCTCGCTTCTTTCGGGCGTCCCTAGACGGCACTGATTTTTTGAAATAACCTCATCTATTTTTTTTTTCAAATAACCAACCTAATATTCATCGAGAATAATATCTTAGTTTCAGTCTATGTTGTTTAACCAGTACCTACATATTATGAGATAAGACAACATTTAACACAGGGTTCGCTGATATAATGAAAAAATCGGATTTTTGATATTTATTATAAAAATCGGATTTTTTCGAACCCTGATTTCAACAATTATCCTAATAAACCATATTATTATTCTTATTTCTAATTTTATTTAATATAGTTTGTATATATTATGTATAAATAATGTAAATACTCAGTTTATAAATAAATGATTGTAAAATATGAAAAAAAAAACCATAAGAATAAAAGTTCAAGAACAACGTTCATTAAGTAATTTTGTTCATTTGTATGTTTCCATTGACGTGTGTTTGCACAGACGACACGTTCACACAAAACATGTTGTTATCTCTATTTTTTAAGTACATAAAATAGAGACAACAACGTAGTAATGCTGTAATTTTTTTACTATGAAAACTCACTGTTAGAAACGTCCTAAATGAATTAAGAATCGTATTCATAATAAAATAAGGTTTTTTAACCAAAATATAATTTAAAAGTCACTTAAAAGATTATTTAAATTTAAATAAAACTCCGTAAATTTAAATAGAAAACGAAAGTTTTCACGTTTGCATTGTAACGCGGACCGTGTTCAAATAAACGCAACGTTCCACGGCGCATTATTTGCGGTGGGCCCGCCATGTGACTCAACTTCGCTGAACAAATGTTAGCACTTAGACTGAGCGCGCACTACGACATTTGAATTTCGATCGTTGCGATTTTTAAAAGGCGATTTTTAAAATCGCAATCTCCAATCCTACAGTTTCTTTTCTCAGTGCGCGAACTCTAGTATATCAGGGTTGTCCACAAATTGGCGATTATTATCCGCAATGATTCAATTTGTCACTTAGCTTTAGCTGTACGTGCGGTCGTGTGCGTTGCGTCTTAGATAGATTACATAATAATAAATGGCCGTAGGTACTGCTAGACGGAATAATTGCAGTACTTAAGTACATACCTTGTGTTATATAATAGTATCCTAAGTATGTACTCACCTATACCTCTATAGGTAGGCTATTATGAGAATATTATTGTAGTAAATCTTTAGGAAATATTCATTTTTGTTGCTTGTACGACTTTTAAGTAATAATGAAAATATATTATCCTTAAAATATGAAAAATATATGTAATGTTTATAATAATAGTACAGTTTTATTTTATTTTTTTTATTTTATTTATTCAGGACAACAAACAATTGCATAATAAAAGCTTAAGTATAAATAATTTAGTAACACATCAGGAGTGATTACGCAACCAGCACCGTTATCCACAAAATAAGACAGTTGGACTGAAAAGAAATGGTAGAATTCCGAAATCCGCACAAGTGACAGATATTAAAATAAATATAAGAAAATTGACAACCAATGAAAATTGGAACATAAGAAATAGCTAAGTAAAAGCCTCCCGTACAAATAATAAACTATATGTAGTTAATAAACAAAGCAGCACTAAAATGAAGCGTCAAATGTGTAGCTACGATGACACAGACGGAACGATTACTATTTCGATATACAAATGACTATAATTTACATATCACTTTTCACAGGTATGAATATAATTTAATTATTGACAGACTTCTTCTTTCTTTTATTAAAAACACTAGCTGAGCCCGCGACTTCGTCCGCGTGGAATTTAACTTAACAAAAAAGCCCGCTCCCGCGTTCTGAGCCCGCGCGACAGGACCCATTTTTTAATTTTGTTTTTCTAAAGTAAAAGTAGCCTAAGTTACTGCTTAAAACATCAGCTATCTGCCAGTGAAAGTCCCGTCAAAATCGGTCCAGCCGTTTCGGAGATTACCCGGAACAAACACACAGACAGACAGACAGACAATTTTTTTTTAAATCGCGTTTTTGTTATAGGTGTCGTTTGTATTTTCATATGCATTTAGTGAAAAGGTGTTATTTTGATATTACAGACACTCCAATTTTATTTATTTGTATAGATGTCCTCATATGCCAGTCCTTCCATACTTTTTGTTGTTGTTGGGTCTTTGGGCGCCGTCATTTTGACCGGCACTTAGCATGAGAATATTCTAGGGTAATTATAATGTCTCTGGTCGCGTATTCCATGAGAAGAATGGTGATCAAGTTAGTGGCTGTGCACCTACAGAATCAGCATCGCTGTTTATCCAAAAACAAAGACCAACAGTAGACATGATGTTTGCTTGTTTGTTTTTCGTCTTGTGACCGAGATAAGTAACAATTATTTGTTCAAGTAAAACAAAACGCTGTGATATCACGGGTTCACTTTAGTGTTTAACTTCTAGTATAACTGAGAGGTTGCTTTGAGTGGGTGTTTTAATTAATTTAAAATGTTTTTTGTCTTGTGCTGTTCAATAATAATTGTATTAACTGCTATTATAGTGTTGAAGAGAATACAAAACTTGTCTACGGTAGGATTTTATCGTTGTCTTTGAAAATAAAAATCTTAAGGTGCCCATACACGAGCGATAATTAATGACTGTATAGCCCAGCAATAGTCGCCAGAGTAGTGGAACAATTATGGAGCATTCTGGAGTCATCATCATCACCTTGCCCTTATCCCACACTAGGTAGGGTCGGCGCAGCACGTTCTCTTCTTCCATTCAAGCCTATCATCCGTCAACTCTGTACTCACTCCCTTTTCGGTCATACCCTCTTCCAAGCAGTTCATCCACGTCTTTTTAGGACGTCCCCTACCCCCACTACCGCTCACTCGCATACCCATCGTCCTTTTGACCACATGATCATCCTCTCTTCGCATAACATGTCCATACCACGCTAACCTTCCGCTCTTTATTGTCTCTGTCACCGGCGATACTTTCAGGCTTCCCCTTATATTTCTAATTTTATCCATCCTTGTTACACCACACATCCATCTCAACATTCGCATCTCTGCTAAATGCACTATGGAGCATTCTAGAGTAACTCCTAAAAACTATATTTCTAATTGCTTTTAGATATATTTACGTGTAATCATTTGATGTCAATTTGTTCAGTGCGTATGCAAGAAGACCGTACAATTGACTAGAGCAATTCTATTATCACCCAGACCTCCCATATTACGAATCGGCACCTTCCAAAATTTTCCCCGAACGGGATCGAACCCGCAACCGGTGATCCACGCGGTCTATCTGAAACCGCTTTAGAGCGTCGTGACATTATCATGCATCTATATTTGTTATTGGCAGGTGGAAATGGGCGGTTGGTTGAGCTACTTCTGGTGGGGCGGCGACCCTGACGCCGTGAACCCCGTGTCGGGGCTCACGCTCAGGGACATCTATGCCGTGCAGAAGTCGTGGGCACCAGCCAACGCAAACTCGGTCGCTACTGGATCTGAACTCTTAAGGAGGTAAATTATATTGGTTACATCTAAACAAATAAATAAAATTGAGGTGTCTGCTTGTAATATATTAACATAATAATAGCTTTTTAGTAAATTAATATTGTAAGTATACAAGGTACCTACAGATATAAAAAATGACTGTCTGTCTGTTTGTGCTAATCTCCGTAAATTTTGACGGGACTTTCAATGGCAGAAAACGTTATAAGTGGTAACTTAGTCTACTTTTATTTTATCTTACTACCACGTGGACGGACCAGCGGGCAACAACTACTTGTATATATCATCCGCCATAAATATTGACCTAAAATAATATCGAATATTATGCACGGTTTATACAAGAGCCATCAATATGTGCCGGCCATAAATCAATTTACGCTAACGACCGTAAAGTCGGTAAATATTGGTACCATTACATTACATTACAGAGTAGCGCGCCACATTGAGTGTAATGTTTCTCCTGAAACGATTCACAGTATAATAATGAATATCGCTAGACGAACACACCAACTGTATGGGCCCGAACTAAGCCACGCTTGTACTATGGGTACCGTACAATGGACTGGGGGCGTTCCTAGTGACACCCAGACCAGGGTAAATTACCAAAAGGCCATTTCCGTAATTTACCCTGACGGGAATCGAACCCGCAACCACCCAGTGCAGTGAGCCGAGCGGCCTACGCTCGAACCACTGCGCCAAACGGTCGTCAAACGTCGTCAGTATCAACCAATATCATCTTTAGCATCTACTCAGGCTTTAGGTACTTACTTACGTACTTAGAGCCAAGCTGTAGCCAATAACTACAGCTTATATAAGCTGGACTTGAAAGAGGTAACACCACCCTTTCACAGAAGATCAGCTTAAAGTAGTTATTATAGCTGCGTTTCATACCATGATTGAGAGAGCTGGAGGCCTGTCCCCCTCCCTTTGCCTCCCCCTGTCCCACTCCCCTTTAGGTATCATCCCCTCTTTAGTATTGCAAGCATCTATAGGCTACGGTAACTGCTTATCATCAGGCGGGTGGTACGCTTGTTTGCCGACTTTGATATACAGGGTGTTACCATCCTAACGAAAACATACGCCATGGATTCAACTCCTGATTCTGGGCTCCCCAGCGATGGACTTTTCCGTCGTTATGTTCATGAATTATGCTAAATTTTTTAAGAATTTTTAAATTGATTTTAGCATTAAATCTTTGTACAAATCTATCTTAAGGTGAAGGCGCCTGTCTAGCCCGGGAAATTCAAAATTTTCGAGTATTTTTATAGTTTATCCAAAATCTGAAAACATTTAAGACAACATTTTGTGATTTGCGAAAAACAGAGTATGCAGTGCGTTTATTAATACATTTATTTTACTCTAAATATTATCACGGTGGATATGATACTAGTAAATTACCAAATATACAAAAATTGCCAGATTATCTGGATAGCTGTCGTTCTTGAAATGTTTTAGAGTAAGTTGGATATATTAATAAATGCACTGCACACGGTCTTTTTCGCGAATTACAAAATGTGCCTTTAATTATTGGCAGATTTTGAAAAAATTCTATAAAACCTCAAAAAAATTGAATTTCGCGGGCTAGATGGGCGCTTTAGCCTTAAGTAACGTGATTTTATATACATAAATGAATAATTACTATTTTAGATATAATACTGCAATGTAAATTGAAACACATTGCGCGACCGTATTCAGTTTTAATTAACATTGCAGTCATTTATAGTGAAGTGAAAATTTTGACGGAAAAATCCATCTCTGGGGGTTCCAGAATCATGCGTTGAATCCATTGTATTAGTTTTCGTTACGATGCCCCTTACACCCTGTATAGAACAACATATAGGTAACATTACCACAATTCCTATCCGTAGCCGGCGCTCACGTGCGATCCCTGAGCCCCCTACATAGTTGTCGCGCTTCCCGCACGCACGCCGCGCCCTCCCTTCATAACGAAGGAATGGAATCCACTTCCGCACTCCACTGTGTGAAGCTATGAGTCTGAATATTCGAGGCTTTTTGAATTGTCGCTCATTACCTACCTATCGGTGTCTACTTCCTACTTATTTTTTTATACAAGAATACACTACTTATTGAGATATATACAGAAGAGTGATTACTAAACTTGTTGTTAAATAAAAGTTACTTAAGTCACTTAATTTTATCAGATTATTGTTTTTTCAGATAATGTCGAATGTAGGTAATTATCATAGAGTTCTTATTTCTTATCCGAGATTGACGCTATTGCATTGTCGTTATAAATACATTCTGACCCCCGTTTTGGGCCTCCATTTTGGTTTTCCAAAGTCGACGGTCACATTTTTGTATTGTTTTGTTATTAAATGTGTTTGTTATGGCTATTAATTACTTGACAGCTTGACACTGGCGAAATACCTATTAACTTGGGTGGCCCATATTTTTAAAGAAAGAAGAAGAAGATCCCCGTTTTGACAGTTGCATTACTTAAGTACTTGTCTATAGAATACGATAAATTTATTAAGAACTAGCTATGCCCGCGACTTCGTCCGCGTAGAATAGTGTATTTGGGTAGCATTTTTAATTATGTATTTAGGCTAATTTTTTTACAAATAATTCACATTCGTATAAATACTTTAATGAGCTATTTGCAGTGTTTCACTGCAAAGAGCTATATTTCCATACAAACTTTCATCCCCTATTCCCTATTGTTATTTTACACCCTTGAGGGTAAAACTTTTACAATATTTGAATGTCATATTTATTTATATCGAATCAACAGCCTAACAAATAAGTTTCAAGCTTCTAGCTCTAAAAATGACGATACTTCCATACAACTTTTCATCCCCCCTTTCAACCCCTTAAAACTCTTTATAAGCATTAAAAAGTAGCCTATGTCCTTTCTCAGGCTCTAGACTATATGTGTATCAAATTTCATTAAAATCGGTTCAGTAGTTTTGGCGTGAAAGAGCGACAGACAGACAGACAGCGTTACTTTCGCATTTATAATATTAGTAAGGATTTTATTCTAAAGTGCCGTTATTAAATAGCTTAGAAATTACATAAGAAAAAGTAACGACTTGCTATTAGACTAAGGTCCTTTACCCTCTATTTTCTTATATTTCAACATTACCTTCGTATAATTCACTTTCCTAAGCAAAATAACATTACCTATGTCTTACTTGATGCAAAGGGAAAGAAATAAAGAAGGTCCCAGCACATTACCCGCGGCAGACGCGTCCCGTCGAGTTATGGGATCATACAGATTTGATGTGCTCGCTTCGTTACACCTACGTTTGTCAGCGGAGCTTTTAGAGAGTTTATAGAGTTACCGCAATGTGGGTTTATAGGATAACAACAAAACACAAACGCATTTCTGTGAAATGCGATCACTTAAGGTACTCTTTTGTTTCTTTATATTAATTCAATGTAGCGAACGAAAAGGATTTTATAAGTCAGAAATCAAGCGTACGGCCTGCCTGGCCTGGCCTAAGCAGTTATCGTAGCCTATAGATGCTTGTATATAATATAGATGTTTGCAGTGCCGGATTAACCATGTAGCAAGAGTAGCAATTGCTACGGGCCCCGCGCGAAAGGGGGCCCCGCATATTTAAACCCACTCATCTCTGCCTGAGCGTAATTTTTTGAGTGAAACTTTTTAAGATGTGGTATATTGAATTTACTTTATGTCACAAAAACGTGAAACGTTACAACTTTCCCTACTAAGACAATCTATGTCAGGCACTCGGTAACCGACTACGGGCCCCGCGCTTTGCTACGGGCCCCGCGCTTGCTTAATCCGGCACTGGATGTTTGCAATACCAAAGACATTACTCACTCATCTCTCGAAACGCGGCTATAATAGCTTCTAAAGACAATATACTTAACCACTACGCATAGGTAGCTTCCTTACGCCGATCTTCAGTGATAGGGGGTCCTACCCTACTCGAGCCAGCCCGTATATGTAGTCAATTGACTATCGCTTGGCTCTACCACCTAATATTATATTGCTATATTGGAGTATTGCTAGGACAATAATCCTCTGTACCTATGTAGTTGTATATGGTAAGTAATGAATACTAAAGAGACATAATATAAAACGAACCATATTTAGCAACCTAGCCTAGGTAGGCTAGGTAAGATCAAATTTGGTGTGAACTAGGTAGCTCACCTAGGTAGCACCAAATTTGGTTTGGAGTTACGTAATTTCTGGCATTATATTTCTATGTCATCCTAAAGGTACCGACTCTATTTTAATACTTGCTAAGCCGCATATTGGCAGTCTTAAAAATTGGTAAATAAATAAATAAATATCGCCAGACTGACACACCAACTGTATAGTCCCAAACTAAGCAACGGTCTGGGTCGTATTACTTGTACTATGGGTACCGTACAATGGACCGGGGGCGATCCCAGTGACACCCAGACTAGGGCAAATTACGAAAAGGCCATTTCCGAAATTTGTCCCGGCGGGTTTCGAACCCGGAACCACCATGTGCAGTGAGCCGAGCGACTTGCGCTCGAACCACTGCGCCAAGCGGTCTCAGTATTGATGCCATATAGTGAGGTACCTAATATAAAAAGGCACTTAGGTACGTACCTGCTTTACGGATTGATTTAAGCGTCTCTACGCGTCCATGCATATGAATCTGTTAGGCAATTTGCATATGAAAAGAGGTTTTACTTCAAATGAAATGCATGGAGCCGATTAGTTTCGTTGTGTTGTTTAGGGTTACCATCTGTTAATTCGACGAATAACTAAAATACAACAACTACTTCTCCAGCACTTTACTATACGGAATATAGCGAGTATTTTTCATCGTATTGTACAATTTTGTGATCTCATAGATCGCCAAAATAAGTCTACATTTGGTCATAACTGTTAAGTATTTTTGGACATTTTATTATTGACATCGCTATATTATGGTGTCAATACATGTTCATATATGAATCAAAACTCATTCAATGATGTTTTTCTTATTAATAAGTCATCAACTTTAGTTTTTTGGGTCTTTATTTTATAAAACACAAGTATGGAAATACAATTGTATTGTATTTAAGTAAACGCATACAAGTACCTAGGTAATTAAGTAATCCTGCGTTAATAATAAACTATAATAAAAAAATGCGAAATTGGGGTGCGTCACTAGTATAATTACTTGGGTACCGAATACTTGGAAAAAAAACATAGGTAGTTGCTTGCTGATTCTACTATATTGTCACGTGTCTAAGTTCAAGTTAATCAGGGAAAGTCACTGGTCACACATCTAAACTATGTTTCTAAGCGTCTGAGCTTAACACACACTAGAAAGAAGGTGGGGACCCTAGCAGAAATTGATCGCTCGTCCGGCACCGTGCGAGACGCACTGTTGGATCGATAACGTGTTTGCTCTAACCGTAACTTATCGCAGGTTATCCGGTGTTCGACCTCACTGGTATAATATTCAATTGATTTTACTTAACTTACCATACAAGTAGGTACGCAAGTAAGCGTAAACATCTAACATCAACTCATTGATGAAGACACGGTAGGTAACATACCTAAGTTGTTGGTATTGTATTATATACATTGATTAATACTACAGGAAAACCGCACTGACGTTATTTCAAGTCCAAATTAACTGTAAATAGTTAGTCATTATAATGCACAAAGGCCTTATTTTAATAGTGCACAATGCAAATTTGCATTGCGGCTTAGTAAGGACATCTAATTTAACTACTACTACCTAAAAGCAGTGATAGTCGATTGGTTAAGCACGCGTCTTGCGTTCAAACCCACCAGGGAACCAAGAACGGGCCCCAGGTCCTGGGTTCAAACCCCGGATTTTCAATATCTATATCCGAAACATAATTTCTATATATTATTATGATTATCACTCACTTATGGAGAAGGAAAACATCGAGAGGACACCTGCGCATGTCTTAGTTAATATAACCAATGTTCTAAAGACATGTGAAATCCGCCAACCGGCACTGGGCCAGCGTGGTGGATTACGGCCTGAATCCCCCTCGTAATAAGGGGAGGCCCGTGCCCAGGAGTGGGACGTCAAAATCGCTAAATTATTTATTTATTTTATTTACGACTACCTAATCAATAAAATAAGACCTATCTATACATGTAAGTAAGGTATATTGTTGTCATTAGAAATCTAGTCAAAGCGTCAACTTTATGATACGGCTTCCATCTGTGTTAGATCATCTTCTAAGCAGTGATAGCGAGATCAAAAAACAAAAGGGCCCATGTTTGCCGAATTTGCTATTTTAAAAGAAGCTATGCAGGACTAGTAATTCTACATACTATTGATTGCAGGGCGTGATAGATAAGGTAAAACTCAACAATTGGAACTAACTGCTTTGTTTTACGAAATTCTGTAATACCTACCTATCATAAAATGTTGTGATAAAAAATTCTTAACCTACTAATAACTTTTATCAACGAGTAATAACCTTAAACTGCCAGGTATGTTTGGACATTTACGATTAGATGTAACCCTGTGGTGTATGTGGACATTAAAATATGTACTACAAAACTTTTTCAAGATACTATCCAAGCACAAGCAGAGCGACCCGGATAGGTTTAGGTTAGGGTCTAATTAATACCGCTTTATGAAGGCGTCAAAATTCAGTTCCCATTTAATTTAAACTCATTCCATAAGTTTTTTCTTTTCAATTAAACACTACTCTGGTTTTGGGTCTCCTGATGTTAAGCAGTTACCGTAGCCTATAGATGCCTGCAATACCAATGGCATTGCTCGCACGTTGCCGACCTGAAGCGGAGTAGGATAGAGGGAGGCAAAAGGGGTGTTCTCTCTAACTCATCGTTCGAAACACTGCTATTATAGGTAGCTACTTTACGCCGATCTGTGAGAGGATGGTACTACTCCGGTCAACCCGAAATGAGGGAGCACCATTTCCTATTAAGATAAGATAAGATAAGTACCTTATTGCTTAAGTGACGCCACTTACAGATATGGATCGTTACTTATGTAGTCTGCCTTCAAAGTTTAAACCAATGTTAAATTACTAATTAGCATGGAAATCGATTTCATGTTCCGTTTTAACGCTTTAGTACTTTTTAACCAGTGGGTACTTATAGCGACGCTTCCAGACAATATTTGTTCCAGCTAATTAGAAATTCCAATTATTATTTAATACTAGAATATACCCGCGGCTCCGATCGCATGGCCCTTCGAGATATAGTATATATGTCTGTGGCTTTCTACCAGTACAATAATTATGTATAAGAAACGGATCATTAGTGCCAAGGGTCACTTCACACAATCATACCTACCTCCATAAGTACCTACTTACCTACAAACAACTTTACTTATTTATAATATTAGTGTAAAAGAATCCATGCGCGGATAAAGTATGGAGGGTAGCCAATGGGAGCGATCGCCCCCCCCCCCCGGCTGACGACCGAACCCCCCTTTTTACCTTATTTTAGGGGACTCAATTGTTTATTTTTATTTTTGTTTAGAACGATTTTTTGTGCAAGAAATTAAGGTTTAATTAACTTTGTTTACAGATTATTCAGTTCCTACCCACACACCAAAGAGTACTTCAAGATGGTGAAGGACGTCCCCGAGGAGGAGTACCTTCAGAACCCGCAGTTCAAGGCGCACGTCATCAACCTGATGACGTCACTGAACGTGGCCGTCACCAACCTCCACCAGCCCGAGGTGGTGGCCGCCATGATGAACAAGCTGGGAGAGTCGCATGCAAGGAGGCGGATAAAAGAACAGAATTTCCATGTAAGATAATATACAGACTGTCTTCTTCTTCTTCTATCTATAATACAAATAGTACCTTAATTAGGAAAATCAAAAAACCCGATTGCTTAAACACAACTTTACTTAAATAAAAAAGAAAAAAACAAGCCCAGTAGTCCAGAATTCTGTTATCTAATAACAGTCCGGTAATAACTCTTAAACAGTCTGGACCCATTATTGGGGATTTGTTGGTCAAGATTGATATCATCTGTCTTCTTATCATCATCCCTCCTTAGCGTCCCGCAGTCGAGTCAAAATATGGCCCACCAATTTTATAATATTTATAAGCATTTTGCCAGTAGCAATTAACAAATACAAAACATAACAAAAACTTGACCATCCACTCTGTACTGGTCCTTGTGACATATGAATGACATTTCCAGGATTACTGTCACACTTCAGATCTATAAAATATTTTATGATTGTTAATTTTATATTTGGTCTATTTTGGATTTCCAAAATGGACGGTCACATTTTTGTATTGTGCTGTTATTAATTGTGTGTGTTATTGCAATTCGTTACTCGACATTGGCAGAATCTTATTGGGCTCGACCCAATTGTAAGAGGCCATTAATAAAAAAAAATAATATAAGGTATTCAGGTCCGGTCTCACAGTCGAGGTCACTTTAATAATACCAACCCTAGACTCTAAAAAGCGAAGAGGGAAGTGTTCTTCTATTTCACAAAGAGGTACAAAGGAGATACTTAAATTCAATAATTAAATTCAATTCAATTAGCGTTCACCACGATACACGCTCATTTGCATTATTCTATTAGAACGATGTGCGAGGCGCGGTACCCACCTGCGAGAACACGCGACGCGGATCAACGCGAATACATTTATTACGAGCGAACTTTTTAATTATAGTGAAATAATTGAACATCGGCATTTTGACGGAATACTAAAACGCTACTCAAATTGAGTTGGCACTTACGCTACCAACTTTATGTTTAGTTTAATCAAACCAAATTACCTGAAAAATGCCTGATACTATATCTATACAAATAAATAAAATTAGGTGTCTGTTTGTAATATCAAAATAACACCTTTTCACTAAATGCATATGAAAGTAAGTACATACGATACCTATAGCAAAAACGCGATTTAAATTTTTTTTGTCTGTCTGTCTGTCTGTCTGTGTGTTTGTTCCGGGTAATCTCCGAAACGGCTGGACCGATTTTGACGGGACTTTCACTGGCAGATAGCTGTTGTAATAGGGAGTAACTTAGGCTACTTTAATTTTTCAAAAACAATTAGGGTTCCGCGTAAAAAATAAAAACACATGAAATCAAAGAGTATCTCCGAAACGGGGGGACCGATTTTGACGGGACTTTCACTGGTAGATAGCTGATGTTAAAAGCAGTAACTTCTATTTTAGAAAAACAACATTTAAAAAAAATAAAAAATGGGTTCTGTCGTGCGGGCTCAGAACGCGGGAGCGGGCTTTTTTGTTAAGTTAAATTCCACGCGGACGAAGTCGCGGGCTCAGCTAGTATGTATATAAATATATATCGCCCCTTATAATAACATATATATTTGACGACCGCTTGGCGCAGTGGTTCGAGCATAGATCGCTCGGCTTACTGCACATGGTGGATGCGGGTTCGATTTCCGCCGGGGCGGAATTGCGGAAATGGCCTTTTCGTAATTTGCCCTGGTCTGGGTGTCACTGGGATCGCCCAAATCCATTATACGGTACCCATATTACAAGCATTACTTAGTTTAGGACCATACAGTTGGTGTGTCAGTCTGGCTATTTTTATTTATTTATTATTATTTAATTTACTTAGTACTGATGGGACCTATTTTCTTTTCAGGAACTAAAAGACGTCATAGTGAAAATGTTCATAGAGCTACTGAAAATGGATGACGATACCCTCGGGTCGTGGGGCAAGACCGTGGACTTCTGGTACAAGCACCTATTTGAGACTCTGAACAGACCGGATGGGAGCAGATAACACCGCATTGTGGACCACTTAAACTATATAGAGTAGTGTTATGGACGCTGTGAAATGCATACTGGCTATTATTTATTATTATGGACTCCGTTGCTTCGTGCTATTGAGATATCGTTTAGTTTGCTTGGTACGACGGATTGAAAGCGGTTAGGATAAAAATTGAGCTGTTATTTCCTTGGAAAATAGGTTTTATGATTTGAGCCGAGGTAAAGAAAGTAGATAGATAGGAAGTTAGTGTAGGGTAGGTATACCTACCCTAAGGAATCTACACCCCAAAGCCGCCGGGCTGCCTCGGCGACGGTTTGGTGTGCAGAGGCCTTAAGGAATAGGTACATACATCGACTTTTAATATTTTTATAAAAATACAGTTTAGTTAGTAGGTATCTTTACTTAGGTCCTCATATACAATTTACATTCTTAATTCAATAAAAATTACGCTCTTTGTTTTTTTTGTAAATTACATAGGTACCTACCAAACTTATTATTTAAGTGATGTTTATTCTTATTTCTGTAATAAATGCCTTCAGTCTAAACAATTTTTTACCAAAGATAATAATAATAGTTATACGAACCGATGACGTTCTCCGAAGAGACAATTAAATGAATTGCTACATTTAATGCAACGTAATAAAGTGCAATTCAGCTCGCACAACACTGCTTGCGTAAAATGATTATATACCTACAAGGGTACCTATTTATTTCTATCACTTAAATCTTACATTTAATATTTTCCCTCACGCGGCATTGTTTTGAGTGGGTCCAGAGCGAAGCCGCCAATAAACTTGTAGCTTCCTACCCACGGACGGATTTTAAAAATTTTCAAGGTATAGGCTGTAATTTTTTTGCCGCCCTTGCGTCTACAATTGTCAAGTTATTGCACACCGAATATACAATGACAAGTGAGAGGGGAAAGTCATCGGCAAAATTTATTACAGAGTTCCATCTGTAAAACACCAGAAAACCGTCATGCAGAAATCTTTTTGATTTCTGTGGGGTAGCAAGAAAACAAATATTCGGGCCCCAAATTTGCCGCCCCAAAAATCTGCCGCCCTAGGCTCCAGCCTACTCAAAGTGCTGGTAAATCCGCCACTGTTCCTACCTAAGTTCGGAGAAATATAATTTTATCGATGTAAATAGATACACTTACTCATATAAGAATCGATTGCATAATAAAGCCGCTTTCCCAGCTCTAGATGGAGATAAGAAAATCGTATTGGTACCTACTTACCTATGAAGTCGGCATTTTCCCTGGGTTAACAAATATCGGTCTAGTCACTGGCGGTGGTTTGTTTCACAAGGTGATACAACCAGTTGAGTTATCCATATCGCAGGTACCTATTAGGTAAAGCGTACAGAGACGAATCGAATTATGATTCGATTTATACTTTCGATTATCTTCTAAATATATTGTGTTCACTCTAGTTAATAATCTTAGTTGCACTGTGGTTCTAAATGTCGAAATTGCAATATTCAGAAGGTTAAATAGGTAGGTACCTACTAGATACCTATCTATTTTTGTGTATCTAGCTACACAGGTACCAAAGTAAGTGTTCTATATCATCAAGAGTGTATAACATATCAATTATTATTGTTATTTTATGTTAAGCTGAAGTTTGATTTGCTAAAGTGTGGCATAGAGATATCCTATACTTATTAACTTTATTAACATTGTATTTTATCACTGAATATAATGATTATTACCTACTTATTTCAAGTGTACAATTATTTTGTCTGTTTAATTTTAGTTTGATAGTTTAAGATGCATTTAATATAATTGTAGGTAGCATCCGAAAGCTTGATGAAATACTTCCATTTATTGCATAATGTAAATAGCTATAAATGTAAATAAAGCTATCGATTTTTGTACATTGTACACTTGTTAAGCCAAATATGTAAATACATTATCGATATTGTGAACGATTTTAATTATTGATTCAATAAATTTTATACGAACGAAGTCTACTAAATTGCCAACCCGCTAGACTACATACCCAACAGGTCCTTTTAACGATCTGAATTTCTTCTTTTGGAGGATCCCTAGAAGAGTACTGAGCATCTGCCTCCTCTAAGGACCGACCAAATTAAAGTAGTAACAATCGTTTACTGATAATATGGCCTTTAGTTCTTATTTTCTCAGTTACAAAATTATGAAATAAAATGCCCTTTGGTAGCTGCAAACGACATTTTATTTATTTTAACGGTAGCCGCAGTTACAAATGTGGATGAAAGAGTTTTATCGACTTACATTTTTGGCTGTAATTATCTGAAATATTATACCTTTTATATCAACTACCTACAATAATATTTTTAAATTATACTTTATATACATATAACCTTTATCATAATCATGAGATAGTTCGTCTACGTCTACTGCAACTAGCGTAGGTAATGTAACAGCCAGGTGGTAAAAGCAGTATACGTAATAATAAACTATTATTATTTTATATTATTGTATTTATTATAATATCATTATTTGAAAATACATGTTTACACAACTGTTTCCCAGCTGTCACTGCCCGGGCACCGCAATTCTTATAATTTCAAAAACTCTCTTTTCTTAAATTCAATATTTTATAATCAGCCAGGAAAGTCTATCGGTAGTGGCCAGTGCGCCGACATGGACCTTACATTCCTCTCGACCTGGGAAAAAAAAAGAAAAGCAAAAAAAAAAGTTTTTAAACCATACACGTTTTGCACACCCTACCTATGGTTGGATGAGGAGTATACAATCAAGCATGGCTCAAATTAAATCCTGCTAGGATTTAGTTATTGGAAGGGCTATAGGTACTTCGAATAACTTGATAAGTGTAAAACCAACCAAGAATCACATACATAATTCAAGCCGCTACTTATACCTAAGCTCAATTCCTAATTGAAGCAGGTAACAAAGGTATAGCTACTTCCAAAATTACAGCCCAGCCGGTCTTCACGACACCGACCCAAGTGCTTGCATTATTTAGCTTAGGTACTGCATATTTAACACGCCTGCCCTGCCTACCCCTTCTCCGGTTAACTACTCGTCGTTACGTTTGCGCGGGCTTTGCGGACAAAGAAACAATCGGCAGCTTTACCATGAGTTTTATGGCTCCTACACACATGCCGCCGGCTTTTGCCGCTTTCGATTTGTTGCTTTTGTTCGGAACACCCGCCGCCGCGCCGGGTTCGATAACCGCTGCCGTCGGCAGTGTGTACAAGCCATTATGGTCGTCTCTACGGCGTATTTTTCCTTAGGATGCGGATTTAGTAATCAATCTAGCCATGCCTTTTTAATGTTTCATTTTTAATTACTAGTTTCCCAAATAAAATTATTATTAGAACGTCTTTTAATAATTATGAAAGATAAATTACATTAAGAGACATGCTTAGATTGTTTACAAAATTTGAACCTTAAGGAAAAAATACAGTTTACGTAAAATATTTGTAAGTCGAACGACCTACCAGTTGCCATACTGTAGGTATATTTTAAGTAAGACGCTGGGCGGGACGGTATAAAATCACGGCCAAAGATAATTATGAATGATCATGAGTGATACCTACCTTCTGAAGTTTTTCTGTCTGGTTTTAAATCCAAGCAAGCTTAAATTTACTAATTAATTATACCTAATTACCTACCTACGTAGGTGTATATACTACAAAATAATGTCCTTTATCAATTTGCCAGAACAGCTTCTATCAACTTGCTTTACGAATGAGGCCTATTCATGTGACAAGGGGTGAAAAGTTGGAGATAAATAAAAACACAACAATTTTAATGATTTTTTTTTATTTTTTTTTTACAATTAATCAGATAACATACATATCAAACCAGCCGAAGTATGGCTAAACCCATTTATTATCTAAACTTACGAACAATACAAGAAATTGATACCTCTCAAATTCACCTTACTTTAAATATATATAGATATATTATAATAATATAATATGCGTTCACTCTACATAAATTCTACAACCTACTTACTCATAATCTAAGTTTGCATAAATTCAAAAGTAAATATGCCCAAAAGAAATATTGTTGAACTATGAATATATATAACTTTTTGGCAATTAATTGAGTATCATTTCTGTGCATAGCAAAATTAATTTTCTTTAACATGTAACTTAGATCTTACTTCATAAAGAGGCCACAAATATAACATGCGTTTCTGTCGTCAGTTCGATTATATAGGGACTTTTTGTTATACATTATTTATTGCCTATTCTATAAACATTACTCTTATCGAAATGTAAGAAAAATATCCTTACGCAATAACTGAATTATTCTAGCAGTGCTGTGCAGTGCGAGCGACGGGCTCGCGGGCTCGCGGGCCGCTAGCTCGCGCCTGGCGCCGCGGGCCGGGCGGGGCGGCCGGGGGCGGCGCGCCGGCCCGGCCCGGCTCACTTGTGCGTACACATTGCGCTAACGATACGAGACAACATTTCACATAATCATCAAAACAACTATTTGTCATCTACATAAAATTTTCTCCAAATGTTTATATTAAAATATGTCTACTTATTGTAACTTCTAATTAGTTACAGCCAACTTTACAAATAATTGATACATTAGACTCTCAAATAGATCTCTACTAACTATTATTAATTAATGGTAAAAAATAAAGAATAAAAATACTTCTAAACATTGCATTTCAATCACATAAGGTTTAGTTTAAATACAATAATAACATTTTTAAAACCCGAACATAAGTATTACAAGAACATTGATATCGTTGAATCATGGAATGGAAAATAGCACGCTTAAATTCACTAACTGTTACACTTACATAATAATTATTGTTCTCCTGCTTTGTTTGTAATATACATTGCTTTTAAGGTAGTATCAGAAAAATAACAGTTTAAATATATATATATATATATATTATCGACTATTTGATACGCTGATAAAATTCACGATAAACGCCTTAAAATAACTTAAAGAAACGCATCAATGTATGTGTACCAAATAACAGTGCAGTGCGCGCGGTAAGTACTGGGAGTCGATAAATAGTCTGCTATAGGACACTATGTGAGGTTATTGAATGAGGTAATACAGAAGAATGGGACTGCTGTCGATAGCGCCCGCGGCCGACCGCGCCGGCCACGCCATAGTAAGCTCTATCAAGCCCAGTACCTATAAGTATCCAAAATACAAACAATCTCTTGCTTACTAGTCATTAAAAAATGAGTTCATATAACCGACAAAAGTACCTTAAGGTGAAGGCGCCTGTCTAGTCCGCGAAGTTCAAATTTTTTGAGTTCTTTTAGAATTTTTTCAAAATCTGACAATAATAAAAGACAAATTTTGTAATTCGCGAAAAAGACCGTGTGCAGTGCATTTATTAATACATTTATTTTACTCTAAATATTATCACGGTGGATATGATACTAGTAAATCACTAAATATACAAAAATTGCCAGATTATCTGGATAGCTGTCGTTCTTGAAATGTTTTAGAGTAAGTTGGATATATTAATAAATGCACTGCACACGGTCTTTTTCGCGAATTACAAAATTTGTCATTTATTATTGTCAGATTTTGAAAAAATTCTTAAAGAACTCAAAAAATTTGAACTTCGCGGGCTACATGGGCGCTTTAGCCTTAAGTAATATGAGGACACTCAATGGCGGCTAGTAACCAAAATGATAGGCAATGACAGTGATATATGGAATACTTTTCACATCACAGAAGGAATAGGAACCAGGTTTTAGTGACTTTGAAGTGTTGCCGTCTACGCAGGCGGCGCGATCGTCCCGCGGACCCGCTACCCTATTATTTGGTACGAGACGGAACAGACGATTCGACGCAGCGAACCGTCGACGGAGCATACGTTAAGGATAGCGTACAGATCGATACATTCATATTACTATTAAGGCAGCCGTCGTACAACTTACTACATGAAAATTTTCTTACGCATGCCTCATAAAGTTACGAGCATAATAATTATTAGATTACACTTTAGACATCGAGAATACAAGGTTTCAAACAAATAACCAACAAAGTTAAATTTGAATAAGAACATAAGGAACACTACAGCAGCAATCAAATTGCGAACACATTTTGTACTACATAAAAAATAATACACAACCCTTTGCGCGAAAAAGACTGAAAAGTTCAACTTTTAAAGTCACCATGAAACTCGGGCCCTAACATGAAATGCAACACAGATTCGTAGATCCGTGCGTTCGGGTACTACGCAGACGCGCACAACATCAATAAAGCCAGAATTACACTGCACCCACGCACTTAGACTACAGTAAAATAGATGATTTATAAGTAGGTTTACCCAAGTCGTTAATCGACGACTACTTGTTAGACGTGTGCGTGGGTTAAATGTAGTATTTGCTTTAAGACTGACACGCGCAGTACGACACGCAATGTGCGAACACAGGGAAACCATTCATAGTACGACCCTGGTGTCACTCTCAGTTAATACTAGACCTTTAGAATAAATTTTCCCATCACAGAGATTTGCACAGAAAGTTTTTTTTTATTTGTTTTTTCATTTTTTTTTCTTTTTAAATATATTTAGCCTATTGATATAATTATGACATAATTTAGTATCTGCCTATTATTAAGTGTTCCAATACAAATATCGAGGAGAATTAATTATTAATAACATTGGTGTAACGTGAGACGAGACAGCCTAAGCCTACGCTAAACTTATCGATTAGTTACATCTTGATATTGTTACATGAAATACGTCGCTGAAAAATGCTTTATATAACTACATTGTACTTTAACTCAAAGGTGGTACCGAAAAATATTCAATCTTTTAATTATAAAACAACGCCAATCGTTTATTAATATAAAGAGATGTCACTCACTACAAATACTAGGGGCGATCCAGTTTTTCATTATTATGATAACTTAAGGCTTTAATTATCAAACTTAACGCACATCACGGGTATCACGGATATGAATACAACAAAATTAATTAGAAATGTAGACGATATGCAACGTTCAAAGATCAATTGATAAGGAAATAATAACTTTCAGATGACATCGGTGGTACTCGATAATGTCTCGTGTTCAGTCTCCGTCCGTGGACGCCGGTGATGTCATGTCACACTAACATTAACTTATTAGTAACTCACTTCGTCTCATTGGGATCGGTCCACTAAATCTGGATATAATGGTGGGGCTTATTAATTACTAATTAAGCTTGTTCGTTTTGTACAACTTAAACCGTCAACGGTAGCAGTCCACTCGTATTAATGGTCGTCCGATGGCGCGAGCTAACACTCGGCACATCACTAGATTTAAAAAAAATATACGAAGCAGTTAAGCGGTATGTCCCGTCACATAAGAATGTGCCGCTGGCAGTAGGAGACCTCTAATAAAATAAATATTCTCATCCGACTCACTGGACAATATTAAAAATATTTTCTTAATCACAGATATCAGTCTGTCAAAATTTAAATTAAGTATATTTTTCAGAATTGTATTAGTCGTTCCTCACTTACATAGGATATTATTCAAGTACAAGCACAGTCAAGGTACAAAAGTGACTAATTTAAGACCGCAGAGTATTTATTGATTTTGACGCCAATAGAAATATCTAAATATCGAGAGGTTTGTAGTATAGGTACTTTAGTGGAACATCGAGGAATTTGGTCGTGCGAACTACGCGGTTACGTATATAACAAGCACGGTATCGGCGAGACCGGTGTTCACTTACAGTACAAATGAACATTGAATATAAACAATTTCACACAGGTACAACAGAGATCTAATGAAAGAATAATACGATACTAACTAGTTTCAATATAGGATATGATCGTTAAATTATGCTCGATAATAATCGCTCGCAGTTGGCGATACACGAATGCGAGACAGACTAGAGAGAGAAGCAGTGTTGTGCAGTCGGCGCGCAGCAGTCGCGAGTCTACTGCATCAATTAACTGTTGGTGGGGGTTGGCCTTGACACACATATATATATACAAACTCTATATACGGTATTCGACGAACCGAATGCTATTCACCGAAATATAAGTTCAGAGCCGCGGGCGGCGGCTCCGCGACCGCTGCACCGCAAGCGCAGTCCCAATTGGCGTCGCTCGCACGAACAGCTCGTACGAACTACAATTTGTAGGGAGCTCGCACGAACTGGTCGTGCGAGCGATGCCAAAGGACTGATGCCGGCTTCGTGCACCCGTCGTTAGCGGTATGCTCGCCGAGCTAACGGATAAATGGCGACTTACTGATCTATTACAACTATACATAATAGCAGTTAAAATATTCTCAGCAATCACATTTAGTTAAATTACCACATAGAGAATTTAGCTTAGTTCAACATATTTATCAATGGCCCTCTGTTTACACGTAAAGTCACTCAATACATTTTTTTTTTAATTATTTTGTTTATACTCAGTTTTGTGTTTTATCAAGAACACCCTTTGTCTTACACCTATATATACCGATAATACAAAAATCCATTCACTATAATTAAGGTAAATTTTAGATATTTAAACACTAAAATGTAAAATATGAACATCCTAAATAAACTCTGATATTCCAATTTTAGGCATTAGCTCAATTAATTAAATATATGATCGAGTGACTATGACAAAAAGAGAAATAAATGCATTATAATAATACTACCCAACCATCCCTTGTAAAGTTCCGCAGGGTCCAAGCTGCTCGGGCCGTTCTCTACACACTAATGTCAAAGCCTTCGTTATTTTATATATTTGGTATTCACATATTCGCACCACATAACAAGACTAGAGGAATGATTGCCTCTGCGTCGGCGTCGCCGTCTCGACACGATCCCTCGCTCGTAGGAAGACTAGTTTCTTTGTAGATATCACCTAACGCGCTCGCTATTGTGGGACGTCCACCTCGTAGCGTACAAAAATATATATAAATAAAAGACAACAAGCAAAACTTTAACCTTATTCAAATAAAAAGGCCCTCGTGAATATCGTACAGTACACACTAACACTAGCTACAATAATGTCGTATAAGTAACTTCGTCAGTACGCGACGGTGAGACGCGTCGACAATGGAAAAATGAGAATGTCTTTTAGCAGCATCGAGTGAACAGCTTATATATTTATGAGTGAGCGTTCAGCGTAAATGAATCGGCAAATATTCATAGATATTTTGGTCCCTATATGTGAGTAAGATTACGAGTAAGTAGTGCCCGGCTTTATAATTATTGACGTATCGCGGCGACGACCGGTTTCAAGCGTTGGCTTGCTCACATAATGTATCATTGTGGCGTATCGTATTCCCGTATCGAGCCCAGTATCTATTCGTGGACGCCACCTTTTTAATATCTCTTTTGTGATCGGACAACAATTGAATAGACCGTATCGCGAGCAGTCGACACTAGCGATAATAATACGCGTTAGCGATCGTATCACAAACTTTCGGCACTAGCGATAATAAAATGCGTTGGCGATCATATCGCGACGAGTTGAGACTAGCGTTGATAATAATACGCGTTGGCGATCGTATCGCAACCTCTCAACACTAGCTATAATAATATGATTTGGCGATCATATCGCGACCAGTTGACATTAGCGATGATAATAATAAGCGTTGGCGATCATATCACAGGACGTGATATGATCGCCAACGCTTATTATTATCGTCGCTAATGTCAACTGGATCTATCGTCGACACTAGCGATGACAATACGCGTCGGCGATACGTTACATCGCCACAATGATACATAGTAGAGACAAGTTAGGTGAACCTGGGTCACGCTACCCACCCGCGACAACTGAGCCTATCCAATACTCTATTTCATAGATTATTGCTATAGTATTTGGTTAACCATGAACCCAGCAATCTTCAATAATGTCATAAAGAAAGAGTAGCACGAAGGTATTCAATTAAATGTAGATTTCTCTCCTTCTTCTTCTTTATGACTCCAAGACAACGTGGTGGATAACGTGACCGGTGAGCATTAGGAAGCTAAATAAAATAGAACGCGTTACGCGTGGCTTAGGCGGCATGGATACCTGCGCCTGCGCCCTAAACGGTGCATTAACAGCTATGGTCCATTAAAAGCTAATTTGGAGATTACATAAACTTTAGAATTTTATTCCGCACTAAGACAAGTTTATAATAATTAAGATAATTAAAAAAAAAACATTAAAATTAACAACAATATGAGCAAACTACTAATTGAATAGTTGAGCTAAATTAATACCAGAGCAGCTTGGATTGAAAATACGACCTAAGCGTCGGCTGTTTGTAAATAAAATGGCTCCTATTTGTACGATCAATAGTTTGTTGTGATGTCAGAGATCCACGCAGTGTACGCAAACGTAGGCGGTCGTGTGACAGCGTACCGACATCGACTTTGGCATTCAGTGTCACGGAATATGTGCGATATCTCAGCGCGGCGGGCTCGCGCTACGCCCGCGCGATACGACTCACTGACTCGATATAAAGCAACAAGTTTAAGGTTACACATTAATTCGGGTAAACTTCATGAGAAACCAAAAAATAAATAGATAAAAATATTTACATATACGTAGGTATATATATAAAATGTTGATTGATGAAATAACACTTACAATAAAAGTAAAACATAGCTAAGCTCATTAATGATTACAAAGGCGTGGGCGCGGGCCCCGCTGCTCGCAGCCTTAATATTGTCTACACTAGTCGCGAGCGGCCGCGGCCGCGGCGTAGCGCGCAATTCATTATAATACACTTTGCAAGGAAACGATTACACCTGCCATCGGTTACGGTAACGTACCACAGTTCATTGAGGCACAATCATTGGTTTCTTTTAATTGCTTTTCTTTTTTTTTTCTTTTTTTTATTACTTTTTTTATTATTATTTTTCTTACATTTACATCTATGATAATAATTATTATAATTACTTTTAGGTACGTAAATTTACTCTAAATAACAGAAACAAATCACGAAAAATGTTAAAAGAGAAAGCATGAAGCGTATTAATGTTTTTTTTTATGAATATAATTCCTCAATATATACATATTACAGTATAGATGTATGATATAAATACACAACAACGTAATAATAACACAGACTAAAATTGCACTTGGCGCAATAATTGTGTGCAGGAAATAATGATGCAGTCATTGAACCGAGAGGAGATTCAGTAAGGCGGCGGCGGGGGGCGGCCCGGGCGGCCCGGGCGGCCCGGGGGCGCGGCGCCGCCGCCGCTCACAACCTGGCTGGCCGCTTGCCTAGCGCCACTAATACCGCTACTCTGACACGTCTACTAAATACCTCCACTTTACAATATTATTACCCATTATTAAGTACTGATCACTTTAAATGACTAAAAAATTTCAAGGCATAACTTCTTTCGTCTTTAATCTATGGATGACGTATTCTAAAGGGCACTGGTTCATTATACTCTCAGTTTGATCGGCTTGTCTAACCTTAAAATGGAAAATCTTTATATAAAAATTATAATTACATATGACAATTTATTGCTGTATCATTAAAATTAAGTTTGCACCAGAGTAAACAACTGAGATTAGGCGTTACCGAATATTGGTGTAGAATTGGACAGAACAATATCAGTTAAAATAATACCTATATTCTTTATTTATTCTATCAATCGGTAAAACAAAACACCCTCACTTAAATTGAGCTTTAACAATACATAGAATTGACATGTTGTCTGTTTAAATACGTGCACTATTGTTGATTAGAAGTAACACGAGTGTTATAGGAACATCAGATCATAAACCCGTACCGCGAAATTAATTTTAAATTTTGGAAGAGTCTTTCAACGAGCTGAGAAATGCAATCAATCGTTCCGGACATCTTTGATACTCACTCTTTGGCACCTAACTTGAAACGCGTGACGGCGTCGAGCGCGGCCCGTGGGCGGCGCGCCCCGCGCTATGCCGTGCCTTCAGCATCCCGGTTGTGATGAAACGCGTCCGCGACAACAGACAACGCGAAGTATATAGACGCTATTTGTACCGTCAATATGAAAATAGACCTTAAACTAATTCTGCAATCCGTTTAAAATCGCGAAAAGGCAACGAAGAATATGCAATGACGAAAACAAACACTGTCGTCGGCCTATAGTGAGACGACGAGATAGTGAACGCTATTCGTTTCTAAATGAACACATCACACATCGAAACATCGAACACTAACTACTACAGGTCCGAGGCGATCAGGGTTCGCACGCGCGGACGCGTCCGGAGCCGCGTCGATCTAACTTAATTAATTTGTGAAGAGTAATCGAGCGCGAGGCCCGACAAGGTACGGCGAATCGCTTACAGCTAACTTAGCGCTAAGATCGTTTTATAATAAAATCACTGGAAGATGTTCGAAATACAGATACGATTAACATGAATCATTGCAGAGGTACGGTCGCGTGCGGGCTGGGCGGGCGGGGCGCGCGGCGGGCGGCGCCTGGCCCCGCCCGCCCAACGCGCCCGCTCCGGCCCTGCCCTTATCGGTAATGATATATTTTGGCAGAGTATCTCTGTGGCACACCATCGATAAATTAAAAATTAAATAAAAATGTAAATAAACTTTATGATAACGAACTTTGCCTTACGCGTGCGATCGTTGCCGTTAAATATCAGTAGTACGCTTATTGAAACCTACGATAGGACTTAATATTATGTAAACTTACATCTACGGTTATGTAATACCGACGAACCTACGACTACAAGTATATTATTAACAGAATATCTAAAGCATATGTCACTTTGAATAACTTTCAAATTGAGCCTATAGAAAATACCACAAATCTTTTATTTAAATAGATATTGATATGGCTAAATTTAAGTTAGAACTTTATTCTTACCTATACACAAAAGTGTAATATTTAAATTACTGTCAATTATAGTACTTTTATAACATTTCTCACAAATGTATGTGTAATATAAAATGATAAAACAATTTTCAATTTAATATATTAGGTTACCCTTACGTTAATCGTATAATCTAGATAATCGTCTCATTATATTAAACATAAAGTGGCACTTCAATCACAAATACTGGAAAAAATTTGGGGAAACGTCAGCATCGGCGGAGGCCGCCGGCGCCGACACTATCCTACTGCGGCAAGATGCTAGCCCCGCGCGGCGCGGCTACTCGTTCCCTTCAGACTATACGGCTTAAAAGGAATTTATCGCTACAAGAATGCACTTTCGAATCTCATCATTTTCAATTTTTGTTACCATTATAAAAATTACAAACTAATCATAGAACGTTTTGTCAGTGGGCGAAGTTCACTTACGCGTTATTGCTGGATAAAATATCACTACTGGAAAACGAGGGCTCGACGCGAGTGAGAATTCAAAACATAAATAAATAATTAAAATACAAGTACGGATAAAACGAGAAAATAAAAACGAACACGAAAGAAACTCGGAACGCAACCGCTCGCCGGGCGAAACAACAACAGCCCGGGAGCGCAACAAAATAAATATACACTATAAAATAAGGCCACGGGACGAGTGACTGAGGTAGCCCGCGACGCAACTACTCTACGTGACCTACGGTATTTGGTATCCCGAGGCCGGCGGCGGCGCGGCCTCTCAGGCGCGGCGCGCCCCCGCCCTCGTACGATTCATATCTGCCGTTGTATATGTATAATTCTTATATACACTAAATACACTACATGAACACTTAAAACACAGTAGATAATATAGTATTGTGGACAGTTGGCTACCGCGGCCGCGCCGCGCCGCGCGCCCTGACGCGGCGCCGCGCGGCCGACACGATCTGACTAGGCGAATTAAATTAGTCGGTCCCGGGGGACGATAAAGCGTAATTACAACTAGCCGCCGCTCCGGCCGCTTAGATGGACTCGCCGCCCAGCAGGTCCGGCGGCAGGAACGAGTTGAGCGAGGAGGGCGTGGCGCGCTGGTCGTGCTGGTCGGGCCACAGGCCGGGGAAGCCGCCCCAGTCCTTGCCGCCGCCGCCGCCGCGCCACGCGCCGCCGCCGCCCGAGCCCAGGTGCTGCAGCAGCAGCTGCACCTCCGACTCGGCCGGCGACTCCGCGAATATCGTCGTGTTGCTCAGCACGCAGTTGTTCAGCGCCATCTGAGCCTGAGGGTCATACTCTACGTCACTCACCCGCCTCTTCTAGTGCAATACGGCCGGTCGTTGAGGCGGCGTAATGAATCTTGGTATTCAATGAACCAGATCTAAAATTCTCAGCTGCGAACTTGACAAAAACGGCAGCAAGCCACACTAGACCTTGAGTATAGGGTTAACGGGCGGCACAAATCGTCCTAATATAAAATTATTTATGACTCTAAATTCCCACTTGAGAACTGAGAAGAAAAAAATAAAATCTAACATTTTTTTAATGTTAGGTAATACAAAGAACACCCATTTTGTTACACTCTTGGGTGTTACGAATAAAGATAGGGCAAAAAAAGTTATCAGGCTTTTCTTTACATCCTGGTAACCCTACTTGTGTGACGTCGTGTCAAGTTCGCAGTCGACGGACGACAACTAATAACAAAGACAAAGGGCGCACATCTTTTATTACATACCTTAGCTGCCTCCTCGCGCGTGGAGTAGCGTGCGAGGGCGAGGCCCTGGTTCAAGTACAGGTGGAAGTTCTGCAGGGGCCCGTGCTGGACGCACAGCGTCTTCAGGGTAGACCCATCGATCTGCGCGACACAGGCACACAGTTTATCACAAATTCTTCATTCGAACCGTAACATTGCACTATTTATTTCATGAGGGTTAATATACCAAATTTTAAATGACGTAATAAGTCTCCATACCTTCCTGCATGACAAAAAGAGGGGTAAAAGTATATAGTGTACCTGAGCGGTGAGGTTCTTAAGCAGCAGCCAAGTGGAGGCTTGCCAGGAGGGCAGCGCCCTCTGCTGCGAATTAGAGTGGTGCTGCGGCCACGGCTTGTTGAGTCCGGGCGGGGCGGGGCGCGGCTTGGCGCCCCAGTCCGCCTTGAGCGCGCCGCCCGCGCCGCCGCCCGCCCCGCCGCCCGGCGGCGCGTAGCTCCACGTGGACGACGACAGCGAGCGCTCGCCGCCCGGCGGGGACGTCTTGCCGCCCAGCATGTCGCTGTCCTTGATCGCGGCCAGCGACAGCGGGGACCTCACCACGGACCCCGGGGTCATCGCCGGGTCGTCCTCCACGTTCTTCATTTGGTTGCCCTGGTAATGAGCGACTCTCAGTATGCGGTACACAAGTTTGACATAGTTTAATATTAGAACAAAACGGCGATGATTCACGAGATTTTAGTGATCCGATCCGTGTGAATAAAACATTAAGGGGACATTTTTTATTATTCCCAAAAAAACACCTGATGATATCCAGTATGACCATACTGACAATTTAATCAAATGAAAACACAAGTCAAAATAAACATGACAATTTCTAGACTATTAGGACTGAGAGATCAAAATATAGAGATCCATTATATTTCTCAAAAGCCTCTTGACTCTTTAACATCACATATTTAACAAATCACATCTCTACTCTCGACTCACCTTCCAGGGCTTGCCGGGCTCGAACTCCGGCACGAGGTCGTACACCGGCTGGTGCGAGGGGTGGGAGGGCCAGGCGTCCTTGCCGTCGGCCACGTCCGCGCCGCTGTCGCCCCAGCCCTCGTTGCCGCGCCCCACTCCCCAAGTGCTGCGGAAATAACTACCATAAGGCCCGGCAATTACCGGCCGGACGGCACGGCGAATTATATGAAATTGTAACTTGGTCAATCGTAATAGAGTTCAAACTGGGCGCGACGAGTTATGACACGGTTATTACGATTACGTAAGTAATATAAATTTAGACCAGATTTAAATATTACGCCTTGCCGTCCTTAGTTAATACTTTCAGCCTTCTCCCAAATAGCGGATTCAGCATCCAGTGACTTGGTTGGTTACCGATATTGCAGAGCGAGTGTCGTCTGCCCTGCTAGACCCGATTAGTAGAGTTCCGGTGGCTGTAGAGTTGTCAGAATATTCCAGACTTAACGACTGTCATAGATATTAGAATGACAGGCGGGACCGACAGCTCAACGAGCCCTCCAAAGCACTGAACAGATGTCTAAGCAGTTGAATGGCGACCGCGATAGAGATGGGAGTGTGTTAGAGACCGTTATTAATCCTTATTTGCGCCGGCGCGGCTTGTTCCGGCGGCGGAGGCGCGGCTGGTGCGGGCCGGCGGTGGCCCGCGCGATGGCCCGCGCCAGCACCGCGCGCGGCCCGCCCGCGGCCGGCCGGGCCCCCCGGGCCACCCGGGCCACCCGGGCCACGCGCCGCCGCCGAGTGTCGACTCGTCGGCGCCACGTGTATGCGAAACGTGTTGAAGTCAGTGTGCTAAAGCCGATCACACACGTGTGCGAAGGACTGTACGGTATTGTACGAATTGTTTCCGATGATTTGCAAAGTAATCTCTCTTTGAACTTTGAACCGAAGTTTTGTAAATTGAAGTGCCTCCCTGAGCATTTACTTATGTGACTTTGCAAATGTTTGCACACAGGTGTGGGACCGGTGAACAACAAGTTGGGATATGATAAAAAGAAGCTATTTAAGTTATTAGCTTTATAAAGACTCCTATCTTATCAAGTTTGTTTGTACTGATATAGTAATGGAAATAGGATAAATGTACAAACGAGGAAGCACCGAATTGAATACTTATCGAATGATGTAAACAATTACAAGTGGAAGATAATATTCGCCTCCGCACCGCTTTATGACGGGGGTCGTCTATCGGCATTCATCATAGGTATTCAACACTCATTGCACGCTTCGCCTCTAGACCGCTCCAGATACCGCGCCGGTTCATTAAACATATAAAGAACGGTGCCCGCCTCCGCAACGCCTCCGCCCCAGATTATTATTATGATAATTCATTTTGTCCTAAAAGTAGGGTGGCTATCACATTAGTTTATATCGTCAACTGCGGAATATCAGGACCTAATTCCAACGCTTTCTTGACATCTCTAAACAAATCCCTCCAAGCTCTATATTTTGTAATGGGACTAGTCCCGCCAAACACTCGCACCACTGTTACGCCTGTAAGCCAGGATCGACGACGGTGTCCAATGATGACGTCGAGGTTTGACCTTCGACGAGTCCCGGAAAAGTTAAATCGCCTCGAAACCCGCACGAATTTAATCGAAAGAAGAATAGTAGGAGTTGGTAGAAAATCATCCACTTCCCTCCGTTGCAAAGCGGGAGATATAAAAAACTGTATGGGCTGATTGCCACAGAAACAAGACTTACAGCTTATTGAAGACCATTTGTGAGGAACCACGGATCGTATTTAGACTAATGGGACCTAAGAACTTGTGAGCTGATTATTATTGATTTAAAGTCATAGGTATGGCAAATGCTTGAACGCACGGATATTGTCCCTGGTTTCCACAAACTGCTCCAGATGTCACTCGCAAGCCATTTAACATAGTTCCAAAGACTACATACACAGGATGTAATGTGCAGATTGTTCGTGTTCATTAAACCCTGTAAGCTTATACTCACGAGTCAGGTTGCAGTCCGAGCTGGTTCAGCTGTGGGCTTGTGGTCGACTTGGCGGTGCCAGGAGCACGGCTGAACTCCGAGCCTTCCACGTCCTTGTCCAGAGATGGTAGCTTCCATTGGTTGAGGCGCGATTGTTGGTTGCCACTGTTGCCGTAGGCCTGAACGAAACATACACGTAAGGCCTGAGATGGATCTACTTGTATACCACGTACATTGCCGTTTAAGGCATTTACACACCAAAAGCCGCCAACCTGGTGGGTTTACGTCGGCAAATTTGTCGGCACGATTGTAACAAAACAATTGCGCGACATTAACATAGCACCAGCAGCTGCGATTAATAAACTTGCTGTATGTGATACGGACATCGCCATAAGCTTAGGGCGGTTTGTTTCAAAGAATTGCTGTCGCATCACAATCGAATTTCCGGTGCGGTCCCGGGCTTTTTATTACTTTTTTTGATGTGAATAGTTAGTCCCTCCACCCTGGGTAACGGATACACGGCTAACCACGCGCGCGCGTCCAGAGCATGTAGCTAGTAACGCTCAAAGGCTAATATAAAAAAGTTAAAGTTAATAGTAACTTACGGCTTGTGAATCTTTAGACATGGACATGTCGTTGAAGTTGTTCTGCAGCTGCACGAGCGGGTCGTGACCCTGCTTGAACAGGTCCGAGCTGCCGGCCTGCTGCTTCATGTACAGGGCTTGCTGGGTCGCTATCTGGTTCTGTATCGCAACAAACAAACATGCTTAGCAGCCTAGTTCCAAGACCCCATCAGCTGTGTTACGTACGATGAGTGAGTGCCAGAAAGTGCAACCCCCCGTTTCCGTTGACCCTCCTTCTGTTCCACTCCCCTTCAAGTCAGAATGTGCAAGCAATGCCATTGGTATTGCAAGCATCAGTACTACGGTAACGACTTAACATCTGACGAGTCGTACGCTGTTTGCCGACTTTGATATAAACAACTATGCGTTGCCTCTGCTTCCGCCGAGCAATTATTTTCTGAATGATTTTGATGCAAGTTATATCAATTGTGCAGAGTCCTCTGTGGTTGCCGTGTGTGGTTTTGAATAGTGAAGTTACCTGTAGAGCCGTAATCTGCTGTTTGGCCTTCGTGATCTGCACAGAGTACTGCAGCGCGAGGGACGAGTGGCCCTTGGTCATGGCCAGGGAGTTCTGCTGCAGCAGCTGCTGGAGCACTTTGATCTGGACACAAAAAACACAAATAAACTACCTATTTACTGAAGTGATTTGACACTTGCAAATTTTGGCCTAGGCCAGCAAAGAATGGCCAACGTGAGGACGCGCCCTTCGATTACTAATAACCTGTACCGAACAAAGATGGTGTGACATTGACCAATAATGATTAAAGCAAGGTTCCATAACTTGGGACCATAGACAAAACCCAAAACTATTACTATTAAATTTAAAAAACAAGATAGAACCTTTACTATTGTATTTTTTTTATTATTAAACAATAGGGGTCTGTGGCGTTTGAAGTGAAACTTTTTGATACCGCCGCCGTCAACAAAAGTTGGAAATTATGTACTTTAGTCGGCGTAGGTATTTTGATTCACAAAGTCTTCGTGTCATCAAACCCTCATATTCAATGGAATCAAATGTGATCTAAGAAGTATATCACCCAGTTGCGGCTATTTATATCAATGAGAAAAAAGCACATAGTGGGAACTATGTGCAGTTTTACGTGATCAATAACTTTTTATTCGCTTGTTTCGACATTTCTTTGCGACTCAAAAGAAAAGTCTCCCGAAATCATTACAAGGGGCTTCTCTACACATACCTGTTGAAGCAACTGGTTCAGCAGCACGAGTGTCTGCGGCGCGAGCGGCTGGTTCAGGATCTGGTGGTTCAGGTAGCCGGCCGACACCGCCATCTGTATCTGCTGCACGAGCATGCGCAGTTGCGCCGCGCTCGGCTGCCCGCTGTTGCCGGTACCACTAACAGAAAGAAAAAAACTGTTGAAAGGTACTTTGCAGAAAAAAAAGGTTTTCCAATGCGAGCAGCGCACGCTACATATGACCCGTACAGTCGATTGCAAAAATGTTTATAAACTTTACGACTTTAACATTGACGATTGTGAAACAGGCCCTAATTGTTGCCATTATTTATAATCTCTCATCTATAATTCTAAATTTCAATTCTTTTCTGAAGTCTTCTTTTCGAGTTTTCTAAAGTACACATATGTTGCTATTTGCATTATTCATGTACTGTGTATACTAAAATAAATAAAGTACTGCGTATTTCGTACATAGCATGAATAACTCGAGCCACTGTAGATTGGTAGTTTCATTCGAAGTACAGTTAGCTCACAGAGCAATAAAACATTCTCGTTCTTTTTGTATATTTTCATTTCCCTTCAACAACAATGTGATGTAACGCAACTTTTATTTTTATGCAACATTTTAAGCCCTTTGTTACAGTTTACTTGCAAGAGAAAGTGGGCTGTTGTTAACTTCGGATATTATGAATATGGATTTAGTTCAATGATCTTATACAGTTAGCCAACAAATTCACATTTAGACTTTGATTTGTTGAAGTAACCTCGTCACGCTGCAATAAGGTACAAAATCATAATGAGACTAATTCGGCCTAATTCGATTGCCCTCGATGGGGCGCGCGACCGTAAAAGTTTCGACGTGTGATGAACGGATGAAAGCTCACCTGTTCGGGTTGTAGGACTGATGGTGCTGAGCGGGCTGCGGCGGCGGCTGGTTGAGCAGCTTCTGCACGACGGCGGGGGACACGGCGGGCACGGCGGGCGGCGGCTGGAAGGGCCCCGCGTGGTGCCCGCCGAAGTGCTCGTCGCGCCGCCACCCGTCGCCGCGCGCGCTCGTCAGCATCTCGAACGCTTCCTCCACGTTCATGTCGCGGCTGCGCAGCGCCGCCTCCGCCTCCTCCTTCTTGAAGCCGACTTCTACGAGGAACCTGCGAGAGATAGACATGTTAAATTGTGGATAAAATAAATAATGGTTACCTTTGGCATGGTCAAGTCTGTAGCAACTCCTCAAGATGTATAAATGTAGATGAATCTTAGCATGTGGCCATCAGTGGTCTCTGCCATATGTATGTATGTAAAATAAATAAAACAAAGTCTATAACGAATTGTGCAAACAGAATGACATATTACCTAAACTGCTTGCTGTTCCACACCATCTCTTTAGGCAGTTGCTTGCCGAGCGGCTTCGGTCCTCCCCATTCGCCTATATCGTCGGGCCAAGTGGTGCCGGGTCCGGTCGGCTTCGGCTTGGGCACGGGCCACAGAGCAGGGCCGGAGGCGTCGTTCCAGGAGGGAGCGTCGCGCTCGGGCCAGGCGGGGGCGTGGGGCTCCTCCCAGGAGCCGTTGCGCTGCGCGTGGGCGCCCCACACCGCGTCCGGCTTGGTGGGCGTGGGGGGCATGCGCTGCGGGCCGGGCGGGCCCTGCGGGCCGCGCGCCATGCCGCCCATGCCGCCGCGCTGCGCCCACAGCGACGTGCCGTCGTCGAAGCCGCCGGGCGCGCGCCGCGCGGCCGGCGGAGACGGTTCCTCCCAGCCTGAACTCTTGATAGGATCCTTGGGACCCTGTGGAATTACAAGTTACTATAACTCTCTATTCATGCGAACACGCATCAAAAACAGTGTTTTAATAAAATACAGTAGTTAGATTTTATTCTAGCTATATTTTACAGAGTGTGTATTCACCTGTGCGCCCCACTGGTTGACGGCGGCCGCCGGCATCATCTTGTTGGGTCCGGCTCCGTGTTGGTGGTGCTGGCTCCACATGTCGCCGTTGAGCCGTCCGGAGATGCCGCCGCGCAGGTCGTGCCGCGGGTCGGCGGGCTGCTGGCGCGGGTCGGGCGTGCGGTGCGGGTCGATCCGCGGGTCCACGGGCCGGTGCGGCTCGCCCCACGCGTTCCAGTCGTCTTTTTTCGGTACGCTCCACTGCTGAGCGTGCTGCGGCGGCCCGGCCGGCCATTGCTGCGGCGGCGGCGGCCCGGTCCACACGTTGGCGGAGTCCGCGACGTCGTCGTCCTCACCCCAGGTACCCCCGATGTTGGTCGTGGGAGTGTGACCCCAGGGAGTCTTAGCCGCGGGCTGCGGCGGCGGTTGACCGCCGTTCCTAAGGTTAGCCTCCCAAAGGTCGGTGCCAAGGAAGGCGCCGTTGTTCACATTAGGTTTCCAAGCGGGCGGGCCACCGGAGGTGGGCTCCACTTTCGATCCGGGTTCCGGGGATCCAGGCACATCCCAATTAGTATCTTGGTTTACGTGTTGCTAAAACATATGAATTATTGTCAGAAATGTTTATAGTTTCATCGCGTCTCGATAGCGTAACGATATTTGGACGAGAATCAATTATTGTCATTTCTGACAGTGGAAGATTGATGGAACAATTTTAGCCCAATGAAACTGATCATAGTTTGTGTACAATGTTATTCGCGTCATAGTTACGTAATGATACTTACGCCACCCCAACCGTCTTGGCTGAACAACGCCTCCCTCATAGAATTGAGTTGCTCAATCTTAGCAGAGGAAGTGTTGTTGGCATTGTTGCCATTGGCTCCGTTGCCAGCCGCCGGCCCGTTCGCATTCGCGGTCGGATTAGCAGGATTATTAACGCCATTTCCGTTCCCCGCATTGTTCGTACCTGTATACAAAATTGATAGTTATACAACCCGATAATAAAATCCATATTTCGTTGCATATTTTATGTATTTATTTACGACTAACCATTGCTTGTGGGTGCACCATTGTTGTTCGGCTGCGAATTTGGCATGTTGGGCGGGGAGCTTTGCCAATTTTGTGCCGACGCAGCGCTCGTTGGGGGCATTTGATTCCCATTACCCTTGTTGCTATTCACTGCAAGAAACAATCCCGACACTCATAAAACGACCTAGACAAAATACCATAATGATGTTAGGATTGATCGCAGTCATTATAGTTTACCAACACAACATACAAATTCAAATTTGATGACTTCATCACTACTATCGTATGACGATATTAAAACAACTTACTGTCGGCCTGAGAAGTGGGCGGGCGCTGAGCCGTGTTATTCCATTGTTGAGTATTGTTCGTCCCATTATTTGTTTGACCACTGGAATTACCGCCCCAATTCCCAGCTGGCAAAGAAAAAGGTTCTATTTATACATTCTTATCACTAACGGCAATTAAACGAATTTCGAACGCGGGTTGCCGCCAAATAATTTATTTACGGTCGATTGAAAATCATGAATAAAAAGAATGATAATAATATATTTGTCTTTGCAATACTGAGAGCGAGGGCGAATACATAGTATGTGATAGTTACCGTTGTTGGAGGATGGCGGGCTGCCCCAGCCCGTGGCAGCGTTGAGCGAGCTCTCGCCGCCGCCGCGCAGGCGCAGGCGGCTCGGCACGCCCCAGCTGTCGGCCGGCTCGACACGCGCCAGCTGCCGCACGATCCGTCCTTCGTTCCTCGTCAGCTCCAGCATCGCGTCCAGAGTGAGGTCCCCGTTCGCGAACGTCCCAGAGTGACTGACGTGTCTCTCGTAACCAACCGCCGATTCATTATTGTCATGGTGCATCTTCGTAGACTCTTCGTTTGCATCGATTCGAGCTTTCGTTTTGGATATCATATTATGAGCAGACTTTTCGTTTATTAGTTGCGTATCGCAAGGCTCATCTCGTATAATACAAACTGAGGATTTAAAAGCGTAATCAGACTTGTTCATATGCTCCGGCGCTCCGGACGCCATCTTATACTTTAAGTTAAAGCTACTGAAATATGGGTCACTGTATGAGATACCCTGGACTGTTATGGCGTTAATCGTTAAAGGAATGCAGTAGTTCGGCGTATCGCCAATCATTTGGTTTTGTTGGACACTATCAACAAATTCTACATTATAAATATTTAAATCTACCATTTTAACACTAGCTTGATGACTTTCATTCTTCTCATCGACTCGCTTAAAAGCACCAAAATTATTTGTGTTCACCACCGACATCGAGGTGGAGTAATTACATTGCATTGGTTCGGTAACAGTATTAATATTGGAGTAACAATTATCCTTAATTAGATGTCGAACACATAATATTACAGAAACATTAGACATCAGACAATTATTATAAATAGAATAATTTTCTACAGTTTCCACCTAATATTATAATTATTTTCACAGATAGCATATTGTTTCAATTATAGACTAAGTAACAATGGTTCGTAGTGATGCAGTCAATAAGCAGGTAGCAGTGTTTCGTGCCTCTGTGGCAGAGGACAGGATGAGATCACCGCGGGAAGCTGCTGCGGACTCGCCTCCTAGCCCCGAGTGGCCCAGCCCTACAAACAAATACAGTCTTGTATCAACATACAAACATCATCACCTATGTATTTTTATATTATTATATTAATGGCCTCTTACAATTGGGTCAAGCCCAATATGATTCTGCCAATGTCGAGTAACAAATTGCAATAACAAACAATTAATAACAGTACAATACAAAAATGTGACCCATTTTGGAAAACCAAAATGGAGGCCCATCATCACCTTTCTTTAAGAAAATGAATTCAATAACCAAATACGTAAACCACACAACAAAACTAAATAAAACATTGCTTCTTGACTTAAGATCTCATACCAAATTCACATCAGAATTTTAATTACCATTTATTTGACTAATTAGAAACATTCCACATGTTTTCATGACGGCAACATACCTATTTTATACAAATTGGTAACATTGGTAAATATAATGTAATATGGATTTTTGTTCAACATATTGAACCTCAGTACAAATGGATATAGATATGCAGAATGGATGCAATCACCAATACTTCTGCAAACTGAAACCAACCTACAATCTCTTTAACTGGGGTTGATTTTAGGCTGCAGGAGTAAGTGTGGGTTAGTTTTTTTTTGCAAAACTATGTCCAAATACGAATGCACTCTCTAACATAGTATTTGGCAGTTATTACTTGAGGTTAGCTGTTGCTAACTGCTTGAACTTCATTTAAGTGTAGAAACAATGTTGTTGCTAAGTCAGCTATTTCCCAATTAGATCATCACATAAGACATCAATAAGGTAATTAGATAGGTATTTTGATTTCATACTAATCCCACAATCTGGCTTTCTCTGCAATACAACAATATAGGTAGGTACATTGACATACCTTATAGGACGGACGAGAGGCTGAGCTGTATATCACAGATAATGCGGGCTCGGCAGATCCTAAAGCAGCTTTGCAGTCAGCTCGTGACGATTATCTGCACAAACAAAGAATACATCCTAAATTTCTTATTGGATAGGAAAGTAGATAGGTAGCTACTGTTATTTAAGGAGTATTTTACTTTTAACAATTAAAAAAACCAACAGATATCACCAAGACTGAGGCTTAAGAAATAGTTTTTAGGTTATCTCAGACAAATAAATTACTGGATAGGCCAAATATATTGGAACATTCGTTAGACAAGATACTGCATGAGACATTTTCAGGTTAACCCACCTATTTGCGTCGCAATAACGATTCGATAGTCTCGAACATAACATCAAAAATCATAATGGTGTTTCACAATACGCCATTCCAAAGGCCTTACGATGCTAAACTTACGACGCAAGTACTTACGGCCACATCAATATTGTAAGGAATAAAACAGTACCTATCAGAAAATCTCGTTCCAATTTTCACATTTCTATAAAAACCAATATTCTTTTCTTACATTATGTACTTATGTATTTGTATATTTCGGCCTTGAGACTCGACGACTCGATGTTGAATATCTACAGTCGTATACATGTATCTATCTATGCTATATCATCCACGGTACCTATCTATATCTAGAGTGAAAGTTAGCACGACCCATATCAAACAATCGTTGCAAATATTTGCAATAAAAATAGCAATCCATATACACAAACACTTTAAAAATACTAATTTTACAAATTTTCCTCAAAAATCACCCTGCAATCGAGTAAAAATACAAAAAATCTTACGTGACACGACCGAGCACAACGGTGTTATATTACTTGAAAGAATGAGATAGAAAATTAAACATGTCGCTGTCATTCCGTTTGTTAGAAAGAGAAAAAAACATACGCCTGAGAAAGCGATGCCATAAATGCTCAGAGTAATCAACGCAACTATAGCACTATTTCCAAAAAGTAACATTATTTTGTACTTACCTCCGTTTTGTAAAGTTGTTGGCACATAAACTCAGAGATTTATACAAAATCACAATCCCAAACCCCCGAGAACACGGCTTCGACGGCTGGATGGAATGATTTCGTCGTCGGGGTTCGCATCGCACGAGAGCTCTGAAACGCTACTAATGTAAAATGGGCATTAGCAACGACAAATGGCCGCCAGTTGATATTATTTTTATTTTGGTCGGGTAATAGCAATTTGCTATATACATATAGTAACTAAATTCAATAGGTAGGTATGCTGAAGGTATTATCTATAGTATCTACCTATACATATAAAGTATGTATCTATATTTAAGCTATAAGAATACCGTATAGTATACCGTACCAAGTACAAATGCTTATGTAGGTAACTATTTTTGTACTACGAATCTCCTACGTCTACTCCATTTAACAACTAGAGAAGAGCTTAGTTAATTATTTATGTATTGTGTATGTGTTTATAAACATAGATCAATTATTATTAAATAGCAGATTAAATAATATGAACAAGGGACATATTTTTTGGTAGAGTATAGGCAAGATGTTGCAAGTAGTAGGCAGGCACCTTTCCTTCCACCTATAATAATATAAAGCTGGGTTGCCAGATATCAGATCTTTTATGGATTTGTGAAATATGTCGTATCTTCAATACAACCGGACACTTACATAATATGTAATACTTCCATTATACAATCTATCTCATAAAAGTCGAATATAGTAAAATCATATAGGTAACCCAAAAAAATAAATGTGAGATTTATAGTTTCCTCGTATCTTGTAATAAGGAGAATACAATTGAGAAACTTGTACGTTTGATTTCTTGTTCTCAAACTTGACCTACCAACCACGGCCCTCTTTGATATTTAAAAAAATCCAGTCCCCCATATTTGGGCATGCATTATCTAGTGAGTTCAAAATGTTGCACATAAATCAACTCACAACATAGTGAACAATATATTTTAGCAGTTATAGTGTTGACTGACACTAGCCAATACCCGGTCAGTGTGTACCCAGTTCTTCTTCTAAGTCGTTACGCTCTTGACAGAGCGGTCGTGGTCGTCATGTATTGTTTTCCGGGGCAGATGTTGTTCGCCTCACGATGTCTCACCATCTCTCCCTATTGGACGTCATCCTCGTGCACTGTTGCAAAGGATCGCCAATGGCAGATTTAATCTGATCGGTCCATCGCATGGGTGCCCTTCCACGTGGTCTGGTACCCTCCACTCGGCCCTGTACAACTAACCGTTCTATGGAGTCGTTTTCTTGCCGTGAGACGTGTCCAAAGAACTTTAGAATGCGAGCCTGTACTAACGTGGATAAACGCTGCTTGATACCGAGTCCTTCGAGTATGGATATATTGGTGCGAAACTCGGTCCACGACACCCCAAGTAATCTTCTCCAGCACCACATCTCTAGAGCGTTTATCGTCTTTTTCTCAATTTCTTGCAACGTCCACGTCTCTGACCCGTACAGAAATATAGGAAAAACCAGCGTACGCACAAGTCGGATTTTAGTGGATTTGGTTATGTTCCTGTTTTTCCAAATTCTCTTCAGCTTGTCTATTGCAGTTCTCGTAATGGCCATACGTCGCTTAACCTCATCAATACAGCAGCCGTTGTTTGATATTAAAGTGCCAATTATGTTGTAAGAAATGTTTATTAGAGGAAGTAAAACTATCTATTACAATTACAATAATTACCTAGAAGCTGTTTCCTATAGTAGGGTATAGTATCTCGTGGGTAACAAGATTCGACCGTATTTCGATTTAGTTTAACCCCCGCACGAACAATGTGCAACTCGCCCTTTACGCGGATGATACCGCGCTTTATTTCTCCCATCGTAACAAGGCTCAAATCACACGCGTTCTCCAACGCGCTGTTAATTCTCTCGGAGAGTGGTTTAGGAAATGGCGAATAGAGGTGAACCCGGACAAAAGCGCAGCCGTGCTTTTTGCCAGGACCACCTCTCAAAGCCCCTCCAAACGCCACACTCGCTCCAACTTAGGTACTGTCTCTTTGTACAAGCAGCCTATCCCTTGGTCCAAATCAGTTAAATATGTCGGGGTCACTCTCGATGGCTCCATGACCTTCGGTCCTCACATTAGAAACGTCCGCAATCGAGCCGCCTTTGTGCTCGGTCGCCTTCATTATCTCTTATGCAAGCGGAGTAAAATGTCCCTTAGAAATAAGGTGACACTATACAAAGCTTGCATACGCCCTATCATGTCTTATGCGAGCGTTGTGTTCGCTCACGCGGCCAACTCGCACATTAGTCGCCTCCAGGCCATTCAGTCCCGCTTCCTTCGCCAAGCCGTCGGAGCCCCGTGGTTCGTAAGGAACGTAGACCTTCATTCTGACTTACGCCTCGATTCTATCCAGAAGCACTTCGAAATAGCGTCCGAACGCTATTTCAAGAAGGCTTCTGAACACACCAATGCCTTAATCGTCGCCGCCGCCGATTATGCACCTACACACGTGCCAGTTGCATGCCGCCGCAGGCCGCAGCATGTGTTGCTGGACCCCCCCGACCCACTCACCGCTCTCCTAGACTCAGATGTCGAGGAGAACGACACACGCACACTCCCCACCAGACACCGACCTCGCCGGCGAGGTCGACGAACCCCCGCTTCCGCTAGAAGGTGCGTCTACTTACCTAGACGCACCTTGGCACCCGACAAGCCCGCTGAGTTTCTTGCCGGATCTTCTCAGTCGAGGTCGCGTTCCGATCCGGTGGTAGATTTACCGTCGCCACCTCTCCTGGCAACGGCCCAAGCCGAGGTCGTGTCCCTTGTGGCGCCCTTGAGCTAGCTGCCCCCCTGCCCCTCTGGCTGGAGCGCACTTGCGCTCGCCCTCTGTCCGGGTGAAGTTGTTATGGCCACTCTGGCGAACAACATATAGTCACATCAAAAAAAAAAAATCGATTTAGTTTAAATACTGAGGACTGCTTTCCGTGACAGGGCGATTTGAGGTCAAATTTGCTTTCCGGCGCAGCCTGTAGAATGCATTAAAGCCGTCTAATTTTCTCTAAGCCTTCTACATCCCCCTTGAAATACTCCAGCACTCGCAAGGGAGCATTATCGTCTAAGTTGAGAAATACTGGTCTAGTGGCAAACAAACCAAGTGTTACCATATTCGGTTTAATTTTCGAAACATGTGTTTCTATGAATTATGATATTGTGTAATGCTGATGAAATCAATCATTATATTATGCTCATAAATGTGTATGAGTCACATGAGTTTTGTCAATTTATGTATTTTATTTATTTTTTATGGAACTCCCAACTACACTATACTTCATTGAACATTCAAAGGTATGTAATATATATGTAGGTATAATACAAAAAAAATAAACATTTTAAAAGTTATCCTGATGATAGGGGAACACAGCGTGCGCCACTTGTAACAAATGTAGTTTTCATATATTATAAACAAAGTAGGTACTCTGTGAAAGGAAATAAACGCGATAAAATCTGTATAATAGTTTTATTTGAATACATGGCCAAGAAATAATCATTGTATTAGTATTTTAAAATAAATATTTAATTAATCATTTGTTAAATCAGCACATTTATAGCCTCAATGGCGAAACAAAGTTTGCCGGGACAGCTAGTATATTATAAACAAAGTACTCTGTGAAGTTAGTGTAACACAGGCTGAACAAAACATGATTTTTCGGGTTCACCAAGAAATCTGGTAATTTGCCAGTTAGTATCCGTCACGTTATCGATAGAGTTTGGGAGGTTAGGCATATTCCTGCTTTGTTACTCACAAGTCAGGCCCATGAGGTCCAAAATCTACAAGCAACGCCCTTTACGCCCAGCAAAGTCCTTCAAATACCTAAAGATAAAGAACGCAAAAATAAAGAAGCTTCAAGTACGGGGTTAGGCAAATTATTATTCGATATTTAATTGGATACTTCGCAATTATTAATTGTTATTCGTAGCCGCCTTCGTGTGCTCAAGCATAAACATGGCACTGGCTAAATGCGATAAGTGAGCCAGCAAAAAATTACTTCACTTTTTTTTAAATATTATGGCTTTATTTTGACAGTCAATTGTCAAGGCAATGCAATCAAACGTGTGTGTTGTTATTGTTGTTGTGTGCGTGTGTGTGTTTCGATTCCGTTCGATTATAGAATAGACTTATATTATCCTCATTATTTACTTTATCAACGATAAATGCTATAAATTGATCGAGGAAAATTTATTCATTGCTGTGTCAGTTACCAGACAGCAATGTTGCGTGAAAAAAATTTGCTATGCCGCGCCGTTTCTGGAGCTTAAGAAGGCTATTGAAAATGCCTCTAACGGAGGCGGGCGACCAATATTCAGTATGGGTAAGTGATACACATTTTGCAAATGAAATATTACAGAAACATTATCTTTGTTACCAAACATATGGTAGGTAAAGTAATATGTCTGTGTGTGGTAGGTATACAAATTATTATGGTGATCAACATTTCCCGAGTTAGCAAGAATAAGCCTTCTAATATTTGAATCCTTTGTTTTCGATAGGTCCCTCCCACCCTGACGACGAAGGCGTTACCTCTACCTACATTCTCCCCACTTAATTTTGTGTTAAACAAAGTAAACGTTAAAATGTACCTTCCTACCAACCCATAACTATAAAAAATCTTAAAGATGAAGATGAAAATAATGATGTACTTATGAATATTATGTACATTTTTCAATATAAACAAGCATGTGTCACCTTACTTCATACATAATATTTGTCTACACCAGGTGGGTTTGATATACATATTCAACTTGATTGTGGGGACGGGAGCCCTCACACTTCCAGCAGCATTTGCGAGAGCAGGCTGGGGTCTCAGCAGCATGTCCCTGCTGTTCCTGGCGTTCATGAGCTTCCTGACTGTCACATATGTCATAGAAACTATGGCTTGTGCTAATGCTGTGTATAAATGGAAGAGGCTACAGACTATTAAAAGGGAGAGTGTAAGTATTTATTATTTTCATAATTGCAGCCTGTAACATAATCACCTGTTGTTTTATTTATTTGGTTATCTCGAAATATAAGGTGGCACATTAAAGCTAGCCAATTTAACATTATACCTCCTTTTTTACCTATTTATAAGCAGCTGATGTTAAAAAATAAAATTAATATGTAAAAAGGACAAGCCCGGTGAGTTTCTTGCTGAATCTTCTCAGTTGAGGTTGAGTTCCGATCTGGTTGTACACTTAAGAAAATAATGTAAATACAACAATTTATTAGGGCCCCTGTTGGCATAAACAAAGTAAGAAATTTGACTTTTACTTTGACATAAATACTCAACTTTCCTGGGCGCATTTGGGGTAGAAACATTGGGGACCTGGAGCCCACCAGATGTTCAAGGACATTTTAGAACACCTGGTGGAGAAATTGGGTGACCAAAATTGTCATCTATTTTAGTCAGCATACCATATTAGAATTACCATACAATGCAGCACTTGAAGAGGGTTTATTGGGAGATCAGATCCTTAAAAGATTTATTATTTGAATTTTTTGATAACTTTTTTTTTCTGATTTTGTATTCCTACATTAATAGTTATTATTATTAACAGATGTGAATATATAGTTGTACTTTATTTATCATTGGGCGCATTGTACTGCATTCTACTATGAAATGATAAATTACCTTTATCTTGACATGTTTATTGCAAGAAATATTGCCTTATAGCTGATTTAAATCATTCAATAGAATTTGATAAATTGATAACATTGTTTGTTTTACATGATTCTATATTTAACCCCATTTGTAGAGGTATACCTTATTGCTTATAAGTGTCATTAGCACTTTTGTGCTCAAAAATGCTTAACACTGCATTTTCACTAGCATGTGCCTAATTAAACTTCCATAAAAACTTTCATCCTCTATTTAATCAAGAATTTTCAAAAATCCTTTCTGGTCCTGTAAAAATTTTCATGCTTCTAGAGTCACTGTCACTTAAGTCTTTGCAATTTTTGTGAGTCAATAAGTAATCAAATTACTCCATAAAAGGTATATGTTGAAAGGTATATGGTAATTCCAGATACAAGATCACGAGTCTGAAGAGGAGCCTACAATATCACAGAACAATTTTAGGGATTTGGAAGAGCCTCTGGTGTGTGGGGAGAACATACCGTCCCGGTACTACAGCTTGGACAGCCGAGTGGAGCTGGGAGAGATGGCCAACCTGTTCTTTAACAAGACAGGCAGGACCATGTTCTATGGCTCTTTGTGTGTGTACCTGTACGGGGACCTGGCTATATACTCGGCGGCCGTCGCGAAGTCCATTACTAATGTGATTTGGTGAGTACTGCTCCCATACAATATAATTATCTGCCTTACCTTTCCCGTTATTTAAGGTCGAAGCAGTATGTCTTTCCCTTCTATTTTTCACGCTTTGCTGTCATACATACGTCGATCAATGCTATCTTTTTCATATCACTCTGATATGAAAAACTCTATCACTGTATTAGATTATACTGATCGTATAATCTCGCACAGCTGGGTTTTCGAATGTTATGTGCGAATCGTAATTTTTATGATTATCACTTGCCTACGGTGAAGGAAAACATCATGAGGAAACCTGCAGCATGTCTTAGAAAGTCGCACCAATTTTCGAAAGACATTGCGAAATCCTCTAACCCGCACGGGCCAGCGTGATGGATTACGACCTGAATCCCCCACGTATTGAGGGGAGGACCGTGCCCAGGAGTGGGACGTAAAAAGGGATAAACTGTGTATTTGTACAAATAATAATCCTTTTAGTGTATTTGCTAACATAACTGTACTTTCGCTCTGAACTTGCAATTTTTCCACCCTATACATAGTATTATGATATTCGGTAACAACTCTTATGTCAATATTACATAGATTACAGATATGCTTAGAGTGTTTTAAATTTACAGAGAAGATCATAAATATTGGAAAGTATCTCATGTAAAGTTTTCTAAATCTTTTTAGTTTCATACACAGTGAGTAGCGACACGCAATTCAGCATATTTACTCAAGTGTAACAGTTTCACTAGCGCGGTCATTGCTGACGATATTTAATATAATGCTGCGTTCACATGTAAACACGTTTTCATATTTTTTAAATACCTAACAATTTAATAGTTTGTAATCATAGCTTTATGTGCGGCTATGCTCTTGTAACCTTCGGCGAAAAAAAGGTAGCCTACCTATTATGCTATTTCTGAGGTAGGTATTACCAGGCCTGGCGCACTTAGAACTTTAGGTACGAAGCTACAAGCACATCGGCAGCTTCGCCTTGATGGACCCACTCAATACGCTGGTGCTTGTCAGAACAGATAAGAGCGTTACGGCGTTAGAAAGAGAGACCCTTGTAGATAGATATAATTTTACGCATGCAGCGCAGTGTAACTTGAATTGAACGTTATTACATCGAAGCAAGAGTCCATATTTATTTATTCGTTTTTTTCGGTGAGCGTCATCTATTGTCTTTGGTATAACGCACTTTTGCATTTATAATCGGACGATGGCCTATTGAACGATAATTTGCGTGGGTTTGTAGCATTTCGGCAAAGCTAAGTAAACAGGTATTGAACTGATATACTGCTTGTTAGTCACAATTTAAAAGCAATGCCCTTGCGTCGTAATTATAAATAATCGTGACATACCGTAGTAGGCACGCACGGTTGAAGTAAATTGTTGTGTAATCAAAACATTCTCATACATTGTCATAATTCTGCATTGAAAGTAATAAAATAAAAAAGAACATGCCATATTACATCCCAATGGCATGAATCATATATCGACTGTTAAAAGGCGAATTGACTTAAACGCCACTTTGGGCGAAAATGAGTTATATATATCGTTGGAATCAGCGAATTTTTCTGCGTCTTTTAAGCCGGGTTTCATGCAAATCGGAGCAATTTTTTGGCGCTTCATTCCATTCTAAATTTGGGTATCATTTCTGAAGTCGCGGTTTTAACCGACATAAAAAACAAGGTTTTTTTAAAGGTGGGTATTTAAGTCTGTTTAAATGACCCATAAATTTATTTATTTCTTACTTGAGCCTTTTCGCCTTGATTATTTTTTCTAATATTAGCCTTTTCAATCTTTTTTACCTGATTTACAATTAATTATGCTAAACTTTAAAGCATTTTACCTTGATCAGGTGCATTTAAGTACGTCACTTGAATCATTTTACTCTGAATTTATATACATAGCGATGTTGCTTAAGTCGTTTTACCTTGAACTAATTCGGAAGACTATGTAACTTAAGCTTTTCTTCTCTGAACCAATACAGTTGTTTCATATCGCTTCAATCAGTTTTCCCCTCTTCAAATTCTGTAAATCATGCATTTGATGCGTTTATATATGATTCCTTTTCCAAAACTTTGGTGTTTGAAACATACGTCAAATCAATGCTATGACACTTAAACCTATCTTTTTATAGTAAGAATAAATAAATGGAGCTCATTAAATCATGGCCAATTTCTAGGGCTATATTTTAATGTGTCGTATCAATCTACACAAATCTTTCGCCGGTACCCTTGAAGCACACACCTAATCAAAGAACGTGTTCCTTCGTAGGCGGTTTAATCCAGTAATTTAGCGGCGAACAGTGAATTCATGCAAGGGTCCCGCCGAATCATGATTTGCAGTTTTTCGCATGTTGGACCATACGCGTGGCCTGATGCCCTCTATCTTATCTATGAGTCATGTTCCTGTTTTGGGATGTCTCTGAAGAATTTTATAATGTGAGTTAAGACTGTAGCTGACGCGGCTTCATTCCAAGTACGTAATATTCCAACTAGGGAACTAGGGAACACAGGTCGACCATGCTCACAGCATTTTTCTCCAGCACCAAATCTATAGAGTGTCTATATTATGCAGCATCCACGTCTCTGCAGCGCAAAGGAATATGGCGAGCATAAGTTAAAGGCTTTAGTGACATTTCTGTTCCTCCATATTTTCTCTAGCTTCTCCATTGCTGTTCTAGTTTTTGGCTGTTTTCACTTCATCTATGTAGCCACTACTGACGATATTAAAGTGCTAAGGTATAATATCAGACAGGACCACATCATAGTTTGCAATCAGAGTTTGTAACTGTTGTTAACGCGATCCACAATCATCATTTTGGTTTTGCAGCTGTTAATCTTCAACTCGAACTGAAGCCGCTAACGCTTCAATTTGAAAAGCAACTTTTCCATATGGCAAGCACTAGTCGGAAATAGTCTGCGTAGCGCAAATTTGTAATAGTAAGACTATCAAACCTCCCCCGATAAGGCCCCAAATCTAAGACCATCTGTCCAATCTTCAAATACAATTCGCATTTTAAGTTCGGAGGATGCGATAAACAAGAGCGGCACATCCCTCGCCAACACCTGAACACCTGCACTAGAATGGAAGCTATCGACGATTGGACGTCATCCACCTGTATTGAAGCTGTTCCTCCTTCATAAAGATATCGTAGAGTTAGAATTCATTTTACAGCGCCAAACGCTTTTGTAAAGACATCAAAACAAATAAAAGTCAGCTTGTTAAATTGTCAGGCCTTCTCAATGATCTGAGGAACTACGAGAATGCATTCTTAAGTTCCCTTTCCCTTGTCTAATCCAGCTTGGTCCAGCACAATTTATTTTGTCAGATAGCTGGTCATTGAGAATAAGTAATATAATTTTGCTTGCGTAGGATAAGTATAAGTGTAATAAGGCGGTAATTGCTGCATTCATTCGTTATTTTTGTGCAAGGGAATGAAAACTGTTTGTCTTGAAAGACAAGATATTGTTGTAGATGGTGTGAAAAATATGGGTGCCGTGTTTTCCTAAAGCTCCCATTACCTATTTAAATGTTTAAATGATAGCACCGTATACTGCCAACTTGAGAATATCAGGCTCCAAAATTGCAGTATAAAAGTTTCGCAACCATCAGTCCTCGAAATGGAATTGGCAGTAAATCTTCTCATAGATTTCTTCAAGTTTTGATAAATCTTTGCCATTCTCGTTCTCGATAGCTCAGTTTTTAGAGGTTCTCGCGAAGAAGTGGATCTTCTGATAAAGATCCTTAGATTTATGTCTATCTGCGTGCGATTCAATTTCTTTGCAAAAGTAAAATTTTGCACATATTTGCTTGGAAAACTTGTTTATATCCCTTACAGCACCGCTTTTCCGTTTATATTATGCCTCTTTTCAATTAACTTTAGGTTTTCATCAGTCATTCATTGTTATTACTTGCGTGTTTCATTAGTGGCCTTAGACCTTGAGATGGTATTCTTTATTAAACTTTTTGGTCGGTCTCTCATCAAGCCTGTGACTACATTTCTTCTCTGTTTTTCAAGAGATCTAGATACTGTGAGCTGATCCACGGCTCCAGAAAGTGTGTTGAATTTTTTTATACATGTTTTCCATCGATTTCAATTAAAATGTACTCGATCTGGGTGAAAAAGTTACCATTCTGATGATGTCTAATTATATTATAACCTTCTTGTATGGTGTTGAAATATACCAAATCATTCTCAGTTACAAATTGTACTAAACAATCTCCCTTCGTGGCGAGTCTCAAGCCCATTTTCCTACGCACTTGCTAAGTTTGTGGGAATTTTCTCGTATTTTGGCGTTGAAATCACCCAAGATTATACATATCTCTTAAGGTTATAACTTCGTCAGTTATTATGCTGATGGGGCATAGATCTGAATTAGAATAAAACTATTTTTCGGATTTTAGCGCGTTTATTAACTTTATCGCGGTAATTAAAATCCGAAAAATAGTTTTATTCCAATGTGTAGTATTCGCGTAAATATAAGAAAAAAAGATCTGAATTATATTTAGCTTTACTAGCTCATAGTTTAAAACTGAGTACTCTATCGCTAACTGCACCATAGCCTTCTCCATTTTGGCTTCTGTTATTAATGCCCAAAATGTAAAAGGTGTGGCAGCGGTGAGCAAGTGCCCGCTGCTTTTTCAGTCAGTTTCACTTAGTTCACATATGTAAGCCACATGTGTACCCACAAAGATTTCAAGTATTAAGTATAAGTTTTTCTGGGTCGAGTAAACTGAGTAAATTCTATGTTTTGGAAACCTTACTACCAACGCACATTAGCCTAAGATTATTATAAAATCTTATATCCATTATTTCATATTTTGTTAGTGATTTGGTAAAAATGTCTACTATTAACACGACAGCTTAAAGTCCATAATCCCCAAAGTTACATCGTTTTCTATGAACTGAAGTTATTTGTTTAAGATTAAGGTTGTACAATAAGTCATTTTACCCGTTCCTAGAATAAGATGCTTTAGCTGTTAAATTCTTTTGCCGTGATCTATTTTTCATGAGTCCTCTACATAAATCATTTTTACTCGATCCATTGCGTGATTCCTTGTGATTTCAGTCATTTTGCCTTGAACGATAGGATATAAGCATGGCATATAAATCTTTCTACCCTGATCTGGTACTGACTTTTCCTGAACTTGAATCACTTTGCCTTGAACAGAAAATAGTACGTTTTGTCTCAAGCGACATCTAACTCGGTAAATAATACTCAAAAATGAATGAAATATATATAACATTGAAGAGCCTTAGACACAGTTTTATTGACTTTCACTGATTATTGAATTAAACGCATACTTTAAGAGCAATGAATTTTTTTCTGTTTTTTTTTTTCTTTAAATCGCTCTCCTGTAAAATTACCAAAATGGCGCTTGAGTCAATTCGCCTTTTAACATTCGATATAATTATACTAGCGACCCGCCGCGGCTTCGCACGGGTGCAATGCTGATACTAAAGTGTTTTTCTACTATATTATGCATGTATTATAGATATTAACCCTCCTCTTGAATCACTGTATCTATTAAAAAACCCGCATCACTATCCGTTGCGTAGTTTTAAAGATCTAAGCATACATAGGGACAGACAGACAGCGGGAAGGGACTTTGTTTTATACTATGTAGTGATAAACCACTGTAATTATAGTGTTTATTTAATTTCCTTAAGATTCGGATTTAGTAAACAATCTCAAAATGTCTTTATAATGCAATCTGTTTTTCAAAATTATTAAAAGACGTCTTAATAATAATATAAATTAAGTTTTTTTTTTTAACCTAATACCATTTATAACATACAATACTAGTCTCCCAAATGGTATTAAAAAAAATAATAATTTAGCTCTTTTGACGTCCTACTCCTGGGCACGGGCCTCCCCTCAACACGAGGGGGATTCGGGACATAATCCACCACGCTGGCCCAGTGCGGGTTGGTGGATTTATCATGTCTCCCGAAAATTGGTTAGATCTTCTAAGACATGCAGGTTTCTTCACGATGTTTTCCTTCACCGTAAGCAAGTGATAATCATATAGAAATTATGATTCGCACATAGATTTCGAAAAATCCAGAGGTGCGAGCCGGGGTTTGAACCCAAGACCTGGTGCCCGGAAGACGCGTGCTTTAACCAATCGGCTATCACAGCTTATGATCTTTATGAACACGAAATAAGGTCTTAAATTTACTGCCCTTTCTGCAGTTCCCCCCTCCCATCCAACACGTCGGAGTCGGACTGGGAGGAGCTTCCGTGCTTTAACGGCACATCCGTCAACCCTGCGACGTACACCCGTCAGAAGCTGTACAGGATATGCCTTCTCACCTTCGTCGCCTGCATGGGGCCATTTGTGTTCTTCAATGTACAGAAGACCAAATACTTGCAGCTTTTCACCTCTGGCATGAGGTGGTTAGGTAAGTACCTATCTTCTTCTTGAGTACATGTTTTATTTTTAAGCACCTAACTTGATTATTACGACCATTGAACTATAACTCTAGATTGTAAATATATAAAACCCCCGAAGACATAAACTACAAAAAAGCTGCCAATTTTCATGAAACAGCTATAAACACTCGATCAGAATATATTTCTAACAAAAAAATACAATATTAAAATTGGTTCATCCGCTTGTGCGCTACGATGCCACATACATACACAAATGTTAAACTTATAACACCCTTCTTTTTCCTCGTCGGGTTAAAAATAACGGCCGACTATGCCAGAATTCCGTTACGGTGATATTAGTCTATTACCATCTGATAATCTTATATTATAAAAATCTCGTGGCACAATGTTAGTTACCATACTCCGCAGAAACGGCTCGACCGACTTTCATGAAATTTTGTGTGCATATCGGGTAGGTCTGAGAATCGGCTACTATCTATTTTTCATACCCCTAAATGTGAAGGGTGGTCTACATTCCACGCGGATGGAGTCGCGGGGCACAGCTAGTTATATATAAAAAATTGCATTAAATTACGTACGTTTATCGTTATTCTGTTATTGAGTTAAAATATTTAATTAAGTAGGTAGTTAGGTATTTGTGCATTTCATATCAGTAGGAAAACCAATACGCGCTGATAAGTTGTTTTATAAATTAAAACGGTTTCGTTGAGTATTGGTAACAAGTACCTATTTAAAAGCATATCGCGCATGTTTCATGGGGAGGAATAAATATACATTAGAGTCATTACACTCTCGTGACAATTACATGATATCGAAATGAAGAATTCCTCCATACCGTTCAAATTCATCGACATTTATTTCAAAAATATTTCGTATCAGCTCCGTTATTCGTCTCGCGCGTATTTTTTTATAAATTACTAGCGGCCCGCCCCAGCTTCGCACGGGTACATTATGGTTACATTATTGGAGTTTTAGTAAGGATCACTTTTTTTTTTTAAATACAATATAGCCTATGTCACCCGGGGATAGTGTAGCTTCCGAACAGTGAAAGAATTTATCAAATCGGTTCAGTAGTTTCGGAGCCTATTTATTACAATCAAACAAAGTTTTCCTCTTTATATTATTAGTATGATGAATTTTATGTATACATATTTAAATATTTACAATTGAAACATATTACCATAGACTAATAACATAAGACACCACCTACGCCCACTATTGTATGAGTATACAACCGTCAAAAGTTAGTGGGGTGTCGGGGAAAATGGCGAATATTGATTTGTCCGTTCAAGGTTTGACCTTGAATGGAGAGGTCACACTTGCATATGGTAGGCGAGTGGGGATGCCCGGCTATGCGGCGCTTGTGACTTATTGGTCTCTACATATTAACTACTGCCTACCTATTTCATTGCAGCATTCACAATAATGATCTCAATGGCGATACACCTGCTGGTGAGCCGCGGCCCCCAAGGCCACCCGCCTGCCTTCGACGTCACCGGAATGCCCACACTGTTCGGCGCGTGCGTCTACTCCTTCATGTGCCACCACTCGCTGCCTGGCCTCATCACACCAATCAGAGGCAAGGCCAGGCTCGGCCTTCATCTCTCTCTAGACTACGCACTAATAGCTATCTTCTACCTCCTTTTGGCGTTCACAGGCGCTTTCGCTTTTGCACATCTGAACGACCTGTACACATTAAACTTCGTCCCGAAAGATAATGAAAACATATTCCTGGAAATTGTCGAATATTTCCTAGCGTTGTTTCCGGTTTTCACTCTCTCCACAAGCTTCCCAATAATCGCTATAACCTTAAGGAATAATCTACAGAGTCTGTTTTTAGATACGACTCGGTTGGAGTCGTACAATTTTGTGTCACGTAAATTGATTTTCCCGATCGTCACTGTAGTGCCTCCGGTTTTGCTGACATATTTCCTGGAAGATATAAGTATATTAATCGAGTTTACCGGCTCCTACGCTGGTACCGGGATACAATACTTCATCCCGACATTCCTAGTGGTGTCCGCGCGGCGACACTGCACTAATTTGCTCGGTCTGGGAGTCGTTAACAAATACAAGAGTCCGTTTTCGCACCCCGCTTGGGCTGTGTTTGTGTTGCTGTGGTCGGTCATATGCATAGTCCTGGTGTCCGTTCACATGGTTGAAAAGAAATTATGACATTAACGTGCCCTTTATGTGGAAGAGTTTAAAGGCGGTTTTGCATTTCAGTCTGTGAGTATCCCAAAAGACAATACGTTATGGTATTCATTCGTTTTAAATTGTCTTTGTATAGTTGATGGTGATATGGAATGTAAGTGGAGAGTACAGTGGAGAGGTTTACACGGTAGTTGTATACAAAACTGATAAAGTATCCCAAGTGTTAGTGATTATGTTACTAAAAAACTGAACATGTTCTTTATTATAGTTCGTTTGTTATCGTCAGAATTGAGCAGCGCCCCTAGCGGACTGTATTTAGAACTATAATTTTCCAAACGTAGACTAATAGTACTTGGTAAGTTAAAGCTATCGCTTATCCTAAAAAACGTCCGACTTAACGATTGCTCTAAGCGAGTCGCTAATGTGTATTTATATTTTTATACCCATAGGTTGTTCGCCCTAAAATAAGTTTATGGATAAACGCTTAACAACTTCCCTGGAACAACTGAGCTGTAACAATTATTGTAAATTTAAGACTTAGCTTATTAGAATTATTGCATAAAATTGAATGTTACCTTATCATCCCAAAGAATGAGGTAGGCGATACGATGCTTAAATGAACATGTCTGTGTTTGAGATAGTTATTTTTTGTACCTAATTTTAATAAATATGCGAGTTACGCACAATTTAAACGTAAAAATAATGAACCTTTAACATTATTTTTAACGTTGATGAAAACTTTGCACAAAAAGAAATATATTTTTATTTACTTTTATGAGTTCCTTTGTAATGAAAAGATAAAAGGCCTGATTTAATTGATTTGATATTTATACATTTGTAAAGTATTATATGCAAGGTTAAGTAACTCTGATACAAATTTTAATACTTGTTTTTATTTTTTTATTGGATGCATAATGTACTTGTTCTTGTTGTGAGTTGTTTATGGAAATATCCTTGGTAATGTGAATTTACATTTTATTTTTTATATGCATGCATTGGCATGTACTTAAGTGTGGTGGCAACAACTTGGTCCCTTTTTAATAAATCGATCTCAAGTCTGAGATGAAGCGTCTGGGGGACGCTTTTGACATGCCATTCAATACTGGTATGACATTTCCTAGATCGCTCTTAGATGTGAGATGGATTTATTAGTACGGGCTTTAGATTGGCCACAATCGACAGTGGTGTCTTACGCGGTTGTTTAACTCTCGACTAGTCCCGGAGAATATATGAATTGTATTGAAACCCGCACGAATTTACATATTTGGATTAATTCGTCAAAAATATGAGCATTTGGTAAATTTTGCAGATTGCCACAGAAACTAGACTTGCAATTGAACGAAGGCCAGCAGGTCACAGCCGGCTGTGACCAGACAAAAGTTGAGATAAATAGATTTTGTCAAATACCCTCATATGCATTCAGAAAGAGATAGAGAGAGCAACTCGGGGTGACATAATCCGTGAGTAATGTTTTGTCTTGGTGCCCGTGCTAGCCCTCCTCGAGTAACAGTGGTGGGAGGGTGTGACGCGGTAAGTCCTAGAAAACAAATTACAGATTGGCCCAGTTAGTCGGCGTAGACGGACAGAGAGGCGGCGAAGCGACTAAATGTAGTAACAATTTAAATTCAACTTAATTTGCTTCCGAATAAGATTGCAATTGGTACAGTAACCGCGCGCCTCAAGACCGCGCTTCGAACCTCTTTCGCTATACTAATCGCCATCATGAAGCTGATTAATTAGAATTTAGATTGTTACTACTGATTGTCGCTTGTGACGAGTGACTCTATTAAAATACAATGTCCGTCATATCTTTTCTTTTAAAAGTATTCCTGGTGCCAAATCCATGAAGTAATTAATCCTTCAATATAATTTCTTAGTTCTGTAACTCGTTTGTATGTTTTATTGTCTAATATTTCAGATTGTAATACTTTTACTGTGATAAGTAAACCAATAAAGATAATAATTTATTCTGAAATAATATATGGTATTGTATTGAACGACTGAGAACCTGCTGAAAAGTTATTTTATCAGTACAAAATATTTTTGTAAAAATAAATTATTAATATCATTATCTTGTTTTTCACTCCAATTACTGCTGATCAGTTGGACATAGTTATTCAGAATGGAACCAACTCACATATACTTTTGCAATGTGGAACCAACCTACTTACACCTACACTGGGGTTGGTTTGGTCGCCACACGTATGGGTTGGTTCTTTTTTGCAAAGCTATATCCGTTCTTCAGCTATCGCACTAAGGAATCACAATGAAATACATGACAATGTTGAAGAATTATTTATTTTTATCATTATACATAGTTGTCACTTATCTCGCGTACACAAGCGACAAAAGCCTTCCATAGCTCAATTGACTTTGGCATGAAGTTACATTGTATTTGTGCGGCCGCCGGCGCGGCGTGGCGGGGTACACCTACAAGCATCAAGCCGGAGCCCTTAGCAGCGTAGAGATGCTACAGCCAGTTTCCAATCAGGTTTTCAACGCCCCGTATTCTTTACCAATGATGTGACAACGAAAAGTAAAAAAAAAAATCTATTTTTTTTTTAAATTAAACGATAACCGCACATTACGACTGGATTGGCCTTTTCGTGCGCAGCTATGGACTCCCGCTATCAACGACGGCAAAATCCGATGTGTAATTACAAATTAATACCGAATTTGGAAAAATAAGACTTAAGCAAATCACTGGCAGGCCTTTGGAAATAATTCGGAAAATTTAAATAATAATTATAACTTATCAAGGTAAACAATATGATTAGTTTTGTGACGCTCAGAATTTGGCGAGATATGAAATCATCTCAGGTGAAAAGACTAATCGACCCAATTTACTAAACCTAGAAGTGTGATACGCTCGAACGTTGGTAACGACGGTGAAAACAATCATCAAGTGTTTGGAATAAAGTTCTGGTGACACTGAACACTGAACTACCTAGTAGTGCCTATGCTAAATGTATGTACTGCTAGAGCGACGCCAATTTCACCACGATCGTGTACTACCATGTTATTAAAAAATAATATTTTCCGCAATATAAAACAAACAAAAATAAAAACAAAACTATAATTACATAAAAATGAGTGAATGCATTTTTTACACACAACAGTACACAAATAAACATTGATGAGATAATCGTAATACTCGCACATTCTTCCCTAAATTCAATTAAAATAGAAGCTACAATCGAAAGTTTCCATTAGTATCGGAATCAGGAACACAATATTCTAGACGTAAGATCTAAAATTACCTGTCTTTATCGTATAGTACTCAATAATATTAGTGTAGCAAAACATCTCGAATAACAGCAATAAGCTTCGTCTCGTAAAAAGTATGCAGTTTCAGTAAGTACTCATAATAACATCGTAACGTCGATCGTGAATTAAAAGTAGACTTTTCTGTAATAAATAAAATATTAATCTATGCATTACATAATAAATCTAGTGATCGTATCATTCGCATAAGATCGAACATTCAATTTTGAATTTGATTATCATTAATTTTAGAGGAGGAGGGGGGACCGGTTAGTTTCATATTAGCGGGCAATACGAACAACCGACCTGCCGTGCCCGGCGCCCGCGCGCGGTTCGGAACAACAATAAATACTACCGGCCGGCTCGAACGCCCGGAATTCTCCTACGGTCGAAAAGTACATCACAATAAATACTATAGACTACAATATTTTTTTTAATTTGCATCGAGCGGCCGCGGGGCCTACCGCGGGCGGGCGGAGGGGGTGGCGGGCGCGGGGGGCGCGGGCGGCGGGCGAGGCTATAACGTGGAGGGCGGCACGGCGATGTCGTTGCGGCGCAGCGCGGCGCGGAACGAGTCCAGGGACGAGCGCAGCGTGAGGCAGAAGCCGCGCGACGCGGGCACCAGCGGGTAGTCGGGCGGCGCCGCCCCCTCCGCCCCCGGCGGCGCGCCCCCCGCCCCCGCGCCCGCGCCCTCCGCGGCCCGCGACAGCGCCACCAGCCCCTCCAGGCGGCGACACAGCGCGCCGGCCGAGCCGCGCAGGTGCTGCAGGATCTCCGCGCGGAACGGCTCCGGCGGGTTCATCAGCATCTTGCTCATCGACTGCACCAGCTTCAGGAGCACCATCTCGTTGTACATGCGCGAGTTCTCGTTGCCCTGTTGGGTACCTTTGGGGGGGGGAGCGTTTTACACGAAATTAGACCACGGAGCGCACGTCGTTGCGCCGAGTCAATATAAATAATTATAATAAATATCGCCAGACTGACACACCAACTGTATGGTCCCAAACTAAGCAAGGCTTGTATTATGGGCACCGTACAATGGGATGGGGGCGATCCCAGTGACACCCAGACGAGGGCAAATGACAAAAATACCATTTCCGAAATTTGCCCCGGTGGGAATCGATCCCGCAACCACCATGTGTAGTGAGCCGAGCGGCCTACGCTCGAACCACTGCGACAAGCGGTCGTCATTTGTTAAGCAGTCATAGCGATAATCAGTCATATTAGGGTAGAGATCAGATGTGGAGCGGTCTTCGAACACACATTAAAAAAAAGAATGGAGAATGAAGTCCAGAATCTTGTCAGTAATATTAGAAACGGCTCACCCTTCTGCTTCTCGTATCCGGCCTCGTTGAAGTAGGGCTCTGCGTTGAGTATAAGCCCCTGCAGCGACACGATGACCTGCAGCAGCGAGCTGTCCTTGCCCCACACCTCCACGCCGCGCCCCGACCACGTGCCCAGCAGGGACACGCACACCTGAACCAGGCAGAGCCACCGATTATTGATAACTTTTATATATATTCGGATTTCACATGACCCTAATCGATAATTCGTTGACACAGTTATATTTGACTAGCTTCTGCCCGCGATTTTGTTCGCCTGGACTTACGTTGTGTGCGAAATTTCACCCAAATCTGTTAAGCAGTTTTTGAGCGATTGTGTAACAGCCATCCAAAACTTCAGATTTATAATATTAATAGGTTAATATAAATACACTACTTATCGATATTTTATGTTTTTTTTTTCAGTATTCTAATTGCTGTATTTATTTGTAACGCAGACTGGCGCTATCAGAGTCAAACAAAATAGGTCAATTACAAAAAAAATATAAAAAAATCCTCGAGGCCTAATATTTTTGATTGGCATATTCTTGATGCAGTCGTAAGTCGTAACTCTCACTTTGGTAATGCAAAGTGATAAAGGCCTTTATGGAATGAAGTTCCTAGAACAGCGACCATATTGATATGGGGAACAAATCGGGGAGCAGTGACCGTGTTCCGGCTGTCAGTTTTCTCCCCTGGATTTTTTTCTTTCAACTCCTATTATTTATTTCGATTAAATTCGTGCGGGTCCCAAGACAATTTAACTTTTCCTCGGGACTCGTTAAGGATCTAACCTCGACATCATTATTGGTCTTGGTCATTGTATTCCTGAGAATGTACACCATGTTTTACTTATTGAAAAGAGTAACCATTGAGTTTCTTGCCAGATCTTGTCAGTGGAAGGAGCATTCTGAACCGGTGGTAGATTCTGACTATTCATAAATGTTTTGTTGGCTTACATGAATAAGAAAAAATTGAGTTGAGTTGGAGCAGTACCTTCCCGTCCTCGTAGAGGTTGGGGTTGAGCCGGTCGGTGCAGTAGGAGTGGTAGTGGCAGAGCGGCGGCGCGCGCGGGTACTCGCCGCCCAGCTGCACGTCGAACACGAACAGCCCGCCCTCGTACGGCGTCTTGGTGGGGCCCGCGATCATCACGGACAGCAGGTCGATGCGGTCCTCGTAGCCGCGCACCCACACCTGCACACACACCCTCCATAGTGTACAGGTTGAAACAGAAAGGGTATACTTTTTTTCCAAAACTTAAATTCGTAATTCTAAAACTATCTTGCTCTGGAGGAAACTTGAAAAACAAAAGGTGTTATAGGGATACTGCTGTTGACAGATTTCATAAGTCTACAAAACCATTAGTACTTCAACTGTCCCACAAAGCCGATAGTTTTAGATTTACAAAGGAAAGTTGCAAAAAAATAGTATACCCTTTCTGTTTCACCTAGTATACTATGATCTTCGCTTGTACCGCGACAGTAGGAGCGTGTAGGGAATCTAGTCTTTAACGCCCAAATTTAATCATTCATCTCGTATCCAAGGTTAAAAGCAAATTCGGATTGCTGTATATCGTTGCTGTACCTCCTAACTGGGTGCCTCGCCGCGTGCGTTTGGTAATTGGCAAAATTTATCTGAATAATGGACTGCAATATCAATAGCAAAACTTGGATCAGGATTGATTTATCAATTTCTGGCGCCGGGCCAGTACTGACCCTAAAAAGAAAGTCGCGCTCATAGTTGAGACAGATAGATTTTATTAATACCGCGGCTGGAACACTCTGGCCGTGAATTAGGCTGGGAGCTCTATATTCCTTCATTGCTAAGAGTTGATTGACATGTGGACAGGCCATTCGGTAGCAAGGTAATAATACTCACGCCTGGCGGCAAATCGCTCTTCAGCAGTTTGATCTCCCTCTTGACGGCGGAATAGAAGGTCCTGGGCTCAGAAGGCTGCAGCATGGAGAGACGGAAGCGGTGGGCGGCGGGCGCGGACTCCAGCACGCAGAAGCCCTCGCCCTCCGCGCGCAGCCCCCCGCCGCCCTCCAGCTCCGCTTCCGAACCGCCCTCCGCCGTCGCCAGGGGCGCTGTGTCGGTAGTCGGAGGATCTGCTATGGAACATATAGAACACAAATTTTAAGCTCAATAAGATGATTCATTATCTACAGGTTGAAACAGAAAGGGTATACTTTTTTTTTCAAAACATAACTTGTAATTCTAACACTATGAGCTAAAACAAAAGGTGTTATAGGAATACAGCTGTTGACATATTTCTCAAGTTTACAAAACCTTTAGTACTTCAACTGTCCCACAAAGCCGTTAGTTTGAGATTTACAAAGTTAAGTTGCAAAAAAAATAGTATACCCTTTTTGTTTCACCTAGTATACATATATACAAATAAATAAAATTGGAGTGTCAGCTTGTAATATCAAAATATCCCCTTTTGACTAAATGCATAAGAAAGTACATACGACACCTATAGCAAAAACGCGATTTAAATTTTTTTGTCTGTTTGTTCCGGGTAATCTCCGAAACGGCTGGACCGATTTTGACGGGGCTTTCACTGGCAGATAGCTGATGTTATAAGGAGTAACTTAGGCTACTTTAATTTAAGAAAAACAATTAGGGTTCCGCGTAAAAAATAAAAACACATGAAATCAAAGAGTGTCTCCGAAACGGCTGGATCGATTTTGACGGGACTTTCACTGGCAGATAGCTGATGTTATAAGTAGTAACTTTGGCTACTTTTATTTTAGAAAAAAAAAAGAAATGGGTCCTGTCGCGCGGGCTCAGAACGCGGGAGCTGTTAAGTTAAATTCCACGCGGACGAAGTCGCGGGCTCAGCTAGTTGATCATAAAACGATGACATCTAATAGTTGGTTCGTTCCACGATGATCCCTGTTGTGACTGACACTGACATTGCGAACAACTATCCTACTAATATTATAAATGCGAAAGTTTGTGAGTGTGGATGTATGTATGTATGTATGTATGTATGTATGTATGAATGTATGTATGTTTGTTACTCCTTCACGCAAAAACTACTGAACGGATTTGGATGAAATTTGGAACACAGATAGATTATAACCGGGATTAACATATAGGATACTTTTTAACCCATTAATCCAATACTACGCGGATGAAGTCGCGGGGCACAGCTAGTACTCTATACGTGTATGTTAAGTGTTAACTTCTGCGCAAAGACGTAATAATTACGACGCTCCCAGCTGCTATCGTCAAACGCCCAAATAAAATTAGCTTTTTATGACGCTTAGGGCTACAAGCGTGCAGAGTCACGATTTTCTCGCGACCGCACTGCAAATAGTTTGTGCTGACGAGATGACTTATTGTATTTAAACTGGTTTTTTGCTAAACGAACACAAGATCCCTAAAGTTGATGATTAATGTAATAATTACATGGTCAAAGTCAAAGCGTTTATTTTGTTTAGGCCTACAGGGGCACTTACAAATTGTCAATTTTACATTGTTTTCTTATATCTACAACCGGATCGGAACGCGACCTCGACTGAGAAGATCCGGCAAGAAACTCAGCGGGCTTGTCTTTTTATATTTTGTTACATAGTGAATGATATAATCTCACCTGTTGGTTCGGTCTTGGGCGGCGTCGTGGTAGTGGCGTCCTTGACGTCGGCGCCGGCCGCGGGCGGCTTGGGCTCGGCCCTCTCGGGCTCCACGTCCTGGTCCGCCATGCTCACCACCAGCGCGCCGTACTGCCTGCTCGCGCATAGACAACACCAGTGTCAACGCACGTGAATAGGACGCACCGTATTACATTCTTGTTGTTTTTCAATGTGTATATCTATGGTTTTTCTGTCCCAAATGTGTCTATGGTATCTTTTTCTTTCACCTCATTAAAACATTATCGGCAAGGCGCATTATTTGTATTTTTTCATATAAATGGACAATTAAACTATTCAAGCAGTTTAAGACTGCGCGTTTTTATTGCTGTGAACCTGTCAGTGGAAGACTTCTCGTCCAACCAGTTACAGCATCTACTTCATCTTCAGTACATCGACTCTGATCTTTATTTTAAGCTTACTGTATACTTCATATTCCGAGTTTGTATGGTAAATTGAACAGGACCCTTTAGCGGAAGGTATCTTAAACTTTTAGTTCTCCACATCAAGCCGACAAATGCGCGGGGTATAAAGTTATAGTAATTGGGAACAAGCTGTATGTACTTTTGCAAACCAAAACCAACCCTAAATGATTGTGGGTTGGTCCCTCTTTGCAAAACTAAATCCAATTACACTGGAGATAGGCAAAACTAAGCATAAAAGTAATCATATTTAGTATGAAACTAACGTCATCCCTGGCAAAACTTTTCCGTATGCGTAATAAATTATCTTTCTTTTTTTAATACAGATAATCCTTGAAAATTATTCCATTAACATTTCCACCAAAAACTTATTAGAAAATTCTTTACACTATTCAAATAAGAACTATTTTGTTTACAATAATTCTACCAAAAATACCAATTTTACCTGCTTTACATTAGTAGCGAAATAGAAGGAAATGGGAATAGTAAGAGACTAATTGGTCAACGGGCAAGAGTACCATGCATAACCATCATCATAGGGGGACTATACACTAATACTGAACGCCATGATGCAAGACTTACATTAAACAACCGACACGACTGGTATTACAAGGTCAACAAACGACACGTCGGAAATCAGAGAAATTAAGTTACCACTTTTAACAGAGTCACTCTACGGAACACAAAAGAAAAGAAAAGAAAAGAAAAGAATAAGGTACAGGTACACCCAACTTTAATGGTCATAGGTACAGTCAACGTTAAAAACAATTTGATATCTGAAATGTCTAAAAGAATACGTAATAAATAGTATGACACCCGTAAGGGCTCGCATATTATAATAATTACACAATATTTCCTATTGTGAGAAATTGTGTTACGGTGTAAATAGTAGTGTGGTCGATCGTGTCATAGTGTGAGTACGAAATATTGTGTCATAGTATACTTTAAAGTCATTCAGGTATCATACTATTTCTGGCGTGTTAACAATGAGATTCTTCTGGTCATTTCAGTTAACACGCTACTTTTGATGTTGACTGTAATTAATAATCTTCCGTCACAAAATAAAATAAGGCTAAATTTAGATGTACGCTGCCGGAATTTTTGGATATTGACGCTCCATCTCTGCTTACCTTCATACATTTTGGTATTACGCTTGAAGCAGGTCGCTACAGCCGCGTAGCGTCACATGTTTTTGTTACCGCGGGGTTACATGAAAATGAGGTTGTGATCGGATTTGAGAATATAGCTGAGGACTTTATTAGTTGGGCATTACCGTACTTTGCAGACAACAAAAAAATAAACAAATGAATGTAAACAGATAAGCAGTAGAATAGTATAGTTGTAATTCGCTGTCCTATTCTAAGAAATGTAACCGAAAATCTCTTATCGGAAATGTTAGAAAAAATAATAATTTAACAAGATTTTAAAATTGCACGTAACCTGATTCAGCAGTATAAATAAGCACTATGGAAGAAGAAATAAACAATTATTTGTAATATATAAGGAATCGAAGATACTTCAATGAGTTGCCTCTGATATTACGCAAGTCATTATAGGAGACGCGGCATAAGTAATCTGTTTACATAACTTCGATAAAATAACAAAACAAAATTATAACACAAAGAAGATGATACTAGTGCGACTTATATTCGTGTGTGTTTGTTTAATATAAGTATTGCAATATCCATGAGTGATAATTGTGATACTGACAACCCAAAGTATACTTTAAGCCCTTCAACGTCCCACTGCTATAAGCCTCGACCAAATCAGAGAGGGAGTTCTAGTCTACCACCCTGGCCTAGTGGAAGTGGACAGACTCCATCCACGCGTCTTTCTAAAACTGGTAGATTCTGTAATATAATACTAGAAAATTCTAAACTTTTCAATGCTAATCTAGACTTTAGTGAGTTGATTTAAGAATTTAAAAGTTTATTTTGGAATATAAAAGTACAATACACAGAGTGACACGATCCCATCGACACAGGACGACACGTAATGGATGAGATGCATAATTAAAATTGTAATCGAACATAAATATAACATAAAAACAAAACAGAACTGTTGGGTATCAACAAAAAGCTTATTCGAAGTCTGTACATGTCGACAAAGCGCCCAAAAGGATGTACTACGGACTATCAAAACTTTAGATACAAAGAAATTACATATTATCCTACTAATATTATAAATGCGAAAGTTTGTGAGTGTGGATGTATGTATGTATGTATGTATGTTTGTTACTCCTTCACGCAAAAACTACTCAACGGATTTGGATGAAATTTGGAACACAGATAGATTATAACCGGGATTAACATATAGGATACTTTTTAACCCGATAATCCCGAAATTTTTGCTAAGTTAAAATACTACGCGGATGGAGTCGCGGGGCACAGCTAGTGTAGAATATTTGTAAATATAATAACATGTCGTTAACAATAACTAACCGTGACACCTTGCACGCCCATGTGAAGTCATCTAAAGTGTCAAGGGAAATAGGAAATACTTCATTGCTATGCTTAAATTTACAAGAATAAAATACTGAAACAATCATCAATTATTTTTTTAAATCCGATTGCAACTGGCTGCCAGTATTTTAATAATAAGACCTATAGACATGCAGTGTCAAAATAGTTTAGCTCGTAAGGAAGATTATAATAAACAAAACTATAATACATGGTATAAAATAGTACATTGTTACCCAAGGGGTGAAGGTAACTTATTAAGGGGCGCCAATAGTTCGAGGGACAAAATAAGTCATTCACCCGAGGTAAACACTGTGCTTTTCATTACGAATACAAGGAAAGTAAAAACAGGAATTTGCTAAAGAAATAATACAAGGAAGTATGAACAATAATCTACAACTCGAAAAAACGAATGAAGGTCGGATTGCCATTTGCCGCCTATTTTCTTTTTTCCGTTGGCCTGGTTCAATAGAAATTTCAAAATAGAACTAATTTCTTTTTAATAATTTGACAGCTGTAAGTTGAAAGCGCTTCTCCCTAGGGCGGAAAATTATTACTTTCAACCCCCTCCTCAGGCAACTTCAGACCTACTTTCCGAGTATGAGTCATGAAAAATATATAGAAAATAGTAGTAGAAAATCTGTTAATAGTACTTTCTACAGCGTTAAGGCAATTGAAATAAGCATCTATTGGGCGTTATACTAAAATATATATTTTATGAAGTCATATAAGTACAACTGAGTATAAAAAGTATGCATGTACAGACTCGAACAAAAGGGAACGTAAGGCTAGGGAAATAAAAATAATAATGTAGGCTCACACTGAAAAGTGGTAGAGTAAGTTCTCCTCAGTCGCGTTTTGTTTTCTCATTAAGCTGTTAAGGAAATCGGCCAGCTCTTGCGGCCTTCTCCTGCGGAATAAATTATATACTTTCATCAGTAAATGGGTATATTTCCTATACATACAATTGCAGTTTTCAGTGCAATGTGCAAAGGCACAGATTAATAACACAATCATATAAAATCTGAGATTATTTCTAGATATAATTTTGAGATACGAAGACGTTTGTCTTCATAGAATACCTACTGCGGCTCTTATATGTGTTTATACGTTCGCTAGTCGTTACGTCTACGGACAATATTTGGATGTCAAATGGTTAGTTCCTCAGGTTAACGATAGGGGCAGAACATTAGTATTAATTTACATACAATATTTCACGTAGACACTGACTAGCGGCGTACAACTCATGATATTCTCCGTACTCCATAGAAATACGTGTCTACAAGTCTGTGAGTAAATGTAAGGATTGCTTTGCGCCCATCAACAAGCATCCTCACATTTGCACACAACCTTCTCATTACGAGCCGCGTATTATAAGCCAAATTTTGTGGTATACCATCTCTCTTTTACCAACCTTATTGTTATTATAATAAGAGTGATTTCATAAGTTATTGATAATGAAATTGTTACCTTATATGCGTCCTAAGGGTGGGTACTCACCGGCTGACTTCAGCGTGCGCTTTGACGAGCTGCGTGTGTATTAGAGAGCATAGTTTGTAGCACACGTTGCGGGTGGTGCCGTCGACGTCGGCGCCTTCTGCGGACGCTGGCAAGTATAAATATTTTGTTAGATCCTTAGTTTAACCTCATGGTTCCCGGTGGCACATTAATGCTACTTTTATTAGCTAATACCGGCAATTCCCGGTGGCACAGTACTGTGTTTGCAGGACGCAGGCTAATTAAAATCGTTTTTCTAAAAAGCTGTGGCATATTTTTGCTTGAAGTAATGTTATTCTTGTTTGGCATTATATTCCACACGTACGTGGACCGTAATAAAAAAAAGATCATCAGAAAGGCGATAGTGCCAATAGAATTTGAATGAGAGGGTTTTTTACGACACTTGTAATTTGACGCCGCGATAAGGCATATGACCGCGGGACTTGACGGATGTGCGCGACTTAAACGTCACGGATGCCAAAGGGTTAATATACACATAATTATGATTAAACGTCATCACTTTTATTTATACTTCCTTTCTTATATAGAATAACTATGAAATAGCGTCACACAGGAACACCAACTGTATGGTCTCAAACAAAGCAACGCTTGTACATGAGTGCCGTACAATGGACTGGGGGCGATCCTAGTTTCCCAGACCTGGGCGGATTTTTTTTAATGGGACTAGTCCCGCCACACACTCCCACCACTGTAACTCCTGTTAGCCAGGATCGACAATGGTGACCAATAATGACGTCGAAGTTTGACCCTCGACGAGTTCCGGGGAAAAGTTAAATTGTCTTGAAACCTGGGCGGATTACGAAAAGGCAGTTTCCGAAATATATTTTTGACTAAAACGAATCCCAGTTTCATAATACCCGTTCACAAACGCTCTCCCTAGGCAGCCATAAGTGCTCAAGAGAGCTCTTTTTTGTGTAGGCACTTCTTAAATTCCCAATCATTTTAATTTCGTACCTCTTTCAGCTCGATGAACAACAGTGACGTCACTATCACGCATGTACTCTATGCATATGTATAGTTATGACTTAAAATCAATATTGCACTTATTAAAACAGCCGGATGTTTGAACAGGCTCCGCTTGCGACCACTACACACTTTGTAGCTATCGAAACGAGGCATTTAAACAATAGGTAACTTGGATGAAATGTTTTGTACTTACGATTTTCACTAGTGGAGTTGTCTTGTGTGACATTCGCATCGGATCCAGATGCCTGCACTGGTTCTATGTTTAGATGCAACTGTTTCTTACTGACACTCGTTTCCACCTACAACAAACGTCACGTTTTGTTAGTCGTACGAAATAATGGATTTCATGTTGAAGTAACGCTATTAGAAAATTCGAGTGTACTAGATTTCTGTTCAGTATATCAGTACATTCAGTATATCTAAGAACAATTCAGGTGACATTATCAATACAAAAGTATAAAAAAAATCGTCACATTCGCTCAAGCCGGTTAGGAGCAGAATTACGAACACAAACACACCCATTTTTTATATAAAGAAGACGAGACGAAGAAGAGAGTTGAAGGGCATCTTATATTTTTTATGGCGCTATGCCTTACTCTTTAGTGATGAACCATTATCTACTCTAGATGATGTATTACAAGGTGTGTGCTCACCTCCATGGGCTCGACAGTGACGTTAGCCGTGATGATGACGCCTGTGGGCTTGTCGAGCTCTTCGTCGACGAGCATGGCGTCCAGCGATTGGTCGGCGGCGGGCGCGGCGGGGTCGGCGGGGGCGGCGGGGTCGGCGGGCGCGAACAGGCGCGCGAGCTGCTCGTGCACGCGCCGCTCGCCCGCGCGCGGCGTGCTCGCGCCGCGCTCGCGAACACGTTCTAGGAGTCCCTGGATTTTAATTTCGAATCACTATTATTTTCTGGCATCCAAGCTTTTTTCCCCAGCAGGACTGCGCCACTTTGCAGTGGGTGTTCATACATTGTTCATGGGTAGGGGTGTGGGTCGAGATAATTTGTATTTGTACTGACAGATATTGTGACATCGTGACAGCGACATCTGATTTTCTTTTCCCCCATTGTTGATGAAGTAGACTGCAAAATATAAAATAGACTCACCAAAAAGTGATCTTCATGGAAGAAGGAAGTGCCCATCAGACGATCTAAAAATCTGCAATCCTTATATAAGTTGAGTAGTTTGCGCATTATCTGGAAATAAATAATTTTAAGGTTAAAGCGTCGGTCGGGTTTATTGCAGTTTCTCTCAAGATGACGCTGTAGTCAACAGATTCTACTTATTTATTTTTTACGCAAAATTTGAGCATTTCTAAGATATAATACTATTGTTTGCGATTAAGACTTATTATACTACATTGACATATGCAATAATATCAACCTAAAATCATTCATAATCTAAGCGTTTTCCGATAAAAAACTTCTGTCACTTTTTATTGTAATACATACACGCACACATTGACAAAAGGTGTATTTTAGCCACTAGCCACTAGAGGGCGTACTTTTATATTTATTGCGGCCTTTTTATTTTATAATAAATAGCGAATATATTATATTTTTGCTATTGTAAAATTCATTATTGAATGTGTATTCATCATTCTAAAAAACCGATAAAAAATATACATCTGTTATAGAATAATTTTATTGTCCGACTAGCTGTGCCCGCGACTTAGTCCGCGTGTAATTTAACTTAACAAAAATTTCGTGTTTATTCATCCCCTCTTTTATCCCCTTGGGGTAGAATTAATCAAAATCCTTTCTTAGCGGATGCCTACGTCATAACATCTGCATGCCAAATTTCAGCCCGATCCGTCCAGAGGTTTGGGCTGTGCGTTGATAGATCAGTATGTCAGTCAGTCAGTCAGTCACCTTTGAGTTATATATATATATTTAGATGTTACTAAATATAGTGAAAATATAACTGTAATACACTTGTTTGTGTATTCCACTTTTCTAACATATAAGATACATTACTGAGAAATAGATGTGGTTTTCCATGTGAACATATTTTTATTTATAACAACAACAATAATTACAAGAAATCAACATAAAAATCGTGTCTCAATCAAAATTATAGGACCTAGAGTCCTATACAGAGTAGCGTTAGTAGCGTTTCCTACATTGAGACACTACATGGCCTACTTTTTTGCAATATGTACACGTCACCTTAGGCACACTATTTACACTAGACGACGAAAAGGCACTAGATGTAGCAGAGGCATCTCGGCGTTCTTCCTTCAGCAAGATCGATGCAACCGAGTCTGTAGATATCGAGGTGCCGGAATGCTCTATTGCCATCACTATTGGGCTGTAGCTGTCGTTGAGTCCTGCCAGCATAATCACACCAACAAGTTCATCTTCCAGACCAGCTTGATTGGCAATCAGTTGTTGTTGCACATGACGTATGTCATTCACATAGGCTTCTATGTTCGAGTACAATACAAGTTTAGTACCAAGCTATTTCTTCATAAGTTGTAAGCGTCGAGCAAGCCCGCTGTCAGCGTAGGCTTCCCGAAGTCGCTTCCATGTTTCCTTCGAAGTTTCAGCTGTCATGACGATGAGATATAGATGTTCGCTTAGACTCAAGCAAATCTTGGATCTTTGGCATATTTGCGTTGAAAGTCGTCAACTTCCTCCGCAGGCTTCATGACGCAGTCCCATAGTTCGCTGTCAATCAAGTACATCTTCATGGCGAACACCAAGCCGCGTAGTTGACGCTTCCCTTTAATTTTGCGAAGCTCAACGTTGTGTTGGCACCCACTGCTGTTGAAGAGCTACTAAAGACAGTTTGCTGTGGTTGTACCTTTGACGACGACTGTTCTTAGTAGCAGATTAAATAAAAACATATACGGAGGCCAGACAAGATATTTAATGTACAGCGTATTTTGACAGACAGAATAGAATTCTGTGCAAAGAGAATACATTCTATGTAAAAACAAATGTCAATATAAATTACACGGAATTTAAAAACTAATTATTAACAGGCCAGTGCTTTGATGATTTCCACTACGTAGGTTGCAACAAAAATAATAATAATTATATTAATTTAGCCCTTTTGACGTCCCACTCCTGGGCACGGGCCTCCCCTCAACACGAGGAGGATTCAGGCCATAATCCACCACGCTGGCCCAGTGCGGGTTGGCGGATTTCACATGTCTTTCGAAAATTGGTTAGATCTTCTAAGACATGCAGGTTTCCTCACGATTTTTTCCTTCACCCCGATTTTTACCCTGAAGGGAATCAAACCCGCCACCACCCGGTGTAGTGAGCCGAGCGGCCTACGCTCAAACCACTGCGCCAAGCGGTCGTCAATCGTCGATGGTAGTAAAAGTTAAAGTTAAAGTTAAAGTTAAAGAATCGAATCGGTTTGGATTTCCCACCATCTGTGACGTCACAGTAAGTGTTAAAAATTTGGCACGCTTGGTTTCAATACAAATCGTGATACTTGCGTTATCTATGTAAATCTATATCTGTGATCCTACCTATAATACACTAAACGAAAAAATATTTCCGACAACAAACGTTTTTATAATTGACATCCGACGTTGTCAAGTCGCCGCTCTCTACCAATTGGCAACGTCGCGTCTGCAACAACGTAGTACCTCGTGTGGCGAATTGACGACTGCTTGGCGCTGTAGTTTGAGCGTTGGCCGCTCGGCTCACTGCGTCGGATGGTTGCGGGTTCGATTCCCGACAAAGGAAATTTTCTGAAACGGCCTTTTCTAAACTTAGGCTACTTTAATTTTAGAAAAACAATTAGGGTTCCGCGTAAAAAAATAAAAACACATGAAATCAAAGAGTATCTCCGAAACGGCTGGATCGATTTTGACGAGACTTTCACTGGTAGATAGCTGATGTTATAAGCAGTAACTTAGGCTACTTTTATGAAAAACAAAATTTAAAAAATGGGTCCTGTTGCGCGGGCTCAGAACGCGGGAGCGGGCTTTTTTGTAAGTTAAATTCCACGCGGACGAAGTCGCGGGCTCAGCTAGTTATGATAATAAAAGATGAAAACCCGGCTTCGCTCGGGCGAAATGTGACTCATTACAATTTTCGGCATGATGTGTTTACATCCAAACAAAGAAATACATCCGACAGAGAACCAAAGTTATCGACATAGCTCAAAGAATTAGCAAGCTGAAGTGGCAGTGGGCTGGCCATATCTCACGAAAAACCGACAACCGCTGGGTTAAACGTGTTCTTGAGTGGAGACCTCGACTCGGCAAGCGTAGTGTAGGTCGCCCTCCGACCAGGTGGGATGACGATCTGCGAAAGACTGCAGGCAGATGCTGGATACGGCTAGCTGAAGACCGGGCGATATGGCGCTCATTAGGGGAGGCCTATGTCCAGCAGTGGACAAGCATAGGCTGATGATGATGATGATGAAAGTTAAGCACTATGCAAAGCAAAATTAAATGAAATGAATACTCGTACGGAAACATCATGAACATTGAACACTGAATTTGTTTGTTCTGACAGCTCAATCAATAAATGCACTTCTTCTTCTTTCTTTAAAAATATGGCCCACCAACTAAGAACACTGGCACTGTCATCACTGACACTGACTGACATGCGTTCATAGAAAATATGGCGGTACTGTGCCGAATATTATAATTATAACATTGTTTATCACGACAATCCGAATTTTGCGGATATATGTTGTCGACTCAAAATCATTATTTTTTTAAGTTTTATTATTCTGGTAACGTTTCAATCGAGTTTACCGTACCCCTTGACGGAATTATTAATATAGATGGCGCAATATAGGGATATACATATTCACCACCATCTGTCATTTCAACTAGTACACTATTAGCACGCAGTTTACTCAAAGTACAAATTTTATGTTAATAATGGCCTAATTTTGTCAGATGGCGCTGACAAATTCACACACACAGGCGTAAAATTTAACAAATTTTACGATCGGTTTTAATTATGTTAATCTATTTTTAAATGCCTGAAATCATTAGATGCGAAAACAATAATTTATTTAGAAGTGATAAAATCCATTGTTTTAAGGAAAAACTTTGTGAGTCCCGGATAAATTCGGAATGAAATATGTATGGAGAACACGATCGACCCATCGACCTTAATTTAAATAACCACTTAAATAGTTACATATTGATGCCAATTATGATGTCGTCAAATCACGACTATACTAAATTTGACTAATTTAAAAATGTTTCTGCTTTGATTTTGCAAGTTTAGTTTGTGCACCCGAGCAATCAGTATTGACATCTGACCATGTAGACATTATAGGTGATTGCTCGAGCGCGGCCGCTTGCTAAATTTGGACGCGTCTATTGGCTTACGTAACTATGACGAACCTCGTTGATAACGATAGAAAATTAATTGACCGATTAGTGTGGCCCTAGGGGCCGTATTAAAAAATCGATCTAAGTCCTATAGTGATCTTGAAAATGTCATTCCAGTACAAAATGACACGTCGAATGCTTACTGAAGACTGCTCTCAGACTTGAGATCGATTTATTAATATGGGCTTAAGGTGTAATACAAGTACCTCTTGGCTCTGCAGCGTGGGGTGCTTGGCGAACATCTCCTCGAGCCGGCGCATGGCGACGCGGCCGCGCTCGATGTGCGCCGCCACGCGCGGCTCCAGCAGCCGCGGCACGCCGCCCGCCCCCGCACCGCCCGCCCCCGCGCCCGCCCCCGCACCCGCCTCGCCGCTCTCCGCCGGCGCCAGCGCCACTGTCAACACTGACAAGGATAAATATTACTTATTCACACATTTCACACTCACAGACCAATAAACCATAGATGCCAATGCATATTATGTATGACCGCACCTAAGATTTTGATTAGCTTATGCACGGCTCAACCTTATAAGGACAAATCAAAAGTCGTAGTCTTCCCCGATACTGTGGTGCTACTAAAAAAAGGATCTTCGTGTCGGCCTAATCGGGGTGACTCCGAGGACGATCCCGCCCGGGATGACTAAAGATCGTTTATAATAAAGAAATAAAAATGTATATTGAATTAATTTAAATGACTACTGGCACAGATATCTGGAATTAAATATATACTTATTTTTCACTCTCAAACACCATACCGTCAAGCGGGCAAATGTTTGTAGCGGTGGAATTTAAGTGTACCAGTAAGGTGGCGGTGAGTACCTGCTAGCGCGGGCGGCGGCTGGTCGGGCGGGTCCCGCGGCGCCGGCGCCAGCGCGTCGGGCGAGCGCGGCTCGGGCTCGTGCGCCGAGCTCTGCGTCTCCCACGAGTCCTCCGAGCCCGACCCGTCCGAGCCCCACAGCTCGCCCTCCTCCGAGTCGTACTCGCCCACCTGCCCACCACATACACGCATACGTCTCAGACAGTGGTTCCCAACGGGACCATATCGCCCCCGGTGGATGCAGATAAAATATATTTTTTTTTAATATATAATCATATTAGGATATGGAGCGGTGGAATTATTTTTGATGTGAAACAGCTATTGGCGCACTTCGGCTGTAAAACCGACCAGTTTGCCGTCACGGAAAATGGCATGACACTCTCTCATGCCGTACACTACATATGTTTCACAACTGCCGGGCGTCCCGTAACATCAAACTTTTTTTCTTTATTAAGGCGGGAAATTTGCATAAAATTTTGAGAGCCTCTGGTTACAAACTTCCGTTGTAAGTTGGCGGCATTCGCGGCAATGACCCAAAGGCATAGAATATTTAGTAGTGAGTCTCTTTTATTTCAAATAATTTGTAAAAAATCTACAATTATGGCGGATTTTAAATGAGAGGTTACCTTGTAAAGATCTTGAGGCCAGCACATGCTCATGTGCCCATCAACCCACCACACCTTCACGCGGCCCGACGGAAAATTGTCTATCACCTAGCAAACAAAACAACAAATAGTGTAGGCTGGTTTAGTTAATTACCAAGAGCCACAGACCTATAAGCCATAGACGCCGTATAACTAGGCGTCCCCGCTCGCTGGACATATGCATTGGCAATGAAATTAAGTCGCGGGCACAGCTACTTAAAAATAAATATATATATCACCTGTCCAGCGGTGCAGTTGGCGTCCTCGCCGGTGAAGTTGGCGACGCGGATGACGACGGTGCCGGGCCGGTACTGGAAGTCGGGGTGGTCCTTCAAGTCGTACACGCTCACCTCGCTCTCGTACAGCATTTGTGGACTACACCATACAAATATAATAATACAGTTACAGATTGAAACAGAAAGGGCATACTTTTTTTTCAAAATGTATCTTTGTAATTCTAAAACTATCAGCTTTGGAGGAACTTGAAAAACAGAAGGTGTTATAGGAATACACCTGTTGACAGATTTCACAAGTCTACAAACTTTTAGTACTTCAACTGTCGCACAAAGCCGATAGTTTTAAATTTACAAAGTAAAGTTGCAAAAAAAAGAGTATACCCTTTTTGTTTCACCTAGTATACGCTTCGGGTCAGTGGGACCATAGGAGCATCAGCGGCGATCACGTAAATGACCGTTATACATTTTTTTTTTGAATGACCCTAATCAACCTTACTAAAATTTAATTCTAACAAAGTTTTTTACTTGTACAATTTAAGTGACAGCGTTTAAATTAACTTTGACAATAACTATAAGGAAACCTTCCTATCACAGCCAAGTGCAGAGTGACCGCGCTGGGTTTTTTTTTTTTTTTTTTTGATATGACTATACGTTGTTGGCCAGAGTGGCCATAACAACTTCACCCGGACAGAGGGCGAGCGCGAGTGCGCTCCAGCCAGAGGGGCAGGGGGGCAGCTAGCTCAAGGGCGCCACAAGGGACACGACCTCGGCTTGGGCCGCTGCCAGAAGAGGTGGCGAGGGTAAATCTACCACCGGATCGGAAGAGGTGACCGCGCTGGTTTTTTAACCCGCTGTTTTATATTCTTCCACTTATTCCGGGTAAGTGGGTAGGAAAATTATCTAAGATAATTTATTTAGTATAGCCCAGGAAGGCACACTGGCAGACGTTCTACCTGATGGCAAGTGGTAACCGTTGCCTAGGACATCTGCTACTTAAGGGGGGCAGACGCGGTACCGGACTTTATGGCACTTTTAAACTTTCCTTGAAGAAACCCTTGTTTTTTTTATATTAAAAATGTTATTCTCTTCAAAGATGCGTTATTTATATAATACTGCTAATTGTTTATAAATGCTTATTTTTTCAACACTTTATATATATTACAGTTGCCAATATAAGCAATAGGTAACGCGATAACCGCTGGCTTAAGGGTCCCAAATACGGCTCGATCCGTCGCTTCAATCGATCTGAAGAAAATGGTAACGATAATAAGACGAGGCATTATAGAACGCAAATAATTTCTTGCCCACATAATCATACTGAAACAAAAATCAAATAGTCGATCGCAAAGAGCCATACACTGTCGATTTATCGTTACGATGTTCAAGATTGCATGGGTTTGTTGCGATATCTGATGTTTTCTTCGATTAAGTTAATCATTAACGATATTGAAACAAGATCGATTCGTAATTTCGATCAGTTTGAAACGTCTGATCGCACCTTAATAAATAAAGGATAAAGGCCCTTTACACTGTTTGTAAATCGGTATAGAACAACTCACACGGGCTCGTCCGCGCTGGTGTAGGTGCGGTACCAGTGCACGATGGCGGTGCGGCCGTGGTGGTCCACCCGCTGCACCACGCCGTACTCCCTGTGCTTCAGCTAGCGACAACATTAACCGTTTGTAGTGTATGGCGGCCTTAGGGTGCATTAATGAATGGAGCCTTTGAGTTTGACGTGTGTCAAGTCTTTGACAGCCCGCCGTTAATGTTTGCCATATAAAAGGAATAACTTCTATTGTAGTTTTAATATTCCAAAATATGGGGATACATTTATGTTTTTTTCGTATTAAAAAAAGAAATAATCCATTTTGGCCTTTGATAAAGGAAGGAATGGATACAGTACTTCATACTTAATTATTATTCAAATGCGATCTCGCGGCAATGACAGTGTGTGTAAAGCGCGCCGGCGCGCGGGGCCCAGTGTCAAAACTGTGCAAAACGACGTCAAAACTATGGATACGCCTCACGATTTCAAGTCAATTACATAAGAATATTATAACGTGGCGGGTTATATTCAAAATGCCGTTTTCGTAAGAGAAAAAGTATTAAGCAAATATGGAAATACTTTTTTTTATTTTATCGGTCCACAAAAAAATACATTAAATAATAAATACATGATATTTAAAAAAAACTGGGACTTTAATATTAAATTTGACATTTAATTATAAGCGGCACGACGTCCTTATGATGTGTACAGTGTTAAGTTAAACAGTATTAGAGAAGCAGCCTGGTAAAAAATGTAAGAAGTTATACACAAGCAAAGACAAGTGATGGAAGTGTTCATTATATTGCTTGGCGCAGTATCGCTTGGCTTGGTATCGTGACGACTGTTTGGCACAGTGGTTTGCACGTATACCACTGGGCTCACTGTACCGGGTGGTTGCGAGTTCGATTTGCGTCCCAGGAAATTTCGGAAATGGCCTTTCTGTAATTCGCCCTGGTCTGGTTGTCACCGGGATTGCCCCCAGTCCATTATACGGTACCAAGTATGATATCGGTACATAGTACAAGCGTTGCTTAGTTTGGGACCATAGTTGGTGTGTCAGTCTGGCGATATTATAGCAGGTGCGGTATTGAGCATAACCGCCGATTACTCAAATATAAACCAATATATTTAACCCGTTTTCTTTAACATCCGGTGGCCTTTGTTACTTGTGTAAAAATCCGATTCATAAAAATATAATGAACAAATACAGGTACGTTTTGTTGGTCTTCAATCGGGTGCTCTCGTAAAAAGTATGGCATTAGTCCATTTTTGACGCCTCTCTATAGATTGAGGAAATCTATGGGCAAATGTTGAATTCACTGTCGTATCTCAAATTAAATGTCTTAAATTGTCCTGAATCCTGATAATAAAAAAACTTTTCGAGATTTTTGAGTTTAAACTGTCGAGAAAAGTACCCTAAAAATAATTATATAGTCATCGGAAGCGACATTGAACATATTGTGTTAAGAAAGCAAAGATAGAGGAATATACGACGACCCTTAGGTAAGCGACTATATTGGACGACTGTGCGACTGCTATGTGATTTGGAAGTTTTGTGTGTAACAAATGTTACTGTACCTACTAGTGCGTATAAGTTAAGTTTTTGGAGAGCGCAATAAACCATTTTCTACGAAAACGGCATTTTAATACGAAACAATATAATTTTATAGAAGTCGTATCCACATTATCCAACTACATAGAATGTATGAAAATATAAATTTTACTTTTTCTTGTAAAATATTGTATTTTAAGGGGGACTCACTGATAAAATGCCATTCGCTTTCTTATGCTTCCAGTTCTCACTTTTACATGTTTTAATGATGCAAAAGGGTATTTTTTCAATATTTTACGCCGCGGCTTTGACAGCTCTTGTGTCAATGGTCGATTGTAGACTGGCGGGCGACTGCGCGAATTTTGAATCATGCGTATTTTTTGGTGGAACATTGCGTGTACTAACATGCGGTATCCTTTACTTCTTTTATCAAAGATTTTGGCCCACGAAGCACATTATAATGTGCAATAATCAGTCTACCACCGTTTCAGAATTCTGCTTCCACTGTGATCATTAGACAAGAAACTCAATGCTACTTTTCAATACAAAATAATCCCGGATGACCCAACGCATTGGGAAACCGGTTGATGCAAGCGACAGCAGTCTGTATGAGTAGGGGTCGTTGAGAGAGGCCTATATCTAGCAGTGAAAGTCTTCTGTTTGGTGTAAACATGGATATTGGTATGCTAACCTGCTGGTTCTCCTCCACATTGGCGGCGCCGCTCACCACGAAGTCACCCGGGAAGCACTCCTGGCCGTCCAAGTGATGGATCGGATACAGTTGCGTCGATGGTATGCCCATTTCTATGGTGCCGTCCTGGGAAAAATTAACCATGAAAATATTGAAATCTATGGAAACATTGTGTGATTTACACTCGGATAATTGAGGTCCCAATATTGTGCTTGGGATATAAATATGACTTTGACAAAGTGTCTCATGCGATATGTATTTCAGGTAAAAAAATGATTTTTATTAGCTCGCTGTCTGCTCAAGCCGCTTGTCGTTTGCGGCCGCACTGCTACAGTACCTGCCACACGACGTTGGCCCGGCTGGTGGTGTGCAGCGTCTCCACCACGACGCGGTCGCCGAGGCGCGGGGGCGGCGCGGGGGGCGCGCTGCTACAGTACCTGCCACACGACGTTGGCCCGGCTGGTGGTGTGCAGCGTCTCCACCACGACGCGGTCGCCGAGGCGCGGGGGCGGCGCGGGGGGCGCGCTGCTACAGTACCTGCCACACGACGTTGGCCCGGCTGGTGGTGTGCAGCGTCTCCACCACGACGCGGTCGCCGAGGCGCGGGGGCGGCGCGGGGGGCGCGCTGCTACAGTACCTGCCACACGACGTTGGCCCGGCTGGTGGTGTGCAGCGTCTCCACCACGACGCGGTCGCCGAGGCGCGGGGGCGGCGCGGGGGGCGCGCTGCTACAGTACCTGCCACACGACGTTGGCCCGGCTGGTGGTGTGCAGCGTCTCCACCACGACGCGGTCGCCGAGGCGCGGGGGCGGCGCGGGGGCGGCGCGGGGGGCGCGCTGCTACAGTACCTGCCACACGACGTTGGCCCGGCTGGTGGTGTGCAGCGTCTCCACCACGACGCGGTCGCCGAGGCGCGGGGGCGGCGCGGGGGGCGCGCTGCTACAGTACCTGCCACACGACGTTGGCCCGGCTGGTGGTGTGCAGCGTCTCCACCACGACGCGGTCGCCGAGGCGCGGGGGCGGCGCGGGGGGCGCGCTGCTACAGTACCTGCCACACGACGTTGGCCCGGCTGGTGGTGTGCAGCGTCTCCACCACGACGCGGTCGCCGAGGCGCGGGGGCGGCGCGGGGGGCGCGCTGCTACAGTACCTGCCACACGACGTTGGCCCGGCTGGTGGTGTGCAGCGTCTCCACCACGACGCGGTCGCCGAGGCGCGGGGGCGGCGCGGGGGCGGCGCGGGGGGCGCGCTGCTACAGTACCTGCCACACGACGTTGGCCCGGCTGGTGGTGTGCAGCGTCTCCACCACGACGCGGTCGCCGAGGCGCGGGGGCGGCGCGGGGGGCGCGCTGCTACAGTACCTGCCACACGACGTTGGCCCGGCTGGTGGTGTGCAGCGTCTCCACCACGACGCGGTCGCCGAGGCGCGGGGGCGGCGCGGGGGGCGCGCTGCTACAGTACCTGCCACACGACGTTGGCCCGGCTGGTGGTGTGCAGCGTCTCCACCACGACGCGGTCGCCGAGGCGCGGGGGCGGCGCGGGGGGCGCGCTGCTACAGTACCTGCCACACGACGTTGGCCCGGCTGGTGGTGTGCAGCGTCTCCACCACGACGCGGTCGCCGAGGCGCGGGGGCGGCGCGGGGGGCGCGCTGCTACAGTACCTGCCACACGACGTTGGCCCGGCTGGTGGTGTGCAGCGTCTCCACCACGACGCGGTCGCCGAGGCGCGGGGGCGGCGCGGGGGCGGCGCGGGGGGCGCGCTGCTACAGTACCTGCCACACGACGTTGGCCCGGCTGGTGGTGTGCAGCGTCTCCACCACGACGCGGTCGCCGAGGCGCGGGGGCGGCGCGGGGGGCGCGCTGCTACAGTACCTGCCACACGACGTTGGCCCGGCTGGTGGTGTGCAGCGTCTCCACCACGACGCGGTCGCCGAGGCGCGGGGGCGGCGCGGGGGGCGCGCTGCTACAGTACCTGCCACACGACGTTGGCCCGGCTGGTGGTGTGCAGCGTCTCCACCACGACGCGGTCGCCGAGGCGCGGGGGCGGCGCGGGGGGCGCGCTGCTACAGTACCTGCCACACGACGTTGGCCCGGCTGGTGGTGTGCAGCGTCTCCACCACGACGCGGTCGCCGAGGCGCGGGGGCGGCGCGGGGGGCGCGCTGCTACAGTACCTGCCACACGACGTTGGCCCGGCTGGTGGTGTGCAGCGTCTCCACCACGACGCGGTCGCCGAGGCGCGGGGGCGGCGCGGGGGCGGCGCGGGGGGCGCGCTGCTACAGTACCTGCCACACGACGTTGGCCCGGCTGGTGGTGTGCAGCGTCTCCACCACGACGCGGTCGCCGAGGCGCGGGGGCGGCGCGGGGGCGGCGCGGGGGGCGCGCTGCTACAGTACCTGCCACACGACGTTGGCCCGGCTGGTGGTGTGCAGCGTCTCCACCACGACGCGGTCGCCGAGGCGCGGGGGCGGCGCGGGGGCGGCGCGGGGGGCGCGCTGCTACAATACCTGCCACACGACGTTGGCCCGGCTGGTGGTGTGCAGCGTCTCCACCACGACGCGGTCGCCGAGGCGCGGGGGCGGCGCGGGGGGCGCGCTGCTACAGTACCTGCCACACGACGTTGGCCCGGCTGGTGGTGTGCAGCGTCTCCACCACGACGCGGTCGCCGAGGCGCGGGGGCGGCGCGGGGGGCGCGCTGCTACAGTACCTGCCACACGACGTTGGCCCGGCTGGTGGTGTGCAGCGTCTCCACCACGACGCGGTCGCCGAGGCGCGGGGGCGGCGCGGGGGCGGCGCGGGGGGCGCGCTGCTACAGTACCTGCCACACGACGTTGGCCCGGCTGGTGGTGTGCAGCGTCTCCACCACGACGCGGTCGCCGAGGCGCGGGGGCGGCGCGGGGGGCGCGCTGCTACAGTACCTGCCACACGACGTTGGCCCGGCTGGTGGTGTGCAGCGTCTCCACCACGACGCGGTCGCCGAGGCGCGGGGGCGGCGCGGGGGGCGCGCTGCTACAGTACCTGCCACACGACGTTGGCCCGGCTGGTGGTGTGCAGCGTCTCCACCACGACGCGGTCGCCGAGGCGCGGGGGCGGCGCGGGGGCGGCGCGGGGGGCGCGCTGCTACAGTACCTGCCACACGACGTTGGCCCGGCTGGTGGTGTGCAGCGTCTCCACCACGACGCGGTCGCCGAGGCGCGGGGGCGGCGCGGGGGGCGCGCTGCTACAGTACCTGCCACACGACGTTGGCCCGGCTGGTGGTGTGCAGCGTCTCCACCACGACGCGGTCGCCGAGGCGCGGGGGCGGCGCGGGGGGCGCGCTGCTACAGTACCTGCCACACGACGTTGGCCCGGCTGGTGGTGTGCAGCGTCTCCACCACGACGCGGTCGCCGAGGCGCGGGGGCGGCGCGGGGGGCGCGCGGCGGGCGGTGCGCTTGAGCCGCTTCCCGCGCAGCAGTCGCACGGCCAGCTGCGGCGACCGCTTGCCGCGCTGCGACGCCGCCGACGAGCACCGGGACGACCACGTCGCACCGCTGACACACGCACCCAACCAAACAATACAGGGTGATTTTTTCAAGTGGGCGTGGATGACCAAATTCGAAACTATGAGGAATAGCGACAAATACGCAAAGAATTCTGGAACCGATCTTGATGAAAACTTAAACGGATTTATAAAAAAGAAAATATTGCAGGATATCAAAATATAGAGATTTTGATTAAAAAAACTGCATTATTACATCATTCGATAGTGTCGCTAATAAATATCAAATTCTGGGAAGTCATGATATGTGGCAAATTAAAGGAAACAGCTCATAGATACCAAAAATCTGGGTTATCTGTGCAAACTATCGTCCACATTTCATACGTCGCTACACAACAGGGATCTAAATAAAAAACAACCATTTACATGTCATACCAATGAAGGTCCATAGATAGAACCGTGTAGGTGTGTGTACCGACCTGTCGGTGTCGCTGCCGTCGCTGCTGGTGTTCTCCCAGTTGTCGGAGTCGTCGTCGTTGGCCGCGGGCGGCGCGTCGCCGTTGAGCAGCGCGGGCTCGCGCGCCGGCTCGGGGCTGCGCCCGCGCGGGTGCGTCAAACCGCTTTACATTCAACCGGGTCAGTTTGGCTTGTGTGCACGAAAGGCAACACACGACCTAGTGTTTCATTTTGAAGAGAAGCTTCTATACGGAAGTTCGTGCTAATCGCCAGACGTCAGTAACGTTACACGATATATATAGGTTTATAGAGTGGCAGCTGCGGCGCCCTACGCTTTATACTATAAAGTTTAGTTTCTTCTGAGCTTCCCTAGCCGGCACTGTTTTTTACATAGTACTCTTTGTAATAAGTAAATAAAAAATTATAATAAAAGCAAAACCATAAGCTGCGTTTCAATCAGATTTTAGAAGACAAGTTTATAAAAAAATTAATAACAATCTGTAAGTGATTCCATACGCCTGAACAAAAAAAACTATACGACATTGACTGTGTATGCTTCTTAAACTCCCATGCAAAAGAGAGAAAAAAATAAAGATGCTTTAGTTAGAAGAACTGCCTGACAACATGGATCCAACACAGGAATGAACGCGCGAATTTCAATGATTTATGGCTAATGATCAATTGTAGCCATATTTCTTGTACATCAATATCTAAAAATAAAACTCTTTCCGTATGCTAATCGAATCAGCTAATTAGAAGTGAGGTGTTTGGTGTAGTGCCATAGAAAAGGTTTTTTCTTATGTTTTGTGTCCTCTAGTACTTATTTACTAGACAGCTAGGTTACTTGACCATTATTTTTTTAAGGTACCCAATAACTTTTGAACTTTATACCAATGGATTTAGGTACCACAAACCAACTTTTTCATAGTCATAATTTTATGCTGGGGCAGTAGCTACGTATTCAGTTCCTCACCTCTTGAACTCTATACTGGTAAGTTTAGGGGTCATAATGCAGTCTCACCTGATGCCCGAATCGTTCTTCTCCTCGGTGGCAGTGTCCTCCTGGCTGCTGGCCATGGGCAGGGTGGCGTCCCCGATGGGCTCGATCTTGATGCTGGGACAGCTGGCCTCGGTCTTCAGGGCCTCGTCGAGGGACTCTAGCTTGTCATCCGCGTGGTCCACGTCCATTTGAGCCTGACGGGGTTACGAATACTCAAATATCCGTGATAGTATGGACGCGGCAAAATTTTTAGTATTAAATCAGGCAAAGAAGTACTAGTCGCACGCGCAATTCACAGTAAATTACTATGAACTGTGCGATGGACTATTCTACTACTAGACTAGACACGCGGAGAGGCTGCGCTTGCGCTTTAATACTGAATGTAAACATGTTAGACGCCTTCAAGTTAAGCAATGCTCAAATTTAAGTTGTGTTATATTCGGAGGATTTAATACTAAAATCGCTATCCTAAACTGAACAAGCCATCGGCGATATCGTATGCCCACGCTATTTTATGACAACTTGCTGCCGGGACGAAAGTATCGAGATATAAATGTACTTTTCATTACTCATACTCGGAAAGTAGGTCTGAAGTTGCCTGAGGAGCGGGTTGAAAGTAATACTTTTCCAGAAAGTAATACTTTACTTTTAAGGGAGAATCGCTTTCAACTGACCGCTGTCAAATTATAAAAAAAAAACTAGTTCCATTTTCACATTTCTATGGAACCATGTTCAAACTTTTTCTACAGTCACTCAATTACAGCGCGATGTAAAATTGAAATAACATAAAGTTAAGTATTCATTAAAGAATATATATTTTAAATGACTTAATTATAATTTAGTTTCAACAATTTCTTTAAAATAACATCGATTTGGGTAAAATATTTAAAGATGAAAATGAAAAATAATGGCTAAATAAAGAAGTTGGCCGGCCAACGAAAAAAAAAAACAAAATAGGCGGCAATCCGATCTTCATTTGTTTTTCGAGTTGTAGAGTATTGTTCATACTTCCTTGTATTATTTATTTAGCCAATTCCTATTTTTATTTTTACTTTCCTTGTATTCGTAATGAAAAGCACAGTGTTTACCTCGGGTGAATGAACCTCCCTAACTATTGGCGCCCGAGCGTAGCGAGGGCGCCAAACCCCGTCTCGGAACAAAATAAGTCATTCCCCACTTGGTTTCCTTCACCCCTTGGGTAACAATGTACTATTTTACATAGTCTATGATTGTATTACAGTCAGCTCATTGCACGAAGACGCATGAACTATTGCAAATTGACCCATATGCTAGTGTCATAAGATTCACAGTACGTGTCTTTGTGAAATGAGAGAACTATATGAATCTATGCACAGTAGTTACTCACATCTACAGCTTTTAGTTTCCGGTGCGAGGAAGCGCGTTTCTTAGGTCTGGACGGCACGTGGTCGCTCGATGTGTTATCTGTTTTGGACGACTTCTTGCTAGGACGAGATTGTTTACGGAGATTCCTATAATATTTACCTGCGACAATAAAAATATATAGAGCGTTTTGTATCGGAGACAGCTTCTAGCGAATCTTGTTTTTTTCTGAACAATGACTGGTAGATATTCAGACATTATGATTTTTGGTAATATTGAAAAATATCTTGGTAAATCCATTCAATCCAGTCCCATTGCTGAGGAAATGCTGCACAAATCCCTATTCTGGGCTTGTTGTGGATAGGTTTTACCCACAAAGGTGTTCATTGTCGCACTATCTTCGCCTAGGTCTGCGCGACTTCCAGTGACCATCATCAAGCAACCATCCAGTCGTGCGCTCACAATATAATACATTTAGTTATTTACTAGCTGAGCCCGCGACTTCGTCCGCGTGGAATTTAACTTAACAAAAAAGCCCGCTCCCGCGTTATGAGCCCGAGCGGCAGGACCCATTTTATTAAATTTTGTTTTTATAAAATAAAAGTAGCCTAAGTTACTGCTTATAACATCCGCTATCTACCAGTGAAAGTCCCGTCAAAATCGGTCCACCCGATTCGGAGATTACCCGGAACAAACACACAGACAGACAGACAAAAACTTTTTTAATCGCGGTTTTGTTATAAGCACCATGTGTAATTTCATATGCATTTAGTGAATAGGTGTTATTTTGATATTACAAACAGACACTCCAATTTTATTTATTTGTATAGATAAATACATCAACGCAATACTCACTTTGTTGTTTCCTCCATTGTTTCTTACTGATGAAGGTGTCCTCGGGGCCTATGGTGAGGAAGTTCCTGTCGCCCACCTGCAGCGTGCACGGCTCGAACACATTCAGCAGCTTCAGATTCGACAGGTCATCACCTGGACACAACACAGTGATATTAAGTCACAGAATAAAATTACTAGTATTCCCGTTATAATGCTCCAAATTCGACCATAATTAATTTAATTTTTAACGTCATTAAGGTTTTATTGTCAAAGACTATTTGATACTGGCACGCAGAATGCACTATGGAAGTCCCGCCCTCCAAAAACTGTCACCGTTTGTCAGTCAGACAGTCAGTTCGTCTGGAGGTTTCAAATGTGTGTGTGTCAATTCATGGTAGTGGGTGTAATTGAAAAAAAACTATTTTACGGATTTTATCACGTTTATTTACTTTTTTATGTTCCCGACGTTTCGGCTGCTTTACAGCAACCATGGTCACGGGGGGACTGAGGTGTTAGACGTCCTGATGTCATAGTTAATAACCGGAACATAAAAAAGTAAATAAACGCGATAAAATCCGTAAAATAGTTTTTTTTCAATGCATAGTATTCGCGTAAATATAAGAAATCAATAAGTGGGTGTCATGTTTAATTTATTGATTTTTATGTATTTCTAAATATTATAATATAAAAATATTAGCATTCTGCAATCCTTCTCTATATAAACTACTAGCTGTGCCCCGCGACTTCATCCGCGTAGTATTGGATTATTGGGTTAAAAAGTATCCTATATGTTAATCCCGGTTATAATCTATCTGTGTTCCAAATTTCATCCAAATCCGTTCAGTAGTTTTTGCGTGAAGGAGTAACAAACATACATACATACATACATACATCCACACTCACAAACTTTCGCATTTATAATATTAGTAGGATAAGTGTGCCAAATTTCATACTCCTCCGTCCACCCTATTTTCGTATTAAGCGGTTGAAAGTTTTAGCTTCACGCATTAATAAATAGATTAAGTAAGTGCTTTGTCTTCTTTCGAATGTCTAATTACTGATGACAGAAAGAGATACTGATCTGTACTGCGTTTATTAATAAGGGGTAATACTTCAGGTACCTTCGACGAGGAACTTGGGTTGTTGCGGCGCGGCCGTGTCGGCGGGGTGCGTGCAGAGCGCGCGGCACTGCCAGTGCACGCTCACGCTCTCCGTCACCACCGCCTCCACGGTGAACTGCACACAACAACATACTACTCAGACAATCTTGCTGATAGGGTCAAAACAAAACATTTTCAGCTCACCGGGCCCCAAATCTGCCATTTCAAACCAATTGTCAACCATTGGTCATTATTATTATCTGTATGAATTCTTCATAGTAAATCGTAAATTGTTTAATTCAAAAGGTTTTAAATACGCAGACTTGGTGCTCAGATCTCGCTAGATTGGACTAGTCGGACATTATCTGTCAGTGTCGGTATTGGGTAGACGTCGGCCTCCCGCTTTCTACGTGGGTTAGGGTTCTATAGGGTTTCTTTGACATAAATAAATCGATACCATGTTCATGTGCAAATTTACATCTCAAGAGTGCATTCAAGTTTGCTATCAGCTTCGAACGAGATATTATTTATGAATATTTGATGTGATCACTACACACGTATAAGGCTGTAAAAATAAGCTGCTAAGTATAAACGTGATTCTAACCTTATGATCATGCATCTTATGTTTCCTAGCGGCTTTCATCTCCTTAGTGACGTGTAGCCAGTTGGCGTTGTCGAGCGAGCCGAGGGGGCCGTACACCATCTGGCCCGGGTAGAACTCGGAGGAGGAGTAGGGCGTGGAGCGGCGCCGGCGCATCGAGTAGTCCTCCAGGGGGCACGTGTCCAGGTCCGGGTACTCGAGCCGCGACCCGTCCGCCGACACCAGCCGGAGCTTGCTGTGGACCGCCTGGTGACAGGTGAAAGGCAATAATGTAAACTATATTACAGCCAAACTTAATGTAGAATGTTTATCAACAAACTATGTTTAGGGTTTTGTTTGATTTTATACGTAACATAGTAATATGGCAATTTCCTAGTTAACCGTTGAAATTTTACTAGATTGCTGCGGTGAACAAGCAGCCAACCGACCCTATGCAAGCAATGTCTCCCGAAGTGTCGCAAATTTCGTCGTTACATTTGACACTTCCTCCTCCAATTAGAAAATATTTTTTTAAATTATTATCTGAACAATATCATTTTATAATGATAACCTGACTAAAATTACTACGATTATTTTATCAAATCCAAGATTTGACTCTGCAAAGTCTATATTGTTGCATAAAAATTTCAAGGTATATTGATTTTAAAACTCCTTATTCACTACAAACATATTAGTTTTTGCTGAGTCTTCATTGCAATGGTCTACCGAGTATAGAAATAAATAACCTTGAACAAATGATTTGTATTGAATTTTATTTTTTGGAGTTCTGACAGTTAGTCACAATCACCCTAGCTCGCGGCCCGCTACTTCTTTCGTATTAGTTGAATGCAAGTTGTTCCCAGTGCTGTATTCAATGATTGATCCATATCGTGCGCCCACTCATAGTGAACGCATTTAACTTCTCTTAAGTCTTAATACAATGATGTTGCGGTAATAGCATCATAACAGTACTGCCAACTCACCTTAGAAGTCCCGACCCACGAGTCCAGGCACACGGCCAGGTCCGGGGTGAACTCCTCGAGTGGCTGGAGCCGCTCGCTGGCGACGCTCGGGATCACATGCTTGGTGCCCACGATCTGCAGCGCTGCCGTCATGATGATGTCACGGCAGTAGCCGCGCTGCGTGTCCTTGCCGGCGATGAGGCGGCGGACCACATCGCCGGGCATCAGGGAACGGTCGGCAAGGCCCACCTGCCATATCAACAACATTAACATGTCTATTAATTACACTGTCCATATGCAGGGAGAAGGTTGGCATTGGCCACCGGACCCAAAAGGCGCGAAGTAAATGTAAAGCGATGGATGGAAGATAAATATGTTGGGAGTGAAGACAAGTGAGTAGGAAAGAGCATCTCTTGCGATTCAGTCCATATGTTGAAAGGTGGGCAGGACCATGGTTTTGGTGGAGGGGAACATCCATTAGCGGGGATGGTCATCTATACAAATAAATAAAATTGGAGTGTCTGTTTGTAATATCAAAATATCACCTTTTCACAAAATGCATATGAAAGTACATACGACACCTATAGCAAAAACGCGATTTAAAAAAAATTTGTCTGTCTGTCTGTTTGTTCCGGGTAATCTCCGAAACGGCTGGACCGATTTTGACGGGACTTTCACTGGCGGATAGCTGATATTATAAGAAGTAACTTAGACTACTATTATTTTAGAAAAACAAAAAAAAATGGGTCCTGTCGCGCGGGCTCGGAACGCGGGAGCGGGCTTTTTTGTTAAGTTAAATTTCACGCGGACGAAGTCGCGGGCTCAGCTAGTTGCCTTATAAAATTAAAAGTTCCGTACACTGACAAACTTATTTTACATATTTACACAAAAATATCCCCACACAGCGTATGTTAAGTATGAATCTTTTATTTAAGCATAAAAAGCTTTATTTCTTTAGATATTACAATATTTAAAATTTTAAAAGATGACCTTAAAATTTAACAATTTGTATTGTAAACGGAAAAAGATAGATAATGACTAATAGCTAATAATACTTATGTCAATTAATTGCATAAAATGCATTTATTTTTATGAAACAGCACACAGTTGAGTCTATGTTGATAAGTATGATAAAAGCAAATGCTTTGAACACTATTTAAAAATATATTAAGGTGTACTTAACTTGAAGTAAAAATTATATTTGGTTATCTGGCTGATAATCATCGTACTTGATTCTCACTTTGTATTAGCCTTCAAATTATTAATGACTTTTCAATTGAAACTAACATAAAATAGATAGACTTACATGGCAATCAGCCCATACAGTTATTTTTGTCTCCCTCTTTGCAACAGAAGGAAGTGGATAATTTTATATCTCCTCCTATTCTTTCTTTCGATTAAATTTGTGCGGGTTCCAAGACCATTTATCTTTGGACTTATCGAGGGGCAAACCCCGGCATCATCATTGGACACCATTGTCAATCATGGCAAACAGGAGTATAGGGGTGGGAGTGTGTGGCAAGCCTTGTCCCATTAACATAAATTTGTGATTATAAATCATATAGCATAATGGAAATTACAGTTTTTCTCATTGTTGCTGGTAGATATAACCATGAGTTTGCACTGGCAAAACATATAGACCAAATTATTATGTTGTCTCAATTTTTTGACTGAACAAAACAGAGACAACGAAAGGGACGGGTGAAAGTGTATTGACTGTGCACACAAAGAGTAATTAATGTACATTCAACTCCAAACAAATTCAATTTCAATCACACTTTTTAATTACCGAAACCCACAACTATTCCATAATGTGAGCTACATTATGGAACACATTATAGAATAATAAATAAATAATAAAATAATAAATATCGCCAGACAAACACACCAACTGTATGGTCCCAAACTAAGCAACGCTTGTACTATGGGTACCGTACAATGGACTGGGGGCGATCCCAGAATGTAGTTTTCGTTTAGATCACATGCAAAAAAACACTAAAATTTGTACCTATTCAAAGGTATGTGAAATCCATCAACATACATACGGTCAGTGTGGTGAAACATGGAACTTCTATTCTTTCCATACCTATACCTACTTCTTACATTGTTGGTAAACCAGCGGCCACAATTTGTACAATAGTCGGATAAGGTAGTATGAATATGACAGATTAGAAAATAACAAATGATATACATTCGAATATAAATACTATCTACTATGTAGTAAGTGTAAAGTGACACAGCGCTCCATAAATGAAGCAATCCTATTGGCTGAAAGCTAGTCCAGCCAGCCCATCTGTCTCAAGTGGACAGGCACCATGAAATAGACCAAAAATGTTACATGCATTGTGCATGATTGCCACCAACATTAATTCTGTGCGTTTTCAATCTTGGAGTGCATTTTGAAAGGCTAGCCTTTAGTTACCTGCAAATGCCAGACTGTGTAGTGTGCCTTTGTGTGTCTGGTAACTACTTGAGTAAAGGACCGGTTTGGTAAAAGTAATTTCATTATTCTATTTTGAATGGTATTTTAAATTATTACATGACGTTCACACAGTGTGATCTAATATTATTGATTTTACATCAAGTAATTGCTGGCCGGAATCACCCTCGTATTAAGGGGAGGCCCATGCCCAGGAATGGGACCTCAAGAGGGCTAAATTAAATATTATATTATTATAATTGTACTTTTAATAATAATTAGCCCTTTCAATGGCCCAGTCCTGGGCATGTGCCTTCCCTCAATGCGAGGGTTTTGTGAAATTGCACTTAACAGTTTGAATTTATAAAGTTTTCATCTAGGTTATCTTTCTACATTATAATTGCAGGAAATCGTATGTTGAAACTGTAGGGTAGGCCAAATGTAAATGAAGTCTTACCCACATAAGCAAATTCAAGGCCACATTGTGTATTATTCACGTATTTTAACATCAGGCTACAACTTAAGGGTTGTTGCACCCATTACTTGAGGCCTAATTTATTTTTCATCGGCACAGGGTGGCTGTCAGCAAATCGCGCATGTTATGGTACAGATATACATTGTATTATTTATCCTCGCTTACCGACTTCTCTGATATCACACGCTCGGTGCCGGAAGGATGCCAGACAACACGAATTTCGCCTTTTTGTATAGGTGTCTCATTGTCGCTCTCTTGGTCGCTGGAGTTTGCTTCATAATTCTCTAGTACCAGACCGAATACCACTTGTCCGCGATTGTTGATTTTATACACTTCATCCTCGTAAAAATATTGAAAGTCAGTTGGTGAACCTGGATTTTGCCCCGCCATATTGACGGGAATTATCTAAAGACACAAATAATTTTGTTTTTTACGCGATTATGTTCTTTCTGACAGCTGATTGCAATGTGTGGCGCATGCGTCAATAAATAAATTATGCAACGGAAACGCCATCTTGCGAGATTTTTTGCAAAAGTGTAGCGTTCCTTTCTACGTATTCGTACTTTATTTAATGTCGTTTTGACAAAATATATTTGATATAAATGTATATATCCTTATAGCCAGATTTATAGTCAATAAATAATTACTTTTGTAGCGATATTATTCTTTATATTTATTATGGAAAATAATTAAAACTCCCAAGCCCATTCTGAAGAGAGACGAGACGAGTAGGGACGAGAAGAATAGACTGAGCCCTGTGAGCCTCGCTATGGTGCAGTGCATCTACTTATTTTTTGTGGTCTAGACAAAGCATAAGTCTTTTTATAGAAAACCGCGTCTTCATGCGTTGTCTAGGGGTGTATAGTTCAACTGCCACCAAGTTTTTGGTGCCAGTTGCCATATTTAATTATCCTTATACTATGGAATTATTAAGCCCACAGAATATGGCTTATATAACTCTAAATTGAAAATTTAAAAACCCCCGATGTGACGACCTTTTCATCAAATGTATACTTTACCTAGTACGTCCAAATAACGCTAAAATTATATTATATTAGTTTCTTTTCTGTATTTTTTCGCAAATGGCGGAGCAGCGCCCTCTAGAATTATTATTGCGTAATATTCCATGACAATTAGCAAAATTTAACGCGTGCGCGTATCCATCATTTAACACGTGACTTATGGAACGTCTTTAGTTCATACACAAATCTCATATAAAAATTGATAAAATATCATTTTTTTCCAGAATCCGGGAAACTTTTCAAATTTATAATATTGTAAAAAGCCAGTTCAGACTATTACGATCATTTAAAAATATAATAAAGCGAAATCGTTTCAGCCGTTCTCAAGTGATGCAAAGATATTATTCCAATGAGCCCAAATTTCGATCGGATTCGAGCCGTGGAAGTTGGTTTTGGCTGTGAATGTGGCTTTTTCAACCTACAAAAGAGCTGATGATCTTCAAACGGCTGAACCGATTTTCATGAAACATAGCTAAGAACACTCTCGATCAGAATACCTATCTAACAAAAGAAACAAAATTGAAATCGGTTCATCAGCTTGGGCGCTACGTTGCCACAGACAGACACACAGATACACAGATACACAGATACACAGATACACAGATACACATGTTAAACTTATAACACCCGTCGTTTTTCGTCGGGGGTTAAATACACATGTTAAACTTATAACACCCGTCGTTTTTCGTCGGGGGTTAAAAACTAGGATCAAAGATTAAAATTATACACATAGAGCGCAGCGAATCGAGCGAATCAATGTTTTGTAGTTTTATGCAGCCATTGTGTAGAAAGGAACCACAGACCTCAGAAAGATTTTTTATAGCCCAGAGTTAATTGTATGATAGGAGTCAAGAAGCTTTATAAAGTTCTTGGTAGGAGTCAACTGATCGTATTAAACGTACTATCAAGGAAGTTATGATAATAGGTTCATGCGTTCATGCCTACTATTGATCGATGGCATCGATCGGGTGGGTGTGTTAACTATAGGTCTATGGCATATTATATTCACATCTTCGCGTTGGCCTATTTGGTGGCAAGGTCGGCCATCCTTTTCTTACTTAGTTAGTTCTACGTCCTTGCCACACATACATACGTATGAACTGTGTTATTAACGAGTTAGTACTTACCTACCTACATTAAGCTCAGGTAGATTCCTAATAAGTACATACATAGTTAGATAAGGGTAGATAAGTACAATCTACCTTAGTACTGATTCTCTTTCAGGAACAATAGGTACTTACGCACCAAACGTACAGAGAGGAGCATTTATTGAATTCTGAACCTTAGAGCTTATTCAAACCAAACCTCATCATGTCTAATAACAGGGGGCACACGTGTTGTCCGCCCGCACAAGTTATACAGCTGTGACGTCGGTCCCGATACCGCCGGTTCTATTCTCGCCGCGATCAATACCGCGTTATCAACATAGCTGGGTAGGTGTTTACACGCGCGTAGTACGAACACGGCCCCGCTTCAATGAGGTTGTCCCCGGCGATAACGCGACGCTGTTCTCGTGAATAAGTTAAGAAATGTGAAAACATCCAGCAGCGAGATGCCGCTGCCTGAACTTTTTAAGCGAGCCTCGAGCTACTTCCTCGGCTTGGAGTTCGACGATGAGGAACCACCCGATTACGTCGACAACGAAATATTGTTTTGCAAAAACAATGTGTGCGTGCATCCGCCGACTGTCGCGAGACACGAACTGGACATCGTACACCATCCAGGGTACTTGACTGTCACCACGAAAGTGTTTACGGACCAGCACAACAACGCGAAGCGACCCACCCTATTCCTCAACTGGATACCAAATTCCACGCTGCGGAAATGTCCTTCGGCCGTGGAGACCAGCCCTAGCGAAGAGTTAGTATGTACTAAGCCCGCGACCCCGAAAGAGATACCAAAAACACGCAGAACCAACACTAAGATTGACCCTAAAAACGAAAATGCATTCTCCGATTCATCAGAAACTACCAGTCTTAACTCTAACTCTGACAAACAAAGCATTCAATCTTCTGATACGAGATATACACAGAACGACACAACACAGGAGGAGCTGTCCTCTAGTTCTAAACCCACTGTGAAGTCCATGGACTCCACCAAAGATGTTTTTGGTAGTTTTGAGAAAGATGAATCTCGGGATGACGTGTTTGTGTGCGATAAGCAAGTGAGGTCCCAATCGATGACGTCCGTCAACATAACAATAGCGAACCCGACTATAGAGAACGTGGATTTGACCCCTGACTCCGTTTCTGGGGACAGGTTCATAAGGTCACTGTCAATGAGTTCGTGCGACGAGGGCAATCCCAATTGGATGAGCACTCCGGAATTTCTGGCTCTGAAGCACAACCTGGTGTTTCCAGACAGCGTGCAGAGTTCTCCTGTGCCGCAGAGACGGGCACCTCTGAAATGTCGAAGGTGAGCCATTAAGTTATTGTTGTTAAAGTAGGCATCTACCTCATAGCATCAAGGTTTCGTAAGGATAATGACTCGCACACCTTAGTTATCTAGTAGGTACTTATTAGATTATCAACATTAAGTACGATTAGGTATATTGCCATAAAACCTGTTGTTCTTCTAGAAAATATTATATATGGCATAATGACACAAATATTGCACTACCCAAAAATGTTTATGCAAATATAGGTACTTACGTTTTGTAGGTAGTTAATTAGGTCAATACTTACCTACGTCTAACATTGATTGACATTTTACTTTACAGATCGTAGGTAATTCTGATTTTCTACCGTTGTAGCTATTCCCAATAATACTGTAGGTATTTTAACTAAATATATTAAGTACTAGCTGTGCCCGCGACATCGTCCGCGTGGAATTTAATTGGCAAAGTTTCATACAAACTTTCATCCCCTTGGGGGTAGAACTAATAAAAATCCTTTCTTAGCGGATGCCTACGTCATAACATCTACCTGCATGCCAAATTTCACCCCGATCCGTCCAGTGGTTTGGGCTGTGCGTTGATAGATCACTATGTCAGTCAGTCAGTCAGTCAGTCACCTTTGAGTTATATATATATATAGATATAACACACCTTTGTATAGGGCCATGTAAGGTTACATTCATTTTGCCTATAATGCCTGATCCAGGTCAATTCTCCTTATGAGGCATGTGCCCATTAACGGCGTCTGCATTCCTATCCCGAGCGAAGCGGACGCAGGAATGCCGTTATTGCTCACCAGATATTCGCCTATAGCTTTAAAGAGCTCCCTGGAATATTAACGTCACCAACCAACGTAATTATAAATATCTGCTATGGAAAGGTCAAACTTAAATTCATTCGCATAGAGGCATATTTAAACAGACTATTTGAGCTGCTATTATCAGTAGGCATTAGAATTATTTTGTGTTCACGAATAGTGTAGTGTATTTTTGTCGTCAAATCCAACAGGTTTTCAGTAGATCTCAGCCAGATGCGGTCGCTCCGGCTGTTCTTCAACGACGACAACTGCACATGCGGGCAGCTGGTGGTAGCCTCCAGGGAATCGCAGTACAAGATACTGCACTTCCACTACGGAGGCCTCGACCACCTAGCGCAAGTACTGCACCGGTGGCATTCGCTGCTGCACAATATCAAGCTCACACCAGGTAAAATAGTCGTTTGTGGCGATACTATTGTAGAAAATATTTCGTAGAGATAAGATGAAAGTCAGCAATGCTACACGTCTAGATTTATTACTGATAAGCTTTATCTACAGCAGCTTATATAGTTTTGTGTTGCTAATAAGCTCTATCGTCCAAAGTATCGTTTACATTCTATATGAAAGCTTACCTTATAGACAAATGTCTATTTGTCCATATAGGAAGTGTATTTCCAGGTTCAGAGGAGCCTAACCTACCATATCGTCATTTCATGGTATGCCGTCCTGAAGTACAGAAGTCGGAACAACATCCGGAAGAGGGAAAACTACCTAAAATCAGCCCAGAACTATTCTACGGGAAACTAATGACTGGAAAAGGAGTTATAGAGGACGATCTGTTTTTGAGGAAGTGCGTCTTTTTCGGAGGATTAGACAAAGAGCTTAGGAGAGAAGTTTGGCCGTTTCTTCTCCATTGTTATCCCTACAACTCGACGTATGACGAGAGGGAGATAATTCTACAGATTAGGACGAGAGAATATGAGGAAATATCACGGAGAAGGCTGGAAAAGATGACTCCAGAACAATACGCGGTGTTTTGGAAGTCGGTGCAGTGTGTGATAGAGAAGGACGTCGTGAGAACGGACAGAGGCAATCCTTTTTTCGCCGGCGAAAATAATTATAATGTAGAAATAATGAAGAATATTTTGCTGAATTATGCTGTTTACAATCCTGTTTTAGGGTAAGCAGTTGTTTACTATTTTGAATGGTTAGTTTTTAGTTAATAAGTGGTAACCTAGTTCTCATTAAAAAGACAAAACATGGTCAAAACAGTAGTAAGAAATACAATTACGTACGACAGTAGGCTTAAGATCTGTGCTATTCTAAACCAAGGTGAATAATGTTTTTAATTCCGGTTCGGAACTACGGTAGGGAGGGACTTTAATTGATAACGGTTTATTTCAGTTACACGCAAGGAATGAGTGATCTGTTAGCTCCTGTGCTGTGCGAGATAAAATGCGAGGCTGAAGCGTTCTGGTGCTTTGTGGGGCTCATGCAGAGGGCTATATTCGTTTGCACGCCTACAGACAACGACATGGATAATAATCTAGTAAGGGAAAGTTTATTTAGGTTACATAGACTGACCGTTAGTACCCGGCTCGGGAGTGTACGTTGGGCTTAATCAAATTTGGTATAACGAGGAACTGACCTAATTTTATTAGGATTTTGGATTTTGCTTATAATAAAGAATTGGAGAAGTGAAAACCATACCTACATTAATATAATTTACATAAACAATTTTGGTTTTGGAATCTCAAATAAATTGTGTGCATGCATTAGCATACAATATTGGTACGAAACAAAGGAATAATTAACACTGCGCTATTTACCTACGAAGTTATACTCGTAACATATACCTATTTACAAACTAAACTATGTCATCGTATCAAGTGACAACCGCTAAACTAAATAAATGAATGAGGTGAAAACCACATGCTCCGAAGATAGATAGTATAACTAAAAAATGGCGGTGTCAGTTAGTTTCATTATAAGACTTAAGGGTGTCATCCTCAAAAAAGTTTGATGAAATATTGGCCTATACTTATTGACGAAGCTTTGTTAAAAAAACAGCACCGTCTAGGGACTCCCGAAAGAAGCGAAGCTTTATAGTACAAAGCGTAGGGCGCCCCAGCTGCCACTCTGTATACCTATACCTATATACCTACAGGTAGAAACCGAAAAGGTACTTATAATTTTTGTCAAAACATAACTTTGTTATTCTAAAACCATCAGCTTTGGAGCAAACTTGAAAAATAAAAGGTGTTATAGGAATACAACTGTTGACAGATTTCACAAGACTAGAAAACCTTTAGTACTTCAACCGTCCCACAAAGCCGATAGTTTTAGATTTACAAAGTAAAGTTGCAAAAAAAATAGTATAGCCTTTTTGTTTCACCTAGTATATATATCGTGTAACGCTACTGACGTCTGACGCTTAGCACGGAGAGAGTGGCCGCGCAGCGAGCGCCCCGAAGGTCTATATAGAAGCTTCGCTTCAAAAAGTTATTGATATTACTTTATCGTGATATAGATTAGGTGCTGATCAAACCCCTATTAAAGTGACGCATGTGATAGGTACCTACGCACAATATTGTATTTTCAGAGTTACCTCCGCGAGCTTATAAGGATAATGTTGCCGCACTTTTACAAGCATTTAGAGAAACATGTCGACGCTATGGAGTTGCTGTTCTGCCATCGGTGGATATTGTTGTGAGTGTTTCTAAGTGTGTTGACATTGAAGTAAATTCTAGGTAATTGTGATGTGTGGCCAGTAATCGCAAATTATAAAACTGATGACTTAGCTGCTTGAATTCAACATTTATATTTTGGTTTCGGTATAAAATAGCTTTTGGCAGGCATTCTGCAACTTATTAGGTAAGTTTGGCAAGAGCTGTCCCAATCTAGTAAAATCTGAGTGAAAAGCTACACAAACTTTTAAATAGGTTTCAACCTACTAACCGTGCTCGAGTGCGAGCGGTACCTTTGACCTTTCGGTATGTTTTTGCGAGTAATTTATTCATCGGAATATCCAACGAGTAACTTTCTTTCATTCAACATAATTTATTCTTCGACCTTTTCCCTTTAAATGTTAGTTTATGCGTACCCGAGTTGGTTTTATGGACCGAGATGACAAACTAGTTTTGTTTGAGCTTGAAATCAATAGCCCGTACAGTGATCCTCAATCAATGATATTGATGATATGATACGAAACGCAACGATAACACTTTCATCATAGTATGGAAGATGAGCAAGTCTAGGCACAGGGCGCCAATTTACTCAGATAATTACCCCAGTCGTCTTTTTCCTTATTATTAAATACAAGTTCTTCATGTCGATCGGGGAATTTAGACTGAAAATCACGGTAAAATTTCCCATTATTACAGATGTTTCAAACGCGAGTTCACCGAAGCAGTAGCGCTCCGTATGTGGGAGGCTTGCTGGGCCAACTACCAGACGGACTACTTCCATCTGTTCCTGTGCCTGGCCATCGTGGCCGTGTACGCCGATGACGTCATTGCACAGGACCTCAACACCGATGAGATGCTGCTGCACTTTAGTTCCTTAGGTCTGTTAAGTAAACCTTATATCCACTTTCTACATCAATAGTCATCTGTCACTGGCATGTACTGTCACTGATGTCACTGGCAATTTAATCTTCATTTTCGGAATCAGTCCGACGAGCGCTTACCCACACTCTGCTAGGAAGGGACAGGTGCCCCCCCCTTGTCTGTGACGAGATACGTCCTTGTTTCTCTATACCTTCTCTTTTTCCAATTGGCAATGGCTCTGGGTTCAGTGTTGGCATCTAGCCTCTTACTGAGTATACCACTGAGTATGCCACTAAATAGTCTTATTTAATTTCCAGCAATGTACATGGATGGCCGTCTAATATTGCGCAAAGCCCGCGGTCTGCTCTACCAGTTCCGTCAGCTGGTTCGGATCCCTTGCACGCTGGTGGGTATGTGCCAGCGCTGCGGGCCTGGCATCTGGGACTCCACGCATAGGCCCAGTGTCGAGTGCACCGGTGCACACGACTTCTGCAAGTACGCTGTGCAATAAACGTTCGGAAGCATTTCTTACTTTGTGCAAGATTATAGGAGAGTTAATCATAGCTGCTAAATAAGCTTTAGTTAATCGTTGATAGGATTGAATTTGGACTGCTCAGTAAGATGATTTTGTCTTTCAAAGCTGCGAGTTTGGTTTTGAATTATTTCCGCCTCTTTAACTGCAAATGCTCGCTTTAAAAATCCATGAAATACCTACTACTAAGTAGGTATGATAATTTATTCTTAATGTGGATGTCTGTCAGGTATTTTGATTCAGATTTTTGTAGTCAGCTTGAATTGAAGAGTTGCGTTAAACGTTTAATTTTTAAGACAACGTGATTTTAGTATTGTCCTGCTAATATAACGTAAAAGTTTACAGAGTTAGGGCTGTCACTAGAAGATAAACTGCTACACATGGTTATGGGATTACTTGCGCCCAATACACTAATATCGTCTGGTCAAAACGGCTCTACTTAAATTTGTATAATAATGTTACAGTTTATAAAGAGAAACAATAAACTCTTAAAAATATTATTTACATAACGGTATACAATAAATAATAATATATACTAAGTGTAATATCATGATCGGTGTTAGAAAGTTGTTGAAAGAACGGCAACATAATGTTACAGTCACGTTTTCATGAAACACAGTTTTGTATGTTCGAAAAGTTTTCAGTAGGTACCTACCTACCTCGACGTAATAACTTGTGACCTACATTACTGTGTCCGTTATTTGTTTGAATGTCAGTAGGCATTATACACGCCTGTCCGTTATATTATAATATGATCTTGGTTCAATTACACACAACATAAATTATTTAAAATAATATCATGTTCTGAAAGAAAATATTTTCTTTTTCACATTGAAAGCAGATTTAAGTAGGTACTTACGTACTTTCGAAATTATAATATTATAGGGATGACATAGAAATATAGATCAGTTTGACTTTAGCATTTTTTTGCAAATAGGGCTTTCGTTTTGTTGACAAGATTTATTATAAGTAGGTAGTAGTACCTATTAGCCAAAATTCTTACCGAGTGTATAGTTATCAAAAATGTTGTAGCTGTAAATTATTTAAAGAGCTTATCTACAAATTATTCAATTTGGCTGCTAAATTATTTACTTATTGAATTGTTGTTCAAAATTTGATGTGAGGAAACTAAGTGAACCATTTACGTAAATAAATATAATGATACGTAGCGTGAATTGTACAAAGTTTAATTAGTACAAAACTCAGTATTATTGTTTGTAATTATTCATAATATAAAATGGGGCTATCTAGCGAAGAAAGTGCAGAACATATCAAAGAGGGAACCGAAATGTTCTAATGACATACCGTATTGCAAATATCTATTTATCAATGTTAAAACGAATTCGCAAGCAAAGAAAGTCGCCAACAGATTCAGATATTTTAAACCATAAAAAATACCCATCTGTTCGACTTTTGTTGCCAACTGTACTTTTAGTACTACAAGTGCCTATTTATTAGTCGCAAGTTAACGTATCAACCAAGATTTTATAACCGCAGCGGCTCTGGTTGCTGGTTAATTTAATCTAATGTATGGAGATACATATTTGTATTATAAATTGTTAAATAAAATACTTGTAAAAAAAAGTAAAAATATCATATCATAATCATGAAAGTTGAAAATCAAAAGCGAACCCATCATATTGTAGGTGGGCAGGGCGGCACATTTAGCCACTTTGTTTCTCAGTCCCTTATCTCGCATATTTTTGTCAGATCTGTGTGTCATTTATACGCTTATTATCAGCTTAATCCTGTGTTATAATATACCTTATCTATACTTACTAGAAACGACGGCCCGAAACAGGTACTTATTGAATCATTATGATCTTCACTTTTGACCTAAATGTACACACAGGTAGGTATGTACCTTACAGGTACCTTATTGATTTTGTTTGTTAGCCAGTGGTTATAGAACATAACCAGCATTTGCCTAGTTTTAGTTAGGAATTAACTCGACCGTGTCATTGTAAATATTTCTAACTACTTGTACCTAAAACTAGAGTAATCAAAGCTTTGATATGACGTACCTAAAAATACTCCCGTGACGTCACGGTCATCTTTAGCAGAGTTCTCTCCATTATCAAGTCACGTTCACAGTAAAATATATTTGAAGCTAGGTTTAATAGTTAAATGTTAAACAAACTAAGTATTTATGTATTGTAAAGCAAATTAATTATATTTACTTAATTTTGACATGTAAAGGTACAGTTTTTTTCGCATATTGTGAATTGTTACGCATACTCTGTGATATAACGACCTGCTTGTATTATAATTGTGTAAATGTTAACGTATTAAAATGAAGGTATTGAAGTAATAGGATTCATATCTTATTATAATTAAATGTACAAGCATTTTCAAATCGTTTGTTTTACCGCCTTGTCCCTAATCAATAGTCGGTTATTATAGTCAGTTATATGTACTACGTGCGTTTCAAGACGGCAATACAGTAATCTACCACGACTGCCATAAGCTTATACGTTCTCTAGGAGTCACTAGACTAGTCTACGTAAATCATTTGTATGAAAAATTGGGTCCTCGGGAGGTCGACAGGGTTGGTGCACAAGTTAGGACTATAAGACTCTTTAAAAATGACCTGGCCAATGAAAGCGTTCGTTTGAACGAAGATACGTTACGGGTCTATGCTCTGTATTGCCATCTTAAATATAACACCGAGACACATTTAATGTTGCTCTTGAATTAACAACATTGATATACCTACTTATCATATCTGTATAATATTTTAGTAAGGACTGGAGTAGTTGTATTCTATCGAGTAATTAAATGATAATAGTAAAAAATGTTAATGAAACCTAAAATATATACCATGAAAGTTATACTATAATACCTACCTAATGCTCTTTGACATAAGGCCGGTTAGCCCAAAACAAAAAGGTCCAAAGAGCATGTTATCAAGCAATGTCAATATGAAGGTCATCTAGCTTTTTTGTAGCGGTGGGTGTGAGTACGTAGTTAGTTGTAGATTTTCTGGATATAAACCACGATACTGAATTCTAATACTAAATTATAGCCCGAGATTATAGTTGACTCAGTGTCGCAATTAGTAGTCAATGTACTTTAGTAACTACTAATATATTTTATCTGTGATGTATTTGCCTTCCACGTTAGTCGCAATCGTTATCGTTGTGAGTGCGCACGCGTCTCAGAATACACCGACCATGGCTAGGAATTTACCGAAAACTATGAAAGCTGTCGGCTTGTACAAGTACTTGCCTATATCGGACGTGAACAGTCTCATTGATTTAGAAGTGAAAATACCAGATTTAAGGAAATCTGATGTATTAGTTGAAGTCAAGGCCACTTCAGTGAATCCTATCGATACAAAACAACGAGCGCCGAAGCCGAATATAGAAACGTCGCCGCGCATTCTCGGCTGGGACGGAGCTGGAGTCGTCGTCGCCAAAGGAGAAGATGCTAATATATTCAAGGTCGGCGACGAAGTATTTTTTACGGGAGATATAGTAAAGAATGGAACCAACGCACAATATGTTGCTTTGGATCAAATTCTGGTGGGACCGAAACCGGCTAAACTGACGTTCGAGCAAGCAGCGGCCATGCCTCTAACGGCAGTAACCGCGTATGAATCACTCTATGATCGTCTACTGTTGTCAGACACAGATAAAGGCAAGAGTCTATTGGTTATAAACAGCGCTGGTGGTGTGGGTTCAGTCGCCACTCAACTTGCTAAACATTTGGGCCTCAAAGTGATTGGCACAGCTTCGCGACCTGAGAGTACGGAATTTACGCGACAACACGGAGCCGACATCGTTCTGAACCACACCATAGATCTGATTCCCCAGTTAGAGGCGAACGGTTTCGGAGAGGGAGTGGACTTTATCCTCATGAATTACGACCCGTATCCCTACTGGAACACGATGATGACTGCGATTAAACCTCAAGGCAGAATTTGTCTGATTGTAGACTCCAGCGGACTTGTTGATTTGAGGCCATTGAAAGACAAGAGCGTGACCTTAGTGTCGGAAATGATGAATACCAGAATAAAATATAATACCGATGATAAGTTTAGGCATCACGAGATGTTGAGGGAAGTATCAAAATTGCTTGATGAAGGTAAACTGAAATGCACTTTGACGAAAACCTTGAGGCCAATTAATGCTGCTAATTTACGAGAGGCACACAGACTATTAGAAGAGAAGCGAATGATTGGGAAATTGGTGCTGTCTGGATTTTAACACCGTGTTTTATGACATTGTACGGAATAACTCTACAATAGGCATTTGACGTACATTTGTATCTTCTTATGCGCATTTTACAGCAAAGGTCCATAAAATATACGCGTCTTGTTGGAAACTAATGCGTGCTCTTTTTATCTTATATTTAACAGATCATTAACGTCGACAAATAATAAATAGTAGGTACCGACTACAACGCGAGATATAGTAGGTAGCCTGACGAACCATTAGTGTTGATATTTTTTGATGGAGTAATATATTTTTTTACGACTATGCTCCAAGACTGTTAATTCCGATTCTATTATATATGATATGGAGTATGTTTTTGCAGCCATATCTATTGTTTGTTTTAAATCTTCAACTCATTATGTATGATGAAGCACGAATGACAAACATGCATATTATCAGACGTTATCGGGGCCAGTACCTACATATTGGTATCATGCTCGTGGCGATTTACATGCAATCAAACATATCAAATTCGGTATCAGAAGGTATTGGTAGTTTATTATAGCAAATAGATGCGAGTTATATATAATTCCGTTTAATTATAGGGCTGAAAAGTACAAAGTGTTGGTAGATAATCTGATACATTAAAACTACTTCTACGACTTAATGACGTCGAGGTTTGACCCGCGACGAGTCCCGGGGAAAAGTTAAATTGTCTTGGAACCCGCACGAATTTAATCGAAAGAAATAATAGGAGGAGTTGGAAGAAAATATTTCCACTTCCCTCCGGTGCAAAGTGGGAGACAAAATATATGTAGCTGGTATGGGCTAATTGCCATAGAAACAAGACTGGTACAGCTGATTGAAGACCAGTTGTAAGGCACCACGGATCGTAATATGACTAATTGGACCTAAACTCGTGAGCTGATTATTCTCTGGCACAACGAACGGACTATTATGCTAAATAGCCTGCAAGTGACGTCTGGAGCAGTTTATTACACAGACCTTGTGGAAACCAGGGACAATTTCCGTGCGTTCAAGCGCTTTTGCCATACCTATTATTGGACATTTTATGTCTTTCCTTTAGGTCCAAACGAGGCTCTATTTATGCGAGGATGTCTTCCGGTTAATAGGTGGATGTTAAGAGGCAATATTCTTATGTGCCCAGCGCCGACTCTAGCCCGTGTAGCGCTCGGGTGCAATACCCTGGCACCCTCTAGCAGACGCACTGACAGTTACATTTACCCCAGCAATTTGGGTGCACTTGGTGCAATTATAAATCATGATGGGAAGCAATAGCACGTTAATTTCACTTGCGGTACGCTTGTGAGAGTACCGCGAGCGATGCAGGGGTGCTACTCTTAGCTACGATAATCGATATATTGTGACACTCGTATTGTCGAATCCTACTCTAAATTCAATTTTTTTTTGCCGTCCTATCGATTACTGAGCGAACAATACAAAATTATCGTTCGTTCAGACTATATACCACGGCAAAAATGATGGAATTTAGAGAAGGATTCGACAATACGAATGTCACGATATATCGATTATCATTGCTAAGAGTAGCACCTCAGGCCTTGGAAGCGTCGCGAGCAGCCGGCCCACAGCGCCCATGTGCGCCGCACACCCTGCACCATAGGTAAAGCCGGCACTACATGTCATAATGAAATTTCATACAGTAAGAGAATCAATTTAATAATCACTACGGGCCGGAGAACGGCGGCAGTGTTTGTGAACCGTGGAGTATATTCGGATCAAACTCTTTCCCCTGGAACGGCGACCCAGGCGCGTTCCAAGCCTTTTTGAGTATGTCCATGTTACGGATTTCGTCGCTGGTTGGCAAGCCTTGCATTTTTCTCTCCTGGTTCCATTGTAATTCTCGCACCTATGGATAAAAAGTAAAACCAACATGTTAATAATTATTAGCCCTTTCCACGTCAGGCACACAAAGGTATAAGGTTAAGGTTTTAACTCAAAACTACTGCTATAAGAGATTGCTTGCATCTATTAAGTTACTGACTCTTGAACAGCTGTTTGTTATAGTAATTATAGTTCTCACTTTTGTAATTTGATCTTCAGGTAAATCGTCTAGTGGCCTTGAGCAGTCTATTCTAGATAGATCTATGGGATCCTCACTGTTTAGGAATTTATTCCACCAGCGTTCTTGAACCTTTTCTGTAAATAAAGCAGAATAAAATAATGTCATTTTGAGTTGATACACAAACACAAGGCTTGTTATCAAATGAAGATTTAGAAAGAGAGTAAGTACCTACTAAGAATAGCGCATTTTCATATTGAGAATTGATATGGGGATTGAATCCAGTCCAGATGTGTGTAATGTTTTATATGATAATCAAGGTTAGTTTTTTTATCATATCAAACTGATTTAAAAAAAAACCATATTTTTTGGTTTTTCTATTCACACAAAGTATTAACATTATAATATATGTAACTATACTACTTATAATTCTTTGGTTACAGACCCATGGACCTGACCATAGATTTTAAAGATCTACTTATAGTTCTACTAAATACATTACCTAAATGCATCAGAAGTCTGCCCTCACTAATGCTCCAAAAGCTGTCTATGGCTTTTATCTTGTACGGCATGGAATCCTTGATGATGACATCACCATTTCTACACAACACACAAATGTCTCCCGGGTTTATAGTCACTTTCAGATCCTTGGACTTTATATCTGGTGGTAGCTTCACTGTAATGTCTGTAATTATGGAAGTTAATATTAAATTATTCAATTTATTTATCTAATCTTTGAGAATAGAAAGCAGTCTTTTGATGAAAGCTTAAGAGGAAATAGCTACAGAATAAAGAAACAAGACTTCTATAAATAAATAAATAAATATCGCCCGACTGACACACCAACTGTATGGTCCCGAACTAAGCAATGCTTGTATTATGGGTACCGTACAATGGACTGGGGTTGATCCCAGTGAAACCCAGACCAAGGCAAATTATGAAAAGGCCATTTCCGAAATTTGCCCCAGCGGAAATCGAACCCGCAACCACCACGTGCAGTGAGCCGAGCGGCCTACGCTCAAACCACTGCGCCAAGTGGTCGTCAAAAATCATTTGTCATATGTGGTAACAGAGACACCAAGCCAATTTCTTATTTCCACTGTATGTCATCTATACCTATAACAAATAATATTCACCTAATTCCATGATACTCTGAGACCATGAGTACTTCTCTTTTTCAGCACCGTTGTAAGTCTCACTGTTCTTCTGTGTAGGTATCACGGGAGGTTCATAATCATCAGGAATTCCTTTAACAACCTTATTATCTTCATCACCTTTACCGGCAGTGTCTGAGGCAGATTCACTTGGAGTTTCCGTTTCCGAGATACCCTCATCATCAATTTCATCACCATCAGCCACCACTTCGACTTCCTGGGCCACCGTCGAACACATGATCTCATTGTTCATGTCAACTGGTCTCCGAGAGCCATTTGGCCCTTTCCAGTGCTTAGGGTCACAAGTCCGGAGCACCTTTAACACCAGCTCCTCCGCCACACCAGGCGGGAAACCCATGTTCTCGTAGTCGCCCTCAGGAACATGATAGAAGTCTGTCCTATAATTTATCTCAATTATTAGATATCATTCTACAGAATGTAACTAACCAACACATACTTATGCAGACCAAGAAAAACCCTAGTCCGTGTAGTTGGAGGGTGGTCTTAGTTAGCAGAAATAAAATAAGTATTGTAATGATTTTTAACTGTCAGTTTGCACCTTATGAACAGTTTATGATGTATGTCTCAGATTTTTTGCAGAACAAAATAGGGTTAACATCTTACATAAATATGTGTATATGTTTCCTAAGGGCAAACCCAAGAGTCCAAACCAAGTGTCTTTAAATTATTTCTAAAGACACTTGTTTTAAGTAAGTATAATTACTTTAGTACTTGTCCAGTTATGTTGTTTCATCGCGGGAAAACGGTTTAACTGATTACAATGGGGTTTCCGCTACCTATTAAGTATTGGACAGCCTGTGGTAAGCCTTAGGAAAAGGGTACATTATCATCACGCTATAAGTAACCATTGGGAGTCGAGCTGAGCAAATCCTAAAATTTCCGTCCCGACTTTTAGGAGATCGAAAATCAACGCCAGCGAAGCCGGGGGCAAAAGCAGTTATAAAAATATAAATGAAGTTGGATATCAACAAACTTACCTTCTAGCTAAATAGTTGAAGATAGCTGATAGGAAACCCAAAATAGATTTCTCGTTAACTAGTATAGACGAAAGAACATCGTCATACTTTGTAGCGTCGTGCAAATTCGACATAATTGAAGTATATTGTTCGTAATATAAATTTTAGGTGGTTGAAATGTTTTCGTTTTTGATCAACATCAACAACAATAAAATAAAAGCGAAATGAAATGTCAAACTAATGACAGCCCTTATTGACAGACGGGATACATGAATGTTGATGTATGACATACAACATTTCAATGTCGTGCTAATTAATGGTTTTGTAATGGCCTCACACTGCACTTTATGCATTTAGCCGATATCAGTTTCATACCAAAAAAGTTATCCAAATAAAAGCAATAGAAACAACCCTCAACCTCGTACAGTATGACGAGTGGCCTACACCCTTATACGTAGTATTTATAAGTCTGTGCCTACACCAAAGAAGTTATAGCTGGCCTACACTCAAACGAAATATCTACTACGCGAACTATCTACTAGTTCAAACTTATTTTTTACAACTGGCAGCATAAAACCAGTTTTTTAATTTACATTCCCGCCACTTGGAGGAGTTGCTTCGCTTTCGAAAGTTTCACATCCGCAAGAGAGCGGCAAGGCAAGGCGAAGTGAAGTAGGCAAAGAAGTCTCGCGCGCGAACTCGGTACGCTGCAGGCGATGACCGCATTCATATGAGTTTTTATTATATTGTGAGTGTGCTGCCGTGTTCTCCGTTCCGTTAAGTGTTTACGAAAATGCTGTATAGGTGAACTTTCAGGAAACAAAAGTGTTGTGATTGTGTTATTATCCCTATAACCTTCTTCTATCTAATACTGCCTCTCAAAGGTTGTAAAAATGCCTTGCTCAGCGGTAACTTTGTCTATAGCGACCATTACAGCAATCGTGGCCGCTGCTTTGATGGCTATAGCATTTTCCACGGATAACTGGCTTTACATTGAAGTAAAGCGAGCTAACATACAGGTAAGATGTATTTTATTTATTAAATTATTTAATTTATTAACTTTATGTTTTTTCTACCTGCATGTTGCCAATAAAGGTTGGATAAATTTCATAGGTTTTTTTGTTGTCTAAACCTACCAAAGAATAAAATAGTATCTAGGCAAGTAGGACGTTGAATTTTAAATTAGTTAGTTGCTGTAGCTAATGTAACATAGAACTGAGTTTAAATTATTTCAAAACTACCTACCCATACAGTTATCAATCTAGCTCAACACAAGTCGCTACTTCTTCGACGGAACTAGGTTGTATTGCCTTAAGTCACAAGGTCGAAGTAAAACGGCTAAGAATGAAAATGAAACATGAAGTATTAACAGCTGTAATAACACCTTGATTATTTAAATAAACAATTGATTAACATCTAAGTATTTTTTTCATTGTTGATTGTTTTCCATGGTAAGCCAATAAAAAAACAATCTTGACTACCTGTCAATGCCTATATTTTCAACAAAATAATTAAGTACGAATAGTATCTAATATCATAAGAATCATTGTAACACGTATTTTTCATGTCCTGGCCGAGACACCGTTAGAGCAGACACGTTACGCATAAATATGCACGTATTAATGGCACGAACAAATGTGTGGGTAACTGTACTATTCCGTGCCTCTACTCCCGCGCACCCAGACGTGGAGATAAAGAAACAACGACCGATAACGAAACACGCAATACCAAAGCTTAAAAGTATACAATTTGTGACAGTTTTTCTAACTCTCGAAAGCTTGGCAATTTAGCAAACAAAACGCCTATAACAGGTTATAGGTAATGTATTTATAAAGCGCCAAATTGCTATTGCAAACACTGGAACATACTACCTATTACGATTTTTGTTATGTGTTTTGTTTGTTATGTGTACTGAAAGGTTCTTTCTTTATTATACATTTTTTTATTTGCGATTCGTGCAACTGTCGATGCATGCACTGCCTACCGGCTAGCCAACGTTGAAAAAATATTTTTTGCTTGCTTATTCTTATATAAGCAGGTTTAAAGTTAATGGAAAAAGGACAAGGGACGAGTTTTTACGTGACTTTTTAACTTTGTAAGGTGTATTATCTATAGATATACCTGTCTAGGCACTATCTACCTTTGTGATGCTGAAACAATTCTTATACCACAGAGTTAAGTATGTGTCTTATACTTACGTTAGGTGCAAATTGTGTAGGAAAATTATTAGGTAGTACCTACCTACCCAAATGCTACAATAATGTATGAGGCAATAAAAGCTAGGTATGTCTTCATTGCTTTTCATAATATACAGGCAAGTTTTAAGTTGTTTAACACTCCTAACATATCCACTAAACTTGTGAGGTATTTACATACAATAGGTATATTTCTTTTGTTTGCAAGTAAATAAGTCAAAAGAGGAAAGTTCAGCCTGCATTAAAAGACTTGTCGGAGTAACTAACGTGAATTGAATGAATTATTTACTTTCTGCATTCATCTATTACATCTCTAAAGACAAACAGTGGAAAGCTTGAGAGAAATCGATCGTGAAAGTGACGAAATCTGTGTGAACATCTAGACGTGCATACGATGTATCTATTACGATAGGTAAGCGAAAAGTTTAAGTTATGTAAATTACGATAATCTTGCTCACATTTTGAATCACAAGATGATTGAGAATTAATTAGAATTTTGTTTGGGGATACCAAAATCTAGTTTTAGAATCGTACTGGCTACATTGTGTTATTGTTTATTTGCGCCAAATTTCTGTCATTATAAAACCTTTACAATAAAGGGTACTTATATAGGTCCTTATAGTTTAATATGCGAGCAATTTTTACCCCAAAACTGATATGGTATGTAGCCAAAAAAATGTTTTAACACTAGTAAAATCAAATCTCACAACATATTTGCTCCGTAATCGTATTAAATTTCTATTGTCGAGACACGATTATGAGATAAGACTCGATCGGCAGAAGCAACAGCCCATTCGAAACTTCTACTATTTGTCGTTTTCGAAGTTACGCAAAGGCCAAAGAAAGTTGTTTTATGCAAATAAGGTTTTTTTCTTGCTGCGTTGCAATAGTTATATGACATAGCTTATGTAATGCATGTAGCGCGACTTGATTTAATATTATCGAAATCAGCTTCATCACCAGTTCGACAATTACCTCATGGTTGTAAATCGAATATTATGAGTGATTCCCTTTACGGAAATTCTTCGAATAAATACATGAATTTACACAGGAAGCAAGAATAGTCCCAAAGCGAACCGTAGTATGTTTACCCTTACCTCCCCAGGGACCGGATGAACGTGGGTATCCCGACAGTGAGCATAGGTACTTTTTTTTTATTAATCTTTAGAACACACTTTGCATTTGATTTACACACACAGGAGTTATATAGTTTAAAGAAAATAGATTCATGTTGAAGGTATACCACAGAGTGCCTTAAGTATACCTATAATACTCATAATAATTACTTACTTTACCAATCGAATAAGTTGTTATCACATCGAACGAGCCAATTACCTTAGGAATAATCGTTTACCCACTCGTGACAACACACGAGTCATCGACAATGGGTGATTATCATGGCAACCCGCTTTCCTTGCACGACGCCACCCATTTCTCACGACTTCCGACTACGATTCTTTCATAGTATTCCGCTTTCTTGGTTTCACAGAAAAGCCTATTGAAAGTTTAGTTATGTTTAGTTACGTGTTTCACTTGGTGCTGTTTTGGTCACGACTATTGATTTCTAGAAGTAACCTCTCGCTAGAAATTTTCTTCGGAAAAATTGCTTCTTTAATGTTCTCGGATGTTGATAAATAAATGTTTGTGCCGCCGCCGATAAGGTGCATTTAAAAAACTGGCTACTTCTGAAGTAAAACATGTTATGCAGCTTTTAGAAAAAAAAATAGTTTAGGGTTCTTAATTTCAAATGGCATTTCAAGTTTTTTTTAATACAGAGAGTTTGAAATACACGATGTACCTACGTAGGTTTTATACGTACTAAATTCGAGCATTATTCACGTGGAACTCTTTTGAAATATTACTTGCTCAAGATCGCATGCATGGATATTGCACGGTCAAACATGATTGCTGCCTGTAATGGTCGGTTTAATCGCTTATATATAATCGCTTGTATGCAAGGGGAGGGAGCAAAATGTTAAGAAGTGAAGTCTGTCATTTCTGGTCAATTCATTTTTGGATAATATAAGTAGTCCATGGTTTAAGAGGACTTTGGTAGAAAAAAGTTTGATTTAATACGGCCATGAGACTATTCTGTATATACTAGGCTTTTATGCTACATTGCAAATATTAAGTATATTATATTTTTATACGTAAGTTAGAACTACTTTTTACTTTCCTGGGCCTAATAAGTACTTAAGTATAGCCCCCCCCCCCCCAAACCCTACCAGTAAAGTAGCGGATCCTATACTGACAAATTTTCAGATTTCTTGGGGAACCCGAAAAACTCTGTTTCACCACTTTTGTTCCAATTGTCCCCACTCACACACACTTAATTTTCACATTCTTTTCGGTTACTTGAGATGTATTGGGATAAATCGTTCTCCCTCGTCAAATACTTACATTTCATCGTGCAATCTCCACACATATTTTGTTACACATTGTAACTCGGAGAAGCACAAGTATTTTGGGAATCAAAACAAAAATGACAACATCACTTTTCCACTTCCCGCCAAAAAGTCCATAAACATTATTCACGAGCTCAAATTTTGATGTTACGTGGGTACTTACCCTCGTTTACACTGACTCTCTATTTTTTGACTACTCAAAATAGAGACAAAGCATACAAATATTTTATTAAAAAAAAAATTTTACCGACTTCAAGAAAACCTGGGTGCACTAAAAAGCTCGAAATATCTTGGAACCTTCAAATTTATTTAATGGGGAGTCAGCGCCACTATCTTTACACTTTAACTTACCCCTAAATACTTGAATTGGAACCGAATTCAGAACGTCCTCTTTTTTGAAGTCGGTTGAAAACGTCTTCTCGTTTGGAGTACACGAGTACACGAGAGTAGTTCGTTATTACATAATCTAAGTAATAGCATCCACATAAAACAAATAGCTCTAAATGTTGGAAAGTGTTAATAATCCATCTCGTTCGCGGATCGTCATTACGGTTGCCTTTCACAATACAAAGCTTTGCTTTATTGTTTTTCGGCCTTTCACTGGCCATTTTCACCGAATTCATTGCGATCATTTGAATAAGCTGCTGTAAGTATAACTATTAGACAGTAGCCTAGACCTGCAACCGTGGTTTTTGAGCATAAAAAGTGTCCTGTTTATTTTACTCTGTGGCAACTTCATCTACATAGTATTAGCTTTGATTTCCTAAAATTGGAAGCACATTGCCATTTATTTGACACGTAACATACATAAAGGCTGTGCAAATGGAGTGATAGCTTTGTGATTCTATCAGGGATTAGCATCATATTGTTATTATTATTAGGTATATCATCCGATTATTATTTTTCATATATTTCACATCATTTTTAGCATTAAATAAGGTACCATGCAAAATATCGAGCATTATTAAAATAAGACCTTATATACATTCCATGACCGACCTCTGCCCGCCGGACAGACCCAAAACTTTACACGCTGAATTTGCAATGACGTTTTCATATGTATTTGCACACAAGCAACCATCATGTTACCTTGGTACCGCATACTGTAACAGTTAAGTTAACCTACTACTCTTCTCTTTTCAATGATGCCTGCTTTTGTTTATAGGAACAGCTTCATGTAGGTATAACATAATTAACGAGAAAACGCACCATATTGCAAAACGTGGCTAACATTGCTCTCCGTCGCACTCAGCTCATTCATTTCTCATTATTGTTGGAATATTGTGTCACATGAGATTTCACATTGCTGTTGTAACTATACATGTAAGGAATTTACATTAATCCATCGTTGGCTGACTAATTATTGTGGGTAAATTCAATTTTATCCTTAGCATATCACTTATGAAAAACGGTAATTCTTCCTTTAAAACGACGCGTTTTTTCATGTTTCCAAAATGGCTAACTACCTACTCGGTGGGTGTACCCTGTGGTAGACCTAATTAACTTAGGAAATCTCACACGTTTATTCCAAAGCTAAAATTTAGTTGCACTCGGGTTCCGAATACTTAAAAAGTTAAATAACATCAAGTAGCAAACGTAAGAAGACTCGGTGCCTGAAATAAGCACTTATTTTGGAGGAGTTGCAAACGAGGTTTCTGCCTAAAGTGGGATGGACCAAACAAATTGGTGATCCAATTGTAAACGTAGTAATCAGGTTTATTAAGCAATTTGGACCTGTTAGAGCGTGTTAAATACGCATCGATCACGCCTTTCTCCTTCACGGTCGAGTGAAGTACCAAATAATACCAAAATAAGTTTGTTACTGCATTTGAAAACAGTGCCATATTTGTTATTAATAGAAGGGGCGGAAGCACTTGGCTGAAATAAGAAATGGCCCAACACGATCACTGGAAGATTCAAATGTTGGGCATTGACTAGATTTTACACGGAGGCTTCACATAACTACTTCTTGAGGTCTTATAAACTGTGGAGTCTAAGGTCCGTATTAATAAATTGATCTCAAGTCTGAGAGCGAACTTAAGTACGCGTTTCACATGTCATTTTGTACTGGTATGACATAATAATCACATTTCCAAGATCGCTCTCAGACTTGAGATTGATTTATAATACGGGCCTAACTAAAGTTTCAAAAATCAAACCACTAGTATTTTTCTCACACTAGCTTTTTCTAAATAGTCTTGCCTGCGTGGACTTCAATAGTAGTCAGTTGGTATCCTGGGTTATTCCAAACCTGCCTTTATTTTTTGTACCAATTAGCGTGATATACAATGGGTTAAGCAGTGATAACCAGACTTAAAGTTCGGAACTTTTTACTTACAGGCTACATTCATTAACTTCATAGTTAAACAGCCATCCTTTTAAATGGCGCACGATTATGTTATTTAATGTAATTAGTATTGTCCTGATAATTTCGATTGTTAACATACTGTCAAGGACAGTATGTTAACAATCGTCCTAGGATTTACACGACAACTCCCAGAGTTAGCAATTGATACGTTTAGACTGCTGTTAATTGGAACGCTGAATGTCTCTATTCGTCCAGTAGGTATAGAACTATTATGAAAACATTATTCTCACACAATACATTTGTTACAAACCTTAATAGCTAGCCTACCTTCAAATCGAGCGCTAATGTACAGAACTATTAAGAGACGTTGATAGGTAACTAAATGGTTATTCGTATATGTTATATGCGTATGGCGTATAAGTTGACCCGGGCAAATGTGTTTTCTACCCAGACAGATACAGCTTTGCGAACCCTAGAAAGATACGTCTTTAGAAACATTCTCGTATTTTATATATATCAGGTGTTCCGTCTATTGCAGTTTACTCTTCAAAAACTGTCTTGAAGACATAACACACTGATGCCTATTAGTATTGAGATAACGCAATTATCGCGTGTTACGGTACATCCACCTGCAGTGAAACCTTTCTTGGGCGACACGCAATCCAACTGATCGGGATTAAGTCATTACATTAATTAACTGGAATGCTGAAGTGCTGAAAGAATTATGGAATTTGTACTTTCTTCCGGATTAAATATTGAGTTGAATTGTTTTTATATTTTGAAGAAGATTGCGAACGCTTTATTGATTTACTGACGACTTACTGAATACAGTCAAAACCGTTGAGTTTAAAATAATAAAATTTTGCACCGGAGTTTTTTTGTCAAAATTATGCTAACTGCATACGGGCCTAAGGATTAAAATCCTGATTCTATATTCTAATATCTATATGCGTGATCGCTTCTTTCAACGTAACAATTACGTATAATCACGAATAAAATAGTCATATACATTTGTTATTTGCTATCCTCTTAAAATCGGCGCATAGTTCTGCCGTTTGAAGATATTTATTAGTTTGGACTTTTAAAATATCGAAACGATTTCGCAATCTTTGCACGGTGTTTCCGTCCGTACTCATTGCGTTGAATAAAAAACTTAGCAATTATATCAGCATACAATTCTACAGACGATCGTTCTGAATTCAAGGTTGTCGGGTTTGAGCCAGCATCTGCTACCGAATGAAGAATAACGAGTGGTTTCTACAATGTAACTCCCATAATCGTAGGTACATATTATACAATTTTTGCGATTTTTATATGCCATATCGCTTGCTGGTACGTCCTAAACGATAATTAATGTTCGGACCTATTTCAAATTGGTGATTAATAGTTCCATAATGAATGCTTCTAAGATAGAGTGCGTATAGGAGAATTAGGCTGGCCATTTACAAAACTAAACTTCAAATTAAGTATTCATTTTAAAACCGGTTTTAAAACATTACCTACGATCATTTGTAATATTGTTCTAATTCTTAATGGGCGTCTAAGATTCTTCATTACCAAGTAGGTACTGTTTGTCTGCATTGTATAAGTATTGACTTTTATTGTAACGCAAAATAGAAACGCGAAAATTCGCTCCAGTATCCTACCACAAGCCAGTCGAGATATGTATTTCCATTGTTGATTGTAAAAGCTTTAGTATATTTGTTTTATTGAATGGTCGATTCATTACAGCTTTTATGTAATAATTTTCTCGAAATTGCAAAGACTATGGGTACTGTAAAACGGCCAGATGGCGATCTTTATGACACCTAGACCAGAGAAAGACGACAAGGCTATTTCCGCAGTTCACTCTCATGGGAAATAACCTGCAATCACTAAGTACAGTGAACCGAGCGACCTACGCTCGAACCACTACGCCATGACAGATTTAGTACCTAGCAAGCATTTCGTGTTACTATAGGCATGCTGCACAAACTCGCACACATGCGCGTATGAACGCGTGTTGCCAGATCATTACCTGGAATCGTCGGTCGGCATTGCAAGGTGAACGGGCCCTCCTGCGCCCGCGCACCCGAGCCGTGCCCGAGCGCACCACCCGACACCGACGACGGTTAAAAACTTACACCACAGCTGGGCGTAAAACTGGTCTCTCATCACAAAACATTGCACTCGGGAGATATCAGAAACTCTAGGTAAGTATAAGATGAGCCGCCATGTTTATTGACGTCATAGTATAATGGTGTATTAGTGTCGATTATGATGTAATTAAGTAACTTTATTTATACGTATTGGCCTGTATGCATAGTAGTATAATATTAATATTTAAATTCTAGTCTGAGATGAGGCACATAGGTACTATAAGTCAATGATACTAGTCCATATGAAATTACCGTATTGTCTTCTTTAGATACTGCAGTAAATATTTTTAGGTTTGTAGACAAATTGCAACCGTCGAGTCATACCAAAGAGGTATTACAAGCATGGAGCTCGCGTATTGAATTAATAACAATATACCCGGGCCCTAACCACGCTAGCTACTCAAATCGTAATAGAAAAGCAAACGATCGCGATTACGTTTCAAACGCTCCGCTTTTCACGTTTTGCTGACACCATACCATATCAATGTCAGTAGAAATTGTGAAGCTCGTGTCAGCAAAACGTCAAAAGCGGAGCGTTTGAAACGTAATCGCGAGCGTTTGATTTTCTATTACGATTGGAGTAGCTAGCGTGGTTAGGGCCCTGATAGTCTCCTTTCGGTTTACTTTGTAACACGAGGGAAAGAGTCAGAGGTACACAGTCAATCCTCAATGAACCCGAGTATGTATACATTTTAGTAGTTGTACATTGCAAATGTACTGAAATTCTTGGTCACCAACTTAGAAACTACTGTAGTAAAAAAGCCGGCTTCACAGCGTTCATCATGGTCGTTGTGTTAGCTATCTCTTTTTTTTCTTAAGATGTCCGTCGAGTTTCAGTAAAGTAAAGAATATGCCTTTGCCAGTTCAAAAAAACACGTGCTCCATGCTTGTCACACCTCTTTGAGTCTAAACAGTTTTTCAACAACCTGCCTTACCGCAGGAAACTTCAGCGTTGCTAGCTGACCGGTTTTTATATCAAATCATGCTTGTGCGCAGCGGCATTCCGAGCGTGCTCCATCATAATGACGCGTCGACCCTATACGTGTGCACTGTCAAGCAAAACTGTATGTATTTGCATTCAAAACTAGCCAAACTTGACGGACAATAGGAAATAAGGTGGACTTAAAGACGAGTTTTTGTTGCTATTAGTTCACAATACAAAAGATTTCAACGGCGTCAATATGGTTTACTTAATCAAGTAAAGATCTAATAATTCAATCAATCTACACTACTCTACAGAACTAGAAGCTGCAGGTAATAATTCTGCATATTTCCTCATTTAAAATGATGCATATGTCCTCCTTGAATTCAATACAACAACAAGCCCTCATCTCGGCGTTTCATATGCAAATGGCTATAGACAATAATCATACAAATATGTTATAAATTATAATAATATTCAATAACATAGCGCCACGCTGCGTTAACCAACATACGGCTTAAAATTACACTCTAGCAACTGTATGGAGAAGTAAAAGGTAGCTATTATTATCAATATTAGCCCATTAGCTTTGGTTAGTTCCCGTTGCAAGTAGGATACGAGTTGAACTGGGTGAATAGAAAATTGTCTTGTTTTATTAAGTACATATTATACGATGTTATGATGCCTTGTTGTGCAGTCAATAAATAGAGACAAGAACATAAAACGGTGTGAATTAAATGTGTGCGCCAGTAATAGCTCACATTTTTTGGTATTGACCTTTAGACATCTGTGTTGAGGAAAAATATCGACAATAAATGATTTGTTAGTTCCTAGTAGGTGCCTTTTAGTATATTTTACTGAACGTAATTACAGCGAATAATTTATTAATAAGCGGTGTTATATTAATCTATGCTGTTATTACATAACGTTTAGTTAAAATATACTGGCAACTCAAAAAAAAATCCCCAGACTGACACACCAACTGTATGGTCCTAAACTAAGCAACGTTTGTATTATGGGTATCATACAATGGACTGGGAGCGATCCCGGTGACACCCAGATCTGGGCAAATTACGAAAAGGCCATTTCCGAAATTTGCCCCAGCGGGAATCGAACCCGCAACCACCCGGTGCACTGAGCCGAGCGGCCTACGCTCGAACCACTACGCTAAGCGGTCGTTTTTTCGAATATTTATCTTGCCTTATTTTTGTTTCTCAGTGTCTTCTGTCATTACTATCCCAACACTTAAAAGAAAGGAATGCAGACAATGTTTGTTTTGTTTTTATTAGCCGGACATCGTGACTAAAGCCAGCAATGCCACTAGATCTAGATATGCCAAGATATGAAACCAAATGCAATAGCAATTGCAAGACACTGTCTCGCTGTCAAATGTCATTCGATGTGATGAAAATATGCAACCATTTGCACGACTCTTATATTTTGAAATAATATACACATTATTTTAGATATGTCACAAATATATAAAAATAAGGATTAGTTGTCAAAATTCATTGTTGCGTTCAGTTTCATACAAAACAATATAAATTCACTGTGTGTTGGTATAAATAAAACAGGCTAGAGAACTTCTTTGGAGTTGAAATAGTAGCAGAGCTGCTTGTTCATAGCGAAAGTCTGAGTCAAGTGTTCGGCTCACAATTAGTGTGTGTCGCGGCATGTGACCGAGGCGGCGAAAGTGACCGATATCCATCGTGTGTGGACCACTGCACTCGCTAAATTATGTTTGGCTTGACTTTGACCTGAAAATACTTAGTTGGTTTTCGTACAAAACATTGTTTCAAATTTAGTTTTGTGACGAGAAATATCAAAAGATAGGCTGTGTTACTATAAAAAAGTTAAACACGTGATCAACACGAGTTATAGGTATTTATTAGATTTTACAAGTAATTAAACTTGTTTGTAATTACACCAAGATTGAAAAGCTAATACTACTTACTAACGATACGGCAAATACCTTTCTAAAATTCTAAAATTATTTTTTTAAAGTCAAATTCCAGAGTTCTCGTGTTAGTAATTCTTCTACTCCTAAACTGCTTGACCGATTTTAATGTTTTTGCACTTATGGGGTCACCTGTATGGTAATTAGATATAGTTTGACGTGGTAGGTAGCGCAGTTGTCGCCATCTATAAAATAAATTCTACGCTAGCGAAACTTCAGGCTAAGCAGGAAAGATAGTCAAGTATAAAGGGCACCTGTCTACAATTTAATAATAAATAATAATTTAGCTCTTTTGATTTCCCACTCCTGGGCAAGGGGAGGCCCGTGCCCAGGAGTGGGAAATTGGGAGTTGGGCTCAACACAAGGGGGATTCAGGCCATAATCCACCATGCTGGCCTAGTGCCATTTGAAAATTGGTTAGATCTTCTAAGTTATGCAGGTTTCTTCACGATGTTTTCCTTCACCGTACGTGATGTGTATATAGAAATTATGATTCGCACATAGATTTCGAAAAATTTAGAGGTACGAGGCGGGGTTTGAACCCAAGACCTGGTGCCAACAAGACGCGTGCTTTTTAAATAAATAAATTTAATAAATTATACTTTATAATGTTAAATACCATAAACATTTTTTTAAAATTTAATTTTAATATTTGTTATCTATTTATTTAATTTATCTATATCGTTCAAAGAATTTGTAATAATAAGTTACAAATTCTCTGATATCGGTAGTCAGCTTATAAAAGTTGCTCATAACAATATTTTCGATAACATTCATTGTTTATCTACAAATGTATATTGCAACATAATGAACGAGTTTCAATGCGACTTCATTGTTTTACAATGTCGATATAGTTCCCATAATTGATTGCGATTTAATGAAAAACTTGTCCAAGTGATCGAAGTTACGTGAAGTGAAAGGCGAATTTTGCAATTCTATACCGCGTTATGTGCTGACGTAACGAAATTTTTACAATAATACGCATGAATTAATTAGTTAATGAACGATCATTTGTGATATCATTGCATTTTAAGGCACTTCGAAAGACGATTGTGATTCTAATAACGAAAATTACAATATATCTTTATAGTTACTATAATAAGGTCTTCGTCCCGCAAATGTATAACTAAGCGTTCATTCACACGAAGAAATCGACACTGATTTGACTATACATTTTTGAAATGTAATGGCCGTATTTGAAATCAGGATATAGTAAAATGTATGGCTAAAGCGCCGCTATTTTTTTTTTCAAAATTTTACGCTTAAGGTGAAGGCGCCTGTCTAGCCCGCGAAGTTCAAATTTTTTGAGTTCTTTTAGAAATTTTTATACATTTATTTTACTCTAAATATTATCACGGTGGATATGATACTAGTAAATCACTAAATATACAAAAATTGCCAGATTATCTGGATAGCTGTCGTTCTTGAAATGTTTTAGAGTAAGTTGGATATATTAATAAATACACTGCACACGGTCTTTTTCGCGAATTACAAAATTTGTGATTTATTATAGTCAGATTTTGAAAAAATTATAAAAGAACTCAAAAAATTTGAACTTCGCGGGCTAGATGGGCGCTTTAGCCTTAATGTCGCCCTATAACCACCTCATTCGTCGAATCCGATTTCTCCGCGAACTCGGCATAATATCATTGACACCGGAGCATCATCGTATCGATAACTTTCTTCGCACTTTCCCACCCATTTATCGTCATCGGATATCGAGTCGATAAAAACATCGATCGATGAACCCCATTCGAGTTGAAGGAACGTCTCGCATCGATGCCTGATGATCTTGGAGTTAAAATAAAAAAAGAATCACGTCTCATTACATGGGCTGACTGTGAGAATGATCAGTGTTGTTTATAGGCTTGTTTCTTTAGTGCGTCAATTTTACCTGCTTACTCAAAAATTATGTTGCTTGTAAGCTATATTATGGAATTATCTACGCTTCTGTGGTTTATACTTGAAACCACATATGTAACGCCTAACTCTGAATTTCTGTAATTACATAATGGCCTCTTTGTCAAGTAACTAAAGGCTGTGTAAAAATGTTTTTTTTTAAATAAAATTCGATACGTTTCTGTTATCGATTGAATGCACTTGTGCTATCTTATCTGTAAAGATATCTATACAAGCTGTAAGTTCGATATACTTCTGAGCTTATAAAATAAAATTTATTTGAGGATAATCAGTTTTCGACCCGGCCGTTCAACTCGGCACAATAGTGTCTTCACGGCACAAATTCTTGTTGGAATTACGTATTCTAAGAGTGTATCCAAATACTAACAATAGGTAGGGAGTCCCGGCCTTGTGATCCGAGTTAATGCATGTTTCTCACGAGCGCGCATCAGATATGTCCCGGGAATTCAGATGACGAAGCTGTTTGGTTTGGATAGCTTATAGCTATTCGAGTTACTTTCAAAATATTTAAAATTTGGACTGAATTTCGGAATAAAAAGCGTAATTCTAAGACCTAACAACAAACACTCGAACATACCTTGAAGTTAAATAAGTTATTTGTGATGTTATTATAAATTTAGCAAGATGTTTGGCATCCATGCTCGGGTAAACATTTTTTTTATTAATGGAATGATAATGTTAGTACGTTATAATAGGCACGTTCGGATAATAAAACTACTAAAAACCGTAGTTATTGGCAAATCACCGTCTCCATGCACCATACGTTGTATTTAGAAAACATTTCTCATGTTTTATTCAGACAGAGGCACATTACATAGTAATCTGCCTCGGAGTTAAGAACCAACTAAAATTAATGCACAAAACAAAACCATTAAAAACATCAAAGGGGATACACGCCCACGACGATAATTCATTTCGAGCTTGAGCCCTTTGTCCTTGAGGTAATCAATCCGTTCCGAGCTCCTTGACAGGAATGCGGGCCGGGCCGGTTTCCTGCGGCGACGGACGTGGCCCGGGCCGCACGTCTTGCGGGCCGTTAACGGCCGCTTTTGTAATTACTCTTTAATTATACTTAGTATTTTGACAGAGCCAATACGTAGCCAATCTAAATATATATAACTCAAAGGTGACTGACTGACTGACTTACTGACTGACTGACTGACAAAGTGATCTATCAACGCACAACCCAAACCACTGGACGGATCGGGCTGAAATTTGGCATGCAAGTAGATGTTATGACGTAGGCATCCGCTAAGAAAGGATTTTGATTAATTCTACCCCCAAGGGGTAAAATAGGGGATGAAAGTTTGTATGAAACTTTGTCAATTAAATTCCACGCGGTCGAAGTCGTGGGCAGAGCTAGTTGACTATATAGATATAAGGACTATCATGACCAGGGCTGTACCACTCTCACAGAAGATCGGCGTTAAGTAGCTGATATAGTTGCGGTTCGTACGATGAGTGAAGAGCCAGAACCCAACCTTTCTTCCCTCTGTTCCAATCCTCTACAGGTAGGCAACATGCGAGCAATACCTTTGGTATAGCAAGCATCTACATATAAGCTACGATAACTTAACATCAGGCTGATCGTACGCTTGTTTACCAACTTTGTTATAAAAAAATTGGGGTACCTTGTAGGGACTACGGAACCCTAATCACGGAGCAATTGGATTTTGGAATTAGATAACTTGAAATTAAATTAAATACTTACTTGAAATGAACTTATGAAGATTTTTAAAATATGCAATAGGTTTGCCGCTGAGTTGTTAGTGACAAAAATAACTGAAAATGTGAACAGATGTTTAATTGATATCCTATTCCTGGCACAAAAGGCAAATTACAAAAATGCATTTAGGTAAAAATTATATTAGCTTATTGTATTACTTACTACACATTTATTCTCTAGTAATTACAATAAGGTAAATGCTTGGTACATGATGGGTTCCTTTGATTAAAGTACTCGCTTACGCCTACGACTATGTTTGTCATACTAATATTATAAAGAGGAAAACTTTGTTTGTTTGATTGTAATGAATAGGCTCCGAAACTACTGAACCGATTTGAAAAATTATTTCACTGTTGGGATGCTACACTATCCCCGGGTGACATAGGCTATAATATATTTTCAAAAAAACTTGGAAACTTACTAAAACTCGAATAATGTACCCGTGCGAAGCCGGGGCGGGCCGCTAGTCATACTAATATTAAAAGAGGAAAACTTTGTTTGTTTGATTGTAATGAATAGGCTCCGAAACTACTGAACCGATTAGAAAAATTCTTTCACTGTTGGGAAGCTACACTATCCCCGGGTGACATAGGTTATAATATATTTTCAAAAAAATTAGGGATCCTTACTAAAACTCAATGTACCCGTGCGAAGCCGGGGCGGGCCGCTAGTGTATAATATAGTAAAATATCACAACAATGCCACGCACTTTGTATTTACATACTTACTGAAAGTAGGCACGTATTGTTATCTAAAGAATGGTGATCTGAATGACGCCAGCCAATAGCACTGCTATTCCAAACATTGTATTGTTACGCTCCTTTGTATGTGGGCGTGATAATAATTACTCTTCATTGTGTTAGATAATGAGGAAGAGAATGCTCTCAACTTTATAACTTTACTTGGTGTCATTTTCTCTTGCAGTAGCTTTACCATGAGTGTATAAGTTTGAGTAGAGTAAATTCAAAAATATTTTTTTAAGGGTTTCTCGTTGGGACTACGGAACCTTATAAATGCTTAAGTAAATTATGTTAATGTTTATATTATTTGCATTGTTGCAGAACTACGCAGCGGACAACTCGGCGGGCAACTCACAGTCAATCCTGGACAGCCTGAACAACAAGTATTTCTTCTACACAAGGACGAGGGGGCTCTTCCGCATCTGCTACCCCAAGGAGAGGCCGCCTTCAGGTCAGTGCCAGATTATGATAAAACCCCTTTTACTTCTCACCAGGCTGAACGTACGCCGGTTTGCTAACTTTTTAGTATAAGAAAAACACAGCTTGTTTTATTATTTTTTAAACCTGTTCCTATAAATCAGCATACTTATTTGATTTCGTAATCATTTTTATGAACAACTGCTATACAAAAAAAATATTACTAGCAATGTGAGTTTATCACATTACTAGTAATCCCGTTAGCCCCTCCAGCTAGGCTGAAGAAGCTTGTGTGAGCTTGTGTTAGAAGTGGGTCCACGTCAATCGTTTAATGATCAGGATGGGGATGGAACCCGGAACCTCTCGGCTACAAGGGCAGCCCATCTAACCACTGGGCTATTGAACACATCGATTAGCTTTTAATTAACACCCCTATCAACATATTGTTCTGAATACCTGACTATTAATTAAATGCAATACGGTAGTAGTGTATTGTTTTGTGTAATTGCTCGTTCTCAATAACCATGATTAGTCCGAGTTTATATACCACAATGAATAATAGCTTCTATTGCTAGTACTATATGATTTATTATAGCGTGTTATGAACTGTGGTCAGTAGACCAACTGTACGGTACAGAACGGTCTGGTAGACCGCTAGCTGGCGAAGAACAATAATTAAATATTAGTAACATCTAGGCTATTTGCTAATGTGTTAGCGTTTTTTGTTATAGCATGTTTCATTGTGGTATTAAGATTATGTTGGAGATAATGTTATGGAATTCATGATTTATATATGGTCTCATATCATGACGTGGATTTAAGAAAAATATATGGAACACTAGCTGTGCCCCGCGACTTCATCCGCGTAGTATTGGATTATTCGGTTAAAAAGTATCCTATATGTTAATCCCGGTTATAATCTATCTGTGTTCCAAATTTCATCCAAATCCGTTCAGTAGTTTTTGCGTGAAGGAGTAACAAACATACATACATACATACATACATACCTACATACATCCACACTCACAAACTTTCGCATTTATAATATTAGTAGGATTTGCTTTGTCGTATGAGAGGTTTAGGTTACGTAAAGATCTTAATAACTAGACTTCAGTTTAGGCGCAAAATAATTAGTTTTCTGGTAATTCATTTAAATACTTTCAAGTATTTATGGGTGAGAATATTTCAGGTTTATAGGAGCTCTACCATGCGGTTAGTTGTCTATCAATCTGTAAATTGTACGTCGTGCTATACAAGGAACTAAATATTTCAAACAAAAAAACGTTACACTGGCGGTCTGACTTTAAACCCTATTCAACGTATACATATATCCGGCATGGTAGAGTTGCCTCTATCTGTGTGACTGAGATTCCGTGGCTCAATTAATGGCGTAAGTAAGTACAAAGTAACTAAATTCTTAACGTTGAAATAACACCTATAATTTATATAAAATTAAAGTATAAATAATATAAGGATAAAAATATCAACAACAACAATAAGGAAAATTATATTAGCATTGCTGATGCCATTCTGTTTCTTGGATTACGGTAAATAACATTGACGAATGTTTTTTCGACCACTCGTCCATTTACTGTAAAACTTTTAAGAATAACAATGTTGATGTCCAGAACTGGTATTTTGTAAATTATTTAATATGTTGTCAGATATGGCATGTTCATGATTGTTTAATGTTTTTATTATAATTCGTTCATTTAAAATATAATGTATACTAAAATAAAACTAAAATCGAGGTCTGCCCGTCTGTGACTGGAGCTGCTTGTAATTGCGTCATAAATTCTTAGGTCAATTTGTTAATTAATAACATTCTAGGTCATTTTAATACTTAAAAAGCTATTTACAAATGTGTACGTGCACACTTTACACTTGTTATAGATAACGTTGAAAATGTTACCAAAATTGAACATCCAACAAAGTAACGACAATTTTAATTAAAAGTCAATGTCGATATCCAACAACAAATAAGGAGCCGTATCTCACAATGTCTTTAAAACAATTACAATGTACCTTGAACCTTCGTATTCTTCGACGTCCTCACTCGCTTCCTGCCAACCTGGTTCCTTCCATTCGAAAGTCAACCTCAATTACTTTTCATATATTCATAGTGCGTAGCGTGCCTTATAAGCGGTCTGTGATTCTATTTGGGGTCCTATTTTCGTGTACCGAATTCGAAGGCCTAGGACACATTTCGCGAATCGATATTATTGTTAATTGAATGTTTAATGACTTGGAATTGATACGGTAGCGCGAGTTACATTTGAGTGCCCACCTATAAGTATGAATGTATTTGACTTTCATTAACTTTGATGGAAGTGAAACTGGTTCTATAAACATTTTGAATTTACGATGGTTGAAATGACTGGAAAAGTTAAGTGGAAAACCTAATTAGGTATTTAATTACGGTTGCACAGTAATTTCTAAGTACATACTTTATTTATGGTAGTTAAGTAAATTATACCAATATTTTTCTTACTTAAGACCTAGACAGTTGCCATACTTATTATACTAGGCATGTGTACATCAAACAATTTAATGATGTATGTCGTTGCATATAAGTTCATAATTGCTTGACTTTGTGTAAAAGGTGGTTTGAAATTGTGTGAGTTCGCTTTTACAAAGTAATTGCGGGCGTAAAAAATGTGAAACGTCAAAGAGTATTTCTTAGATTTGGAGTATTGTATGTAAATGTATAGGTAGACGATGGTTCACAAAATAATCCTACCGCCGCGCCCCGCCGCGCCGCGCCGTGCGTTAAAATGTATGGGATTGACTTAAGTCGCGTGATCTACTTATTGATACATTTTTAGGGTTGTTATAGTGTGGTATCGATGTATAGAATCGCTTTGAAGTGATCATAAGGATACAGGACTGTCCTTATTCCATTAACATTTCGATTATGATATTTATATATCTACACATAACTTTGGTAGTACATTTTTCGCTAGGCTAGAACGTGATGCATACGGTGGGTTACGTATCGCTGTACAAGGCTGTCTATCGCTTGATACATCACGTTCGGTGACAACGAACGATAATTGGCACACAAACTAACACCTACGCGAAGTACAGAGACAACGCATAAATATACCAAGCCAGATAGGTTTTATAGATGCATGTTAGGTACCTTGACGACCGCTTGGTTTTGAGCGTAGGCCGCTCGACTCACTGCACCGGGTAGTTGCGGGTTCGATCCCCGTCGAGGCAAGTTTCGGAAATGACGTTTGGCGTAATTTGGCAGGTCTGGGAGTCACTGGGATCGCACCTAGTTCATTATACGTTACCTATGGTATAAGCGTTGCTTAGTTTGGGACCTTATAGTTTGTATGTCAGTATGGCGATATTTATTTATTAAATGCCCTTATATTACTTTATTGGTAAGTAGGTACCTAAAATCACATTGGTCGAGTTGTTAAGTCATAGTACACTGGAAGAAACTCACTCCTCCTATTATTTCTTTCGATTAAATTCGTGCGGGTTCCAAGACAATTTTAACTTTTCCCCGGGACTCGTCGAGGGTCAAACCTCGGCGTCATTATTGGTCACCATTGTCGATCCTGGCTTACAGGAGTTACAGTGGTGGGAGTGTGTGGCGGGACTAGTCCCAGTAAAAATTAAAAAACACTGGAAGAAAGCTTTGGGTCGAAAAGTATCTGGACCATTCAGAGCAAGTGTTTGCCCGCCTCGGTATATAATATGACTTGTCGCGGTCGGCAAGCTGCAGCCAGTGTGTCAAATAGACAATGCTAGCCGAACCGGGGCCCGACGTCAGAAGGCCCAAGGTTACGACCTTCACTACTTTGTAATGTAGGAAAGCCCTTTATGAGACTTACACGCTTGAAAGGAACACGTGTACTTAATCTAGTTTGCTAAGAAAAGATTTTAACGCGCGCTTCGATAAAAGCGTATGTACCTATCTGGCCATAGGCGCGGCTAGGTGTCGTTTATTTAAAATATAACCTTGATTTTACGCTATTTCCAATGTTTACTCGGTAGTTTAGGCTTAAATTGAATTCACGAAATTGTTTACACAACAGAATATCGTAACGTGCAATTAACAACCTTGGCGGTTAACCTTTAGCGGTTTATTTCCAACATTCTACCGAATTATCAAGGGTTTTGGAATATATAACTATAAAATAGATAAAAGTTAGGTACTCTAATAATAAACTTGGCGTTGGCCGCATCAAATCACGAAAATTTGTTTATAATTCGCTGTCGCATCTCAACCGCTTTTCCGGTGCTGTCCGGTTTTCTGTCCGGTGCACAATTTTCACTTTCATAAGATGTTTATGCTCTTGAGAATAAGGTCTACATTTTCATTGATTACTTTAAAATCTGTCTTTATTTTGCCTTGTTTGGCGGTCCTGCCCCAGAGATCTGAAGCCCGCGGTCTGATGGACACTATTCTCAAGATACACAGACAAAAAGTAAAAGTTGTTATAAGCAATAAATCGTTACTGAGTGCGATATTGTCTCAGCAGTATCTGGTTCCGTGACAATAGGAACGGTTGGTTGAGCAACGACCCGAATGCGTTATACCTGCAACCAGCGCGCGCGCAGATATGTTTAATAGTCGCCAGTCATGCGATAGAGTCGTTTGCTTCAAAACCAAAATTGGGTGATTTGGATGAATAATTGTTATAATAACAGAGAATAAAACCTTCAGCCTAAATATTAAGGTCTCAAATTGATTTAAATGTAAGGTGTGTCTAATTTTTGCTTTTCTATGGTATATATTGCAAATCTTGGCGTTACATGTACAGTGTTTCAACAAATTAGTACGTTAATGTATAAAAAAAGTTCTTTGGGTGAAGTCCTCATTAGAATCAGTCTTGTGTTCTTTGCATTCAGTTTTTGCCAGAGACTTTCAGTAGGTACTTCCGGTAGGCACCCACTCGAAATCAAATTAATCTCATTTGTCAATCCAATCCAACATTAATTCCGTATCACTGTTTATTCAAACTGTGCCACGAGTAACGAATGTTTATGGTTTCCAATCAGTCACTTGCAAATACTAGATGTAGGCCAATTGATAAAGACGCAACAAGAACCGAAGTCGCACAGACAGTTCATTAAGATTGATTGTCAATACAAGTGCAGAGAGTTACGCTATATATCATACCGATTGAGCCGTCGATTCTCGATACAGGATTACGATGCTCACGATACTTTCTCGATAAACGGACAGGGCTGTAGCTGACTATACCAAGCCAGATAGGTTTTATAGATGCATGTTAGGTACCTTGACGACAGCTTGGCGCAGGGGTTCGAGCGTAGGCCACTCTGCTCACTGCACATGGTGGTTGCGGGTTCGATTCCCGCCGGGGCAAATTTCGGAAATTACCATTTCGTAATTTGCCCACGTCTGAGTGTCACTGGGATCGCCTCCAGTCCATTGTACGGTAACCATAGTACAAGCATTGCTTAGTTTGGAACCATACAGTTGGTGTGTCAGTCTGCCTATATTTATTTTATTTATAGGGTGTATTAGCGTAACGAATTTATACCAAAATTAGAATTTTTCGTTGATATTGTCATGAATTATTGTTAATTGTTGAATTGAATACACCCTGTTTACTTAAGCGCTTAACCAGTTTTTGCAGAAAAAACTCCAGATACAGCTATGCCTTGCGATTTGCCGATTACGTAACAAAAAAGAAAGTTGTTCCCATCACAGATCAACCAGTAATAATCTGCGGTCAAATTGAGCTTTTGTCTGGGTAACTGAAACGCATCAGTTATAATTTTGTCTGGTATAAATAATAGCATCTCACACACTCAAAAAAAATCCCAAACGTAACGTAACGTAACAGTAATAAATATATCTTCACCTATGAGTTGTTAATTCGTTAGGAATGCTTACATAAAGCGGTGGGATAGTTGGTGATGTGCTAAAATTACGCAATCAACAAATTTAATTACCGCTAGGCAGTCTATTCTGATCTATAGATTCGCTAATCGTTGTACAAAAAGTGGCTAGTCTGCTAGCACCCTTACATCAGCGAGTCGCAGGTGAAATCTCGTGTGCCACAAACCGACCGGTCCTATTTGCGTCTCGCTCGCAAGACGGGGAGATGCGCGCGCGCACCTCGCTTATTCCAAGATGGCCGGGAAGGTCGCGGGGGAGCCGAACTCGGACAAAAACTCGAAACACTGAAGATCTTTATCTCGTGTTGGCTTAACTGGGTGAAGCTGTATTTGGGTTATGGTAACCAGTTTTGTGTCTGTCAATCATTTAGTTTTTGTGGCAGTTGTGTGTGATAGGAGGTTGTTTATCCTCATATTTTTGACTGAATACGAGATTTAAGAAGTTTGCTTTGACCTTTAATAAGTCAATATTATCGCTCCAGGATAATGTTTGATATGTTAACGTCTAAAATATATATCGCATACGGTTATTTCTATGAAGACGTAATATTTTCACGGGATTTAAAAATAATCCATTGATAACTCTAAATTGAAAATTTAAAAACCCCCGATGCGACGACCTATTCATCAAATGTATAATTTACCTAGTTCTTCCAAATAATGAAGTTAGCGCGATTTTCGTAGCTCCCGTAGCTCAGTATCCATAACTCATCTCGCAAATTCATCTGGTACAACTAGTTTCGATGCCAGATTATGAAAGCGCCATTTACATAATTTGTTTTGGCTTCCTCATTTATAATCTGATGTACAATAATCAACAGAAAATCTGTGTAAAAGTATGAGACATTATTTTGTTATGACATTAGAATAGACAACGAATCTAAATATTGATGCCACGGAGGTTTAATTCCTAGTAAAATATTATCAATTATGATTCAATTTGATAAATGGTCTAAGATTTGATGTAATAACTCTGGTTGAGGCGGACGGGAGCAGCCCAGGGGAAGAATTTTCAATAACGCTAAAATTATTTTAAATTAGATTTGTTATTTTTTATATTTTTTCTCAATGGCGGAGCAGCGCCCTCTAGAATTATTATAGCGTAATATTCCATGACCATTAACAAAACAAACAAAGTTTTACGCATGCGCGTATCCATCATTTGAAACGTGACTTATGGAACGTCTTTAGTTCATACACAAATCTCATATAAAAATTGATAAAATATACATTTTTTCCAGAATCAGGGAAACTTTTCAAATTTATAATAGGGTAAAAGCCGGATAGTTGCCCCACTTTTCGAAAAAGCTTTATTTAAAAAAAATATGAACTTGCTGAAAATTATTCAGTATATATCTCAAAACATAGGTCTTTTATCTTCCATAATAGCCTATTTTTGTATACATAATTAACAAGGGTTTTGAATAAATACTGTTTTATTACACCTCTCAGAAAAGGGATAGTTGCCTACTATGGCGGATAGTAGCCTAGCGTGGAAAATGCTTCGCGGGATACTTGCCTCGTGCGGGGAATAGTAACTTCGGTATGATTTATATTTTGGATTGAAAGAAATTTATATCAATTAAAGTAATCTTTATTAATTATTTAACAGTCTTTATAATTTACTTCTGTCAGGAGGAAAACCGGCGTCTCCGAGCTTCAATATATGAGCTACTAGTCTGTTTTCATTCTCGAAGGCAAGAACATGATATTTTTCTTTAGCAGTTGCTGGTTACTTTTTTCGTAGCGTCTTCTTAAGGTTCGAGAGGATATTATGCATGTTCGAAAAATTTCATTGATATTTTTTTCTGTCTCAATTCTTCCAAGACAACTGCTGAGCTATCTTCTGTCCAGTTGATGTTGCGTGGCTCCACGCCTGGTTTTCGCTTATATTTGAGAGGCATTTTGCTTATCTGGAAAAATATATAAAACAGTTAGGTAGATATTTATTTTATTTACAACATGTAAGAGTCACAGTAAATTAGAAAAAACAACAAAAAATAAAATCCGTCTTTGATTGTTGAAAAATATTTAGTCACTCTAGGGGCAACTATCCGCGAAAGTAAGTAGGGCGACTATCCTTTTTGATGCGGATACTTGCCCTTTTTATTTGCGAAGTAAATAAAAAATATTTAGCTATAAAACATAATAAACAATGTAATTTAAACTCTAATGCATGCAAAGAAATAAAAAAATGAGTGAAACCACGATCAGTAATAAAAATATTCAATAGTAATTACTTACCAATATAATTATAACGCCCGTCAAAGTTTCGCCGCGGAAGGCTTTTGCTCACATGGACAAAACACTTGCACCTATTCTGATGGCTTAGACGGCACTGAGGCCTGCGGGGGGTCACTACTTATTGTAGTAAAGCGCAATAACAACTTATGTTCCCAACATAGTGTATTAAAAACCGGGGCATGTATCCGTCCGAGGCAACTATCCGGCTTTTACCCTATTGTAAAAAGCCAGTTCAGACTATTACGATCATTTAAAAATATAATAAATCGAAATCCAATAATCACAAATTTCGAATGGATTCGAGCCGTGGGAATTGGTTTTGGCCGTGAATGTGGCTTTTTTAACCTACAAAAGAGCTGATGATCTTGAAACGGCTGAACCGATTTTCATGAAACATAGCTAAGAACACTCTCGATCAAAATACCTATCTAACAAAAGAAACAAAATTGAAATCGGTTCATCAGCTTGGGCGCTACGTGGCTACAGACAGACACACAGATACACAGATACACAGATACACAGATACACAGATACACAGATACACATGTTAAACTTATAACACCCCTCGTTTTTCGTCGGGGGTTAAAAAGCATCTTGATTTTTAACCATAAAATTGCTGCACATATTTGTGGTGACTTTTGCGGGTCTTCTAAGCCCCTTATAGGGTCAAATGCCGCAGTGAAAGAGACATAAACGGCAAGTCGAGCATAGCAGGTCCGAAACTGATAATTTCTACAAAGATAACAGGGTACAATCATCATTATTTTTAATAAGGAGAGCTACATCCGGTCCAGGCTCGCATTGCCAAAAACTAATCTAGATCCTTATGTAGAGACCAAAAAAATTGTAATAATATTCATGAGTAATTACAGTGGCATAACGAGTAGACTCGTTAGGACATACCACCGCCATCTTGCGCCAACAAAGAGCCTGCCAACGTGAGACTGCGGAATGTTGTCCTAGCCTTGTTTTCCCTTCGGATACGACCTGAGTCATTGCACCTGCTATTGTGTTATTTACTTAGGAGTATGTAGAACAACAATGTATAGTTATATCAATGTGATAAATAGCAAAAAGAGACTTCTAGTAATGGGAATTGAGTTGTTCTCTGTTATCCTATTACTAGTATAGTTACCGTTAGCTCTTTCAATTGAGCTAAATACGTGTGCAAAATTTGGGCTTACTTTAATAACTGAATGGGTTGGAGTACCCGAAACCTTTTAATTATGAGGGCGGCGCCTCTAACCACAAGTCCATCGACTATTGACGTTTTAATGTCACATTTTCTATGTTTATTTTATGGGACTAGCCCCGCCACACACTTCCACCATTGTTACTCCTGTAAGCCAGGATCGAGAATGGTGTCCAATGATTACGCCGAGGTTTGAGTTACATTTTCTACTACAAGCAATTACATACTTGAAAGTTGATTCTACAATCATGCCATCGCTCAACTGTAGATGCTGGCATGGTGTGAGGACACTGAGCCCAGAACTATTGCACAGCACCATTCAAATAACTTTTTATTTTATTTGTCGCAATGGCTTTAGATTTTGACTTTACTTTGCAAACAGTTACAGTATTAAATTTGTTACAAAATACTAATCGTTTGCTATTTTGCAGACAATAAGCACGATCAGATAGACATTTTAAGATTTGTAAAGTCAACATATCCATTGCTAGCGTCTGCACGAAGGTTATTTCAGATGAGTATTGTATTCATCAGATGACGGAAAGAAATTGTCATAACAAATTAGCGCAGCGAACATGTTTGAGGTCTGTGGTTATAACCCTTTCACCCATAAAAGTTTCCCCGTCTCCATAAATATTCAACTAAAATAAAGGAGTAACAATAAGGTCTTTGCTCGCGTGTTTAACTTTCTTTGTTCTCGGCACGTCCCACATCTCAATCAAAATACATTGTCACAGCTAATATCGGAAGGAGTGGGGTGTGCCGACCCCGTTGGGAAGTAGCGCGATATTATTATGTGTTATTATGTACCCTTTGTTCTCCGCATAAAGTTTAAAATTAACGGTCATTAGGTATTCAATACCACAGTCGACTTACGCGCAGGCTTGATGATGACGTAGGTGAGTTTCTCATCGTCATCGCCTAAGTCGTGTCTAATTAGACTCGCTGCATCCGGATTGCATGCCACCTCCATAATGAAGATTTGGTACAGATAATGTAACAAAACAGAGCCTAAAATTGAAGATAGGGCCAAAGCTGTTAATCCACCTAACTCTAATTATGACGTCAGTTATCGCTCTTGATAAATGATCATGGATTTCTATGTGTAGGTAATTGGATGCGCGCACTTGATTTTGGGCTGATATGATATTATACTTTATTAACCTACGTTAAGGTCTATCATACTTTAACAGTTATATAGGCAGAAGAACAAGCCGCTCTTTAAACCGCTTTTAAACCCTAATAAAAAAGGACACAGACCCACCAGAGCCTCTCGCTAGGCTCGATTTTTATGCAATAGTCATCCCTGCTGTTAGAATACAGCTGTATGTATGAGATGCAAATATGTACCTCAAATTTCCGTCGATATAAAATACAATTTATCAAGTACATCGCTAAAGCGGTGGTACGGTGATGTCATCTGCCTGTTTGCTTGATCATGGTGTAGCAAGGTGATGCGCAAACAATTTTAATGCCTCGGGCCTCTTAATTAAAGATGTTGTTCCGTTATTTATAAGGCATTGTTTTTGTCACTTTAATTGTGGCAAGGTGTTTGATTCATGACACGACTCCTCTAGAATTCTTCCTTCCTATAGAATTACATTTTATTTTCACACATGTATTCTACTAATTCTGCTTATGTTGTCCAATATGACGGTGTAACATATCTTGAATGCGTTTTTGCGATGTTTTGCGCAGTAAATCTAAGAACCAGGCCCAAAAAACCCATGCCACCATGCAGAAAAATCTAATTCTTTCTAAAATTCCTCTCCTACTTGCTAATAAATTAATCCTACTGAGTCAGCAGTTCTGTCACTGCTTATGATTTTCTATAATCTACATTAGACAGGTGTTTCAAATGACCGAAATAATAATTTTGTGATGTATACGGTAGGATATGTTGATGGCCGATGAAGACAGGTTGTACGTAATTATGTATTATATCTTCTGAGTGTCTGGCCTTTGAGTATTTGTCACAACTTTCGTGTTGCGGCCTTAGAACACATCCAATGGCCTAGAAAACAGTGTAACCTGCATTTTAGAGTAGCAGCCAGCAATATACAATAAGTGTTGTAATCATTTTGCATAGTATTTGAGATATGTTATTTTTTATTGCCGAGAAAAAAAAACAGACAATTGTGCCATTTAATTCAATACGCGATGCTTACTCGTACAAACCACAAGTGTTATTTCGGACTTTTAAACACCCTGTATTGTATACGGAGAAAATAATCTACTATATAAAAATAAGTCGGGTTTTCCTTCCTGACGCTATAACTCCAGAACGCACGAACCGATTTCCACGGTTTTGCATTTGTTGGAAAGGTCTCGGGCTCCGTGAGGTTTATAGCAAAGAAAATTCAGGAAAAAATGTTAAGGGTGGTCCACATTCCACGCGGACGGAGTCGCGGGGCACAGCTAGTGCAATATACTTAGTTATAATGTGTGTGACCGCGCGCGTAATCTAGGGAAACGGTAGTCGCCTGAGTGTATCATTTCAACTTTCTTTCCTGTCGGGTAGGTATTTCATTTGATTGTTAGGCATGCAACTTCTATATTTCATTACTCGATATTTTAATGTGTATTAGAAAGTGCGATGACTGAGAAGTAAGTATTGTAAAGGAACCATTTTAGTGGCCGAATTCCGTTCCGTTTAGGTGTGGCTTATTCCTTCAGCATAAGGATTGTTTAATTATAAATTAATACAGATTTATCCTCATAATCCGCTTCGCTACTTTGGTTTGGCGGGTTCACAAGAATGAGATAGTACGGTTTTTTCATGTATTGTGAATTTGTGGTAGGTCCATTGGTCTTTAGCATGCATTTACAGCATTTACAAAGACTTCATGCAAGTTATCGTGCATTAACGAAATAAGAGTTCACCTGATGGCGCGTCTAGACGCTCCATGATTGGTCGAGGGCTTCTCGCGCATGCGCAAATAATCAAATAAACTAATAGAGAAATTTAGGTTTTAGGCCTGTATTCATAAATTCATCTCAAGTCTGAGAGTGGTCTTGAGTACGCTTTTGACAAGTCATTTTGTACTGGAATAAGATTTCTAAGATCGCTCTCAGACTTAAGATCGATTTATTAATACGGACATTAATTTACTTAATTGTAAATATTGCCGCGCATCCTTTACATATGTATTATGTTATTATTAGACCCCACCAATGCCGCGGATTATGACATCCAACCAGTGATATTAGCAACTGATATTATAGTATTTTATCAAACCGCCGATGTAGAAAATCCGCGTCCGTACGTAACTAATAATTGTTTCGCAAACTCCTGGCGAATCTAAGTCCGTCCATATGAGTGTTGCAAGCCGTCGCCGTACCGTGAAGGAATGCACACCCATGCGCGAGGAGCCTTCGTTACGTATGCTCGTTTTTTAATAGCTTTTTGTAGGTCTTACTGGCTGGATTATTGAAAACCTAGACAATCGTTTTTTAATAAATAAATATACATCGCCAGACTGGCACATCAATTGTATTGTCCCAAACTAAGCAACCCTCGTACTATGGGTACCGTACAATGGACTGGGGGCGATCCCAGTCTATTGTCCAGTGGAATGTTCGGTTATTTTGATGTTATACAGTCGATAAAACATTTTTGCAAAACAGGTAGGAACTTTAAGCAGGTAGCAGTGTTCATAATAACTATTTATTTATTTACGAGTGGTGAATTTAAGTTGGTTCAATTCGTACTTACCACAGTATTAATTTAAATTAGATTTATTCACGTAAAATAGAGTACTTTAGATGTTATATAATCGCTTGGCCTTAAGTAGGTATATCTATTCACCAATTAAATTAGTTAATAATTAAATGGATTTAATACAGTACTAATATGTCACTGGAGTAATCCTACTTATATAATAATAATATATAATATTATAAACGCGAAATTTTGTGAGTGTGGATGTATGTGTGTTACTCCTTCACGCAAAAACTACTGAACGGATTTGGATGAAATTTGGAACACAGATAGTTTATAACCGGGATTAACATATGGGATACTTTTTATCCCGATAATCCCGAAATGTTTGTTAAGTTAAATACTACGCGGACGAAGTCGTGGGCAGCAACTAGTAACACTAATAAAGTCATTTAAAGATAACGCTTAAATTCTCGTAAAAAACTGAAATTACTAATTAAACATGTCATTGATGGTAACTATATAGTTATTTATTAAACAACCAGATCTTAAGCTCCCTTTCAAAACATATTTGGGGAAGTATTTCATAACAACTTATACTAGAATTATGTTAAGGTTTTTTTATAGAAAAAGGGTCGGCATTAAGAGTACGTCCTGCCTGACCTTAAGCAGGTACCGTCGCTTATAGGCGCTTGCAATACCAAAGGCATTGCACACGCGTTACCAATCTTGAAGGGGACTTGGCTCTCCCACCATACTACAGTGAAGAGATGATTACAGCTCTCAAGAAGTGTTCCATAACTGTAAAGAGCGGAACCAGTTGTTTTCAATCGAGATTCCGCGATAATTTTCTATTACCGTAGTTGTGGACTATGAGCGTTCCCGTATGCGTGCCAACTCACATTTGCATCAGGAAGAACTGCATATTATTACGGAAACCGGCTGATAAACAGCTAACCGCTTGATAGTTAACATTAGGGTAATGGCACAAGACGGCACATTCATCGGTACTTCGGCAAACTGTGTTTAAAAGTCTGAGTTCAAAAATATATTCTGTAACTCAATAGAGCCACATATAATAAATAGTTTTGTTTTAAAGTAGGTCGTTTTGATAGTAGTGTAGGTACATGGTGAAGTAGGCTGTATAGGTCAGATATGGAAAATGTAACGAACATTGAACTTAGACAATAGTCTGATGCATCGACAATGACCTGCCCAATTGGAATTTGGCTGAAAAAGTAACAGCTTTGTCCATCTAATGATAGTAAACTGTAAAACAATATGTAAACTGTACAACATATAGAAATAATTGCTTTAGAACCAGACTGCTCAACCCCATACCCGTGGACCACAATGTGACCCGAGAACGAACTTGAAAAGGCCCGCGCGGCGCAAGCAAGTTAGGTACATTCCCGTCAAGTAAAAAAAGTGTTACGTGTAGTCGGAACCGTCAGTGAACCGACAAAAATGTCGGTTTAGCCCGACTGTTAAAAAAGTTGAGCAGCCTTGCTTTAGAAGAAATCCAGTTGAGATCAAGAGATAGGAACGGTTGATGATGATGAATAGCGAAGCTGCATCGCTAGCCAGTTCGAATTTCACGAGTAAGGAAACCAGTTTAGTTTACGTCCTAAATTGAGTCGCGTTAATTCACAGTAAGCCCCCAGTGTGCTTCGCATGATCGCATATGCGCGGGCGTCGATGCCTCGCCGTGGTATACCGTTGGATGGCCGTGCAGGCACGCCGGCGTCGGCCGAATGTGCGTTAGTAGGTGAAGCAGTTGGATTGTGAGTCTCACTTGTGACCACATCTGATCTATTGGGGCCATCAATTAATTTCTGGATTTCTTTAGAATCCGGATGTTAATATTTTTTACGTAAATCATCTTGATAGTCAGTTAGTTAGGGTCAGGTTAAGTATAATATGAATAAAGTTGAAGAATAATTTGATGGGTGACCTCTTTGTTGCTCTAGTAGAGATGGTTTGATTTTTTTAATGGAACTAGGTTAGTTTAGGTTTTTTGTCTGATTTAGGCTAATACCAAAAATGAACAAATTAAGTATCTCTTAAATATAAGTAAAGCACAGTCCATTCCCCATAAATTGAAATGTATAATCTATAGGAATTTGAGTCCTAGGCAGAGTTGCTGGTGATTGGGAAAGGAAAAGCTTGATTGATACACAACGTAGGTTTTGATATAATCTAATATACTTATTTGTGCTACATTCTCAATTTCGCATTGCAATATACCTATGAGGAAAGTGCATTGAACATTCAGAGCATCTGAAGCTGATATTTTATGTATTTAAGCCGAGTTACCGCAATCTGCATGGCCGTCTATCCGCACGCCACTCGGTCACCTGGTTGCGTATCAATGAACGCGTGCCGCGGAGGCACCCACATGAATAATCTCTTTACACATGAAAAAGTAAATAAATAAATAAATTTCGCCAGACTGACACGCCAACTGTATGGTCCTAACTTAGTAACGCCTGCACTATCGCTTGCGCTTGACATCCAGCCGTGGGTAAATTACGAAAAGGTCACGTCCGAAATTTGCCTAGACGGGAATTGAACCCGCAAGTAAATTTCTGATGCGACTTGTCTATTCCAGAGCTTTTGTGGTAGGTACCCGTAGCTGTGTCCTGCTGGAAAACGGATAGACGGATCGGCGGCAAGGATTTTGTCAAGAAATTTGGGAATTTAGGTAGTAGAGTACTATAAACCACTTTTGAGTTGATATCGGTTAGGTGGGATGTACCGACGCCTTTGTAAAGCTCGAGGCTAGCAAATTACAATATTATCATTAAAAACGCGAAACACTTGTATATAATATCACAGACTTTTCGTTCCAACTACAGGAATTACGCGGTTGGTATTTCGCAAAGCAAACTGTAAATTATAAACAGGTATTTTGTATTCGGCATTGCGATTATTGCTTTTCAAAATTGGCTAACCGCATTTAATGTGTTGCTTGCTTTGGTTGCTTGCAACTTGCAACCTTAATACTAATACATTAGTGAGTATATTCATTGGTATTGACCTATTGAGTGAGGGACAGCACATCCTACGCATATTGAATAGATTTTTGTAAAAATTGAAGCAATACTACAATACAGGATGAATTTGAAATCATTGGCAATATATTAAATAATGAAATGTATATCTAATTCAGATTATTTTAGGAACATTAATCAATGAACCGAAATGATAAAAAATGCACGAAGCTTACATTGACTGACTGAGTGTTATTTCTTATACCTATCCAATATAAAAATATTTTGAAAAACAACAGTACCTATGTATGTAGCTGTCATGGTACCTTTGGATTTTTCGCTTTGTGTTATTTTCAGGTTTATTAAACATTATTTTTTAATAAATAGATGTATTAGCTTACTGTTTCAAAATAATCTAAATCATATTGTAGACGCATAGATTAAAATATTGATGAAATTAAAGACACCTGTACCTGGTACCTATCTATCTAGATTATTCAAGGTTTAAAAATAATCTTATGCAGTCTAATCTTCTAATTACCACCTACATAGACAAGTCATATGAATATTATGTATTCAGCGATTCGGAATATATTGAAAGACGATTTAGAGAGTCTAATATAGAGTGCAAAGTAGTTGGGTCAGGTTTATTCGGGTGTTATAGAGAAGCCAAAATTCTAGTTTCGACTTTCGTTTTGACCCCTCTTCAAGGTATTTTATATTACCCATTTCAGTGCAATCATAATGGATAAAACTTGGGTAAACAAATGAAGGTCTTCACTTGGTGGCTTGCGGGCAGGTGCGTCCGCTTTTCCTCCATTTTCCTTATTAAGGCTAAAGCGCCCATCTAGCCCGCGAAGTTCAAATTTTTTGAGTTCTTTTAGAAATTTTTCAAAATCTGACAATAATAAAAGATAAATTTTGTAATTCGCGAAAAAGACCGTGTGCCGTGCATGTCTGGTTAACCAGACATTTTAGGCATCCTAGCCAGTGACGTAACTAGTTTTATGATTCTGAAACTCTTATGTACTGTCGAGTGGGTATCCGGTATTCAGCCATTAAAACCTCAAGTTTCGCGCTTGTATTCGTAATATATTCCGAGATAAACCGAACGGCGTAACCCCGAGTTATAATTTAACGAAACCAGTTTGGTCTGAATTTAAGTGAACTGCAAGTTTATCTGCTCGAATTTGTATTCAAATTCTGGGTTTTACTTTCAATAGTACGGTAAGCTCGATACTGAATCTAATTCTTGTTTCTAATTGAATGATAATATCATGTGAATATCAATTATCGCACCCAACACTAGTCAAAAGACTAGGTACATAATTACGCTATAGACTAAAATAGACTTTATATTATATCCTTAGGTCCTATCCACACATGGACATCGTGGCCGTTTCCGAATGCAGTAGTCATAGTGTCCTGTGAAACCTACTTTTATTTTTTCACTTACTCAGAGAGGAATAGTAACCCGGTCATAGCAGCTCTGTGAAAAAGGCCTTTGCCACGTCTAAGTAGCACAATCTACCTATTTGAATCCATGTCTTGTGTAAACCAACAACGAAATAACCAGGCGATGCCAGGCGTTTAGGTAGGTACCTAATACAAGTTTAAACCGTACCAACAAGTTTCCTAACTGTTCAATTAACTCCCAGATTAACTTTCCTACTTTCTTTGTTCCACTGGGCACGCCTAACCATTTTTCATTTGCAAACCGCACCTTAGGCCGGTCGTGCGGGTCAGAATTTACATACCAAAACAGCAGATGCTCAGTTAAATTAGCCGCCATCGGAGTTTCTAAGCTGGGAAATGTGAAAGTGAAACTGGCCAGGTAATTGGCGGGAAAAGTGAGCCGTGGAAATACTGGACGGCCATTTTCTATTATCTTTCTATTTTCTTTTTTTATTGGCTTTGGCATTGGTAATTATAAAGACCGAATGGGAAAATAATATTAGCGCATAGGTGAGCAGTCACCTAAGAGCGCTGAGCTAGGACACGCAGCTATTATAGCCACTTTTTGTGAAAAGGTGGTACTACCCCGGTCGAGCTAGCCCGTATATGAGCCCATCAATTGGCTACAGTTTGGCTCTTCATACCTACTTAAGAATTTAAGATAACAGCAGTTTGGTTTACGTGGCGTTATTTTTTCTATTGTCTTGGACGCATTTTCGTGTATTTTATGTAAGACTTGCATAACCTGTAAAACGAGGAAGTATATTAACATTTTATTGTTGCTTCATATGCGAAATTACCTGATCGTTCACTCGCGGGGCTGGTTGTAGAGTTTTTTATGGAGCCATCGAGCCTTAATTAACGTGACGTATAAGTTCGAGTTTAAAAATATAGCCGCCATGTTGGATTGCGTTACATTACATTTAATTACAATCTATATACTCGTATATATATAACTCAAAGGTGACTGACATAGTGATCTATCAACGCACAGCCCAAACCACTGGACGGATCGGGCTGAAATTTGGCATGCAGGTAGATGTTATGACGTAGGCATTCGCTAAGAAAGGATTTTGATTCATTCTACCCCCAAGTTCCACGCGGACGAAGTCGCGGGCACAGCTAGTCTTATATAAAATTCTTGATTAAGTATCTATTTATAACACGTTTAAAAACCTGTGAAGTAATAACGTATTAGCTGTTAATGTCTTAAAGTATAATTATTAACGTTTAAATTTAATATTCCGGTGTGCGTGTGTTCGTAGGTAATTATTTTCATCCTAAACGGCTTGTCCAATTTTGATGTATTTTTCGCCTAGATCTCAGCTATAGCTGGATACTGTGGTGTTGCTGTTGTCGACATTCAGAAAATTAAATATACGCTCGCAAAGCTCCGGCCAAAACCTAGTTTACTTACAAGATTATATATCTACACCCATCACTGATACTCCCGTAAGCCAATTAACCGTAACAATAAAGATTTCTAAATTATTCTTATTCGATTATTTTTCGGTTTTTCCGTAACTTGTCTCGAGTCAAATCTCGGTTCGCATCTACAGTTCTTTTATAGTTACGAAATGCACCTGAGCACTGAGCGGATTATAATCGTTGCCTTAACAAGGACACTGCGACGACTTTCTCCAGCTGTGCCTACGCACGCATTATATAGTGTGGCTACCCGATCACCTATTTGTTGCGACTTGTCATTTTTACCACGTGTAGGTATGATTGCCGAAGCAGGTGTTAGGTTGAAATAGAAATGTAGAGTAGGTAGAGGGGCGCTACACAAATTTCAATAAATATATATTATAACCTTTGTCATACCATTTCGCGGAAATGCAAATACGTGGGGATTAGGGTGCCTCTTGGTCTGCTCTACCGGTAATATCAGTTGGCTCTACCTACTGAAACAGGCTTAGGACAGGCGACACACAGACCAAATATTAGTCATTCTGGGGTGAGATCAATCCAGCATTAAAGTGGTGACTGGCTTGTGTTGTTTGGCAGACCAGACAGTTTGGTTGAGTTACAATGGTGTTGCCTGCTCACATTCTGTTGCTGTACCTGAGAATGTATACCATATTTTATTTATTGAAAAGAGTAACCATTGAGTTTCTTGCTGGATCTTCTCAGTGGAAACAGCTTTCCGAACTGGTGGTAGATTTTGACTATTCATAAATGCATTTGTGGCTTACATGAATACTACCAATTTTGACTTTGAGTTAGATTGTATAAAATATCTATCGAAAACTGCAAACTTGAGGGAACGATATCTCAAGCATATTCCTCATCATGGTTTCCTTCGTAAGCCAGTAGGCTCACCGCAGGTACCTTCATCATGTAGGTAGAACAAAGCACTATGTAACTATTAAATATTGATGCTAATCGAATATTCATGTGTGAACTCATGACAATGGCTGCTACGTACTAATTTGTTGGCGGCCTTGCAAGCTGCAAAGCGGGATTTATAATGCTCTGTCAAAATATTTGGCATCTCGTATCGCGGCCGTGATGTAGATTGCGTTGATTTTTCTGTTTGTGTATTGGCGTTTCAGTAATTCAAAGTACTGACGTTATATAAGTATCGGAATATTTTATGGTCTAACCAAGAATCGGATAAGTATTTTTCAAATCTTGTCAGCTATTCTATGGATAGGTATGTCGTTGTATTAAGGTGAAAATTTTCTTGGACGATAAACAGTTGATTGATGCACGGTGGTGGACCCCTGCCTTCCTCTTCTGGGAAGACAAGCGCGATGGTGGAGGATTCATTAGTTGTAGAATTGTAATGCAATTACGGATATAAGTTTGCAAAAAGGAACTAATCCACACAAACTCCTGAAGGCCACCCCTAGACCAACCCTAATAAAAGTAGTTGTAGGTTAGTTTCAGTTTGCTGATGTATAAGTGGTTGGATCCATTTTGCATAACTGTATATCTATTCAAACAACTGCTTTTGGTTCAGCGGCTAAGCTGATATTTTTTGGTAAATAATTAAATAATCAGTTTCCGGCATTCAGTAAGTATATCGTACAGTCATCTTAATTTATGTTGTTTGACACATAATTAATATTGCAAAACGAACAAAATATACGTAGTGAAATGAAAATGCGGTCGAGTGGGTATTAGACGCTATGAAAAGCACCGACTATCCCTTTTACACTTACAAATCAAACAATAAACAAGAAAGAGAGGTCTGATTATTTTAGCAATTGTCTAGTGAATGGGGCATGTGAGAACCGGCGACAGGCCACAATAGCGTAATTTTCGCCGCATTCACTGTTAATTATCTCGACGGACATTAAGTGGGTTTTTAGGATACATCCAATCGTAGATTAACTAATGCGAGGATGAAGTCAGTTAAAAGATTAACTGGATTGCTGTTGCCAGCAAAAAACAACTTGTTTTCATCTCAGATGTGGTCGTCAACATGTCATGGTTTCAAGATAATATGTATTAGATCCTCTTGTAATACTACATGAAATACATACATTATGTACACGCCTGTATCCCACGGGGGTAGGCAGCTACTGATTGCCAATGCTACGATCCTGACGGTCCTCTCATATAATTATAAAGCGTCGTTATCACGGAGGTTTCTCCATACATTTTGATGGTGTTCGGGAGCCGAATAGACTCAAAATCTGGCAAAATATATGAAAAAACGCGCATCATTAGTAGGTTTGGAACTAGTCTGACAAGTCTCGATCAACTATGAGTCAGCGATATGCAGTACCGGTTATGATCAGCAGTCATTCATAATATAGATCCTATATTTTTGATACTACTTTTTTGTATATCAATTGAAACCTATATGTGTTACTGCCCAGGCAGCCACAGCCACTATAAACGACACGTTTGATATCTTAAAGTTACTCACAAGCAGGGGAATGTCAACTCTATTAAGGTCAAGTAAAGGTTATAACGATCATCGGTTTCTGAAAATTTGCACAAAAATGGTGACAATCATTGTTAAGACGGTTTTTTTAAGGAAACAGTCGCAAAGAATCATACGATTCTCCGAAGCTGTTAAACAGTTACCGTAGCCTATAGATGCTTCCAACACCAAAGGCATTGCTCGCACCTGAAGAGGAAAGTGATAGAGTATGGGGAATGGGCGGGGGTTGATCTTCCGGGTGTCTCACTCTTCACACGAAACGCAGCTATAATAGCTAATTAAGGCCGAACTTCTGTGAGAGTATGGTACTAGCCACTCCGTACTCTAGCCATTCTGTACGAGCTAGAGTCAATTGGCTACAGCTTGGCTCTACCACTACAAAAATGTTCGCTTATGGGGCAATAAGTTAATGCCTTTATAAATCCTCATAATTAGCGTAATCTCTGGCATTTAGTCTATGAATAGTTCACAATCGGTTGTTATTTTGATTGGCACACACGCGTTTAAATGCATTAACTTCGTAAGGTAACACTTTCTCTTCCACACAAGGTCGGCTTATTTATGAATGACCGTCTCTCCGAAGTCTCCGCGGAACTATTTCACTTTCAACACTAATTAGTCATCTTTAGCATGAAGTATAAAGTAGTATTCGAGGTTTAGTTGTAGGTATTAATGATTAGTAGTAGTAGTATAAAGAAGTATATAATTTCCCTAGGTTTGATCACACTAACACCTTATAAGTACAGTCCTCTTATCTACTTTGTAGGCAGTTAGATATTTGTCTTCTATTTTAATAAACTCACCAACTATATGGATTCAAATTAAGCATAGATTACTATGATATGACCGCACTGGCTGGACTGTTCCCTGGATTCGAGTTTTCTATAAAGAAACTTGAGTAAAAATGCAGATAATAACCGTTTACTTGTTACTCAAATAAAAATGCGAATAGGTAAACTAATTTTAAAAAGGAATAACCCGTTCCGACGACACGTTTATCGTCCATATTAATTTTAATCATGTCTCGATTTATAATGTTTGTTTGTGTGTGAAAGGAAGGATGTTCTTACGGTCTCGTGGCATACCAACTGTTTCGTCACCACGGATAAGGTGACCGAGCGACGTGATTCAAGCTGTCGGCATTCCGTTTATTAGCTTATCGTGCCGGTTCCTCGAGCCAAACATTATTATTTGAGCCTTTTAACGAATGGAGCCCCGTGTAGCAGGTTTTACGAAGTCCTGTTACTATAAACTTGTCTTTGTATTCATTTTTTGCATTATCCTACTAATATTATAAATGCCAAAGTTTGTGAGTGTGGATGTTTGTTACTATTTCAGGAAAAAACTACTGATCGGATTTGGATGAAATTTGGTACACAGATAGTTTATAACCGGGATTAACACATAGGATACTTTTTGTCCCGATAATCCCGAAATTTTTGTTAAATTAAATACTACGCGGACGAAGTCGGTGGGCACAGCTAGTGTAGTATATAACATACAAGCACACCAACATCGACGTTAATTAGATTGTTTTTTTTTTTATTTCAGTGGAGATCTACCTGTCGCCGGTGGAGACACACTGCAGCAATGTGGACTACTTCATTCCGGACGAGAACAACGAGACGAAAGGACTGTCCGACGACGCGATGAACAGGTACACACCCTACATCAGTAGTAGCTTTACCACGAGATTACTATTACCACGTTCGCTTGTCGGTAGCGTCGACTCTACGTCAAATATTGGTACGGCAAGTTATACGGCGCTAGCAATTACCCGAGGATCTTGTTTAATTTGCTATTTAAATGGGTGTCTCCTTTTTAGAAGTCGGTTAAAAAGGTGCCTCCTGTCAAAATTTAATGTTTCCAAGTACTTTAGAAGGTGCGTAGATACATCATTAGTCAGTCAGCTGCTAGAAGATAAGATGTCTGTCGAAGCTGTGAGTTGACTATAGGTATTATTTTCTGCGGTTTTATTTCAAACTACAGGAAAGGCTACCAAACTGAAATTAGCGGTTTTTCTTTCACATTTACGTAAAGTAACAGAGATGCTAACGAAGGTCAGCTGCTGTAGTCAACTCGAGCCATGGAAGTCAATACGTCAAACGATAATAGTCGGACCTTGTGCTGCAAATCAAGTGGGTCAACGGCCAGGTACGAACACAATCGGTATCGGCATCGATATTGAAATAAATCGAATCATTGTCTTTGGTCGGTCCAGCTATTGTTCGAATATAAATAATGTTTCATGTGGATCGAACATTAATCTCTTGCCTGAGAACAGTTGAGTAACATTACGAATGGTTGATAATGCGATAGAAGGTGGTATAGGTAATATTATGAATATTATTATCTATTAGTGACATGGTATCCAATAATATTCAAGAAATCAACTTAGAATTTCTTAACAGTAAGTCTAAACTTACTCGGCAAAACCCGGAAATAATAATTTTTTTTATTAGCCCTGAGTATGTTAGTACCTGTCTACGTTTGTAAAGTTGTAAAAACCTGAGCGTAACACGTTTACAATATTGAATGATGAAATTAGCGTTTATTTTAAGGTCTAGTCATGACATTGGAATGTTGCAAGACGGATTTGGATGTTGTAGAAATAGGGAAAACAAAAATAATGCTATTTCCAGTTTGTCTCGAAAATCTAATAAAAAATGTGTAAGTAGGCGCAAAAAGTAGATTTATTGTTTGCAAGAAGTAATTTTATTACAGTTATCACAGCGGTGGTCAAATGATTTCACCGCAATGTTTGGTTTTCTGAGGAGAGACTTGATTTGTACAGAGAATCTCTCTGTGGGTGAACTTAGATATTTAGATGCCAGAACTCGGCATCGCAAGTGTTTTATACCAACTAGGGGAGTGCGACAGGGGGATGGGAATGGAGGTAGGTCTTTCGACTCTATCTCATCGTCCGAAAAGTGGCTATAATAGCAACTTTACGCCGAACTTCAGTGAGAGGGAGTTACAATCCTGGTAAATAATAAATATGATTGAAACAAAAATAAAACATAATTGGCTACAGTTGGCTCTACAACCTTAAAAATACAAGAATAAATCAATACGCTGTTGACTCACATTGAAGAGCGTCAACAGTCTGATAGCGAATAGATAACGACAGCTTATACCTATAGGTAACTTTCGTAAGTACTTGGATACATTTAATTTTAAGGTATACCCAACGATTTCTAGAAACACTTATAGATTTTCCAGTTGAGAGATTTATAATACTGATTCATGAGTGACTCATCACAATGACGTCACGTTCCAGGTTGCACATGGCGCGATCAACGGTGGCGCTGTTCATCGTTGCGTTCCTGTCGCTGTTCATTGCGTTCTGGACCGGCGTGGTGGGCTGCTGGAAGCGCAGCCCCGGCAACATCACCGCCACCGCGATACTGATGCTCGTCACATGTAAGTTCTGTTCTGTTCTCAACGGTGGCGCTGTCCATCGTTGCATTCCTGTCGCTGTTCATTGCGTTCTGGACCGGCGTGGTGGGCTGCTGGAAGCGCAACCCCGGCAACATCACCGCCACCGCGATACTGATGCTCGTCATATGTGAGTTCTGTTCCGTTCTCGAAGGGGGCACTGTTCATCGTAGCGTTCCTGTCGCTGTTTATTGCGTTCTGGACCGGCGTGGTGGGCTGCTGGAAGCGCAGCCCCGGCAACATCACCGCCACCGCGATACTCATGCTTTCTTATCGCTGTTCATTGTGTTATGGATTGGCGAGTAGGATAATGTGCTAGGATGAATCTTATGTAGCAAGATTAAGAAAATATGAATGGTCCGAGTCCAAATGAAGTGACACTATATAATTTAATAATTGTAAATATATAAGATCTTATTACCTTAGCAATAAGATTTGATTTGGAAAGATGATTATAAATAGAGTGAATAGGTACCGCTGATGACTCTGGAATAGCATATAAAAGTAATAGGTTAGGTACCGACCGACCACATGAAAATGAGATGATAGCAAGTAGAAGAATAGACTTTTAGAAGGGCTAAATCCAATCCAGTATATTAAGATTATGTAAATGCATAATCAACTGTGTATTTCAGGTCTGCTAGCAGCGGGCGCGATGGCATTATGGCACGGAGTCGAGTTCTATGAGAAGGAGAAGGTCGTCGGAGAAGAGTTCTTCCAACAGTGGCCTAATGTAAGTGCATCTCTTACATAATGCCGCTCATTAAAAATACATATAGGTTACTACGATTTTTTCTGATGCTGATAAGCATACAAGAGTGACCGAGCCATAGTGTAGTAGTAATGAAAAAAAATACCTGACGGGGTTTGTGACATGAGAAATATTGAATGAATTTAGTAGTCATCACACAACGATATTAAGAATAAAATCCGTGTTGATGACGTCCGCCATATTGCTCCATGGTAGATAATTGACGCTATAACCTACCAGAACTCGGACTTCACACGTTCTTAGAAACATGGACTGGGTCTCTTACACGTGCAGGCTTCTTCGCGATGTTTGTCGTCACCGTGAAACCGACATAATGATGCAAATGTAAGGTCTGTATGTTTGTATGATCCACCAAAACTTTTTACGTAACCAAAATAGGTGTTAAAAGACAACTCGTCGATATGGTACGACTGGTCGTACATCCTCGCCTGGCTGGCGGTCGCCGTGTCCTTCGGTAGCTCTGTCGTTTTCTTCTCCGCCGCCATTTGCCTCAGCAAGGAGAAGCGGCGCGAGCAGCAGAACAACGTGCAGTACATAATGCCAGGTTAGACCGCCATCTTGTGGAAGCGGCCATCTTGTCGTGTCTGCAGCAGGTGTAACGCTTGGCGGTTACGGATTATTTTTCAGGACTTCTCGCTGTTGTATTTTTTTTCTGATTTTTCTTCAGGATTCCAACATAATGGATGCGTTGGGTTTAATAAATATTTTATTAAGTGGGCGCCCAAATTTCATTCACTTTATAAATTAAAAAAAATGTGGTTATGTTTTAATATTGTTGGAATTATTCTAAAGTGTTAATAAGTTAAGGTGCCTTCTTTATAATATCTCATTAAGCCATACATCATCAGAATAACTTAGTTAATAAGTAAACCCATGTAAGTTTCTCATACTAACAAAACGCTTTTATCTCTTTTGTTTCATGTTTCTATGAAACTTGGCTACTGCGTAAACTCGGCGGCTGCGACTATGCGACCGGTCGATTTAACATAACTTGGCTGTCTCATAATATCTGGTTTACGCCAAACGCAATACTAACATGCTTACAATAATTATAATTAATATAACGGTGCTGTACATAATAAATATTACCTGCGAAAAAAATGTATATACAATCACTTACCCTCACATTAAAAAATATTCTTGACTCGACACCCAACTCCTTACTCTATTTTACCACACACACGCACATCTCTACACAAAACACTACTCCATTTAAAATTCGGTTTTCATAAACACACACACACACTCAAACAAAATCTTCCAAAAAATCCGGTGTAAACCAGATATTACGTGAGAACTCGCGCGTGTGGTACGACTGGTCGTACATGGTCGCTTGGTGCGGCGTGGGGCTGTCACTGCTGTCCGCCATCTTGTTCTCGTCGGCCGCCATTTGCTTGCGCGGCGAGAGGGAGCGGGAGGAGGCGCTTAACATGCAGTACCTGATGCCGGGTAATGGAGAGCTTCGATATCATTGATATAGGGAAAGCATTCATTGAAATAATTTAATAACCTAGCCTCAAATTCATAGAAAGTTTAAATCCACGTACAATGGTTGTATAAAACATTTTTTTTCTAAAAGAAAGCTGTAGGTAAGTGTGTACTGAATCCTATTGTAAATTATTAATTTGGGGGTAGTTAGGGCACTTATCAGAGTTAAAATAGTTAGTTACCCAACTATAAATATAATGAACACAATTTAAAAATACTGTTTACCAACGAATGCACATCAATTATTAAATCGTATGGTGTTCTGAATTGGATGACTACTGTAAGAGAATGAAGTTAGCGAATTTACGGATTCCAAAGCTCTCACGGCAATGAACATGGTCTACTTATTGTAAATATTCATTTCAAAACGGGACAAAGGATGCTTCTAACGCATGGAGGTGTTGGAATTTATTGTAACCCAATGATATTTTTTAAAGGAACTTGAAAATATAGGCATTTTTTTAATAGTCCTGTTCACAAGTTACCTTATCTGCACCTAATGGTTGACAGAGTTGGGAGATGTTACACCGTCGGAAATATAAAAAGTATCACGATCTAAGTATAACACAGTAATATCGACGGTATTGCCAGAAAAATATAAGTATCGCGATGGATTGGAAAATAAGTATTTCCCCGAAATTCGGATTCATCTTTAGTACTTAATGCTACATGGAATTCAAACCTAATCATTATTTCCGTCCCCTAGTGTACCCCCAGAAGCAGCAGTACGCGTACGCAGGGTACCCGCCACCGCAGGCGTACCCCAGCCCCTACTACCACGGCTCGCAGTACGGGCCCTACAACTACTGAGCATGCGACCAGATGAGGGACGTCGTGGCGGCGCACTTCGCCAACGCCGCCGCGCCGCAGGCACCCGCGCGCAACCCCTCCCCCCACGCGAACCGACACCCCCCCTCGCACTCCTCCGTTGAAACCTACAACTCCCACCGGAAGATCAAAAGACCGAAGCTCGGCGATAAGAAGGTGTACAGGCCGGTCAGGAGGCATACTCTGTCCAGGATCGACGAGACGCCGCCGCAGCCGCGGCCGCGCTCGAAGAGTCTCCAACACTCGACCGACTTTTCGTCCACGCGACCTATCCTAAGATCGAGGTCGAACATATCGGCCGACACCAGCAGGAGTGTGCCGATGTGCAATCAGAGCCAGGACTTGGAGAATCAGTTTGAGAGCAACAGCCCCCAGTACGCGGAGCCGAAGGATTCGGACTCCGGGTCCTCGTACGGGGACGGGCCCGCCTCCATGACCGATCTCCCCATAATGGTCCCCGTGGACCCGGCCACAGGAGCGTACATCCCCTATCCCGAGTACAGGTACTATCACGACGACGGCTGTCGGTTCAGTCGCTACAGGAAACAAAATAAGAAAATGAAGAAGTTGTCTTCCAATCATAACAATTTGTATCTAGCGTTCATGTATTAGCGCGGGTGTGGAAACGAAACAACATGGTTACGAGTTTCGATTATTGCCGTTAGGTGGGCCGTAGTGCGATAAATTGCTCGCGTTTTGATTGCACTGAAGTTTACATTCCTTAATGATTATAATATTAGCGAATAGGGCCATTAGTGTATGTGGATGGCGAGCAAATTATCGTATGCGGCAACACCTTGCAGTGTATGACGTAAAACCCATTATTTTAAAAAGTTTTAGTCTTGTCCTGTTTTCAAAATGTTCATACACTGTCCTATCAAATGGGTGGCCCGAATCTGGTTGAGTAAATATTAATTAAATAAGCTTTTGACTATTGACACATTTTACTTTGGCCGCGGTGAGAGTCCGATCGATACACCAGCTATTTCAAATCGATTCATACCGTCGTCGGGCCCGCGCCGCGGATCTGTGCACGGCTTTGCGAAACTCTTAACACCAAACCTAGTCTCTTGGATATTTCCATGCGACGTTATCGAACAAATCTCTGTAACGAATTTTAGTTATTGAATACGTATTTTAAACTATATAACGGGAGAATTGTGGGAGTAAGTTAGTGGACACTCCGCCATAATAAACCGAAATGAGACAAAATCTTATGTATGTAGTGCTTAAGTTACAATGTAAGGGTTTCATTATATTTGGATTATATTGTAGTTTTATACGATACGACTTATTTACTCTGAACATTCGAATTACTGTGCCTTCTTCCATATAAATATTGCTCATTACAGTTTACAATGAACATATCTTAATGTAATATTAATTTAATGGTAGTTTACAATGTAGTTAAATATATTTTTGTAAACTACAATAGTGTGTAATGCAAGGAAAGGAATATCATATTATTTTCAATATATGTTTATATTTCTTTTTTCTAGAACAATTTGTGCGTACGAGTTAGAATGTCGAATCACTAAAACCGTCCTTATAGTACGAAAGGCAGCTGCTGTAGTGCGGTTAATCTCTGATTAAAATGTCTTAGTCAAAATCGTCGAGTTATCTCGTACAATTAGTTGGCCGGCGTTTAGCCCGAGCCGTTTGTAAATTAATCGATTTAGTTTAATTAATCTATACTTTATAATTTCTAGATTATTGTAATTGTATTTAAATTTTCTTAAATAAACAATTGAATACAAAAGCTTGGTTTAACTGTCTTATACTAGTTGAAATATAGAAAGGGTATACTATATTTTTGCAACTTTATTTTATAAATCTAAAACTATCGGCTTTGTGGGACAGTTGAAGTACTAAAGGTTTTGTAGACTTATGAAATCTGTCAACAGCCGTATCCCTGTAACACCTTTTGTTTTTTAAATTTCCTTTTCATTACTCATACACTGAAAGTAGGTCTGAAGTTGCCTGAGGAGCGGGTTGAAAGTAATACTTTTCTGGCCCGGGAGAATCACTTTCAACTGACAGCTGTCAAATTATAAAAAAAAACTAGTTCTATTTCTATGGAACCATGTTCAAACTTTTTCTACAGTCACTCAATTACAGCACGATGTAAAATTGAAATAACATAAAGTTGAGTATTAAATAAAGAATATATACTTTTAAATGACTTAATTATAATTTCATCATCATCATCATCATCAGCCTATAATTGTCCACTGCTGGACATAGGCCTCCCCTAATGAGCGCCATAGCGCCCTGTCCTCAGCTTGCCGCATCCAGCATCTGCCTGCAGTCTTTCGCAGGTCGTCATCCCACCTGGTTGGAGGGCGTCCTACACTACGCTTGCCGAGTCGAGGTCTCCACTCAAGAACACGTTTACCCCAGCGGTTGTCGGTTCTTCGCGAGATATGGCCAGCCCACTGCCACTTCAGTTATAATTTAGTTTCAACAATTTCTTTAAAATAACATAGATTTGGTCAAAATATTTAAAAATGAAAATTAAAAATACTGGCTAAATAATGAAGTTGGCCGGCCAACGAAAAAAAACAAAATAGGCGGCAATCCGATCTTTTTTTTTTTCGAGTTGTAGAGTATTGTTCATGCTTCCTTGTATTATTTCTTTAGCCAATTCCTGTTTTTATTTTTATTTTCCTTGTATTCGTAATGAAAAGCACAGTGTTTACCTCGGGTGAAAGACTTATTTTGTCCCTCGAACTATTAGCGCCCTCGCTACGCTCGGGCGCCAAACCCCGTCTCGGGAAAAATAAGTCACTTTCACCACTCGTGTAACAATGTACTATTAAAGCTGATAGTTTTAGAATTACTGTCTGTACAAGTAAAACGGCTACCTTTCATAAAAAATCGTATAATATATTAAAAAAAAAACTGTACAAAAAATATTTAATATGGCGACTGGACGTTACACTGGATGGAATGTTTAATTATTTTATCACATTTCAAGAGACATATCATAGCGACCGTTACAAAACAATGCCGCTATTATCATTAATTTTATAAATTGTCAATAAAGAACCAACACTTAGAATTGTTGCCAATTTCTAGTATTGAGACAATTGAAGAATAACGGCGCTGTCTACAATAGGTACATTGAAAAAAAAAACACTACACAATATGAATAAAAGCACACGGAAAAGTGAAAAACACGACGAAACACAAATGTTGATTTCTTTGAAAAGATGCGATTCTGGAACGCGAAAGAAGAAAGGTCTTTGAACGTAGCCGCAGTGTTGTACCTATAAAATTATAAATAGCTAATATTTATAATATTATTATTTTTAGCTATAAAAATCCACTAATGTCTTCACTTCCAACGTCTTACCCGTTCCATATCGCATATCAACGCAAACTTTGCTGTCGGCTAAACTAAACTTGTCACAATTCAAAATATTGCAGTTTCTCTCAGAAGTTTGGGTGTAAGTTTAGTCAAGTTTTGTTTGTGGCTCGTATTCAAAAACATTACTAAGAGGCCTCACTATGCGTGCGAACGCACAGCGCATTGATAAATGTCAAACTTTATATAGAGTTGGTCCCTTACATTAGGGTTGTATTTAATATAGAATTATTAAGTCTAAAGTCGATTTTGAGCACGTTTTTGACATTTCCAAGATAGCTCTCAGACTTGAGAACGATTTATTGACACGGGGCTTAGACAAGTATTGTATGTGAATACGGCTACAAGGGTCATTATAAGGCAGTATCAATCATCGCTCCCGGCTGGGTGAGCGCCTGTTTCCTCTCCTGGACCGCCGTCACCAGCTTCCTGTAAGGTCCCAGGGGTAGTCCTAAGGTCTTCATGTCGCTCTCAGTGAGCAGCATCAGCGCAGCCAGGTCTATCTGCTCGTCTTTGAACTTCTGCACGTACTGCGCGAGCCCCCAGGCTGTGAGGAACCGCTCGAGGGAGCCGTAGCCAGACTCCTCCACTTCGGCTTCTTCGTCTGATGTCATTGTTGAGCTTTCTGTAATAGACATACTTATGCCAACTTTGCAACAATGGGGTTGAGTGACTAGAAAGACAAGCGTTTTTGTTTCATCAAATTTGTAATTATAAAATGTTGGTGAGCCTTTATTTTAAAAAGAGTAGTCGGTGGACCAACTCGATGGTTTAGCTTCACTATTGGATCCGATAGGTGGCACTGCAATCGTTCTAGGTAATAATAATAATATCGCCAGACTGACACACCAACTGTATGGTCCCAAACTAAGCAACGCTTGTACTATGGGTACCGTACAATGGATTGGGGGCGATCCCAGTGGCACCCAGACTTGGCCAAATTACGAAAAGGCCATTTCCGAAATTTGCCCCGGCGGGAATCGAATCCGCAACCACCATGTGGAGTGATCTGAGCGGCCTACGCTCGAACCGTTGCGCCAAGCGGTCGTCAAAGTAGTTAGGACGGAACAACCACTGTCGAGTCCGCTAGAGTAGACTAATAAGGTATACGTAGAAATTGTAGTATACTAGGTGAAACAGAAAGGGTATAACAATTCTTTTGCAGCCTTACTTTGTAAATCTAAAACTATCGGCTTTGTGGGACAGTTGAAGTAGGTACTAAAGGTTTTGTAGACTTATGAAATCTGTCAACAGCGGTATCTCTGTAACACCTTTTGCTTTTCAAGTTTCATCCAAAGCTGATAGTTTTAGAATTACAAAGTTAAGTTTTGAAAAAAAATGTACCTATACCCTTTCTGTTGCAACCTGTATGTCCTGCCACACACTCCCACCTCTGTAACTCCTGTAAGCCAGGATCGACAATGGTGACCAATAATGACGTAATGACAATGGTGACCAATAATGACGTAATGACAATGGTGACCAATAATGACATGATATGTGGAATAGCTGTTGAACGCGTACCGGAGTGCGCGGAGGTCCACTCGGCGGGCTGGTACGCGTGGCGCGCCGCCAGCGAGCCCGCCGACCCGATCGACAGCTCTTCAGCGCCCGCCACACCCCCCACCGCGCCCAGCGTCGCCGTTATCGAGCGCCTGCAATCACGTTAGAGTTCGTTCCTTTCACGAAGAAGCGATGTGACTCTCTAGGAGTCTACACACCAAAACCGCCGATGCCGCGAACACAGCCGTGTTTTTTAATGTAAAAGAAGCCAAAAAAAGTAGCTGATTTCGTGAAGCCGACAATGTTTGCAAAGATTTGATTGTGAAGCTGCCGACTAACCCGCCAATAACAATACCGCAGAGTGTCCCGGAAATATTTGTTCCGTGGCAAAATTGCAATAGCATAAGGGTCTCAGACACTCATGACAGACATACTCTAAATGGTGGGGTCTTTCTCACAAATCATTTTACAATGGTTTTCTACAAAGTATCACCTGAGTCTCGAGTCAAATATCCTAACAGCAAGTACCTATGTACCTCTGTCTCAAGTTCTTGTCTATCTATATATATAAAAACTAGCTGTGCCCGCGACTTCGTCCGCGTGGAATTTAATTGACAAAGTTTCATACAAACTTTCATCTCCTATTTTATCCCCTTGGGGATAGAATTAATCAAAATCCTTTCTTAGCGGATGCCTACGTCATAACATCTACCTGCATGCCAAATTTCATCCCGATCCGTCCAGTGGTTTGGGCTGTGCGTTGATAGATCACTATGTCAGTCACCTTTGAGTTATATATATTTAGATGAATGTTTGTCTGTATGTCCTTTAAAGAATCGTAAACTATGGATTTGAGCATGTCATGATCTTCAGCAAAGTGTTGTGCATGAGCCCACAAAGTTTTCTGAGTTGTTACGACTAATAATTGACAGCGAGGCAACGCGCGCAGGGTACAGCTATACTTAACAAACGTTTATTTCATCCTTCCTTCAATTATCCGTAATATTTGGTCCCCGAGTGCGGCACATACCTGAAGGCGACGCTGCCGAAACCTGGCCTCTCGAATATGCTGGCGGGCTCCTGCAGCATCACCTCCTGCCCGATGCCGCTGTCCTCGCCCGCCGCTGCGAAGTCCGGCTGACTCGCCGACCTGGATAACGACATAACTAACCTATACCACGGCCAACGAGAAGATTCAAAAATTTACACAACAAAAAAAAAGTGTCTGTTTGTGTCCTTGAAAGTACTTATATACGGTACTTCTAACAAAAAAAACTTTTTTCTTTTTTTCTCTTTGTTCTGGCTGATCTCCGAAACGACTGGACGGACCGATTTTGACGGGACTTTCACTGGGAGATAGCTGATGCTATAAGGAGTAACTTAGGCTACTTAAATGTATCGAAGTATCACGTGAATAAATTAAAATAAAATAATGTAACCTTTTTAGTGTCCCACTCCTGGGCAAAGATTTCCCCTCAATACGAGAGGGATTCAGGTCATAATCGGTGGACACTGGTCCAGCGCTAGTCAAAATTTATGACCTATATTTTCTAAGACATGCAGGTATCCTCACGATGTTTTCCGTCATCGTAAGTAAGTTATGATGATCAGATTGAAATTATCGTCCTTATGGAACTTTAAACACCAGATAACCAGAGTTAGTTTGTTCTATAAGGGTGATAAATTCAATATAATTACCATAATTTGACGACCGCTTGGCGGTGGTTCGAATGTAGGCCGCTCGGCTGACTGCACATGGTGGTTGCGGGCTCGATTCCCACCGAAGCAAATTTCGGAAATGGCCTTTTCGTAATTTGCCCAGGTCTGGGTGTCACTGGGATTGCCCCCAGTCTATTGTACGGTACCCATAGTACAATCGATGTTTAGTTTGGGACCATACAGGTGGTGTGTTTGTCTGTCGATATTTATTGTATTATTGTATTTATTTAAAGCAGTGATAGCCGATTGGTTAAAGCACTCGTCTTGCGGGCACCAGGTCTTGGGTTCAAACCCCAGCTCACACCTCTGGATTTTTCGAAATCTATGTGCGAATCCAAATTTCTATATGATTATCACTTGCTTACGGTGAAGGAAAACATCGTGAGGAAACCTGCATGTCTTAGAAGATCTAACTAATTTTCGAAATACATGTCAAATCCGCCAACCCGCACTGGGCCACCGTGGTGGATTACGGCCTGAATCCCCCTCATGTTGAGGGGAGGCCCGTGCCCAGGAGTGGGACGTCAAAAGGGCTAAATTACATATTTATATAGAGGTGTATGTTACGTATGTTATGTTACGGTACCTGGCCAGCTTGGGCTTGTCGGGCTCTGCTTCGGCGAACACGGCGGCCACGTCCTGGCGCGGCTGCGGGCCCGCGCTGAAGGTGCCCACGTACATCACCTCCGAGTCGCGCCGCAGCCCGCTCAGCGACGTCACCGAGCGACGACCCGTCGTCTCCACTTCGCCCACCTGACGATGATTTAATATTTTATATAATTACTAGCTGTGCCCCGCGACTTCATCCGCGTAGTATTGGATTATTGGGTTAAAAAGTATCCTATATGTTAATCCCGGTTATAATCTATCTGTGTTCCAAATTTCATCCATTCAGTATTTTTTGCGTGAAGGAGTAACAAACATACATACATACATACATACATACATACATACATCCACACTCACAAACTTTCGCATTTATAATATTAGTAGGATGTAATTTTCCCCCTCGTGTTGAGGGGAGGCGCGTGCCCAAGAGTGGGACGTCAAAAGGGCTAAATTATTTATATTTATGTACTTATAACAAAATCGGTACAAACAAGTATAGGCACGACTGATGTTTAAGCAATTACCCATAGCTTATAGATGCTACAGTGCGGTCGCGGAGCAGGAAGAATTTCGTACATTAACCTGTTATTACCTGTCTCTGTCACTCCCGCGTAAATCTCATACATCTCGCTCACACAGTTGCCGTGACCGCCGTCCTCGGGGATTGTAAACCTTTTACCTGAGTGCTAGCTATAAGCTAGTATATTTTTTCCACTTGAAATATTTCATATAAACCGCACTTTATGCAAAAATGTCTGTGACCACTGTCAGTAGGCAAATAGGTAATTGTACGAAATTCTTCCTGCTCCGCGACCGCACTTTAGCAAATTGTTACCCATCTGAAGTGGACGGATGGGACAGAGGGGAGGAGGGGAAACGCAGCTATAATAGCTGCTTGGCGCAGATCTTCTGAGAATGTGTGGTCAATGATATATCATACATTAATAGTAAACAGTCACTATCCGTGTTTGTCCGTCTGTTCGGTTAGTTCTTGTAAACAACACAACGGATTTTGATACAGTTTTCACTATCGTTTACAGAATTTTTTACGGGAAATTCTGTGCGATAAATGTCACTAATGGTAGACAGTCACCACTTGTCGCGTCTCGGGCGATATTTTCACTTAAACACGGAACTTAAAAAAAAGAAAACATGTTCTTTCGATTTGTTTTATGTGAATTATATATGCGAACTGGTTAAATAGATATATATTAGTATGTATAGCTGACCTTGAAGTCATCATCAGGCACGTTCTGTCCGCTCCTACCGATGGTGTTGTTCCGCATCTTGATGGCGAGCGTCTTCTTGTAGACGGCGCCGCGGCCGCGCGCGCCCGCGCCCACCGTGCCCACCAGCGCGCTGTATGTGGGCCGGGGCTGCTCCTCCGCCAGCAGGTTACCTTCGGACCACTCTATTTTATTAATACCAGCTGGTACTTCGATAAGATAAAGTTACTCCTAACCTCAGCTATCTGCCATGGAAAGTCCCGTCACAATCGGTCCAGTTCTTTTAGAGATTAGCCGGAACAAACAAACAAAAAATATAAAATACTTTTACGTTGTTTTATCTACCTGTATACCTACTAGGTGAAACAGAAAGGGTATACAATTTTTTTGCAACTTAACTTTGTAAATCTAAAACTACTTAGTTGTTGAAGTACTAAAGGTTTTGTAGACTTATGAAATCTGTCAACAGCTGTATCCCTGTAACATCTTTTGTTTTTCAAGTTTCCTCCAAAGCTGATAGTTTTAGAAATGCAAAGGTATATTTAAAAAAAAAAAGTATACCCTTTCTGTTTCAACCTGTATACTTTCGTATGCAGTTAGTAATAATATTATACTCTTATTTTGACACTAGCGGCCCGACCCGGCTTCGCACGGGTACATTGCGGTTCGAGTTTTAGTAAGGATCCCTTTTTTTTTTGAAAATATATTATAACCTATGTCACCCGGGGATAGTGTAGCTTCCCAACAATGAAAGAATTTTTCAAATCGGTTCAGTAGTTTCGGAGCCTATTCATTACAATCAAACAAACAAAGTTTTCCTCTTTATAATATTAGTATGATTACAAACATTGTTATTTCCTTTTTTTATATATATTATTTTATTATATCTGCTAGTCACAATAGAGTTTTCTTTCTTTCTTTATTTCAAACATGTATTTTTTATTAGCGCCGTGAGTATCATTAGTTTATTATCACTTTCACTTTTTAATTGGATTATTTGCATTGTTACAAACGCTTGAATATATTTTTTTATAGAACAAAGTCGGCAAGCAATAATACGACCTGTCACCTGCCTGATGTTAAGCAGTTAACGTCGCTTATAGATGCTTGCTATACCAAAGGCAATGCTCGCACGTTGCGGACCTGAAAGTGGAGAGGTACAAAGGGCCCTCCCTTGAGGCAGAAAGGGACGGAGAAGTGGAGGGAGTGGTTGGTCTTCCGGTTCTCATTATTTGATTAACCTATAACGTATATTCGATATTATCAGAATGCATAATTATTTGTCACAATTAATATACACACCTAGTGATTATAATTGCACGCACACAGAAAGCTAAAGTAAGTAGGTGAAATGATAAAGAGGATTATAAAGAAAAAAAAACCCAGTATCGCAAAGCAATCGCCTACATTTCACCAAAGTTCCTACTACGGGTCTATGATCAGTTGCATATATTAATTAATTAATTTATTGATTTATTTGGACATCACAACAAATAACAATCACTTTTACTATATTATAAAAACATCAAGGTCAAGGTCTTGATCAATAAAAGTACTTATACTTATGCATACTCGTATTCATAATATGTATAATGCGTTTATTCACGCTCTCTGACTTGAGATCATTTTATTAATACGGGCCTAAGGGCCGTACTAACAAATTAATCTCAACACAAACACTATGAGCGATCTTTATAACGCTTTTGAGATGTCAGTTTATACTGGAATGACATAAGAATGACATTGCCAAGATCTCTCTCAGACTTGAGATCAATTTATGTATACGGGCGTCTAGTGAGTGTGGTGATGGTTACCGTGGCTGGTGGAGCGGGTCATCTTCTGCTTGAGCGCCCACAACACGTTGCTGGGCCGGTGCGGCATGGTGGCCACCTCCTCCGTGTACCCCTGCTCCCACTCCTTGGCAAGCTTCTTGAGCTCCTTCTCCGCCATCAGCTCGGCCTTACTCTGCCGCTTCTGGTACTGCTTGTGCGACTTTTCGAAGTCCTTTTTCGCTTTATCTTTGAGCGATTTCGCTTTTTTTCTGTTATAAAAAAAGAAAATGGAATTTGTTATATTGGTGACAATTATGCTTGGTCGAGCGGTTACGTATAGTGCACATGATAATTTAATTACATATCAATAATTTAAGTGCATAAAATATATTGAAGCGAAGCTTCTATACGAACGTTCGAGGCGCTCGCCGCGCGGCCACTCTATCCGTGCTAAGCGTCCGTAGCGTTACTCGACAGATACCTAACCTACAGAGTGGCAGTTGTTTATAACACTTAGTTCCTACGCTTTATACTATAATGCTTCGCTTCTTTCGGGAGTCACGGCACTGTTTTTTAAACAATAAATTAATAAATAAATATCGCTAGAAATAACACACAATCTGTATCATAATGGTCGTAACTAAGCAGCCTAAGCTAAGCAACGCTTGTACTATAGGTATCCTACAATGGACTGGAGGTGATCCCAGTGCCACCCAGACCAAGGGAATAAGCGAAATGGCCATTTTCAAAAATCACAACGACGACGCTAGTCGAACCCACACCTACTTTGTGCAAGAAGCCGAGCGGCCTACGGTTGAATCATATCGCCGTGGTATAAATACATCTATTTATATCAATTACTTTAGTAGTAAGTACTAGAGGGCATTACGTTTCTTTACGGATATAACCGGTAGAACGACGGGTCCGCAGTGTAACTGAGAACACACCTCAATCTGCTAAGTATCTAAATGATATATTATATCCACATATTTAAAATAGCTGGTCAAAGTAGATACCTCACTAATTAATCCAAAAGTAAAGCTATTTAAATAAGAAAGTTAACTCATTAAATTACGCTTTAAAACTATAACACGGCTGTGATCGTATAATTAGCTGCAGACGAAAATTGTTTTATTACATAAAGGCTTTGTTTTGTCGACAGGTGTCGCAACATTAACCCAATACCACCAGTCATCGGACGCGCAAATTATGGGAACCGCGAACGCGCGTTATGTAAGTCAATAATTAGTAACTGACACTGTTTATTTACCGTCAAAATGTTGGCAAATTAAATGACACTAGAATGATACCACGTTTTGCAGAACGGAATCAAACCACATGCACTTTATAGACTTTATAGACCAAAACCAACCTTGTGTTATTGGTTCTAGGTTGGTTTTAGTTTGCAGAAGTGTGTGTGGGTTGTCATAATTTCTATATGATTATCACTTGCTTACGGTGAAGGAAAACATCGTGAGGAAACCTGTATGTCTTAGAAGATCTAACCAATTTTCGAAAGACATGTGAAATCCGCCAACCCGCACAGGGCCAGAGTGCTGGATTATGGCCTGAATCCCCCTCAAGTTGAGGGGAGGCCCGTGCCCAGGAGTGGGACGTCAAAAGGGCTAAATTACTATTACTTTTTAACTCTCTATAATCACTCTCGAGAAAAAATATTGAAAAACGGCTCATTGTACTTGAATAATAAAGTCCAACTTACTTGTCATTGTTCTCCAATTTAGCAGTAGCCGTGTCCAAGTACCGCAGTATGTCCTCCCTGCCGTTGATGGCGGCGAGTTCCTGTGCGGTGTGGCCGTCCACGTCCATTTCGAACGGGTTGGCGCCGAAGTTGACGAGGAACGTGACGCATTCCTTGTGGCCCCGGGCCGCTGCTAAATGTAGCGCTGTGTTGCCGAAGTAGTCCGCTTTGTCGGGCTCGCCTCTGCAAGCGAAATAGGCGGTTCAAATTCACTGCTGGACATAAAACTGGAAGTCAGTTTAACCCTATACAAGCATCTATAAAGGCTACGATTACTTCTTAACATCAGGCTGGTCGTAAGTCTTGTTTGCCGATTTGTTATATAGAAAATGTATTTAAAATAAGGCAAGGGATAATAAAAATCGCGCCATCTATTTTAGGAGCAGATTTTGTTAAATGTTATGTCTAGGCTCTCGGTATACTGTAGTGTTATTAACTAGGCAGGAGAAGCTGAATTTGCGAAATAACTCGCGCTATTTGTCACATGCCATTTAAAAACTCAAAAACAATATTAAAATGTATTCAAATACTTATTCCTTCCACAGTTCCGTCATAGATGATAATACTATAAATAATAATACTGAGTTGCCTCTCTAGAAGTGACAATTGTCAAATGGAACTCTTGGAAAGCTTTGTTTTAATATATTGAAGCGAGATTAATTTAGAATTTACGGGGCGATATGGAAAAATAATTCACAACCTTTTTTCAAAAGCGAAAGTTAGCCCCGTATCGCTATCACTTTAGAGATTATAATCGTTATTACTGACTAATGAATGCTGAACGAAATGCCACCATCCGTATCGTTACATTTTAAACATAGTATAACAACGTTATATACAGTTCCGGCTCCACACAATACTAGGTTATCACGTACACCGTTGGGAAATGTATAGCATTTTCACCTTTTGCTAAATTAAGCGTAAATGTCGCGCGTCAAATGCTCTAAAAGTGAAAGCGTGGTTGAACCCCATTACCTACTGTTGTTTCCGTGAAGTAGAGTTACCAGCGTGGGCCAAAGGAAGTATATTGTAGTGATATATATTAAATTATATTTAATCTTTGTAAGCATATTGACAACCGACATATTGACGACCGCTTGGCGCAGTGGTTCGAGCGTAGGCCGCTCGGCTCACTGCATCGGGTGGTTGCGGGTTCGATTGCCGTCAGGGTAAATTTCGGAAATGACTTTTTCGTAATTTTCCCTGGTCTGGGTGTCACTGGGATCGCCCCCAGTCCATTGTACGGTACCCATAGTACAAGCGTTGCTTAGTTTGGGACCATACAGTTAGTGTGTTCGTCTGGCGATATTTATTATTATTTTTATATAAAAATTCCGGTGTGCGTGTGTTCGAAATTCTTCTCTTCCTAAACGGCTTGACCGATTTCGGTGTTATTTTTTGTATTTATAGGGTCCCCTGGATTAATGAAAAGGTGAGAAACTAACAGATATTAATTTTGTCATAGACAGCGTCTATAATAGATGTGAAGTTAGCCACAGAGGAATTTTATGAGAGCACGCTAAACAAACAAGTTCATGTGGATGTTCTTAAGCTTCAGACTAACCCTTTGGAGATAGCTATCGAGATTATATATGTTCATGTACTGCGTAATACACAAGCGTAACACCATTGTGCAACACTTGCATGAGATGTAATGAATGAGAACAACGCGCGAAAGCGACAGTGAATGCCGACACGACAATGTAAGCAGGGATTATAACAATAAATTATGACGAGTTTCTTACAGGCAACAATATCACTTGGTAATTAATTAGCTTCGTTCTTCAAATTAGTTGGATAATTGAGTTGTTTTGTTTGTAATAACAAGAAAGAACAAGACACGTGTGGGTCTCGTTATTCGGCAATGTTTTTATAGTATAATAAACTCTAAGTTAATGACCAGTCTGGTTAATCAGTTACCGAAGCCTATAGATACTTCCAATAGGTACCTACCAAAGGTATCGCTCGCACGTTTTCGACTTTAACGTTAGTGGGATATAGGGAGGAAAAGTGTGTGGCTGGGCATACGGCTCTCTAAGTCGTCGTACGAAAGCCAGCTATATGTACAAGGTACTTTATGCTGATCTTCTATGAGAAGGTGGTACTATTCTGGTAAAGCCCGCCCGTTCACATATAAGAAATCGCTACGGTATGACTCTAATACTAATTTTTATGTATTGGTCCAGTTTCATATTTGTTAGTGGTGACGATGAAAATGTAGTGACAAAAATGTATTAAGTAGGTACCCTAAAAGCAATGTTTCACGCGTTTGAGATAAACTACAGTTATTTGTTCCTTTCGCTAGTGCATGTTTAGCCAAGTGAATGTTTTATTCTTATCCACACTCTAATTGCGTAGATTCATAATACCTAGTCTTGTAATAGCAATAACGTGGCTATCAATATTATCGCTCGACGTATAATACAAGTGTTACGTCCACATGATATACTAATCCAAATGTACAGAATTTGATCCTATATTGCTTGTAAAGGGATTTGCGCAAATAGGTACCTAGGTAGGTATATGGCTCTGATATTTCAGCTTAATCATGTTGCTAGAATAATCGAAGGATTGGTTTAGCTGATAATTTCGGGAATTACCTAACTGCCGTGTAGTTTACGTGTGCAGGGGTTTATTAGAATCGGCACCTGTGGTGAGCTACCTATAGCAATACTTGCTTGTTCATCATGATTTGCTGTTTTCACTACAAAAATGATGCAATGAAAGTCCGAATATTTCGAACGGAAGTGTATTTTCGGCTTTTAGTTACATCATCATAAACTTTAGAAACCGTCAGTTTAGACCCGGAAGGCCAATCATCATCACCTTGCCCTTATCCCACACTAGGTGGGGTCAGCACGGGCGCAGCACGTTCTCTTCTTCCATTCAAGCCTATCATCCGTCATATCTGCACTCACTCCCTTTTCGGTCATACCATCTTCCAAGCAGTTCATCCACGTCTTTTTAGGACGTCCCCTACCCCGACTACCGCTCACTCTCATACCCATCGTCCTTTTGACCACATGATCATCCTCTCTTCGCATAACATGTCCATACCCGACCCGGAAGGCCCGGAAGGGTGCCAAGCCAATGCACCTCCCTATTTCCTACTTCCCTTTAAGTCGAGAACGTGCAAGCAATGCCTTTGGTATTGCTAGCATCTACAGACTACGCTAGTTTTAAAGTAGTATTTACCATGAGTAAGACCCATCAAGTGTAGTCAGTTAATTCACAAAGACGCGTGAATTACTGCAAAATGACCCATATGCTAACGTCATAAGAGACACAGCAGACGTCTTCGCGAAATGAACTATATAGGTATAATAGTAATACAGCATAGCACCTGTATTTTAGTTACCACCACATTACGTCGATGATATTTTGTTGTAATAGAGAGTGAGACTATTGGTATGAAGAATATGCTCAATGTAAGGTTTCGGGGCAAACTTCAGTTTTCATTCTTACCCTCTCCCGCATAGCAATCTTAAAGCCTCAATGTGCCCTTCGAAGGCTGCCCACAGCGTCGGCGTCATGCCGGACTCGTCCTTATTGTTGCATTCCTTGCGGGTCGCCTCCCGCAACACCTCCAACAGCCCATCTTTGGCTGCCCTAGAAACAAACAATGGCATTTAAGAAACTTGTACATTTATCTTGTGGGTTATATTTAAGAATGTATACTTACACGAGAATTTAGGGGGTAGTTTGAAGGGGATAGAGAGGTTTCTACATTATGGCCATCAGTTCACAGACTCGCCTATACAAATATTGAAGACATTGGTCATAGGTATTTAAACTGTAATAGGTGGATCATAATTTGACCCTTTTAAGGTCCCAGGGCACGAGCTTCCCCTCATTACGAGGGGTATTCAGGCCATAATCCACCAAGCTGGCTTAGTGCGGGTTGGCGGATTATATTACCTAGTCAGATCATACAGTCTGTTCATTGATTATAGGAAACTCTTTTTAGCCATAGAAGTTAAGATAGTGAGGAAGCTAATCATTGCCATTTGCCATGTTATAGGGTCCGGGCTCCTGTTACGGAGTAAAGACTGTCAACATACGGAACACGCAGGCGTCAACGATACGTAAGTCATATTACAACGTAATAGTACATAGGTATAGATTCGTAGTTAAGTACTTATTATAACACTCGATCATCACAAAAGAGGAATTCAAACAATTATCGATAACTTCTAATCAGATAATTTAATCTATTACCGCTATAAATTAAAGATAAAGAGTGGCGAATAAAGACAAGACGTGTGGAAAGTCATACCTACCTAACATTAATAAAACTGCTATAAAAAGGTAATGATGTGTGTTAACGTATATGTACCTACTTAAGATTAGCGTATACTCATAAGTATTAAAATGTTAATCAATTTCCTTATGCGTGTGACTCTTTTTAGCAACACAGCAGCAAGCTTAGGTCAAATGCGAATAATGCGATGTTATACACTAAGGGGAAATTTTGCGAAAAAATTGCGCGAGTATATCATACCTAACCTACCCAGTCTTCCAAAGATTTATTTAGTGAAAAAATCGCACAAGTTAGGACTTCCTAAACGAGTTGCTTTTCTTATTTTTTCTTTGGCCATGGTATTTGCTGATAATTTAGCCTGATAGACCATAGACCGGAATTTGACTCGCAATTTTTTTCTAGATTTGTCCCGACCCATGCACTCAACATGTGACTGACGACCATAGTCACAGATCAGTCACCAAGGGCAACCTTACACCTGCATGACACCCACAATCGATAATTGATAATGGGAGATTATTCAACATAGTAATTTGTTCCCTAGCAACTAGGTCATAAGTACCGAATTGCCGTGAATAATTTCGGCTGTTTACCCTCAGGAACTAAGGGCAGGCGAGCGTGAAGGTGGCGGGCGGAAACATAATGGACTTATTATAGTTTTGTGGTGAATTACTGGTTAGTTCTGGTGACTACCTTTGGTAGTTAGGTCTATATTCCTATAGGTAAGTAGGTAAGTACTGTTGGTACTATTTTAAAGGTATACCTTTAGTAGTTAGGTCTCTATTCCTATAGGTAGGTAAGTACTATTGGTACTATTTTAAAGGTATACCTTTAGTAGTTAGGTCTATATTCCTATAGGTAGGTAAGTACTGTTGGTACTACATATTTTAAAGGTACTTTGTCGTGTGAACTAAGCATGTAGGAGACACGCTTCACGTACTGCCAAATACCTACCTGGTTCAATGTCCCGCCAAATTCACGCAACAAAAATAGGTTGATATTCAGTTAGAGCGTCAGCGGGGGTATACACGCAAAAGCGTTTTAGGTAGGAAGGTAACGCAGTAAAATGATTGGGAGGAAGAAACAAACACAACACTCACCCTCGGCTTGTTTAACATTGAAAATTGTTAAAAGGTATAAATATAAAAAAAATATTTGTAAGTTTGATCGACCATTAAGTACCTGATTCATGATGAGATTTAGCACAGATGTAGGTAGATGGAGTCTGGAATAATATTAGCAAGAATACGCACCTAGTTGTCCCTCAAGAGGTACTTAGGGTGAAAATGATACCATTGTGTAGCTAGGTAGGTACCTATGACTCGGGTATAGGTAGCTCTATTTCAGATGTTTCATGTTTTGGGGCAATTTGTCCGGAAGAATCCGAGAAGGTTGGTTTGTTTTAAAGCATTTTTAACTTTGTAGCTACCTATGTGTGATGCGAAAATGTGGATTTACAGATCTGAGCTAAGCTCGCTAAGCTTATGTTAGTACGTAAATTAGGTAGTTCATGTTTGATGCTGGGATAGGTAGGTAGGATATTCGTTGGCATAATTCTTTGAATCGGAAAACAATCACCTCATTTGAATTGGGTTGCATCTGATAGCCAGTGATTGATATCACGGAGTTCATGGGAACAAAATGAAGTTGGGTATATAGGTATCTATCTAGTAACTGTACTTAGACTTACCTACCTATGTCATTGTATATAGATAGTAGGGTCGTAATATTTATGACTTGTCCGGGTGAAGTTGTTATGGCCACTCTGGCCAACAACATATAGTCAAATAAAAAAAAAAAATTTATAACAGACATTTCGTAAATTTAGACAATTATACACCCCCTAGATGACTGCATAAAGCCTGAATTAATAAAGAATGTGTAATTACTCCGATTAATGCATTTAAAAATACCAAAGTTTATCGGAAAAAAGTTATCAACAAAACCTTATCGTGAATTTGCAACAGAAATCAGATAGCGTCCGTCGGACGGCAGGTAATACACCTAGTAGGTTGATACTTACTTATGGAACCTGTCTGTGGTCATTCTGTACTATTTCCAGGGCACTAGTCGCGGTAATAAACACAACACAACGGCCGTACGAGTTTGTTCAACTCATTTTTAACTCAAATCGCCAGTTTGAGCACCGCGAAATTGATAAGCCGAGAAAGTTTACTGTTTTGTCACACTACACACTATAGTTATTTAAAATAAGGACCCTATTTCAATACTATTTAATTACATTGACATTGATTTGTTTTATTTCCTCGTAAAACTTCACTTATTATTTGATAAATAAAAAAATAATTACTACGTGTAAAGTTTGTAATAACAAAAACACCTGTTCCACTCAGGTAAAAAAAGTTGACTGTCAAATTCGTTCATTCCTAGTCACAGATAAAATATAAAACATGAACGAATGGTTAATGGTGTGAATGAACATTAAAATGTTATGCGATTAGTAGCGACATCTAGTTCCACTATTATAATATTTTTGAACGCGCCATCTCTTGTCGAGTAGACACAATATGTGGTCAAGAAATCACACTTCTGGGCAATAGATGCCGTTATGGGGTGTAAATTAAAAATATTTGATTGAAACTGATTTAATTGCTAATAAACTTTATTCTTGCCTTCTTGGTTTGCTAAATTGGTTAATTACCTAGTGTACTGTCTTTGGAAATTATCTGCCAACTGAACACTAATTAAGTTAGTACATCATCACTACTAACTAATTAACTGGGTATTATTAAAATAAATTATCAATTTTACGATTATCTAGTAACCTGCTACCTCTAGTCCAAGATACCTCATTACCAGTAGGTATCTATGACCATTCGTAGTTTTATTTCGGTTTCTAAAACAACGCGGTTATCGTATCATAACATAGTTGCCGATAATAGTTAATAACCATTTTCTAAATTATCACAAATAAGTATCTACTTAGCATATCACTTTGTACGGCGCATTTAACACGTCAAAAGCATAGCTATTAAAAGCTTTTCTGATAACAAATAATAGGCAACTGATACGCCACAAAGCAGTAGATTGCCGTCCATTATCTTGAAAAGCGCCGCAAAAAGCACACCTCAAAGTGAATTATGTGTTTATCTCGAGTGGTAGATGGAAATATTACTATCGTGCGTGTGATATAAACAACTAGGTAGGTAAATATAGGGTGGATACGCCTAGGCCATTTTACGAATAAAAAACAGTGCTGTCTAGGAACGCCCGAAAGAAGCGAAGCTTTATAGTATAGACCGTATAGGGCGCCGCAGATGCCATTCTGTATACCTATGTATATCGTGTAACGCTACTGACGTCATCGTGTAATGCTACTGACGCTTAGCACGGATAGAGTGGCCTCGCGGCGAGCGCCCCGAATGTCCGTATAAAGCTTATCTTTTGTATCCATGGAGTTTCTTGCATGTTCTTCTCCATAGGATTTTGTTTTGGAACATGCACCTAGCTCTTGACTTTTTAAAAGTGCCAGTTAATCTGGCCTATTTGAAATAAAAATATTTGAATTTGAATTTGAATTCTTAAAAATCCAAGTTATCCAACTTGTGTAGACCAGTCTGTCGTCATATAGGTTGTCAAATGAAATGAAAGCCGTCACTTTTAAACAGATAGGAAATACAGTCAGTCTAAAATCAGTTTATTCAAAAACCAGTAGCTATACTTGTATTACAATTTTACGACCCCTTAGAGTAGAGCAAATTGCTGTTATGGCATTTCTGGCTGTCACTTGGGGACCATTTTGCGGCACCCATAGCACACGCGTTGATAGTTTTCCGCCTGAAGGAATTAACAATTTATCATACACATACCTAGGTATTTTACATAGGCACTAGCGACTTCCGGCGTTCATACCTAAAACTCTAACCTCTGTAGAGCTAGACTCACCAGCCTGCCATCAAACTCGTCTAATCAGTGTGGCGTGTTAATTGCGTGGACCGACCAAATATTTGCGGTACCATTATCGGCGGTGTATCATTTAATGTGTTTCGCGTGTAGTGCGCTGACGCCACACCACCGCTCGGCCCCTTGAAACAAATTCCGATATACCTATCTGTGCTATTAAAAAAATCTATAGAATATTATAGTTATGTACTTATCGGGACTCAAAATGCAACTACGTACTCTTTTTATAAATAGTTACAAGCGCTAAATTATGATAAGGTGTTACTTTAATTTAATGTTTTTAATGTTTTGCATGGCACCTCATTGAATGCTAAAGAAAACCTATCAGATATTCTTTTTGTGATAGGTACCTAGATATCACAAAAAGAATATCTGATGGGTTTCTTTCTAACAAGCTGACCTTTGATTAAATCGCTCGCTAGCTACCAGCTCTAGCAAGCAATAGAATATATGTATTTATACTAGTATTTCTATAGCATTAACTGAATGTACCTTATATTGAGAGCTTCAAGAGTAAAAGTAAGGTTGCATTTTAACCGAATTTGGCATCCGAATATGGATAGTCAGTTTTGCTACTTCCGGTTCTCGCTTCGGTGACCAATCACAGGGCTTTTAACTGGCCATCACCATTTTAAAGACCATAGATAGGTAACTACCCACGGCCACTGACGAAAACCCATTGACTTTTCACTGAACTGGGGCGCAAGTGCTAAACTTTAAACCAGCTTAAAACCTTTAGTCATAATATTGTAAAAGGAGGATGGAAGCTGTCGTTTCGGACACTTCCCGATGATTGTGAATACCCCCGTCGATAGGTGTGCCTTATCTATAAGTAGTCATTTATCATACTAATATTATAAAGAGGAAAACTTTGTTTGTTTGATTGTAATGAATAGGCTCCGAAACTACTGAACCGATTTGAAAAATTCTTTCACTGTTGGGAAGCTACACTATCCCCGGGTGACATAGGCTATATAATATTTTTTTTAAATTAGGGATCCTTACTAAAACTCCAATAATGTAACCGTAATGTACCCGTGCGAAGCCGGGGCGGGCCGCTAGTTACCCATATATTGTATGAGATAATACTTAATAAGAATATTAATTGTCCGCCGTCGCCGCCCACTAACATTTACGAATCCCGCCATTTGCTCAACTCGTGACATAAAGCACGCGCTGTTCATATCACGGCGCGCTCCCTACGCTCCGTTCAGAAATCTAATTAGCGGGAACATTCTCAATAAATCCACATGAAACAGTGTAATAACGTCATAATCCCCGCTCGAGATGATTGCCTCGCCGCGATATATCTTTTTTATACCCGCTTATCGCCGATAATATAATAATCATATCACTCTGACAATAATGGCATGCCAAATAAAATCTACCTACCCTACATTCACGTCTCCTCGAAATTGTATAATGATGCAAGCGGGAATTATACGCGGCCGCTTTGTTACGTATCGCACGTGGAATAAAGTAAAATATTCGTATGCGATGCGTCCGCGATAAGTCGTTTTCGAACGCATCGAAAAAAAATGTTGTCCGGCTTACAAATTGGGTGAAGTTCTGCGCGCGCGGGGAAGCAATATTTTTTTATTTCTTTTTAATTTCCGGTTCGTTTTAATGGCGTCGAAATCAATATAATGGTGAGGCGATAGCTATTTTCGCATTTTGTGGTCTTGCTCATTTAGCCTTCACTGCCCACTTGCGCTAATGAGTGCTGTCGTTGCCACGCTTAAGTATTAAGTACTTGACGATATTTTTTTTGAGGGCTTTGAAAGTCCCCTCTTCTGATAAGTCGCGTTTAGACACAATGATTTCAAATTGCTTTCCATTACTCATAGGTACTCTGAAAGTAGGTCTGAAGTTGCCTGAGGAGCGGGTTGAAAGTAATACTTTTCCGGCCCGGGAGAATCGCTTTCAACTGACAGCTGTCAAATTATAAAAAAAAACTAGTTCCATTTTCACATTTCTATGGAACCATGTTCAAACTTTTTCTTCAGTCACTCAATTACAGCACGATGCAAAATTGAAATAACATAAAGTTAAGTATTAATTAAAGAATATATATTTTTAAATAACTTAATTATAATTTAGTTTCAACAATTTCTTTAAAATAACATAGATCTGGGCAAAATTTTAAAGATGAAAATGAAAAATAATGGCTAAAGACCGAAGTTGGCCGGCCAACGAAAAAAAAACAAAATAGGCGGCAATACGATCTTTATTTTTTTTCGAGTTGTAGAGTATTGTTCATACTTCCTTGTATTGTTTCTTTAGCCAATTTCTGTTTTTATTTTTACTTTCCTTGTATTCGTAATGAAAAGCACAGTGTTTACCTCGGGTGAAAGACTTATTTTGTCCCTTCACCACTCGCGTAACAATGTACTATTACATGGTTATATTAAATTTTATTCATATTTGCCTTATTTTATTGAAGAGACAGATACCTAATTTATCTGTGATCTGATATTATTAGATTCACAATATTAAAACCTTTATATTAAAAGGTATTTCTACATGATTGTAGAGTTCAGCCTGTTGCGGCAAATGCTGGTCTGTGTTATATTGTATGTATTAGGTACATTATTGCTTTATATACCCATTACCTACTTACTTTCATAAAACGACATTAAAATTTAATTTTTCAGGGAGCAAAACCAATATGATGGCTCTTGTGGCCATCTCATTAACAAACAACACTAAATTTCCCTAACCTCTAGTTTGCACTGATGAAACATATAGGTACCGATGTATGTTGCCATTATTTTGTGCTGTCAAAAAATAAAGACAACATGTTTTGTTGAATGTGTAAAACGAAGGTAATATAAAGTTGCAGGTACCTATAGTACCTTAGGTTATAGTGGTTTCTGATTTTAAACCACCAGATAGGTACCTACTTGCCACGCTCACAAATCACAGACAACTTTGATAGACCCACCTTACAATAAAAATACAAGGGTGTTTAATATTCCGTTCTGCTCCCGGCTATCCATCGGGTGATTGCGCCTCGCTGCGAGGCGGACGAGGCACTGCGCTTTTTGCCCGCCTCGTGATTTAGGGGGAGTCTGCGGGAAAAGCTGCATGGACTGGCGGTAAAAAATGTACATCATATGGGAGATAGCGCAGGTGACACTCAAAAAACTGGGGCACCATGTCTGATCTTAAATTCTTTATTATGTAAGTATATAAAATTGTTCTTAAATTATTTATATATATAGGTACAGCTATATAAAATTCCGGTGAGTGTGTGTTCGTAATTCTTCTTCTCCTAAACGGCTTGACCGATTTTGATGTTTTATTTGTTACTTATGGGGTCATCTGGATGAGTTAAGTTAATAGTTAGACCCGGCACGCAGCGGTGTTGTCGTCATGCAGATAATAAAATCTACACTACCGAGGCTACGGGAAAAAGTTAGTCTGATTCATTTCTATTCCGACGGAAAGCCATTGGTCATTAATATGATCTTCATGCCAAAAATCGGTTGTCTGCTAAAACTTTAGCGGCCAGAAAACTACACAATAATTGGGGATTTTATAAATTAGATAATCGCTGTTTTGTGGTTATTTGACTACTAAAATAGTCCAAATTAACAAAAACAAACTATTCTCATTCTATTACTCGCTATTCAATGAGCAGATGAGGTTCTCCAGGTTAATCGGCAGCAAGAAACATCTGCTTAGGAGTCTAGTCTAACATTGTTTTTGTTATGTGACAAAGCCAGCAAACAAGTGTACGAGCCGCCTAATGTTAAGTTGTTACCATAGCCTATAGATTTGCAATACCAATTGCCATAAAGGGGAGCGGGATAGAGAAAGGGGAAGGCAGGGGGAGAAAGCCCTCACTTACCGTACGAAACGCAGCTGTAAAATGGTATAATTAATGAAATAGGTAAACCGACGTTTCCAAGAGTTCAGACGTGATACTCTTAGAAAAGGTAGGTTGGTATACTTCAATCCACCCATAGGTACTACTGATGATACTTTGGCTACTTTTGTTCTAAAGAAGGAGACATGTCTCTCAATATATACCGGGTACATTACATACTAAAATTAAGTACCGTTAGACTAACACACCAACTGTATGGACTGGTTTGAATCTATACTAACCATCACACTTGTATGAGTGCTTCACAATGGACAGAAGGCGATCTCAGAAACACCCAGACTACTAGAAGAGCTTTCCCGTTTGCCCCGACGGGCATAGAACCCGCAAACACCCAGTGTCGAGCAGCCTAAGGTCAAACCGCTACACGAGCGATAGCTGTATACGCAGGTAAATTGATCTGATCCCATTAGGAAGTCGTCATCGCCCGCTCAAAAGCGCCACGTGGCCAATCACGGCGCCCCCAATCAGGCGCCGCTTCCGCCACTTAGCCGCCATCTACCGCTCTAACAGGGTAGGTACCATTAACTTTGACTTTATTTTTTAAAGAGTTTCCCGAGTCATTCTGGTACATTTCTTTTGTAAATAGACAATGGGTTTTGTAGAATCTGTATTATAATTATTGACTAGCTATTATTGTAACTAAATCTCCAACTTATGATGGCGATGTCTAAATGTTTTCCTAAGACAGTTTCACCATTGCTGTTTTCAGTAGAACCAGTACACCAGGTATTCACAATTGGCTACCTAATATTATTTATGAACTTTGATTTCAGGTATCGAGAAACAAGTTGTGGTGAGGACTTTAATGTGCTGGCCAATGGTTTAAGCTAATAAATTGCCCCCATTGAGCGCAGGTTCGCCATATTGCTCGCTAAGATTTTTTATCGTTTGTTGGTGCGCTCGCATGCGCTAGTGGCCAACTCTCTTCAACTTTTCAGACCACCCGAAGGCTTCCGACGAAAGTGCCAACGTGGGTAAAAACAGTACTGCCGGACCGATGCTGTCAATGAAAAAAGAAAAACGACTTGCAATCACAAGATAAAAACTATAAATCCGTTCAAGAATTAATTCTTTTATCTCCGAAATATAAAATCCACCATTCCAACGGATTGGTATCAATTTGTAAGCGGCATTACAGGCTTTCAGCCAATAAAACGCGAGCTGATAACATCATCATTACAAGCGGGATGGAATAACGCGTCGCCAGTTAACGCCTTTAGCAGCCGTTAGTACCCGCGCTCGCCACGCCGAGGCGCTGCCGTCGACCGGAAGTTGGCAGGAAATGGCCACTAATGGCGGTCGCGCCGGAAGCGACGCCATTACGACGCTAGTGCTGCTCAAATAATTACAAAGCTCGATGTGTTTATTTTGCGATATTGGATAAACTTGCGGTGTTTATAGGGTGATACAAAAGTGTACGTTAACTTGAGAGGCTACTGTGTGTTACCTTAGTATTCTCATTCATTAATATTTAGCAGAATGGTGGACGTTCTAGTCAAAATAGTTCTCATTATTATATGATCGGGGATCTCTACCATTCTACATGATACTACATTGCGGTACATTTTTTTTGTAACTCTATGTCACAGCTCTATTTTAATAAATAAGTGCTCCTACACCGCTTTGTAAATTATTATGTATACATTTACATACATTACATTAGAAACAAACATAATTTTAAACACAAAACTTAACACAGAGGTAGGTATAAAAAGAGAAAAAAAAGGTATAAAAAGAAATACACAGTTAGTAATTATATTGCCAAACTAATCATAAATAGTACATAACAAATAAAAATGGACTTAAATCAAATGACAAATAAGTATGTTATCATCTGCAGTCCAACTGGATACAGGCCCGCGATAAATCACCGCGCAGTCCAAGTGAAACCCGCGCTCCGACGCTGTAAGTCCTGTAACGAGTTTCGAATTGGAAAATCTACTTGGTTGGAAACTTTTCCAGCTAGGGGCGTTGTTTCTTCTAATTCTTTCTTACACACAAGTCTGGTAATTTACGCCGGTGGGGCGAGGAGCTAAATAGGTATCTGTTTGAAGATTTATGCTGGTAGAGTCATATATATTGTTATCTCATATTTGCGCGAATACTATACATTGAAATAGTAAAACTATTTTACGGATTTTATCGCGTTTATTTACTTTTTTATTTATTAAATTTTAATTTACTTTTAATTTTATTTATTATTTGTTTATTAACTATGACATCAGGACGTCTAACACCTCAGTCCCCCCATGACCATGGCTACTGTAAAGCAACCGAAACGTCGGGAACATAAAAAAGTAAATAAACGCGATAAAATCCATATAATAGTTTTATTTCAAGAGTCATATATATTACTAGCGGCCCGCCCCGGCTTCGCACGGGTACATTGCGGTTACATTATTCGAGTATTAGTAAGGATCCCAATTTTTTTTGAAAATATATTATAGCCTATGTCACCCGGGGATAGTGTAGCTTCCCAACAGTGAAAGAATTTTTCAAATCGGTTCAGTAGTTTCGGAGTCTATTCATTACAATCAAACAAACAAAGTTTTCCTCTTTATAATATTAGTATGATTTATGCTGTAGCTAATTAACTACAGCTCATATATGGGCTGGCTCGAACAAAGTAGTACCACCCACTCACATATTAATGTAGAGTAGCTATGATAGCTGGTTTTCATACGATTAGTGAGAGAGCCAGAAGCCTAAACCCCGCTTATCCCATGCCTCTATCCCAATTCCTACACACCTTCGGGCAACGTCCGAGTAATGCCATTGGTACATTTAAGGCAAGCTTTATAGGCTATGGTAACTGCTTAACATCAGACGAGGCATACGGTTGTTTGCTAACTGAATTATATGAGTATAAAAAAAAGTAAAGGTCGTATTCGTGGTGAAAATATAACTTTTTTGTTACTTTTTGGTGATTTTTCTGGGGTACGCTCTGAGGTAGGTGCATCATCTTTTGAGTATACTAACACGCTTTTTACTTAAAATATCGTGCGTAGTTTAAATAATACCTTATATATTATTACTATAATGTCTCTATTCGTGGCCTGGTCCTCTGGCAGGCTTTCATGGGGACATGGGTCCAAAGTGAGGAGGTCTTTTGTGAGAATTTTAATATCATGTTGAAGTCAAGCGCTGAAAATTATGAGACATAGACAGCGTTATTATGTTTTTTTGAGACTCAGGCCCGCCTCATACAACCACCACTTTGACTCCTGTGTACAGTGCCTATGGTATTCAACGAAAACATCGAGAGGTTTGACCATTGGTAATTCCGGGAAAGAGCTAAATTGACATTAATCCTGCAACGAATTTATTCGAAAGCATAATAAATAAAATTAACAAAAATATTTCCACAAAAACAAGAATGTTTTCTGGTTACTGAAAACTTGAACTGTAAACTTCTCAGTACTCAATTTACAACGTAATTATAAGCGTTAAGGCTAAAGCGCCCATCTAGCCCGCGAAGTTCAAATTTTTTGAGTTCTTTTAGAAATTTTTCAAAATCTGACAATAACAAAAGACAAATTTTGTAATTCGCGAAAAAGACCGTGTGCAGTGCATTTATTAATAAATCCAACTTACTCTAGAACATTTCAAGAACGACAGCTATCCAGATAATCTGGCAATTTTTGTATATTTAGTGATTTCTAGTATCATATCCACCGTGATAATATTTAGAGTAAAATAAATGTATTAATAAATGCACTGCACACAGTCTTTTTCGCGAATTACAAAATTTGTCTTTTATTATTGTCAGATTTTGAAAAATTTCTAAAAGAACTCAAAAAATTTGAACTTCGCGGGCTAGACAGGCGCTTTCACCTTAACACCAAGTAGGTGAGTATATAATCACCCAGCGCGTTAGCACATCGCGTCTGTCAACACGAGCCGTGCTCCATTGTTCTCAGAACTCCACAATTCCCCACACAATAGCCCAACAAAGGCCTAATCACCAAGTGCTTGCAACAGATTAAAAAATCATCCAGGATAATAAAGAACTTATCGGCTGCGAGATCTGACGCCGGTGCCTAGCGAATGGAAAAAAAAGTAAAAAGGCGGGAATTTGATTCATAATGGCATCAAACATGGCGGCACTGATTGCGATCTGAAAGGGAGATAGGAATGGGGTGGCTAGCTTTGTCTTGCGGTTCATTACTGTTATATGCAGTTGGTCGCCGTAAGTTAATTGGAAATTCTGATGGAGCTACAAATGGCAGATTAATTTGCACAGGTAATAAATATTTGTGACAAGTCTATATTATTTTCAAAATAAACTTAATGTTACTTATGTTATGTCTTGTTAAGTACTTAATCATAACGGATGCAACTTGGATTGTATAGGATTTTCAGGGAAGGTATACGAGTATATCGCCAGACGAACACACCAACTGTATGGTCCCAAACTAAGCAACCCTTGTACTATGTGTACCGTACAATAGACTGGGGGCTATCCCAGTGACACCCAGACCAGGTCAAATTACAAAAAGGCATTTGCGAAATTTTCCCTGCTGGGAATCGAACTCGCAACCACCATGTGCAGTGAGCCGAGCGGCCTACGCTCGAACCACTGCGCCAAGCGGTCGTCGCTAGTATAGTTATAACTTGTAGTTATAAGTAGATTTCCAAAATAATAGCTAAACTAAACTTATACTAGGTATATTATGTTTTATTATATATTTTTATTATGTAGAATTATATGACAGTACTAGCTGAGCCCGCGACTTCGTCCGCGTGGAATTTAACTTAACAAAAAATCCCGCTCCCGCGTTCTGAGCCCGCACGACAGAACCCATTTTTTTTTTTTTTTTTTTAATTTTGTTTTTCTAACATAAATGTAGCCTAAGTTACTGCTTATAACATCAGCTATCTACCAGTGAAACTCCCGTCAAAATCGGTCCACCCGTTTCGGAGATACTCTTTGATTTCATGTGTTTTTATTTTTTACGCGGGACCCTAATTGTTTTTCTAAAATTAAAGTAGCCTAAGTTACTCCCTATTACATCAGCTATGTGCTAGTGAAAGTTCCGTCAAAATCGGTTCAGCCGTTTCGGAGATTACCCGGTACAAACACACAGACAGACAGACAGACAGACAGACAAAAAAATTTTAAATCGCGTTTTTGCTATAGGTGTCGTATGTACTTTCATATGCATTTAGTGAAAAGGTGTTATTTTGATATTACAAACAGACACTCCAATTTTATTTATTTGTATAGATAACATTTTCTGATAATAAATAAAGTCGTGTTCATGTATCCAAAAAATACATCGACAAAAGGATAAGATGGGATTTCGTCACTCAAGCTATCTCGCCCGAACCAATCAGAAAATAACCCATCCAGCCATAAACTGAAAAAAAAAGAAAATTTATACCGTAACGCACCCAACGAAATGTAAATACAACGAATCGTAACCGAATTGGTCAAAGGGTAAACGGGAAATCACTGACCATTTGCCGAATGCGACGTTTTGTGACAAGTTCGGACAACCAACAACAAATTATTCAAACCACCCCTGAATTCCTACCATGCTCCCTATTTCAAAGCCGCTAAAGATCATATTTGTCGCAAAAACTATTTTGTCACGCGCAAAATAGCGTGCCGGCATTCGAACACAATATAAACTGTAATAAAATAAACCAGCCGCAATAATTTTTATTGTAAGAAGGGCTCTCGAATTATCATTTAGATGGGGTGGCTGGCAATATGCCGCGAATCCTCTTGCCGAGCGAAAAAAGTATCGGGCAAACAGCCGACGCGACAATTGAGTTACGGGCGGGGGATAGGGATGATCTGGTGTAAGCATTCAAGGGATTGTTGCTTTTTTTTCAGGGATTCTTGTAATTGCACCTATTTTATTGGGCGAGGGTCTTTTGTTTATGGATGAGAGGAATCAAAGAGATGTTTGTGTTACGTTTTTGTTTTCTTTAGGTAGGTTTTTTGAGGTGATTTGAGGGTGTCGTTTTTTATATCGGTAGTTACAGTACAGCCCTTAAAAAAATATTTTTTAATGTAATAAAGTCGGCAATCTAGCATACGACCCGCCTGATGTTAAGCAGTTACCGTAGCCTATAGATGCTTGCAAACAATCGCATTGCTCGCACGCTGCCGACCTAAAGGAGAGTAGGATAGAGGGATTCGGTGTTGGGCTTTCGGTTCTTTCACTTATCGTACGAAACGCAGCTATAATAGCTACATTACGCTGATTTTCTGTGAGAAGGTGGTACTACCCCGGTCAAGTCAGCCCGGATATGAGCAATAGTCAGTTGGGTACAGCTTAGCTCTCCCACTGTAACAAGAACATTGTAACATAGCGTAAAACAGTGACGTATGTATTAGCACCCATTTTTATACTTAACTACTGCAATCGCTCCGCCCCCCTAACTCATGAATGGAAATCTTTATTTCGACCAATTTAACATTTTTGAAATCGTCATAAGGGAATCACTACCTGTTAACAAGAATCGTTATTAACACATATAATAATAATAAATAGGCCGCTCGGCTCACTGGACATGGTGGTTGCGGGTTCGATTCCCGCCGGGGCAAATTTTGGAAATGGCCTTTTCGTTATATTCCCCGGTCTTGGTGTCACTGGGATCGCCCCCAGTCCATTGTTAGGTACTCATAGTACAAGCATTGCTTAGTCTGGGACCATACAGTTCGTGTGTCAGTCTGGCGATATTAGTAAATAAATCTATACAAATAAATAAAATTGGAGTGTCTGTTTGTAATATCAAAATAACACCTTTTCACTAAATGCATATGAAAGTACATACGACACCTATAGTAAAAATGCGATTTAAAAATTTTTTGTCTGTCTGTCTGTCTGTCTGTCTGTGTGTTTGTTCCGGGTAATCTCCGAAACGGCTGGACCGATTTTGACGGGACTTTCGCTGGCAGATAGCTGATGTTATAGGAAGTAACTTAGGCTACTTTAATTTTAGAAAAACAATTAGGGTTCCGCGTAAAAAAATAAAAACACATGAAATCAAAGAGTATCTCCGAAACGGGTGGACCGATTTTGACGGGACTTTCACTGGTAGATAGCTGATGTTATAAGCAGTAACTTTGGCTACTTTTATTTTAGAAAAACAAAATTTAAAAAATGAAAAAATGTGTCCTGTCGTGCGGGCTCAGAACGCGGGAGCGGGCTTTTTTGTTAAGTTAAATTCCACGCGGACGAAGTCGCGGGCTCAGCTAGTAAATAATAAATATCGCCAGACTGACACACCAGTCACCACCACCAGTTATTTATAAGTGGAGGTGATAACTAGGTATAAGCTGTCTCATCTACTACCATCTGCTGGATTCCTTTGGCCATAAAAATTACATTATATTGAAAGATGTAGGCACATTATTTGAGTGAATAGTTACGCATTCATAACAGGCGTGTGGAGTTAATACAAATATTAAATTTTAATCTAAATGTCGCCGCCAACGAGTATTAATGACTAGCACCCCACAAAGACGCTATTCCCTTGGAACACATTAGTCGGAGCGTTAGGCACTGACTTTATGGCATAAGCGGGAGCGATTTTGTAATGATTCGGTATTATACCAAAGTTGCTTTTTAGAAACTGATTTAAGAGCTATACCTATCTATACATTTGCTTTTGTACTATCTTGATGCCAACGCCCGAATACCGAAACTCTACAAAATTTCCACTTCTCTCGAGATATCATTGCTATCTGTTATTTTTGTATAGCGCTATGTTCGAGAAGTCGGAGGTAAGTTGTTTATTAATTTTAACCACGGGATCCCGACGGAACGTAATCATTTTTGTATCATCAGAATTAGCATAAATCGTCTTGTTGTGCAAGGTAAAATAGAGAGCATCAGGCTACGCGCAAGGTCACCCATACGATGAACTGACCCTTGCATGAATGCACCAGACACAAATGGTGAGACAGGCTTGGGCCAGCAACATCTGCCACCGACAGTTCCGCATAACTACCACGACCGCTCTGGCTAAAAGCACAAAGTCAAGGAAGAATTACATAGCTCCATAATAACTTACTTAATATTTCCTTTTAAATTTTCGTTTTAATATTTTCTTTTATAGCTGCCAGTGTACAACGTGTCCACCGGCCACCGATGATAGGACGCTCGGCGGTGTGGGCCGGGGGACGGCAATTGGAAAGAGAATCAGCGCTGATAAATGATTTCAGTACAAATGTTATTTTGATCTCGCTGATATCCGCGGATTTGTTGCGGGGGCGGGCGCGGGACAATTCGTTTCGTGTTTTTGATTGTGCTACGGTACGTAGGGAGTTTAATGTTCGAAGCAATTTATTGTACGCACTTAGAAAAGATTTCCTTTTGTAAGTCACTTTCATCAGCCGATTAAATGGGGATACAGGGTGTAACGGACATCGTAACGAAAACTGATACCATCGATCCAACTCATGATTTTGGACACCTCAGAGTTGGAATTTTCCGTCGATATTTTCATGAATTCTGCTCAAATACTTCAGCATTTATAAATTGGTTTTAGAATGAACCATAAGCTTAACTTACCTTGACAGTAATCAAGATCTCTTAGTAGAGTTTACAAATAGGTAGTAGTTAGGTAGAGCACAATTACATAACTTTTTTGTCTCCCGTTTCGGCTGGGTTACCCTGAAATACAGTGCGTATTTAATTATTAAGGACTGGTATACAGTTAATGTATTAGTCTAAGACTACATATTAATGTACATCTACCTCTATTATGTATGTCTATATCTATAGGTATCTATATCTGTACAAATAAGTAAAATTGAAGTTTATGTTTGTAATGTAAAAGCTTTTTACGAAATAATATGAAAGTATATACGGTAAAAAACAATTTTATATTTTTTGTCTGACTGTCTGTTTGTTCCGGTTAATCTCCCAAACGGCTGGACCGATTTTGACGAGACTTTCACTGGCAGATAGCTGATGTTATAAGGAGGTACTAGTTTATCGAAGTACCACGCGGGCGGAATCGCGGGCAACAGCTAGTAAAACATAAGGATACTTACCCAGGTATAAGCAAGCCAGGCTAACGAGGTGTTGTGCAGACGCGGCCCCATTAACGGATTCATCTGAGATATGTATACAGTCACCCAGCTGGGAAGACAATCGAATATGGTTACCTAATACGAACTTGCACATGGTGGTTGCGGGTTCGATTCCCGCCGGGGAAAATTTCGAAAATGGACTTTTCGCAATTTGCCCAGGTCTGGGTGTCACTGGGACCGCCTTCAGACCATTTTTCAGTACCCATAGTACAAGCGTTGCTTAGTTTGAGACCATACAGTTGGTGTGTTCGTCTGGCGATATTTATTATTATTTATTAATAGAGATAAACCAACAAGTGTCTGAAGTTTTACATATAATGAGCGACTTACAATATCCACATGCTGAATGCTGTTAACATTAAATTGACTCTGATGATCCTGAAACAGAATAAATCAATGCTTACCATCTGTTTGGAGACAGACTTTAAGTTATTTCGTTGCAGGTTCTAGGACAACTCATGGAACTCGCTGAGGATCAAATATTACATCACTATATGGGTCTTGGGTAGCTAGAGGTGTTTTATAGGTACCTATATTATCAAAAAATATATAAACAATATATGGTTCTAGCATTATGTTTAGTATATTTTACGAAACGTTTTGTAATTACAACAAAGACTTATGTAATGCCTAGTATTCATAAATTATTTGCTACATTATTAGCTGATAGGAGTGTTCAGTGTGGCAAGAGCATTTTAAATCATTAGTTACTATGGTACCTGTAGCAATATTATTCTCTACTGCTTGGAGGCTTAAGGCTAAAGCGCCCATCTAGCCCGCGAAGTTCAAATTTTTTGAGGTTTTTTAGAAATTTTTCAAAATCTGACAATAATAAAAGGCATATTTTGTAATTCGCGAAAAAGACCGTGTGCAGTGCATTTATTAATATATCCAACTTACTCTAAAACATTTCAAGAACGACAGCTATCCAGATAATCTGGCAATTTTTGTATATTTAGTGATTTACTAGTATCATATCCACCGTGATAATATTTAGAGTAAAATAAATGTATTAATAAACGCACTGCATACTGTGTTTTTCGCAAATCACATAATATTGTTTTAAATGTTATCAGATTTTGGATAAACTATAAAAATACTCGAAAATTTTGAATTTCGCGGGCTAGACAGGCGCCTTCACCTTAAGTTGTTATTCTAGAAATCATATAATAAGGTAGCGAAGCGAACATTTCTAAAAGGTCTCTGGAAGAAATGATCTTACCCTGCATTATTACCCTTTTTCACAAGGAACGGTCCTAAGATGAATATAGCGCCGAACACTCCCGTGAGAACGTATATAGGAGAGTAGTATGTCTCCACAATCTTTACAATCTTCTCCTCAGCGTCCTGCATCACCTTCACAGGAGCCCTCCCCGGGCCAACTTGTGGGTATCGGACCATCGCAAATTTGAGATTATTCCGTAAGACTTGGGATAATTAACTACAAATGGAATGTAGACTCTGAAGGGAAAAAATTTCGCAATACAAGGACCTGCAACTGCAATCTTCACTTTGCTGCAATTTTTTTTCGCAAAGTTAATTGACAATATCAATAAAACGTCAATATTGGACAATGGTGTCAACTTGAAGTCGGTAATAATCATTGAGTTTGGACTCCATTTTGATTTTCCAAAATGGACGGTCGCTCTTTTGTATTGCATTGTTATTAATTGTGTTTGTTATTGCTATTCATTACTCGACATTGGCAGAATCATATTGGGCTTGACCCAATTGTAAGAGGCCATTAATATAAATATAAATAAAACACGGTTCCACAGTATAACTTAAAATAAGGTTTCATTGAATAAAGTCCTTACGTCTCTGAGTTTTTGTCTGGCACTATGTTCAACATTATTAATTCCCAAGAATTACAATATTTTGTCTTATAAACTTTGTTACGTGACGCTCAGTAGATACCTGGGGCTCGATCCCCGATCGCGCTATCGATCGCAGATATCGCGAGAGCGGCCGGCGCGGCTGGTGCATGCGCGCGCGCACCTATAATGACTCAATTATCCGTTTAGCGAGGGCGTGGCCCCGGACGGTATGTCTTCATTACAACGGTGGAGCACGGCTAGTATGGAAACGGTTTTATTATTTGTTTAATATTTTGATAGCGTAGCTATATGCACATCCGCAAGAGTGATGTAATCACACCACTCTTGCGGATGTAACTATCTAGTCTTTAATTTCCCCGTCTTAGAAATTAAATATGTAAAGGACTAAGATATAGTATGCAGCGTAGTAGAGGTTGGAAGCCAAGCAAATCTGAACTTATTTTCAATTGTGTCATCGAACCCCTGTTATTTCCAGACTTGTCCAAACCAGGCATTCTGTCTGCCTTTTGGTCTATTAAAGTTCTTCCTTTAACCTTTCGGATTCAAGTAAGTAACCACTCATACAGTGACATAAGGGAACCATAACTTAATGTATTGAGGATTAAAATTAAAAAGCCTCTTCAACACTACGTTACCCCTAAGGAAAAGTCGTGTGCGCCCAGACCACATCTCGGGACGTTATCTATTGGTACTGGGGAATATAGCAAAGAATTTATTGGTAATATCGATGCGCGGCTATGATGGCCACTTATGGTACATTTCAGTCTGCGCCGGGTCCGATAAACGCTATCTGGACGATCTTAGTGCTGGTTGACTTGAGGGGTCACGAATTGATTTTTAAGTTTCTATCTTAGGAGATACTTTGTACTGTTATTAGATGGATTAAAGGATGAGAGATTGGTGTAGTATTGGAGCACATAATCAGAAATGACAAATATGACGATTTCATCTGATCTATCCACCATAATTACGGTGGTAGAGACCTAGAGACAAGCTGTAACCAATCCACTACAGCTCATATACGGGCTTGCTCTACAGGGGTAGCACTACCCTCTCACAGAAGATCGGCGTAAAGTAACTATTATAGCTTTCGAATGATGAGTGAAAGAGCTGGAATTCTTTACTTGCTAGTTTTCAAAATAAACTTGAATTGACTCTTATATTCATTTCCATTTTATCGGGAATCTTTACGGTTCGAGTGGCCCGACGCCATTGCCTCCAGAAATTGTTGGCGGACGTTTTGACAGCTGTCACTCTGACAGCGCGGGTCAAGCGGCCGTCGCGAACTTCAATTTCCGGAGGGTGTGATGGTGTTACATGATTTGAATTTAATTTTGGAACGGCATAGTCATCCGTGGGGTTAGAACGGTTAGAAAGAGCGTCTACCTACCGAGCTAAAGTAATTATTAGTCCTAAAACAATCTTTATTCAATTCGAATTCCTGTATGCTGTGCCTTACGAGTATACGCAATATTGTATTTCCATGACTTGATGCTGCATAGTGTTGTAGAAACGAAATCATAAATATTTTTCCTATAAAGAAACAAAGCTCTGAACGTTCTGAATACAAATTCTCGGTAGCACATGCGAAGCGGTTGTCATACATAGCGCATCGCCAGTGTCTGAACCAGCGCGGAACACAGCCGACTTCAGCCAGAATAAATCACGAGTGATTTATTTTTATTTGGTTGGCAACACTGAGCGACCCATTCATTCCCGCCAGGTGTTACCTGGTTCTTTATTTAAATAATTTCTGATTTCCAGCCAGTGTGTCCACTTAGTTTTTTTATTTGTACTTATTACCATCACCACTAATTTCATCATTCAGTTAGTCTGTAATAATTTTAGTAATAAAGTAGGTATTTTCTTCTGTTACATTAACAAATAGGAAATTTTTTCTTATTATACTTGTCTTTTATATCGGAAGATCGACATAGGCATGTAGCTTTGACTATTATGGCATGTAGGTATTCACAGACATAACTATGATGTCTCGCGCGAATCTATACTCAAAGAGAATATAATCACCAAGAACTTTATACTTTATACATAACACTGGATGTTTTAACATGAACAATGTTTTGAAGCAAAAAAATATGACCTTGAATAACGTCACGTGTTTGTTGCTTCTCTCTTTAGGGTGACACCATCGGATCTCAAGTTTAGGACTGACGGTTTCGGGCCCATGTTAATAAATCGATCTCAAGTCTGAGAGAGCGATCTTAGAAATGTCAATGTTTCTTATGTCATACCAGTACAAAATGACATATCAAAAGCGCAGTCAAGATCGTTACAAGACTTATGTGTTAACAATGTACACTGCTTATTAGATGCTACGCATATTTTAAAGCTTACTAGAAATGTCTGATTATAGGTACATTAACAACGCCGGACGGAAATGTCATTTAAATTTATTTAAGAACTTCACATGGTGCAATTGAAAGAAGGGTTAAAATTGTCCAAAAAGTTACAGGTGGACATGTCAACTATCATAGTATAAAAATAAATACATATATGTACGTCTTGCAGCACAGACACTCAGTTCTTCTGTCGCTGATGCTATTGATTTCTTGTGCAACAGTGGTGATCCCAATTCCAGTGGAAGTGAAGCTACCACAAAACTTATTAGAATAGTAAATAGATTGTTTGATGATAATGAATAGTCATGTAATCATGACTTTTCTAATCTTAATCACATCACACCTGTTTTTTGTATTGTATTGTTGTTAAATGTGTTTGTTATTGCTATTACTGGAACATATTTTTAAAGAAAGAAGAAGAATCAATAATTTATAAAGCTTCCAAGTCACCGCAATCAAAAAATACAACCATTTAAGTCACATCACATATGTTGATACGAGTTACAAACTCACTCATCATTAACAAGTAAAAAAAATGAAACAAAACAGTGAAACCATTTCCAAAATTACTTAAAATTTAAAAATATAAATATGCGGTATGTATCAGCTAATATATTTCAGCTATCTGTGGAAGTCCCGTCAAAATCGGTCCGGTCGTTTCGGAGATTACCCGGAACAAACCGCTTCAACCCGCTTTTTTGTTACCTATGTACTGTATACGAGTATGTACTTGCATATGGATTTAGTGAAAAGGTGTTATTTTGATATTACAAACAGGCACTCAAATTTTATGTGTTTGTATAAATAACCCAACCGGCATTCGAGCTTACGCGCGTTCTCTGCGTGACGGTCTAACTGTCACTTACTCACAGAGCGGTACCGACGCGAGCACGTATGCGAGCCGAACGCCGCGCGCGCCGGCTCGGCTCCTGTCTAGGGTGGAAGTGTGCAGGGGGCAATGTTAGGAATACACACCCGTCATAAAATAGGTACCCATTGTGATTGTGGTACTTATAAACTTAGCACAATCACAATATATGGTAAGTGTAATAAGATGATATTTTTGACTTTGGAACATACGATTAGTATAATACTTATGTATCCTTCCTTACTCAGAAAATCTGAAATACAGTGAGATGATGGTCACCCTTCTTAGGTCAAATGTTCATGTAAAAACTAAATGAATATAGTACGAAAAGTACAACATAAACTGTTATATCATTAATCAATAGCCACACAATACTAATAATAATCATTTATTGATGTTTTATTATGTCTCCCATTAAAAATAATATAAATATGGTTAAATACGGTGATTAGCGTAAAATACAATTACCCGTGTAACTTAATGTTTGAGTTTGGTATCCATACACTTCTGCAATTTTGCACAACACAATACATCGTTTAAATTACAAGAATACACTTTTATTTAAGCATTAAACTAATTTAAAAATGCGAAGTGCTTGAAAATCTTTGACAGTTTGGCCATAGTGTCAAATTGCGTGTTCTATCAGTGTTGCTAAATTATTAAAATAACAGCTACCGACAATCAGGAAAGTGAACGGTTGATATATTTTTTGGTTTTCTATATAAAAATAAATACTGAAGTCAAAAGAGGATTCTCAAATTGACGCATATGTAATATGTAAATAAAATCCATAAAAAAACAGACACGAAAACCATGGACTTGCGAAATCTTGGCTCATCACACGTTACTTTGGGTATTTTTTTGTGTTTATCATGGCAATTTCAGATGAAGTGTGAGAGGGACAAAATGTATGTATGTATGTAAAAAAACCTGTCTTCACTCCATAGTTCTACGTGATATCTCCAGTGGTATTCTAAGCTTCTTGATAATCACTAATACATGAATGGCGAATGCACGGTGCTTTGAGAAAATGAATGTCAAAGTTTCTAGTTGATTGATTCCTAACTTAGACATAAGCTGACATAAGAAGGTAACTTCTCATTGTTTATAGTAGGCCAATCCTCGCTGTCAGCTATCAACTGTAATTGGACAGTTTCGAAAACCAAGACCTTTCAACCTAAAAACAGATTTTCATGGAAATGTGTAAACCAATCACAATTATAATAGCACATTAGCGCTGCGTCGTGGCGCTGTCAGTAGCACAATAGTGCAGCGCAATGTTGAATAACAATGGCCACAAATCATCCCAGAGACGCTGGCGGACGCAACTTTAGAGGTATACGCACTAGGACGAGTACAGACTGGCGTTTTTTCCGCGATTATATACTCGTTTTTGTGAGGTCGTAAACGCGCGCCTTTTCCCACACGCATCTCCTATTTCAGACGCGGTTATAGGCTCGTACTGTACGAGGCCAGAAATGTACCGCATGTAGGCCACGCATAAACGACTATAAGGCCCGTATTAATAAATCGATCTCAAGTCCTAGAGCGATCTTGGAAATGGCATGTCATGACAGTAAAAAATAGCACGTCAAAACCATACTCAAGACCGCTCCCAGAACTGAGATCGATTTAATACGGGCCCTAGAGAGTTTTTAGCTGATCGGTATTAGATTCTAACTAAGGGTCGTATCAATTAATCGATCTCAAGTCTGGGAATAGTCCTGGAAATGTCATTCTTATGACATAACAGAACAAAATGGTATGGCATAAGCATACATAAGACCCGTCTCAGACTTGAGATCGATTTATTAATATAGACATAAGATTCTAAGAGCTTTATTGGCTTACATGAAAACAAAAATATTAGATTTGATTTTGGAAACACAGACCCGATCCAGTAGTAGATACTTAAGGATACCTATTAAAATTTTATTAGTCGCAATAAACATTAGATAATCGCGCATTTGCCTCTACATTGCCTTGGATAGTGTGTACAAGTACTTATTTAGGATTTCACGGTCCAACAGCTCAGGGAAGTAGTTACGATCAACGAGATAGCTGAGTGTTGGATAGGTACTCTGTGATCGAGTGTTCCTGGAGTAAGCCTAACGTATTAGCGCTATGAAACTGATTCCATAACTGGTGTATGTTACGGTGATGTATCAATATGGAGTAATCTAGTTATTATTTAACGTGCCTAAAAGAAACTCGTGTACTTACTTTCACGCTACTCAAGTGGGTTATAAGATAAGATTATTAGGAACTAGCTGAGCCCGCGACTTCGTCCGCGTGGAATTTAACTTAACAAAAAAGCCAGATCCCGCGTTCTGGGCTCGCACGACAGGACACATTTTTTTATTTTTTTAAATTTTGTTTTTCTAAAATAAAAGTATCCTGAATTACTGCTTATAATATCAGCTATCTACCAGTGAAAGCCTCTCCAAAATCGGTCCACCCGTTTCGGAGATACTCTTTGATTTCAAGTGTTTTTATTTTTTTACGTGGAACCCTAATTGTTTTTCTAAAATTAAAGCCTAAGTTACTCCCTATAACATCAGCTATCTGCCAGTGAAAGTCCCGTCAAAATCGGTCCATCCGTTTCGGAGATTACCCGGAACAAACACACAGACAGACAGACAGACAGACAAAAAAATTTTTAATCGCATTTTTGCTATATGTGTCGTATGCACTTTCATATGCATTTAGTGAAAAGGTGTTATTTTGATATTACAAACAGACACTCCAGTTTTATGTATTTGTATAGATTGGCATTTGGTATTGTCTCACCAATATTACCTGTAGCGGTCTATACAAAAATTAATGGTTATTTTTTTGTTTCTAAAAAAATATAAAAAATGAATAAAATTCGCCTGATGTACACAACCAAATGTATGGACCCAAACTAAGCAACGCATGTAATAGGGGTACAGTACAATGGACTGTAAATTCGAAAAGGCAATTTCCGAAATTTACCCTGGCGGGAATCGAACCCGCACCCGGTGTAGTGAGTCGAGCAGCCTACGCTCGAACCACTGCGCCAATCGTTCGTCAAATGTATTTTGAATCGATCGATCTTGAATGTAGCTTCCAAAGCTTGTTACTGAACCGAAACTTTGGAGTTATATAGCAACACTCAGATAATAAGTGAACACTTTATTTCCTCATACCAAGATTAGCCCACGGTAAGTAGACGAATGACCTCTCCCCGACCTAAAAAAACTGTCCAACCTCAATTTTAATTGCGTCTAAAGCAATATTAATATTCAATAAACACCTTATCAACGGCGGTCACTTTTAAAAAGAAGTTGCTTTAGTAATTTATTAGACTCTTGGGTTCTGATAACCTTCACATTATCATAGAGCACGACGACACATTGCCGAGTTACTCGACTACATCGCCACGAGTGCCGGGCAAGTGTAGGCGTGGTGCTGCACTAGCGCCGAGCTACGGCCGGATTTGGCAAACACCTTTAGAATATATTGCATCATTTGAAATCATCTTAAAAGCTACGTAAATGGATGAATATTTACTATATGAAATTGTATTCAACTGAATTCAGATGATACTTTTTAAATTTAATTATACTATATACTTATTATTGTAGTTGAATAATAAAATATCAATTAACTTATCAACAGCAAACCTACATAATTTTATGTGTCCGATTAGATATTCTATCATAGTAACTTGTTTTTAATATCCTGTGCAACTCAGTTTTATTGGTAATAAATAACAATCACATATCACAAGTGATATGTTATATTGAAAAATACATAAAAATCTAAGTATTAGTAAGTGAATAAACACATAAAATATTTATGACGGAAATAAATAATAGGTTACAAACCTATACTGGTAATAAAATAACAGTGAAAAAGGAATAATGTGAGATAAAACAATAACTATTTGAATTTTCCTATCAGTTAAATTTCCACATCATTGCCAAGTAAGGTTTAGAATTACAAAAGGAACAGCTTCATACATGTCCGTATCATTCATATATTTTCATAGACACCGTTATTTGCGTAGCCTGCAAAGTCTTGCGCTCAATTTGAACCGACCGTGCAATAGAACATTGCCACGGCAAAGGCAGCAAATTAATACAAGGGTTTTATCAGGGGACCTCTGATCCGCTCTTGTTTTGCTCTTTATTAGTGGAACATGTTCTTATTATCAGCCGGCTCTGTCGCTTGCCTAATTATTAAACTTATTGAATTAACCGTTAGATACATATTTATTGATTTTGCCTTTGTTGTAAACATAACTGAGGAGTTCATTTTAATTCTAGAGGAGTTTATTGTCTTGACACTTCGATTTTTTTCGATGCATACAACATATATACTCGTACATACAATTAATTGAGGGCTGCAATGAAAATATCGAGTAAAAATACGATTGACAATAGAATTAGGTACCTTGATCATCTTTATCATTTACTATGGGGCGCCAAGCAAGACTAGACTTTGTGCGTTATTAAAATAAGACCGCATATTCCAAGATTTTTTCTCAAGTTAAAGTGTAGGTATAGTTCAAACAGTGTTATAATCCGGCAAAACTATTGGTGCCCTAGTAGTACCCATGAATCATGTTTATGGGCTATTCCGGCGGCACATTTCGGCAATTCACTGAATTATTGTGCTGCACGGCGCGCGGCTGTATCGCCATTGCCATGACATATAGTCGCTTTATTTTTCATTTATTCCATGTATTTGGAGCGAAATTACATTGTTTTCGTGAATTAAAGTGAGAAATAGGATAAAATGATCCATGTATACCCAACGCAATAAGTCTCGCGCCCTTTGTCCTAGGACCTAAATACTATCGGTACATTTTGGGTGCACTATCTGCAGCGGTCATCTACTGACCTCTTCGTCAGTGGTCGACTACTGAAATAGAATGAATTTACCGCCAGACTGATACAACAACTGTATGGTCCCAAACTAAGTAACGCTTGAACTATGGGTACCGTACAATGAACTGGGGGCGATCCCGGCCAGGGAAAATTACGAAAAGGCCACTTCCGAAATTAACCCCAGCGGGAATCAAACCCGCAACATCATGTGCAGTGAGCCGAGCGTCCTACGCTCGAACGACTGCGCCAAGCGGTCGTCAATGATATGGTACCTACTTAGGAAAATCCTATAAAATAACAAGTTCTGTAGTAATGGTTATGGTTGGCAAAACGGAACTATACCTATAGTCTCACTTCTGGGCAAACGTCTCTTCAGAATCTTCCATATGTAGGTAAGTATGAATTTTTTTTCGAAACGGATCTGTAGATTGGCAAGGAATAATGATGCTATATATACAACAATTCTAAAGTATAAAGAAATCTTATGAATATCTCATTTAATTTGAACCACAAAAGCATTCAACCTACTTGTTCACGAACTCAAGAGTATTATTTAATTGCCATAAATTTAAATGCTCAACAAGGCTGCACACATGCAAGCGGCCATGCATCATGGGCAACGAGCGGCCCACGAGGGACACATAAGTTAGCCGCCGCGCCAGATCAAAAAGAGCCGCGGGCGGCCGCGCTCCGGTCACCGTTCGATACATACTGGTGTGGCTACGGAAATCGCGGGATGACATATGGCTTAGCTTGGCTAAACTACAAAATCTGCATTTCTTGATTAGTAACTAGTAAATCTATGATGTTAAAGCAGAGGCGGACTAGCAGTCTTGGCCGCACGCCCTAGGCCGTGTCGCCGCCCCCTTCTTAACTCATCGTTTTAGCACAAGAAGAATTTAAAAACATTGAACAATAAAAACACTTTTTGCTACCATTAACCGCCCCTAATATCTGGCCGCTCTAGGCCTGGGCCTAGTCGGCCTTAAGGGAAATCCGCCAGTGATAATAAGACTTCTATAAAATCTTGATAAATTGATGTTCTGTCTTTTGACTAAATGGTGATCCATTTGTATATCTATAGACCGCTGTTTTCACGGCCTCATCTTTTGTAGGTGCGGCCCTAAAGCGATGGCGTGATATGGCGGATACAGTGAAAAATAATGGCTGATAAATTGGCTATAGCAACACATAGCACTGGCCTCGTGCCTGTTCCTAACAAGAAACGCTGATACGACGTTTTTCAGGTTACACTATGAGGGAACTGTGCAAGGGGAGGTTTTATGCTGCTAGTTATTCGATGGTATCGGCGGAAATGGTAATGATATTTTTCGTATACCTATAGCTTCTCCAAAAAATGTGGGGCATACACCTGGGTCAATGAAGTCATACTTTTTTCCTCACCATACATATTGGGATTTACTTATGACTTAAGCTTTGACTTTAGCTCAAATATTCTTCGAGACACCGATAGCCCATTTTCTTTTTGGTTAACAAAGTCCGCCATCTTGCTTAGACCCTCTTCCTGATATTAAGCTGTTACTGTAGCCTATAGATGCTTGCAATACCAATGGCATTGCTCGCACGTTGCCAACCTGAAGGGGAGTGAGATAGATAGACGGGAAAAGAATGTGGGATTGGCCTTCCGGCTCTCTCACTCATCGTATCAGACACAGCTGTAACAGCATCTTTACGCCGATCCTCTGTGATAAGGAGGTACTACCCTGGTCAAGCCAGCCCTTATTGGCAATACAATTACAATTATAAAAATACAGTACAATTACAATTACCCGTACAATTTGGCTCTACCACCGTATTTAGATAATTGCTGAATGAATAATATTAGCATTAATTAATTTGCACAAACACTTTAACTACCGATATATCTCTCTGTTATATCATAACAGTGATAACGTTATCATTAGGAGCGGATGCAGCGGTCCGAGTGGATCTGAAGATGATAACCTATTGCGAGATGTCGAATACGAAATTATGATATCTCGGCAGTAACCGACAGCTCCTTTGACATCGATGCGGCCGCGCCGGAAGGTGTCATGCAATATGTATTGATTAATTAATTAATTAATTAAAATTAATTTTGAACTATATTATAGGTAGTACTTAAGAGATATATTCCAGTTAGCACATAAACATCCAGCTGCAGAGACGTTTATAAAATTTTAAAAACATATCAAACGCAATTTTCTTTTAATCAATGTCAAATCCATACATTTAATAACAGATTAGCGTTTAGTCGACTTGAATTAACGACTCTGTCACTGAGCGTGAAAGAAGGTAGTTAAATGAGGACTTAAATTAATTATTGAACTATAATGGGCTACTGAATCTTTGCCTAGAGAAATCCTATGCACAGTATTTGCTTATGTCTTATTTACACACGCAATACGACCTATTTCATTATTAAGAATACAACTCGATAGGTACACATTCCTGTAAACGCAATGCTCTGCAATTGTTTCCGAATATCAAACGAAACTGTCTCACTATCGCATAAAAGCGTCCCGACAAATTTAATTGGACAATAAAACACACAGCGTAATGATTTGTGCAGCAAGATCGATAGCGTTCTATTAATTATTATTCATACTCATTGAATAACACTTGTTTTATCTGCGGCGGCTCATTCATATACGGCCATTGAGTTCGACCCAAATATTGTGATGGCGGGTAAACAATCTGTCAGATTAGATTTATTTTGTGCGTTATCTGCGCTGATGGGTGTTGAGTAGGTCATTTGTTTAATTTAGTAGAATAATAATGATACAGTAGTGTAATCGTAGAAATTAGTGTGGATACTTTATGCTATCATATCGTGATTGTTTTCTCTGAATATGCACAGTTTACCAACTACTACAAAGATTTAGTTTGCTAAGATGAGATTTATCAAATGAGGTTGACTTCATTCTCCCCCTTTTTGCATTTTTCGGAAATAGACTTTTATGCCTTGGTCTGGATGACACTGGGATCAGCCCCAGTCCATAGTACAAGCGTTGCTTAGTTTAGGCCTATACAGTTTTTGGTATGTTAGTTTGGTGATATTAATTAATTTATATTTTATATAGATTTCAGGAGTGTACTGTAAGGTCCATGTCGGCGCACTGGCCACTAGCGTTAGGCGTTCCTGGCCGACGAGAAAATAATAAATTTAAGAAAAGATTATTGTTTTGAAATTGAAAGAACTGCGGTGCGCTGGCAGTGACAACCGGGGAACCGATGTAATAAGACGTATTTTTAAATATAATAAAAATAGATAATATAAATAATTAAAGTTATACATAAAGAATTAATGATTTTATTAATACACGGTAAACCCTATGAAGAGTTTTCATAGTACTATAACAAAAAAACGTTGTTTAACCAACGAAACTAAATACAAAACTGGCATATTTTCATAAACAAAAGTCGGAGGTGTTAAATAATGAAATAATTACATTCTATCACACGCTGGCCACGCGATGAAGCGATGCCCTTTACAGAGAAAAAAGTAATCGCGGCGATTAATAAACGCCGAATGTTAACTCCACGAATAAATATTAAGAGAAACTCGATTCTTTATTTATTCGAAAACATTAATAATTATAAGAAAGAGAGCGAGCATATAAAACACTGGCGCAGAAGGGGACAAAAGAAAAAGTTCGTATATTACCAAAGTTGGTTAAGAGCTGTCAAACATATTTGTGAAAGAAAGAGATGGATATTTTGAAAATGCTTATGTAAAACAAGGAAGGGCGATAAGAAAAATGGCGATGGCAGTGAAAATTTACATTTTATCTTTATAGATCTTGTGGTTAATTGAGAGGAGTGCGAATGTTCTGCGCACGCGTTTTAATTAAAGATTGATTAATGGTTCGCGCTACCGTCCATTTAATGATAAACATCGTAATTAAATATCGAATAATATCGATCGCGGGAAGCAAGTTTGTACAGTGTCATGATTCTCTTGATTTACGATTTTGGGTAAAATAATGTACCTTTAAGTATAGTTCGTTTATTGGCATCATTAATGATTAGGTATGCTGTTATTATAAGCGAAAGTAATTAAAATCAATTAAATGATGAATTAAACTTTAATAAATAAATAAAACAAATAATTAGGGGTAACAGTCTGTTGAAGTGATAAACTGTCTTTAGAGACTTATACGGTGTCACACAAACACAAATTTGTTTTGTAATTCCTTGTATTTTCGTATTATCATTTTTCAAATCATTTTGTAATTACAGCAAATTATTTATGAATATGAGACATTACATAAGAAAATATTTGCTGTAATTACTCATTTATTTACTCATATAATTACTTATTGTATTACCTTGACAATAAAATGTGTCTACAATTATTACAAAATCATCGTGTAGTTTACCATAGGCTACTTTTTAAACCCAGACAAAGTCACAGGCGGAAGCTAGTGATTATAAAACTATAAGTGGGCAACATAAATCAAAGTCAGACAGGTTTAATTAAAAACTTACGCCTAACTTTCATTCCTCTGATGTGCCGAAAGTAGGTACTTCTGATGATGAAATCACAACGAAAAATATGCCTCTACTTCAAGTGATAGAGTTTAAATTACATAAAATATATATTGGTAATGGCGTTAAGAAGTATTGATTTCAGTTTAAAAGTTGAAAAATAAGTAGTTCTAGCTGCTTATTAGCTATAGATATGCCTATATAATAATGTTAATATTGTTATTTGCCTTTAAACGAACTAACGTCAAAAATAATTATGACATCAGGCTATATAATACATTGTTGCTATTAGACTACTTTGACATTTCCACTAGATAATCCCTTTGGCATTTAATTTGTTGTTTTACACTATAGGAAAAAAATGTAGACATGAATTTAACTTTTGTAAATGACTTTACAAAGAGGAGGTTCTCAAATTGTCCTTTATTAGCAATTTGCCTATATAACCTTGTTTCTAGATATATAATTGGAATTTCGTAACTACTTATTTCCCATTGTTGGGTAGGTAGGCACTAACTATTAGTCAACCTACTTGTTCTGGCTCGTCTTTTTTATTGGGACTAGTCCCGCCACACACTCCAACCACTGTTACTCCTGTAAGCCAGGATCGACAATGGTGACCAATAATGATGTCAGGGTTTGACCCTCGACGAGGCCCAGGGAAAAGTTAAATTGTCTTGGAACCCGCACGAATTTAATCGAAAGAAATAATAGGAGGAGTTGGAAGAAAATATTTCCACTTCCCTCCGGTGCAAAGCGGGAGACAAAGAATAGCTGGTATGGGCTGATTGTCATAGAAAAAAGACTGATACAGCTGATTGAAGACCAGAGGTAAGGCACCACGGATCGTAATATAACTAATTGGACCTAAACTCATGAGCTGATTATACTTGATTCCAATAATAGGTATGGCAAAAGAGCTTGAACGCACGGAAATTGTCCCTGGTATCCACAAGGCCTATGTAATAAACTGCTCCAGATGTCACTTGCAGGCTATTTAGCATAGTAGTCCGTTCGTTGTGCCAGAGACTGCACTCCCACAGGATGTGACATGCAGTAGTATTCTACTATACTACTGGAGGACTACTATTCTACTACAATAGTACATTGCCGCGCGTCTTTGGACCCCCAGGTCTACTGGGAGCACACCAGCGAGAAAACGTTCTGGCTCGTCTAACAGAAGATATTGTATTGTTGTCACATGCCCATTGATTGGTTACCATCAATAGCCATAATATGTGACAACGTTTTAAAACACTAGACATTGAAAGGTGTAGGTAATATAGCGAATTATAAGGAAGTTGGCTTAAAGGAAGAAGGTAACTAATTGGCCAATAAATGTCTCATTTATGAAATATTTAAGTAATTATACTATGCACAAAATAGTAAAATCCTCGATGATTTAACAACGATATCAATCACACAGTAAGTATCTCTTGAATCAATTTCAAAGTTAGGCAGTGAAATGACAAATGTGAGCCAACACTTTACCACGCTCCAATTTGACACGGACAGAACATGTTCTAAATCAATTTATGGAATTGGGAAAAGGTTTTATAGAGGTACCATGAATTATCGCAAACTTTGGGACAAACTTTATTTAGGTACTTACCTATCTTCTCTAATGCGGTTTTTTAGAAAAAAATACTTGACTTATCAGTATGACCGTAATCGCTGAAGGGTTCATTAGCTTAAGCAGCTTCTCAGAAGGTGTTTACACTATTGTTATCGTTGAACAAGTGTTCAACATTCCGCTTTTTTTACAGTTTTTTTATGAACTACAAATTCTTCCAGCTTTTCTTCCACATTATTGTATTACCAGGATCCCCAGCCTGGTGTTCCTACAATCAAGGACATGGGCCGGTCCCATGCCGCGTCGCCTCGCAGCGTGACGTCGACTCTTGCGCACTATCAATTAAAACTTATTAACACACCTCGGCCGCCGCTAAATACACGGAATTGATATACCCCTCGGGGTGTCGGCTAAAAGCGTTAATTGTGTGCCGATAATTAGGTATTGGGTTTTTTAGGCGTCTTTCCGTAGATTTAGATTTTTTTAAATATTATCTATGGTTACATTTCTCTTCTGCTAGACATAATATGTATTTGAAACGGTTTGTATTTTTAATTGGTTACTTTTGCATTGTTTGATTTAATTGATAAGACTTTGTTATTATTTTTCAATTATTTAATGATTAGGAGAATAAGCAAGTAAATAGGTACATATTTTTATTTGTATCAAATGTCACTTCATCATGATTTTGTTGACTTTTGACCTCTGATTTGAAATTCGTTCTGTGAAGCAGTTAGAAATAACTTTCATTTTAAGCTTTTTCTAACCCAACCTTGCTTACTTGTACAGGATTTTCAATTAACACCAATCAAAAGAACCAAGATCGTGATCCACCTGATACAAATGCCTTCAACAGAAGTCTACAGCATCTCCTTGATGACGCTAGGAATGCGCATGACCAATCGGACGATGCTATCGACATCGATTTTGTGAAAAAATCAGACGGAAACGACCTCACCGTCACAAATGGGGACGGCCCTCGAAATTGAATAACTCGATATCACCAAAGTTAGAATTGAAAGACGATTGAGTGAAAAAAACAACGATCGATTTGTTGCTATGGTGGCTGTGGAGAATCTTAAGGGCCTGGCTGAGAGCTTATCGATAATTTGGGAATAATTTATGTGGACTTTATTGGATTTTATTGCATACGCTTGTGTATAGCTAGAAGCGACCCGTTGGGTGCATTTAGTGAAAAAATCTGTAGGCAATTATTAAAAAATAAAAAAGCGTATTTACCAAAACAGATAGATTTGAAATGATAATAGATAAATAATAGTACCTATTCAATCTCTGATATCATAGGTAGGTAGATCTAAATGAAATATAATTTTAAATTATTTTAAAGCCTTCTATATTTGATACAAACATCGATATCAACTTGTCGACCACGACCTATCATGAAGCCCCATCCCATCTTAGAACAGTGGAGAATGACATTTCAAAACGGTAGCCAGCGACGCAGCAGGGGGCGGTGCCTCATCCGCCATCTTTTATTTTTATTTTATTTTTTAGCCCTTGTTTATCCAGTCCGGGCGTCGCGGCTGACTGGTTGGAGCAATCAATAACACTCTGTGACCGTAAAACCACGCCAGAATTAAATACAAAGTTCTGACTCCATTGTAGGCAGGCCTACTGGCCGTCACGGTAGAGAGCCTGTTGTGTAATAAAAAAATATAAATTAAAAAGGTCTTGAGATTCCGAAATAGGTGCAGTTACCCTAATTTAGGGCCGTGGTAAATATGCCTTTTGTATGACAGTTCTAACAGTAATAACTTATTTATTAGAGGTGTCCCCAGCTAATTCAAATAAAAAGTTGTAAAAGGTGTGCAAGACTCATTGAACTGTCTCGAAATAATTCGTAAAAGAACAATCTAATTTAGCTTACGTCGGCCCCGGGGAGGCCGCTCAAAAACCCTGATAGAGAATTATAACAAACAACGACTGCCGGTGGCAATTTCACACTTTATTAATGCAAGTATTACAGCTAATTCCATCGCTCGACACGTGCCGAATTTGCCGTTCCCATAAAACCTCTGATCCCTCGCGTGGACAGTCAAAAGCACAACGACCCACTCGATTTTCCGACTTATAACCAAGCGGGTAAATATTAAATTCGTATGTGAACAAACAAGGAAAAAAAATCTATAATCAAATACAAGTTGTAATATTGAGCAATAAGATACAAAATGCGTTACAGATTGACTAGTACAGTTTTGCACAAAAGCGATTTCGTTTCCCCTCGAATTTTGACAGTTCGCGATCCAAAGATAAAGTAACGCGCACCTACATATTCCGTGGACCATAGATCACAGAGTAATGCGGTCACGCTCTATGGTATTAAGTGTCAGTTATCGTCTCCACGGGGCTTAGAGCGCGCGTATAATACATTTTTATATTTGTACGCTCCCCTTGTTGTAATAACAACATGAAGTGAGGTTTACTCGGATTGAATACGGCATTATAATGAAATGATTCATATTTAAGTGAGTCCTCCCCTCGGCCTGTAATTTGATGGTGTCGGGGATCGGAAGCAATGTTTCTTATTAAAGTGGCGTTATGACTGGCGTTTTTATTGTGTTGTATGGACAATATTACTGTTGCGTTTAATATTTTGTAATTTGCACTTTAATGGATACAATACCTACTTTATTTATTCAAAATTTGAATGAAACAGATAGCAAACCCTACTTTTGAAGCTTTAATACCAGTATGCTTAGAACTTAGGGCATAAGTTAGGATCATTACTGTGTTATTTCCTTACAAATGTAGTATATCTTTACTTTGCAAATTGCCTCAGGACCCATTCTGAAAATGCTATTCTCAAGATTTTTCTTGCTTAATGGACCATATTAGCCTATGAATTTAATTCTCAAGTCACTCAAATAACGTTATGAAATTTCAGAAATAAACATTTTTTAAATCAATAATAAGCAGTGAAAGTCGATTGGTTAAACACGTGTCTTGCGGGCACAGGGTTTTGGGTTCAAGCCCTGGCTCGCACATCTGGGTTTTTCAAAATCTATGTGCAATCTATGTGCAAGTCATAATTTGTATATGATTATCACTTGCTTACGGTGAAGGAAATATTGTGAGGAAACCTGCTTGTCATAGAAAATCTAGCCAATTTTCACTGGGCCAGCGTGGTGGATTATGGCCTGAATCCCCCTCGTGTTGAGGGGAGTCCCGTGCCCAGGAGTGGGACGTTAAAAGGGCTGAATTATTGTTTTTATTTTTCTATATAAATCAAACAAATAATTAAGTGTTTCTATTGAATTTGAATACGTACCCATATCTTTACTACAACTCCCTGAAAGTGAAATCCCGATCCGGTACCGAACACTGTTCCCAGACTCCACATAATCCGGGATGAGCCGACACCGAAGATAACGCGATAACCGTCCTCTAATAGTTCAAATATCTCCTTAATGTGTATGTAATAGCACGGCACGTGTCCGGCGCGTGTCCGGATCCGCGTCTGTTTGTCCGGGGACTCGTACCGGGATTAGCACTTTAGTCCGCGACAGTACCCGGCGTTGCTTCGTTTTAATTACTGATTGATCCGCAGATACGTTTGTTGGTATCGGCCGGTCATAAATTAGACAAAGGATTTGTTAGATAACATTGCTTAATACAGAATAACAATTCATTTTTGGTGTGATACAATTGTACAAGTTTCCTATATCTTATTCTATGATGTTAGTGAAAATAAAACCTTATTCCTGGATTGGGAACACAAAGGAGCGGTTTACAGGATGATGATTGTTTATCTTGGGATATTTTGAAGTGTTATCTAAGGACCAAATATCCCAATGGACACCTGCCTTAAGTCTTTCAATCGTAGGAACATTCGTAAACCTACTTTCATTATTTAGTGCAATAGCAACTGACAGTCACCCACCATACCGACTAGCTGACCCCCTTACCAAGTTGTTGTCTATCGTATCCACAGTAGGTATCTATCTACCTACCCATTGAGAGAAGCCCTGAGTGGCTAACAATGAGACATTAAAAGGTCATAATACTCGCACAACAAAAGCAAACATTGTTCGAATACACATAAACCATTCGCATTCGATAACTAGAAAATGTTTGCAAAGGAAAAGTTAGTGTCGACGCGAAACAGAGATAGATTGAACACAACTTTTATGGCAGATGACTAAACGGAATTTTGGCTGCAACTATGAGAGACTGAGACATGACGCAAATATATTCAAAATACGGCTAATATAAGGTTTATGTTCGTTCATTAAGAAGCATCTTCTTCAGGAGTAAATTATTTTAGATATTTTTATATTGAATAAGTATACAAATCATTGCATTTTTTTAGCAGATGACTAAAATTCTATAAAGTATTATTTTTAACTGAATAATTTATTTGGTTAAATTGTTTGAAGTTATATTTTATAGAATACATTTTAAAGAATATGTTTTAAGAATAAATTTTAAGAAATTTTAAAAGAAAATATTCGGTCAACTTCCTTGACAAATTAAAATGATAACTACCTATCGGTTAGGTAAATAGTTCCTGAAGATGAAATTATTATTTTTTGATAATTCAATCCTGAAGAGGCTGCTATTTAATGAATCAAATTAAAAATCTCGTCTTTTCCAGTTAAATAAATATAAAGTTTTGTTTTTCTCTGATCTTATATTTCATTAACGTATCCAACGAGAACACTATAACTCGTGTGGCAATAGGAATAGGTACAGTGGTTGTGTGAGCGGAATGTGGATTCAATTCTGTTTTATGTGCCGGACGCGGACGAACTGGCCACAACACCACAACATTGTACCACACATCTTTTTAATACTAAAACACCACATTTATGATTTCTATTATATCCACACCCATAATTTATTTATACATATTATCATTTTAATAAGGTAAGCACGTAGGTAAATTGAAAAGTTGTCCGACTTTACGTTAAATGGAAACACATATTACAATATATATTATACTTAATATATAAGAATGCGACGGTGCCTAGGTAAGTAGGTAGTTCCTAATATTAATGCAATAATGAAAATGGTTACAACACTATTTCACCGAGTATAAACCTTTAATTTATACGCCATAAATTGCATTCAACTTACAAATTTTATTGGCCGATTCAGAAAATTCCTTTTTTTGAATCGTGCAACCTGTTAACTAAGTTTTTTCTCCTAATTACAAAACGATATCACTTTTCCACAGTACGGACCTATGCTCTGTGCGCAGTCATTCTATAAAAAAATAATAGTGCCATTTGTGCTTGGATCGCAATAAAAATAAACAAAGTGTTCGATATATCGGCGCTCGGGGCGGCGATAAATAAATAAATCGCGGCCAGGAGGAGGGGAGGGAAAATGAAAAGCCACTTAGCGTCCCTCAACCCTCCCGAGTGCCAACGAGGGATTTTCTGGTAAACCGCCTCGTATTATGTATAATATTTTGAGGGAAATTAAGGAATCTACCCTATTAATTAAAAAAATGTAATTATGAAGTATTTTTATAAGAATCCGCCAACAAGTTTACGACCCGCTATGTTAAGCAGTTACCGTAGCCGTAGATGCTTGCAATATTGATAGCTCGGACGTTGCTGACATAAAGGAGATTGGGACAGAGAGAAGGAGAAGGAACCCCCTCCGGGTTTGGGCTTCCGGCCCTCTCACTCATCGTTCGAAAAGCAGCAATAAAAGTTACTTTGTGCCTATCTTCTGTGAGAGCGTGGTACTACCTCAGTCAAGTCAGCCCGTATATGAGCTGAGGCAACTATCTACCACTTTTCTATATCACTATCAACCAATACAATCCTCCAGAAACCAAAACTTTGGAATGCGAATGCGAATCGAATTTTAATTGGGGTGAATAAAGTTCAGACTCCTGAAGTCATTTTCATGTTCAAGAGATCTGATATATAGGTATTATAATATCTCTCTTCTGTATATTTTTGGGTAGCACAATGTGAATGACGTAAATGACAGTAAATGATTTAATTTAGAGACGATAGTCAATTATTGTTCTGTATTCATAAATCGATCTCAAGTAATTCTCATGTCATGTCAGTACACAATGACATGCCAAAAGCGTACACAAGACCGCTCTCAGACTTGAGATCGATTTACCTGAGTGTCACTTAAGTAGTTGTTTTAAACGTCGTTATCGAGAGCTGAAAATTGAAAATGGCATTTCTAAATTAAGCATCGCAAATTTGAGTATTGGTGGGCACTATCCAGGTACCTATGGAACGTCAACATTAAGCATATTTCAAACTAGTTTCTGCCCGCGACTTCGTCCGCATAGACTTAAGTAAAGTATTCTATGTATTAATCCAGGTTATAAACTATCTGTGTTTCAAATTTCATCCAAATCCGTTCAGTAGTTTTTGCGTGAAAGATAACAAACATACATCCACACTCACAAACTTTCTCATGTATAATATTAGTAGGATTTGAGTTGCTTTTAAGTATTACCACAGAGCTTGGCCATTTCATCTACCCTCCTTTAATTTTTTCGAGATAAAATTTACGAGCACTAATGACATCTCTCGGACGAGCCGCGAATCGTCTGCGGCGGCCATATTTCATGATTTCCCTCGCTTTTCCGGCAATATATTATTTTTTACACTTCTAGCTCGACGCTGCGCACAAGACAGACTCATGTTTTGAATATGAATTTAACTTATAACTAGAATGTATGGACTTGCAAGGGTGGAGCAGATATTATTCAAACAAAGATTTATGTTTACTTGGTGTAAGGAATTTGCTTTTCTTTATTATTATACTTCTAGTATACGTTATATAATAATAAAATATCATATTACTTTATTCAACTGATTATTCTGTTTAGTTATTTGCAGGTGCTAGATCTTACTCATTGGCTCTAAATCATGATGTTAATATGGCATTCCTGCGTAACATCTTCATTTGCGTAACATCAATGATGTAGGACAGTAATTATATTAATCTACTAGCTGAGCCCGCGACTTCGGATGCGTGAAATTTAACTTAACAAAAAATCCCGCACCCGCGTTCTGAGCCCGCACGACAGAACCAAATTTTTCATTTTTTTAAATTTAGTTTTTCTAAAATAAAATTAAACTAAGCCTAAGTTACTGTTTATAACATCAGCTATCTACCAGTGAAAGTCCCGTCAAAATCGGTCCACCCGTTTCGGAGATGCTCTTTGATTTAATGTGTTTTTATTTTTGTACGCGGAACCCTAATTATTTTTCAAAAATTAAAGTAGCCTAAGTTACTCCCTATTACAACAGCTATCTGCCAGTGAAAGTCCCGTCAAAATCGGTCCAGCCGTTTCGGAGATTGCCCGGAACAAACACACAGACAGACACAGACAGACAGACAGACAGACAGACAGACAGACAACAATTTTTTAAATCGCGTTTTTGCTATAGGTGTCGTATGTACTTTCATATGTATTTAGTGAAAAGGTGTTATTTTGATATTACAAACAGACACTCCAATTTTATTTATTTGTATAGATGATAGGTAAGCATTAGATTTACTACAAAAACCATCGTCATACATATATGTATTTAAATGGTATACCTATTCAATATTTGCTGAATTTAAAAAAGGTAAAAAATACTTATAAATTCATAAGGCAAGTTCTTTTTATTCATAGGCCAAAAATACTTTTTCATTGTCAAAATCTATCACCGTTTCGGAATACTTACCTACTTCTTCCACTGAAGAAGATCCGACAAGAAACACAATGGTGAATCTTCTGAAACTAGACCCGTTTGAATTAGTTTTGACGCTGGTTTTTACGTGCGCATTCTGCTGTGCTAGTAAATTTGTTTGGTAAAGGAAACAAATAATGTTAAATTAGACACCTACTTTCAGAGATCTTGCTTAGAAACGTTTAAAATTACGTTTTTCAGTCATTCCAACTATCCAACTTTAATAATCTATTTTCTAATATATAATGAAATAATATATAATTAAAAGCAACTTATTACTCAACACTAGGTACTGTAAGGCCCATGTCGGCGCACTGGCCACTAGCGATAGGAGTTCCTGGCTGACGAGAAAATAATAAATTTAAGAAAACATGATTGTTTTGAAATTGAAAGCTCTGCGGTGCGCTGGCAGTGACAACCGGGGAACCGATGTAATAAAACGTGTTTTTAAATATTAGTATGATAAATTAAAGTATTACCAAGGAATAAGATTTTATTATTGAAACCCGGTGTCACAGTACCTACATTCTGTAAATTGTATGATTATAAATCTAAGTTCGCAAAATAATTTAATTCAAGCATTGCATTTTTAACTTGGAGACGACAATAACAACTATTACTAGTTTATAACCCTTGAGTGCCGCCCGGTCGGGCCGGCCCACCCCAGTAATGGGGATCGGGTGTTTTGGCAGATGTGACAATTACAACAAAAGTCGGTTTCGATTGCGGCTGAATACGAACAGATAATCTTTTAAACGGTACACTATTGAAAGTCGTGTAACGACCCTCATCATGTTCGACCTACATCGCTGGTTAAGCATGGAAGTAAAAAAAGAAATAGGATTTACACGCTGTGATGGATTAGAAACAATATTTATAAATAGAGATGGGTCAAATGTGTTCGAAAAGAGATAACTGATAAGAATAATTGAAACATGTGTCGTGGTGTCGTTTTGACAGACGCGGCCATTGTTTGTGCCTCTTTTAACAGTTACCGAAATGTTATCTTTATCTTTATTTAGCGTAATAAAAGCTGTTAACTCGACACCTGTCATTCTCAAGCGTCAAATGTAGTACTACTTGGATAAGTAACGCTTCATTTGCGATAACCATATAAACAAGTGAGATAATGGACTTTGAAGTCACATCGATAAAGAAACGTTAATCAATGGGTAGTACAATAGCTAAGGAAATTTACAATTGAATTTTTAAATTGAATATAAGTAAAATGATAATAGTAACCGCCTGTACTATCAGCCTGTTAACTAAATGGTAAGTAATTCCTAACATAGGTAGAAAAACCTGCTAACTACATTATCCCTGTCTTCAAAATAAATATTAATTTTAAATTATGTGAGTAAAATTATATCAAGAATTCTCCATTTCCTCAGCAGCGTTTTTTACAACATGTCTTTAGCGTTTTAGGGTTACGAGCGATGGAGCGTGCCACAATGATGTGACGATAAACGCTGATGGATGGCTCGTAACAATATATTGGCTGATTGTGAGTTCATTTCCTAAATTAAGTTCCGCCGCCATTTTTGTGCTGTGATGTGTGAGCTTAACGATATTGGAGGTAATGGCTTGTTTGTTTAACGACATTTTGAATCGCAAGATGTTTGTTTTGATTTGTGTATCACCTGGGCTTTCTCGTGATTTATCTTTAATAAGTAGATTTATGAGAAGGTCTTTGGTTGGCGTAAGCTAAGGCCAAGGCTTTAACTGTTTACTACAGTTTTAGAGCTGTATAGATTTTTACTTTACATGTGAATTCCAATGTAAAATAATACCTAACAAGTTTTTCCAATTAATTCTTACCATGTTATTACTAAAAAGTGAAACGAGTGACGAAGACGAGTTATTTAAAATTTTATTTAAATTGGACATAATTCGTGTTTAACTAGTTTTAACATATAAGACCGCTACACACGTTATCATTGAATATGAATCGTAAAATCTAATCACAACGCAATGATAACGAGGCTGCCACCAGGGGACGCCACGAGCGCGTCTCCGGGGGAGAGCTTCCCAAACGTGCCATAATCTTTAACTGGCGCATCTGTCGGACACTTTGTGCCCGGCGCGGCGAGCGCAGGGTTACCCATGCCAAACTGTCAACTCTTAGTTTGTGTTACAAGATCTTCAAATATGTTACAACCTATACTGTTAATTGTACCTATTGATATACCTATCGATGTACCTAATGTTTATACATTAGCTACGCGATATTTTTAGAATTAACCAGCGTAGCCTAAATACTGTTAATGGCACGCTCGACCAACATTTATACATAGAGAATAACCCAGTAAATAGTGATCACTATCAAAAATATCAGTTCAAAATTAGTTCAGGTAATTGATTATTATACTAGGTGATACAAAATGGGTATACTATTTTTTTTGCAACTTAACTTTGTAAATCTCAAACTATCGGCTTCGTGGGACAGTTGAAGTACTAAAGTTTTTGTAGACTTGTGAAATCGGTCAACAGCTGTATTCCTATAACACCTTTTGTTTTTCAAGTTCCCTCCAAAGCTGATGGTTTTAGAATTACAAAGTTAAGTTTTGAAAAAAAAAAGTATACCCATTATGTGTCACCTTGTATAGGAACCTACCTCATAGGTAGGTTCTAATAATACAATTTCAGTTGTAAATAAATCACAACTAAATTAAATTTTACACATATCTAAACACGTTTTACTCCGTTACAAGCACGAGAAGGATGGCAGTACAGCTTGTTTAGTCAAGTTTAGTTTATTACGAACAGAATCAGCACCTATGCATACTTAAACTTAGTTCAGTGCTTCTAGAAATCCCAAGAGGATACCTAGACGACAAACAACTGTAGACTACAGTAGTGTTACCTAAGTTTATTTCTACAGCTTGTGTACCAGTCTAGACCTTAAACTAGATTACCTATTCCATCGTATTCGACGTCTCTATTTAAATAGAGATGATAGAATAGGTTACAGACTCGAATTAATTAGATCAGTGTGCATGCAGAATGACTATACCAAATCCAAAGAGAAGCAATACAAAATGGTAATAATGTTTGAGTTCAAATCAACCGGAATCGCCAAAATATGGGCAGCTATTTTATATATTCGTGGTTAAGTCTTCGTCGGAAATAGTAACGTTAAATATAAAGATACATGAAGACGAAACTAGAGACTATTAGATTTTTTTTTTCCCGTTAGTCCCTCCAGCCAAACTATTGCTTGTAGGTGGACCCACCCACGTCAATAGTAAAAAGTTACATATCTTATTTTTTGAAGCAAAATACCTATACACATGTGATCATGAGACAATACTTAGTAGGTTTATTATAATAGTCTATGTTTAAAGTGTAAATAATTATGTGAACGCCACAACAGGCACACGAGCGTCGCCTGTCTATTTACCGACACCAATGACTTCAGTCGCGGCACTATTCTGACACAGAAAATATTGTCTTGTTCATATTTTCAGTTCGCCTCTGTTCCACACCACTTCAGGGCCAAGTCTGTCAACCGTTCCAATAACGCTCGACTTGCACACGACTCTTAATACGTCAGTTTTGACAGTTTTGAAATGAGAAATGTCATTATTATGTCATAGCAGTCGGAAACGACTTGTAAAAGTGTACTCAAGATCTGTCTTAGACTTGAGATAGATTTATTAGTACGGGCCTAACCAGGCCTAACCTAACCTGCCACTCGATTCGAGAACCAGTCGTTAGCGGTCTTCGAAATTTTTGGCTCAATCGTTAATGTCAAACTGACGTATTGCGAGTGGAGTGCAAGTTGATAGATTGGAATGAGTAACAGACTTGCCCCCAGGTCGGGCTCGTGCGAGCATTTCCTTTGGTATTGCAAGTATCCAGAGATTACGTGAAGTGCTAACACCAGGCATGTCGGAGGGTAGTCTGCCGACTTTGCTATACAGAAAAAAAAGTCCCTTGTGGCTTAAGGTATCTGCTCGTAGCAATAAGGTAGAGTAGCTGGGTAGTACTACAGCTCTACTTGTTATAGAGCCTCCGATTAGATCTAGAGTTTCGAGTAAACTATATAATATGTGAGTAGTTATATGTAAAACTACGTCGCTTACTTAATGTTGATGTGCTTTAACGTTTCATTTTGAATTCTCACTGAACGAGTGATTTAAAATACATGAAGATCATATTCCATAAATAAAACATCATTACGTGTAAATGTAAAACAATATAATAGATATCTTTCCCGGGAAAACACTCGACAGAGTAGGTAAGTCAAGAAAAACAGTTCAATAAAATCCAGAATACATCTGTTGGAGTGTAGCCACGTCACCCCCACCTCCCAGCACCCCACCCGTCGGTGGGGGAAGCTATTAAGCCAAGCCAAAACTAATTTAAATTAAATCCTAGTGAATTACCCGAGGAGGAAATTGTCGAGCGTACCCTCGATGCTCTCAGAGAGGTACTGGTGGCAACAATAGTGTTGAAACGAATTTATATTTTTGTTAATTTATTGTTTGCAATTTATTTGACCGTGAGAGTTAAATTACAAATAATATTATATCAAGCAAATATATATAAATAAAATGAAACGTCTTGGGAATTTATAAAATTCTTAAGGTATTTTAGTCGTGGATTGGTAATTGGGAGAAGCAATGTGAGAAAAACTGACTACCTTAAATCAATAATCTATTGTTATATCTATACAGATCTACCCACATACCTACTTAATATCAAAACCCCTAAAAATGAACAACTGAAATGTAATTCGCTTCAATGTCTTTACCACTCTTATTTCGTCAAATTTATTCTGCTCTGCAATACAGAACACTCCGCCAATGTACAAATTAAACATCTAAACACTTGACCTTGCGAGCATACCATCTATATTGCTTGCGGGCGGCGCGCTCAGGCTTCGGGGCGCGTCGTTACATGTACCATTTGAATATTATCTAACCCACCCCCACTCGTCCCCACCCAACACTGAGTTTAGACACAACTGCGAACCCTCGACGCCTTAATTAATGCAAATTTGAGTGCTAACAAGATTATGAATCTGCCCGCTTTTTGAGATCGTGCCTACACTTAAGGAGTGTAAGTTAAGTGGCCGTGTACACATTAGGGGCGTTATAACTTGAGCAATTTTGTTGCTAACACTTTTATGTGTGATTGTACTGTCGGGGATTTACGGTAGAGTGTATATTTCTGTAAATTAAAGACGAGATTTTACATAAATTGCAGATGATTAGCGTACAGGCGATAACAAATGTCTTTCTAGTGAGATTCACAAGCGATATTGATTTTTAAAAAAATCCAGAGACTGGCTGGTTATGCGAACAAGTTGCCAACCCTCTTTCAACCCGCTAATGACCGCGCCCGCTGGACCGAAACAAAAGCGCAAAAAAATCCATTCGCCGAATTTCGCTTAACCCGTTTCTCACCATCGCAGGGCGTGAAGAACCACATCAATCACCGGCAAGCGTTCTCTATTTAATTTTAAATCAATTGGTGGAGCGCGTGGCCCACATCCATCTTGCGTTATCAATATTTATAAAACATTAGCGTTGACGGGTTGTGACGTCAGGAAATGGAATGCCGAGGGAAGTGTCGCTCGTTTTTGATGGAAGGGTAAAGTAATATTCTCATCTCTCCCGGCTCGTCTGCTGTGCGAACAGAGGAAATCTGCGCCCGTATTCATAAACATTGCTGTGAGGTCTAACTCATTGCTATTCGTGCGAATGTAGGAGTAGCTAATCGAGAAATGGCAAACTTTTTATAGAGTTCGTCCCTTAGTAGTCATTCACACGAATCATATTCTTTTGCCAGATAATATCCGCATTAAATACACAAATACACAATAAAATTTAAATATCAGTGCCGGGTTAACCGTGTGAATGACCGCTTAAGGCAACTACTGTTTGAGAATACGGCCGCAAAGCCATCTCCGTTTAATAGCACTTTTAAATTATAGGAAAAAAACCTATTTCTATTAGATTCTAGTAACTTTTAGTAAGCCTCTAACCACTAAAAAACAATGAAAATAGTTTTTGCTCGCACCCATTCTTCACTCAACAAACATTTGTAAAAAAGAGTAAACCTAGTAATTGCAGTAAACAGGAAAAAGTTCACTAGCTTATTGACATTCTTGTGTAAGTAAAGTAAAGTAATTGTCAGGCGACAAGGTAAAAACTTAGTAACAACAATTTTTCAAAGTAGGTGTGACCTATTACAAATGTCGCCGTTATCACTACCCACCACAGTTGAAAAAGTTTTTATATAAAACTTGGCAAACAAGCATACGACCCATCTGATGTTAAGCAGTTACCGTAGCCATTGCTCGCACGTTGTGCATCTGAAGGGGAGTGGACCAGAGGGCGGGGAAGTAGGAGTGGGTCTCTCCTATATCTGCTATAGACATACAGCATGTTCAACACTAGGTGCCTAGCTGTACAGCTGTAGATACTAGTTCCTGATGCTATTGAAACAAAACAGCGCGTTGACTGCCGAGTCTGCGTCATCAATCAAATGCCCCCCCCTTGCCCCCGGCTCTCTGCACCACACCCCTTCCCCTCTTCCTGTCAACTGATTGCTTTCACCTGTACCTAATACCTACCTAACTCTGCATGTTGTAGGTATGTTAATGGAAACTCTACTTTGTGTGTTATTGGATTAGGTAGGAACTACCTTCATCAAAACCATTCCTATCGAAATATTAGGATAATTTTGCAATCAGAGACCAGAGTGAAATTTACTTACTTGTGTCCTAGAAGGAAATATATCCCTTGTAGTGACTATACTAGGTGAAACAGAAAGGGTATACTATCTTTTTGCAACTTTATTTTGTAAATCTAAAACTATCGGCTTTGTGGGACAGTTGAAGTAGGTACTAAAGGTTTTGTAGTGTTTTTCAAGTTTCTTCCAAAGCTAACAGTTTTAGAATTACAAAGTTAAGTTTTGAAAAAAAAAGTATACCTACCCTTTCTGTTTCAACCTATATAACCAATCAACAGTAGAGACAAGTACTTACTATATTTCAAGATCTTGTAGTACTTGTCAGACGGAACATAGATAGTGAAAACTCCTCTAAATACATAGAGCCAACGAATATGTAGAGATTAGCGCAAGCGACGTGACTACCCTCGTGTAGAAAAAAATTAAGTGTCATGAATGACCACTCACGCTATTTATTTATTTAAAGTTAAAATAGATCGGCCGCAGGCCAGTTAAACTAATTAACTAACTATAGCTACATTTAAAGAAATAAAGCTATACCTATCTAGTCCAGTGAGAACTAGGTGATTTAAGTGGCCATGCACTGACCTCGCCTCTACATAGACAACGTTTAGGTAGAGTAGGGATCCGTAAAAGGTGACAATCGATTTATCATTACATGTTTTTTTTCTGCAAAATGCATTGGAAAGCACTTTTTTAATGTTTTAAAATTTAAAATTTATTAATTTAATTTTATTATAAAGCTAATATTTATAACTAGGATACAAGCTTTCGCTAAGTTTGGGCGTCCACAGTAAAACCTTCCATGTAAGTAAGACATGATTTAGTTACTTGAACATTACCTTTTGTACCAATTTGTTATAATAATAATACCTCTGTTTACGTGTATATTATTACTACTTACTGTTTTTAAATATATTTATTTTTGTTCTTCTTACCTTACGATGGGTATGAGAGTGAGCGGTAGTCGGGGTAGGGGACGTCCTAAAAAGACGTGGATGAACTGCGTGGAAGAGGGTATGACCAAAAAGGGAATGAGTGCAGAGATGACGGATGATAGGCTTGAATGGAAGAAGAGAACGTGCTGCGCCAACCCCACCTAGTGTGGGATAAGGGCAAGGTGATGATGTTCTTCTTACCTTAGTGAAAACTGTTGAAGGTATTCCCTATGTTCAGGATACCTACCACTATATACTGTGTAAGTATATGTATGTATCTACCTATCATACTATGTACTAGTAGTCTAGTAGGTACCTACTAGACTACCTGCCCAATCAGTGTCTAAGCGTACTTCCACCACATTTGAAAGTACCCTAGTAATTCATAATTCCATGCTTTTAAATTAGGTAATAACCCTATTATTTTTCCGAAAAATTTACGTTATGGTACATTTAGAACCCGCCAATGCGAGTAACATCAATAAAACAACTAAAGCGTCCCATTCCCGGCAGACAATACATAACGCGGGCGAACGTAAGCCCGGACATAATGAGAAGTAACGGCGCGCGCGTGCATGGCCCGTTTAATGATGGCAACAGAGATGCAGCATAGGGTTTTAGCACGAGTTAGAGAGTGACGGGGGTATGTGCTCGATGTTGATATCTAAACTGAAATTGGTGATAAATGTTGGGAAGTATGCTCGCATATGTAACTTAGTTTTTGTTTGTGTGCATAGATATTGATATACTTTGATGTGTATAGAGATGGAATACAAGCAATTATTTCCTATTTTATTCTTGCCACATGATATTTGAGAAACTTTGGAAACACAATTGCCTAGCCAATAAATCAAAAACTTCTTGCTTTATCACAGTTTTGTTCATATTTATGGTAATATTTTTTTTATTTGATATCAGTCTTCAATTACTCTGACTAAATTAAAATTTGTGTACCTACTGTTTTCGTTGATTGCCAAATAACTCCTTTGTATGCGCGATTATGTTTTTTGAGTATGTATATAGTACAAGTTCATACATTTTCGCTACTGAGTCTAAAATAACACTTCTTATCGCTATATAACACGCTACAGGCTTTTCGGCCTCTGACTCTACCATTGAAACATGATATAAATAAATAAATAAATATCGCCAGACTGACACACCGACTGTATGGTCCCAAACTAAGCAATGCTTGTACTATGGGTACCGTAAAATGGACTGGGGGCGATCCCAGTGACACCCAGACTAGGAAAAATTACGAAAAGGCCATTTCCGAAATTTGCCCTGGCGGGAATCGAACCCGCAACCACCATGTGCAGTGAGCCAAGCGGCCTACGCTCGAACCACTGCGCCAAGCGGTCGTCAAGATAAACTCGTATATCCTGAAAAATAAGTGTTCCAGCACAGTAGAGTATTGAACGAAAACATAAGGCAACTGAAAATCGATAGCTCCGAAAATGTTTATAAATCCACTTCAAAAAAATAATATTTGGGTAGCTCTAACTTATCCAATAACATTTATACAATAACAATCTTTAGGCTCCTGGTATATGACCAAACATCTTTGCAAATTAATAGTTAGGTACCTGCCCATTTGATAACTTTATCAAAAAATAAGTTTATTAAGTATCTTCTTGTATGATAGATTACTAGCAGATAGGTATAATAATACATTTAATACCTATGTAGATATTAGCTTGAAAAAATCTAAATTAGTTCATTACAAAGTTTTACAAATATTATTCGCCATAACTATACCTAAATACGGAAGAAGAGCAAACGATATCACTGAAATTTTATACAACTTCATATTCAAATCGATAATCAAATTATCCTAACCCGCAAAAATGCGAAGGCGAAAACAGAACGCCCGAAGCGAATCCTGCAAAAGTCTCATTAACCGAGCTTTAATTAAAAACTAATTAAATTCGCGCGAGAAAAAGAGAGAACGACATTTAACTGATACTAATAAGATCGTCAAACAATTACGAGCGGCTCATCCGCAGCGCGGGAGCGGGACGGAGATACGTAGAGCCGGTACTCGCACTCCCCCGCGCCGCACTCTCTATTTAACTTTTAATTTATACTCATTCCTTTATATCTTTTATTGCTTCGCCCATCGCGACTCCTAATGCGCCCGAGGTGCTCCTCACACTAATTAAATTCATGCAACACTAAGCTTTCCGAACACCCCTGTACCAAGCCCCGCCCACTGCCCCCACCGCGCGCCGGCGGCCAATCGCCATGCGCGGCGGGTTTTCCACGGCCGGGGGGCGGGGTGGCGGGTACAGTCAGTGCGAGATCCCTGATAGAGCTGTCATGTCGCGTCCGAGCGGTCGTTACGCTGTCTTGACATATTTTATTATTATTTATGTCAATTACGTTATTACCTTTTTTGTTTAATGGAATAAGGAATTGGTTGTGAAATTGATTGCCTTTCGGTCTCTTATGATTCATCACTGTCAGAAATATAATCTGAAACGTGTTAATTTCGTATGATTGATAGTTTGTCCGTCATTAGAGTGATCGGGCGGAGACCGAAGCGCCGTAATCTAGTTTTGCGCCACGCTATTGTATGATGCCGACGTTCTTACGCTGCATATTAGTAGATAGTACCTTCTTGATTATTCATCCGTCAAATGATCAACTGTCAAATTAAAAGAATGGGTGAAATCTTAAATTGCCCTCTTTCGAGTTATTTCTGTACACACCTGTACTTTTTTCTCTATTCATTATTGGTATATAACGAAGTATCTTTTAATGTTTGCCGACTTAACAATAAATCATGTACAGTAGGCATTTTACATTTAGAGTTAATCATTACATGCTCGAATACTGAGTATTTATTACCGCAAACGGCTATATATTATCGAGCATCTTCCACTTAAGTACCAAGAGAATTGTGTTTAAAATCATAGGTAGATATAAAATACCTAGAAAGCCTTAAACATATTTACAGAACGCCAACCTTTATGGAAACATTCCATAACATAACTCCTCGCCGATTCTCTCTACATGTCACTTTGTAGCGGCGCGCCATGCGGCTGAAAAAGATTATGACAACCCCACAAGCCCGCGCAAACTAACGGCGACCCTATAAATCCCATGTCAGAGTGCTAACCGAGCGATAACAAACGTTATCGCCTTATAAATAAGGTTTATTTCAACTTACGAATGGCCGTCGCCTATGTTACCGTTAATTCAATGTATGCCAGCCCTTAATTTATTGCCCGTTATTCAATACAGATCCGTAACATCGCGGCATAAGGTTGGAAAGCGTTTAGCAAGAGGGACCGACGTACCGTCGAGGAATAAATCTATAATATGAAGGAGGCGGAGAATTAATTTGTGCGTGGGTGGGGGGTAGGGGGGTCGTCGCTCCGCCCAGCGCCGGGCGCGCCATCTCAGTGCCGGGCGTAGCGTGCCGCGAGCGAACAGTTCTTATACCGCGCGTCCGAACCCGAGACCGAACCGTCGGAGTGTCATCCGAAAAATACATCGGTGTGTTAGCGGAAAAAAATAAACAAAAAGAAAAAAGTGACAATACAAAACAGTTTTGTCGGTGGTTGTACGGTGACTTGATACAGTTCGTGTAATTTGAAAAATGCGTTTTGACGATGTCAGTGGGTGCCGTCGGTGAGCGGTGTCGGGCGGCAAGATATCGGGCGGGGCTCGCGCGGGCGGCGGCGGCGGCATGGTGCTGGAGGGCGGGCTGCCGCCGCCGCTGCAGCTGTACGCGGCGGCGGCCGCGCAGCTGGCCCCGCGGCCGCCGTGGCCGCCGTTCCTGCCCTTCTTCGGGGTGCCCCCGCCGTTCCTGACGAGGCCGCGGCTGCCTCACCCGATGCCCGCGAGGGCGCCACACGGACCGCCCAGCGAAGATTCTAATGAAGACGGTGGAAGTAGTAAAGGTAGGATGATGTTAATGAAGTGTAGAGTATTTTTGATGAGTGCTAAGTAGGACTACTTATATAGAAATTAGTGAACGATGGGAACAATAATTATGTTTTTTATTGATAGAGATTCTTATACGATAGCTATGGTAGCTATGGTTCAGGAAATTAGAACTTCAATAAATATTTAATAATAAAGTAAGTTTAATAAAAAACAATAAATACCTGCAGGTAGGAAAATAACTGCTTTAAGAAACACTAATGCTTATTATTTTTCCGTAATCGGGTTACAGTTCTTTTAAAGGTTTTTACTTTTTTAAAGTCTTTAAACTCTATCTGGGTAGGTAAAGTCTAAGGTAATTTAGCAGGCACTTATATTATTTCAACTTGTAGGTAGCTTACTATTGTAGCTGAGTACTCTTGGTAACTCGGAAATTGTATGATAAACAATCTTATTAGAACCTATTAGTATGATGTTTATAAAAAAAATTGTTATTAACAATAAAAGCGTAAAAAACTATAGTAAGTTTATGTGATTTTAGAAAAGCGTGTTTAGGATCTCTACCAAGTTCTCTATCATTCAATATGATTGCCAATAAGAATATTTTATATTAAATATTGGATGGAGTAGGTAAGTATTTACATAAATATATATTTTTATGTTAATTAATACATCTAGTAACCTCTGCGATATATTTATCCACATTTTGAAGGAGCCACATGATAACCTTACTCTATCTGAGAGAGCGTCAACCGAGAATTTTTCAAATTAATCAGCGTCACAGTATTGTGAAACAATTAGTACATAAATTAGTACGTTTAAAGTTTATTATATATTTTCTTTAAAAACATTATTTGGTAACAAGGACAAAAATGTTTTAAATGAATTTTATAAAACATAATAGGTATATTTTATGCTCATTCCATTTACTAAAACATTTTTTTACCCATATAAAACGAACAAAAACTTTTTTTTTCGATACAGGACTCTTTAAGCGACTTTGTGAGTAAATAGAAAGATCGGCCAAGGACTTATATAATTACACAATTAAGTAGGTACCTAATAAAAATAAAGTATCTGCCTTATGGTTATATATTTAGTGTGATTCTATTACCTATTAATTTTATATTTGTCTATGGAATAAATCGTGCTGAAATAGTATGTAAAATAAACGGCTTATCTTTACATTTTCACATGTCACTAGCTCTACTTGCGTCTACTGCCTACTAAATAAATAAAATTACAAAAAATACAGTTATTTAATATTCATAGTTTTAGATAGGTAATGGTATATAGGCATGCAGTTTCATGTTAACTAAGGCTAATACCTATGCCCAGGTAACTATTTAAGTATTCAATGCATGTGAAAAGAGAGCGTTTAGAATTACCTAAACGCCACAAAAAAATATGAATAATATTTTTTTTCAAACACCTACTCTACTTGTTTCATAAATAGGTAGATACAAATAACGATCTTGTATTATTATGATGCCTATGCTAGCAATGTCAGATTATACATCTTTATAGAACTCTATCAAAATTAGTAGGTATCTTCCAATGTTCTTTTTTCTGTGCGTTTCGGTACAATCTCTATTAATTCGGTATTTGGTTCAACAGCAAGACAAGGGTAAATAGATAAGTTAGATTTTTAAATCGGATTTGCTTGTGGTATGAGATACTTCTGTAACTAGGTATGTTCATACCCCAAGGTAGAGTTATAAGCAGTATTTTACAATCGGTAACGGCACAGTTGTATCTTGCGAATATCTACTGGCAATTTATAATATTTTTTATCTGTTCCTCGACACGTCGTACTTATGTTAAAGTTCGCAAGAGTATACCGTAGTTACTTATAATTTAATAAATAGTGTAAATTATAAGTTCTTATAATACTTATTCATTGTGTTTCCAGCTTCACTAGTTCAGACTGAATGATGATTTTATTTAGGTCATTTTCATACCTACCTACTTTCATAGCTATGGATTTAATGAAATATTTTAATGTATTCCGCTTTTCTTTATGAACTTTTCGTACCTATTTCATGGTTCAATAATTATCGTCTTGCCACAGTTATTGTGTCCTCGTTATAGCCACGATAATTGCTGCAATAGCAAACCACTAGTCACGAACCACACTTCATAACAAATTCATAAATGCAATAGATATTTTGACGATCATGACAAATCAATGCTGAATTAATGACCTTTGCACTATCCTCATCACTCTCACAAAGCCGCAATCAAGCGACAAGGCCGATTATTCATTCGAAAATATCGATTATAATAATCGAATGATATTATACCTAGATTGAACACGCGTGTTTATTCCAAAGTCCGAAGTGTGACCTTAGGAGATTATTAAACTTACGAATAATGGTATAAATAATGATCGCACCGTTCGTTGCGAACGATACACTTATCCTTCTAGACATAACATATTGCTTTTATAATATTAAGGCATTATTCCCGAAATATTCACGGGGCTCGTTTGAATAAATTTTGTATTAATAAAAAATAAACGTCGGGTAAGGTGCTAAGAGGCTAACGAGAGTAATCCAAATGTAAGTTATTAGTCGCGCGGCGCGGCCGCCTGCTGCGCGCGCGTCCGACTCGATACCGAGATTTTTATCGATTCTTTTGTCGGCACTAGCGCTGAGGTGTTACTCACGAAATTAGGATGTTAAATGTTTTGTGGATGACGCACGGTCCGGCCGCTTTGTGTTGCCATCAGTGGATTTTTTTCTCCATTCGATTGGGTAATAGAAATATCAATAGGTTTTTTGTGTAATAAATTATAGAGATGATCACGTGTGAAATTGTTTGAGTATAAAGATTTGGTTGATGTAGACGGAGCGTGGAGTATGAATTGATATGTAATGAGATGGAGCTTCGTTTATTGTTTAGCTACTCACAATGGAGTGTTACCAACACTCGAGATGAGAATTTCACGTAACAAAAACGACTGCATAAAATAATTAAAGATTATGAATAAATTAATATAAAAGCTTTCATATACTGCCTTCTAAATAAAAAGCCAGCTGAGGCGCCTGATAGATATCATGATGTTGAAGCCGTTCACCCAAAAAGACACTCAATTGCTTCAAGATAAAGGTATATGTTTGGACAGTAGTGCTCTATTATTTGACACATCTTGCCTGGATGTACTGTAGTAGGTATTTTCAGATTCAGAAAGACTAGCAGGAGTCAAGCCATTTTCCTCTGTTATCCTACTAATACGAGTATTATAAATGCGAAAGTTTGTGAGTGTGGATGTATGTTTGTTACTCCTTCACGCAAAAACTACTGAACGGATTTGAATGAAATTTGGAACACAGATAGATTATAACCGGGATTAACATATAGGATACTTTTTAACCCGATAATCCCGAAATGTTTGCTAAGTTAAAATACTACGCGGATGAAGTCGCGGGGCACAGTTAGTACCATATATATTGAATGCAATGTAAGTGGGAAATTACATATACAACCGGTTTTCCAATCGTAGATAGGTAAGTATAAATATACCTAGGATGGAGCAATTTATGATGTAGGCGGATAATGAGACTTCAGGAACCTAATAAAACATCATACAAAGCTAAAGATTACAAACAAGGAGTAGATATCTAAGTAATTAACTAAGAAAATCTTATTAATTATGACTAAAGTAATTTAGGCTTTGGATGTAGGTGGTTAAGTTACAAAACAGCAAAACTGATACCTACACTTCTATTAATGATTATATTGGTAGAAATTGGTAAAAATTGGTAGAAATATGCCATGAAGCTTGTTTTTCTTAAATAAAAACGTTTGCACAACGATAATAGATAACATTTAGCAATGCTCAAACCGTCGATTTCTAATCCATTCAATTCAATAACACCGTTTTTTTTGATCAAGAAAATATCCGAGTGGAGGAAAACACAAGCTTTTTTAATTCTTTTTTAACAGAACAAAAACAATCGACATTATCCATTCTACCGGACATGAACTCGCTCCGGTTTGAAACGTTGATAATCAATTTATTTTTTTAAATGGATCAAAGAAACCTTATTCAGTATTTAAATGCTTATTTTTAAAGGCGCGTATCGGTTGCCCTCTTTCTGTGCTACAATCATTTGAACTACTCCAGCTTTGGCACTTATAAAACGTAGAGCTCGGTTGAATGACACTTTGGGACTTTTTGTGGGAATTTTAAGGACTTTTACGTAATAAAAACCGCACTCCAGAACAAAAGTTTTTACACCTAATAAGGTGTAGGTATGTGTTTCAAAAACTTATATAATATTTACGATTGACCAATCACAATCCATTATTCTTTCCTTTTGTCTCCACTCCCGCCTGGTAACTTATTCGGAATTACCTTTTCTGATGTAAATCATTTCTAGTCTAGCGTTATGTCCTCATTTTCCTTATATTAATGTATTGCAAGTAATTACCGGCAATAATACATACATATATATTCAAACACTGCCGTACATAATCTACACTAACATAAATCCATAAATAACAATAAAATCATTATCGATTGCTAATTATTTACAACTTTATTAGTCAGCGCTATAAATCGACAATCCAATAACAAGAATAAAAAAACAAAGGCTTAAATTGTAAAAACAAACGGCAATAATAACAAAGCTAAATGGTGTAATAAGGAGAAATCACAACTAGTCAAAAGTGCATCAATAAAGGGCGAAGGGCTAGGGGAGAGTCGGCTGGAATGGAACACCGCATAAATTACAGTCCCCCTATGGTGTACTTTAAAATCAAGAGTTTGTAAAATAGAGATTGAGGTTGTAATAAGTCGTTGATTTAGTGGATGACAACAATACTCTTTATATCTTAAAGTAAGGTGTATGCGTTAAATATGAAGGCGAATTTGCTTTTCAATTTAAACCTCCTAATTGTCCAGGGCCTCCATTCTGTGCGAGATGTGAACCTTGGCGTAAATTATTTAAATGAATATTTATTTTCTTGTCGAGACAATTCAAGCATAAATAAAAAGATAAATATGTAACTCATATTTAATGTAAGGGTAATTAAAAAATAATGTGCATTTGATAGCAAAACACTAATTACATTTTATAAGTTCAACGTTGCGATATTGAGTAGGTCATAACAAGAATTCAGTGAGGGGGAAAATGCACCGTTACCGAGTCTTACTAACACATTATAAAAAAACAACTTCATTACATCAAACAAGTGACAAAAGCCCAAAAATGATCGTAATAAGGCCTGTTAGTCAAGTCGTCGGGCAGTCGCAAGGTGTGCGAAATGTAACCGAGCCGGGTGGGGGCCAATTTCAAGGGTCATTTCCTCACACACCCAGCGAGGGAGTGACGACTTCGTGTTAAAATAAAACCAAAGATGTCATGTTTTTTTCTGCCTTGACTTTTATTTAATACACTATACAGCTGTTGTTGAAATTGATATTGCAGTGAGAAATTTACGCGTATCCGCCGCGAAGGTATACTTTGACGCGAGTGTATTAAAACATAAGTGTTACAAGCTTTTATGAAATGTGCTTTGTAAAAATGTGTACACAAGATTACTCACTCCACTTGTGTGTATGCCAAAGTATTGATCATGTTAGTTTGTTAAGCGCAATTTTAATATTGGAATTATTATTTCTGGCAAACCCAGTTCAAAAGGCGACTCGATAACGAGCGGCACATGTGACAAAGGCCCGTTAAAATTTGATTGCAGCCGAAAATAGACCGGCGTCATAGCATCTTGCGGCGCGCTCGGCTCGTGACGAATCCTATGTCGCGTGCCCCAAAACACGCATTTGTCAAATTCGACGCGCTTTTTTACTATTTACTTTCTCCATAGTGTGCCGTTTTAGTCCCACTCACCCCTTCCAGAAATTGGTCACGGGAGAATAGTGTGATTTCGTGCCAATATGTCCTGTAGTTTAGCGGTTTATTGGTTGCTCGGAATAACTCCCTGGTGCTTTGAAATTGCTTGGCACTGAGTTTTGATAGCTATTACAGGTGATGATTATAAACTGGTAGCAACCATTACTGTTTAGGATGTAATATTATATTTTTATAACTGTATGAACACCTGCCTGAAGACTAAACTGATGCAAATAGTCACATCTTAAAGTTTTCGGATAGACAGGACTGAAGGATAGTTCTGAAAACGGTGGATTTCATATTTCATACATTTTAATTCTTGTTATTATTTCTAATGACTGTCTTTCAATAAAAAAACTTTTTCATACTAAAGTATTTAACAATGTATTGGTTCCCTTATGTAGCTTAGGTACCCATGTGATGTCACTTCCTCTTTACTCACCCATGTTATTATATTTTCTATTTCGACTTTAATATTTAGTTCTGTTCAGAGCAATAAATTACAAAGTTTGCAGATGTCTACAATATAATGCAAGGCATAGAATTTCTATCCTTGGTCTTATTAATTCAATTTTTTTTCTTAATAACTTTTTTATGCCAAATAATATCATTTTTTACTTATGAAGTATATTCAATGTCAAAAAAATTTGCTTAAGATTTTTTTGCAGTGTATTTCAGTTATTCCAATCCCATTGTTTTCCATTGTAACTAATGGATTAGACCGACATGAAAAAAAAACAGTGCTGTGCGTGGGACAATTAAAAAAAATGTCACCCGCGATTGTTTTGTTTGCTTAAAAAAACAACCAATTTTCCGGTTCAATATGTGCCATGAATAAATTAATATTTGTTATTAAGTAGCAGCATGAATTTGTTTTATTAATGCGTGTTTTTTTGTTTTATGTGGGGGTAAGTTTTTATTTAGGCAATGATTTAAATTGTTCCCACGAAATCTGCTTGCATATTCCCTGGAAGATTATGGACTTATTGCATATTAATTACTATGGGCTTACCCGATAATGCACTTGGTTGATATACATAGGAATTTATATACCTACCTTATAAGATATATTTTCAAAAAATCATCATGAAATGCTTATATTCAAAGTGATTTGGTCTGCACAGTTTAAATAGTTACCTAGCTCTACTTACCCTACTCATCAAACAAGGATCAATGATGCTATCCCATGACAAATTGTCACTACAAAAAGTACCAAATAAAACCCTCAAACGCCGCCGTCTCATATCAAAACTAAGCCGAGTTTATCACAACACAAGCAAATAAGCAAATAATCCTATTGAACAAACCCGTAACATATTGCTAATCCTGAGACCGCGCGCGGGGGCGGCGGAGACCCCGCACCATAACTAACCCTATTAAAAAGTGGCTCCAACCCTCGGTTGCATTAATGTAGCATAAAATTAACCCGCGCGTCACGCCCGGTGCGTGCAATGTTTAAGTACGACATTTCTGGATGGGGTCTGGGGGGCCGTTAGGATTTTTGGGCATTCTAAGGTCCTATTATTAACCCCCGATGAAAAAAGAGGGGTGTTATAAGTTTAACATGCGTATCTATGTATCTGTGTGTCTGTCTATGGCATCGCAGCGCCCAAGCTGATGAACCGATTTTAATGTTGTCTTGTTTGTTAGAAAGGTATTCTGATCGAGAGTGTTCTTAGTTATGTCATGAAAATCGGCTCAGCCGTTTTAAAATTATTAGCTCTTTTGTAGTTTAAAAGTGTGTTAACAACATAGACAATATTTTATTCGTCAAAATATTTAATACTGGCAATGTGTATCGATATATCTCTCTCTCTCTCTCTCTCTCACGAAGCAGCAACACGCCAGTATAGTGCTCGTTTAACTTTTTATACTTTTAATTAAATACAGTGTTGTGTAATTGCAATAAATGCTTTAAAGTGCTCACGTACCTTTAATTATTATACCTGAAATACAGTCCACACGAAACACGACAACAAGGGACAGCTAGGCAGCGCCTAACAAAGTGGTCGCATCAGGAATAATAATATAATAATGCATGATATTTCGGATGGCGCCTCAGTAAAGGCTAAATATGAGCTACCACAATAAAACTGATGGCACAATTGGCTGGTAGCGAGCGAGTGTCAAAGGTTAGAAATAAACATATCAGATTATTTTTTCGGTCGAATCGTCTTGAGCATTTAAGTAGGTACTTAGGCTTAATACAAAATATCGCATTATCAAAATAAAACCTTACCTATATACTTACTAACTATAATATCTAGAAAAATAATAAAGAGCAACCAGGGAATTTCTTTGGAATAAGCTATTAACACCACTTAACTACTTAACTATTTAATTAAAAGTAATTACATTGGCAGGTGTTTAGTTGCCTGGCGTTTTACTGCCTTTTTATATCAACGCATTAGGTACTTACTTTTTTGAAGCGAAGCTTCTATACGGACGTTCGGGGCGCTCGCCGCGCGGCCACTCTATACGTGCTAAGTGGCAGTAGCCTTACACGATGGCGTCAGTAGCATTACACGATGGCGTCAGTAGCGTTACACCACGTATATAGGTATACAGAGTGGCAGCTGCGGCGCGTTACGCTTTATACTATAAAGCTTCGCTTCTTTCGGGCGTCCCTACTCTCTAGACGGCACTGTTTTTTAATTCCGCACAAGTCTCATTATAAATACCGTATCGTTTTGGGTCCTCGATACAGGGTGATTCTAGAAGTCAACGGTAGTAGAGCCAGTTCATATAAGCCATCAAACTGTTAAGTTTGAGAGTAAAAAAATATGTAAAAATGTACTTGATTTTTGAGAGAAAATCACTAAAAAAAGTACTGGCTCGAACGGGGCAGTACCACCCTCCCACAGAAGATTGGTGTAAAGTAGCTATTATAGCTGCGTTTCATACAATGAATGTGAGAGTTGTCAATGAATTTGTCTCACACACCTTCAGGTTGGTAACGTGCGAGCAATACCTATAGTATTGTATTGTAAGCATCTATAGGCATTATAATATTTTTACAAACTTATTTACTTCACAATTGCTGATAGTTTACACCTATGGTTTATACTGTTTTTCTGGGCCATTGGATGTGTTGTCAAGCCGAAATACAAAAGTTGTTATACATTTTCTAACATCTGAAACCCATAAAATATGGTAGTTACGTTCCTACCAATAGTCTGTCTTTCTAGGTATCTACATATCAGCTACCGTATAAGTATAAATCTAAATTATTAGTTCGGACTTTTGAAAGACTGCGTATAGAGTGTACTCATTTGTAGTTTAAATTGTTGTCAACAGTTTCGACCCTGTATAACAATACTTCGCGCAATACACGACCTTTTACGGTATCTTATAAGCCTTTGTTATATTATGCACAACGTAATTGACGGATGGATTAATCCATTATCAATAACAAAAGCTATGTTTAAAAAGCAACAAGTGGTATAAAAAGATTGTGACGTTTTTTTTTCTTTTTTAGAGCAACAAAAAGTGTGCAAGCAAGTCTGTGTCAGCTCGTGCTTGGTACCAGTAATTTAATTACCTTCTATGCCGTAGAGCGGTAAAAAATAGTTTCTTGCATTTAAATCCCGTCCTTTTTGTGCAGTCGCATTGTGAAAAAAAAAATTGCAATCAATACTGCTATACTATAATGTTACAAATTTAAAATGTACCGTCACACATTCTTGTCGGCGCCTTTTACATTACCTACAAAAATATAATTATTTCAATTTAAGTTTTAATAAATCAACAGTTTTGATTTAAAATTAATTTATTTAAGGCGTCAATAGCCTGTTGGTTAAAGGGGCCGCCCTTGTAGCCGAGAGGTTCCGGGTTCGATCCCCATCCATTAAACTTTTGACGTAGGTCCACTCCTAACACAAGCTTAGCTGGAGGGGTAACGGGTATACTAGTAATGTGATAAAGTCACATTGCCAGCAATCTATTTATAAAAAAAAAAATGCGTGAATCAAAATGAAATATCAACACACGCTTTGGTTACATCACATCCAAAACGGCCCAGCCGTGACGTCAGACTTCACAGCCGGCGGCGATTGATCTATAGCACCCCCGGGACACGCCCCGCATTGTCTCACAATAAGGACTACAATACAATACAAACCACGTGACAGTAAGTTAGAAAACAAATGATTGTGGTCAGTGATTGCTAAAGGGATGAATGATTGACTTTACCATACATTTCCAACCGTATCTTACGCTCGCTAATCGATACCGTCAACGTAAAGTATGTTTACGGCTAATTGTAGTGACCTTATTGGATACCTGAGAGAGTAATATTTAGACATGCAAATATTTAACGTAGACCCTAGCGACTAGTGACTCCTAGTGAACGTATAAACTTATGGTAGAGCTACTGTTGTCTGTTATTTTGTTATTCAGTTTGTTCTCACTTCATATGTAATGCGGTGTTTGACTATTAAGTATTTTTAAAATATATCTTACGATTATCACAAAGTGTAATCATTATTAAAATAGTTTCTAAATTGGTACAAATACGGACATTTAAAGTTCGAAGACAATACTAGCCAATCACGTATGACGTCATAACCTTATAATTTTTGCAATGTTTAATGGCGAATATCTTGGCAATCATTCAATAGGTATTGTTGAAAAATTAATTCACAATATAAGTACCTAATTATTAATTAGATGAATTACAACTTATGATTAAGTATATTTTAATATGATCACGGTACCACGTAACATGTAGATAATCCCTACTCTACTCGAGTTAGTACTTACTAATTTCGAAAGTAGGTACTATGTGCACCAAATCTGACACAGCATTCAATTCATTCCATAAACGAAGTTGATTTTATTAACGTTTTAAACAATAGTTAAGTTACCGTATAAGAACTAGCCGTATTCCATTTGAGCACGAGTAATAGTCCATTATAATTTAATTCTACCTTATAACCGATTACGATACCATCAGACGAGATAATATTTTCCTACAACACAACGTAAAACTTCCCGAACAAAACATCTGAACAACAGGAAAATCCCTTTCCGAACCGACTTTCCCTCTTCAACCGACTTCCTTATTATCAGTATTGTTATTGCACTTAATTATTTTGTTTATGTGGACCGCACCCCGCCCCGCACCCGCACCCGCACCCGCACCTCGGACCCGCACTCGCGGCAAGATCCGCGGCAAACAGCACTGTCAGTGAATTATTGTTCCCGCGGGAAACGGCAGATAATATACGGACAGAGTTAGAAACTTGGTACTTACGCAAAAAAATAGTGATGTTATTATTATCGTGTGTGTGTAGATAAATATTCTCTATTTCGAAGAAGGAAAGTTTTGGTAAAGGTGATATCGATGCGCACTGATTCTTGACAGCCTGATTTATGATATAAAATATGATATCTGTCCGTCAGTGTTATAAGTTTTTACTAGATAAACTAAGTCAAGAATTGATAGGAAGATGCAGACAGATTGAAGGATAATAATGGTAAATCTATGACCCACTTAGGAAAGCTTGGATGATCTAGACTCTTCGTTATATCCATACTAGCTGTGCCCCGCGACTTCATCCGCGTAGTATTGGATTATTGGGTTAAAAAGTATCCTATATGTTAATCCCAGTTATAATCTATCTGTGTTCTAAATTTCATCCAAATCCATTCAGTAGTTTTTGCGTGAAGGAGTAACAAACATACATACATACATACATACATACATACATCCACACTCACAAACTTTCGCATTTATAATATTAGTAGGATTTGGGAAAAGGTCCGGAATGTGTACTTATAAATTTGTACTTTTGAGCATAAAATACGGTTGATGATCTTGATCCACGAGCTTTCCTGGCGAACTCTTTCTTGGATTGCAATGGAACTCCTTCTTCATGACGTTGTCTCTCTTTCACAGGTTTTGGTTCAGACGCACATGAAATTGTTATTAAAACGGGACCAATACGTGAATAAAATAAAACACATAATTTCATCGATATTTATAACCTTCTCAAAAACTAATCACATCCCTAACCCGCCAGATAATCCGGCATAGACGGTGAACTCTCTAGAGACTAATCCCCTAATAATTATTGCGTAGATACTGCATGCGCTATATATTGTCGTATGTTGGGACCTGACAATGACAAAACAGCAATGAAGATACGCAGCGTAGTGTGGTCTCGAATAATGTTTAGATTTGATAAATCTTCACTAGAGCATTTATTAAACTCTAGGTACTATTTACAGAGAGATTTACATTAAAAACATCTTCCACTTTTTTCAATCTTCATGTCTTCGCTGGATGAGAACCTAGTAAAAGGTCCTGCATTACAACATCGTACTATTTAAGAGAACTACCTTTTACTTACATGATTATGAACCTAATAGATCCTGTTCAGTATGTAAAGACCCTAGGCATGGGTCAGTAACAGTAAGATCGCCCGACACGCAACATCAACATCTAGGTACATTGTAGAGCATGTCCATGCTTAATAATAATATTCATGTGTTCCTGCAGTAAATAATATTTATCTGCACAGTAACTGCGAACACAATGTGTCATCAATTTGTGCGGAGACCGCAACCAATAAGCATTCGACAAGGTTTCCTTAAATCGATAAATAGTTACCGCGGGAAACGGGCGACAAAACTCTAAATTGTTACTTGTATTGGCGACAATTGCTCTATTCTTCACAAAATAATGTATAAATAGGTATTTCTCGGCGACTTAAACTGAATAATACCTTTGAAATATACTTGTACGGTGTTATAAAACAATGGTTGCCTTTGTCGAATCATGTAGAGCTCACACTCTAAGAAATATAATGTTTCATGATATCTTAAAAGGTGGTTGCGCTAATTGTATTGATACAAAACTTGATTAAAGTAATAATATTTCTGCCCTTCAAATGGTTGTCAACTGTGAGCACAAAATTAGATGGTAAAGTTTAAATCATTGCCGCGGAATGCACCCCCACGCAATTTCAGCGCAATCAATATACATAGTTAAGTTCGATAATGTATAAATTATTACGCCTTATTTTCACGGCACATAACCGCCGTTTATGCCTGTGTATAATAAATATTATAATGTATAGCAGCATCGATTTATCACGTTTCAATCGGGCGCGAGAGCCGCGGGCACGGCGAGCGATGCCGGCACTAGATGCGCCACGAAATATTACACGTCCATGTATACATGAAAAATTGTCGTTTTCTATTGTGGGGTTAATTTTTACTGATTTCTTTCTACAATGTTGATGTTCAGGACCCTTACCACGCTAGCTACTCAAATCGTAATAGAAAAGCAAATGCTCGCGATTATGTTTCAAACGTCCGCTTTTGACGTTTTGCTGACACGAGCTTCACGATTTCTACTGACATTGTTATGGTTTGGTGTCAGCGAAACGTAATCGCGAGCGTTTGCTTTTCTATTACGATTTGAGTAGCTAGCGTGGTTAGGGCTCAGCTAAAACGACTCCTACAAACATGTCTCCAAACATAATATACTCGTACAATGTGGAATACAAAAAAAAAAATCCATGATTGTCTTGTGCTAAAAAAGAGAGCACTTACTACATCAGAACCTCCTGGTTCTCAATTCGGTATACCTATTACTTCGAAAAAGGAGGACCTTTTTCAAAGTCCGATAGAAATATTTTTTTAAATAAGTACTTACCTACATTATTGGATTCCACACGTTCTGTGATTTATTATAAATCCTCCCGTAATTATATTCGTACGTGACACTAGTTACCGCGCGGTTTATAAATTCAATTATCCGCGCGGCCGCGGCGCGTTCCCGGAACCGTCCTCGGACTCCTGTTAATGGACCCACTTTTCGTAACCGATGTCTTCATCGGGAACGCAGGGATGGATTGTCATGTATCACAAATCCATTTAAATATATTAATATATATGTATATATATATATATACATATATATTTGACGACCGCTTGGCGCAGTGGTTCGAGCGTAGGCCGCTCGTGTCACTGCACATGGTGGTTGCGGGTTCGATTCCCGCCCGGGGCAAATTTCGGAAATGGCCTTTTCGTAATTTGCCCAGGTCTGGGTGTCACTGGGATCGCCCCCAGTCCATTGTATGGTTACCCATAGTACAAGCTTTGCTTAGTTTGGGACCGTACAGTTGGTGTGTCTGTCTGGCGATATTTATTTATCTATTTATTTAGATATTTATACAGGTACCTGTATATTGAAACAGAAAATGTAGGGTAAAAGCCGGATAGTTGCCCCACTTTTCGAAAAAGCTTTATTAAAAAAAAATATGAACTTGCTGAAAATTATTCAGTTTATATCTCAAAACATAGGTCTTTTATCTTCCATAATAGCCTATTTATGTATACATAATTAACAATGGTTTTGAATAAATACTGTTTTATTACACCTCTCAGAAAAGGGATAGTTGCCTACAATCGCGGATAGTAGCCTAGCGTGGAAAATGCTTCGCGGGATACTTGCCTCGTGCGGGGATAGTAACCTCGGTATGATTTAAATTTTGGATTGAAAGAAATTTATATCAATTAAAGTAATCTTTATTAATTATTTAACAGTCTTTATAATTTACTTCTGTCAGGAGGGAAACCGGCGTCTCCGAGCTTCAATATATGAGCTACCAGTCTTTTTTCATTCTCGAAGGCAAGAACATGTAATTTTCCTTGAGTTAGCAGTTGCTGGTTACTTTTTTCGTAGCGTTTTCTTAAGGTTTGAGAGGATATTATGCATGTTCGAAAAATTTCATTGATATTTTTTTCTGTCTCAATTCTTCCAAGACAAGTGCTGAGCTATCTTCTGTCCAGTTGATGTTGCGTGGCACCACGCCTGGTTTTCGCTTATATTTGAGAGGCATTTTGCTTATCTGGAATAAATATATAAAGCAGTTAAGTAGATATTTATTTTATTTACAACTAGTTAGAGTCACAGTAAATTAGAAAAAACAACAAAAATTAAAATCCGTCTTTGATTGTTAATAAATATTTAGTCACTCTAGGGGCAACTATCCGCGAAAGTAAGTAGGGCGACTATCCTTTTTGATGCGGATACTTGCCCTTTTTATTTACGAAGTAAATAAAAAATATTTAGCTATAAAACATAATAAACAATGTAATTTAAACTCTAATGCATGCAAAGAAACAAAAAATTTAGTGAAACCACGATCAGTAATAAAAATATTCAATAGTAATTACTTACCGATATAATTATAACGCCCGTCAAAGTTTCGCCGCGGAAGGTTTTTGCTCACATGGACAAAACACTTGCACCTATTCTGATGGCTTAGACGGCACTGAGGCCTGCGGGGGGTCACTACTTATTGTAGTAAAGCGCAATCACAACTTATGTTCCCAACATAGTGTATTAAAAACCGGGGCATGTATCCGTCCGAGGCAACTATCCGGCTTTTACCCTATACTTTTTTTTTTCAAAACGTAACTTTGTAATTCTAAAACTATCAGCTTTGGAAGAAACTTGAAAAACAGAAGGTGTTACAGGGATACAGCTGTTGACAGATTTCATGAGTCTACAAAACCTTCAGTACTTTAACTGTCCCACAAAGCCGATGGTTTTAGATTTACTAAGTTAAGTTGCAAAAAAAATTGTATACCCTTTCTGTTTCACCTAGTATGTAGGTATATAAACATCGCAACAATAACCCACCAACTGCATGGTTTCAAACTGAGCAACGCTTGTACTATGGGTGTCGCCAATTACATTGGGGGTGACTTGGTGGCTGTAAAAATAAATCTAATGGTAAAGTTAAAAAGCGCATCCATAAAAACCAAACTCAAAAGTCCGTCCCTGCAACTCCCTGTCCACACCGGCTGGTACCCACCTATTTGGTCCCAAAATTATAACTTTATTATTGCCGGTGATTTCGGAAATTAATTTCCCGGGATCGAAGCCAAATTACAGTGAGCTCGACCTGGGATGGCCCACTCCGGGCGATGAAGACGTAACTGACTCTGCTGTTGCCGCGTATTAAAATAAAACTGTAGTAAAAAGTTTGATTTTGATCGTGGGTTTCAGAGCAAGAGAAGCAGTAGTCGTAGGTAGAATTAACTTTGAAAATAATTTTATTTCAATGAATTGTGAATTTTATTTGAGCCCCAACTAAGTAATTATAGAATAACTATGTATGTAATTTGCCCTACAAAATCGGTAAGTGCCCGCAAATTAAAGAACAACACACATACCTAAATGTATTTGTTTTACAAAAAATTAAACAACCTTTATTCAATAATAACTGTGTTATTACACCTCAAAATGCGAGTAGCCATCAATTGCCCGATAACAAAGCAATAACCGCAGCCATATTCGGTTGCAGTCGATCGCCAACCGACGATTTGTCGGTAATCAACCAATTACAGACGTGCAATCGTATTGCACGTTCGCGAAAAAAATTGCTACGACTATTTTAATCGTTCCCGGAAGAGATGGCCACTAGTGTGAACATTAACGGCGGGAAATTATCGGGCAGTGAGTTATCCGGCGATGCCATTAGGTCGTTACAACGGTACATTATTGCTGGCGGAATTTACCGAATTTTACACCCGAGCCCGCCCCCCGTTCGGCGATCATTGATTCTCGGAATAATGAAATTATAAAGCAATGCATCCAATATTTTGATTGCACGCCTCCAATTTTATTGCTTCAAGCCTTCGTCTGCGAGCATCGTGCGTACGTACTTAATGTTTTTTCATCGATTTTTTTTAGTTATTGCTTCTACTTTTACGGGAAAAGTTTTGATTTTTTTATGCGACTATACTAATAATTTTATCTAATAGCTATCAGATTTATTTAAGTATATTCATGTCAGTTTAAAAGTGTAATAATTAAAGATTTAAACGTTGTCTCTTAAGTTATGCAAAGTCATGTGACAAGTTTCTTGTTAACCAACTAAGTACTTTCAATTTAGAGCTTTGTACTTATTCTTATCCACCGTATGCTATATCAGTACATGACACTGTACTGGACATGGAAATGATTGCTACTTTGAATTCATTCTCATTACGAGAAATTATGTTTTTCTTTCACTTTTATTTCACCTGTGATTTTTCATAGTGATTTTTTTTTCACAGTGAAGTTTCACTAGAATACTTAGTGCTATAAAGTCACTAATCGATGGTTTATCATAAAAACCGGGAAGTACCTATGAAATCTTATATGATATGATTTTTCACACGCCATCTGTGAAACATTCCATCACTAGTACTTACGTTTCTTTAATCTATTAAATTCATTCGAAGTATAGATTCTAAACTATTTTCCTACATAATACAAATTCAATTTCCATGTTTATTGTTTAGCAAAATAAATAGTATTTGTCTAATAATAGGCTCATACAATCAAACTGTCCCTACATTCAATGCAAAGGCCGAGCAAAAGCAATCAGCCGAGGAACAGATAAAGATAAAAATCTTGCCAAATATAATAAACCATAAATTATGTTCAATACACAAGGAAAGCCAACTATCAATTCCCCTCTACTGTCTCTGGTAATAGAAATATAAAAGGTATCTCAAATAAAATCGCATTTATTGAATAGAAGCATTTAATTCGGCCGATGTCGTTGCCCAATTGTCTCTCTATGAATAAAATAAAAATATTGTCTTTGTTTTCTAACTGGCTATGGTGGGGTGAAGTGAAATAGAATCTGGATGATCAGATGGGTTTGGTTTGATTTATATCAATCGTTTTCGATGGCTAGGTATAATAGCTAGGAAGCGACTGTGATTATTTTTTTATTGCATTCGCGTTATGAAATTCTTGGCTTTATAATAGTTGCACCCTCAGACTGTGGTTACACCCAACAATACCGTCAATGGTGGAAAGAGGTCCTTTCAGTACAGTGAAGGAAAACTTTATTAATTAACGTAATATTAATGGTACAATAAAATTTCAATGTTAGGTAAGTATAAGTTTCCGAGTTTAGTTGAAATTAGTCTAATTACGATCCGTAGTCTTACATCTGGTTTTCAATCAGTTAGTTTAGCCTTACGCCTTGCAAATTGATAAATTTTTTCTCCTGCTTTTCTTTCTTTTGATGAAATCGTAACCAAGACAATTTAACTTTTCCCCGGGACTCGTTAAGGATCAAACCTCGGCGTCATTGGACACCAATGTCGAGCCTGGCTTACACAAGTAACGGTGGTGAGAGTGAATCGGAAAATGAAAAAAAAAAATAACAACTCCCATTGTCGTCCAAACAAAATGACAAAATGAAGTAGAATTATTAACTGTACGAATTTATTAACCGCGGCATACAACCCTCAAATAGATACTTAGTAAGTCCCCCCCCACCACCACCGCACCAGCCACCCCCCTTGCGGCATTAAAACATTGAACAGACTAAATTAAAGCGCGCCAAAACTGTTGTCTGTGGGCCCAAGGCGGTCGTTTGTTTTAATACAATATCTGTGCATGTCTCCCTCACACCTCTCATTAGGAACATATTCCCATCTCGCTCGCCCACGCGTAATTTAGCCATCTCTATTAAGGCGACAGAGTAACATATCGGTCTTCCTAAAACAATTGCATCCGTTAATGGAAAATGTTTTTTGTCTTTATTGAAAACAATTAGGTAGTCGTCGCGTCGCGGCGGTGTTTGAACCAACCTTTATTGTCATAACTGAACGCTTAAATTACGCTGAAATAGTAGAGCACATTAACTATATATAAAAAACATCCCGATATTTGTGAGTCAATGCATTATGAATAAAATAATTCGAGAAGCTATCACTGTTTTTTAATAAAAAAAATCTCTTTAGTCGCTATAAAAAAGCAATATCGTTATACTTTTTTATAACTTAATAAAGGTAAAAAGTCTCTTTTACCAAATTATCAAAGTAACAAAACAACGATACATTCAACGGACAACAGAAGCGCGTTCCTCTTAATCACTTCTAATTTATTTAGCCCCTCCGAGCACTGAGCGAGTAATTTATAGCCGTCCCTTTCCGAAGCCGGGCGTCGCGCGCGCGCCGTCCCTCTCTCCCGGGACCATTTTTAATTAAAATCACCGGGAGAAAATTAGAAATTATATTCTATTTTCAAAAACTTGCTCTGACGCTTTGTTAGAGATTATCTCTTTTTTATGAGACCCAGGTCGCGGGTTTATTTTAACTGCTCAGGAATTGGCTCAATGGCGTTTGTTCGTTGGCTGAGTCTTTTACGATAATGTCTTGTTCATTTCAATCCGGCCGCACTGATGATTGGAAATGTTTCAACTTCGATCGTTACTTTGCGATCGTAACTTGAATTTTATGTTATGCTGTTTAAATTTAATAAAATAAAATTAGAAACCCTCGCCCGTATAACATACAAGTACCACCTGTAATATTGGATGGTTATTGATTTTGATAAACTGTCCTGATAGGAGGCAGAATAGGATACAAATAAACATAAACTATTCCAGGGAAAGAAGCAAGCTATATCTGTCAACACCAGAAATGCTAAGCCTAGCAATAATTTTGCTGGTGCATAGTAGAGTTTTTTTAGGGTTCCGTAGTCCCTACGAGGAACCCTTATAAGATCATCCAGTCCAAAATATCAAATGTACCAAAACTACTTCTTTTGACGTACCTCCCCGAACATCGAAAGAGGGGATTTTTTTTACCCCATAATGTGGGGTATCGTTGAAAAGGTATTTTCAAATAAAATTGTGTTTTCATACAACATTTTATCATCAAAAATTCCGTTTGCGAGATTTTTAACTTTTAAAGATTAAATCAAAATTTACGTAATGAATTCCGACACTTCTTACATTTTTCTATTGCAAAAATATGAATAAGATTACGCAGACGAAATTTGATACATTGTTAATAAATTCCAATTAAATAGCAGCAATAACTGTATGTTTTATATTAAGGTAAAGGCGCCTGTCTAGCCCGCGAAATTCAAAATTTTCGAGTATTTTTATAGTTTATCCAAAATCTGAAAACATTTAAGACAACATTTTGTGATTTGCGAAAAACACAGTATGCAGTGCGTTTATTAATACATTTATTTTCCTCTAAATATTATCACGGTGGATATGATACTAGTAAATCACTAAATATACAAAAATTGCCAGATTATCTGGATAGCTGTCGTTCTTGAAATGTTTTAGAGTAAGTTGGATATATTAATAAATGCACTGCACACGGTCTTTTTCGCGAATTACAAAAAGTGCCTTTTATTATTGTCAGATTTTGAAAAATTTCTAAAAAAGCTCAAAAAATTTGAACTTCGCGGGCTAGATGGGTGCTTTAGCCTTAATTAGTATATTTCTTAGTATTTAATGGTGTCAATAGATGTCGGTAGTAGTATGTATACAACTTTAGTACCTATTTCAACCTGGGGTGAAATTTTAAACAGATTACCTTCAATGACTCGGAACCCTTCATTGTGCACTGTGCTTCAATTGGCTGCATCTTAGCTCTACCACCGTTAGAGTTTGTTAGTGTTTGAGATAGAGTCCTGCCAGGGTATTTGAGATACAAATAGACATCATCTTATGGCCTGTATTAATAAATTGATCTTAAGTCTGAGTGCGATCTTGGAAATGTCATACCAGAAGGTACAAAATGTCATTTCAAAACTGTTCTTAAGGCTAATAAATCGATCTCAAGGCTAAGAGTGATCTGGGAAATGTCATTCATATGTCATTTCAGTACTAAATGACATCACAAAAAGCGTACTCAAGGCTGCTCTCAAACTTAAGATCAATTTATTAATATGGGCCTTAGATTCTCAGACATAACATCGATTTGACGACCACTTGGTGCAGTGGTTCGAGTGTATGCCGCTAGGCTGCACATGGTGGTTGCGGATTCGATTCCCGCCGGGGAAAATTTCGGAAATGGCCTTTGCCCAGGTCTGGGTGTCACTGGGTTCGCCCCCAGTCCATTGTACGGTACCCATAGTACAAGCATTGCTTCGTTTGGGACCATACAGTTGGTGTGCCAGTCTGGCGATATATATTATTTATTTAGTAATAGGTGCAGTCTGCAGCTTCAACAATGTTGTTAATGTTCATAAAACCTTTTCTCCCGCAGGTGGTGTATGCGACGACGACGGTGACAGTGGTAAACGAAGACGTTCGAGGACCAACTTCAACTCCTGGCAGCTGGAAGAGCTGGAGCGAGCGTTCCTCGCGTCGCACTACCCCGATGTGTTCATGAGGGAGGCCCTCGCTATGAGACTCGACCTCAAGGAGAGCAGAGTCGCGGTCAGTATCTATTGTTTAAACTATATTATACTAGCTGTGCCCCGCGACTTCATCCGCGTAGTATTGGATTATTGGGTTAAAAAGTATCCTATATGTTAATCCCGGTTATAATCTATCTGTGTTCCAAATTTCATCCAAATCCGTTCAGTAGTTTTTGCGTGAAGGAGTAACAAACATACATACATACATACATACATACATACATACATACATACATACATACATACATACAAACATACATACATACATACATACATACATCCACACTCACAAACTTTCGCATTTATAATATTAGTAGGATGTTCATACTATCTATTGTCTATCTATTGTTTTGAAGCGTCCATAGCCTAGTAGTTAGACGGGCCGTCCTCCTAGCTGAGAGGTTCCGGGTTCGATCCCCATCCTGGCCATTAAACTATTGACGTGAGCCCACTCCTAGCACAAGCATTAGCTTAGTTGGAGGGGCTAAAGGGAATACTAGTAATATGATAAACACAAATTGTTAGTAGTCTTAAAAAAAACTCGTCCTGCGCTCACAGTTTTGACGAAGATATTCTAATCTTTTTTTATTTACCTCACAATGTTTACTACTATTTTAGTATTCCGATGGTATATGTATGTTGCACTTAAAAGGCGGTAGACAACTCGCAAGTGTGTGGTTTGGTAGGCGAGCCCAGCCTGGACAAAGTTAAGTTTTATATTTCATCGTTTCTCGCAAGAGAACGGAATTTGATATTAAGCAGACTGGAACAGAACCGTCATCATTTCAAACGTTCGAGACAGGAAGTGTGTATCAAAATATAGAAAATTTGACACATTGGCACATTTGACGACTTGCTATTAGCAACGGTGCTTAAACCCTTTGACGTCGACTTTTACACTCGACACACTTGGCCGCCCAACCTTCCAACATAAATATGGATAAAATATATTGACTCAACAATTACATCGTTTTATAAAAAAAAATGTTGCAACACTTGCAATAATAGGAAGCGTAATATTGAATTTGCAACCATCAAAAAACGTTTTTAAATTGGCAAACATGTTATTTATTTCAACCACTTTTGATTCAAAGTTCCTTAAGGTGTTGGAACGAAACAGGCCAACATGGCATTATTTGTTAACCCTTGAAGCACAGATGGCCAATTGTGCAAGGATACATCATATTTAGAACGCGACTAAAGCCCTCCGGTTTCACGGGTAACGTCTTAATCTCATTGGAGGGTTTATGAGGCGCGAGCGCAGACTCAATCGCGATATATGCGTGGCGAAATTGCTTCATTTCATGCTGCACATCTGTTTTGTGAAGATGTATGAGTTGTATTTAGATATACCAGAGTGAGCACCTCTGCTGAGATGCGAATGCTGAGATGGATGTGTGGAGTGACGCGAATGGATAAGGTGAAGAATGTGTATATAAAAGGTAGTGTCAGGGTAGCGCCAATAACAGATAAAGTGAGAGGTAGGAGGCTGGAGTGGTTTGGACACGTGATGAGAAGGGATGAGAAGCATGTGACTAAACGAGTGATGAATATGAATGTGGATGGATACAGTGCGAGAGGAACGCCCAAGAAAAGATGGATGGATTGTATTAAGAATGATATGAACGAGGTTGGAGTGGATGTGAGTATGACGGGAAAGCGCGATGTGTGGAAGGAAAAGACATACTGCGCCGACCCCAGATAATGGGAAAAGGTAAGGCAGATGATGAGAGTGAGCAACCAAATAAAAGGATATTGCCATATTTAGAGTACTTGCTGATTCCTTATATCTAGGGAAACAGCCCTGTTCTGGTTCTGTCTTTGCATTAAGAACCTAATTTAAATAAGGAATCAGAACTCGTGTCAAACTATTTGTACTGATATAGTGATAATATTGTTACCAACAAGATACTCGACCCCGAAGAGTATCTTGAAGGTAAGTAGGGGTCTACATAGGGGTAGAAAACTGAAGGTTTCCGTTCAATATAAATGAGGGACGATTTCCCTTATTTTCCCCGGACCTGCCGGCTAAGCGGCCGCCGGGGACCGCGCGGCCAAGCCGCTTTTTATATAAGCCGTTTTAGGAGCCGAAATAATGTCCGGCTTGAGATAATACAGTTTTGAATGGCCGCTACTTTGCAGTGAACCCTTAACCGAATGCCCAATGATGGCGTTTTGTTTGGATTTTGTTACGCTTTTTAATAAGGTTTAGTTTTTCAATGTGTATTTGGTCTGTGAAATGAGAAATGGTAATTAAATGAGAATGTCAAGTGGTAGGTAATTAAATAAATAGGTGTTTTATGTAGATCCTTAAATGTCTAAGTTTAAATGAGTACCAATAGTGCGCGTTGGCAAATTTGTGCAATTTCCTGAACAAATTTAAGACTTGATTTGAAGTAGTGTACCTTAACATAGTACCTATAGGATGTTTTAACATAAAATTATCTGAATAACTATTAGGTATTTCACAATCATTACATGTACCTATTTAATTTTGGAAACTTTAACTTGAAACGTGCAACGAAATATTTTATTATGCCTTTGTTTTTCAGAAGCTAATTGCTTGTTGATAATATTTCTGTGTAAATAATTGCATCATTAACTTTTATATCTTTTTAAGTACCTAATGATGTCATTCCAAGTTTAATGCAAACAATTATTTTATCTAAATTACCAAAATATGTTTCAACAAAAAATCCGCTGACCCGATACGCTTCCGTTATACGACTTATAAGTAAATCCATTTCTATAATCAGTACTAACGTCGATTGTATCCGGCGGTTATCGCGGCGGATCTCGCTCCGAGAGACAGACTATCCCGCACCACTCCTAATAGTTGGTATAAATCAAAAGATTGCAATCTCGGCGGCACCCCTGGGACGTGAGCGAGACGGCACGATTGAATAGCATAGATTTAAATGGGCGGGTCAGATAAGGATGGCTGCAGATCGCGCCGCTCCGACCTCGAGCACGCCGCCGCTCGTAGGGACGTCACAATTCGATTACAGCTCAATAAAGTTAAAGTGACTTGTTTGCGTCTGTAAAGTGGATTTTTTCCTCTTGTTTGATTTCTTTATATTCTCTTTCGTTCGCTCAATGTTTTGATTTTGAGCGATCATTCTTATCGATTTTTTTGTAATGGCGTATCAATTTGTCTTATTCAATAAAGAACCTAGTGTATGAAGAATATACCTACTCAAAGCCTTTTTAGGAATTAAATTTTTGTATTAACCTTACAAGTTATAAGTAGGTGCAACATTACTAGGTACGAAAAATAACCACATATTTTCGAGGATATTGGATGTTTCCATGTACTTATGTTGTTTAATCAAATAAATGCAAAATAAAATATACCAAAATAAATATAGTCTCACCTAACTTGAGGGGTCCGAAAAGGCGGTTAAAAGCACATTCTTTACCGAAAACGGCATATTCTAATCTAATTTTATCCCTGCCTGACGTAACCTTACGAAAATGGCTCACTTGCACAGCCGTAAGCGCGGAAGTATCGACTTCATTTTAAAATTCATGGCATAAAATTTACATTTATATGCCAATTTCATTCCCTAACAGGGCGTCGGCGGTCGCACGCACACATCTATATTCCGCACACATCCGCCGCTGGCTGGGTACACGGGGTACACCCCAAAACCAAAAAAAAATACAGAAAATCTCCTTACATTCTCTGCTCGGCTGGGAGGAAAAAAAGAATGGCGCGAGGTTTAAATATGGAACACTAAATGGAACGCTTAGGCGACAAAATGCGGATAGAATATAAAATTTAAGGAGCCACCCCCGTCCCTGTCCTTGTCGTTGAACCACCACTGTGTTGTCCCTCTCACAGCGACGCTATCAAACATGAGCCAACTTTACCGCCGCAGGCTTAGCGGTAGAAGATAGACATGAGGTCCGTTCGCAGGGCTGCTCCCGAGGCGGCGAATTATCGTGCATGAATAATTTTCTCACTTGCAAACAAGATTTGCTTCATATCAGAGCGCTTTAATGTAATTACGGGGCCTAATGAAATGCGGTGCTTCACATAGGGATAGGCTGTATAATTTAAACATTAAACATGTTTAAAAGGAACTTGTCATAAACAAGTATTCATTAATTTGTGCGCGGGAGCTCTTTATTTTATACTTATGCAAAAAAACATGTATGATTTAAATCTGATTCTGTGCTGCACAACAATTATACTAGAGCCGTGTCCTTAGAGATAGATTAAGATAATTATCAGACCAATGAAGAACAGAGGTTGCTTCATAATTATTGATGACGGGTGGAGCCTTAATACTATATAATATCAACTTTTAATTTTACTATGAACTTTTATTTTACTCAAATAACTTTTAATAATTCCCATCGGCAACCCTATTAGAAAACGCTTAGCTGGCAAATCGCTACAGGCGCGTGAAATTTATATTTGTCTCTGTCACACGAGTGCTCCAATATCAATTTGTGCTCAGCTAAAAAGGGATGGAGAGATCGCAACTTGAAATAATATTACATGCGTAGCATGAGCGTAAATATTCGTATGACGAGGATTTATAATTTCTAAACGAGTAAGAAATCAGTTTGACACAAAGCTAAGATTCAAATAAAGATGTTATTGAAACAATTATAATCAAGGCTAGACGATACTATTTTTTTAAGTAGGTAACAATGGTTTTAACAATATTTCATAAAAATAACGAAATTCTTTCAAGCTTTATATTTTTAAATTGCATTTTAATATCTACTTTAGTCTATACAAAACCTCTTAAATATTGCAAAACCTGAACACCCGAAAGCTTAGGAAATAAACCATTGTTTGGGCAAAATATCAATAAAATAAAAACATATCACTCTTTAAAAAAAAACATTACCCTATAATTGAGAAAAATCTCGACGTTAGCTTGTTCTAATAAAAAAAATACTCGGCACCCTCTTTCTGAGAACATCACACCAACACATAGAACGCAAGGGAAACTTCTTACCCCACAGAGGAGTACCTAATAGAACTCAATGCATCGGCACATTGTCTTATTTACACCACCGATCTTATTTACATGATCTGTAAGGGGAGATGGGGGAGACGACAATTCGATGCAACGTTAGTGGTTTCGCGAGGATTTCTTTTGACTTTTAAGTGGCCTATTCTGTGGGGAATTTGGGTACGAATTGATGGAGGAAAATTATTGTTGAATTTGATAATTTGTGTAATCGTGCGTATTGTTTTTTTGTTGTTACCTACAAAATGTATAATTAATCTATGATCGGTTACTTCGGTTCTGAGGATTTTGCTATTGTTTTGCCATCGATCTTCTTTTAAAAAACGGTGATTGGTGCGATTACCCTCGCTGCAAAAAATAAATAAGGTAATAATATTATGTATAGATATATATATAATAAGTGTAGCCAATCTTTTTGGTCTGTGCTAATATGTCTGAAGTAGTAAAAAGTCCGATAACAGCTTCTAATAAATATACGGAACTATGCACAATGTTAAAAGAAGATTTACCCATAATAAATGCTTTAATTATTTTCTTTTTAATCAGATAATGATAGCAAAGGACTAAAGACAAAAAGTTAAGATATTCACACGACAAAAAGTTCTAACTCTAGGTTTGCTGCTAACTGACCAAACCATTGCGGCGGAATATGTTGTTGTCTCTAATTTATAACCACAAAAAAATAGAGACAGTAATATGTTTTTCTAAATGTCTCGACAATTCGAACCTAGTGTTACCTATAACAACCATAACAAATACAATGTCATTACACCTCTATCAAGATGTCTGCGGAACAGAAATGAAAACAAATAAACAGGTCGATTCCACAAGATTCGTTTATTAACGACACACCCTGAGGGTGCCACCCCTACAGGGTGGGGGGGTGCGTGGCTCATTAGCAGCGGGCACATCCCACCGATGGCCATTACTGCGATTCCCGTAATCAATGTGTTTCGATTAGAAGGGAGCGTCCGCCTTAATTAAAACATCGGTTTATGTTGCAGTTAACTTTTACTATTTATAGTTTATTGGTTCAATTACAACTTTGCATGTTTTATAAAAATCACCCACGTCTTTATTCTGTTGGCACAACAAATTTGACTAAACCAAATTTCATAGAGCTGTTCTTCTTATTGTGGTAATTTATGTCAGGACAGCTTTTTCTTGGTTGCCTCTGGCCGAATAAGACTACGCTGACAGATAGCCGACGAAGCTCAGCATAAGAGTTGGCAGAGCCACCTTTATGACGTAGGCAAAGGTCATGAACGTATGCTGAAACGCATGACGCAGGTAAAACTCGATTTTCCCAACTGGACAACTGTCAGTGTCACTTTTTATAAAAACATGTCGCAACAAGCCCAGAACCTGTACCGTCACTTCAACGAGACGCAAAGCAGTATGGACACGTCTGCCAGCGTGTCACGTGCCTACGTCATAGGGTACATCGCTCTGTGCTTGTTCATACGTTACAAAATCTGCTCTGCCCTGCGCTGCGTGTAATGTGACGCCTGCGTCTCGTCTTATAAATAAACGTGGATTAGCGGTTATGTAGTTACACCATACTTTGTCTTCTTCTTTCGAATGTCTAATTACTAATGACTGAAAGAGATAGTTCGGTGTGTAAGTATTCGCCCGCTAATCAACATTTACTTATAAGGGGGTAAAGGTTTTCTTTCTAGTGTAATTATATTTGGAAGCGATTGTAGTAGGTTCTGAGTAAATAAATCGACTTGAGTAAACTCGGAAAATTCATAACAAATATAAATATTCACCACTCTTAAAACACACTTAATTGTGTACAAATTAAGGAGTGTTTTAGCGTGTAAATTAAATAAAAAATATATTATTGATACTAATTAGGGAGTCCATTGTTTTAAATGCACAATGAACACATTTAAATGATTTGTATTAAATTTTGCGTGAAGTTTTCACGGGCAAGCGATTTTATTACACGAGTAATAATTGCATATTGTTGCGGTTTTGCTGGTATGTGGTTTGATAATTTGGGTCAAGAATATCCGAACTTAGGTAATTAAACCTAGTTGTCCCGGAATAAGGAGAGCAATCCTCGCTAACTCTATTAACAATTTTGGGTAGGTATGTACCATAATTAAATAAAGTTCAGCATAAGACATAATGTCTTATGTCTTACGAATTGTTGTTGCACACTCTAGCTCCCAAGATTACAAGCTTTGCCCAGGTTAGGATCCACACTAAAACGTGTTTACATATTAATAATTGAGTTACTTGCTAATAACACTAATACTCGCTAATTTTATTATAAAAAGATTATAAAAAGAAAATCAAATAATGATTAACATACCTACACTTATTGAATGTCCCTGCAATTACCACATGCATTACCAGTTCCCTAAGAATCTTAAATTGAATGCATAGGTTAAAAAGTTGAACTTTAAAATAATCCGACACGACATTACAAACTTGTAATGTAACCTTTCAAAGCTATTTCATTGGAACAAAAAGAGTTAGTATCAATACAAAGCATATTTTAAACATTAACTATCTACACATAGCGATTTCTTTTCGTTCAAAGTGTAAATATATACGGAATGCGAAAAAAAAAATTTTTTTGTTCATACATTGATACCACAGCATTAATCAATAAATAAAGTTATATTTTAGTTTGTTCGTATTCCCGTAACTTTCAGTTGATTTAATTCAATATTAAATTTAACACAGCCATTACACAAGTCCGCGATAAAAGCGTTAACTAATTTACTTTTCCATTCGCCTTCAATATTAATTCACAAAACTATAAATATAAGGCTAGCGATAATTATATCGACACTACAAAGTGTCCGAACATATTTATCTACGTATCTAATTACAGCGTGGCCGGTCTCCGCGCGAGGCGGCGGAGGCGTTTTGACCAATTTTATTAAATTAATCCAAATGAATCCGGGAGCCGGGATCGTTAAATACATCTTTTGCAATAAAATGCGATGGGTTGCTCGTAAAATGACCTGCACATTTCGCCGGCCGTGCCCGGCTAACGCGGCCGCCGAATGGACGTCTATTTTTTTATTCAATTGCCCTGAATTTAAATTAGGTATTACATTATGATAGAGACAATCGACTACAACGCATATACGAGCTGGTTCTATCGGGGTAGTAACTTCTTCTCGCAAATAATTGGCGTATAATAATTGTTGTAACATTTTGGAGAGAGGCGGAAGCCCAAGCCCATCCCTTCCGCTCCCTCTGTCCCTCCTTGTTTATCTCAAGGTTGGCAACGCGTGAGCGATACCTCTGGTATTACAAACATCTATAGACTCCGGTAATGATTAATTTCAGGTGACCTCAACACACCAATCTATCCACCATTGAACGATCAATAGTAGAATGAGAAGACTCTACATATAGAGCTACGTTCAGAACGACGGGTCGTTCAGCTGAGAAAACGGGGCATAAAATTAGCCGGAAGCAAAATCTACTTAGAAGTGATTTAATCGATAATTTAAAAAATAATAGCTTATAAACCTTTCTGTATTTATTGCTCACAGTTTCTTGGAAGCACAAGACGATTGCCGCGAACGTATTTTCACAATCAGCCAGCAATTCAAATCAATGGAGGACCAATATGCTTCGACATATTATATGACTGCAAGTCCTTATGGGGCCATGGTCGATTGCATTTGCATTAATCCATGCGATATTTCACGATAATAGGACATTATTATAACGTTATTATTGTCGTCATGTTAATTACGAAGTGCGTCGCTTGTAAGGTGTGGTTCGTATATAATATCTTCATTCTCTTGTTGCATGACGAATTGTTTATAAGCGGTTGGGAGAGTTTGGACATAGCATTTCTTCCATGTCTGTATCAAACAAAGAACATATTAATAATATAACATTAGCCTTTTCAACGTTCCACTCCTAGGCACCCCCTCAACAAGAGGGGGATCCGGCCAAAGTTCACCAGGCTGGCCTATTTTAGAATTTTGCTCTCTATTTTAGAAATAAAGAAAAACGCAAAGACTAAAAAACAATGCTGAAGAAATAATTTGGATTTTATATAATTATTTTTATAAAATATTACAAGTAATTTGAGTATTATCACATTATTAGTCTGTCCGTTACTCTCTCCAGTATTAGAAGTGGATCAATAGTTATATGGCCAGGCTGGGATCGAACTCGAAAGTTCTCAGTGACGAAAGCGGCCCCTCTGACAACTAGGCTTAGGCTTGACCAATTTTGATAGTAATTTTTTTGTACTTATGGGGCCACTTTGATGGTTCTTATGTATAGTTAGACCTGGCAGGTGGCGCTGTTATCGACATTCAAAAAATAAAATCTACGCTATTGAAGCCGCGGGCAAAAGCTAGTAATATTATATATATAGAGATACTATTGATATAATTACAGTATTAATTTCCTTTGTAGTCGAAGAAATAATAATTTAGGCACCCTCTATCCATGATGGCAACCATTGTTTTCAGCGAGACATCTTCCAAAGGCCGAGAAACATGCGCGCGCACGCTCGCGTCCCATTACCATGCAAATGCGCCGGCGCATTGAAATTTAACGTCTCAATTCATGGAGGCAAGCCACTTTACATACCTTTGTGCTCGCTAGATAACACCGCCGGTTTATAGACGCCGGTTAAGTGTTTAATCGCGATGTTAAGTTCAAGTTAACTGCTCCATAAAGCGCACCTGATAGGCCACTATCAAATGATTGAGAGGTATTCCTTAATATATTGCAAGTTTTAAAATTTCGAGTAATGTTGTTGTTTTGGATGTAACATCCATAATATTAATTTTGTGCCTATTAAATGTGGGGTATGTTACCTGGACTATAATAACGGATGGATAGACACGATATTTATTAAAATCAGATGGGTAGTCTAGGTGCTACGGTGGACCATAAAAATCATAACATACCTACATATATACATACATAGACTGCTAAAAACATAAGCCTTCCTTTTGGCTTTGCTGTAGACGGGTAAAAATACATCTTGCTCATTACAACCACGAAAACCGTGGTAATTTCTGACTATTATTAAGTTTTTTGTTCACCTTCTTGAATAAAAATATGTTTAACTTTTTTTTAATATGTGTTTTTCGTCCATCAGGTCTGGTTCCAGAACCGGCGAGCGAAGTGGCGTAAGAAAGAGCACACTAAGAAGGGGCCCGGGCGACCTGCGCACAACGCCCACCCCCAGTCCTGCTCTGGGGAGCCTATCCCTCCCCACGAGCTGAGAGCGCGTGAGAGGTGAGCCATGAGCATAATGCTGCCGTTTCTTCACTAAAAAACCGTTCAGTGACATTTCGCCAAATTAAAAAGAGTTATATTTACTAGGTGAAAGCGTTGCTTGTTCTCTACAAGCCAGACTTGGACATATTTTCCTATCATTTATTGTTAATAATTGCTGTAATAAAACAATCTAGATGTCGTCACAATTTCTAGGGACTTAATTTCGTATTTATGCTTAAAACTCAAAATTGGGTTTACTTACTCACTTAACGGTTTTTTAGTGATCGGACGGCCGAATTAACCCCATATCCCTCCAACCAACCAACCCCTACCTAACCCTAACCTAACCCCCAATATCTACTCAGATAAGGTCCTTCTGGGGCTATCATAGGACAACACAAAATTATATTGTACTCTTTCTGAAGGTCATACTGTATGTTTCAGATGTGTCAAATTAGGCTGTGTATGCTTCAATATCAATGTCGACGATACAACTCATGTGGCATGCTTTAAAATTCCTCAATGCCAATGTATACTTAGAAATTAAGAAATAAATAAATAACTTGCTACGTTGACGTAAAAGCCCACTGGTGCGTAATATATTTTCCCCGAAGAACGCTGGGCCAACCCTGCGTTCTTCGGGGAAAATATGTAATGTGGGCCTTTAAAAAGGCTAAAATGTTCTATGTTCTACTGAGCATTTAACGGAGTTGATAAACTATATACTGAATATTTTATGACCTATCAAAGTAATTAATTTCGCACAGTATGAAAATCCAGCAATAAAATCATTTATTATGTAGTTACAATGTATTGATGTTTTTATTAGAGACATCATTTCTTTAGATAACACTCTGATAACCTGCAATTAATGCATGATGCTCAGTCTATCTGTAGGTTTCATAAAAATATATTTCCAACTAGCTACACTTAATCACTTATAAAGATTACCTGTCTGTCTGACCCCTGATTCATTCTGAGCACCGATGCAGAAATCTAATTCATGACTCTACATTTATCCCTATGTGCAAGTAACATTGTGCTTTATCTAATTGCTATTAGGTTCTATACTAATTGTGCCCTATTGATTTCTTCAACAGGGCGCGAAGAAGAAAGAAGCTGGCGAAAGCGCTGGAACGCCAGGCGAGGAAACTCCGAGCTAAAGGCATCGCCGTGGACCTTGAAGCGCTGAAATCCGAATACTTAGCGCAGCACAAGAATACAGGACTGTACTCAGATTCCGACGTAGACGCGGAAGGAGAGGAGTGCATGATAGATGTCGTGGGAGGAGATTCCTGTCATGACTCCGGCCCTGAAGACTTCTCCCTGACGGGCCGCCTCCGAGCACCGTCAGGTGCGGATGGTATGAACAACTCGGACAGTTCGACTTCGGACGGACACTCCGGGAGGAACTTCAGTCCAATCCCGGACCCACAACCTTCATTCTTCAAGCAATTCGGTGCGGCGAGTACGAATTTCGAAAAGTTCGATTTCGACTCGGGCCGGGCGGTGTCTTTAGACCTAAGCGGCGGGGGCACAGCGACCGAACAGGACATGTCTAAAAACGGGGGAACAAGGAAATATAATCCGTTCAGTATAGAGTCTTTGCTTAACACGTGAAAGTGACTAGAGTTATGACTATAGAGGCTCTCTGTTATTAGTGTACACCAGTGAAGTTTTCGACTGTAATCGGTGTAGCGGCAGAGGTAACAAACTACTCCGTCTCCGACTGAATACCTAATTCCTAATCGCGACTTTTGTATCGACAAACGTTATATATTTCTCGCATAATTTAGAATATAAAACAAATATGAGATCTCAAGGTTTTTATAACGTGTTTATTTCATACAATTTATATTAATTTAATGAAGAGATCAACTTAGATACTTATATTATAATTTTTATTGGGTGCCATGACAATGTTTCCAGACGGCACCTTTTGTTTTTTTTAAAAAACTTAATCGATTTTATGTTAAATCGAATGTTCAAATCGATAACTTGCATCTAGCCGCTACACTAGACAGCATCCAGCATTTCAAGAGATGTTCCTTTGCTTCAATGTTAAACGATTGTATCATTAGTCTTAAACAGCTTCAGTAAAGACTTGATAGGTACCATAATTACATATCTCGTGTGAATATTAGACTTAGGCCTTGTAATATATAGGTAGTAGTGTACATAGTATCTCTATATTTATTTTCCGTAATGTTAACTATATTTTTCTTTTCGGGGCAATAATTAATAATAACTTTTGTTGATGATGTGGTATTTTAATTTTATTTGCGATATTTTTATTTTATAGATATTATTGTTTTAATTACCAAATGCATTATTTTCACAACTAAATACTGTTGAGGTTGAGACAGTTGCTGTAGTGAATTATACTGATAAAAATTAAACCATCTTATTAATAACCGTGGATTAGCAGGCGAATAATTACACACCGTGCTATCTCATTCTGTCATCAGTAATTTGACATTCGAAAGAAGAAGACAAAGGATGGTGTAACTACTCAACCACTCATCCGCGTTTATTAATACGGGGAAAAATGTGTACTAACAAGACTCGAATACGGCTTAATAGATGAAACACCATCGTGCTCACCGTGTGAAGGAGACCTGACGGGTATGCCATGATGTTTCATTCAAATAAGCAATGAAAAAGTTATCTTTGTGAATGGAAATAAGGCTTCATTCGCACTGCAGATAAACCGACGAACATTTCAGTAAATTTCTGCTCCATCTATGCTTTTACAGCTGAACACAAACTTCGTTATGTACATTAGCAGCGGCGCGCAATTAACTCAATTACTCGGCCATTACGATATAATTTCTAGACACCGCCACTTTGTTACAATTACCGCGATACACCCGACATGTTTTAATACACCGCAGTGTGTTTTATTAAAAAGAATAAACCGTCGCCATAATTCTGTCGTCGGTACATGCTATGAATATTTTAATATATTCCTATAAATTTGCATGTTTGGCAGACATGTCGTTCACTGATATATTTTCTCTTAATGACGCAGGATATTGTAATATTTAACAGAATTTATTATCTTATATAAATAAACAGATTTTAGATACAGTAAATTAATGTTTATTGCACGCCATTAATGAAGCAACAGAATTAAGATGTTATTTATTTCCTCCAAATATTATGAAAAGTATCCGGATCTCGAAAAATATAAAAACAATTATTTATTGCGATATAGGTGCAGGTCATAGGCATTTTTTTATGAAATTAAAACAATAGAACGTTTATAACTAATTAAAAACAAATCCATTTGGCAAATCAAAATGGCTGCGCACATAAAATTACTATTGGCGAAAGAAATATAATATCGCGTCGTAAAATAACAACAATTAATGAATGTATAATGCGTAACGGCCGATAACAGAGCCAATTAGCAAAACAATATGGCCGCGCCGGTTTATTGCTATTTTTACTTAGCCCGCAGTGGGTTTAATAGGTAGGTATATAAGTGCGCAACAATGTGGAAGGCGATCGGACACGGCATTATTGTTTCAAGCCGTTGACACGTGAAATTATTCTAGTTTAATAAAAATGTATATCGACACTAACACACCAACTGGATGAGCCAAACTAAGAAATGCTTGTACTGCGGGCGCCGTACAAATGGATTGAGGGGAATCCTAGTGACAAAATTCAATTATATTTTTATTCATTTAGGCAACTATTCTGTTTTGAATAGTGAGAATCTACCACCGGATCGGAATGCTGCTTCCATAGAAAATATTGATTCATAACAACTCCAAATTGAAAATTAAAAAAACCCCCGATGTGGACAATCTTTAAACTGATAAACCGATTTTCATAAAACAAAGCTAAGAATACTCCCGATCAGAATACATTTCTAACAAAACATAATTAAAAACAGTTCATCCGCTTGGGCGCTACGATGCCACAGACAGACACACAGATGCACAGATACACATGTTAAACTTATAACACCCTTCTTTTTTCGTCGGGGGTTAAAAATAAATACTTCAGTACCAATCAAAGCGTTGCCGCAATCATTATTTTGACAAATATAAAACACATGCCCTGATAATTTAGACAAATTAGCGAAGTAATAACCCCTTGACTTTAATATCGTTTAATAGCCTAACATTTAAATTTGTTGTAAAAATAATAATGATATGGTGTGAACAAATAACATTTATTAGCTGTTTAATTGACTCTTGTAATTTTACAACAATTAACATTTGACGTCGGGGCTTCTGTTCTTTAGTGACCCGATGACACCAATTTATAATCGTCATATCCTGATAAAAGTCGATTAGCCTTTGTTTTCCGTAATTATGACATTGCTACCAAAATATACGATAAATCTAAATTTGACACGTGTAAAGTGTATAGTGTCCAGACGGCACGATTTGGCTCAGGATCGGTAGAGCCGATTGCTAGAGTCTCTACCAATCGGCATGTTAAAAAGAAAGTTGGGTCCCCCAACTCACACGTCCCCATATCGACCCTACTGATTGGCTCTATCAATCTTGTGATCATGACGTGATGTACCGTCTGAAGGTACCTTTAAATATTTATGTCATGGTGGTATATTAATACCATGAAACAGACGGCAATACACTTGGATCAGTCAAGTTTAGCTTGCATACCTACCATCAGAATTAGCACCATTGATCTCATCATCATCTGGAGTAAATTATACTTAGTTACTTCAAACTCGTTAATATCTAAGAATATTCTAGGGACCTACCTATATCACCCTTTTTCAATAGACTTATCCAGTTATTTACCTTTATTTTGTAACACATTATTTTATAACACCCTTCTATTGCCACATCATAATTTATTTTAATTTGGATACTTGTTGGACATAACTCGTAGTAATAAAAGGTTACTAACTGTACATTTTCGTAGTCGAAACAATATCTTAGGTACAAAATATATGGATTAAGTTTTAATTTATATTTATAGACGAGTGAAAAGTGGATATTTGTATATTGTTTATCACGTTGTATGTAAGATGTAAAAAGGTATGTTATGTGAGTAATTTATTGAATCAAAATATAACACGATTAAAAACACATTTGGTGTGCTTTATTTACCGCCTGTCCTGAAATCATGAGTACATGCAGTACTCATTTATGAAATAATGCCTGTATGAAATATATACTATAATACCTACCGTAAATTGATGGAAACTCTAGGCACAAGCTGAAATATAAATGGATATCTATATCATGTTACTAGACCGCGCACTCGAGTTTTGTTTAATATTATATTGTACATTATTGAACTACGTCAAAGTCTTTTAGACTTTAAAACTTCTGTAGACACAAAAGCGAACCGAGGGAGAGAGTCCCTAGTTTGTCCATCTCACATCCGTAAACATCGCTATGTGAACACCCTAGTAGAAAGGGACACAGTACCAAAAGGAGCCACTCTCTCGGATCGTTTTTGTGCAACAGTGATACCTCTTTCTTTTTGTGAAAGTTTCTTGGTAAAAGCACATAATTAAGGGTCAAACGGAAGGGAGACGTAGACGCTAGAGGAAGGGCGCCAAGCCGTTTATACGTCAAGTTTTATAAGGCTGTAGTTATGTGGCGTTCCAAAGGACAACCACAATAGTCGCAATATTCAGAATTTAAAGGAATGAGGAGAAATAAAGAAACCTTATGACAATAGAATCTTCATAAAATATAGTAAATACCTACCTGAGTACTACCTCATAAGTAATATTAAATTCAAGTTCCAAATTCATTTTTTGATTAAAAACTCACGGGTACTGTCCGTGCCGCAAATTAAAAAATAAAAATCCAAAAATAAAATCCATTGATACAAATACCTACGTGAGACCTCCGGCGGCCCGCCATGACGAATGCTGAGCGGGCCGCGCTAATAATTTTAAATGCCCGCAAATTATTCGGCAAATGTGTGCCGACTTTGTTACCTGACACCCGTGTAATTAAGTTTTCGACAAAATACTGGAACAGAAACCGAATAATTCGATATACTTTGATTTTTTTTATTTTTTCCAAGTTCAATCTAAAGATATATAAAAATAACCTCACCTTTTCGGAACAAAATGGTTAATAGATATCTAAATAGCCAGTATTATAACTCGTTGCAATATAACAATTTATTATTTTTCGATTTTTAACTATTCTTTGAAAACCATTAGTACAATTTATTATGAAACTTGTTAAAACCGGCATAAAAGTGTTGTCACTTTATAGAAGAGAAAAAATACCGGCAAAAATGGCAATCATATTTTTGTGCAACATGATATTTTTTTAATTATTTAATATATATTGAAACACGAACAGTCAGGTGACAAGGTAGCTGGCTCTTTCCTCGTTTAAAAAAACAGCTTATCGATTCAACGAGTAGCTAATGAATGTAGCCAGCATTATTGGCACCATATCCAACGCGGAACACATTTAAAAAATGACATTTTTAATTATTTTATATCCTACTAATATTATAAATGCGAAAGTTTGTGAGTGTGGATGTATGTATGTATGTATGTTTGTTACTCCTTCACGCAAAAACTACTGAACGGATTTGGATGAAATTTGGAACACAGATAGATTATAACCGGTATTAACATATAGGATACTTTTAACCCAATAATCTAATATTACACGGATGAAGTCGTGGGGCACAGCTAGTTTTATATAAAAACAAAACTTGCTCTTCAGAATATAGTATATTTAAGTGTACGCTCTAGACTCTACAGTTATCTTTCACAGATTATAAACTACCCAAGATCTATTAAGGCACTTTCACGAGAGCAATCCGTCTGAAATGAATAATGAATATAGAGAGTCGTTGCGTCCGACACCGCTCGCATCATCGTTAGCCATTTCTGTTATTATAACCCATTTGTATAACTTATTACCCGCGGTGCGGATGACTGCGTAATAATCGGGTGTTTAGTTAAATTGCCGGGATTCACTATTAAGGCGTATGTTTCAAGTAATATCCATTGCTCTTTTGTGGGATTTTAAAAGTGCTTGTTGTGCACTTGAAATTGGTACCTATTAAAATTACAAAGGGTTGCGAAACCTTAACCATCATCATACCTATGCTATGCTAAACACAAAGTCGGAATATAATGTTTGCCAACAAACCACGTTTAAGGTTTTGATTGATTTTCTACTTGATATTGTAATATATAATCAGCATTTATTTATGTATTTTTTTATCTCTCGGGGTTTTCTGGACGGTACATTAACCACCAAACATGGCTTTACTAAGAGAAAACTTAAAACCAAACAAGGTTTATTGGCAAACATATTATAGTTTCAGTTTCTATTAGTTATCAAATAGATGTATTTTTGCAAAATGGATTGAACCATACATATTTCTACAAACTGAAACCAACCTTCAACCATTCGCACTATGGTTAATTATGGTCTGCAGGTGTACGTGCAGGTTGGTTCTATTTCACAAAACTCCATTCAATTTAAATATTTAGCAAGCTAATGCAATTTCTATTCGCATCTATATACATATATGTGAAGTCAAAGAGTATATACATTTATATAGATTCACTCACGTCACATTGTTAGAAATCGATAAACCATTTCAACTTGTAAATAAAAATGTCACGAAAATAATAATATTGACATAATAGTAGATAGAATTCAATTGATACTAAGTTTATTCTTATTTAAAGATCTTTTTTATTCTTTTGCGCCATTCATATTATTCTATTTCACTAGGAATTAACAAAAATGAATAATTCTGGACATTACCCAACTTAATAACAGTCTTCTATACAAATAAATAAAATTGGAGTGTCTGTTTGTAATATCAAAATAACACCTTTTCACTAAATGCATATGAAAGTAAATACGACACCTATAACCAAAACGCTATTTAAAAATGTTTTGTCTGTCTGTCTATCTGTCTGTCTGTCTGTCTGTGTGTTTGTTCCGGGTAATCTCCGAAACGGCTGGACCGATTTTGATGGGACTTTCACTGGTAGATAGCTGATGTTTTAAGGAGTAACTTATGCTACTTTTATTTAAGAAAAACAAAATTAACAAAAAAATGGGTCGTGTCGCGCGGGCTCTGAACGCGGGAGCGGGCTTTTTTGTTAAGTAAAATTCCACGCGGACGAAGTCGCGGGCTCAGCTAGTTATAAATAAAACCACACGCCAACTAAGTTAACAGGTACTATGTACATTAAGATACACGTACATAGTCTTGTTATTACCCCAATACATAAGCATTTACATATCGTGACCACAAATTATACAGAGCGCTATAACAGCGGCTCTATTATTTAGTAATACACCAAACTCCAGCACAGAAACGCCGTGGAGCGTAAAATAAACAAAAGTTTCATCTTATTTGTAAAAATGTAATATGAGAAATGAGAATGAAAAAATATAGAGAAGATACAGAAGTGCCACTTGCATCATGTAAAACGGTAATAACTTTACCCATTCATTATAAGATAGGTTTATTCTTTACTAGCTGAGCCGCGACTTCGTCCGCGTGGAATTAGCCCGCTCCCGCGTTCTGAGGCCGCGCGACAGGACCCATTTTTTTTTGTTTTTCTAAAATAAAAAAGCCTTAGTTACTGCTTATAACATCTGCTATCTACCAGTGAAAGTCCCGACCAAATCGGTCCAGCCGTTTCGGAGATTACCCGGAACAAACACACAGACAGACAGACAAAAAATGTTTTAATCGCGTTTTTGTTATGAGTATCGTATGTACTTTGATATACATTTAGTGAAAAGGTGTTATTTTGATATTACAAACAGACACTCCAATTTTATTTATTTGTATGTAAAGATGTATAGATTTACTCTATTGTCTCTATCTAAATTCTTGTATGACTTAATTTGTTTTTTTTTAGATTGATTGCTTATAGCTACTACTTTCGCTGCTGATGGACTATGAGGTGAACTTATAGAACCTCTGTTTAAGTTATGACTGCCTGGTACCTGGTTCACACGTTGTAAGTTTGCAGAACAAGTAGCAAGTCAACTTGGGAATCTTTTCCAGCCACTTGCCTAGTCATCATAGGGTAAACATGAGGCCAATAAGGATCACTACATACTAGTTAACTTGCAACTTACTTGCGAAATCGCAAAGTGTAAACCAAGCCTTACATCGATGGTAACATTTCAACCAGCATTTTTAAGGAATACTTTTTAGTTTGACTTCTGTGCCATAACTGTACATTACAGTCAGCTCATTGTAGTCGGAACAGAACCACGGACTAATTATAGTGTATGCAAATGAAGGTGTTCATACCCCAAATGATTCAATTCGGCACCGGGCGCCTTTTCATTTAGTACGGTTATCATTTAGCATCAATCTTTTAAAGCTCGGGGTGACCAATTAATACACGTCTGTAGCGGATTCGAAAGAGAAATACGCTTTGCACTTTTTATACTCGTTAGTTAGTAAAAACGTGTTGTTTTATTGTTGGCAACATTGATGAGAAAGTGTTGTTAATGTTCATCAAAATCTCTACCTAGCTGTGCAAAAAAAAATGAAAGCAAGACCAAGAAACCCAAAATTTCTAATAGTAAGGACTAGCTGGCAAGTATATTAGTGTTCCCACTTGTATGTTGAGGCTATACCTAAAACATTATAAAATATTTATACCTTATTAATAGGTATGAATAGTTATGATAGTACTTATACCGTAATATAAAAATGTATGGCTGGAATCTATTAACACCTCAACTTTAGGTACTTGCAGTAAACGGTTCATTAAGCTCCTAGAATAAATCTTAAATAAAATCCCTTAGAAGCAACAAAGTAGCCATAAAATAATTTACTCAATGCAAAGTCGCGGTGCTCACAATCTGTGATAAGGGCAATTCCACATCGCACTAATGGTCACCCGAAATGGAGATACAGATCGCGCCGCGGAGCGACACGCGTTCCTAACGTAATCACTTAATTATTGGGCGACACCTCGGCCCTGAAGGTAGGGCTGTGGGGACACAATTTAAATATTATTAATAAACTAGTTGCTGCCCGCGACTTCGTCCGCGTTGACTTAAGTAAAGTATTCCATGTGTTAATCCAGGTTATAAACTATCGGTGTTCCAAATTTCATACAAATCCGTTCTGTAGTTTTTTGCGTGAAAGAGTAACAAACATACATCCACACTCACGAACTTTCGCATTTATAATATTAGTAGGATAGTAGGATGTATTATACATATAAACCTTCCTCTTGAATCACTCTATCTATTAAAGAAAACCGCATCAAAATCCGTTGCGTAATTTTAAAGATCTAAGCATACATAGGGACATACAGACAGCGGGAAGCGACTTTGTCTTATACTATGTAGTGATAAATAACACTGTTTTTAATCATTATTATTTATCAGCATCGCGGCAATCCTTTGAGGCTATATGAAGCACTGGCCGACCAGAGGTATAGACCAGGGGCCCAACTCTGGTGACCGCTGGCATCTCGATCGCCAAAACTGACGTATCGCATGTCTGAATACGTCAGTGTTCACAGATTGTCTATAAAAAATGGATAAAACTGACGTATTCAAATACCTAAGCGACAGGTACGTCAGTTATGACATATTGCGAGTCGAGTGAGATAGGTACGTCAGTTTTGACGTATTGCGAGTCGAGTGAGATGACAGGTTCGTCAGTTTTGACGTATTGCGAGTCGAGTGAGATGACAGGTACGTCAGTTTTGACGTATTGCGAGTCGAGTGAGATGACAGGTACGTCAGTTTTGACATATTGCGAGTCGAGTGAGATGACAGGTACGTCAGTTTTGACGTATTGCGAGTCGAGTGAGATGACCGGTACGTCAGTTTTGACGTATTGCGAGTCGAGTGAGATGACAGGTACGTCAGTTTTGACGTATTGCGAGTCGAGTGAGATGACCGGTACGTCAGTTTTGACGTATTGCGAGTCGAGTGAGATGACCGGTACGTCAGTTTTGACGTATTGCGAGTCGAGTGAGATGACCGGTACGTCCGTTTTGACGTATTGCGAGTCGAGTGAGATGACAGGTACGTCAGTTTTGACGTATAGCGAGTCGAGTGAGATGACAGCGCTGTTGGGTCCCTGGAGAAGTGGAACAAGGAAAGGTCGGCCCACTAGAGGAATGACGCAGCCTGCGAAAAAAATCAAGTTACCTACCTACTTGGACAAACGTTGTAAAATAGTTGAACTTAAGGCTAAAGCGCCCATCTAGCCCGCGAAGTTCAAATTTTTTGAGTTCTTTTAGAAATTTTTCAAAATCTGACAATAATAAAAGACAAATTTTGTAATTCGCGAAAAAGACCGTGTGCAGTGCATTTATTAATATATCCAACTTACTCTAAAACATTTCAAGAACGACAGCTATCCAGATAATCTGGCAATTTTTGTATATTTAGTGATTTACTAGTATCATATCCACCGTGATAATATTTAGAGTAAAATAAATGTATTAATAAAAGCACTGCACACGGTCTTTTTCGCGAATTACAAAATTTGTCTTTTATTATTGTCAGGTTTTGAAAAATTTCTGAAAGAACTCAAAAAATTTGAACTTCGCGGGCTAGACAGGCGCCTTCACCTTAAACAATATCGCCAATGACATTTCTTATCCGGACAAACCGTGTAAATATATCGGCTGATGTAATTCAGTAACATCCTTATCATTTATTATAATACGTAGCAGTGTCATTTACTAACCTTAACTAACCATAAATGTGAATATAATTAAGCTTGAATAATGGAAGAAATAATGTTTACATACATTCATATGATTATTTATTATTAATACGCATTTTATAAACTACCAACCCTGCGTCTCGCGTCACCCGCTAACCACACTACTTTTTATTATATCAATTTGTGCCCATTGAAGGCGCTGTTTTGGCCTAATTTCTTTATAATTGCAGGATCGGCGGTCCCGGCCGATGTGGCCTGGCCCTTATCAGATCAGAGCTGAACGCTGCTCGCATTAGGCAACGCTGAAAGTTATTTTTAATGATGCTTTTAGTCGTGATACTTCAATTTGTATTGTGGCGTTTACGCTGTACGAATGCCTTTTATGTACACGCATTAACTAATTTAGACACGATTTTGTAGAATGTACCTACCTACAGTAAGCATACTACAATATTGTTTTGATGGAAAACATATTATATACAAACCATCCAAAGTAATATTATAAGCGCTGAAGCAACTGTCTGTCCATAGGTATATGTGTCTGTTTGTGACGTTTTCATGCCTTAACTGCTGAACCGATTTCGATGAATTTTGGTATAGAGATAGATTGGACCTGACATTAGGGAAGGATATACCTATTGTCGCAAAATAAAACATAAAGGGGTCAAACAGGGGATAGAAATTTGTATGTAAATTTAGTTTCGAGACCTACGCGGACGCGGCCACGGGCAAAAGCTAGTATACAAACGTAATTTAGATGAACTGGCCGCTGACAAAGGACACGACGTGTAATATACTGAAGTATTGAAAAGTCTGGAAAATGGTAATGTGTTTTCTAAGTGTAATAGGATTTCGCACTTTATTTTTTGTTTTTATGATATTATACTTTAATACACTACATTAAGATGTATTATAGTTTAACACATCTTTAGACAGAAAAACGAGCCCTGAGAAGTTTGTCTCTGGTGGGACTGTGTTCTTCTAGCTCTTAGTTGCGATTCCTTAAATAGCTTAGCTGTAGGGGCTAACGGAAATACTAGTAATGACATAAACTCACATTGCTAGTAATCTCTATAAAAAAATTAAATAAATCTTAGGAACACGACACTAATGTTATTATAATTTAAATCTTGTATAAAATTACACTATATCACAAGACGTAATAGAAAATCATATTTCGTGAGTTGAAAAAAAGTGTTTGACACGGAACGAACGTGCTGTAACTTAATTATGTTTCAACAGGAAATTAAATGTGTAGCTGTGGGTATTAATATTTCAGTGACGGTTGCAGGAAATCATTTTAATTTCATATACATAACATTTTCATAATGAAAATCGTGAAACGTGCGATTGTGCGGCGTTTATATTCAGGAAAGCTGGCAAGTGTTGATAATAAAAAGCTGATACTTATTCAACGATATACGAAGAGAGTATTAAATCTACATAAAGCTAAGTAGTAAACAAAGAGTCACATTCGTTCCATCAGGCTGAGTTAACCATCAAAATTTTGTAAGTATGGTTTGAAATATGGCAGGTTTAAGCATACCTATTATACACCCACAATCGTAAAAATCTCTACAAAATAATATAATTTAAGGTGGTAGCGCCATGCTGTACCCAATTAACTATAGCTTATATGTTAAGGTCAAAGGGCCCAAAAAAAAAACCAAAACTATAGCTTATATAGGTACGGGCTAGCTCGACTAGAGTAGTACCTACCTTCTCACAGAAAAACAGAGTAAAGCTGCGTCTCGTACGACGAGTGTGAGAGCCCAACCCCACTCCTTCCTCCTCCCTCTATGCTACACTTCTTCAAGTCGGCCACGTGCGAGCAATACCTTTGGTATAGCAAGCATCTATACGCTACGGTAACTGCTTAACATCACGTGGGTCGTACGCTTGTGTGCCGACTTATTGATGTAAAAACAGCAGACTAATCGTACAACATAGTTAAAAGTGTTAGGACTACCATTAAGTAGATCTGGTATGTCCACGCGCACTTTATTTCATCTCAGCCACACAAATGAAGTTACGGGAGTATCTATACATCTATACAAATAAATAAATTTGAAGTGTCTGTTTGTAATATCAAAATAACAAATTTTCACTAAATGCATATGAAAGTACATACGACATCTATAACAAAAACGCGATTTAAAAAAAAATGTCTGTCTCTCTATCTGTCTGTCTGTCTGTCTGTTTGTTCCGGGTAATCTCCGAAACGGCTGGACCGATTTTGACGGGACTTTCACTGGCAGATAGCTGATGTTATAAGCAGTAACTTTGGGTTAATTTATTTTAAAAAACAAAATTAAAAAAATGGGATCTGTCGCGCGGGCTCAGAACGCGGGAGCGGGCTTTTTTGTTAAGTTAAATTCCACGCGGACGAAGTCGCGGGCTCAGCTAGTGTTAAATATAATCGATGACTATTAACACAATAGTAGCCACACTTTACGTTTCACTTGGAAGGTTCGAAACGACTGGTGTACCGGCGTATCGGCCGGTAATCTCTGCTACGACTAAACAAGAAGCAATTTTTTACAATTTCCATTTCTTTTACACAATACCTGCGTGTAGGGTGTACCTTTGTTTATAGAAATGTAGGATGATTCGATAGCAAATAGTTTTAAGGCTTCCAAGTCTAATAAAAAAATAATAAGTCGTTTTTGAGCATATCTAAATACGTTAGCTTAACTCTATGCCAACGGCGCCCCTTGCAAAGCGGGAGACAAAAATACCTGTAGTAGTAGTACTTACGAGCAGTTAGTGGAAATTAGGACTACCCTAGTAGTCTACTTCTTGCAGTGGTAATCCTACTAGCCACCTCTACACTACGTTGCCATTGAAGAGTAGACAACAGTTGCTCTATCCAAATATCGCTAATCAACAAAATCATGCTTACCCCTGAAATGAGAAGGAGGCAAACTTGCGGTTTGTCTCTTGCAGTACTTATTAAGTAAGCAGGGATCCCTGTAAAGGTAAAGTTAGAACAAGAGGTCTTAAGGTTTTCCAGGTCAAAGGGTCACCCTAGTACTGAAAGACAGGCCACACGCCATTCGGGACAACGTGTAATGAAGTGATTACGTCACCCGCGCATTACAGTCAGAGCGCCACATTTTCACTTTGCCAGGAAAAAAAATATGCACACACAAAGAAACAGGAATATGAAAATTATGTCGTGTCGGAAAGCAAACGGGTATTTTACATTACAAATATTACAATACGAAGAAATGCATTAATTTCTTCGGATTATAACTAAGTGAGAATCGCTTAGTACCTTATTCATACGACTTTCGTTCTCTATATTATCACAAACTTAGGCCAGAAAATATACACAAATAAATAAAATTAAAGTGTCAGTTCGTAATGCCAAAATAACAGCTTTTGACTAATGCATAATGAAAGTATATACCTACTGTAATTATAACAAAGAACATTTTTTTTCTGTTTGTCTGTATATTTCTTCCGGCTAATCTCCGAAACGGCTAAACCGATTTTGACGCGACTTTCACTGGCAGATGGCTGATGTTATAAATATTATTTTAGTCTAGTATTATTTTATCGATGCAACACGCAGGTGGAGCCGCAGGCAACGGGTAGTTCTTAAATAATTTGATATTTCATAGAAATTAACTTGATTGAAAAATTTAGATGTATTTTTCAGCTTATTGTTTAGGTAACTGATAAGCCTTCTGGGCAACTGTAGGTAATTGTCAGATACGGATAGTCCACAGTTGCAAGGCTAAGTTTAAAATAGTCCGATTATTCCAGAACTTGGCTAGCGTTACCGTAATATATTACTAAGCATTTTACTATCGCCTGTAATTTGAAACCGATTTAGCTTTATTACCGCCGTTGACATCTTGATGATGTACTTTACCTGCCTACGTTCCTATTTATCGCACTCTAACTACGCGATTTTGTGAAAGATGTTTAATGCAATTTATTTTCTTTTTTTTACGAAAAATTTTCCCACTGAAAAACCCTCTGAATTCGTTTTTGAATTCCAATAAAGACACTTATGCCATCTGTGAAAAATGGGCGCACGTCGATGCACCTATGCTTACTTATTTCTCTGATAGGGTAAAAGCCGGATAGTTGCCTCGGACGGATACATGCCCCGGTTTTTAATACACTATGTTGGGAACATAAGTTGTGATTGCGCTTTACTACAATAAGTAGTGACCCCCCGCAGGCCTCAGTGCCGTCTAAGCCATCAGAATAGGTGCAAGTGTTTTGTCCATGTGAGCAAAAACCTTCCGCGGCGAAACTTTGACGGGCGTTATAATTATATTGGTAAGTAATTACTATTGAATATTTTTATTACTGATCGTGGTTTCACTCAACTTTTTGTTTCTTTGCATGCATTAGAGTTTAAATTACATTGTTTATTATGTTTTATAGCTAAATATTTTTTATTTACTTCGCAAATAAAAAGGGCAATTATCCGCATCAAAAAGGATAGTCGCCCTACTTACTTTCGCGGATAGTTACCCCTAGAGTGACTAAATATTTTTTAACAATCAAAGACGGATTTTATTTTTTGTTGTTTTTTCCAATTTACTGTGACTCTAACATGTTGTAAATAAAATAAATATCTACTTAACTGTTTTATATATTTATTCCAGATAAGCAAAATGCCTCTCAAATATAAGCGAAAACCAGGCGTGGTGCCACGCAACATCAACTGGACAGAAGATAGCTCAGCACTTGTCTTGGAAGAATTGAGACAGAAAAAAATATCAATGAAATTTTTCGAACATGCATAATATCCTCTCGAACCTTAAGAAGACGCTACGAAAAAAGTAACCAGCAACTGCTAACTCAAGGAAAATATCATGTTCTTGCCTTCGAGAATGAAAACAGACTGGTAGCTCATATATTTAAGCTCAGAGACGCCGGTTTTCCTCCTGACAGAAGTAAATTATAAAGACTGTTAAATAAGTAATAAAGATTACTTTAATTGATATAAATTTTTTTCAATCCAAAATAAAAATCATACCGAGGTTACTATTCCCCGCACGAGGCAAGTATCCCGCGAAGCATTTTCCACGCTGGGCTACTATCCGCCATAGTAGGCAACTATCCCTTTTCTGAGAGGTGTAATAAAACAGTATTTATTCAAAACCCTTGTTAATTATGTATACAAAAATAGGCTATTATGGAAGATAAAAGACCTATGTTTTGAGATATATACTCAATAATTTTCAGCAAGTTCATATTTTTTATAAATAAAGCTTTTTCGAAAAGTGGGGCAACTATCCGGCTTTTACCCTACACACCTACTAAGATTGCAGAAATTCTAAGAGCGTTAACAGGTTTTGTACTAGAAATCCTAAAAATGTAGTAGTTTTCATTTTATCCTGGGACAAACTGTCGAAATTAAAGGAATTTACAACCGCTTGGCGCAGTGGTTCGAGCGTAGGCCACTCGGCTCACTACACCGGGTTGTTGCGGGTTCGATTCCCGTCAGGTCCATTGTAAGGTACCCATAGTACAAGCGTTGCTTAGTTTGGGACCATACAGTTGGTGTTTTTGTCTGGCGATATTTATTTAATTAAGGCACATTTGTCCTCCCGAATGTAAACTACAAAATCAATCTCACAAATCAAAACATCGCCCTAAAAAAAGCAATTGATACAAACTAAATAGAAACAAATTGCTTTATTACCATCGATACACATACCTGCCATAATAGCTGGCTGCCTCGCCGGCCTGTATCCAAATAATAGCATCTAACGACTGCCAACCGTATAATCAAAAGCGTATCAGTGGAAATCAATTTTTCAACGGCGAAGTCGATTTAAAAATTATCATACAAAACGCGAACGGAGCGACCAGTGTTCGTAGACACCGGCACCAAAAAATATAACTTCATTTTAGTGCTTGGCTAAAATTGAATACAATGTACTCGTAACTATGACCATTCTTGGGTCAATTGGAAAATAAAGTGAATTTGATAAATTATTTTAAAACGTTACTGTTGGAGTTATCAACGGTAGTTAGGTATAGTATAGAGTCGCACATAAATATATCAGACCGAAAATAGACCTCAAATATACTAAGGAACAGGATTCGAAAAATCATGCCTGCACTTTAGAAACTTCTAAGTCATAATCACTATTTCTCGTATCAAAATATTGGATAGACAGACCAACTTAATCTGGGAACATGTAATTACTTAACCAGAGCTCGGCGCTACGCTACACACCAATAAAATTGATTTAGATTCACGATCCGCATCGCAACTAGTTCGTCAACATGTTGGCCAATTGTAAGGTATTATTATTAAATGTATTTGATAAGATTAGTTGGTCTATTATACACGTAATGGTTTCAAGATTATACAGGTTATACCTTTTTTTATAAGTAGGTGAGTATAATAAAGTTTTAAAACTAGCGTAGTTTGTTCCGCCTGATCTTAAGCAGTTAAGCCATAAGTTATATCATAAGTTTGTTCATTAAGTAGTAGACAGTATAGATTTTATAAGAAGCCTTACACTCAGGGGAGACCATTGCCTTTTACTTCGCCCTTGCATCTTCCTAAAAAATACGTAGAATATAATGAGCTTCATCTATCAAGATAGCCAATAAGCCAATTCAAATAACACGAGCTTCCACACGGAATATCTACACAGTCTAACCCTAAAAACAGTTTACTCCACTTTGTTCTCGTTTATATCACCACGGAATAAATGGTTTCCGATGTGTCAATACGAAAATGTAATATTTAAGTTGCAAATGTTACAGTGTAGTAGTTGCAGCCGCTAGCTGAACCCGGCTCTGGGCGATCGTTGCGCGTTGCGTGCGCCGCGGCGTGAACGCTGCACCGGCGCGGCAATTTGCACGTCGCGAGCCGCCGCGCGGACAATTTACTTGTCAAGCTGACTCCGCACCATTACTGAGTGGAGGTGCTGCAACTAAGCGGATGCAGCCGCTTTATATAGCTATGATATTCTTATTACAATAACTTCAAGAATGTTAAACACACGAAAACACGATTGGTCGTCATGTTTACTTGGGTGGAATTGTGCGCCATATATACCACTGGCCAATTTTCAGCATATCCATTTTAAAAAAATCGCTTGCACCTTAGTAGCTTTTTTAATGGACATGCAGAAAATTTACTGATTGTAGCAAGAACATACGTTAGTTAGAAGGTTTATGTTACCCTCTCTCTCGTTCCTATATATAGAGGCTATATACATAAACTGACCGTGTAGGTAGTAGGTAAGAACTATCAAAAATAAAAATAAAGAATTTATTATAGTCATAATAAAAACACTTAAACTAATAAGCAAGATATTGAATGTAAAAATAAATTCAGTTTTTGTTTTATTTATCGCTTTATAAAGCGCTTACCGCTGAATTGGCAGCCCCTAACGTTATTAAGACATTCCCAGACCTAACGTGTCGGCCGCGCGCTGCCGCCTCATTAGAAATTAATTTACACCTACAAAACTAAACGCTTGATATGATATCATCCAGCTATCACAGTGACTATGTGCATAGTTAGATCAGCTGACTATTATAATGCCACTGGTCAATTCATAGTATCCATCAGCTGAACCATTTCTAAAATTTAGCAATACCTTTGCTAAGACGTGTTGTGTGAAAATGTTTTCACCACTGAAATAATTTATCAATTTGCTTTAAATGTCTCGAACACATTCTTATTGAATAGGCAAGTGAAGCTTTGATCAGAAAGAGTATAGCGGAGACAAATTGAAAAGCCACTTTATCGCCTAAAAAACTTCCGCCTCCAGATTGCCGTCCAATTGTCCGCACGCACTGAATCAACAATCGGCATCAACCTAAATACGTGACGCCGCAGTACCGGCCGTGACGACGGGACGCCGCGGCCAACAATTTGCCCACCATCACATTCAATCACCTCCAACTAACGACCACCAAAAAAACACGACAGACTCTCAGGAAGTCGGCCGAATAAAAAAACAAATAAGTAACCCGAGCAAATTAAGTTATAACCTAAAACACGTATGAAGCCATCATCCCAACGGTGTAATCATATTAACGACTACAAAAGGTGGGGCAAAAAACACAAAAATTAGAGGATCGGGAAATGTGGGCCAAACAAAAACGTAACATATCGCCTAATTATAGCTGTTGGATGAAAAACAATTTTATGTTCGCCGGGCCGGAGCACACGGGGCGCCTTTATGGTATTTGATTATAGCGCACTTGCTACTAACTTGCACTATTATGCTATGATATAGATTTGCAGCTCGTGACCGAACGCGCGATATGCGTTTATGTTGTTACAGAGATGCGTGATCTACAATTCAAATTAGGACAATTGTTTTCATACCTGTGTATCAATCGGTTACGATTTCCTTTCATCTCTTTTAGGCAAATATTTTACGTCAAATAACTGTCATTACAATGCCGGTGCAAATTTTAAAAAACTCACAGCGTTTTCCAAATTTGAAAATCAACCCGTGTCGCGCGGGATCGCGGCGAATCCTTTATTATTTCGACGTGTATATTTTTATTTTATTTCCCCAACGATTATTATTTATGAATTATTATTATTTGGGAATTTATTATTAGCTCGGAGAGCAAGCGCGTCCTTTTTCAATTTGCCACAAGGTGCGGTTCGCCTCGCAGGTATGCGAGTCTTTATTTTTTTTTGTTTTATCCTTAATACCTTTTTGACATTTCTCCAGTTGGATACCGCTAATTAAATCCCTATTTAGTTCTCATACGGTACCAAATTGATTTGATCCGTAATTTAATTAAGTCTTAAATATTCTCGGCGCGATTAAACGTCTTATTTATCTGTAATGACTTGCAAATGATAATTGGAATGTCGCAGAAACATGTTAATATTAATACACGTACTACTTATGTACACGGTTGGTTCTTCTTAAATTATGCATAATACTAATGAAGTAATCGACGTTTATTCCTTTGCAGTTGGAATAATATCGTTCATGGAGAAATAACCGACGTGTACCTTATAGTAAGTGCCCGAGTTTGTTCCTGATAAATTATTGTAAATGTTTTCTGCATATTTTCTTTACACCGTATTCGTTTCAAGCTATCGTAACGCAAGTTGCAGAGTTGATTGACTCAATGCTTGTTTGAGGAAACATATTTGTGATGACGTGATAAGGCATCTGCGATGTAGGTAAGGCCCGTATTAATAAATAGATCTCACGTCTGAGAGCGATCTTGGAAATGTCATTCACATGTCATTCCAGTATAAAATTACATGTCAAAAGCGTACTCATACCGGTCTCAGACTTGAGGTGGATTTGTTAATACGAGCCAAAGTATTTGTTGATAATTAGTTCTATTATAATAGTTACCTTAGTTCTAGGAAACCTATCCAATATTGCAAGCCATGGTAATTGCTTACCATGCGGCGGCGGCCCTTGCGCTTTTTCACCGACTTTGTTGAATAAAATACAGCACACTTAAACGCCAATTATAATATATTAATTTTAGTATTCTATTTAGTAGTAGGTAAGCTTAATAGTTATACCAAATAGGGCAAAGAAAATTAAATTTCAAACAGCGCCTGCCTGTTTGAAATTGCCACGGCTAGAAGCGCGAAGCAGATAATATTAATAGTCCCGTCGGTGCTTATCATTTAATAAGTACGGTTACCGTCCGTACGGCCGGACGGACGGACGCCGGACGGGCGCTATTTAATTTGTCCGATGGCTACGGGCGAGGTGTGCGTTTGAGAAATTACCCCTCCGATACACCACACATTGTTATTGCTCGTTATAAATTACACAAGTTTATTGTGCCGATAAATACCCCCGCGGCCGTCGTAGGGTTAGCCCCGTGATTTGTGTTGCCTACGCTAAATACTGGCGGGTGATTTTGGGTATTGACTTTGAGTTTTAAAGTCTCATTTTTTTTTTTAATATGTAAGCCTTTTTTATTAAGATCAATTTATTCAGTTCATAGTTCGATTGTAGCGTTACTTCGACTAGTAATCGACTGTAGAATGATTTGGTGCCTCCAACTTAGCTGCTCTGTTATCGTTAATGCCTTTAAAACTATTATAAAATAAAAAGCTACCATTAGGATGCTATAGAACAACAAAACATAGAGACTCTCAAAAATACCTACAAAAGAAATTTATTAACAGTTTTATTTTGGGTTACAGCCACTGAAGAGATCAGTTAGTGGCACTGTTACCTAAATTAAAATGTTCCTATTCGGTACTTATACAATAATAAACATTATTTAAATGTACATTTCTTCCTGGCTTGCTGGACGAGGCTCCGTTATCGCGCATCGACTCACGCGCAGCGCGCCGCTCCGCCCCAGCCATTTGTATTACGCGGCGCGGTTCCCATAATATCGCCCGCGCCAATGTTAAATGGGATAATTTATTAAATTCTGCACTTCCTCATATTCTATGGACTTTAAAATAAAATAAAAATTAGGATCTTACATCTAACTTGATTATTAATCTGGAGTGTTTATTTGATAGAATTACGCGGTCCTGCACACGAAGAAGACAAGTTCTGTCTATAGGTACATTTTTGACACATCCTGGCCGTATTTGACATGTGAATACATTCAAATGTATACAAATTATCGTTGTCGGGTTAACCGTGTGAACGACCGCATAGAAAACTTCCTGCAATAATCCTAAATAAGACTTTTTAAAATTGATATCGATAGGGGTTTGGTAAATATACATTTTTATTACTGTTTAATTGGTGCTACTATCCCTAAGTAACTGCATTAGGTATCCACTTTTGTATTGGCAGTCACATAAGTAATCATCTATACACTCCCAGTTTCTTGACTTAAATACACACAACAGTTGGTAAGTTTGATACTTTTTTGACTTCATCTCCTAAACATTAATATCTAATTAGCAAATTAAGTGTATAAATATCCGTGTCTATCTGTTTGTCCTTTTAGTTCTTCTAAACTGTTAGTACTGTCAGTTAGAGAATTTCTTACGGAAGCTTTATTATGAATAATATTCTATTTATATTCTATCTATAAAGCCGTGCGAAGCCAGGGCGGATCGCTAGTTAATAAATGGCAGTTGATAAGTTCAAGTGTAAGTGTAGCTACGTCCTTCCTCTATCTTCCCCGCGACGCCTGCTATCACCGCGGTTATTATTTTTCAGTGTTACTGTTATTGCTGGCTGCGCGCTTATTACGCCGGCGTTATAGCGTTTAAAAAACTATTAAAGGTGTCCTCTTAACGCCTTATTGTCGCGATAAATAGAGACGATTGTGCGGGAGCGCTTGTTTTTAATGAAACAATAGAAAATCTTGCTATGTGGATGTTGTTTATGTATTCCAGACTTGATTTATAGATCTTTTTCTAATTCATACCTTCTGAACTTTGAAATAAGTATTCAAAGCTCATATTCAATGAATTGAATGCACACCACACTAAACTAGCTTTCTTATTTAAATACCTAAACCCGAGTAGATTTAATTAGGTTGGCAATACTGAATTACTAGTGTATTGCTCTATTTAGTGGCAAAAGTGCTGCTCACATTCTGTTGCTGTTCCTGATATATTCTCTCACCATCTTTTATTAATTTCACAAGGGAAGCCATTGAGTTTCTTGCACGATCTTCTCAGTGGAAGCGGCATTTCGAACCGGTGGTAGATTTTGACTATTCATAAGTGCTTTGTTGGCTTATACGACTAAAAAAAATTCACATAGAAAGTCCCGCGGAGAAATTGTAATTTTAATTGTAAATTAACTTTTCCCTGGGACTCGGCGAGGTTTAAACCTCGACGTCATCATTGGTCACCATTGTCGATCCTGATTTACAGGAGTAACCGTGGTGGGAGTGTGTGGCGGGACCAGTGTAAATTGTATTGCAAACACGCGACCACAGCGCCACGTCTACTGGACTATGTATGTGAAATAGACTGTAGTTATAATGATTTCATGTTTTTTTTGTCCAGCCCATGCTACCAGTTAACACGGTTGCACAATCGTTTGTGTCTTGATCGTTAATCCGGCTTATCTCGTCAACTGTCCATTGTATCTTAAGCAGATCTAAACGCTGTTCAACTGGCTCATTATCAACTTTATTTTTTGTTTATTTTTACTGTCCACAATCATTTGCAATGTTTTAGATGTGGGATCAAGATAATGTAATGTAATAATGCCTTTCTCTTTAAGTTATATATACAGGTTGAAACAGAAAGGGTATACTTTTTTGTCAAAACTTAACTTTGTAATTCTAATACTATAGCTTTGGAGGAAACTTGAAAAACAAAAGGCGTTATAGGAATACAGCTGTTGACAGATTTCACAAGACCACAAAACCTTTAGTACATCAACTGTCCCACAAAGCCGGTAGTATTATATTTACAAAGTAAAGTTGCAAAAAAATAGTATACCCTTTTTGTTTCACCTAGTATACCTAAATATTGTGTATATCTATAGCGGTAAATTTAATACAGTAGCACGGAATCTGGGAATACCATATAATAAAAACGGTAGAGCCAAGCTGTAGCAATTGACTTTATACGGGCCAGCTTAACCGGGAAATACCACACAGAAGATCGGCTTAAAGAACCTTCTATAGCTGCGTTTCGTACAACAAACGAGAGAGTTGGACGGAAGACCACCACCTCATTTCTTCTCCCTCTGTCCTACTCCGCTTCAGGTCAGCAACATGCGAGCAATGCCTGTGATATCTATAGACCACGGTAACTGCTTAACATTAAGCGGATCGTAAACTTGTTTGCCGACTTTGTTATATTAAAAAAAAACTGACTAATGCAATCAATCCCAGTTCCATCTTCCACGATTTTTAACCTGCGCATAGAATATACGAACTTAAGTACTTAAGTACCTCTTCAGAGGTATGCCCCCGATAAGGAGAAGAGTTATGACGTTCATTAATTAATACCGCGCATACGTGCGCGTTTGTTTCGAGGCTCGCACTCAAAATAAACTGCGGTGTTCCACTTTGCGCCGCAGATTTCGACTATGATCGGTATTAAATTTCAATATTTCCTACCTACCTACTTATAGATATGTTACGCCGTCGGTCCCGGCTATGGCAGTCGTTAAGACACGAGGCCATTGGGTTGTCTGCAAACTCCAAGAACAGAGTTGGCTAACAGATCATAGGATAAGAAGAAGAGAGATAGATACTAAGATCTACAACACAGACAAAATCTACAACAATTAGAATCGCATGCTGAACGGCGAACAAAACATCGTGAGGAAACCTGCACGTCCTTCGATAGACGTGTGAAGTTTGCCATAATACAGCGCGATTGGAAACAAGCCAAAAAATATTTACTAAAACGGTAGATGCTAAAGATAGCCTTGGTCAATTAAATTATTAAAATAAATAATTGAATATTTCAGTCAATTTCGGTTGCCACACTTTTGGTACTGATTGCAACAAACTTGTACGGTACAAAGCGCGCGATGGTATCGCGCGGGGTCACACAATAACACTTTGCAGCGGCAAATGAAACGCTTTTATGTAATTGGCCAATATCGCCGGCGCACGGTGCTACGAATGCACTGACCGCTGGCCAAAAATATAGAATTGAAATATTTTTAAAAATGCAGACAAAAATTTACCTATTTTAATTTTTGTACCATTTGTTCACTCAGACAGTCAAAAATTATTACAGATGATGGATATGACCTGATGCTAAACAAACAAACATATTATACAAGTATACAAAAAAAATGCGGCTGACAGTGCGTCTTATTTCTTTGTATAGCTCTGTCCATCTATGTCAAGTATAAAGTTACGGAGTCATAACTAACGATAATATATAATTTTAGATATCATTTTGTTCCTAATAATTCTGACATTGACTAAATTCTGTTGTTTATAAATTACAACTGTAATATAACTGACTAGTTCATAAATTACGACATCGCGATATAATTACAGATTGAATTACGAGAGGTTCGATGTTCAATTTAGTGTAGTGTGTTCAATACTTTGTTTGCAACATATTTGGCGTTAATATTAGTGAATCTCAAGATTTTTTAAGCCCACACACAATCGCACGCCTCGCCTGATATTAGTTAATCAGTTATCTTAGCTTAGCTTTAGAAGCTGGACAGCAAGACAATCTCCACGTACCGGTGTCAAACAATTAAATAAGACTATTGTAACTATATTGTAAGACTGATAGTTAAATAAAGGCTATTATTATTATCTTAGCTTATAAAAGCTTTCAAAACCAAAGACATTTCTCGCACTTTGTAGACCTGAATGGCAGTGTAAGAGAGGGATGGCTCTTCCACTCAACGTATAAAACGTAGCTCTAATAGCTACTTTACGCTAATCTTCTGTGAGATGCTGGTACTACACCGGTGAATCCAGCCCGAATATGAGCTGTAGTTGGCTACATCTTCGCTCTACCTCTCTTAGTCTCTTGTTATTATTTAAAATATAAGCAACAAGCGATAAAAAATAAATATAACGAAATGTAAAAAGACAAGCCCACTGAGTTTCTTGCCGAATCTTCTCAGTCGAGGTCGCATTCCGATCCGGTTGTAGATATAAGAAAAACATGTAAGGTTGACAATTTGTAAGTAGGCCCCCGTAGGCCTAAACAAAATAAACGCTTTGACTTTGACTTTGACTACCACAGTTAGTAAGAATACCAAAGTGCCTGAAATATTTTTGTCCAAGTCCATCCACACGATTGCCCAGTATGTCGTCCAGCGCGGCGGGCGGGCGGGGCGCGCTGTTTTTTACGATTGCCATCGAACGTGCCTCGCACCCGAGCCGGTTCAAAATTACAATACGTCATTTCTTATTATAATTAGTATTGCCCTTATTAATTAAATGTTCACCCGGTAACGCGTTCGGAAATAATAAACGTTATAATAATGCAAGTTAATTATTTTAATAGAGACAGTAATGTTATATGTAGCTAATTATTGTTTATTTCCATTTGTAATAAAGTACGGTTCTTAAGAATATCCCGACCAGTTTTACTGTTATTAACATTCGCCTAATTTTGTTTATGGTTTTTATATCAGGCTTTATTTTATAATTGTGCTTAGGCAAGATATTTTTTTTTAGCAAAAGCACCTCAAATGTGCTCCTTAATATGATTGATACGTATATGGAAGGAAAATATATGTACCTTAAAGTATGGTTTTTATATTAGTTGGCCATTATTCAATGGTACCTTCTAAACTTACACGCTATTGCTTATCTGAAGACAATGTCAACACAAAACTTACAAAGATATGTGCAAACGCGATTGTTTCTTAGATTCACTCGCTGATTAGGATGACTCTACAATTGCAAAATACCTAATCGACTGCCAAGTCTTCATACAAATGAAATCATCTAACATAGAGTCCTAGAATTAATTAATTAGGAATATGAGATATCAAATGGATCTTATGAGTCAAAGTTGTATTAGACATGATATATATTTCAAATAGTAAAAACCCCATTGGCTTAAAAGGATGAACCATAATCTTCACTTTTTACATAGTAATGTAGGTAGAGCGTAGCATTAAAATAACGGGGAAACATGAAGAAACAATAAAATAACGTACTGTGTTGATATACCTGAATTGTAATATTCAGTGTACTCAATAATGGTAATTATCGCGTTAAATAAGACGATTAGAGCTAATTACTTGTTTTCAATTTACATTCAGCCGTGTTGTGTTAATTATTATGTAGAGATCGCTAGTTTTTGCTCGTAGCACCGCCGGTGTGGTACTTTGATAAAAGAAAAAGTAGCCTAGTTACTCCTTATAACATCAGCTATCTGCCAGTGGAAGTCCCGTCAATTTCGGAGATTAGCCGGAATAGAGAGAAAGAAATATAAAAAATATAATCTAAGTATAATACTTTGATGATATTATAAACAGACTCTTTAACTTTGTTAATTTGTTTAGGTGTTAACGGAAAACACTGACGAAAGTAACGCTACGTGGTTATGGGTAATTATGGGTATCACCTTAAGGTGATATATTCACAGTATATCCCTACCTCGAACAGTTAAAAGTATCTATTAGAAAGTGTTTGTCACCAAACCGTTGCAAAATTTAAACAGATACCTATCTATTTAGATAGGTACTTACTTAATTTATCAAACACATTGAAACCAGCCGGACATATTGAGTGGTGTCAGAGGTCTAGCCGACACCGTACACTTTCTCTATTGGTATAAAAAATGTCATAATCAGAAACCTTTCGAAGAGCGAGCAATAAAAATAGTGTCGACGACACACGTAATGAGATGCTCTTTGTATCAACATTGTCGTGTCGTTTGAAGCGCAATACGACGGAAATTATAAATAGAAAATGATCAAATCGAACTCTCTGTTAATAAGTAAGCAATAAATTAATATTTATTCAGCGGAAGTATTGAAGTTTCTAATACGAGATGTGGAGGATCCACAGATCTCATAAAATTTACTATGTTTATGGAATTACTCGAGACACATATTTACATAATTATGTACTCTAAGACCAATATTCCTGACTTTTATTTTTACAACCGAATACTAGAAACTTCTTCAAATAGGTAATGAGAAATAACGACGTTTTGAACTTTAAGAACATTGTGGTTTGTCTATCATTATTCTACTATCATTCCTATTTGGTATTGAAATATTCTGCTCTTTATCAAGCCACAAGACGAAGAAGAATAATTCCCCTCTACTGCTCCCACGCTACACGGTCCTCCACCACTCCCATCCATAAGGGTCCTAATAATCAAATATCGCGTAATATAATTGGAAACCATTGTTTTTTGTTACGTCTTTGGACAGGCCGATGTCCTAATAAAAAAACATCTTAAACCAACCTACAACATCGACCACCAAGAATTTATCAAAGTACTAATTTAAAATATTAATGACGAATGGTTTTCCGTTGAAATGGAAATGTATTAAGTTAAAAGACTTGGGGCCGCGGTTCCTACGCATGTGATGTCATCGGTCCTATCCTAGCGAACCATAACACTCTGCTTTCCTGGTTGTAACAACTTAAAAATGTTATACAAAAACACCTAATATTATCAACAAATTACTTTCGTGGCTACAATGTACGAAAAAAACAGTGCCGTCTAGGGACTCCCGAAAGAATCGAAGCTTTATAGTATAAAGCGTAGGGCGCCGCAGCTCTGACGTCATCGTGTAACGCTACTGACGCTTAGCAGAGGTAGAGTGGCCATGTGGCGAGCGCCTCGAACGTCCATATAGAAGCTTCGCTTCAAAAACTGTTATATTCATGACTAGCAAGGGCTTGTCAACATGGTAGTCAATATCGCTACACAATATTAAGTAATATACTTACATCAAGCTAATCTAAAAATACATCGATCTAGATATCATGTTCAAATTAATTCCGACGCAGACCTCACGACATGTACTAGGGACAGTCTGACCTCGGAGCCTGACAGATAAATTAAGTATTATAGACTAGCACTTAATCGCAACTCCGTCTGTAGAAATAAGGTATTTTACGATCGAATACCTACTGACGGGCCACACTCAAATGTTTCAGTTCTTAGAAGCTGTTTGAAACGCCGTTATCATTGATTGTTGCATAAAGTTGAATAATGTGTCAAAATTAAGTACTTAGCTCCCAAGTTTTAGTTTAATTCGTGTCTTCCTCGATATCTGGAAATGTAAATCAAACAAATAAATCGCTCTATAATAGAGGAACGGAACCTCTCCTGGTCAGCTAAGTTCCTGAGGAGAATTTTGGAAGAATCTATGTTAAACTGTATTAATATGTAATTGGTATGCTTTTAAAATGCAAGCTAGTCTAGACCTTACACAATTCAAAATGTTCTAAGTTTAAACACTTTTTTATGTCCATACTTGTCGGTACCTACCTATACTTTTTTATGTACATACTATGTATTGACTCATTTCGATAAGTGATACTTTACAAGATTGCTGGCGACTGGTTATTGATTGTACGACAGGTTTTCGCACCAGAAACATAATTATCCGAGTTTAATCGTAAATTGAAATCCGCCACTAATATAAATAGACTCATTATACTATCTGGGGTACCGCAAACTAGTCATAGCCGGCGGCTCGAACGGGATTTATTTCGGTTTGAAGCTGTAGCCAATTGATTACATCTCATACGGGCTGGCTCGAACAGTGTAGTACAACCCTCACACAGAAGATTGGCGTAAGGTAGCTATTAAAGCTCCGTTTAGTACAATGGGTGAGAGCGCCAAAAGCAGAAATCACCACTCCCTTTCAGGTCAGCAATGGTTGAGCAATGGCTTCGATATTGCAAGCATATATATTAGCTACGGCAATTGCTTAACATCGGGCGAGTCATGTAAGTATACTACGATATATGGGACTTGAGAGCAAGATAGAGGGAAGGTAAGGGAGGGGGTTTGGGCTGCTGGTTCTTTGATCCATCGTGCCAAACGCAGCTATGATAGCTACTTAACGCCGATATTCTGTCAGAGGGTGGTACTACCCTGGTCGAGCCAGTCCGTTTGCGACCTGTAGTCATTTGGCTACAGCCTGGCTCTACCGTGTGGTCGGATGATGGTACGAGAGCCAGCCGTGTCTTATTGATTCGGACAATCGACCGATTAGCCCCAACCCAACACACCACCTTAATTCAGTGCCTTAAGGCAAGCGTTGCGAAGGGAAAAAATAAATGGAGGAGGCGTGAATTTTTTATTCGTAATCTCAATAAGGTTACCGAATGTTAAAGAATTTACCATAACAAGGATAACTACAGATATCTATATATGTATCATTGAATTATAAAGCTCCTCAGAAACATGTTACTGAGAACCCTATCTTTCCTACTGCAGTTATTGCCTTTTGCTCATTAATTGAACTATTACTGCCAGGTAGTTTGACGCACAGGAACCTAAACCCGTCTTATAAGTGCACATTACAATCTCGTCGGAAAAGGCTGAGGACAGAGCATGAACGAATCATTGTCCTCGCATATTTTTTTACTGAAAGATTTCGTTCTTGTACGTATTGCCAATATCTCTTGATATAGTTGTTAGAGGTTTTTAATTAAATAAACACATAGACACCGAAACACGTTACTTAGATTATACTAACTTATAAGAATTACATGCAATAGTAATAAGCAGATAAAATGATACTAATAAGAAACTCACAGATTTGTTATCTTAATGAAATATTTATAACACTATTTAACACAGATAAGTAAATCTCATAACAAAATCAATAATAACAATGGCGTGGTGTCATTGCGTCGAATCATAATCGACTATCCTTTACAAATCGTTGGATTCGGTTCATTATCTTAATTATTTCCACGTTCAATTCATTAAAGATTTATAACAATTTAGATTATCTTCTTACATCGGAGTTGTGACTTGGATGTGAAGGGTGACCATATGGAGTTGTAAATTGGGATGTACCTATTTATTGAGACAATTCAATACACGAGTTTGATTTTGAGGATATTAGCAGTCGTATTGAACGAAACTAACTATAAATCCCAGCCAGAAGAAAATAATATTATTTCCGAAATGTTGAACAACGTTGGATTCTAGGTCGAAACTCTATTAGTCAGAACTGTGTTCAGATCACTGTATCATTTGAACATGGAGCTCAAGTAAGAAGAGCAAATAGTACCAAAAGTTGATGTAGTATCTTACGGGCAAATATCACAATTGTATCTCGATCCAAGTTTAAAATTAATTTTGGATTGTGCTTGTAGTTTGATCGGTCCCCTACCCTCCAACGCGGTCGCATGATTGTTATTGGCAAGCTTTACCCAAAATATAGATAGTTACATCAATCTTGAAAACCAAAATTGGATCAGGATTGATGATAAATTTTGGGCAGCCTTGGCTTTATTAGAAACCCGGATTTGTCTCAAGAAATCATAAAATTTGGCATCCCCAAAGTTTAACACCTCTCACGATCGCGAGCGCGGCGCGGCAGGCGGGCGGCGCGGGCGCACAAAGCCGCTCGTAAACCGAACACGGGGAAAAAACGAAACAAAATATCCGAGAGCATAATAAAGAGAGTCAATTCACCCCGTCTCAAGGTGTGAAGCTGTCACAGGCGAAATGATGACTCCATTATTAGCCGACTAAATAATAATTTCGTGGTTGCGTGTAGTGATGGCCAGTTCTGGAAAATCGGAATTATTACATCGATAAATCGATTCAGTTTACGTCCAACTACAATTATGGATGATCTTGGGAATAAAGAGATGCAAAACAAATCTCGTCTGTATATTCTCTTCAAGAAAAAGAAACACTTTTTTTGTCTCTGAACAATCTCGAGTTTGGAAACTTGATCAACTATTATTTGAACTAAGATAAATAGTTTTGACAAGGACTAGAAATGTCTTATCTCTTACAGATCAACTACAGAAGACAATACACGATCTACAGCGCACAACTAAAAATAATCTGTATCGATATTAAAACATGCCTTACAACATCGATGCGGCCACCCCTACTGTTATTCCGAGGTGATGTGTTAATAAAGTTGAACGCGGCCGGGTTATTGCGGGTCCGTGTGTGTGTCCATGTGTGCCTATATGTATTTAATTAGGGCTGTGCCAGACGTTGTTTTGTGTTTACAGTTATGTTTTCGATTTTTTATCTCGTGTTTTTGTTGTTGGCTATTGGGATGTTGCTATTATAATGTGTATCGTAGTCTGTATTGTTGCGTATTTCATTGTTCTGAAGAAGGATGATTATAACTTTGTCATTATACTTAGTTATCATAGGTATTTTTTTTCTATCATTAGTGAAAATCGCATTGGAGAATGCCTCCGCTGTAATGGCAATAGGTTTGCCCCATATTACATTGGAATGACAATACTATAATTCATTAAATGTGTGTGCAATGCACTGCCTATCCCTTTTAAATATACATTTAAAAACATATTTAGAACTATGTTCAATCGCACCCGCGCCTATTAAATCTTGAAATGCGCCTAACACTATGCTTGAACTACAACCAGTAGCTATCAAACACGCTTTATCTAATTAATTACATGATGCGATTAATCCCCAGTGACGTTTATATGCTCGGCCCCGGTCCAAATGGTTTTTCGCGACACTTATATGATGCGGCATGGAATGTACGCTGGTTTTAATTGTCGGTAATTGCTTAAATTACGAATCCTATGTGTTATGGTTCAACAAAAACTGGTATTTAATATAATTATATAATACACTTCTTAATCACTTAACGTTTTTATAGTAACCAACCTTTTCTCTAATAAGACACGTAGGTAATATTTGTTTAAGAAAAGACATCAACGCGCGATTACCAAGTCGATGGGAATTTGTGATGCTCATAATTTAAAAAATAACAATGCTTCTTGGTTTCTATTTCATTAATAACATCAAAATTTAACCTTCAATAGACCTCTAATTAAATTTTGTTTTAAAATCGTCCATGGCTCAATGGTAAGTAGTAGAATGTCCATCTAAATATTAGAATATAAATTCCCTACCCAATTATTATATAACCGTCCTATAGATAAATGTAACAATCCCCCTCATTACCATTGCAAACAATGACATCTGTAATTACTTAATTACCAAAAAAACATACTTAACAACATGTCTACTTCATAATTAAAACCAAAAAGAGCGCCCTCGCGGTCTAATTCCTACAATTTTGTACCATGAAACCTTTTTTTGTTGATTACTGTGCACGATTGTTTAGATACTGCGGTCATTGTTTTTGGGTGCGTCTGGGCAGTGCCTGAGAACTGGGCGGGCTCGGTGTCAGCCAACCAATCAGACAGCTGCGTAGGCGCTCGTAGGAGCGCAGCACGCACGCATTGTGCTTATGCGATCACTATTATTTTATTGTTTTTAAATAGAAAAGTTATTGAGCACATTAGATGAAAACAGATTTTAAAAGTTTTTCAGATAACTCAGTGTTAGGAGGTAGTTGTATAGGACAAAGCGACGCATATGATAATGTTTAATGAATAATGAGAATGGAGAATATTGTAAACCACGCACTGTTTTAAGACAACAGTCTCTTGTAGTGTAGCTAGCCAGAGGATATATAACGCAATACGATTTTCAGTAGGCTCGTGTCCTCCTTGCTGAAGACCGCTAAGCGCAGTGGTTTGAGCGTAGGCTGCTCGGCTGACTGCGCCGGGTGGTTGTGGGTTCATCGCCAGCCGGGACAAATTTTGGAAATTATCTTTTCGTAATTTTCCCGGGTCGGGGTGTCATTGGTATCGTCTCCAGTCCATGGTACGGTACCATGACTCTGTACGTACACAAGTGTTGCTTAGTTTGGAACCACACCGTTTATAGTCCAGTGTGGACTGTTAAGATCGCAAGTCAACACTGCTGTGAGTTCGCGGCGTGTCTCTAGATCCGTTTAAGAGCTGTCAAACGGTACCGCGGGCTATTTCAAAACAATCACACCGAATTAACTTCAACATACCGAGCGTTACGTAACAATAGATTCACTGATGAGGAATTAAAATAATTTCACTTATCTAATCCGGGCTGACGGACGGGCGGCGGTGCGTGCAGGGAAGCGGGGAGGGTGAAGGAGGGGGTGTTTGCGGCGCGCTTTGAACCGCGAGGTGCTAATAACGAGGCGCCCCGCTGCGCGTGCGCCCCGCTGCGAGAGGAATGCTAGGGTGGGTGAGCTGATGCTCGGGTGTGCAGAAGATTTGGTTGAGAGTAGAGAAATGGTCGTCTATATCTTTTAGAATATGAGGTTGAGTTATAGTAATCTGCAAGTTTTCTTGAATTTTGTTGTTATATTTGTAGGCACCTACGTGGCAAGTAGTGCCTAAGTAGGTACCTAATTTAGAATCATAACGAATAACATTTCTGTATCTATTTATCTCTGTAATTCAAATGTATAAAAATACACAAGCACTGTTCTTAGTAATGAAAATATATTTTTCTCAACAATTGCTCGAAAACGAACGAGGAAATACCCAATAATAAAAATAATTTAACAATTCCACATGACTGATAACAGCTCCACTCACCCCACTACGAAAGTAAGATATCTGGTTGGCGGGGTCTCTATTAACTATAATCACATGATCGGCGCGGGCGCATCCGCGGCGTTCACACTCACGGGACGGAGATCGCGGCTTGATTAACGACGCGCCGCGTGTAGTACAAGTGATAGCTGTACCTCTAAAGGTGCGAGGCTCTATCAAAATTTGATTAACGATATAATATGAACTACTTGCGAGCAATGTTTCTTTGTCTTACTATATAAGTCCAGCCTATTCACCCTGACTCTGTACGTTTGCTCTGGACGAAACATTCACAAGTAAAATGATGTTGTCTCTATCTTTTAACAGCATAAAGTCGTCCCTATTTTCATCATACAAACCATACATCGGTGTATATGTGTCGTTAGTGCAACTTGGAGTAAGGGTGCAAAATGAAAAAAAATAATAATAAGAATCAAGAGAACTGATTCAGAAATTAAAGTAGCATAAAGTCTGAATCTACTAGGCATCTAATATAATAATATATAAGCTACCGTCTCGTCCTAAATTATTATTTAGAAGTAGATGTTGAGGAATTTATAACACGGGAATATGGCTATAAGTTGATTGGCAGAAGAAGTATCTACTATAAAGTAAGTACATAGTTTTCGATAGCAGCAAAAATAATACACTGACAGTAAAAATGTTAGCACCATACATAAAGTACAGTCAGCGAAACAAAATACTGCCAACACGGAATGGGGCGCGGCGCGGCGCGGCGCGGTGCGGCGTGTACATTGTAAAGTAAAATTGTTTTACCGACGACACGTCTACAACACCCACAGTCGTTCACCATTGATTGAGCCATCACAAGCGGTATTTTAGCTGCTTTACGCACTTTACCAACTTATATTTACCATACCACAAACACAATAAAAACATCTTATAGCTTAACTTATAGGGTTCATAATCTAATGATAGAAATGATATTGATGTGCAAACGTTTCGTGGTGTTTTTGAAGTATGTTGTCGTAACTCAGGTGTACAGTCGGAAACTATTATTTGTTGCGGTTCCCTTACATTGTGTTTCTAAGTTAAAGCTCACAGTTTTATCTTTATGAAATGAGTGTTTTTTGAATTGCTCCCGTCGTGTTGAGATTTTCGAACATTTGTATTGTATTGTATGTACTTACATGAATTTTCATTTAAACCTATACTACAACAATTCAAGTATTTAATGAATTTTAATTAAATAATCGGGTTACCTACCTATTCATCGTATGCACTAAACATAGTAATGTTTTATTTTTAATGACTATATTAATTATGTTGTTGGCCAGAGTGGCCATAACAACTTCACCCGGACAGAGGGCGAGCGCGAGTGCGCTCCAGCCAAAGGGGCAGGGGGGCAGCTAGCTCAAGGGCGCCACAAGGGACACGACCTCGGCTTGGGCCGCTGCCAGAAGAGGTGGCGAGGGTAAATCTACCACCGGATCGGAACGCGACCTCGACTGAGAAGATCCGGCAAGAAACTCAGCGGGCTTGTCGGGTGCCAAGGTGCGTCTAGGTAAGTAGACGCACCTTCTAGCGGAAGCGGGGGTTCGTCGACCTCGCCGGCGAGGTCGGTGTCTGGTGGGGAGTGACACATAGTAATGTATAATGCATAAATAACTATTGTGCTCGGACCTTTCATGTATGTATGTTCTATAGTCTGGAAATTTTGCGATGGATGTAAGTATGTGGCTGGCTATACTGGATGATTTCATCCATGGTGCTTCGTTACTTTTTGAACGAAGTTTCTTTACGGCAGCTTGCGGTAGTGGCAAAAATCGTCTCGTTTGAAATGCGTCATGCCCTCCAGCCATCTGTAAGTAATTTTGTAAACTGTGCTGCATTTTTCCTTATGATACGGAATTAGTAAACATGTTTCATTTTTAAATATAATTTTATATTATAGAATTACTAGTTTCCCAAATAATATTAAGTTCAAAATGTTAATATTTGTGTTAAATTATTATTAGAAAATCTTTTAATAATTTTGAAAGATTAAAAAACATGCCAAATTTGTTTTACTAAATCCGAATCTTAAGGAAAAATGCACTATACTTTGTAACGTCCACTGTGAAAAAGTTCTAACGAAAATCAACCAGATGGTGTAAGTGAGTTATTCAGGAGAGTGGATAGTGCGACATCTAATAGAGAGCTTAAAATTTTGTGCATGCAAAACACCTTACAAAGAACTTCGTTCCTGACGGGGGTCCCCCGACCGCACAATTTTTTTTATTTTAATTAGCATCTAAGTGAGTGTGGGTAAGTTCTTACCACTGTAAGAATCAGTAAGTACCTACACAGTTATAATTTTCCTGGCCCCAAAAGTATTCTAATCCAAAGTCGTTGAAAATGCTACTTAATCGTTATTAACAACAATTGAATATCTATCCCCAGAAATAAATTCACGTCTCTTTATTCAGCAACAAAAAACATTTATAGTCATGCTGAATTAAAAAAGAAAGTGGCGATCAAAACACCTTCCCTCTTTTGCGGCAATAAAATCGAGTTTAATTTACGCACTGATTGAGTGATCTTATAAAACAACACCTCGATGAACACATCAAATTGAAAACCATCAACAGTTACCGCTCAGTAATAATGTGGCTTTTATTACTTGATATATTGCCTGTACAAACCGTGATTACGCTAGTGAAAATGTCGTTTCGACAAAACAGTGTATTAAAAAAAATGAATAATGACTTCTTTGCCGACAACGTCATTATAGCGCGCGGTCACCGGCTTGCGAGAGATTTCTATCGGACTATACAACATTGACGGCAATTCAAATTTAATCTTAAACCCCCTGTATTAAAGTTGATAATCATGACCATTGTAAAATATATGTTTACATACAACTTTCAGTTTTATAAAGGGGTGAAATAAAGATCATTTTCGTGTGTGAGCAGGTTTGATCGTAAATCGTCGGTGGAGTGGACACAGAATTTCCACGTGATTGTGGCGTGGCGAATAGGATTGATAAGTAAGAAGTTTATTATTATCACATTTAACTTAGAGTGTGTACATGTCCATATGGTGTGTAATTTGAAGAAATATTTTTATATAAGTAATCATCTACACACGCGCCATTTGCATGCCGCCGCAGGCCGTGGCATGTGTTGCTGGACCCCCCCGACCCACTCACCGCTCTCCTAGACTCAGGTGTCGAGGAGAACGACACACGCACACTCCCCACCAAACACCGACCTCACCGGCGAGGTCGACGAACCCCCGCTTCCGCTAGAAGGTGCGTCTACTTACCTAGACGCACCTTGGCACCCGACAAGCCCGCTGAGTTTCTTGCCGGATCTTCTCAGTCGAGGTCGCGTTCCGATCCGGTGGTAGATTTACCCTCGCCACCTCTCCTGGCAGCGGCCCAAGCCGAGGTCGTGTCCCTTGTGGCGCCCTTGGGCTAGCTGCCCCCCTGCCCCTCTGGCTGGAGCGCACTTGCGCTCGCCCTCTGTCCGGGTGAAGTTGTTATGGCCACTCTGGCCAACAACATATAGTCATATCAAAAAAAAAAAATTGCAAGACCAAAAGTTTTATCATTAAGGTTTAAGAAGTCGGGGCCTCCATTTTGGTTTTCCAAAATGGACGGTCACTTTTTTGTACTCGTATTATACTGTTAGTATTAATTGTGTTTGTTATTTATTTATTTTTTTTTTTTTTTTTTTTTTTTTTGAATTGACTATATGTTGTTGGCCAGAGTGGCCATAACAACTTCACCCGGACAGAGGGCGAGCGCAAGTGCGCTCCAGCCAGAGGGGCAGGGGGGCAGCTAGCTCAAGGGCGCCACAAGGGACACGACCTCGGCTTGGGCCGCTGCCAGGAGAGGTGGCGAGGGTAAATCTACCACCGGATCGGAACGCGACCTCGACTGAGAAGATCCGGCAAGAAACTCAGCGGGCTTGTCGGGTGCCAAGGTGCGTCTAGGTAAGTAGACGCACCTTCTAGCGGAAGCGGGGGTTCGTCGACCTCGCCGGCGAGGTCGGTGTCTGGTGGGGAGTGTGCGTGTGTCGTTCTCCTCGACATCTGAGTCTAGGAGAGCGGTGAGTGGGTCGGGGGGGTCCAGCAACACATGCCGCGGCCTGCGGCGGCATGCAACTGGCGCGTGTGTAGGTGCATAATCGGCGGCGGCGACGATTAAGGCATTGGTGTGTTCAGAAGCCTTCTTGAAATAGCGTTCGGACGCTATTTTGAAGTGCTTCTGGATAGAATCGAGGCGTAAGTCAGAATGAAGGTCTACGTTCCTTACGAACCACGGGGCTCCGACGGCTTGGCGAAGGAAGCGGGACTGAATGGCCTGGAGGCGACTAATGTGCGAGTTGGCCGCGTGAGCGAACACAACGCTCGCATAAGACATGATAGGGCGTATGCAAGCTTTGTATAGTGTCACCTTATTTCTAAGGGACATTTTACTCCGCTTGCATAAGAGATAATGAAGAAGTGTTTGTTATTGCAATTCGCTACTCGATATTGGCAGAATCATATTGGGCTTGACCCAATTGTAAGAGACCATTAATATAAAAATAAAAAGTCTAATTCCGTGGCAATGATTTTAAAGACTCACTATTTGTGTCTAAAATGTTAAACTTTTGATAAGGATGGCAAAGGGCAATATCTCACGTCAATTAGGCAAACAAAATAACGGTTTGCTTCAAAACGATATCCATATCCAAAGAAACAAAACCTAGTCCGCAAAGAATTACAGCAAACCTCCGACCCGACGATCGCGTTCGTTAAACCTTCACATGTAATTAAGGAGTGGAACTCAGCCGGCCTCGCTAAAACACATAAATCATAATAATTTAATGCTCCCCGTCCTTTCCCGCGCCTCGCCCCGGCCCAACCGTTTTTTCACTAAGTTACGATCTTCCACGCATCTTCGCTCCTTTCGAACCAAACCCGAAATGACTTGGAAATTGACAGCTTTATAAATGTAAGAAAGGCCACTCGCGGACGACTTGCTTTTCGTATTGTAACGCCCTGAATAATCACCCCGCCGCGGATGGTCTTTCAATTTTATGGGCGCCTGGTACCTCAGGGTTCTATTCTGAACGGATAATTGAAGATTTGTATTATGTTTTACTTACTGGGTGTAATTGGAATTTGTGGTTGTAAATTAGTTTGTTGGCAAACACATATAGGTGTCAGGTTGCTGGCTTGAAGATATTTTATTGTATGGCATTATGTTTAACTAGCTGTGCCCCGCGACTTCATCCGCGTAGTATTTTAACTTAGCAAAAATTTCGGGATTATCGGGTTAAAATGTATCCTATATGTTAATCCCGGTTATAATCTATCTGTGTTCCAAATTTCATCCAAATCCGTTGAGTAGTTTTTGCGTGAAGGAGTAACAAACATACATACATACATACATCCACACTCACAAACTTTCGCATTTATAATATTAGTAGGATCTGCTGTATAGTAGTTACATTACAGTCAGTTTATTGCTAATTGATCCATATGCCTGTGTTATTAAAGTCACAGCACGCGTCTTCGTGAAATGAACCACCTATACCACGTCTCTTGTCATAGGGCTTTCGACAGTACGAGTATCGTCTAGACACTTCAAATGAAAAGGAACACATTTATATGTGAGAAATTAGGTAGTTGGGTAAGTAGTAAGAAGGCTTGCGGTATTACTTTATGATAGGTTACAGGATTAAAAAATAAATTCTAATTATCTAAATATAATACCAAAAATAAATCATTGCATTTATGTTTTCCGCCTTTGGTGATATCTAATTCAATTTCACAAGAAACCTTTCGCATCATTTGCGATCCTAAAAAAATCAATAAATCTGCACCCGACCTGACTTAACCCGAACATGATATTGTAAATCTAAAAACAAATAAAACTACAATCAATAAGTGTTAAAATATGTAAATATGTTAATCTGGGAGACACTTAATAACGGATACTCTCGTTTCCAATGACATCGGACAAGTATCAGAGATTTACGAGCCGCGGCCCGAAACTGGGGCCGCCCGTTATGGCCGCTGTCCAAACTGGGGCCGCCCGTTATGGCCGCTGTCCAAACTGGGGCCGCCCGTTATGGCCGCTGTCCAAATTAATATTTATACAGAAATCTGTTCGAATGACACATGATATATGTGATGGAAATAACAAATACGATAGTTAACACTTCGGGTTTTAGGTGAGTCTTTGATCTGCGATCTCCAGGAAACTTATTATAGTCTAAAAAACTATTTTGTGTCCATGTTTTATTAATTGACTGACATTGCCTATAGAAGTATTTCTTTAAACTGAACCAACATCAATAATTTCTGTATCGACAAAAAAAACATAAACTGCCATCAAGTAAATGCTTACATCCTATTTTAAAACTAAATCTCGAGTTTTTTTTAAATTCAAAGTAGTTCAATTATTCCAAGTGGGTACCTACGTAATATTTTATTTCAAAGAAGCTCATCTCTTTTCATTAATATCTTGTTAACGAAATCTATCGTTTCCGGTATTTAGTGGCTTATTAAAACCTATTGAGGCCTATTTCAAATTTCATCTAAATCTGTCTGACGCAATTCGTCAGCACTAAACATATAAGACGATAACACTACAGTCGGACGACGTAGTCTTACAGTCTGAGACTTATGTTCTGGGCCTTAGATACAGACCCAGCTTCATCGACCGCGAGTTTGCACTGGTGAAACATATACACTGATTTCGCTATATTGTAGTCTCTGTTTTATTTTATAGTACAAAATAGAGATGTGATGTTTTCTCTACGTACGGTGTAAATGTTGCGTCTGTCCAAACTAGTGGTATGATCCGATTCCGACTGGATTAATTCAGGAATCCCAGTGAAAATGCAGCACCTCTCTAGAAGGCGGAAAGTATATACCTTATTTTTAATAAAAGTACATTGATTATTCTCTGTACATTTGCAAATGCATATCATTTTACGAGAGAAATTATAAAAAATTGGCAATTAAAAAAAAACAAGCCCGCCAAAATGTCAAGCCCGCTAAGTTTCTTGACAGATCTTCTTACTCGAGTTCGCGTTCCGATCCAGGTGTAGACTAAAAATTACGATTTGTAAGTCGTCCCCGTAGGCGTAAACCATTGTATCTTCCTTGGCGTATACAAAATAAACGATTTGACTTTGACGCGACGACGCCTTGGCTCTGTCTTACCATTGAAGTGACACGATCCTAAAAAAAATAAAATTAAATAATCTTAAGTCTCTAACTGACATTAATAACATAGATTATAAAAAAAACCAGTCAGAAATTATTAATCGGATACAAAAAGTATCTACATATAATATAAATAGTCATATTTCGATACTTATAAAAATGCCGAAATAAAAATTACCCTCATTACTCACAAGAGTTTAAGCTGTCCTCGCCATTTTTTATTATTTTATATATTTTTCGTCGCTCAGGTGTTTTTACCGTTGTGACCCTATTAACATTAAGGTAATTTATTATTTTATAAGTCCTCCCTAATAGTTTTAATGTTCCAATGTGATTAAATTTAAGATTCGGAAAAATCTAATTTAGAAAACGTAATTGTCAGTAGAATTATTTCTGGTTGCTTTGAGATTAAAAGAGACAGCTATTGGTTATTTTTAAGAGAAACAAATAATGGTAATTAAGCTTTATTATAATGGTGAGACGTCTTAATATTTATTACCGAGTTTCCAATTCGGATCGAAATAAGTATGATAAATTATTGGAAATCTGAATGCTTCGATGAAATAAATGAATAGTTGTTTTAATTAATACCATGCGTCACACATAAAACGGTTTATTTAGTATATTAATCGGCTTTTAGTTTTTTGTTAATATCGCTTCAATTTGTCTAAAAACTACGGTGCTTTCACTTATTTCATTAATAAACAAAATTATATGCCATTCTACCAAAAAAATCACAATTCACGCAACAGCCCAAATCGATATCGAAACAACTTTGTTGCCTTTTAATTACAAATCAATAAACAATTCTAACGACACCGGGTGCGGGTACAGACAAAAAAGCCATAGACAACTTTTTTGTGTTACCAGCTTCATTTACAGTAAATCACACTAAATTATTCAATTTTAATTAAATACGTGGGCACCTAAGCGTGGTTGTCAAGTAACGAAGACAAATCGTTACGTGTTGAGCTCATTAGCGCGTCGCGTTAAAATTCATAATGAGAATATCGAATATTCAATTAATTAATAACGTTATCGATACGTTCGTTACGCGTAGGGCTGCCGCGGTGCAAGGAAAAGGGGTACGGAAATTTGAATGTTTGGTTTTATTCAGAACACTAGATTGCTAAATCGTTTTGTCTCGATTTAGGGAAACATAACTTTAGTAAGCAATCGCGGATTTCATTAGTATATACATACTGAAGTAACTATATTTTTGTTATAAACAAGCTGACCTGACAGACGTTGTTCTGTCTTAACTTTGAGTATTAAATTAGAATGGTTCGCTCAACTTTCTTATTTTTTTCTTTCATAAGAACCTTCTCCTGGCAATAATAAACACAACAAAAAAAAATTTGCGAAATCGTTCCATCCGTTCACGCGTGATGCGATGGCCAAGGAAATAGAGATTTATTTATATATATATATATATATAGATACGTGGAAATTTTTCCATGTCCTACATTGCCAAAAATAATATTAATATTTTATTAAATAATTAAGCATCATCAACATTCGTCAACAATTTTATCATTTACTAGCGGCCCGCCCCGGCTTCGCACGGGTACATTGCGGTTACATTATTCTAGTTTTAGTAAGGATCCCTATTTTTTTTGAAAATATATTATAGCCTATGTCACCCGGGGATATTGTAGCTTTCCAACAGTGAAAGAATTTTTCAAATCGGTTCAGTAGTTTCGGAGCCTATTCATTACAATCAAACAAACAAAGTTATCCTCTTTATAATATTAGTATGATATATATTATAGTTTTATGTAATTAATACGTTGCGTAAATATTTAACCCTTAAAAGTGGCAACCCTGCATTACACCCTGCGGATCAGAGCCAGTCAACACCAAGAATATTTTTTAATCTATGTTAATTCATACTAATCAACATTCTTTCAGATCATTCATGAACCTAATTAACAGTTCACGCTCTTAATTAACTAATAATATTCGTTCCTTAATTATTCAATCAGCGATCTGGAGCTCTACCATGGGTTCTGAGTTCGTTATAAATCGGTAGTCACTTGTTTCTACACAAAAATTGTATTAAAAATTGTAATATTATATCAATCACCAAAGGACATAAGAATTAGGCATATAAAAATACTTTGCATCATAGAAACAGAATGTCAATAGAAGTTTAGTAATGCGTTAGTATTTTTCCAGTTCTCTCATTCAAATATGTAAATTTATGAAATCAATCATAACACAACAAGAAATAAATGCTAATTCGGTGAAGTTTATATCTTCCAGTGTAGTAAATAAGATAATAAATCCCATAAAATAAACGTAACCAATAAACTAACCTAGACATCTAGCTAATTAAAATCTTTATGGTATTTTAATTGAAAAATTTAAATAGCGACACGTCATGTGTATTAAAGGAGGGATTCTATTAATGCTACTAACAGCATTATATAAAAGTCTTAATAACTCACTCCAATAAAAAATGCATAACAAATAAATACCTAATATAATAAACAAATATAATTTATTACCCTATGATCATGTTGTAACCAACAGATAACATAATCCAAATCAAATTATTGCAGCAATAAACGTAGGTATCCAATAACGCGTTAAAAATGAAGCAAATTGTCCCAATGTATTCCTTAAACCTATGATTTCAGCCCATTATGTTCACTCCCTATCATCACCGAGGTAATCAATTTACAGAGCAACAAACTTATTATATTCCGGTGGCCAAAATTAGAACTAATGTTTTGTATGCGAAAAAGGTATTCGCCTGACAGTTTCATATGTACAGTAGCGACGCAGTTACCCGAAAATATAATTTTGTAAATACAAACCGGAGTATTGGGATCACATGTTAAGTAAGCTCACGTCCTTGCGTGAAAAAATATGGTAGTTTGTTTGTTAGACACGCAAACAAGCGATAAAGCAAATTCTATTCTACTCGAGACCGGCTTTCGTATTATAAACTTCTATAACAGAATTTATCTTAAAAATCATAGAATGATTCTGTTTTGGTTGGTTTAAAATTGGGTAGTATGCACCGGTAGTGTGTACAGTGTTGTGATGATGATTTTAATCACGATAAGTAAAGCAGATTTGACAAATTGGGTGTCATGTATTTTGTCGTGTCTTAGCACCCTAAAGCGTTAAGCGATTTCAGGCTTTATTACAACAAACACTGGTGTGTTTGTAGAATGTGTGTTTAGTTATCCAGAGCGTCCTTTTTTACTTTTGCCTTCTTCACTACAATTGGAGATCCTAATCGAAATGTAGCGAAGCCTTTCTTGTTGAATTAACAAATATGTGAAAAAAACATGCATATTATATATTACAATTTTCGTCACAAAACCAATAGCCACGGTACAATAATTACTTCGAACAAAAATGCCTATAATATTTTACAACCTCAAAGGGTTATTTCGTTAAAATCACTGGTTGAACTCGTAAAACGTGTAAAATATGTCTTAATACCATTTAACGGTAGCTTTTATTGTTTGACACGAATAAAATAATATTAATGGCGGTGCCAGGATGCGTCCGGACCTCAAAGCGTACGGCGCGCTAATGCGATCTAGAAATGAAATAATTTGTTCACTAATCCGAAATATATATCGGTCATAAATAATCATACGGTTTGCCGCCTGTCCAAACCCTAGTGTAGTGATGTGATGAGAAACATCGATATAGTCTATTACGTTTTAGACTTTAACATTTCGGGATTGCGAATAAAAAAGTTTTCCACATCCCGCAATCCCCTGTAGTTCGATCTTCAAGGGCAGACAGCTAACATAATTAGGGGCGACTCACACCGGTGGAGTCGCGAGACTGCAGGATGAAACACCTAAAAGTTCAACAGGGTTGACTAGCGGAGCCCTAAAAAATTGCAAAAGACTTAGACCTAGTCCCAGGTGATCTTACAGAAGATCGACGAAAAGTAATTAAGTATTATCGCTGCGTTTCCTACTATGAGTGAGAGAGCTGGAATACCAACACTCCCTCGCCCTGTTCCCCATCCTAACAGGTCGGCATCATGCGAGCAATGCTTTTGGTACTGAAAGCATCTATTGTATACGCTACGTCAACTGCTTAACATCAGGCAGATTGTACGCTTGCTTTTAATATTTCTTCAATCATAATATTAAGTAAAGCACCCAATTCTCAATATTTTGGGTCCTACACACTAAGTTTGAAACTATCCTGAGCCTGTGTTAAATCGTTTTAACTAAAGGAACACTTTTTCTTTGGAATAGATCCCGCTAGATAAACAATTAACTATTTCGATACCTCTATCGATACTTCACGCATGGCACATGCCTATTTTCAAACTTGAGAATAGCCGACATTTGTGTAGATTATAATAATATATCAGTAAAATAAAATATAACGTACTCGTTATTAAAATATTCTTTTATTAAGCTCAAGCAAGGGTCGCTCTCTCGTTGGTAACTATTTTATGTTCAGTTTCACGGCTTTTTATAATCTATTTCGTTAATATAATAATACTAATATTGACTTAGTTTGTGTTCGTAATAAATAAATATACAGTGATAGTTTGTGTTCATAATCAATAATATATACCTATAGTGTTGTTAATACGATGTTATACCAGTCACTTAAATCTATTCCTCTACCTTCTTCGAAGCGTTGTGACTTGTGATTCAAAAGACTTTAGTACCTTTTTAAATGGGACTTGTCCCGCCACACACTCCCACCACTGTTACTCCTATAAACCAAGATCGACAATGGTGACCAATAATGACGTCGAGGTTTGACCTTCGACGAGTCCCGGGGAGAAGTTAAATTGTCTTTGAACCCGCACGAATTTAATCGAAGAAATAATAGGAGGAGTTGGAAGAAAAATTCCACTTCCATCCGGTGCAAAGCGGTAGACAAAAATAGTTGGTGTGGGCTGGTAGCCATAGAAACAAGACTGATACAGCTGATTGAAGACCAGTTGTAGAGCACCACGGATCATAATTAGACTAATTGGATCTAAACTCGTGAGCTGATCATACTTGATTTCAATAATAGGTATGGCAAAAGCGCGTGAACGCACTTTAGTACTTATTGATTTGGTATTAAAGTAAATAATTGTTAAAATGTACTTAGTGTTATAGAAAGTTTAATGCTTTAGCACACTAACGGACATTTTCTTAATGAGCAACCAAAGTAAAAACAACGGCTAAAACAGCAAAAGTTGTGAAGAAAAAATAGGATTTAACCGTTACTTTTACTTTAATTACTTTGGCTGTTGCTTGCAATGAATAAATAAGCCGATAAGAATGGATGGACAACCTTGTTGTACAATACAGCAGTGTACAGTATAGATGACGATAATGAAATTCTACGAACAAAATCATGAGGCGATTTGTATGTAGAGTTTTGTAGAGTGATCTTATTTCGACGATTTCACGGGGATTAATTTTAAACAAGTAACGGTAATATAATTTGTTTACTTAAAAACATCGCGAAAGTATGAATTCATATGAGGATTATCCGATCTAAGCTCCCATATTGCTTCCATTAGATAGATAAAATCCTTTACGTAGAGAATTTGGTACCAATTTATCTTTCCCCATATTTTTTCCTCAAACAAGGCAGTTTCATTTGGAGTTAAGCAATAAATAACACTATTTAACTCATAGCAGTATAAACAGGGATTCTGCTTAGCATTAATCAGAAATTAACAAGCATTGCAATTTGGAAGAATTTACCAAATTATATCAGTCTTAAGGGATTATCGGAATAAAACAACTTTCTGTAAGCGATAACATGTTTATAGATCTATTTCATCGAACACACAAATAAGTCAATAACTCATGTTCAAAAGAACCTAAATACAAAATTTGTTGTTAGCGTTGCCATGCCATCTCGGCTACGCACTGTATTTTACAAACAGCCACATACGCCCTATTCTATTCTACTAGCGGTTAATTGAGCAATATAATTTGACACCTCACAACGTAGTGAATAGCCAATTATTAATATGGGCCCTTGATTAATTGTGATATCAGCATTTAATTTTCGTGTTAACACTCCGCTGAGGCGCGAGGCGTCCACCATTGTGTTCCCGCGCCTTTGTCCGCCGTGACGTTTCAATTTTGAATAAATTAAATTTCGAACGCTTCATTTTTTCCGAGCCTTTTTGGCTTTATGAACGGAATGAGCTCGCGGCCAGTGTTATAATTTATTGTCGTTTCAAACTGAGAATAGAATTTTGTTGTTGCTACAGTTCTTCTTGTTGTTTTTTAAACAACTTTATTAATTATATCATTATATTGAATTTATAAAAGTCTAGGTACTACTTTTATTAATTTAGCCTATTGTAATAAACATGTTGACATGACAGGATTTGTTTTGTTGTTGATGAATGTCAGACTGAATTACTTATGGGTATTAAATTACGTTATCTGCCCTTAAATGAAATTAATAACTTACTTACTCAATAATAATTTTACTATCTTTTTAATGTGAAATCAAAGACGTTAAATATCACATAAGTACCTTCTTAGTCGATAAATTAATAGTACCTACACACCCTTAAAAATGTTTCAGTTAGCTGGCCAATGAGCTGATCCAATTATCGCGTTTATGGCGGCCATTTGGAAGATAGCCGCGCACGTTCCAAATTTGAAAATTCGAAGCTCGCTTTGGAACCAATGCTTTTTATCCCTAATTTTATTATGCGGCCGTTACAAATAAACTACAGTTGCTTTAGGTATCGTTTCGGATGGTAGCACGTAGGTCATAATAGTATCTATTATTAATTGATTGTTTTGGGTAAACGAAGGTAAATATTGTGAACAGATTATTTCTTGATTGGACCCTATAAAAATGCCATTAAAAATTAAAAATAAATCTTGGGTATCTGCTTGTTATTTTGTTATTTTTACTGTATTTTAATAGGAGATGTTATAAATCATGACTATACAAGGTAAAGTTATGACCTGTAAAAGTTGTGAAATGTCGTTTATAGGTATCAATCAAAGCGCAGGCAGCATGCAACATTCGGGAAACCCACAAAATGCATGAAACACGTAATAGTAATAATTAACAAACCTACTGTTAAATAAGTCCCTTATTAATAAATCGATCTCCAGTCTGAGAGCGATGTTGAGTCCGCTTTTGACACGTCATTTAGTACTGGACTGACATAAGGATGACATTTCCCAGGTCGCTCTCAGACATGATATCGATTTATTCACACGGGACTTATTAAACAGTAGGTTTCTTAGGAATGAAGTACCTATTTGACCGAACATGTTATTTTTACACAAACTTTTGTTAATAACTTAAATAAATTATTATACAAAAATGCGACAAATATAAAAACACACACAAAACGACCAATATCCTGAGACGACATCTTCCTTGTGCTGATGTGTTTTTAATCGCAGCACGCGTGCGCCCGCGCACCGTCATTGCCCCGCCGCGCCACCTGCCGCCGCTGTTTGACTTACCTCGCAACTTCGACGATAGACCTTAAAATACACCCGGTGAATATGATCTCATATAGGTACCGTAGGTTTCTCTATCCTTACTAATATTATAATGCGAAAGTAACTCTGTCTGTCTGTCTGTCTGTCGCTCTTTCACGCCAAAACTACTGAACCGATTTCAATGAAATTTGATACACAGATAGTCTAGAGCCTAAGAAAGGACATAGGCTACTTTTTATTGCGAAAAAGAGTTTTAAGGGGTTGAAAGGGGGGATGAAAAGTTGTATGGAAGTATCGTCATTTTTAGAGCTAGAAGCTTGAAAATTATTTTTTTGGTTGTTGATTCGATATAAACAAATATGACATTCAAAGTTTGTAAAAGTTTTTCCCTCAAGGGTGTAAAATAACAATAGGGAATAGGGGATGAAAGTTTGTATGGAAATATAGCTCTTTGCAGTGAAAAACTGCAAGTAGCTCATTAAAGTATTTATACGTATGTGACTTATTTGTAAAAAAAATAGCCTAAATAATTAAAAATGCTATCCAAAGACACTATTCCACGCGGACGAAGTCGCGGGCATAGCTAGTTAACTATAAATTAAATAAATATTCTACTACACATAAACATTAAAATATCCTATGCAATATATGAACTATATCATTTTATATGAACCGATTTAGATGTTCACTAATTCTGTGTGTTCACTAACTAACCATAAATAAATAAATAATGTAGCCCTTTTAATGTCCCACTCCTAGGCACGGGCCTCCCCTCAATACGAGGTGGATTCAGGCCATAATCCACCACGCTGGCCCAGTGCGGGTTGCCGGATTTCACATGTCTTTGGAAAATTGGTTAGATTTTCTAAGACATGCGCGTTTCCTCACGGTGTTTTCCTTCACCGTAAGCAAGTTAGAATCATATAGAAATTATGATTCGCATATAGATTCGAAAAACCCAGAGGTGCGAGCCAGGGTTTGAACCCAGAACCAGGTGCCCGCAAGACGCGTGCTTAGCCAATCGGCTATCACTGTTTTTTGCGCTATTACCATAGTGTTGTCAAAATCCAAGCACAGATTATCGAGCCCACTTGCGAGTTGACAATCACGTAAATAGCAATAAGTTAAGTCACAACACTCGGAATCAATTTGATTCACGCGAGTTGATCATTAGTGTTGAATTAGATCTGTTTGTGGAGCCGCCGTGAGAACGCTGCACTCACTCGCTCGTTCACGATCTGCTAATAGGGTGTAAACAAATCAGTTTACGTTAGGATATTAAATAAATTCAGATAAGTTTATCACTTGGTGCGGTGAAGGAGAACATCGTGAAGAAACCTGCACGTCTTTAGCAATCTAGTTCGATTCCCGCCGGGGCAAACGGAAATAACCTTTCCTTAATTTGCCCTGGTCTGAGTGTTGCTGGGAATGCCCCAAGTTCATTTTATGATAACCATAGTAGGTTAGGTACAGGTGTTGCTAGGTGTTCATATGGGATTTCACAGTTTATGAGTTAGGTCCGTATTCATTAATCGACCTCAAGTCTGAAAGCGATCTTGGAAATGTCATTCCAGTACAAAATGACATAAATAAATATCGCCAGACAAACACACCAACTGTATGGTCCCAAACTAAGCAAAGCTTGTACTATAGGTACCGTACAATGGACTGGGGGCGATCCCAGTGACACCCAGACTAGGGAAAATTACGAAAAGGCCATTTCCGAAATTTACCCCGACGGGAATCGAACCGGTGCTGTGAGCCGAGCGGCCTACGCTCGAACCACTGCACCAAGTGGTCGTCAAAAGCGTACTCAAGACCGGTCTCAAACGTGAGATAAATTTTTAATACAGGCCTTAGTCTGGCGGTAATTATCTATATCTATACATCTACTATACAAATAAATAAAATTGGAGTGTCTGTTTGTAATATCAAAATAACACCTTTTCACTAAATGCATATGAAAGTACATACGACATATAGCAAAAACGCGATTTAAAAAAAATTTGTCTGTCTGTCTGTCTGTCTGTGTGTTTGTTCCGGGTAATCTCCGAAACGGCTGGACCGATTTTGACGGGACTTTCACTGGCAGATAGCTGATGTTATAAGGAGTAACTTAGGCTACTTTTATTTTAGAAAAACAAAAAAAATGGGTCCTGTCACGCGGGCTCAGAAGGCGGGAGCGGGCTTTTTGTTAAGTTAAATTCCACGCGGACGAAGTCGCGGGCTCAGCTAGTTTAATTATAAAAAAGAGCGTCTCGGACTTAAACTGACAGCTTGGCGCCGTAACGCGTTACGTTACGAAGCGGTTTAACCCCTCGTAAAGAGTTATCACTTCAAAAAAAAAATGTGATTTCACAAAGATAGTGCTTCAAATTTAATCCTCACTAAACCGCCATGTTGATAGATCACACTTGTAGGTAAATTATGCATTATTCTACGAAAATATACTCAAATGTTCAAGTCCCACTTAGCTATGCGACGTCGTTATCTGTATTTTTTTTCGTATGATGCGTCAAATTTCAACAAGAGACGTTTGGAGCGTTCGTGGGAAAGTCTCCTAAAAGTGAAACTCGTGGCCCGCCTACTCTTTATTCTTGGTTCGTCAACCGCCGCGTCCTGTTCCCATATTAATTCACAGTTTGTGGCGACTGACAGCTTTAATGTGACACGATTTGTCGCACCGCGCGACATTATACCAACCCAATACCAGCCATTGTTCGTTGACAAGTGATATTGAGACATCATTCGAACTGACTTGTGTATTAATTTGTGTATACGTTTTCCTTTCAGCTGAGAGTACAGACTGGGGTTTGAGTAGAAAGTTGGATACATATTGTACATTAATAAGCAAACCAGTACAAAAAAGGTTGCAGGTTAGGTAAGTCCACAGAAATACAGTGATGCATGTACCATCAACAAAGTAGACACTTGATCAGTTTTGAACACTTTTCGCTTGCTAGCAGTAATCATAGGTTGCCTCGCCCATTATGTTGTTGTCCAATGAGACGAAAAGCGACCGATGTGACAAAAGCCCTTGTTTTGGTTAGCCATTTGTTTTAATTGTTTTAATGACCATGCTAGCCGCAGGTGGCTGCTGGTACTGCACACTAAATGCAACCTTAAGGTGGTCAAGCGTCGAGTTTGTTGACTGTACATGTAAGGAAAAGCAACAGTACCTACTCAGAAATACACACCTAAGACACCTTCTTATTATGCAATTAGTCGTCCAGAATCATTGAAACAAATTTTGATTGGCACCAAAATATTGGTGCCGGTTGAACTAAAACCCCAAAAAACAAAAGATGCTTTATGCATTTCAATCTCTCTAATGCAAAGGCAATGCCTTTGGTATTGCAAGCATCAGTATAGGCTACGGTAACTGCTTAACATTAGGCGGGCCGTACGCGTCGCCGTGTTTGCCGACTTTGTTGTATCAAAACCGTGAGAGCTCTTGAAAATAATGATAGCCACAGATTAATTAAGTAGGTACCTACAACATATTTATTACTTCCTCGGGTAGCACTCTGCACTATGTAGCTTTCCAACCAAGTTTATATTTCAATGATTATCTTGATAAAGAAAACTATGTATCCGTTGCCGTACCCTTCGTCACACGGCCTCTTTTCCTAAAATAAACCTGCTAAAACTTTAACCATTCATTATATTGACATCACAAACGCTGAGACGCCCCACGCCCCACAGAACAACCAAGTGTTACCAGTAGCGCTCATAGACAATACCACTATAAACAAATCCTTCTACATCAATGCAGACAACAAACGTTAACAAATGTTAACAGGCAACGGAAAACAATAAGGCCTTTATGCTGCGCGCGCGCTTGGCAGCCGAGACCCATGACACCTATCCTCTTCACACCCATAACTGGTGGGTCTACCCATCTCTGTCATATTGACATGTTAATAAAGCCTTTGACGCGCGCGCCCCGCCCACCGTTGCGTATTTCTTGCGGTTAGACGCTTCAGGATCTTATTATGGGGACCTATTATGATGTGGAATACCGAGTTGCATGCGAGTTTATTTCCATGTGAATTATGACTTATGAATATTTCGAAAGGTTTTAAGTTATAATGTGTTTTGGCATTTTAAATGTTGGACATCTGGGTGTTGAAACAAAACTTACCCACAGAGAGCAAGTTTTTATTAAGGTGAAGGCGCCTGTCTAGCCCGCGAAGTTCAAATTTTTTGAGTTCTTTTAGAAATTTTTCAAAATCTGACAATAATAAAAGACATATTTTGTAATTCGCGAAAAAGACCGAGTGCAGTGCATTTATTAATACATTTATTTTACTCTAAATATTATCACGGTGGATATGATACTAGTAAATCACTAAATATACAAAAATTGCCAGATTATCTGGATAGCTGTCGTTCTTGAAATGTTTTAGAGTAAGTTGGATATATTAATAAATGCACTGCACACGGTCTTTTTCGCGAATTACAAAATTTTTCTTTTATTATAGTCAGATTTTGAAAAATTTCTAAAAGAACTCAAAAAATTTGAACTTCGCGGGCTAGATGGGCGCTTCAGCCTTAAGTATAATGTTTGAGACAAATAAAATTGTATGTATTAGTATATAATTGTTGGTATTTATAGAACTAGAGAGAGACTAGGGCTTATGATTATACCAGCCGTGTAGGTATATTTGAACTTGAAATTTAGCAGTGGCAAGTAAAGGCTGGGCATAGTAGGTACCTACCTAAGTAGGTTTTGTACTGTTATATCGTCTGGCCTAATTATAAATAACTAGCTGTGCCCCGCGACTTCATCCGCGTAGTATTGGATTATTGGGTTAAAAAGTAACCTATATGTTAATCCCGGTTATAATCTATCTGTGTTCCAAATTTCATCCAAATCCGTTCAGTAGTTTTTGCGTGAAGGAGTAACAAACATACATACATACATACATCCACACTCACAAACTTTCGCATTTATAATATTAGTAGGATGAGGTAAGTTCTCTCAATTAATTATTCTTATGCCGGAAAATATTAGAAATTCAGCAAGTAATAATAATTAATAATCTATTATAAATAAATAAGAAGATTCTTAAATGCTATTTATATCTCCCGCTTTGCAACGGAGGGAAGTGGATAATATTTCTCCAACTCCTTCTATTCTTTCTTTCGATTAAATTCGTGCTGGTTCGAAGACAATTTAACTTTTCCCCGGGACTCGTCGAGGGTCAAAACTCGGCGTCATCATTGCACACCATTGCCGATCCTGGGCTACAGGAGTCAGTGGTGGGAATATGTGCCGGGACTGCCTAGGCCCAGACCAAAACAAATATTTAAAATATGTTTAAGTCTCTGAACAACAATGCGCCTACCTAATTTAGTACGCTTATTTAGATTTACAGCAATCCAAGACATTTATCTCAGTTCCTAACCATGCTACGTTCAGTACCTACTATACCTATATTTTATACTTGCCTCCACATTCAAGCGACTTGTATGTAAATAAGCGCGTTCCATTAGAACGAGTTCATCATCTCGCCATCAATCACTCATCCGTCGTGTAAAAACGCGATAATACATTGTAGTTTATTAATGTAATCATGTGGTACATTTCTATTAAACATTAATCTGGCGGCGTCCGGGCCGCTCGTTCGGCCTAACTATGTTTTAATTACGGGCTACGGGCGAAACGGCTGAATGTTGATAATAATTATAGAGACCACGCCGACGGTGCTGCGTTTAGTTGTGGCATAAGATTAGAGAAATCGAATGAGATCAGTTAGCAAGTCGAGTAACTCTCATGATATGTGATATTCAACAATATCTGTGAGTCCATTGGTACTTGGTACCGGTAGTTAAAGAAAGCAAGTAGTAGTAATATATGACACTATATTGAACATGCATATTAAATGCCACAAATATCTACGTGACAAACTTTTGAAAATGCGCTTTATGGCTTGAGTATGGAGAGTGCTGAACCTAAAAACGTCTAAAAGTGACAAAGCTTCCACATTAGCAGTCCCTGGGTAATTTCACATAAAAAATATGAAGTCACAACAAGCGGGCATTAATTCGTTAACTAATCATACAAGTAGTTTAGTCGCTCTGAACGGAGCACTGTGGAGGCGTATTGACGCCTCCGAGGAGCATCGCTACGATTCCTGGTTGAGTTGTAATCGTAATTAGAGACGGAATTAGCCCTCAAGTCATGTTCGAACCTCTTAATTAGCCATTAAATGGCGGGAAAGGTAACACGTTGGATTATAAACTAATTAATGTTTTTTGTGAAGAATATTTGTATGTAGACATCAATCGTAGCTATGCCTTGTTGATCCTGAACTTGGGACCATACAGGAACAGTTAGTTAGGCCTTTAGATTTTGTATATAATATAATTATATCAAATAAGGATAATTATGTGCCTAGTTTAGGAGCGTTGGCTATTTGAAGTCGGTGTCACTATCTTAACACTACGTTAGGACTACTTCTCAGCTTCTAACCTACCTACGCCTAATTATTTAAATTGACACCGATTCGAAATTAAAGAAATTATAAGGTCCCTAGTCATTTCTGGCTTTTTAGTGCACCCAGGTTTTTTGTAGTCGGATTAATTTGTTTACTAAAAAATATTTTTCTTTTCTTTCTTTACTTCTATACTTTTATTTATTACTTGCTACCAACCAAACTAACAGAAAAGATTTAGCCCATCATTTTTTTTGTGGAGGTACTTACTTTATGTTTTACTGAGAAGCCGTGTTAAACAACCTACATTATTAAAATATGGCCTTCTATAGATAGTCCTCATACATTCCGTTACTCAGTGGCAAGGTTACCTAAGTATCTAAAGGTTCCTTTCCACTTAAGCCAAGTGGGTTGGCTGGGCTAGCCGGCTCACTCAGTTCGACCAATAGGATCGCTACATTTTAATAACCTGAGGAAAACCCTGTTAACCCAGCCAGTCAACTCGACTCAAGTGGACGGGACCCTAAACGTCGTGTAATTCATTTATAGATGTAAAATATCTGTGAATAATAACACCATTGGGCCCAGCATATTTATAACAAGCGACAAGTCTCATCGGTACGCGTGGGCGTAATGATATTATTCATTTATACAGTTATAAGTTTAAGCACCACTTAATAGACACATTCTAAACATTACACTATGCCTGGAGGCGGAGCCAACTTGAGATAAATCTGTTTAGAAACACATAAAGCTGTGAATTCAAGCTCTCAACCTCAACTATACCTATCTACATAGTCTCTACATTTTTATACATAAGAAAATATAAATTATTATAAACTAGTTTCTGCCCGCGACTTCGTCCGCGTATTCTTAAGTCAAGTATTCTATGTGTTAATCCAGGTTATTAACTAACCGTGTTCCAAATTTCATCCAAATCCGTTCAGTAGTTTTTGCGTGAAAGAGTAACAAACATACATCCACACTCACAAACTTTCGCATTTATAATATTAGTAGGATATAGTAGGAAGTAGGATAAAATTATGCGTTTATTTCTTCATCTGCACACGTTTTCTATAAGTTACCTACAAAGAGCACCTCCATACAAATAGACATCGCCTCTTTCTTAACAATCATTGAGACTTCTCTCCTTTGCGGAAATGTAGTCGTGATGGTACGTCACCATTCACAAATACAAAGTATCTCGTGCTTGGTAAAGTAAAGTAAAATAAGTCAAACGGTTCAAGCCGAAATGTCAGTTTCCTGACCGCGTCAATTGGCGACATTTTGCGTAAATTACGCGCAATAACTATTATATAAGGAGCTGGGGCTAATAGCGCATAGGCTATATCAATAAAAGCTATTAGCATCGATCAAACTGAGTGTCTGGACGGGGCATTCGCTCAAATTGAGTTAAACGCCAGGCCGTAATAACACGTAGTGGCCGCCGCGAGCCGCCATCACCGGGGGTCTACTATGTTTCAAATCTGTAGTTTGTTCGAATTCGGAATTCGTTTGTCGGATTTTGATTACTTTTTTTTAAACCCTTTTCAATGAAGGAGGTTAGGTAGCTCTAAACAACACGTAGGTACCCAGCAGATTTAAACTCCTGCCAAGTAGGTAAGTATACCGTCGGACGGTAGCGATATTCATAAATGCTTTGTTGGCTTACGTGAATAAAAACAATTTTGAGTTTGAGTTGAGTTTGAGTTTGGACTGAGGACCGTTTTTATCGCCTAACAGAGAGTGTTGGAGCTATGACAAAGGGAGAGAAAGTTAAATAAATACCGCCAGACTGACACACCAACTGCATGGTCCCAAACTAAGCAACGCTTGTACTATGGGTACCATTCAATGGACTGGAGGCGATCCCAGTAACACCCAGAAAAAAGGAAAATTATGAAAAGGCCATTTCCGAAATTTTCCACTGCGGGAATCGAACCCGGAACCACCGTGTGCAGTGAGCCGATCGGCCTACGTTCAAAGCACTGAGCCAAGCGGCCGTCAAATAAAAAAAATATATGCCGTACATATACGTCTCATTTTATCTTATTCGAAGCTTAATCTCGCGGTTGATCCCGTCATAATGTCAGACTCCTCTGCTACTAAGTAAGTAGGTAGTTAGGTACGTATATTAATATTCTTCTTCTTCTCTTTTTAGAAATATGGCTTTCATCGTTAGGTAGACGATGATTTTGCCAACAACAGAGTTTTATGATATATTAATATATTTAATGTTTGAATGCTTTCTTCTATAAATAATTTCAAATATTTGAGTGCTACAAGACCGAAAGTATCACCTCGTCTACTCTATTTAATCTCTATGATAACTACGTTCTTTGGCAATGGAAATAATGAGTTAGTTGATCGTTGATCTACAGTAGAGCTCCTGTATCGGTCCGGGAGCGACGCGTAAATTGGGCTAGAGATCGGAAAATGTAGCAGCGCAATAATGCGGTAATGACATCGGCATTCGGAATTTAGAAGTGCGTGGTCTAAACACTCTCGACACAATGATAGATGAAACTCTAAAGCCATACGCAAAGTGTGCTCCGCGGAGCCTTGAGGCTCTGTAAGTCCTACGCGAGGGCTCCACAGTGGTAATATAATATAGGTAGGTAACATATCATCAAAAAAGAAGCAGTTTACGCTGTCATGGGGCATTTACAAGCCTGACATTATTTAACACTTAACACTTGGCCCACAAATATTTTCTTATTTTACGTCGCCGTAGTGTTTCAAAAGGGTTCCGTTGCGAAATGCGTTTGAGAACCGCTGCCCTAGGATACTGGTACCTACCAACTACCCACTACTACTATCTACATATCTACCTACTATTATATACTAAACCTAGTAGGCCCCACAGCCCCGAGCCTGACACCTACTTATCTTGCTAGTGCTGACTAAAGTACCTACTAACCAACATCTTCCAGTTAGGTACTCCAGCGAGAAAAATGGAATTAACTTTTCCAGCGACTAAAAGGTACCTGCTTTAACTTACTTCTTAGGCAACAGCATTTCCACTTATTAGTTAAACACAGGGAGTTATGAATTTGTTACTGGCATCCCCAATGTCCCTCCATTCGTGGTCACACCCCATGGCGCACCGTCTCGCTCGCACTAATTGGTTGCTTGAGCCTGTGAATCCAATTAGCGGGCGGCGCGAGTCTGCTGAATTTATTATGCAGCTCTTGTTTAGTGTGTTGGCCTTTTTAATTGAAACTTAGTGCGTAACCCGCGTCCGCTCAACTAATGAGAAGGACTGCTTTGGGATAATTATTTTTTGCGAGCACTTCTGATATAAATATATACGTAAATTAGGTACCTACCTACCTATTAAATATTGCAAAGGTTCAACCGGTAATTCTACGATGAACTCCCATATTGATCTATACGTAAATATTTTTCATAAAAAAGTAATAACTTGGTCATCCTATTTTTCGATAGCATCGACTTGGTTGAATCACTGGTTATTACTACAAACTTTTATCGCCATCTAGTATTGAATAGCGAGACTAAATAATTATGTTTTTAAAACGCCCTCTTGTATCGAATAGCTGAGTATAAAATAAACAACAGCTTTACTATTTTCTTTAATAGATGGCGTTTTAAGGACCCTTTATTTAATTCATTCAATTGCTTAATCTATGGTTGAATGAAGTTTTGGTCCTGTCTGCCTGTCTGTCATTTATTTTATTTTCATTAGGTTTCTGTTTTTGTGATGTAAAGTAAGAAACTTTGTTTGTTTGTAAGTTTATAAGTAAACTATTTCTATTCCATATTATAAGATACCCTAATAACAAAAAATATAAAGAAAAGAAGACACTCACATATATATTATCCGAATTTAGTGCCTTTAGGGGTAAAGTTAAGTCAACATGTAAGTACTTTCAAAACACCTTTCTAAATTTTCACTTTTTATTAAAATTAGATGGTTATTACATTAACATACTATTTGCAGGAGTTTCGTAGACCTCGCCACGCTTACCATGCATCGGCGAAACGAATTAGAAGGCAGGTTGAATATTTTCTACGAAAAATGTGACCGCGCTATAGACGATATAAAAACATTAAAAGCGAAGGTAAGTTCCACAATAAAACAGTTTTTTAAGGTTCTAATTTTATTAAAACAGAACTCAATTCAACTGAATTAATACCTACTTGCAAAATCTAGGAAAAAATATTTTATTTTTGACCATTATACTCAAAGTACTAACTAAATGATTCTAGTTACGCTCTGTATGCTAAATTAAGTGAATGACCCAGTTAACTACCAAATAAATGCATGTGTTATTAGCATTGTACTACTGCCTCATCAAATTAAGTGTATTGTTGGTTAGTTAACACCGAAAAAGTGGGTAGTTATATTCAAACTTCAACAGAAGTTTGGCACTCCAAATTTGACATAAAAAGTATGTATATTTTTTTTATATTTAATCATTGATTAAATATAAAAAAATTATAAATACCTACTTTTTATGTAAAATTTGGAGTGCCAAACTTCTGTTAAAGTTTGAATATAACTACCTACTTACCTACCTACTTAAAATCAAACTACTTAGCAATTGCCAAGTGGTTTGATTTAAAATAACAAACTCCTAGATTAGTCTGTTAGTACTTTGGTGTACTGAGAAGCGCACATATTAAATCATGACTATTTCTTATTTTAAGGGTAAGAAGACCCTTATTGGTGGACTTAACTAATAATGAACTCTCCCCACAATACACCCTTGATTATTTATTGTTGTTATTTGTCTGCTATTCCAGACTCAAGGCTTTACATTGCAGCTGAACTGTGAACCGTCTGAACTGAAGGAGCGTTTCCTGAGCTGTATGAAACAGCTCGATGAGTATATGTATCTTATAACAGATTTTAATCTTGCCATTAGCAAAATCGGTAAGTATTTAGTTCTTGCTCTTCTATCATTACCAGTGGTCGCCCGTGGTCGAAATTTGAACATAATTTATTGAAATTTTAAATGTAATGAAGGTTCTATTGTCAAAGACTATTTGATACTGGCACGCAGAATGCACTATGGAAGTCCCACCCTCCAAAATAAAGAAAAAAAACAGTCACCATTTGTCAGTCAGTTACCAAGTAGAAGTTACAAATGTGTGTGTAACCGTGAGTTCGCACTGGACGAAACATGTTCGCAAAACATATTGTTGTCTCTATTTTATGACAACTAAAAATAGAGACTGCAACATGTTTCGTGTACATGTTTCGTCCAGTGCGAACTCACGGTAATGTTTTATTTATTGATTTAATGTATTTTTATGCATATTTTTTTTTTAATATTAATATTCTGCACTTCTCTATATAAGCTATAAGTGTCCCAAATTTCATACTCCTCCCACCGCACAATTTTCATAAAAAGTGGTACCAAGTTTTTGCTTCACATATCAATATATAGAGATCTGTAGACAGGCCAGGGTCCAGAGCAAACTGGTAAACCATGTTGTATTTTAGCAAATAATTATAGTAACTTAGATAAATAGTTATAGAGTTAAAGTTTCATTAATTTGAAACATGCCTGTGGGTGCAAGTTTTGTGTAGTATGTTGGGTCTGTTCTGGTCTGGGATGTGACTTAAAAGCTAGACATTGAAGTCTAGAAAGTTCTGAAAATTGTTCTTACATTTACATTGATGATAATGACTGTTTATTGAGCCTCAGAGGCTACAATAGGCTGTTGACATATTCTATAGATTCTATTAAAAGCTAAAAATATAGAACTATGACGAAATAACTATTTAATTAGTTATTTACGTAAAGCCAGTTAGATGTAAATAATTATTTTTATAATGCACTAACGCTTTTGCCTGTAGTATTAGTGTATTATCTGGACCTTGACAAACCCCTACTGGTCTCTCTGTAACCATTAGCAGAGGAGAAACTAAAAATCGAAACCAAAAACCATTATCAATCGAAACGAAATACATACAATCGTACCTTAAAATCAAAATTATTTTCCCTTTGACTAAGATAAAAGGGCCCAAAAAAAAAAACCCCCTACTGGTCCAACTATAGCTATAGACAGTAAGAATCATCAGGGTGACCCACATAAGTACAACAAACAATTTCATCCAAATCTATCAAGCTGTTTTGGAGAAGAAGAATTATTAACACATACACACTGGATTTTTTTTCACACATTAGATGCAAAGAATGTTCGTTTTCCTTATTCTAGAAGAATCAGGCAGTGTTGAATACACCCCAGTACTTGACACGTCAATGAAGCCGCTGCTCCCCACTCTGGCCACACAGCCCTTCAATATTATGGACACGCTAAGCGAGCCCACCCCCTCCACATCGACAGCCTGCTCCAACCATTGCCCCCCAGAGAAACCCAAACGAATCAAAGTACCAAAGAAAGACCAAACATTGATTGTTTTCTCGAGTTCCTCATCCGAGGAGACCGTACAGGTGAAGAGTGAGATGCTGACGAAGGAGGTGCAATGTCAGGTTGTTGAGGACATGCAGAAAGTAAAACTAGAAGGTAACATGTATAAGTTTTTCTGTTAATATTTGTACTCTTATTACAAAGAGGCAGAGGCTAGAATCGCGCTGTTGATACAGGCATTCAGACTTCTCTTGCCGGTGAATTTTGCACTGTCTACTGTCTAGAAGCATGGATTACCGTATCATACCATCATTAGGAAAAGATGCTCTGCTGTCTCTTTCTTTCTTATATACACGATCTGTGATGCGAGCAGAACGAAAATGCTAGTGCTCTGTAAAGCCTCTTGCTTGCGGATTGCTTGATGCGGATTTAGTAAACAAGCTTGGCATGTCTTTCTTATGTAATAATGTTTAATATAATATATAATTATTATAATATAGAACTAGTTTCCCAAATGATATTAGTTTGATAAAATGTTAACACTTATTAGTGATGTAACGAATATTCGCATTCGCATTCGCATTCGCATTCGCGAATATTCGCATGTTTTTTGACATTCGCATTCGCAAGAATCTATGCGAATGTTTGGCGAATGTTTTAGAAAAACAAAAAGGAAATTATCTATAGACGGATATGGAATGTTAACAACTAGTAAGAATTATATATTATTTAAACAAACTTGCTCATAGGGTGGCCCTTATTGCACCGCTTTTAGATTCATAAAGCAGCTTATTACGCACTAGTGCTATTGACTTTAATTTTTTTAAATCTTAGTAAAGAGTTATTCTAAAATAGTAAACATTTAAAACAATAAATAAACGATGTTTATTAAAATATTATACATAAATACATTAACTATTTCAATAAATTTCTTTCACATTCAATTTCATTGTAAATAAAACATATTATAAACATTCGATTTATTATATTTCAAATAATATAATAATTGTTACCGGCTTTGCCAGACCCATAGATAAATATAACCAGCCAAATGCATGTCGGACTATGCATACTCTAGAGTTCCGTAGATATCCCGCCACTTTGCGATACAACGGAACTTATAAAATAAAAGTGATATTTTTTTATTGATAATGAAACATCGAATAGGGTGGCTCACGTAACCTATTAATTTCTGCGAAATTAATTAATTATTAGTCACCTTTTCAATAAAATAGTAAGAAATTCTGTTACTAAACTTATTAAACCGGCATCATAGACATCTTCAGCAAAAGTGAAATATACTTTTCATTACTCATACTCTGAAAGTAGGTCTGAAGTTGCCTGAGGAGCGGGTTGAAAGTAATACTTTTCCGGCCCGGGAGAATCGCTTTCAACTGACAGCTGTCAAATTATTAAAAAAAACTAGTTCCATTTTCACATTTCTATGGAACCATGTTCAAACTTTTTCTACAGTCACTCAATTACAGCACGATGTAAAATTGAAATAACATAAAGTTAAGTATTAATTAAAGGAAATATATATTTAAATGACTTAATTATAATTTAGTTTCAACAATTTCTTTAAAATATCATAGATTTGGGCAAAATATTTAAAGATGAAAATGTAAAATAATGGCTAAATAATGAACAACTGACAGCTGTCAAATTATAAAAAAAACTAGTTCCATTTTCACTTTTCTATGGAACCATGTTCAAACTTTTTCTACAGTCACTCAATTACAGCATGATGTAAAATTGAAATAACATAAAGTTAAGTATTAATTAAAGAATATATATTTTTAAATGACTTAATTATAATTTAGTTTCAATAATTTCTTTAAGATAACATAGATTTGGGCAAAATATTTAAGGATGAAAATGAAAAATAATGGCTAAATAATGAAGTTGACCAGCCAACGAAAAAAAAAACAAAATAGGCGGCAATCCGATCTTTTTTTTTTCGAGTTGTAGAATATTGTTTATACTTCCTTGTATTATTTCTTTAGCCAATTCCTGTTTTTATTTTTAATTTCCTTGTATTCGTAATGAAAAGCACAGTGTTTACCTCGGGTGAAAGACTTATTTAGTCCCGAGACGGGGTTTGGCGCCCGAGCGTAGCGTGGGCGCTAATAGTTCGAGGGTTCACTTTCACCACTCGTGTAACAATGTACTATTTATTTTCTTTTTGGACTGAGGAAAATTCTTATAAGCATTTTTAAGTCAAATAATTAACCTGTGATTAGACTGGGTGCACAATCATTGGTGCGTGGTATGAGACTCAATTTAGATTTTTTATAAAATTACTTATATTGATTTGAATAGTAAATAACTATTTATTTCCTATAATAAACCATTTATAATGTGGTTCTAATTTAAAGGATGAATCTTGCTACTTAAGTAAAAAAATATGTACTCAATAAAAATTGAATATAAAATAAATTTGATTAATGAAATAATACTAAACTACCCTCAAATCAAAACAAATCTCTTCGAATTAACTTTATGTGACTAACTTCGTTCTTTCAACATATGGGTTCGGCTATATTCGGCCGACACGAAATGTCAATCCAGTCTAACATTTTGCGCGCTTTTTATTAACCTCCGAGAAATAGGAGTGTTATTAGTTTAACATGTATATTTGTGTGTCTGTCTGTGGCATCGTAGCGCCCAAACAAATGATCCTATCTTAATTTTGTTCCTTTTTTAGAAAGGTGTTCGAGTGTTCTTAGCTATGTTTTACGAAAATCGATTCAACGGTTTGAAAATTATCAGCTCTATTGTAGTCGTTTATAACTTTTTATATTTTTTAATATTTTTTCTACCTATTAAAAAGTTTTTTAATTTTCAATTTAGGGTTTCTTATTTGAAAGTCAACATTCGCATTCGCATTCGCATTCGCGAATGTTGAAGCCAAATATTCGCATTCGCATTCGCGAATGTCAAAAATCCAACATTCGTTACATCACTAACACTTATGTGAGATTATTAATAGAACGTCTTTCAATAAATACGAACGACGAATTTCGTTTTTTTTACGAATGCTACGAATGTTTACTAAATCCGAATCCTAAGGAAAAGGCTTTATAAGGCCTTATACACTATAGGCGTATTTCGCCTATAGCTCGCAGAAGTAGACAAGCTAGAAATATGTTTATCTTCTCAACTTTTGTTTTATTTTATCTATAGATTGGTCCACTGAGGAGTGCAACCTGCCCGCGCAGACCTTGCTGGAAGCGGAACAAGTGTACGAAGCTACCATCATGCACGTCGACGGACCCTCGATCTGGCTGCTCACTGACAACCCTGATGACGTGCAGAAGTGAGCAAATAATATCTTTAGTATCGCCCGTTGAAGACCTATATTAATGAATCGATCTCAAGTCTGAGAGTGAGAGTCTCAAGTCTGAGAGAGTAGAGTACGCTATTGACATGTTATTTGGTATTGGGATGATGTTAGGATGACTTTTTCAAGATCGCTCTCAGACTTGAGATCGATTTATCAGTACGGGCCTAAGGCCGGGGCGGCACTGGTAAGAAAATTGTGGTGCGTTAGTGATCGAACCCATATAAATATATGGTGGCGTTCGTATCACATTGTATAGAAATCGCCTTGACCTTACCGATGCTAACCCAGCCTTACACATATTTTTAGTAACTCATAAATAGGTCTTATTCTTTGACACATTAGGTAGATAGTCGCTATTAGTATTTGCTATATTTACTCTGACATAATACTTCACCAACTAGAAGTGTTTTCTAAACTTGAACCCCCTTTAATAAACGTATAGTGGTTGTATAGTTACACCATGCTTAGTCTTCGTTTTTGGAATGTCAAGTTACTGATAACAGAAAGAGATAGTTCGATGTGTAACTATACGCCCGCTAATCCACGTTTATGAATAAAATGGTAAATGACTATCAATGCCAATTTAAAATTCATTTTTATTTTTATAGAAAAACAGTGGACTTCATCCCTATTATGTACAGATGTAGTGCAGGGCTTGCGGCTTGTAGTGCAGGGCTTATAGGGCGGCTTTTTTGCAACTTTGAAAATCTAAAACTATCGGTCCTGTGCGACAGTTGAAGTACTGAAGGTTTTGTAGACTTATGAAATCTGTCAACAGCTGTATCCCTGTAACACCTTTTGTTTTTCAAGCTTCCTCCAAAGCCGATAGTTTTAGAATTACAAAGTTCAGTTTTTAAAAAAAGTATACCCTTTCTGTTTCAACCTGTATGTTTGATACTTGCAGCCTGATGCTGGACATGTCCGAGTTCTACCACAAGAACCACAGGGGCATAGCGGTGGACGATGTGACGTCACTCACGTGCTGCGCGTACTACGACGACGACAGTGACTGCTACTATAGGGGGCTGTTCCTCAAGCTTACTGAGGTGGGTCGCAAATCGCAATTGATTATATCGGCTCTAGCTTCTTTTAATTATTTTTTACGTGGGGCTATCCTAATGGATAACACACGGCGGGCACAAGTCATGGGCCCTGGGTTAAAACCCCCGCTCGCACTTCTAGGTTTTTCGAAAGCTCCGAGTACATTCGAATCATAATTTCAATAATGATTATCACTTGCTTACGGTGAAGGAAAACATCTCGTGAGGAAATAAGGAGAAAATATCTAATATATAAATTTCTCGTGTCGCGGTGTTTGTTGCCAAACTCCTACGAAATGGCTCGACCGATTTTCATGAAATTTTGTGTGCATATCGGGTAGGTCTGAGAATCGGTCAACATCTATTTTTCATACCCCTAAAAGACAGGACGTCTGTCGGGTCAGCTAGTAAAGTTTATATAAATTATTTTGTATATTGTAACCCACAGGCGGGCGACAACTCGGCGGCGGTGTTCACGGTGGACACGGGTGAGATCCGCAGCGTGCCGGCGGAGTGCCTGAAGCCGCTGCACCCGCGCTACTGCGACAAGCCGCCCTACGCGCGCTGCTGCCATCTGGCGGGGGTCACTATCTACTATTGGACATAGCTTTACAACAACTCTAAACTGAAAATATAAGAAACACCCGATGCGACGACTTTTTAAACTACAAAAGAGCTGATAATTTTCAAACGACTGTACCAATTTTCATGATACATAGCTATGAATACTATCGATTAGAATACCTTTCGAACAAAAAAGAACGAAATTAAAATCGGTTCATCCGCTTAGGTGCTATATTTGACGACCGCTTGGCGCAGTGGTTTGAGCGTCGGCCTCTCGGATCACTGCACCAAGTGGCTGCGAGTTCGATTCCTGTCAAGGTAAATTTTGATAATGGCCTTTTCGTAATTTGTACAGGTCTAGGGTGCTGCTCTTTGTAGCGATAATCGATATATCGTGACATTCGATCATCGAATTCAAATCTGAATTCCATATTTTTTGGCGTCGTATCGATTACTGAATGAACAATATAATTATAGTTCGTTCAGACGATATACGACGGTAAATATACGATATAGATATTTTGATTTTTATATTGTTTGCAGGTTGATCTGTTGAGTTGCCAGAACAAGGACGTGGTAGAGATGCAGGAAGAGTTCATGAGGCGCTACATCGGCGTGCAGTGCACCATTGAAGTCGACGATAAGTATGTATCCAGTTATGTACGATTAAATTTGAGCGGATGTGGTAAAGGAAATTGAATTGTATATACAGTGGCATAAAGTTCATATTTCCATGGAAACACGAACGAACATGCGGTGGCGCGTGTCGTTGTTGGAATATGAACATTAGATTGCTGTAAATACACTTCAATTCCCTTTACCGCATTGTAAATGCTCTCCGCTCGATTTGAATCGTAGTTATCTCGATATTCTTTTTCTTTACACTTTGTTAATTTATAAAAGTGCCCATTTATATAGTGACTTATCTCCATTTCCCAGCACTTCTGAATCGCTCGGCGTGTACGTAGTGCTGGAGTCCGGCGAAACTCTGAACGAGCTGATCGTACAACAAGGATTGGCCGTCGCAAGTAATTAATTAATACAATTATTATAATTGGCACTCAAACCAGACTTATGATAAAGTATATGGCGGTCCTTGTATCATTAAAATAAGAATATTTCAAATTGTGTTGGTAGTCAACTAAACTAGCACCTAATGCAGCTTCTTCCTCAGTTGCATCTGCAAACAAGATATATTTCAGAACCAAATTTGGTGTAGCCACAGGAGTGTGCTGCAGCCGCTGTGGTCATTTGAATTTGGTGTTGCTGGTATAGCTCCCATCCATGTATGGTGTCAATAGTACAAGCATTGCTTAGTTTGGGACCCTACAGTTGATGTGTTAGTTAGTTTAGCAATATTTATTAGTTTTATAGTGTCAGCCTAGTGGTTAGTGGGGCCGTCCTTGTAGCTGAGAGGTTCCAGGTTCCATCCCCGTCCTGGCCAGTAAACTATTGATGTGAGCCCACTCACTTTCTTAGCATTAACAAATGTGATAACTTACATTTGTATTAACTTGTCAGTCTATGTCATAGGTAAACATTGAGGTGAAAACAACTTACTCACTTATAAAAAGGTCAATAAAGCAAAGGTCTTTCAGCGATTGGGCAAGTGTATTGCCCATTTAACTCTATGCCAATGCCACTTAATCGCAATAATATGGCATTATACATTATAGACCTACCTTAAGGTATATTTTGTCTTAACACTTCAGTAGATAGAAACACGAGATCTCACTTTAATTTGCCATCCCTAAACCCCTATCGTCCCCTAATGTCACCCTAATAGAAAGGGCACAGTTTCACCCAGAGCCTCTCACTCGGCTTGTTTTTCGTGCAATAGCGATCTCTCAACGGGGGCATATCCCAAATTGAGATTATAAATTATTTTCCTTAAACCTACTACCGGATCGGAACGCGACCTCGGCACAGAAGTCCGGCCAGAAACTCTGCTGGCTTGTCTTTTTCACATATTAATATTATATACTATCGACCCGCCCCGGCTTCGCACGGCTTAATAATTATCAGTGTTTCTCTACTATAGTATGCATGTTTTATACATATAAACCTTCCTCTTGAATCACTCTATATATTAATAAAAACCGCATCAAAATCCGTTGTGTAGTTTTAAAGATATAGGCATACATAGGGACATACAGACAGCGGGAAGCGACTTTGTTTTATACTATGTAGTGATATTGATATCACCCGTTGCTTATATTTTAGTAGGTTTAAATTGCAGGTATTTTGGTAAATAAGATAGCTCCCGTGACAACAGCAACTGCCTTTATTGTGGTTAGAATGTTCTCATTAGAAAGGATGTTTCCGCAGTAGACAAGCCGGCGGAGGCCAGCAGCGCCGAGCCCTGCCCCGAGCACGATGACCCCGTCGTCGCCGTCACGGTACACACTTAATACTTATAGACCCGTATTAATAAATTGATCTCAATTCTGAGAGCGATCTTAAGTACGCTTTTGACAGCCATTTTGTACTAGTATGACATAAGAATGACATTTTCAAGACCGCTCTCAGACTCGAGATCGATTTATTAATTGTCCCTTAAGATTCAGATGTAGTAAACATTCTTAGCACATCTTTTTAATGTAATTCGTCTTTCAAAATTATTAAAATAATTTGTGTTTACATTTTTCAACAGTAATTATATATTATAGACAGATATATTGACGACCGCTTGGCGCAGTGGTTCGAGCGTAGACCGCTCGGCTCACTATATCCGATGGTTGCGGGTTCGATTCCCGTCAGGGTAAATTTCGGAAACGGCCTTTTCTTAATTTTCCCTGGTCTGGGTGTCACTGGGATCGCCCCCAGTCCATTGTACGGTATCCATAGTACAAGCGTTGCTTAGTTTGGGACCATACAGTTGGTGTGTTCGTCTGGCGATATTTATTGTTTATTTATATAAAAATGAAACATTAAAAAGGCATGCCAAGATTCTTGACTTTTTAAAAGTGCCAGTTAATCTGGCATATTTGAAATAAAAATATTTGAATTTTGAATTTTTACCAAATCCGCATCCTAAGGAAAATACACCGATTATTAACTTTGACGACCGTATGGCGCAATGATATGGTCGTAGGCCGCTGCACCGAGTGGTTACGGGTTCGATCCTGGTCTGAGTGTTACTGGGCTCTGGTATCTGCCTAAAATCAGACGGGGTCGTATCCTTGATTTCAAACTTTGTTAAATTAAAAAAAGTCTACACGCAATTCACCCTGCTCTGCGAAAACCTACGTGTAAATATATCGTATAATACATCGATCTCGAATCTAAGAGTGGTCTTTGGAATGTCATTGTTATGTCATACCAGTATAAAATGACACGTCTAAAGCGTACTCAAGATCACTCTCAGACTTGAGATAGATTTATTAATACGGATCTATAGTGCTACAAGGCTCTTTTGGAGCTCGAAAGCGTCGCTAGTGTCGATACATGACTGTCATAATAATATATTTTTGTATTGAATATTTTTAGTTCCTCTTTTGGCCACCGGTCAAATAAAGTTTGTAGCACTTTATCATACTAATATTATAAAGAGGAAAACTTTGTTTGTTTGATTGTAATGAATAGGCTCCGAAACTACTGAACCGATTTGAAAAATTCTTTTCATTACTCATACTCTGAAAGTAGGTCTTAAGTCCCTGAGGAGCGGGTTGAAAGTAATACTTTTCCGGCCAGGGAGAATCGCTTTCAACTGACAGCTGTCAAATTATAAAAAAAAACTAGTTCCATTTTCACATTTCTATGGAACCATGTTCAAACTTTTTCTACAGTCACTCAATTACAGCACGATGTAAAATTGAAATAACATAAAGTTAAGAATAATTAAAGAATATATATTTTTAAATGACTTAATTATAATTTAGTTTAAAGAATTTCTTTAACATAACATAGATTTGGGCAAAATATTTAAAGATGAAAATGAAAACTAATGGCTAAATAATGAAGATGGCCGGAAAACGAAAAAAAAAAATAGGCGGCAATCCGATCTTTTTTTTTTTTGAGTTGTAGAGTATTGTTTATACTTCCTTGTATTATTTCTTTAGCCAATTCCTGTTTTTATTTTTACTTTCCTTGTATTCGTAATGAAAAGCACAGTGTTTACCTCGGGTGAAAGACTTATTTTGTCCCTCGAACTATTAAGAACTATTAAGTCACTTTCACCACTCGTGTAACAATGTACTATTCACTGTTGGGATGCTACACTATCCCCGGGTGACATAGGCTATAATACATTTAAAAAAAAAATGGGGTTCCTTACTAAAACTCGAATAATGTAACCGCAATGTACCCGTGCGAAGCCGGGGCGGGCCGCTGGTATACTATAATTTCGGTCTGCAACATCGTGTACTAGGATTATGATTATTCGTGATCATCTTTGTATTATCCAGGGTTACCACAATCGCGACGAGGCGGACATCTGTAAGCACTACAAGGGCGGTCCCGAGAAGACCTGCTTCAAAGGCGCCAGGTGTACCAAGAAACACGTGGTGAAACATCCCGGTGAGTTGCTGAGCGTCACTGTACATCCACTTGTTATTTCATATGACGATGTAAAAGAGCCTGGCTATACCTATACTAGGTGAAACAGGAAGGGTATACTATTTTTTTTGCAAGTTTACTTTGTAAATCTAAAACTATCCGCTTTCCCTGTAACACCTTTTTTCAAGTTATCTCCAAAGCTTGTAGTTTTAGAATTACAAAGTTATGTTTTGGAAAAAAGTATACCCTTTATGTTTTAACCTGTAGGTATACATATAAAATAAGACATATAAATTACCATCTATATGTAGAATACTTTCCAAATTTATTTTCTTTATAAAATTCAGAGCTGGGTGTGTTTCTTAATTCTTCTCCATCTAAATGGCTTGGCCGGTTTTGATGTTTTTTCGGCCTTGAGGTTACTTGGATGGTTCTTAGTTATAGTTGAAACCGGTAGATGGCGTTGTTATCGACTTCCAAAAATACGGCAAACGCTAGTACAAAATAAATCATTAAGGTGAAGGCGCCTGTCTAGCCCGCGAAATTCAAAATTTTCGAGTATTTTTATAGTTTATCCAAAATCTGAAAACATTTAAGACTACATTTTGTGATTTGCGAAAAACACAGTATGCAGTGCGTTTATTCATACATTTATTTTACTCTAAATATTATCACGGTTGATATGATATTAGTAAATCACTAAATATACAAAAATTGCGAGATTATCTGGATGGCTGTCGTTCTTGAAATGTTTTAGAGTAAGTTGGATATATTAATAAATGCACTGTAAACAGTCTTTTTCGCGAATTACAAAATGTGCCTTTTATTATTGTCAGATTTTGAAAAATTTCTAAAAAACCTCAAAAAATTTGAACTTCGCCGGCTAGATGGGCGCTTTAGCCTTAATTGTCTTGTAGTAGTACAGTATGTGGTGTGTATCAATAGAAATTTATCTATACAGGATGAATTTTTAAAGGGGGCGCGGAGGGATTTTGTTGAATGTGAGCTTTTCCCTATAGTTTGCTGTTCGACATTATTTCCCAGATTCTTATAAGCGGCTGATGAAATAATACAATTTTTTACCGTCAAAAAAAAATATTGTAGACATGGTTTTAACGACATCGAACTTGTGGCTCTATTGAGAATTTGTCGATATTCCCAAAAGAATCAAATTTTAGTATTGAAATGTAGCCCTGTATGGTGTTGACTAGAGGGGTGGACGCTGGACCGGCGCGCGGTGGCGGGCAAGTGCCGCGCGGCGGCGTTGCCGGCGCCCGCCACGTGGCACCGCGCGCTCGTCACCTGCGTGTGCCACTACGACCGGCTCTACGTGCAGTTCGTCGACGACGAACAGAAGCGTGAGTGTTTAGTTTAGTTTTTAGCTGCGACCGTGAAATTTCCAAACGGGCGCAATGGAAGACCAGCGCTGGTTCTTGGCAACCAGCACATGCTGAATCGGGTCCGTTTGCGGCGAGCAGAATTTATAATTTAATTTTTGTTATTAAGTACTTATGTTATATTCTTTTATTGTATTTTTCTGGTAGTAGCGATATTTTTTTTCTTTTCTTTTTTCTTTTCTTTATTTCTATTTGCTCAAATACTTTCCATTTGAACGGTAAAACCTTTGAAAATTTGCGCGATTGGTCCCCTGCACACTTGTTTGACGCAGTGGTTTGAGCGTAGGCCGCTCGGCTCACTGCACCGGGTGGTTGCGGGTCGGCATGTAATTTTGTACTGGGATGACATAAGAATGACATTTCCAAGATCGAAAATACGGGCCTAAGTGTTCGCCCATCTAGACTGCTACTTACGAGGGCGGGATGATAAGTAACTAGCCTAATAAGAAAACACTTAACTTTCCGTGATAAAATTCATTTTATTTTTCGACATAGTCTCCGTGAACCTCTACGCACTTATTCCATCTTCGTTCTAAAGCAGTAATGCCTTCCATAAAATGATTTCTTTCGAGGCCTGCAAAATACTCCTCTACAGCGGCTATGACTTCATCATTTGTGGAAAATTTCTGTCCGCCCAAAAAAGTTTTGAGCTTAGGGAATAAGTGGAAGTCTGGTGGCGCTAGATCAGGCGAATCAGGTGGGTGAGGCAGCAAATCATACTTCAATTCGTTGATTTTTTCCATGGCTTTTTTGAACGTGCGTAAGCAATCGCGGCACCCAACAGGCCGATAACTTTTTCATATTTAATTCCTCACTTAGGATATGATGTACCCGTTCTTTTGAGATACCTGTAGTGTCAGCTATTTCAGATAACTTCAATCGTCGATCTGCTAAAACCATATCATGTACTTTCACGACCATTTCTGGGTTCGTGACGCTTTTTGGACGTCCGAGGCGGGCTTCATCTTGGACACATGTACGACCGCGTTTAAACTCAGCTACCCAGTTTTTTACTGTGGCATAAGAAGGAGCACATTCACCTTAAACATTATTTAACTCGTCATAGTTATATTTCCCCTTCATGCCCTTCATATGAAGAAACTTTATCACCGCTTTTTATTCAATTTTATCCAGTTTGAAAACAGTTGACGAAATATATTTTCAAATGACAAAAAATCAATAAATTTTTCATGCCACTAAATTCAAATTTAGAACACAGGTGGCCATAGATACGAATTTAAAAATGACATATATATTTTTCTATTTTAACTTTTTAAATAGCAGAGGCTAGTTACTTATCATCCCACCCTCGTATTATAATATGACACTGACTGTACTTAAATGTTTTATTGGAACGAGGTTCCTTTGCGCGGCTTAAGGTTGGAGGTCAATATTTTCAACCGTCACTGGGCCAGCGTGGTGGATTATATTATCCCCCTAGTAGTGAAGGTAGGCCGGTGCCCAAGAGTGGGACGTCTAAAGGGCTATTTTGTTTTCCTTTACGTAGAGGTGGAAGAGCCCCCCAGCTTCGGCGTGGTTCTGTCGCCGAAGACCCTGTCCGGCCTCCTGCGAGACATGAACAGCCCCGCCGCGCGGTGCTCCTACAAGCCGCTCAAGGTAACACGTCCCTTAAAGGCGTCAATAGCCCAGTGGTTAGAGGAGCCGCCCTCGTAGCCGAGAGGTTCCGGGTTCGATCCCCATCCTGGCCATTAAACTATTGACGTGGGCCCACTCTTAACTCTTAACACAAGCATTCGCTTACTCATGTACATGAAACATGTTGTTGTCTCTATCTTCTGTTGTCATAAAATAGAGACAACAATATGTATTGCCAACATGTTTCGTCCAGTGCAAACTCACGGTTACTTTCAACCTATGTGCAAATGCCGAAGTGATCCGATACGCACTTGGCGATTGGTTTTAGGTGTTGGCTTTTTCGCTGCAAATTGTTTGTACCGTATACCGTAGCTGTACCGTATTTTATTCTCTTTGTATGGATGGCTATACCTCACAGAGTAGGTTAGGTACCTACCTTGTTATGAATTCTGTTCAGTAAGTACCTACATAGGTACCTATTAGGTACTTACCTATATATTATGAGCGACACAGAATACTTATACCTATCTACCTAGCTTACCTCATTGAGTAAAATAATTATTAGGTTCTTATATTAATTACACACACAGAATTTCTACAAATCCAAATAATACCACGGAATAGCAACCACTGAGGCAAACATTGTTGGCACGCCCGCGCCGCGGTTGCGATCAAAACTAACTAACAAAGATTATGATTCTCTATCGAAAATATAATGGTACTCATGACAAATCTAGGTTATTATACTATAGGTCTACCAGAATCTCATGGCAAATGGGGAAATAAAAAATTGTTGTGTGCAATACTGGGGAAATTGGATTAAACGATCTTGATACTGTTTAATTTTTATTTATATCTTTAGTCATTAATTAACATGAAGTATACTAGGAATGTGTATGAAGAATGTTGTTATACATCGGATTATTAACATAGAAAAATATGACAAAAAAATTTAATCCATTCATATATTACTTTATGTACAAATTTATTATATATCGTTTTAAAGTTAATAACTCATTCAGAACTAGAAAATGATTCCAAGAACTCCACTTGCATTTCTTGTTCTTCATCAGATGATGAAGATAAAGAGGTATTTATTATAAATAGCTCTTCCAGCATTTCAATTATTTTATCTTGCTCGAAGAAATCGTTTTCAATTTTCTTTACATGTTCACAACATTTTCGCCAATCCTCTGCGCCAATTTGTGAGAAAGCTTCTTCTGTTAATAATTTAATGTCACTTGCAGGCCTATTAACATTTTTATCAGCAACTTTTTGCTTCATTATACCCCAAATCATTTCTATAGGATTCAATGTGCAATGATAAGGTGGGAGCCTTAAAACTTCGTGACCGTGCGATTTTAATACTTCATCTATCTCATATAAGGGCGCAGACATGTTTTGTTTCACTACTTCAAGTAGTTTACATTTACGCCAAAGATCATCATAATGTACATCATTTGCACTAAGTCATTCTTTTATATCAGCGATACGATTGGCTTGTGTGGGCGGTTTGTTCAAACGTACGGAATGATAACTAGCATTATCCATAACGATTAGTGAAGGTCTTGTCAAATTTGGAATTAGCTTCTCTGTCACCCATTTTGTAAAATTGTCCTTATTCATGTCGTGGTGATAGTCAGCAGATACACTTGTTGACCTGTACACCAGACAATAATTTGGTACAAAGCCATTTTCTCCACCAGCGTTTACAATAATCCACCTCATTCCAAGTGATATACTTTTGGATGGACCTGCAATATCTTTGCTTTGCCAGCACTTGTTCACAGAACATGAACCATAAATATAAGTTTCATCTAAATAAATAACATCCAATTCATTTTGCTCTTCAGCTTCGCGGTTTTCCTTTATACGCTTCAAGAACTTATATCTTTGAAGTTTTATGTCATCTCTCTCTATCAAAATGATCCTTTTTGATTGGCATTTAACATATTCAAAACCTATCTCCTTAAGTATTGCAATAGAAAAGCAAATGCAAGCCATTGAACGCTAATTAGCTTTGGTTCAGGTTAGGCTTCTATTCAACGCAATCAAAAGATACGGCCATTTATGTCAGATATTATGGTGATATTTTGCAAATTGACTTATCAGTAAGTAAGATAGGGAGTTTAGTGTATCGAAATTGTTCAAGAAACCCAATGAAAAATAGTTTTATTGCGTTCATACTTGGATATTTAATAACTATTTAAATGTGTCTGGCAAGATGTTAAAACCATTAAAACTGTCCGGCTGTTGAAGTAATATTTTTTTATGGGTTCCCAAGTAACATATGTAAAACCCAGCTTATATACTATGACGAAAGTATACTCATAATTTATTAAAGTTTAGGGGTGTCTGGCAGGGGGTTGAAACCGCACTAAGTGTCCGGCAATGGATTGCCGTCCGGCCGTGATTTCTAATGTTATTCCGAAGGAAATATATAAAAATTAAGCTTTATACTATAACGAATTTGAGGTACTATTTTATACACCTTTACTACCTGTTAACTGCCCAAGTAACCACAATCCAAACTCCATACTCGATGATCGTTCTTACCTGTGTTGGGGACATGCTCTGAGAAATTGAGAGCCTTTATAAAATATGGAACGTCTGGCTATCGCTGGCTCTTGGGATATATTGTTTAGTCACAGCGTCGATTGGAATCTGTCAGGTTACGTACGAAAATGAATATTTCTAAGGAAAATGTTCGTGCAATAATTTTCTACAACTTTAGAAGAGGCCTGACACGGCTTCAGTGTTTCGAAGAGCTAACATCTGTGTTCAGTGATGAAGCCCCATATCTGCGGCCTGTCGAACGCTGGTATTTAGAATTCCAGCGTGGACATACTAGTGTTAGTGACAAATCTCGCGAAGGACGCCCAAAATCCGCCTTCACTGAAGATAACATCATTGCTGCGAGACAACTAACTCTCCAAGATCGTCCTGTGACGTATCGAGAGATAGAGGCTCTATTAGGCATGTCAGGGACAACCATTCAAAAGATCTTGCATGAAGCGCTTGGTGTGAGAAACCTAGTATGCCGTTGGATACCGCATCTGCTTTCCGACGATCACAAGGCGGCCCGCGTCTGATGGTGTAAGAAAACTCTGCAAAGGTTCAACCGAGGAGAGTGGTGACGAATCATGGATCTATGCCAACGATCCTGATTCCAAACAACAATCTACAATCTGGGTCTTTCAAGACGAGCCAAAACCGACTAAAGTTGTTCGTTCTCGAAGCACTTCAAAGAAGATGGTGGCCACGTGCGTTGGAAAAACCGGCCATGTTGCGACTATTGCACTTGAAGATCGTAGAACGGTTAACGCAGAGTGGTATACCACAGTTTGTTTATCACAAGTCATCGCCGAACTTCGAAAATCTAACTCAAAGCGACGCATCATCCTGCACCACGACAACGCAAGCTCACACAGCGCTCGTCAAACGATTGAGTATTTGAAGCAAGATAAAGTAGAAATTCTTGACCATCCTCCATACAGTCCTGACCTAAGCCCTAACGATTTCTTTACATTTCCTAAAATTAAGAAAAGTCTTCGTGGTCAAAGGTTCCAGTCCGGTGAAGAAGCAGTCGACGCTTTCAAGTCAGCCATTTTGAACACCCCCACTTTAGAGTGGATTAAATGTTATAATAACTGGTTTGAGCGAATGGAAAAGTGTATTAAGTTACGTGGTGAATACTTTGTAAAACAATAAAATATACTATAAGGTTCTAGTTGTGTTTTTTCTTCAAACGACAAAACTTAAAAGGCATGACTCGTAGATACAGAGACCTCTGCAAGGTGTAGTGCATCAGGAGTCAGTAATAAAAATTTAGATACCTACCTACATGGAAAATTTGGATGCTTGGTGATGACATAATAATCTAGTGCCAAATATAATCAGAATAAAATTACTTTGATAAAACGGAAGGACGCACATAGCGAAGCTATTATTAAATTATTTATTTCGAGTAACCATGATTCCATTAGGTTAGTAAAATTATTTACTTAAAACTATATAAATAATGGTCAATACGCACAATAATTTATAATTTAATAGTCCTAATAGAATGCGGATACGCGATTAACGCCTAAAGGTACCTAAGTTTGACCAGAGAACACTAGAAATTGATTATGTTATTTTTACTTATGCTTCTTCGAATGAGCTTTCATACTATCTACATGTCTAAATTTCATACCGCACACATCGCAAGCGAAAGGCATTTCCCCCGTGTGTATGCGCATGTGTATTGTCAACACACTCTTTGTGATAAAACTCTTGTTGCAAACATCGCAACTGAAAGGTCTGACACCTGTATGACTGCGCATATGTCTCATTAAATCAAACTTTCTAGAAAACATATTGTTACAAACATTGCAGGCATGGGTTTTCTCTTTGGCACCCTTATTAATATGTACATATCGGACATGTATTGTAAGGTTACCCTTACTAGTAAAACACCTGCCACAAATATCGCAAGGGTGGTTCTTGCCTGCGTGCGTCCTTATATGATTTTTTAAATGATCCTTCCTGATAAAACTCTTGCCACATTCATTGCAAGAATATTTCACACCGGTGTGCGTAAGAACATGCAATTTGAAACTTTTCTTCTTGGCATATCTTTTCCCACAAAAATTGCAGACATAAGGCATTTCCCCTGTGTGTGAACGGAAATGTTCTACCATGGTAATCTTCTTTTTAAAACTCTCATGGCAAACATTGCAAGTAAAAGGTTTTTCGCATGTGTGTGAAAGCGTATGTAATTTAACTAGAGTCCTCTGATTAAAACGCCTGTTGCAAACATTGCTAGGATATGGTTTTAAACCTGTATGAATACTTATATGGATTGCTAAGTTTCCCTTCGTGGCAAAAGTCTTATTACAAATATCGCAGACGTAAGGTTTTTCGCCTGTGTGCGTACGCGCATGTAATATTAACATACACTTTTTTTTAAAGCTCCTGTTGCAAACTTCGCAATCATGGGTTTTTTTATTCATGTGTATTCGCGTATGTTTCTGTAAGTCAGTCTTGCGCCGAAAATTTAGGTTACATATATTGCAACCGTAAGGTCTTTTGTCTGAGTGCGTACGCGCATGTAATATTAACGGATACTTTGTTTTAAAGCTCATGTTGCAAATATCGCAAACATGTGATTTTTTTTTTATGTGTTTTAACGAATGTTTCTCTAAGTCACTCGTGCGCCGAAATTTTCGATTACAAACATTGCAGACACTAGGTTGCTCGCATGTTTGTTTACGCAAATGTGTTTTCAAATTATATTTACTTTTATAACTTGTTTTACACACATCACAGAAGAACTTTTCCTCAGTATGTAAACCTAAGTTAAACTTAAACTGATCTTCAACAAAATTACTCAAACTATTTGTTTCGCAATTGTTTTGATGACACACAGCAGTATGATTTTCTAATTCACTGTTTGTATGGCATTTGTAGTCACATGTCAAACAAACTTTAAATCCATCACCGTCAACTGTATCCTTGGCAGATTCTGCTCTCATTTTCTTTGTTGTTTTTATCGGCTTCAAGTCAGTTTTCTGTTTTCGCTTTGCAATTGCAGCGCCTGAAAATGATTACAAATATATTTTATTATATAATTATTAAAAGTATGGCCTTCCTGCGACGAAGATATTTACAAGCTACGCGGACTGAGATATGACAAATAAGTCACCAATTGATATGCTACTCTATGTAGTCAATAAATAGAGTTGAATATAGTCGAATTTGGGTAGCTTTGTGCTCGGACACACTAGTTGTGCTGGTCGCATGCTTCGTCCCGCCTCATAGAACCGCCCATACACTGATGTGTGGTCAAGACAAGAAGAAAGTAGTTTTAATCAAACATTACCTTTCTTCAATCTACTCCTTTTTTTGTTTCCAACTCTGACTATCTTCTGCCGTCTTGTGGTTTCTTTACGCTTCTTTATATTCTGTAACGGTGTGTATTCTGAGTCTGATGCACACTGTTCGTAGTCAGACTCTGAATCTATTTTGCTCTCTTGATTGTCTACAACATTAGAAAACTATTTTATGCCCGAAATTATACAAATTAGGTGTCAATAGCACAAGGTCTGAGCGGCTAACTGAGCGGGTCTGGCTTCGATCCCCATCCTGACCATTAAACTGTTGCTATACGTACACCCTAGCACCTGCATTTAGCTCAGTTGGTAGGGCTAACGGGTCTACTAGTAATGTAACAAAACATTGTGAGCACAGATATAGATTTACATATTTAACGCAAGTATCACGATTCGTATTGAAACCAAGCGTGCCGAATTTTTAGTGAATTTTTAACACCTACTGTGACGTCACAGCCGAAATTTAGTGACGGGAAATCCAAACCGATTCAAAGACACCGATGCCGCCCATGTTTCTCTCGAGTGATTATGTCGCTCATACTCATATTTTTTATATCTGTGGTCCCGCTCGCTCACAAGTTTGACGACCAAACCTTGACGCTTGATCGGGGTTCGGACACGCGAAGTACAGCATTTGCGTTATCTATGTAAATCTATATCTGTGATTGTGAGTGACCTTTGTTTTAGGGTAATATAGTCTAAGGAATCTGTATAGTTTTGTCATTTCATGTAATGTCTGCCCGCCTGTCTGTATGTCACAGTTTTTGTAGTTGGAGACTATTAGGAATATATGGCTGAAATTTGGTACACTTAGGCCCATATTAATAAATCGATTTCAAGTCTGAGACCAATCTTGGCAATGCCATTCTAATGTCATACCAGCACAAAATGATATGTCAAAAGCATATTTAGATCCCTCTCAGACTTGAGGTAGATTTATTAATATTTATTAATAATACCTCCCTTACATGTAAAGTGGGGTACATAGTTTTAAGTTTTTAACTGCTGCCCTGAATGTGCTATTGTTGAATTCATTTTTGGTATTTGGTTGTTCACCCAATACAGCATTAGTTACATACCTTCTATACTGTCCAGTTCCTCAAATTTCACATATACTTCAGAAAACATTGGTGTTTCATCATTATCTTGAATTTGTGCATCACTGTCAATTGGGTTTTTCTTTTGAATATCAACATTTTGTGCAACACTGTCAATTGGTATTTCATAATTGAATTGAATGTTATCATTTCTTGGAACACTGTCACTTGGATTTTCATCATTTAATTCAATGTCAGTGTTTTGTGAAACACCGACAACTGGTTTTACATCATTGAATTTAATGTCAACGTTTTGTGACGTAATGTCAATTGGATTTTCGTCATCAAATCGACTGTCAATTGTGTGTGGATCAATACTAATTTGTTCAACTTCACTAATGGACAGATAGTTGACAGCTGATCGATCAATTAGGATTTGTACCTGGAAGGTGAGATGTTGTATCAGCTAACTGAGACCAGTCATGCCATCACTCGGTCAGGCTTGGGCGCATACAGGTTTACAACTAATGTGTTATTTCACATTGCTTGTAATAATTAAAATACATATATAATATATATATAAGTTTTAAAAGCCTATATATTGGTTAAACTTAGGTTTTACCGGTAAATCTAAAAGATTTACCAACATGAGTTTGTAAATGTAAGGATATACAGTAGAGCCTCGATAATCCGTACTCAGGCTAATCCGAACGCCGCTGTAATCCGAACTGATGACTGTACATTTCTACGCAACCGTGGATATACAGAAGAAACGATTTCCACTTTCTTAACATTTAGCGAAGAGGAGAATTGCACAGAACCCATAACTGATGACGAGATCATAGCCCAACTTACACAAGAGAATGACGAGACTGGGAACGAGTTTCATAATATCTCTACTTTGAACGTAAATAAAATTCCTCATTCACAAGCTATATTAGCACTTAACACTTGTTTGGATTGGGCTGATGAAAATAACTTGTCCTTATCCGAAAAGATGGTGCTGCGTAATTTGAGGGATAAAGCCTTTTTTTGGTCAATAAATAGAACCAGCCAAACTAAAATTGATGACTTTATGAATAAGTAACGTACTCTGTTGTTTAAATATGTAGTTATAATAACCTCAACAAATAAATTCTGTCAAAATATACTTGCATTTTTTTGACATACTATAGTCCGAACGCTCTGTGAGTCCGAACAGGTGTTATTTTTTGGTAGTTCGGATTATCGAGGCTCTACTGTATATGTTTTTTTGGGCTTTTCGACATGTATTATAAGGTTAGAACAGTGACCGCAATGCGCCTGAAATAGCACCTATTTCACTTAATAATTACATTTACCATTACCACCATCATAACTTGTATGGCTTACCTGGTTCTCATTTGTCAATAGGTAGTTGGGTACACAAGCGAGTAATTTTTCGGCCTTGAGACACCTGAGCATGAGTTTCCAGGAGGCTCTAAGCTGTGCTTGACATATACCGCATAAGGTCGGTGGTCTCATGTTGGTCTGAAACTAGGTAGATACATTAATTAATTAATTATATCATAAAATAATGCTGCCATATTGTTACCATTTTAAATGACTTCCTTAGTGTAGGGTGGCTAGTACTTCGGTACTAAGGAGAGGCCAACCTGTATCTCTGGTTCACACTTCACCCCGCCAGAATTCGATTAAATGAGGCTTAGATTTTAAGTTAGCCCCAAGCTACCAAATAGTGGAGACCGTTCAATATTATGGTCGCGATGCGCGCACAGAGATATTTTATTAAATAAATTAAGTTTGAGCTTGATTTCGTCCCAGTAACTTATTGCAGACTATGCTTTCTAGAATATCTATGTTGTACTTACAGACACGGCTTTTATACCTACAGTTTTATAATAGGTATCGATTCTATCAAGTAGATAGTACAGATAGGCACTTACTGGTAATGCTGTTAATTTCTCGTACATTTCCTGTAGCTGAGTGCACTCAATACGCTGACCATTCCCATTCAAACAAATACGACACATCATAAGCTTCTCCATTTTTACTTAGTGATCTCTGTATATTGAATATGTGCAGCAAGTTGCAATACTTTTATTTATAATGTATATTTAAAGCAGAGAAAGTTAAATCAAGGTATCGCAAAATATACGAATAAATGAATACAAACAAAAGTACGTGAGTCGTATATACAAGGTACTCTGTGGCGAAAGAGTTATCTCAACTTTCTCAAGACTGACGTATGGCGACCATAACAATAATAACAAGGTTTCTTTTTTAATTTGATCATAGACTATATGTTTTGTTGGGATCTTAATCCTTGGCTATAAGCCTTTTTAGACATTCTTAAAATAGTTGCAATCTTCTTGGAAATGTTAGACTCCCATCATTATTTTTTGTGTATTCTTTCGCAAACATCTTAAGACTATAAGTTTTTGTATTTTAATCTCCGGTATGATTATTATACAAATAATTTTATATATAGCTACTTGTTTTAAACCTCTCTGTGAAAAGTTGTATTTTTGGAAATGTTTAACTCCATTACTCGTTTTTTTGTATTATTTCAACATCGATACAGTGTCGTTATTATTGTCAGCCTATATGAAATTCACAAATATCGAATTTTCAGTGATTGTCCCAATCAAGAAGATTATATATATTTATAATCTTCTTCGTACTCTGTAATAAGTTTTGGTGATGATGGGAAGAAACATTTATTTTTTAGAGTTCCCAAATTAAATTATTATGCTACCAATATTTATATTTTGATGGAATCGACCAAGCAGTATACTTACCTAAGGTCTATTTCACATACGCAGTCCCGTAAACAGACTGCCTAGTAACTGTCGGCAATATAATTTCCACTGTGTACCTAATTCTTTTGCGAAACAGACTTTAGTCTTAATTATTTGTAAAAAGCAAGTAGTATGCCTACATCGCGTAGCCTACTAAAAGTCACAGGCCTAATTATTAGTGGGCATACATGGGCATAAAAAATAGAAAATAAATCTAATTTTGGATTATTATTACCTTCTACATACGGTATTGTTTAACATTGGAAATTTGTTGTACCTTCAGGCAAAACTTAAGAGGAAGAATGAGTACCTACCTAGGCACCTATTAGGTACTTACCTATATTATGAGTGACATTGAATACTTATATACTTATCTACCTAGCTTACCACCTCATACAGTAATTATTAGGTTCTATCAAAAAATAATACTTAGGTACCTACAGAGGTAGACTGAAGTAGAATAACTTAATAAATAAGTTACTTCCTTGAGTAAGTACTTATCTACCTCTTGGGTTATAAGCTAATCCCAAACTGATGTGCTGGTGAGGAGTGAGGTCTGGCAGGACTGTAGTTATTTTCCTAATCGAGATGGCTTGGGCAGTTGGGCAATTGTTTGGAATTGTTGTTTTTTGGGAGGTACTACTACCATAATCAAATTGGACCTAGGCATTATATTTCTATGGACTTAGGTGTACACCATTGAGTCCTAAAACCTTTCCTTTCTGTGCTTGATAAATGGGCTAGGACCGTTGTAGGACCATTCTAACAACACATCAAACTTGAGATCATTGCCCTAAGGCATAGGTACAAGTTAATACCTATGCATTTGTATAACATTGTGTTAAAAGCACCACTAGTTTTATTGAATTCATAAGTCTAAAGAATAACTAAATATCACTGCTGCTGGCTGACACCTTAAAGCTATCTCTGGTGAATAAATAGTGAACTTGCCTGGAACCCCCCACACATTGGGAGATGTGTGGAGTAAAAATACACTCTTTATTCTGTAAGTACATATATGAGATACATACTTACTAACCACGTTGCTCTCAGTAGCTACATTCTTTAAATTTACTAAAGGCCGGTACCACCTCCACCTCCAGTCCAGCAATAGGTAGGCATGAGGCATATACCTGTATGTTAATAGACTCTGATGAATTGTTCTTCTAATTTTGAACGTGGATGCCTCCACATATTGATTTCCTTTTTCTTACAAACTAATAATCTACAAATCCGAATAACACCCTGGAATCGCTCACTCAGGCAAAACTTATCCGCACGCCGCGGTTACTAAACAAGATTATGATCCTCTATCGAGACAATAATGGTACGTTAGCTCTCTAACACTACGGAGCGCTCTTTACTTTACAAGAAATAATGACAAATTTCATGATCATTGTAGATTTGTAAAAATGTAGAGGGTTACTAATCACGTGGCGTGGTCCATTCCATACACGTCGATCTTGAGTAGTAAAAATGTAAACAGCATTAGCGTAATTAAACACGTGGGTGATAAACTTCAGTCTTGGAAATAGATAGCTTTTGACAGCTTTTTATACCTCGATGGAAGATGATTGGTTCAAATTTTGTCATTCATAAATTAATGACCAATCACAGCAACTTTCCAAGAAAGTTTTTCAAGAAAATCTTTTTCATTCATATTTGTCAAGAAGGTTAGAAATGTATAAAGTTCTTGATATTTGTGTGGCGCTAGTAGGAAGTTTTTTTGACAGTAGAGTAGTAAATTTGACAGTTAAGCGTCCAAATATGACATTGACAACTGATTTTGGACAGTTGACAGCTGTCAAATGAAATCCGCCATTTTTCCCCCACCCCTAAACTCGTCTTGGAAATAGATTCGGCCACTCTGTGGTCGTGAATGATAGACAGCTGATAGACGTCAAACTATTTTTTTTTCTTCGCTCGCTTTGTGAGCAGGCTAAAGTCAATATGACCATACTGCCTCGTCTTACGTTTTTCCGTTTTTCCTCATAGATGTGATAATATAACATTCAACTTCATTCGTATAAAATGATTTATGAGAATTCAGATCCTATCCGATTCTTCAGTTTTCCAGTAAGAATTTATTTCGTATTTGTTTTAGTTCACGTCCTTGAATATCTATAAAGATAAATTATTTGCTGTAAACTGTGTCATTTTTGTATTTATCCGTCATTATCATGTTTAGTCATTGTATCGTTATTTCGAACTGAATTGATGATACTTACTGAGATATTGAACCAAACTGTTTAAAGTTCTTAACAATATCTAATTTTTGTCCGACAAGAAATGTATCCTATTTTTAAAGAGCTTAGGGCCGTATTAATAATAAATCGATCTCAAGTCTGAAGGCGATCTTAAGGTGAAGCCGCCTGTCTAGACCGCGAAATTCAAAATTTTCGAGTATTTTTATAGTTTATCCAAAATCTGAAAACATTTAAGACAAATTTTGTGATTTGCGAAAAACACAGTATGCATTGCGTTTATTGATACATTTATTTTACTCTAAATATTATCACGGTGGATATAATACTAGAAAATCACTAAATATACAAAAATTGCTGTCGTTCTTGAAATGTTTTAGAGTAAGTTGGATATATTAATAAATGCACTGCACACTGTCTTTTTCGCGAATCACAAAAAGTGCCTTTTATTATTGTCAGATTTTGAAAAATTTCTAAAAAAAAATAAAAAAAATTGAACTTCGCGGGCTAGATGGGCGCTTTAGCCTTAAGTACGCTTTTGAAATGTCATTTTGTAATGGAATGACATTTCCAAGATCGCTCTCAGACTTGAGATCAAATACCTTTTATAACTTTTTGCTTTGCTGGAGATCAACTTAAAAGTTTCTCAAAATTTTACACTATTACATTAATTTTAAACCTCTAAATTGTCGTAAGCATTTAGCATATTGTTACGTACACGTACTAGGGGTAGGTACAATTAATGCCGTTAAACGTGTAAAAAGGGTTTATTTCGCTCTCCACAAACTTGACAAATACCAACTAGTACAATACTTCACCAACACTAGTTACACACAACAAACACTGTTCCGAATCACTTAGCAGTCACACAGTTTTCCAATATAATCGCCTAGGTCACTGGTATATCACTCTTCGTTCGCTTACTTGAGTTCCGTACACTGTCGCTTCCAAGAAGTAACTAACTCGCTGCCCGTCGTCGACTCCTTATATATCGAATAAAGATGCGAGCTGGTGTTTTCCTGAACATTCTCGGTATGTATGTAGGTAATAATAATCACAATCGAACGATCCCGAGACCGTTTGTCGGCTTTCCTTTGTATTCGTTCGCGAGTAGGTAGTCGCCGCCGCCGTCGCCGATAACGCAAGGGCGTTCACCTTATACCTACATACCTACAATCTCGAATATTCAATTTACGAGACCTTTCATAATTAATCGATGGAGTACATCTAGACTAACAATGCGTTTTTGTATCGAGCTGATAAAATAAGGATCCTTCGAGATATTTGACCAAATAGTTTCTAGGTCGCAACAATATAATATCCGTACCTACTGCAATACGATCATTATCTTAATAATGAACTATAACATCAATATACTTCCGTAGAAAAAAACAAAAGTCGTTGTTCTATTGAATTTTTATCTATACATCTATACAAATAAATAAAATTGGAGTGTCTGTTTGTAATATCAAAATAACACCTTTTCACTAAATGCACATGAAAGTACATACGACACCTATAGCAAAAACGCGATTTAATAAATTTTTGTCTGTCTGTCTGTGTGTTTGTTCCGGTTAATCTCCGAAACGGATGGACCGATTTCGACGGGACTTTCACTGGTAGATAGCTGATGTTATAAGCAGTAACTTATGCTACTTTTATTTTAGAAAAACAAAAAAAAGGGTCCTGTCGCGCGGGCTCAGAACGCGGGAGCGGGCTTTATTGTTAAGTTAAATTCCACGCGGACGAAGTCGCGGGCTCAGCTAGTACTATCATAATATAATTATGTAGATGGTCCCTGCGCCCGGCGAGTTGGTGGCAGCTCTGTACCCGTTGGACGGCAACTGGTACCGAGCGCGCGTGCTGTCGGTCACGCGGGCAGACCAGAACGTAGAGGTGAGTCTCTATTACTTGCACACATATATTCAAGCCAAACCCTATTAAATTGGCTTCTACACGCCACCATTGGATTGTCAATTCGATCGAATTGGCGATTTCGAAATTTCTCATGATCAAATAATAATAAATTATTACAAGGCAAAATTATAGGTGGCTTTCCCGTGCCGTGCTTGGTTTTCTTTTACTTGAAAGGATGATTGTTCTCGCGTGAGTGTAGTATCTTCCTATTGAAAAGAGAAATTGTCGAATCTAGTAAATTTTCATAAACATTATTGTTCGACAATTGAACTGAACTTTTCACGCCCATTTTTCCCAATTTAGTTGCCAATCATATCGTGTCGATTGGAAGCCCCAGCAGTTTTATTCATTTAGTTGTTTTTAATATTTCGCCATTATTTTATTTTTACTTTATTATGTTATTATACTAGCATACTATGCTATATTTGGGCGCCGAAAACTGTTTTTTTTTTTAGAATAAAAACATGATCCTATGATGATGAACAGTGTGTCCAAGATCGATGGACGGAGGGTATTGTGAGCCGGTTCGGACCGCAGGTGATGTACGTGGACTACGGCACGGTGATGTTCGTGAAGGAGGAGCAGGTCCGGGAGCTGGAGGCGCGGCACCTGGCGCTGCCGCTGCAGGCGGTGCGCTGCGCGCTGGCGGGCGTGCGCGCGCGCTCGGCGTGCTCGCAGCAGTGGGCCGCCGCCAAGCGCGCGCTCGCCGACATGGTGCAGGACCACACGCTCGACGCGCACATCGTGTCAGTCTTAACTTCTTTTTATTCATTACGACCGCGCGATGGTTCGAGCATAGGCCGCTCAGCGAACTGCACATGGTGGTTGCGGCTTCGATTTCGGCTGGGGTAATTTTCGTAATTTGCCCTGGTCTGGGTGTCACTGGGGTCGCTCTCAGTCCATTGTACGGTACCCATAGTACAAACGTTGCTCAGTTTGGACCCATACAGTTGGTGTGTCACCCTGGCGATATTTTATATTTATTTCATAGCGAATACCGTTTCCCAGCAGTTTCGCCAAGTTTTAGATTCCCGAAACATCGGCACAGAAATTTTTGATTTGGTTCTGCAGCGATTCTCAATAGTAATAGAGTGATGATAGAAATAACAATAAATTTCGCCAGACTAATATACTTACGAAACGGTACGATCCCAAACTAAGCAACGCTTGTACTTACTATAAGTACCGTACAATGGACTGAGGGCAGGGGCGGATTTGAACTTTATGGGGCCCGGGGCTAAAATTGAGAAGGGGCCCACTTAAGGACAGCGAAAAAGGCTATTTATCAAATATAAAAAAAAACATTTATTATTTTTTTATAAATTATTTATTATAAACTATTATTTATAGATACAATGAAGTACAAACAATTATTTTAAAATTCAATAAAAATCATTTTTTTTGAATTGTTATTAACTAATCTTTCATATAAATTTATTTAAATTATATAAGTAAAAAAGAAAATCACAACCTTTGGCATGAATGAATAACTCTAATTTTTGCGCCATAAACATTAACATTCTCTGGTAGAAATTTCCCCCAACCGTTCGCCACCGTGACCAACTGCTGCAGCGTTAGCCGCAGTTTTTCCCAACCCATTCGCTAATAATACCACTTATTTCGTTATTTCATCACTGATTTACACCCGTCGTTGGCCAACAAATAGTTAACCGATGGCAAATTAATAATCGTAGGTAATTTTGGTTAACTTATTTTCTTTGGAAAACATTTTACTTTTATTCAAAATTCTTTGAAACAGGTTTAAAAAAAATATTTTTGATTCGAGACCGCGCCCCCCCCCCCCCCCCAAGGTGGGGCCCGGGGCTATAGCCCCCCCTAGCCCCTCCTTTAATCCGCCACTGACTGAGGGCGATCCCAGTAAAACCCAGATAAAGGGGGATATTCGCAATTGACGGAATGTTTCCAACCTTATTTTACAAATGATTTAGAAGAAGGATGGAAGTTGTTGTTTCCGACACGGAAACTTTCCGTCGATTGTGAATGCGGGGCAGCGCAAATTACGAAAAGGCCATTTCCGAAATATGGTCACAGTAAGCAGTTGCGGGGCGGGGGCGGAGGCAACGATGTTTTGATCATTTATATACCTATCGACAATAATAATAGATTTTGGTCGGTGGAAAGTATACTAGGTGAAACAGAAATGGTATAATTTTTTGCGACTTCACTTTGTAAGTCTAAAACTATTGGTTTTGTGGGACAGTTGAAGTACTAAAGGTTTTGTCGACTTATGAAATCTGTCAACAGCTATATCCCTATAACACCCTTTGTTTTAGAAGTTTCCTCCAAAGCTGATAGTTTTAGAATTACAAAGTTAATTTTTGAAAACTTTATCTTGTACACCATATTGACTCTCCAGCGTGGGGGAACACCGTCCAATACAATGACTCCTTGTCCACAGCGCTCGCGAATACGACGAGGTGGTGGTGGAGTTGTTTGACAAGGAGGGCTACAGCATCGCCGAGCAGCTGGCGGCGCGGAACCTGGTCGACCTGACCGAGTACTCCGTCGTCGACGACACTCACCTAACTCAGAAACTAGTGGTGCCTTAGCGACGTACCTACTTGTATTGCCGGTTCATTACACGAACACGCGTGAGTTATTGCAAATTGAACCATATGCCAGTGTAATAAGAGTCACAGCATGGCAATGATTCCTACTTTAAATTCATTTTCATTACGTAAAATTGTTTTGCATCCACTGTTATTTCATCTGTGATTTTTCAGTCAATTATTTTTATCATAGATAATTTTCAGTAGGTATGCCATTTATTCCTTCAATGATTTTTAACCTTTTTTAACAGTTTCTGCCTATGTTGGTGGCTCTAGCTGGTGCTAATTGTGAAAACCAATATACTATGATTTTTCACACGCTGCCTGTGAAATGGTCCATCACTACACAGCACGCGTCTTCGTGAAGTGAACGAACTACTTATAGTTCATTTGTTGTAATATGACTAGATTTATGTGCAATCTTAAAACAGTGCTCAAGATTTTTTTTTAATCCAAATAACGATGCTAATAGCCGTTAAATATATAAATAGGTGTTTAGGCGTCAATAGTCTAGTGGTTAGAGGGGCCGCCCTGGTAGCTGAGAGGTTCCGTGTTCGATTCCCATTCTGGTCTTTAAACTATTGACGTGAGCTCACTCCTGACACAAGCATTAGCTTAGATGGAGGGGCTAACGGGAATACTGGTATTGTGATAAACTTACATTACTAGTAATCTTTATTAAAAACAGTGCCGTCTAGGGACGCCCGAAAAAAGCGAAGCTTTATAGTAGGTATAAAGCGTAGGAACGAAATGTTAAAAACAGTCACTCAGTATACCTATATAGGTATACTAGCTGTGCCCCGCGACTTCATCCGCGTAGTATTGGATTATTGGGTTAAAAAGTATCCTATATGTTAATCCCGGTTATAATCTATCTGTGTTCCAAATTTCATCCAAATCCGTTCAGTAGTTTTTGCGTGAAGGAGTAACAAACATACATACATACATACATACATACATCCTACTAATATTATAAATGCGAAAGTTTGTGAGTGTGGATGTATGTATGTATGTATGTATGTATGTTTGTTACTCCTTCACGCAAAAACTACTGAACGGATTTGGATGAAATTTGGAACACAGATAGATTATAACCGGGATTAACATATAGGATACTTTTTAACCCGATAATCCCGAAATTTTGCTAAGTTAAAATACTACGCGGATGAAGTCGCGGGGCACAGCTAGTACATACATACATACATCCACACTCACAAACTTTCGCATTTATAATATTAGGATGTCGTGTAACCGTACTGAGGCTTAGCACGGATATAGTGGCCGCGCGGCGAGCGCCCAGAACGTCTGTATAGAGAATTCGTTTAAAAAAAATAATAAAGAGCTAAGCTGGTAGCGACCTCACTACAGCTCATATGTATATGCGCTGGCTTAACCGGAGTAGTACGCGTGGTGTCACAGAAAATCTGTGTAAAGTATTATTATGAGTGAGAGAGCCGGAAGCCCCTCCCCCCTGCCCTCCGCCTTTCCTCCCCTTCTATCCCACTCGCTTTCAAGTCGGTAACGTGCGAGCAATGCCATTTAATAATAAAGTTTTTTCAGTATAACAGTTTTAAAAACGCGCCGTCGACGCGCGTCTTAGAAACTTGCGTCGACGGCGCGCTTTTATCCTGCAAAAGTCTACAGTCTTAAGGCCAAAGTCGGCAGCTGCGTCTGACTAGTGCGTACACGTGCACGTGCGTATCGCGTCTGTATCGCTACAAAGGCGCGTCGACGCGCGACGGCGCTTTTTAAAAAAACGTTGTGTGCATAGGCCCTAAGATTACACATGCGTACCGTCTAGTCCAGTCCAGTCCAGTCCAGTCCAGTCCAGTCCAATTCCCTTCAAAATGATCTTTGCATTACAAAATATATTGATATAAAGGGTTGTCTGCAATGCAGTCTAGTGTGCAATATGGGACCGATGAAATTGATAATTATTTACATTTCACAGTGTAAGAATAGCTGGTCATATTCTGTATATGTCGCGCGTGATATTTTTTTTATTTATTAAAAAGATTACTAGCAATGTGTGTTTATCACATTACTAGTATTCCCTTTAGCCCCTCCAACTAAGCTAATGCTTGTGCTAGGAGTGGGCTCACGTCAATAGTTTAATGGCCAGGATGGGGATCGAACCCGGAACCTCTAGCTACGAGGACGGACCCTCTAACCACTAGGCTGTTGACGCTTCAAAATTAGGTATAGATTAGGTATAAACATATTTTTTTTCTGTGATTTTTATTTGCATCTCTCTCGGTCACTTGGTGTGCGAGTGGAATGCAAATAAGGGTGTCATATTTTCTCATAAATTCCGTTAGGATTTTGTAACTTAGCTAAAAAGTATTTATGTTTTTTAAATATGAATAGCTTATTTTGAAACAATGTGCGACATAATATATCGCCAATACAATATATTATGTTGTGTTCCTACTTATCTTAAATAACCATTTCATCTTAATGTTATAAGTTCTTATCTTAACAATATTTGCACATATGCAGTCTTAAAGTAAGTAATTGCTATAGTTTTTCCAAAAAGAAAGTCCAAAGACACCTGTGACACTAATCATCATTACACGCAAAAATAAACGATTGACAGCAAGGTGTTGTTCCATGCAAAGACATGATGATTATTATAAAACAGTAACTCACAGTTATAGAATAGTAACTTCCATTGTTATGTCATCAAGCAAAAGATTTCGAAAAATTGGAGTTACTTTTCTATACCTGAGCAACAGAAAATATTCCATTAGTGTGTGTATATTATACGAAGGCATAAGTTCTGAGATAAATATTATTACACTTCATAACTTCTATGAGAAGATGACTTTGGTGCTTTAGAATATGTAGAATCGAGCCGTATACAATGCTTTTTGGACTCAATTATGACAATCATAAGAATTAACTTTGTAAGTGCATGCGCAGTGTTAGTTTAGTGACTTGGGTTTTCAAGAACAAACGAAACCTGTCAAAAAGTAGATGTTTTTTTTTATATATTATATATATATATATATATACTAACGGCCTCTTATAATTGGGTCAAGCCCAATATGATTCTGCCAATGTCGAGTAACAAATAGCAACAACAAACACAATTAATAGCAATACAATACAAAAATGAGACCGGCCATTTTGGAAAACCAAAAAATGTTATTAAAAATGTATTTAATTTTTCTACCTTGCTCTGTGAGTTCTGTTTTCTTTAGAATTCTATTTCGCGCTTATTGCTATGCAGAAAATACTGAATTTAATACAAATACTCATTTTTCATCAAAATTTTGAATACTTTGTAAATATAGTCGAAAGTTGGGAATTTGAAAAAAAAATGTGTTAAATGGAAAGATCATATATAAGTTTTGTAACTAACATTTTTTTTTTTTTTTTTCGCAATAATTCAAAAGTTATTTCAAAATAAAAATTATTTTTTGAATCAAATACCGAAGACACGCCGACAGCTTCCGAAAAATCCCGAGCACGTGTGACGTCATAATGTTAGTTTTCCCTCATTGCAGTTCATATAGAAATAATAAGTACAGTCTTTTGATCTATTTAATTTTGTTGTCATTGTTAAATATTCAAATATTTATATTGAAAATGTCGACCCTCAAAAGTTATCGTTCTTGTTTTATACCATTATGCATGAATACTACAAAAACAACTCCTGAAAAAATGTTTTTAAATGTTCCCCAAGATGACAAACGTGGAAATAAATGGTATAAAATTGGTTATCCTACTAATATTATAAATGCGAAAGTTTGTGAGTGTGGATGTATGTATGTATGTATGTATGTATGTATGTTTGTTACTCCTTCACGCAAAAACTACTGAACGGATTTGGATGAAATTTGGAACACAGATAGATTATAACCGGGATTAACATATAGGATACTTTTTAACCCAATAATCCAATACATCGCAGATGAAGTCGCGGGGCACAGCTAGTCATAAATATATCCACATCAGGAATATTATCAGACTTTGCCTTAATAAATCCTTTATCACACAGAGCCAATCGTAACCAACTAACAACTCGTTTTTTAGCAATAAATTTCAATATTATTGACTAGTTACGTGTAATAGCCGTAAACGCTGTACTGTTATTAAATAGCTATAACATTATGACGTCACAACTACCAAGCATTGCGCGTTTATAGTCATGTGATCTTTTTTTAAATTCTATCAGTTTTTAATTGAAAAAATATTTTTTTTAGGTTTTTTGATTTAAATATCAATATTATTATTAATAAAGTTTCAAAATACATAAAAAAAAATCTTTTTTTTTTCAAATTCCCAATTGTTTCCATTTCTATTGTCCAAATATTTTTTGTCAGATAATTATGGAAAAGTCATAACTTAAAATTTATTTGGAGCATAAACTTTATCAGCTTCATTAAAACTATAATTAAATTTAAATATTGGTTTATAAATTATATTCAGTACCTAAACAGTACTGAAATTGTTTGTGATTTTTTAAAGATAGTAAAGAGGGAAAATCAACTTTACAGGATGAGAGCTTCGAATAGATTGCAGATATAAAATAATAATATAGATCAACCGTTTATGTATTTCAGTCGCCACAGCTTTTTATACCTGTAGAGAGGTATAAAAAGCTGTGGCGATACACTAACAAGCATTGTTCAGTACTAAGTACAATGCGGGCTTAATTTGTAAGTATATTAGTTTGTTCGGGCCCCGGCGCGACGCACCAGCGCAGGGGCAGGCAGAGGAGGAGCGGGGCGCGGGACGCAACGGCCAGCTGACGGGTCATCGACCCGGCACTTCAGACCAAGCCACCGACGACACCACTCGCGCGTCTTATTTTGTATAATTTTATTCTTTATGTCCTGTTCTGTACCGATAATTATAATAACCAGTTACAATTACAGTCCATTGTTTGATTCCTAACCGTGCTCTAAATAAAACAGTGGACTGTAATTGTAACTGGTTATTATAATTATCGGTACAGAACAGGACATAAAGAATAAAATTATACAAAATAAGACGCGCGAGTGGTGTCGTCGGTGGCTTGGTCTGAAGTGCCGGGTCGATGACCCGTCAGCTGGCCGTTGCGTCCCGCGCCCCGCTCCTCCTCTGCCTGCCCCTGCGCTGGTGCGTCGCGCCGGGGCCCGAACAAGTTTGTTTCTGCTTTCGAGCGCATTCCTACTCAAGTGATATTATATGCTTAGGACACCTGTGGGTCTAGCAAAGCTAGCTGTGACAAAACACATTGCAGTCACGTTCTCTTATACAGACAAATAGAACTTGTATAAGATCCGTGAGATGTTCTGTTGCGTTCGGCGGACTTATGTACCTACCAGTATTTGTAAGTTTACAAGAGCTCAAGGCTTGTTATACCATAGCATTATTTGAATTAAAAGCTTTTTTTAAAAATATAACATTGTATTATTTAAAAAAAAATCCGCTCATTAATTTTTATTAGTTTTATTTAAAAACAATCTTACAATGCAAAGTAACTAAGCCCCCCGTGTTAAAGTAAGGCACTTCTCCGCATTATCTACTATATAAAAATAAGTCGGGTTTTCCTTCCTGTGATGCTATAACTCCAGAACGCACGAACCGATTGCCACGGTTTTGCATTCGTTGGAAAGGTCTCGGGCTCCGTGAGGTTTATAGCAAAGAAAATTCAGGAAAAAATTCAACAGAACGCGGACGGAGTCGCGGGGCACAGCTAGTTTTTAATAAATTAATGATATACCTATATATACTGATCTACAACAAACACAATCGAAATTGAACTTATAGCCATATTGTTATGGCCACTCTGGCCAACAACATATAGTCATATAAAAAAAAAAAGATTCAAGTTTTTTACCAACATCTGATGATTAAACAATCCCAATAGGGGGCTTTCACATAAATTGAATCGATGCTCTATATTCACTAAGGAGAGGACACGACAGGCTCGAGTCACATGAAGGTATACACGTTCATTTATATTCTACCCTGAAGCTTTCCAAGTATAGCTTAGTTTGGGACCATACGTTATTTATAAATAAATATAAATATCGCCAGACGAACACACCAACTGTATGGTCCCAAACTAAGCAACGCTTGTACTATGGGTACCGTACAATGGACTGGGGGCGATCCCAGTGACACCCAGTTCATCCTGCTCTGTGAAAACCTACGTATAAATATAAACTAAGGGCCGTATTCATACACCGATCTCAAGTCTGAGAGCGATCTTGGAAATGTCATTGTTATGTCATACCAGTATAAAATGACACGTCTAAAGCGTACTCAAGATCACTCTCAGACTTGAGATAGATTTATTAATACGGATCTATAGTGCTACAAGGCTCTTTTGGAGCTTGAAAGCGTCGCTAGTGTCGATACATGACTGTCATAATAATACATTTTTGTATTGAATATTCTTAGTTCCTCTTTTGGCCACCGGTCAAATAAAGGTTACCGTTACCGTTCTCTTGGCTGTGCTAGGAAACGCCCGCTTCGACCAATAGAATCGCTTCATTTCCTCAGCTTCACTCGGCTTAGCTCAAGTCGACAGAAAATGAAGCGATCTCGAACAATGTGTAATATTCGAGTTATCAACTAAAATCAATAAGCAACTTACTAAGGCACGTGTTAATAAATCGATCTCAAGTCTGAAACCGATCTTGGTAATGTCTTCTTATGTCACACCAGTAGAAAATGGTTTGTCAAAAGCATACCTAAGATCGCTCTCAGACTTGAGATAGATTTATTAATACGGGCCTATAGACGCTAAGACAGACTGACGTGGGGTAAGTTTTTTACGGTTTATACAAACAAAAAATTAATGGTAAAAAACTTTTTATAGACAAGGTTTTTAGTTATTGGTTTTCGTGTTCTCCTCAGCCAGCCCTTTCATTTGATAGCCATATTGTGCTAGTGCAGAAAAAATAACTAGTCCGCCATCTTGGATTTAGAATGACGTCACATAGCTAAGCATGCATTGTCATCCAAAATAAGCGTGTATACCAAATTTCAGGTCAATCGGTTAAAGATAACTGATTTCAAATTCAGTTGCAAGATTCCACCCGGACAAACATACATTGCGAGTTAAATAAAAGCTTGTAATAAGGATTAACTTTATTTAACACTCGAATGTCACGGACTAGGGACGTGTTTCTAGAATTCGAAGTTCGCGTTTCTTCTGGATAGTCGTAACAAGTAATTCAACCATCAGTGAATGTATTAAAGACGCACGTAGCAATGGGAAGCAATACACGCGGACAGGCGTATGCAAATTAAAAAATCATAAAGAATCCAAAAAAATCCAGTATCAACTTATTTATTTTCTCTGATCACCGACTACACAAATAGATACAGATACCTCTACAAGGTGTAGTGCATCAGGAGTCAGTAATAAACATTTAGGTACTACCTCCATGGAAATAATTTGTATGCTTGGTGATGACATAATAATATAGTGCCAAATGTAATCAGAATAAAATTACTTTGACAAAACAGAAGGACGCACATAGCGAAGCTATTATTAAATTATTTATTTCGAGTAATCATGATTCCATTAGGATAGTAAAATTATTTACTTAAAACTATATAAATAATGGTCAATACGCACAATAATTTAATTTACAACACACAACAACTTGGAATTCCAGTCGATATTCGATAACTATTGAATTTGTCTGATTATAGAGTGCTGCCTAAGACCCCCTATAGTCCGGATTTTTTTACAGAAGAGACCCTTGTAATCCGACAAATTACAGATCTAATAATAAGATTATATATGAATTGATTCTATATGATTCTATTCTGAAGTACAAATCGTAATTCATTATGCATGCCGATTTTTTCAAACTTATCAATCAGTCGAGTACAGTAGTGGCGGTGCGTAGGTACATGTTGTAACCTGTTCAATCATGCATTATCTACATTAGTGAAGATTGTCAAAAAATATTCATTAATAAAAGACATGTCGGATTACAGGGGGTGCCGGGTTAGACAGGGGCCGTTTATTATGTTATTTTTAATTATGCTTCTTCAAATGGGCTTTCATACCTTCTAGATATCTAAATTTCATGCCGCACACATGGCAAGTGAAAGGCATTTCCCCCGTGTGTATGCGCATGTGTATTCTAATCACAGCCTTTGTGATAAAACTCTTGTTGCAAACGTCGCAACAGAAAGGTCTGACATGGCTTTTTTCACTGTTACCCTTATTAATATGTGCATATTGGACATGCCTTGTTACGGAACCCTTCGTAGTAAAACACTTGCCACAAATATCGCAAGGGTATTCATTCTTGTCTGCATGCGTACGACGTATATGTTGCTTTAAGTAATCCTTTCTGATAAAACTCTTGCCACAAACATCGCAAGTGTATTGTGGGTATTCATTCTTGTCTGCGTGCATACGCAAATGTTGCTTTAAGTAATCCTTTCTGATAAAACTCTTGCCACAAATATCGCAAGGGTATTGTGGGTATTCATACTTGTCTGCATGCGTACGACGTATATGTTTCTTTAAGTATGTCTTTCTGATAAAACTCGTGCCACAAATATCGCAAGGGTATCGTGGGCATTTATTCTTGCCTGCGTGCATACGTATATGTTGCTTTAAGTATTTCTTTATGATAAAACTCTTGCCACAAATATCGCAAGGGTATTGTCGGTTTTCATTCTTGTCTGCATGCATACGACGTATATGTTGCTTTAAGTATTTCTTTATGATAAAACTCTTGCCACAAATATCGCAAGGGTATTGTCGGTTTTCATTCTTGTCTGCGTGCCTCCGTATATGATCTCTTAAGTAATCCTTTCTGATAAAACTCTTGCCACAAATATCGCAAGGGTATCGTGGGCATTTATTCTTGTCTGCGTGCGTAAGTATATGTTTCTGTAAGTGATCCTTTCTATAAAAACCCTTACCACAAATATCGCAAGGATATTGTGCGCTTTGATTCTTGTCTGCGTGCGTAGGAATATGTAGCGTTAAGTATGTCTTTCTGATAAAACTCTTGCCACAAATATCGCAAGTGTATTGTGGGTATTCATTCTTGTCTGCGTGCATACGCATATGTTGCTTTAAGCAATCCTTTCTGATAGAACTACCACAAATATCGCAAGGGTATTGTAGGTTTTTATTCTTGACTGCGTGCCTCCGTATATGATCTTTTAAGTAATCCTTTCTGCAAAAACTCTTGGCACATTCATTGCAAGAATATTTCACGCCGCTGTGCGTCCGAACATGTATGTGGAACAAGTTCTTCTTGGCAAATCTTTTCCCACAAACATCGCAGACATAAGGCGTTTCGCCTGTGTGTGAACGGGCATGTTCTACCAAGGTGATCTTTCTATTAAAACTCTTGTGGCATACATTGCAATTAAAAGTTTTCCGGCATGTGTGTGTAAGCGAATGTAATTTAATTGGAGATGGTTTTAAACTTGTATGAATACTTCTTATATGGCATGCTAAGCTACTCTTCGAGACAAAACTCTTGTTACAAATATCGCAGACGTAAGGTTTTTCGCCTGTGTGCGTACGCGCATGTAATATTAACATACACTTTTTTTTAAAGCTCCTGTTGCAAACTTCGCAATCATGGGTTTTTTTATTCATGTGTATTTTGTTTGATTCACGCGTATGTTTCTTTAAGTCGGTCTTGCGTCGAAAATTTTTGCTACATATATTATCTGTGTGTGGAACATTTGTTTTAATGTGTTTTAGCGAATGTATGTCTAAGTCACTCTTGCGCCGAAAAATTATATTACAAACATTGCAGACACTTGGTTGCTCGCATGTTTGTTTACGCAAATGTTTAATCAAATTTTTTTTACAATTATAGCTTGTTTTACACACATCACAAAATAACTTTTCCTCAGTAAGTAAACTGAGGTTAAATTTAAACTTATCTTCAACCAAACTATTCAAATTGTTTTGATGACACACAACAGTATGATTTTCTAATTCACTGTCAGTGCGACATTTGTAGTCGCATGTCGAACAGACTTTAAATCCATCACCATAAACAGTATCCTTGGCAGATTTTGCTCCCGTGTTCTTTGTTTCTTTTATCGACTTCAATTGAGTTTTCTGTTTTCGCTTTGCAATTGCAGCACCTGAAAATGATAACAATAATAATTTTATTATTGTATAATTATAAAAAGTATGGCCTTCGACCCACGGAGATATTTACAAGCTACGCGACTGAGATACAAGAAATAGGTCACCAATTGATATGCTACTTTATGTAGTAGGTAAATAGAGTTGAAAATAGTCGAATTTAGGTAGCTTTGTGCACGTAAGACACACTAGTTGTGCTGGTCGCATGCTTCGGCCCGCCCCATATGAACGCCTATACACTGATGCGCTCAAGACAAGAAGAAAGTAGTTTAAATCAAACATCACCTTTTTTCAATCCATTCCTTTTTTTGTTTCCAGCTCTCACCATATTTTTCCGTCTTATGGTTTTTTTATTCTTCTTTATATTCTGTAACGGTGTGTATTCTGAGTCTGATACACACTGTTCGTAGTCCGACTCTGAATCTATTTTGCTCTCTTGATTGTCTGCAACATTAGAAAACTTTATGCCCGCAATTATACACAAATTAGGTGTCAATAGCATAGTCTTAGTGGCCAACTGAGAGGGTCTGGGTTCGATCCCCATTCTGGCCATTAGACTTGCTATAAGTACACCCCTAGCACATGTGTTTAGCTCAGTTGGTAGGGCTAACGGGTCTACTAGTAATGTGACATAACATTGTGAGTGACCTTTGTTTTAGGGTTTCATATTCAACCCATACTCTAAGGAACCTGTATAGTTTCGTCTATTCATGTCATGTCTGCCCGCCTGTCTGTATGTTATGTCAAAATGTGTTTGTATTTAGAGACTATTAGGAGTACATGGCTGAAAAGAGGCACACTTAGCCCCATATAAATGCATCTCAAGTCTGAGACCAATTTTGGCAATGTCATTCTTATGTCATACCAGAAAAAATGACATGTCAAAAGCGTACTTAGATCGCTCTCAGAGTTGAGATAGATTTATTAATATGGGCCTCAAGTATAGATATTTATTATCTTCACAAAAACAAGTCATACATTGCGAATATAATGATTCTAGGTAACCTCCCTTACATGTGAAGTGGGGTACATTGTTTTAACTACTACCCTGAATGTGATATTGTTGAATTCATTTTTGCTATTTGGTTCTTTACCCAGTACAGCATTAGTTACTTACCTTCTATACTCTGCTCTTCCTTAACTTTTACATATACTTCAGAAAACATTGGTGTTTCTTCACTATCTTGAATTTGTGCACCACTGTCAATTGGGTTTTTCTTTTGAATCTTAACATTTTGTGCAACACTGTCAATTGGTATTTCACCATTGAATTCAATGTCAACATTTCGTGGAGCACTGTCACTTGGATTTTCATCATTTAATTCAACAATTGGTTTTACATCATTGAATTGAATCACAATGTTTTGTGAAGCAATGTCAATTGGATTTTCAACATCAAATCGACTGTCAATTTTTTTTGGAACAATACTCATTTGTTCAACTTCACTAATGGACAGATAGTTGACAGCTGATCGATCAATTTGGATTTGTATCTGGAAGGTGAGACATTGGATCAGCTAACTGAGACCAGTCATGCCATCACTCGGTCAGACTTGGGGCGCATACAGGTTTACAACTAATGTGTTATTTTACATTGCTTGTAAAAATTAAAATACATATCCTACTAATATTATAAATGCGAAAGTTTGTGAGTGTGGATGTATGTATGTATGTATGTATGTATGTTTGTTACTCCTTCACGCAAAAACTACTGAACGGATTTGGATGAAATTTGGAACACAGATAGATTATAACCGGGATTAACATATAGGATACTTTTTAACCCAATAATCCAATACTACGCGGATGAAGTCGCGGGGCACAGCTAGTATAATATATATGTAAGTGTTAAAAGCCTATATATTGGTTAAACTTAGGTTTTACCGGTAAATCTAAAGATTTACTGACATGAGTTTGTAAATGTAAGGATATATATGTTTTTTTGGGCTTTTCAACATGTATTATAAGGTTAGAACAGTGACCGCAATGCGCCTGAAATAGCACCTATTTCACTTAATAATTACATTTACCATTACCACCATCATAACTTGTATGGCTTACCTGGTTCTCATTTGTCAATAGGTAGTTGGGTACACAAGCGAGTAATTTTTCGGCCTTGAGACACCTGAGCATGAGTTTCCAGGAGGCTCTAAGCTGTGCTTGACATATACCGCATAAGGTCGGTGGTCTCATGTTGGTCTGAAACTAGGTAGATACATTTATTAATTAATTATATCTGTTATTGACCGTACATGGGTTGGGTGGAACGCAGTGGAAGTTTAGGCCCATGAGGCAAAGGGGGCCTAACAACAAGGGGCCGCGATTGCGCGGCGCTATTTATTAACTAGATGCCTTAATACTAGCACTTACAGTCCTTACGCCCCGTGATGCCCGTGGTGTACGAATAATTACAGACAAATAACAAGGTACCTTTCTATAAGCCGCAATTATTACATACGTGACTCGACGAGCAGACTCCAAAAGGGCATGGTCCGGTAGACCCCAATATTCAACCGTGATAGTTCACTCAACAATTGGCCTCCAAGGCAGTTAGTATAAACACAAGAAACAACTGGGCTACGCTAGCCGAAATGTTCACAACCTCGGTCATGCACCAACACTATGACGCTAGTATACGCGTGTGTGCTTCAATACGATCGAGATGAGAAAACACAATAAATGGTCCAATTATCACTAAAAATACATTTTTTCGCGGCAATACTATCGCGACAACAATACAAACATAACTGTTCTAGTCCTTGTCCCCAAAATTCACAACTACGTGTCAATGCACCCAAATTTCGCTCCAAATTAGCGCGTGCGTCGTTCGTGACACCTTTCGAAGGACATACTGGCTGCGCGAGCGCGCCACACTGTGGTATTTGACTCGATTTTCGGACATGGTATTTTTATTGCAGAATTAGATAATATTATAGATTTATATAGTTAGAGTAGAACTCCCGTGTGTCAATTTCACTTATTTTCAGAGTTATGAATTTTTAAAAAAGACGTTCTTTTTTCGATGAAAAGTTTTAAAAAATCACTGCTCTCTTATTATATGATTATTTAATGATTTGATTTCAGTGTATATAAGAATGTTTAAAGCTGCATTTTTTGAAGTAATTTTAGTAATTAATATGCAGTGGAATGCGAGTAATTAATTATTTAAACATTTTCATTCTTATTTTTTTACTCCTAAACTAAGCTGTAGTAGCAAATAATTTTGATACATCTAGAATATATATGCCATGAGCAATATGTATAAAAACCGAACGCTAATCTCACTTGGTATAGAAGTTATAGTGACTTAAGTTTTTTGAAAATTTTCGGCGAAAGTTCGGATGATTTTCATCGAAAATTTTAAGCAAGTTATTAACATGCAGTACAATAAAATAAGCTTTTATTACCTATTCCTTAATTAATTCAGCACAGAAATTGCTGATTGTCTTCCGCCAAACCTAAGCACTCATCCAGCACCTGATTTTCAGCATCTGTTCTTGATTCTTTATTGACGTCGGTATCCTTTTCTTAATGTTCTTCGTTGATGTTGCTGGCATCTAGTGGTTTAAGGCCTACGAATACTACGAATACCACGAATACTAAGTACTACGAATGGTATCCCATGCCCGTTTTATACATATTGCTCATGGCATATATATTCTAGATGTATCAAAATTATTTGCTACTACAGCTTAGTTAAGGAGTAAAAAAATAAAAATGAAAATGTTAAAATAATTAATTACTTGCGTTCCACTGCATATATAATTACCAAAATTACTTTAAAAAATGCAGCTTTAGACATTCTTATATACACTGAAATCAAATTATTAAATAATCATATAATTTGAGAGAAGTGAATTTTTAAAACTTTTAACCGAAAAAAAGAGCGTCTTTTTAAAAAATTAATAACTCTGAAAATAATTGAAATTGACACACGGGAGTTCTACTCTAACGTTATTAATCTATAATATTATCTAATTCTGCAATAAAAAGACCATGTCCGAAAATCGAGTCAAATACCAGTGTGGCGCGCGTCACTCAGCCGCCGTGCGATCCTTATCGCTACGATCACCGGCGTCAAGGCCAAGGGACACATTCCAACGCGCTATTAGACGAGTTAAATAAGCGTGTAATATTATGCACCCGTCGCGCGTACATACTTAGCTCGAATTGGTATATAACAACATCATAAAATAATGCTGCCATATTGTTACTATTTTAAATTACTTCCTTAGTGTAGGGTGGCTAGTACTTCGGTACTAAGGAGAGGCCAACCTGTATCTTTGGTTCACACTTCACCCCGCCAGAATTCGATTAAATGAGGCTTAGATTTTAAGTTAGCCCCAAGCTACCCAATAGTGGAAACCGTTCAATATTATGGTCGCGATGCGCGCACAGAGATATTTTATTAAATAAATTAAGTTTGAGCTTGATTTCGTCCCAGTAACTTATTGCAGACTATGCTTTCTAGAATATCTATGTTGTACTTACAGACACGGCTTTTATACCTACAGTTTTATAATAGGTATCGATTCTATCAAGTAGATAGTACAGATAGGCACTTACTGGTAATGCTGTTAATTTCTCGTACATTTCCTGTAGCTGTGTGCACTCAATACGCTGACCATTCCCATTCAAACAAATACGACACATCCTAAGCTTCTCCATTTTTACTTAGTGATCTCTGTATATTGAATATGTGCAGAAAGTTGCAATACTTTTATTTATAATGTCTATTTAAAGCAGATAAAGTTAAATCAAAGTATCGCAAAATATACGAATAAATGAATCCAAACAAAAGTACGTGAGTCGTATATACAAGGTACTCTGTGGCGAAAGAGTTATTCTCAAGTACTCAAGTAGGGATATTCAATAAACATCGATTTTTGGAATCACTCGATGTTTTTAATACGATACATCGAATCGATCCGACGTTTTTACAAACTGTTGATTCACTCGATGTATCGATGTATTTTCATAAAACATCGAATACCAATGAATTTAATGAAAACTCAGTTTGATCTCTTAAATTATTCTCATACATAGTTTTGATTTTTTTATAAACAATATTTGAATCAGCGATGGTTTCCATGTGTACGGGGATGCTCGTACTAATTTGTCTGATAGGGGTTGGTTAGGGCTGATAGAAACACTTATAGAGCTGATAAAAGTTGTTATATTATAAACCTGACATTAAACGTAAGTAATGGGAGTGAACTTAATGAGGGATGAGAACGTGCGGTTTGCTTGATGACCGATGACGAACTGATTTTGGTTGCAATATAATTTGCGTAAATGTGAACAATTGGGTAAAAGTGTGATTGTTGCTTCGGCAAATGTACGTGCATGGTCGTACACCACGAAAAGTAGTTTTTTCTTAGTTATATAGATTTCTTGAACATTCAGCATCCTTTCTTCCTTTATCAAAGCCTTGAACATACACGATAAATGTGCAGACACGGACTGTGCTGGTGTAGGAGTAGTATAATAATTATAAGTTGACGTTTGCGTGGAGTGCCAGAGGGCTGACTAGATGAGGGCTTTGTAGTGTGATGTAATGTTGAAAAAAGTACTCGATTTTTAGTAAACATCGATGTTTGTAACCGATACATCGGAAAACATCGATACACACTTCCGATATATCGAATCGAGATAAACATCGATGTTTTTTCGAAGTGGACACCCCTATTCTCAAGACTGACGTATGGCGACCATAACAATAATAACAAGGTTTCTTTTTTAATTTGATCATAGACTATATGGTTTGTTGGGATCTTAATCCTTGGCTATAAGCCTTTTTAGACATTCTTAAAATAGTTGCAATCTTCTTGGAAATGTTAGACTCCCATCATTATTTTTTGTGTATTCTTTCGCAAACATCTTAAGACTATAAGTTTTTGTATTTTAATATCCGGTATGATTATTATACCAAGAATTTTATATATAGCTACTTGTTTTAAACCTCTCTGTGAAAAGTTGTATTTTCGAAAATGTTTAACTCCATTACTCGTTTTTTTTGTATTATTTCAACATCGATACAGTGTCGTTATTATTGTCAGCCTATATGAAAATCACAAATATCGAATTTTCAGTGATTGTCCCAATCAAGAAGATTATATATATTTATAATCTTCTTCGTACTCTGTAATAAGTTTTGGCGATGATGGGAAGAAACATTTTTAGAGTTCCCAAATTAAATTATTATGCTTCCAATATTTATATTTTGATGGAATCGACCAAGCAGTATATATAGTCTATTTCACATACGCAGTCCCGTAGACAGACTGCCTAGTAACTGTCGGCAATATAATTTCCATTGTGTACCTAATTCTTTTGCGAAACAGACTTTAGTCTTAATTATTTGTAAAAAGCAAGTAGTATGCTTACATCGCGTAGCCTACTAAAAGTCACAAGCCTAAAGCAAGCACTGTAGCTATAGCGTAGCGTATATATGGTATTGTATTCTCTTTGGATGGCTATTGGCTATCTTGGCTATACCTTACAGAGTAGGTTAAGTACTTTGTTGTACCTTCAGGCAAAACTTAAGAGGAAGAATGAGTACCTACCTAGGCACCTATTAGGTACTTACCTATATTATGAGTGACATTGAATACTTATCTACCTAGCTTACCACCTCATACAGTAATTATTAGGTTCTATCAAAAAATAATACTTAGGTACCTACAGAGGTAGACTGAAGTAGAATAACTTAATAAATAAGTTACTTCCTTGAGTAAGTACTTATCTACCTCTTGGGTTATAAGCTAATCCCAAACTGATGTGCTGGTGAGGAGTGAGGTCTGGCAGGACTGTAGTTATTTTCCTAATCGAGATGGCTTGGGCAGTTGGGCAATTGTTTGGAATTGTTGTTTTTTGGGAGGTACTACTACCATAATCAAATTGGACCTAGGCATTATATTTCTATGGACTTAGGTGTACACCATTGAGTCCTAAAACCTTTCCTTTCTGTGCTTGATAAATGGGCTAGGACCGTCGTAGGACCAGTCTAACAACACATCAAACTTGAGATCATTGCCCTAAGGCATAGGTACAAGTTAATACCTATGCATTTGTATAACATTGTGTTAAAAGCACCACTAGTTTTATTGAATTCATAAGTCTAAAGAATAACTAAATAGGTATCACTGCTGCTGGCTGACACCTTAAAGCTATCTCTGGTGAATAAATAGTGAACTTGCCTGGAACCCCCCACACATTGGGAGATGTGTGGAGTAAAAATACACTCTTTATTCTGTAAGTACATATATGAGATACTTACTTACTAACCATGTTGCTCTCAGTAGCTACATTCTTAAATTTACTAAAGGCCGGTACCACCTCCACCTCCAGCAATAGGTAGGCATGAGGCATATACCTGTATGTTAATAGACTCAGATGAATTGTTCTTCTAATTTTGAACGTGGATACCTCCACATATTGATTTCCTTTTTCTTACAAACTAATAATCTACAAATCCGAATAACACCCTGGAATCGCTCACTCAGGCAAAACTTATCCGCAAGCTGCGGTTACTAAACAAGATTATGATCCTCTATCAAGACAATAATGGTACGTTAGCTCTCTAACACTACGGAGCGCTCTTTACTTTACAAGAAATAATGACAAATTTCATGATCATTGTAGATTTGTAAAAATGTAGAGGGTTACTAATCACGTGGCGTGGTCCATTCCATACACGTCGATCTTGAGTAGTAAAAATGTAAACAGCATTAGCGTAATTAAACACGTGGGTGATAAACTTCAGTCTTGGAAATAGATAGCTTTTGACAGCTTTTTATACCTCGATGGAAGATGATTAGTTCAAATTTTGTCATTCATAAATTAATGACCAATCACAGCAACTTTCCAAGAGAGTTTTTCAAGAAAATCTTTTTCATTCATATTTGTGTGGCGCTAGTAGGAAGTTTTTTTGACAGTAGAGTAGTAAATTTGACAGTTAAGCGTCCAAATTTGACATTGACCACTGATTTTGGACAGTTGACAGCTGTCAAATGAAATCCGCCATTTTTTCCCCCACCCCTAAACTCGTCTTGGAAATAGATTCGGCCACTCTGTGGTCGTGAATGACAGACAGCTGACAGACGTCAAATTATTTTTTTTTTCTTCGCTCGCTTTGTGAACAGGCTAAAGTCAATATGACCATACTGCCTCGTCTTACGTTTTTCCGTTTTTCCTCATAGATGTGATAATATAAAATTCAACTTCATTCGTATAAAATGATTTATGAGAATTCAGATCCTATCCGATTCTTCAGTTTTCCAGTAAGAATTTATTTCGTATTTGTTTTAGTTCACGTCCTTGAATATCTATAAAGATAAATTATTTGCTGTAAACTGTGTCATTTTTGTATTTATCCGTCATTATCATGTTTAGTCATTGTATCGTTATTTCGAACTGAATTGATGATACTTACTGAGATATTGAACCAAACTGTTTAAAGTTCTTAACAATATCTAATTTTTGTCCGACAAGAAATGTATCTTATTTTTAAAGAGTTTAGGGCCGTATTAATAATAAATCGATCTCAAGTCTGAGGGCGATCTTAAGGTGAAGGCGCCTGTCTAGACCGCGAAATTCAAAATTTTCGAGTAGTTCTATAGTTTATCCAAAATCTGAAAACATTTAAGGCAAATTTTGTGATTTGCGAAAAACACAGTATGCATTGCGTTTATTAATACATTTATTTTACTCTAAATATTATCACGGTGGATATAATACTAGTAAATCACTAAATATACAAAAATTGCTGTCGTTCTTGAAATGTTTTAGAGTAAGTTGGATATATTAATAAATGCACTGCACACTGTCTTTTTCGCGAATTACAAAATGTGCCTTTTATTATTGTCAGATTTTGAAAAATTTCTAAAAAACCTAAAAAAATTTGAACGTCGCGGGCTAGATGGGCACTTTAGCCTTAAGTACGCTTTTGAAATGTCATTTTGTAATGGAATGACATTTCCAAGATCGCTCTCAGACTTGAGATCAAATACCTTTTATAACTTTTTGCTTTGCTGGAGATCAACTTAAAAGTTTCTCAAAATTTTACACTATTAAATTAATTTTAAACCTCTAAATTGTCGTAAGCATTTAGCATATTGTTACGTACACGTACTAGGGGTAGGTACAATTAATGCCGTTAAACGTGTAAAAAGGGTTTATTTCGCTCTCCACAAACCTGACAAATACCAACTAGTACAATACTTCACCAATACTAGTTACACACAACAAACACTGTTCCGAATCACTTAGCAGTCACACAGTTTTCCAATATAATCGCCTAGATCACTGGTATATCACTCTTCGTTCGCTTACTTGAGTTCCGTACACTGTCGCTTCCAAGAAGTAACTAACCCGCTGTTTTTTTTTTGAATGGACTATACGTTGTTGGCCAGAGTGGCCATAACAACTTCACCCGGACAGAGGGCGAGCGCGAGTGCGCTCCAGCCAGAGGGGCAGGGGGGCAGCTAGCTCAAGGGCGCCACAAGGGACACGACCTCGGCTTGGGCCGCTGCCAGAAGAGGTGGCGAGGGTAAATCTACCACCGGATCGGATCGCGACCTCGACTGAGAAGATCGCTAAGTCGCTGCCCGCCGTCGACTCCTTATATATCGAATAAAGATGCGAGCTGGTGTGATCTTCTCAGTCGAGGTCGCGTTCCGATCCGGTGGTAGATTTACCCTCGCCACCTCTTCTGGCAGCGGCCCAAGCCGAGGTCGTGTCCCTTGTGGCGCCCTTGAGCTAGCTGCCCCCCTGCCCCTCTGGCTGGAGCGCACTCGCGCTCGCCCTCTGTCCGGGTGAAGTTGTTATGGCCACTCTGGCCAACAACATATAGTCAATTCAAAAAAAAAAAAAAAGCGAGCTGGTGTTTTCCTGAACATTCTCGGTAGGTATGTAGGCAATAATAATCACAATCGAACGATCCCGAGACCCATTGTCGGCTTTCCTTTGTATTCGTTCGCGAGTAGGTAGTCGCCGCCGCCGTCGCCGATAACGCAAGGGCGTTCACCTTATACCTACATACCTACAATCTCGAATATTCAATTTACGAGACCTTTCATAATTAATCGATGGAGTACATCTAGACTAACAATGCGTTTTTGTATCGAGCTGATAAAATAAGGATCCTTCGAGATATTTGACCAGATAGTTTCTAGGTCGCAACAATATAATATCCGTACCTACTGCAATACGATCATTATCTTAATAATTAACTATAACATTAATATACTTCCGTAAAAAAAACAAAAGTCGTTGTATTGAATTTTTATCAATACATCTATACAAATAAATAAAATTGGAGTGTCTGTTTGTAATATCAAAATAACACCTTTTCACTAAATGCACATGAAAGTACATACGACACCTATAGCAAAAACGCGATTTAAAATTTTTTTGTCTGTCTGTGTGTTTGTTCCGGGTAATCTCCGAAACGGATGGACCGATTTCGACGGGACTTTCACTGGTAGATAGCTGATGTTATAAGCAGTAACTTACGTTACTTTTATTTTAGAAAAACAAAAAAAGGGTCCTGTCGCGCGGGCTCAGAACGCGGGAGCGGGCTTTATTGTTAAGTTAAATTCCACTCGGACGAAGTCGCGGGCTCAGCTAGTACTATCATAATATAATTATGTAGATGGTCCCTGCGCCCGGCGAGTTGGTGGCAGCTCTGTACCCGTTGGACGGCAACTGGTACCGAGCGCGCGTGCTGTCGGTCACGCGGGCAGACCAGAACGTAGAGGTGAGTCTCTATTACTTGCACACATATATTCAAGCCAAACCCTATTAAATTGGCTTCTACACGCCACCATTGGATTGTCAATTCGATCGAATTGGCGATTTCGAAATTTCTCATGATCAAATAATAATAAATTATTACAAGGCAAAATTATAGGTGGCTTTCCCGTGCCGTGCTTGGTTTTCTTTTACTTGAAAGGATGATTGTTCTCGCGTGAGTGTAGTATCTTCCTATTGAAAAGAGAAATTGTCGAATCTAGTAAATTTTCATAAACATTATTGTTCGACAATTGAACTGAACTTTTCACGCCCATTTTTCCCAATTTAGTTGCCAATCATATCGTGTCGATTGGAAGCCCCAGCAGTTTTATTCATTTAGTTGTTTTTAATATTTCGCCATTATTTTATTTTTACTTTATTATGTTATTATACTAGCATACTGCTATATTTGGGCGCCGAAAACTGTTTTTTTTTTTAGAAAAAAAACATGATCCTATGATGATGAACAGTGTGTCCAAGATCGATGGACGGAGGGTATTGTTTACCGGTTCGGACCGCAGGTGATGTACGTGGACTACGGCACGGTGATGTTCGTGAAGGAGGAGCAGGTCCGGGAGCTGGAGGCGCGGCACCTGGCGCTGCCGCTGCAGGCGGTGCGCTGCGCGCTGGCGGGCGTGCGCGCGCGCTCGGCGTGCTCGCAGCAGTGGGCCGCCGCCAAGCGCGCGCTCGCCGACATGGTGCAGGACCACACGCTCGACGCGCACATCGTGTCAGTCTTAACTTCTTTTTATTCATTACGACCGCGCGATGGTTCGAGCGTAGGCCGCTCAGCGAACTGCACATGGTGGTTGCAGCTTCGATTTCGGCTGGGGTAATTTTCGTAATTTGCCGTGGTCTGGGTGTCACTGGGGTCGCTATCAGTCCATTGTACGGTACCCATAGTACAAACGTTGATCAGTTTGGACCCATACAGTTGGTGTGTCACCCTGGCGATATTTTATATTTATTTCATAGCGAATACGTTTCCCAGCAGTTTCGCCAAGTTTTAGATCCCCGAAACATCGGCACGGAATTTTTTGATTTGGTTCTGCAGCGATTCTCAATAGTAATAGAGTGATGATAGAAATAACAATACATTTCGCCAGACTAATATACTAACGAAACGGTACGATCCCAAACTAAGCAACGCTTGTACTATAAGTACCGTACAATGGACTGAGGGCGATCCCAGTAAAACCCAGATAAAGGGGGATATTCGCAATTGAAGGAATGTTTCCAACCTTATTTTACAAATGATTTAGAAGAAGGATGGAAGTTGTTGTTTCCGACACGGAAACTTTCCGTCGATTGTGAATGCGGGGCAGCGAAAATTACGAAAAGGCCATTTCCGAAATATGGTCACAGTAAGCAGTTGCGGGGCAGGGGCGGAGGCGACGATGTTTTGATGATTTATATACCTATCGACAATAATAATAGATTTTGGTCGGTGGAAAGTATACTAGGTGAAACAGAAATGGTATACTTTTTTTGCGACTTTACTTTGTAAGTCTAAAACTATTGGCTTTGTGGGACAGTTGAAGTACTAAAGGTTTTGTCGACTTATGAAATCTGTCAACAGCTATATCCCTATAACACCTTTTGTTTTAGAAGTTTCCTCCTAAGCTGATAGTTTTAGAATTACAAAGTTAATTTTTGAAAACTATATCTTGTACACCATATTGACTCTCCAGCGTGGGGGAACACAGTCCAATAAAATGACTCCTTGTCCACAGCGCTCGCGAATACGACGAGGTGGTGGTGGAGTTGTTTGACAAGGAGGGCTACAGCATCGCCGAGCAGCTGGCGCATAACCTGGTCGACCTGACCGAGTACTCCGTCGTTGACGACACTCACCTAACTCAGAAACTAGTGGTGCCTTAGCGACGTACCTACTTGTTTTGCCGGTTCATTACACGAACACGCGTGAGTTATTGCAAATTGAACCATATACCAGTGTAATAAGAGTCACAGCATGGCAATGATTGCTACTTTAAATTTATTTTCATTACGTAAAATTGTTTTTCTTTCAGTGTTATTTCATCTGTGATTTTTCAGTCAATGATTTTATTCATAGATAACTAGTTTATGCCCGCGACTTCGTCGGCGTAGTATTTAACTTAACAAAAAAATTGGGATTATCGGGATAAAAAGTATGCTTTTATGTATCCCGGTTATAAACTATCTGTGTTCCAAATTTCATCCAAATCCGTTCAATAGTTTTTGCGTGAAAGAGTAACAAACATACATCCACACTCCCAAACTTTCGCATTTATAATATTAGTAGGATTCTCTCTATGCCACTTATTCCTATGACGTCACTGGTCGATGCGCACAGAAACCCTCATTGACAAGCATCATAAATTGATGAGGATAATCGATGATATATCATGAAAGCCGGGACGGTACCAAACGCTTGGCGATTTTATTTCAATGATTTTGAACAGTTTCTGCCTATGTTGGTAGCTCTAGCAGGTGCTACTTGTGAAAACCAATATACTATGATTTTTCACACGCTGCTTGTGAAATGTTCCATCACTACACAGCACGCGTCTTATTCTTTCTTATTTTTTTGTCAGATAAATAATGGAAAAGAACTCATAACTTAAAAAAAATTTGGAGCATAAACTTTATCAGCTTCATTAAAACTATAATTAAATTTAAATATTGGTTTATAAATTATATTAAGTACCTAAACTGTACTTACTGTTTTTTTAAAGATAGTAAAGAGGGAAAATCAACTTTACAGGATGGGAGCTTCGAATAGATTGCAGATATAAAATAATAATATAGATCAACCGTTTATGTATTTCAGTCGCCACAGCTTTTTATACCTGTAGAAAGGTATAAAAAGCTGTGGCGATACACTAACAAGCATTGTTCAGTACTAAGTACAATGCGGGCTTAATTTGTAAGTATATTAGTTTGTTTCTGCTTTCGAGCGCATTCCTACTCAAGTGATATTATATGCTTAGGACACCTGTGGGTCTAGCAAAGCTAGCTGTGACAAAACACATTGCAGTCACGTTCTCTTATACAGACAAATAGAACTTGTATAAGATCCGTGAGATGTACCAGTATTTGTAAGTTTACAAGAGCTCAAGGCTTGTTATACCATAGCATTATTTGAATTAAAAGCTTTTTTAAAAATATAACAATGTATTATTTAAAAAAAATCCGCTCATTAATTTTTATTAGTTTTATTTAAAAACAATCTTACAATGCAAAGTAACTAAGCCCCCCGTGTTAAAGTAAGGCACTTCTCCGCATTATTTTTAATAAATTAATGATATACCTATATATACTGATCTACAACAAACACAATCGAAATTGAACTTAAAACCGTATATGCCAGAGCCGTCAATTCGCCAATACAGATCCACGAAGTTGAGATTCAAGTTTTTTACCAACATCTGATGATTAAACAATCCCAATAGGGGGCTTTTACATAATTAAATCGATGCTCTATATTCACTAAGGAGAGGACACGACAGAAACGGTTCACATGAAGTTAAGCTTTCCAAGTATTTGGGACCATACATTATCTATACAAATAAATAAAATTGGAGTGTCTGTTTGTAATATCAAAATAACACTTTTTCACTAAATGCATATGAAAGTACATACGACACCTATAACAAACACGCGATTAAAAAAATGTTTTTCTGTCTGTCTGTCTGTGTGTTTGTTCCGGGTAAACTCCGAAACGGCTGGACCGATTTTGACGGGACTTTCACTGATAGATAGCTGATGATATAAGAAGTAACTTAGGCTACTTAAATTTTAGAAAAACTAAATTTAAAGAAATGGGTCATGTCGCGCGGGCTCAGAACGCGGGAGCGGGCTTTTTTGTTAAGTTAAATTCCACGCGGACGAAGTCGCGGGCTCAGCTAGTTTATAAATAAATATAAATATCGCCAAAACTGTATGGTCCCAAACTAAGCAACGCTTGTACTATGGGTAACGTACAATGGGCTGGGGGCGATCTCAGTGACACCCAGACAAGGGAAAATTAACAAAAAGGCCATTTCCGAAATTTACCCTGACGGCAATCGAAGCCGCATCCACCCGCTGTAGTAAGCCGAGCGGCCTTCGCTCGAACCACTGCGCCAAGCGGTCGCCCGGCGGTGTTTGTCTGGCGATAATTATTCTCGTTCGTCCCCTAGTGAATGCAGAGCTTTAGAATGAACTATTTTATATTTAGTACACATTCAATTGATATCTAAATAGAAATGTTAGACTCGAAAAAATTCAAATCGCAATTACGTTCAATACTAACCTTACAGTAAGTTAACATTTCTAATGATTACATTAAACATTGAACACTCCAGGCGAAAAGTATTTCAAAACAACATGCATCTTATCTAAAATCACACTAACTTGATATACATTACTAAAATTATTCATTAGATTATCATAATTTTTATCTAGAAGTAAATAAACCTCAAATGACTAGTTAATTCTATAGCATCGTCAAGCTAAAGTACAGTATACTAGGCAAATGTAAATAGTCTATGGCTGGTATCTATAAATCAAGCTCAAGATTTGAGAATCAATTTGAATGTGTGTAAGATCGTATTTTGTACTGCAATTACATTATACTTAATGCCATTTCCTAGTTCACTCTCAGTCTTGTGATTGATCTATTAATACCGGTCATAACCTGTTGAATACTTGTATATTGTAAAGCATAATTGATTATAAATACAGTATTAAACATCGGAGAGAAATAGCTTTGGTAATTCCGATTCTAAACGTATCACCCTCACTAACGAGGTTAGATGCCAGTCATCATAGGGATTGAGATGCTTCGGTGTAAAGATGTCAGGAGCTATGAATGTGCTGTAATACGATATCAATTCATGTGACCGATCACCATCCAGGTCTGCAATCGTCAGAGACTTATCCTGATATTCCAAGTCAGGTTGACATAATGGAACCGGTGTTTGTGTGTCAATGGGGTCCCGTAGGCATATCTGAAGAATATCAGTCTGGCTTATATTGACATTGTGGGTTTGAACCTGATCAAATAACACCAACACAATCCTCTCCGAAATATCATGAACAGTAAAGTTCTCGTAGTTAATGAAAGAATATATTGATGCTAAGTTAATAGGTCGGTTGTAGAATGTGTCGTATGCATTCTTGGGGCTCTGGTTCTGTGTATTGTATTTGACTTCGTTGATCTTGTGCGCACCCTTTGCAAGGTGTGCACTGTTCCACTGTCATAACTTTAAAACAAACCCTCTGATAGAGTTTGCAAAGGCAAACGCACTCGGTCGCATTGCATACACATGGTTAGCTTCATACTCCCAGCTAACAGTAGTTGTGCCATTTCTTTCGAGCATCAATTTCAAGCTCACTTTGCATGAATTTGGACACTCTTCAAAATTTTCAACAATCAATTTTCCTGGCCCATTTGTGAACACCTCTCTTGGATTACCAATATTCTTTTTCATGCTCAAGTTTGCTTTTTTCAGTACTGTTGAAGAGGTCTGTGTGTGGTTAATTGTTTGTCCCTTACAATGGTGTTCACTCTTCAATATTTTTCTCAACATGGAATAATCTATGAGTCTCACAGCTTCGGTTGTGTTGTTCTTGCAAAGGTATGTGATTGTGTCCACATCAGAGAGGAGTTTGACTGACAGACAATCTTCTATGGGTATTGGTTCACAAATTATATTGCCTGTTGCTCCTGATACTATTAACAATGAATTATGGTTTGTATTGGGATACACAGTGGCTACAGTCAGCAGGTCATTAACCTTATCCTCATTTATATCTTTTATAACCACAGGGAAGTCTATAGCAGCTATTTCACTGAAGATTTTGCCCTGTTTGAGCAGATGCCAGTAGTACGTCCCGGACACAGAATCCAAAGCGGCCAGTAAGCCTTCAGTGCCTGCCACCAGGCAATCCTTTTGTTTATCTCTATTCACATCAATGAGATGACAGTTTATTTCAGTAGGTATCCTGGTCTCCGGAGTGAACCAGCCAACTTTGCCAGAACTTCCAACAATAAGCACAACACCATTTAAATGATCCACATTTGTCACTCCTTTGTGCTTCATGTGATTCCCACGGTAAATGAATATGAGGTTCTTAGTGTTCGGTATCGCTCCGTCGACGACTTGTATAGCGCCGGAAAGCTCCATGTCATTGTACGGCAGTTCCCAGCTAGTGGTCCGGTCCTGCCACTCGGTGCTACTGGCGCAGCTGCCGACGTCCGAGCAAGGGATGCCCCACAGGAATATCACCACAGTGAACACGCACATGAGTATTGACGCGATGAACGCGCAACGCCGCGGGAACGACATCTTGTTCGACATGTCTGATTGCAAGAAACTTACGTTGTCCATCGTGCTTTCGACGGTGTTCACATTAGTGTTAAACTCATCCATATCACTCAAACTGTAATTTTTCGAAGACTGCAGCCCGCTGTTGAAGTCCAAGTTGTTGCAACTATCCGTAGCTTTGATGTGTCCAGCATTTTCGAGCTTATGATCGTCGTCGGATTCCGAATCTGATATTATCTGCTTCAAAGGTGCGTAATTGCCACCATTTCCATTTGCGGACATGGCGTAGATCTAATGTTAGATTAACTCACATCGTATGGCTGTATAAATAGGCAGAGTATTCTAATTATTTGTATTTTAACATTTAGAGCAATCAATCGATAAAATAAACAATGCCGATACTGATGACAGTGACAGACAGACAGACAGACAGCGGCGGTGGCATATTACGTCGTAAAGGATGGGCAACAATCGACAAAATTGTCAGAATCGATTACTTGTTATAAAAGTACACTTTTATCGATTTTATAATTTGATAGGTGATGAAATTTTCTCATAAAATCTAATACCGGATATGGACCTTTGGAGACTAACAAGAGGAAGCTTTTGTCCAGCAATGCAAAAACTGATACGCCACTTCATAAATAAATTACCTATATTAATTAATGTTATCTATTATTTTCAATTTTTTTTATTTTAAATAGGCCAGATTAACTGGCACTTTTAAAAAGTCAAGCGCTAGGTTTCATTGTTTTATTTACCTACCCAATAGTAATTAATTAATTATTGGTATGTCTGATGAATATAGGTAGTACTTATAAGTTTGTGGTCCTTTTATAATGGTCATAAATGTAAGTGGACTTAAAATAAATCGATTACTAATATGCAGACATCCTTATCCTAAAACTTTTTAAGCGTTTGGCATACAAAAGAATTTCCGGTCATAAAGCCATTGGCCATTTTGCAAATAGTATGCAATTGCATTCCGTAATCCTAATATACTAGCTACTACAGCTCGCTTAGCTAGTCCTCGCCTAATTATATGCATAAACATAGTGGCTATATCACAGATTTCTAACAGAAGTCTGTGTTATACAATGTTATATAATTACATTTAAATGTAGTATTATAGGTACCTTATAAATACCTACGTAGTTTAAATAATTATAAGTCTGTGATAGATACTTATTATTTCGATAATCATGGTTGTATTTGGGTTGTACTAATTTCACAAGTCTCAGAGTAAAGAACTTTAGAAATTTTCGCTTCGCCGAGAATAGAGGCTAATCTTTTTCGTAGAGTCGTGCTCGAAATAATAAGTTCGTAGGTACTCGGAGCATGTAAGATATTTCCAAGTTCAGGTTCATGATCAATGCAATGTCCGTGATAAATAAAATACGTAATATTATAGGCAGAATGTATATTTTGTTTTTCTATATAAATTATTTGCAGTTCTTTCAATACATTAGTCTATACATTTAACTCAAGTATTCTCTATTATGTCACACTTATTTAATTGGTGCTTTCCCCTTACTAAATGGTACAAAAATAACATGTTAAATTAACAGTTGGTTATTGGATAGCTACAGACAAATTTTGAGGCTCATATATTACAATCACCCGCATAACATTCTCGCTAATTAAGTGTGAACCTACATTTATTCTAATTGAGATTATTCAAGGTACATAAATGATTTATAAGCTATATTAGTGAACGTCACAAGCCGAACCTCCCAACTTACGCTAACACTGTCTTGTCTACGCGAAGTAAGTACTATATTTTAGAAATTTATATTGTTTTAATACCATTATGGTACATATTAAACATAATCTTCAAGGTGGAAGGAAAACTATAGTTTATCCAACAAGTTATGCCACCTGGGACATATTATACTCTATGTCAAAAATGACATTTAAAATAATTTTTTTTTTACACAGAATTACTACAATAACATTTGTTTCAATTGTTACAAAATATTGTGTTAAACTTCGCATAAGCAAGACTAATTGTTGATACACCAAACCATTGTTATCCATTTCACTGTCTATACCCATGCCAGGTTTACAACCTTACCTACCTATACATATATTACTTAAATTATTAAGAAAATAAATAGTAAAACAAAAACAAGAATTATTTACATGTTCAGCCTCAAAAATACTACCATTTCAATTCAATATGCACAAATTAAATTCACAATAATATTGTTTAATGATTTGATGGCACTCTGTTTAAAACTACGCTCTACCTTGTGCCGAACAGGTTATATTATCGTTCATACAGCAGACCAACCAGATAGGAACAAAGAAAGAACTAAACATAAGTTTCGATGAATAACCCTAAATCTTAATCAAGGAATAAATAAATAAAATATAGCTCTACAAAATAGTGTGATGACTTATTAACATGATGGACAAGATCGGGCATTAGTGAACATATCGCTAATAGTAATATATCAGCAGGATACGAGGTGTACGACAATCGGGATGCACGCACCGCACGCAACGGATCTTTTGCACATCATTACAATGTGTTATATTAATAAAAACTGATTTAAATTGACGACCGCTTGGCACAGTGGTTTGAATGTAGGCCGCTCGGATCTCACTGCACCGGGTGGTTGCGGTTTCGAATCCTGTCCGGGGCACATTTCGGAAATGGCCTTTTTGTAATTTTCCCAGGTCTGGGTGTCACTGGGACCGCCCCCAGACCATTGTACTGATAGTACAAGCGTTGTTCGGTTTGTGACCATACAGTTAGTTTGACAGAATGGCGTTTTTTTTTTTAAAAAAAATGGGTTCTTATTAAATTACGCATTGTTAGATTCTAAATATAATATTGGAATTTATGGAAAGCAAACGGTATCCGTTGCGTGCGGTGGGTCCGTAGCTCTAGCCGGTTTGATTCACGGCACGAGAATTATGTCTCCCTGTTACTCAGACGGCGCTAATTACGTACGGTCAACAGAAAAGTGTACAGGCTTTACACAAAAAAAAAATTGAAGTTCAAGGAATCAGTCTTGCGTCGTTTTCTAAAAACATCTCTATATACAGACACAGAATTGGCTTAATAAAAAATAATCTGAATTATAAACATTTCACTAAATACCATAGTTGAGTCCCATATTCAATACTTACAAATAATACAGTTATACAAATTTAACTATTCATAAATTATTTAGTTAGTCGGTATTTAAAGGATCCGGCCCTCTCTAGCAACCTGTGCTAGATATGATGCATATTAATTTGTAGAAATAAGATTAAATATAATATTATGATAATGCAAACACGAAGTCGACCTCGGGAGGCCGGCGATCGTCGAGCCCGGCCCTCCTATAGGAATCCGGCCGCCCCCATACACTAATATCTTCACTTGGCATCGCTCAGATTGGACTAAATAAATAATTACGATGAGCGTTAGATCGAGTAGGGATATTCGCCGAGATAATCTATTAGGGTCGAGGGGAGAGGCAGCAGCCTGTGCTTGGGCGCGCACCAGAGCTTCGGCGTGAGGGGGTTGGAGTCGAGGGCCTTGTGCACGGCGAGGCGGGCGGCGTGCAGGAGGGAGGGGGGGCTCTTGCGCAGGGGGTTGCGGAGGAGCACGGGGGAGTGCGGGCAGCCCTCGCGGTCCACCCACACCGTGCCGGCGCCGCGCGCGCCCACCCGCGCGTAGTGCTGCACCAGCTCCACCACGCACCGGAACCGCGGCATGTACCGCGCCAGGGGCCGGTCGCAGTCTAACCTGCGATACGAACGCAACGTTACACACAGGGAAAACCATTACACAGTACGGTGACGCCGCAAAACGCTGATAGTCAATTCAATGACGCGGTTTTGCGCGTTCCGATACGATATATTGGTTAAGTACTTCTTGTTGCTGTTACTATGAGGAAACTATTTTCAAATCCAAATTAAAATGCGCCGATGTATTCACATAGTAACAGTTCAAATAAACGTAATCATTATACAGTGAGTTACATTAAAAAACTGCAATTTTTTTTTTTAAAGATTACTAGCAATGTGTGTTTATCACATTACTAGTATTCCCTTTAGCCCCTCCAACTAAGCTATCGCTTGTGCTAGGAGTGGGCTCACGTCAATAGTTTAATGGCCAGGATGGGGATCGAACCCGGAACCTCTCAGCTACGAGGACGGCCCCTCTAACTACTAGGCTATTGACGCTTCAGCAAATTATTGCCAACATGAAGTTAGTGGACAAGTTATTCATTCATAAACAGAAACTTAAAGTACATTTCCAATTGAAATTACGTGTAAATGAAGACATATGACGTGTTGAGTCACGGTAGTGGGAAACTCTTGTTACATACCGGCAAATGTTACTCATGTCAGTTACAGGTTATAATGAATCAAACGACAGTAACGGAGGTGATAATTTTCAGACAAATTCCGTTTTGAATGTTTCGTGAAATTACATTTACAAGAACGAACGACACAACGACTTTATCCAATGGATAACATAATAAGTTAAGTCATAGTTTTTCCATGTACAATTCAGACTAGCTACCATTTAAGTTTTATCGTTTCTGCTCATTGCTTTGGCTCATTGTCATACTTAATTACTTCTTCGTGAAATCAAAACAAACTATACTCTAGCGACTAGAGATTATTCTCACCTAAAGAAGCCTTGTTCATAGTGCAGCCGCACGGAAGTAGGGCCGCGATCAGTCTGAACCGACAATGAAAATATGAAGTTCCTATCGCCAGAGTCCCGTATGACGAACGCACCGATGCTCGCGTCTTTCAACAGCGTCCGGGCACCCTGTTAACAAAAGAGGCTATGGTTAATTGATGTACATAAATAATTAAACACTGAAGGAGGGTGTCAGGTGCTTTTTGACAAAGGCATTGTACTAATTGGCATCGCTCGCACAAACAGTTCGTACGAACTCCATCCAAGTTTGAGTTCGTACGAACTGATCGTGCGAGCGATGGCAATGAGTCTTGGATTTTCTACGGTTGTTGCAATCAGAACCACCGAACAGTCAAGAATCCGATCAGGCACCTGACATGTGCGGCCAGCCTAAAGCATATAGTACAGTCAACATCAGAATTAGGTTTGTATTTAGATGGCCAAAAGAAAATTGTGAAACTCGTCATAATTAAGTATATGACATCAGAAAGGTCACTAAAGTATACAATCACTATTCGTGATTTGATTGTGTAATTGTTTACTTGAGAGTCCTTTTGGTGTCATACTATTATGGCGTGTTTAACAATGACGAATCTTTTGGACGTTTCAGTCACAAAGAAACTTCTGATGTTGACTGTACAATGGCGTAGTGTTATTTAGAATCACTAAAAAAACACTTATCAATTTAAAAACCGTAAATTCATATTAGCACTTCGTCTCGGTCATAACATATATTATTAAATACACTGGTCAATGACCATTTCTCATCAATTATACTTACATGTTATTCAACTTTTGTAACCTTCTAATAAACACAGATTAAAATTCTATGAAGCAACATTTTATAAAAAAATAATTGGATATAACAATATGGTGATAAAAAAAACCCCATACATGTATTATGAGGTAGAATTTGTTTACATCTACACCTGTCAATCAAGCGATGGAAATACCATACATGTTCACATAATTACAGTCATATAAGGAAAAAGCTTAGGTGTTATAATGTCCGCATGGTATCTTTGTGGGAAAATCTGTATAATTACAGTATTTTATATTTATTAAAATTTAGTTGTGTGGTTAACAGTGAGTGTGTGGTTAAGAGCTTGATACAACCATAAATAATTAAATTTGACAGGAAAAGTTATGTTTAAAGTGTATGTCACCCTGATTATTGGATTAAAATTACAACATATATTGGTACATAATAGGTTACCCTAGTTAATTGAGCTTCCATTTTAATCAACAGATGGCTCCACAAATACGGTTTCAAATATAGAACACAAACCTGCCAGTCCAAACTGCCGTAGTACCATCCGGAGAGTCTCAACGCTCTCAGTGTGTCGGCTAGCCTTCTTAGCTCTTCATTGTACGGCGCGGGTATGAGGGGGGAAGACGGCGTGTGATACAGGGGGGAGTGTGGCAAGTATGTCGGCTGGATGCTGAAGGGGGGCGGTGTGTGCGGCGAGGGCAGCGCGTGGCACTTTCCCGCGCTCGGCGCCAGAGACACCCTCAACTCGTGCCGGCAGTTGGGGCAACACGCCACCCCCGTCGACCAACTGCCGAGCGGGACCCCCACCTCCACACATGCATCTGGAAAGGAGGAAAATTGAAGTTTAGAACTTGTTGTACAGGCACGATTTGTTGATTATATGTTTTCCATTCAAGAATTATAATTTCATATAGTCACTAGCCTTTATTAGGAATTCTAAATAACATAAAAGGCAATAGGTTCATATCCCATGTATTTGTATCGAAACCACAGCCAGAATTTGGGTGTATCATAATAGGGTACTTTTGTATACACTAGCACATAATATTTTTATGAAATATGTGTACTATGCCCTTCTGAGTATCCTTTTTACAGAAGCAGCATGAAAACAAACCACAGCCCCTATTTATGATGTAACTCTGCGATTATAATGTATGATATTCAAATTTATGTACATATAAGTAACATGTAAATCATACAACTGAGACTAATATTTGAGGGCAGAGTAGTAGAGTAAATAAATAAGGCATGCCAGAGCAGAATAATACCAGAATCTGAGTCATTGACACCAGCAGTGACATTATCAATGGTAAAACTTATCTCTTGGAAAAACATTTTGAAATCCCTTTTCATGAATGTATCATTCATATTTTAATTATTTTTGATTAGACAAACATTTATCGTAATGACTACATTGATGTGACATGGAGATAGGTAAGTAGGTACACCAACGTTTAATAAATGTAAACATTAGTTAAGTTATTTCCTTAATGATTAGGTGGAATATGAATAAAAGTTCATGTTTGATGATAAAACATCCAATATCTAAACACAAGTGTATCAAAATTTAGTACAAAATGTACTCTCCTATCATGTAGCTAAGTATCTACATACACAAGTTTGTTTTCTAGTTTTAATGTAACATGTCACTTTTAAAACTAGTGTGAAATATGTTGTGTAAATAGTATTTTATCTTTTCATACCAAGCAAATAAGAAGAAAACATTAACCTTATACATTTATAATTTTATTAATGTAGGTACTTTATCTCAAGTGTTTTTCCAAGAAACATCTCCGGACCGACGTGTTATCACCACCAACACAATACATCTGTTATCAGACTATTTTTAGATCCAGGACATTGATAATACCGATGTGTGAACTATGCTAATTAACCACCATCGCGCTTGTACCAAGAAAGTGAAATCTATGCGTGAAATTGAGCCTCAAGTAGTTTTTACATTTCCCACTCAATTATAAAATAAGTTTATTCAACTTATGTAGTTTCTAAAGTTATAAAATAACACAAAAGCGTTTTTATTGCTTGTGTACATCTTCTATGCTTAAAATTAACACCATAAAACACATAACCTTAAAATGTCGAACGCAATACATTTTATTGTTACAAGTAAACAAACTACGTAACTAATTATCTTAACGTTCTCAGCTAAAACGACTTACTTTGCGGAGATAGCCTCGCTGCTAACGTCATGTTTAAAGGACAAATTGTTGCTTCTCGCCTTTCAATTAAGCACATTTGTTCACTGGTCCGCGGTCTGGCGTTCGAACCACCCACTCGGCGTCCAGAGGCCACGGCTTCACGTTAAACACGTCTTAGCAACGATCACAATATGCACAATAATATGGAGCCTATCTTAAAAAAAAAACTTTGTTGAAATCAGCAAAGTTTATTATTATATTCACACACAATTATTAAGGTTCAACATAAAATCACGTTTTGATGTATTTTGACATTTTTTCACTCAAATCCTCATGTCACTGACGTCACTGTCAAAATTTTTTGAAATACACTAGTGATGCTCTCGATTGTACATCATATAATAACCAAACAAATGATTAGTTAAAAACTTTATAAGAAACGATGCTAACGATTCGATAAATATTAACGAAATAAACTGACCGAGCTCACGGAGGGAGCGTCGAGCAATCGAGTATCCGACTGACTGTGCGACGCTATACTATAGTCGCTCGCTGTTCTGTTAGCGAGGTGGAGGGGATAGTGGCCGAGGCTGTGCGTGCAACAGACGTACGGCCGGCTGGAATGATATGAAACTCGAACGTTCACTGCCTTCCGAGAATTCATTCACCGACAATGATTACTAGCATTACTAGTTATCCAGTCATTTGCTTTGCTATCTTAGCTATCTACGTATATTGTCTAATACTCAATAATTTGTGGCTCGTCCATTCTACGTAAAATGTATACTATCTGATATTCTGACATAACATGAATTAAGTAAGTCTCAAACTCTAAGTACCTTGTTTTTTCGTTTTTAAATTAATAGGTAATGTGGTTCATGGGCACAACATTAAAAATTAAAGATTTTTAGTAGCGTTGGGTGGCTAACCAGTCGATGTGGATAGTTGACCTGAATAACTAGTCATAATATCGATAGTCTATCGAATATCATAATCAATACTACTGATGACGAGCTTAGACCATTTAAATGATGACGAGCAATAGTATCTGTAGTATCGATACTATTGAGTAGTGATACTATCCGCTGATAGGTCCTATACGCAACTTTATATTGCAATTTATTGATAGAGTTTTTTGAAGTATAATTAAATCTTCCTTGGGTTTATTAGCCCAAGGCCTTCATGTAAAAATAAAACTTAATATTTCAGCTGATACTGGCTTAGTGAGAATAGCGAGCCACACATAAAAATACTACCCATCGTGATAGCCAAGTGATAGCGCGTAATCGTCTGTAAATCGATCTGGCTTTAATATTGCATCCGATGGTATATCCGTTTTCAAAGCCCTGAGATGAGCAGCCTTCAGTAATACACACCATCTTTATGGGTTTAATCTCATAAAAGAGATATATTTAAATAAACCTTGGTAAATTTAGCAGCATCCCACATGTTCAGCATCCAACCAAATTATACTTTTTGGACACCTGTCCACGTGGGCATGATAGGTAACGAAAGTGCAGATTACCTTGCCAGACTAACGAACAATTTGGGTAGCAATATTCAAAATATATCAAGTGCGAGGCAATATTTGGTACCAGAATAACGCGCAAAGATTAATAAGCGATGGCTGGAAGAGAGAAACGAAATTATTTAGAGTAAAGGAGCATGGTAGGTATGCCGATATTAATAAGGAGGTGGGCTAAAAGCCTTGCTTTGCTGACGGCATCAAAAATTATCTGACCAGAACATTTTATACACAAATTATGGAAAATTTTGCCAAATAACTAAGACGAAAAATATAAATGATTGAAGAAATTATGCGAACAATAATAAAAGATTTGGTACTTGTGCCTTTATATTAACCTAAATACAAGAAAAACGGATAAATAAATATATTACCAATGTCATAGTCAACTTCAGATTTGGCAGTATGGACTAGTTCCGTCGCCTGTCCTATTGGACGAATATTACTAGGTATTACTAGGTAGTCTAGGTACTCGTCAGTTTACTCCTCAAGCCTTGTTGTAGCCAAGATTAATCTAGGTATCTACGCGGCATTATCTAATGTCGAAACGAACCTTGCCTGGAAGAGCACAATACACCCATTCAGTAACGCCTTCACGGCCAGTACTTCGTTCAATCGCATTAAATATCCATTTAATATCTCGACGTCAATGTTCAATTTTTAGACTTACTACGTAGGTAAGTACGTGACTCCGAATAACAACATGTAGGTATGCGGGTACCGGTGGTTACTAATGCGACTCTCACTCGTTCCAGCGAAACAATGAAGAGCTGTCGTAAAATTGTATTGCTTTGTGATATCAAAACACTATTGTAACAGTTTCTGGTAGTTTTTTTGGAACGATCCTATCCTCCTTATGTGAATAGCAACGTTTTATTCGCTGAAGTATTTGCAATCTTGGAACATGGATTACACTTCATCTGTAGACTTTATTTATAAACTGTTTCTTCACCTTCATAAAAAGTTGTATCTTGACACATTTTGATTTTATAAAGTTACTCTACAATTTTAATCATGGCTTCGTATAGCTTAGCTATTAATTAATTTAGTTGCGTAGGCCTATTGTAATGGAAAATCTCGTTTATACTGTGTACCTACGGCTTCTTTCTGTACAACATCGCGGCCTCCATTTCCGAGAACTGTTTCCCATATAGGTATTTACTGCGTTGTTTATGTATTCAGAATGTAAATCTTTGATTTCCATTCACATAGCTTATGTTTTGTTATTATACCTATAGGTACCTACCGATTGATATTCATTATATTGATTCGTATTCTACAGATTTCTACGCAGGATTTTTATCTACTGCTGCAGAAAATGGTTAAAGAACCATTCAACGTGGCTTATCTTTTAAGGCTAAAGCGCCCATGTAGCCCGCGAAGTTCAAATTTTTTGAGTTCTTTTAGAAATTTTTCAAAATATGACAATAATAAAAGACAAATTTTGTAATTCGCGAAAAAGACCGTGTGCAGTGCATTTATTAATATATCCAACTTACTCTAAAACATTTCAAGAACGACAGCTATCCAGATAATCTGGCAATTTTTGTATATTTAGTGATTTACTAGTATCATATCCACCGTGATAATATTTAGAGTAAAATAAATGTACTCGTATTAATAAATGCACTGCACACGGTCTTTTTCGCGAATTACAAAATTTGTCTTTTATTATTGTCATATTTTGAAAAATTTCTAAAAGAACTCAAAAAATTTGAACTTCGCGGGCTAGACAGGCGCCTTCACCTTAAATACTTTTAATACCAATGAGGTGTTGCATTTCCGTTTCCGTTCATGCAGCATGTATTGCATTTCCGTTCATGCCAAAATAAGCAAAAACTTACAAGTGTTTATAGTTCTGTAGCTCAACTAGCAAAAACAGAACCTTTTTAATTGTCGATGCAGACGTAGTTATTCATCTTTACATGAGTGACTAATTTTACAGATGACAAACAGTAAAAAAAAATAGATTCCGATTCGATTATATAACGATTAGATAAAAATTCATCAAGCGTACCTACCTACCCCATCGTACACATAACTATGTTATAGGTACGTTAAGTTGCACGGGTCTAACAGTTTTAGATTTCATTCATTATAAAAGTGATTCACGGCTAGTTATGCCCACGTGTGATGTATGAATAGATAATTCAGTGGCCTTGGATAAGAATAATGTTGATTTCTTTATGACTTGGCTCCGGAAACACAATTATCTTAACATCATCATAACAGTCAGAGGCAAAAGCCTCAAGAAATGTAACACACACACATAAACAAACAAAGTCCACAAAACGCAATTCAATACCTATTTTATGTCTATGGTATTCATCGAGTTGTTTTTTTTCGTTGACTAATTTATAGACGAAGATTACACCCACAGAGCTGTAAGTTCTGAGGTCTGTGCTTTAGTTTCAAAGCTAAAGTAAAACCAAAGCAATACCTATGTCTTGTTTTTTTAATGAACTTCCTCTTTGTCGATTCGATATTAGTTATTGTGTTGTATTCGCAGACAGAATAAGCATCTCACGTGCAGCAGGTGTTCGATTCGCATTCGAGCGTGCCATAGAGAGCGAGTTCCTCGTAACGCGATTATATTCGGCGTTCTCGGAATCCCTTACCTGCGCCCGCGCAGCTTTCACAACCATCTGCCGCCTGTCATTGGTGCGCAGACGCACACTCATAACGCGCAGCTGCCGAGTGCCGCCTGTTGAATAAGCATGCTCCCTAATATATCGAGATGATTTATTTTATAGGGACGCAGCAATTCGAGGGATTTTCGGTATGAGATCCCCTCGCTCGGGTTTAATCCTAGGATTACAGCATGGCAACTTTAAAATCCGTGCGTGTGCTTACAACTAATGTTTAAGTTGCAAATTCAATTGCTCCTAACACTATAGGTTTATTAAATTCAGAAAGTTAAATTTAATTTTACACGTGTAAGCTCGGGTTAGATGACCTGGCTATGGGTCGTTTATTACACGTTCCGAAAACCGGTTCAATACAACATAACAATGATAGGAAACAGAAAGCTTCCGGGAATTTGTCTATTCACAAATATATCGACACAAAAAGTATGAGGCGACAAGTTGGATAGAGTACCTACCTATTGCCTATTTGCGTAGAACAGAAAATCGATGCCGAAGAACAAGTCTTTATTTAGGGAGGTCACAACGCTTCGGAGAATTTGGTTGGCACACTCCGATTTCAATTTCACGGTGTGTAGGTATACCGTTGTTCTCGGTACTTCTTTATTGAAGACGAAGAGTTGAGCCTGAATAAACACATTCGCAGAATTCATAGCGATAATGTTTTATCACTCGGTGCCGTACCGGGCAGCTTTGCGCCCGATAGACACGCGCATAGCATTGATAACGGTGCTTTTCATTGAAGTGCGTCGTTTAGTGGAAATTCATAAAAAGCGACTTCCTTTTTGGAAGTGAAGAAAGTTGCCGAAGCATCTACGCATGCCGTGAATTTAAATGGACAATAACAAGTTTTATATGTATAACATAACAGGTTTTATGTAAGACACGTTTAGTATCAAAAGCACCTCACTTAAGTGAGAATACAATGACATTATGTAAATTGAATAATTAGGATAAATTATTTTATTATTTATTTAGATAGGTATAAGTAATGCCCATTTTCAGCGCGTACTTTTGGCCGTACTTAGTATAAAAAAATGTATGATATTGATTATGTAAGTATGTATTAAATAATGACAAATAATTAATAACTACGAGGGAATTGAATGCATCATGAAATATAACACCTATTATTACTAATCCAGTTGCATAATTCCGAGGAGTTGAAATGTCAATTAAAATACTTATTCGTCGTAAAGCAGATTTATTGAATGTAAGTACCTACTGTATAGGTACCTACTGCTTACCTTCCTATTACAAATCAGTGAAACTATTTGTAAATAAATAATAATAATAATAAATATCGCCAGACCGACACACCAACTGTACGGTCCCAAACTAAGCAAAGCTTGTACTATGGGTACCGTACAATGGACTGGGGGCGATCCCAGTGACACCCAGACCTGGGCAAATTACGAAGAGGCCATTTCCGAAATTTGCCCTGGCGGGAATCGAACTCGCAACCACCATGTGCGCCTACGCTCGAAGCACTGCGCCAAGCGGTCGTCAATGCAATTTGTTATCGTCTCTCTCTATAGTCTAAACATAGATACATAGTAGTAAGTACACTTGCGAAACTAATCGGGGGTTCGTACATTCTAACATTGCAACTCGTTCCATGCAATAACTCTTTTTACGAACGCAGCCGGGACACGAGTGTACATCACTACATAGTATAAAACAAAGTCGCTTCCCGCTGTCTGTATGTCCCTATGTATGCTTAGATTTTTAAAACTGCGCAACGGATTTTGATGCGGTTTCTTTTAATAGATAGAGTAATTCAAGAGGAAGTTTATAATGTATAATTCATGCATAATTTAGTAGAGAAACACTGATAAAAAATACCCATGCGAAGTCGGGGCGAGTCGCTAGTTATACTTAAACTATAACGCCAGGCGCCCGCGCCGCGCCGGTGCAATATTATGCTCGTTTAGTCAAGTAATTGTTGTACTTCTAGGAATTGAAGTCGTTTTGTATGTGCGACGCTTGGTATGTGATGGTAGCTATATGTTAATGTTATTCAGCGTCTAATCAGCCGAAAGGGATCAGTTACACGTATCTACCTAAATTATTGGTAAATTATGACAGTTTGCTTGTTAAGTAAGAGATGTTCAGTACCTATTCGTCACACTTGTGCGAAGGTCTCCACATAAATATAGATTCACTAGTTGCTGCCCGCGACTTCGTCCGCGTAGACTTATGTAAAGTATTCTATGTGTTAATCCAGGTTATAAACTATATGTGTTCAAAATTTCATCCAAATCCGTTCAGTAGTTTTTGCGTGAAAGAGTAACAAACATACATCCACACTCACAAACAATGTAAATCTTGTTTGTTGAACCGAAGTTAAATAGATCTTTGGAATCAGATTAACAGTAATGTTAATGTATTTGTAAATAAGCACTCAACCATTATTTTTCAAACTAAAAATACCCTTTACGATCGTTGAAAATAAACACAATGGCTATTAGATATGCATTCAGTACTTTGTATTGTACAGAGGTCATATAGGTTCGTACCATATTAAGTTCTAAGAAAACCGACTCGTGAACATAGCTGCTATTGTACAACGGCCGCAAATTAATAAACAAACACATTCAGTGGAAATACAATTATTTGTTACTTGTAAATTGACTTTTTTAGCGGAAAAGGGAAGATCTTCCATCCAGGCGGGTGTTATGCCTGGCGGGGCGGCCGCTATGCCCCGCTGGTTATTCTCGGGGTCTTGTATATATAGTCACGATGCTTGCGAGACTTAATATCGTGATTCAGTTTTTCTATGAAGAATCCGTACATTGTATTGAAGCGCTGCATTTACCGCCATCTGTCCGCTTCTGTCGGCGACGTGAATGTGAGGTCGCCACACTTTAATTGACATCTAGGTAGTATGTGCGACGTCGAACAATAAAATTATGTAAATTATCCGTTGTTAAATTCATTGCAATTTATTGTTATTCATACTTCCTCTGACAGCACCTGGCTAACTACTTATAAACATAACATAACAGGTACAAAACCAACTGTCTGTCCAGTAAGTAATCTACTACTTATACAAATTAAATAAATACAATACAACTGAAAGGTCAAAATAACAAGTTTTTACTAAATTATAACAACAATATTTTATTACTTTTTGTCCGTCTGTCTTTTTGTCGTGGCTAATCTTCGAAACGGCGGAACCGATTTTGACGGGGCTTTAACTGGCAGATAGCTGTTATAAGGAGTAACTTCGCCTACTTTTATTTTATCGAAGTACCAGAATAGCACAGCCGCTGGCAACAGCTAGTGTATTATAATGTATGTATAGGTACAACTTCAAAAGATCATAATTAACATTAACGATATTTCTTAAGGTAGAATTAAATTAATAATTCCTATATAATACCTACCTACTTACAACGGGGCGTGTTAGAGGCACGTTCAAGCCGTCCACTTTTCGTTTTCACCTTTACCAAGAATTCATAATTTACATTAAGTTCACGGAGCATTAAAAACATATAACCTATCGTAGATATGACCTATTACATAACCTTTTTACCGTTCAGCGAACATTGTGGGTGTAGTACAGACGTATTATTTTGAAAGGTTTACTGAAATTGAATATTCTCGTAAGTAATATTTTCTCACAACAGCGCCGAGCTTCGTAATATTCTTTGATGTTGGTAAGTAAGTAGGTACTTTCTTTTATTGCCCTACCGTAGCTCACAAGGCTAGTACTGAGAAAGTAAAGGTCGCTCCACTTTGTCTCTGGTCCTTTCTTCGTTTTCTATCTTTACTTTGTATCGTCACTTAGAGGTTTTCTTGAAATTCTGAGCCGCATGACGGTTCGTTCTCAGAATCACTCTCCTCTACAGTATCTATGTGTGTCTGTTGTAGGAATATTTTTCTTTATCTGTTACATTGTAAAGGTAATGATTAATATTCTGCCTAACTCGAGTGATTCATTTACGTGGTAACCCTTATTGGATTGATAACGTTAGTTTACCCCTCGTTTGCACTAGACGAAACATTCACACGAAACATATTGTTGTTTCTTTTTTTTTTTAATGGGACTAGTCCCGCCACACACTCCCACCACTGTAACTCCTGTAAGCCAGGATCGACAATGGTGACCAATAATGACGTCGAGGTTTGACCCTCGACGAGTCCTGGGGAAAAGTTAAATTGTCTTGGAACCCGCACGAATTTAATCGAAAGAAATAATAGGAGGAGTTTAAAGAAAATATTTCCACTTCCCTCCGGTGCAAAGCGGGAGACAAAATATATGTAGCTGGTATGGGCTAATTGCCATAGAAACAAGACTGTTACAGATGATTGAAGACCAGTTGTAAGGCACCACGGATCGTAATATGACTAATTGTTTGTTGTTTCTATTTAATTACAACAAAATAATAGAACCAACAAGTCCAGTGCAAACCCAGGATTATGTTAGCTTTACAAAGATGGCGTGATTGTGTTTCAATGTGTACCATCAACAAACTTGATGCTTGACCAGTTTTTTAAACTTTTCGCTTGCATGCTGTAATAATAGCTCGCGCCGCCCATTATGTAGTGTGGTGTGTATGTTAAATGAGAAGAAAACTATAATATGTTAAGGCAAACGCTTTTATTGGCAGGCTTTGTTTTAATTGCTTTTATGACCTTGCTAGCCACAGTCAGCTGCTGGTCACTGCACACAAAATGCAACCTTAAGGTTATCAAGCATCAAGTTTGTTGACTGTGCATCTAGGTATAGCACAGCTAACGAGAAAATACGAAATGTAAGTATAATAATTTTCGAGATCAAGTCGGTTACCGCGAAACTCGCAAATATTTGAGCGGCCATTTTTTTAATTCGTGGTTTATTCTGTGTCGGAAACTACTTATAACATTAATTAAAAATTAATGAAGGTGAAACGTTTAAAACAACAAACTCAATAGTCTATAATCTAACTATTTTCTTATCGCTTCTCGTTAGCAGTAGTTTACCTATAAGTACCTATGTAAGCATATTTCTCGTTCTAACGTAGGTAGATATTAATTTAATATCGGTAGCGGTGCTCGGTGATCCTGCTTTCCCGTGGGACTGTTCTTTAGAATATTAATCAGCTATCAAGTGGATGAATATATTTAATAAAGGCATTACTTAAAGCAGTTATCATAAATTAAGAATAAAGTCCGTATTATTACATCGGTCTCAGATTTGAGAGCCATCTTGGAAATGTCATTCTTATGTCATACCAGTACAAAAAAACATGTCAGTAAGCGTAGCTACCTGCTTAAGACCGCTCTCAGACTTGAGATCGATTTATTAATCCAGGCCATAAACTGATTAAGTTAAGTAATATTAGTTATGTTTAGGTTTATAGACACTCACGGCTATAAACTATGCTGTATTTAAGAAATGGATTAGATACGTACAATTAGGGTTACCTACCTGACAACATGGTTTTATATGACATATCCGGAAATGTTGCCTTCTGTCAGGGAAACAGGGCAAATCCTACTAATATTATAAATTCGAAAGTTTGTGTTACTCCATCACGCAAAAACTGCTGAACGGATTTGGATGAAATTTGGAACACAGATAGATTATAACCGGGATTAACATATAGGATACTTTTTAATCCAATACTACGCGGATGAAGTCGCGGGGCACAGCTAGTATAGGTATACATTAATCATTCTGGTGACAAAAAATAAAATAATCAAACCTCATCAACAAATCAGACAAATTAAATGCAAATACAATATTGTCCGGAAATCTCATTATTTTATTATATTTCATTTACTTAATTATCCAAACACACATCGCTAAAACCGAGCTTTCATTAAAACCTAAGCTAAATAATGCGACCCTATATAATTCCAATTAATTACGTTTAAGACAGAAGTGATCATTCATTCCGTCTTGATAATAGATATAAATTAATCTTTATTACTTTTTGCGCCGCATAATAATTACGATTGGCTCATAAGAAGTCGCCATAAAAACAACTTGATGTAAAAAACATGCCTAAGAATACTAAAATCTAAACTTCTTAATGTTTTCTGGGAAACTAAAACGTGTTTGTTCGACAGCCATCCTCCGGTAATGACAGATCATTACTAATGTAATACGTGGAATACCTATTCCAGATTCATAAGACATAAACAATCAAATTGTAATTATGACGTGTCCATTTGTCAAGGACCACCTAAAACTTCCTAAATATGACTTGGACCTGTATTAATAAATCTATCTCAAGTCTGAGAGCGAGCTTGAGTACGCTTTTGACATGCCATATTGCAATGCGATGACGTTTAAATGACATTTCCAAGATCGCTCTTGAGACTTGAGATCAATTTAGTAAACGGCCTTAAGTACGCGTAATTATACGGTAGATAGTCCTCGACAAACGGACACGCCTATTGTACCTACTTCTGTATCATGAAGCCGAGGTATTACAGGGTGGCTGTTCATGTTATGTTTTGGTTAAACTGACACCAACTTTAAGGTCCCAAACTAATCAACGCTTGTACTAGGGTACCTTGTACGCTTGTACCGTATAATGGACTGGGGGCAATGCCAGTGATACGCAGACCTGGGCAAATTTCGAAAAGGCCATTTTCAAAATATGTCCCGGCGGGAATCGAACCTGCAACCACCCGGTGCAGTGATCCGGGCAGCCGGCGTTTAAACAATCGAGATTAGCGGTCGTTTTGGTGAAAACTTTGCCTACCTATTTTGTGAACAGATGAGTGAGTACGCAACGCCATCACGGCGATGATGTGTAAAGGGGTGTGTGTGTGTAGTGTAAGAGGGGAGATTGTGGAGTAGTGTTGCCTAGATATCGATTGTCTATCGATAGGTTCCTAATATTATCTTGACCTCGTAAAAGAGTCATAATATCGATAGTATGATATTGAGTGATGATACTATGAAATCAATACATCAACTATCGATAGTTAGAAAAACTATTGTAGAGTAGGTACCCACTCGACAATAGTGTAGCCTAACTACTTAGTAAGCGGGTGTAATAAGGACGTCGTAATGGTTAAATTTTATTGGATCGAAATTTGACATTAATATCGATAAAAAACATTCAACGCACTAGTTAGGTAGGTACCATCTGGTTAGCGACAACGCTGGAGAGCGGAACGATTACGTCGTGCCCACAATATACAGTGTGGTGCACGCAATGACATTCTTGAATCACGGAATGATAATGATTTCATCGTCATTCATCATAATTTCCAACCGCTGTCGCATCGTGTGACATACCCGGTCAACGTGCCATTGCCCAGCAAAAGTCCAAGCATGTAGTTTAGTTACCAACCGACCTAATATGGAGGGTACCTTTGTACTCAATGACGTAGTTATGTTAGGTACTATTCAAGTGTAGTAGGTATCAATTTTACTTGCTTATTTATTTACCTACCGAAGTGTCACTAGTGTAGGTAGACTAGTCTAAATGAAACGTAATAAAATACGTCACTGGGAATTGTTTGCATTATATATATACCCTATATGTGCAAATATCTACCTAATGAATCATAACAAAATTAAGAGATAATTAGGTATTATGTTATCACTTTTAGTGATTTTAGCCCAATTTCCACTTTCTGTGTAAATTATCTAATAATTTGTAAATTTTTGTTTCCTAGCGGTGGATTAATAAAGAGTTATCTATCTATCTATCCACAGATTTATAGTCTAAGTATCTATCTATCTATGTTTGTTTCTAACTTAGTTCCTAGTTATAGGTATAATATTGTCTTTTAATTTTACCTATTTTAGCCAATTCAAACCCAAAGATAGGTAAGTAGGTAATGATTATTAGTCTACACTGCTATCTTACCGAATTCCGTACTCACGGGAAGTTTCTTAGTTGCATGCAAGTACTTAACGGTTGAATTGGTTTTTTAAATCTTAATTTTGCCGGTTTTTATTCCTATCGATTACTTTTACTTTAGTTGTTCCTTAACAAACTGGCCTAAGTATATTAAGTGATTTGCTGATTTCTAAAATATGATTGACAACGAAAACAAAACAACAAGTACAAGACAACAACAACAAGCAACAATTACCTATTAACAAGTAACTATTAACCTTTGTCCAATCCAAATATTATACCACTTAAGTAATTACTTACTTATAAACTACGATAGACATATACCAAAATTTGAAGACGTATTCTTTTGTTAAGACAGCTAATGAATTGAAGACCTTTTGTTAAGACAACCGATAAATTATTCATAGCAAGCGCGAAGTAGGAAGCACCAGAACCTGTATCCCTACAGCCGTATTTCAAGAGACAAATCCGGAATGTGTAATAATGCATACCGTTAAACAAGTTGTCACATCGCCAGTCGCAACGGAGTGACAAAGAGTGGTGTGAAACTGCCACTTCCTGTTGACTCCGTACACGCTGGAGCCGCTAATTGTCTCCGTTGCGTATTATTATTTGTTGAATTCCACCATTTCGCTAACAGAAACGATTGGGACATACTCGTTTCAAGAATCGTCAGTCACTTGTCTAAGAAAATGACAAAGCATTTAGATAATATCGAAGTTCGCTAGGTACCTATACCAGTACTGGGAACTTATGTGTCATGAAGTTAAAATTATCGCTAGTTCTCTTGAAATAACCTAGCCCGCGTCCAAATACAGGTGAAACTGACTCACGTCGGGGTAAGGTTTGGCGCACGAGTGTTCTTCAATTTATTTATACCTCGACCTTGTAATATAAAACAAAAATACTCCCCCGGAACACGTAGGTATAAGTCAAACAAGCTTGTAGCAATTATTTTAATTCGTACGGATTGAAAAAAGAAAAGAGTCCTCAGAAGAACAAAGAGTCGTAGGGGGATTGAAATTGAATAAATAATTAAACAATCTTAATTAAAACAATGACTTGATTACGAATAATAATACAATACCGTTCGTAGAATACAATAGCTATCTTTAGTGTTTTTAATGCATGTTATTATTAGATAAGGATGCAGGAATAACATATTGATAGCAGACTGCAGCCGGGGGTAAGTACCTATTGGTAACACGATTCTCATTCACGTGTCTCGGAACAAGTATGTAGGTCATATATCATTTTTAACACTTTAAAAGAGACCATACGCATTTCTATCGATTAAGCAAGTAAAGTACCTATAAGTTAAATCCTACTAATCCTACTAATATTATAAATGCGAAAGTTTGTGAGTGTGGATGTATGTATGTATGTATGTATGTATGTATGTTTGTTACTCCTTCACGCTAAAACTACTGAACGGATTTGGATGAAATTTGGAACACAGATTATAACCGGGATTAACATATAGGATACTTTTTAACCCAATAATCCAATACTACGCGGATGAAGTCGCGGGGCACAGCTAGTATTATAAATGCGAAAGTTTGTGAGTGTGGTGATGTATGTGATGTATGTTTGTTACTCTTTCACACAAAAACTACTGAACGGATATGGATGAAATTTGGAACACAGATACTTTATAACCTGGATTAACACATAGAATACTTTACTTAAGTCTACGCGGACGAAGTCGCGGGCAGAAACTACTGGAAAAATATCCTAACTTTATAAGGAGGCCGTTACAAAGAATTCGCAAGTCCTTTGAAAGTTCCGATAACATACAAACACAATTTTAATAAAACTTTCAAAGGCGTAGGGTCTCCTTTGCGTAATAATAAGAAATATAATTAACTCTAGGCTCTACGCTCGTGTTTTCAAGAAAATATTTCGATAAGTATTTTTAAATAACGTTCCTAGTTTGAGTTCAAATCAATCTTTGTAATAACTAGGTTTTTCCTAGGGGTTTTCTCCTACAAACGTACGAACATCCTAATTGCGTTATTAGCTATAGATGTTATTCGCATCTCTAAAGCTTAGAAGTCTTATTACCTTCTCATAAGGCATCTTCAATACCATGTAATTGCATGAAAAGTGTCACAAACTAGTGTGCACGTTAACTAACTCAAATAACTCAAGTTTCAAATTGGTCTCGTAGGTATGGTTTATCCAGAAACATAATAACTAGCTAGATCTTATTCCAGCGCCTGACTGCCTGTTGCCAACGTTATTTACTGCTAATTGACTCCGTAAAATGACCGCTGTGTTTAGTTCGGATTTCTATAGCTGTAACGGCAATGGTACTGTTACGTCTGTTATTTATTACCCGTGTATCTATTTCAATACTTAAGTTGCCTTTTTTCGAATAGATGCAACAGGTTTCAAGGATTTCTAATGCTTTTATTAGAATCTCATCTAGCGAAATTGTTGTTTTTATGTCTTTGAATGTCATCAGGTGTTTTATGATAAGTGCATTTGCATGTTCATGAAAAATCGAGGAGTCAATTTAACTACATTGATTCCTAGAATACCCAACTATTATAAAATCCTTGATTTGCATGCAAATTTGCAACACTAAACTTGACTAATGGAATTATCATGAAACACATCTTCTTGTTATTGAACAAAAAGTGTTGTCAGAATGGAATTCTATTAAACACATTATTCTTGGAACGGACCGTTTATATTTAACTCTATGAATTGTGACGTTGAAATGTCTTTTGACGACCGCTTGGCGCAGTGCTTCGAGCGTAGGCCGCTCGGCTCACTACACCGGGTGGTTGCGGGTTCGATTCCCGTCAGGGTAAATTTCGGACATGGCCTTTTCGCAATTTGCCCTGGTCTGGGTGTCACTGGGATCGCCCCCAGTCCATTGTACGGTACCCATAGTACAAGCGTTGCTTAGTTTGGGACCGTACAGTTGGTGTGTTCGTCTGGCGATATTTATTATTATTTATAACATTTATACGCAACCCTGAATTAAACTGAAACATTTACCGGTACATGAAACATTCATAACCTTTTCTCTCAACAAAGCAACTAGTGCGGGAGTCTCGTTAATTTTAATCACAGATACGAATACACCTTCCTGATGAAGATAATGAAGTTTCTGTGGAAAGTGCAACAACGCAGTTATTTCCTTTTGAGTTAATAACGTAAATAATGTTTAACTATAAATTTATTCTTGACTCAATTCTGATTTTCCAGCTTTATTTCATGACAAACTTGCGCCCGTATAAATTGAAGCATTTTTATCATTTTCTTTCTACGATTTTTTCCTTCATGGTAAGTAGGTACCTACATCATCTCCGCAACTTGGTGAAGTGGTTACCCTGCACATTATGTTATTAAAACCATTTTATTTATGAGATCATACATATCACCACCAGTTTAAACAATCTATCTCGTTATTTCAGCTGACTGCTGAGTTCACACGCAATGTTCTCGGAAACACTACTTCGGCCGGCTATAAATAAAACTCTGACTATATTTTGGGTTCAGCTGATATTGAAAACGGGCGCTTCGAAGCGGTCCGACGATAGACATGGACGTCCAACTTTCACATTTTAGAAAAATAAACAAAATCCTTGTACTGACTGATGTGTGTGGTGACATAAACCATATGTACTTTGTGATTGGTGATCTGAGTGTACAAAGTTACTTAAAAAAAAACAGTGCCGTCTAGGGACGCCCGAGATAAGCAAAGCTTTATAGTAGGTATAAAGCGTAGAGCCCCGCAACTGCCGCTCTGTATACCTATAAACATATATCGTGTAACGCTACTGACGCTTAGCACGGATAGAGTGGCCGCGCGGCGAGCGCCCTGAACGTCCGTATAGAGGTTTTTTTTTTTTTTTGCTGTATACCTATAAACATATATCGTGTAACGCTACTGACGCTTAGCACGGATAGAGTGGCCGCGCGGCGAGCGCCCTGAACGTCCGTATAGAGGCTTCGCTTCAAAACTTAAAGCATTTAACAACATTCCTCAGCCAGAGTCATCATTCCTGTTTACTATCTAAAAATAAAACGAATTGCCGTAAACGGGTGTGTGCAGTGCGATAATGCAATCCGTTCCGTGTTCCTACTGGCCTTTGACACCGAGCCAGGCTCGGCGGCGCCAGCGAGCGCACGCCCGCGCTGATCTACATCAAGGCTCACGGCTACAGTCGACCTGCACTCGGAGAATTCCTTAATGACCCTATGTAGAAAGTTACCGCACGATTTGAGATACGCCCGAAACATGCCTCGTGTAGTTTTGTTGATGATCGCGCGATTGCCGGCTCGGCAACGGATCGACCTCAATCTCGCAATTGATGGCGCGTTATAAAAGCTCTAATGCATCACCGGCGGCCGTCTCGTGAACATAAAAGTCTTTGGCAATAGCATAAAAGACTTTGGCAATAACGATTCGATTCAATGTAAGAGTTTAGCTGAGCAACCTTCGCGTGTTCCGAGAACTCCAACGACCGGTCGGTTTGTTCGCCGCGCTGCTGCGGTTCCCGGAACGTCGACCCGCGGCAGATTCGATTTTTAAAATAGAAGCGTTCCGTTATACGTTGCACATACAGGAGCACCGATTTATGGCCAGTCATTTAGACGTTGTGTAATCTGTAAATGAGAGTGACTATTTTTAAACGGAGCCCAGACTCGTTTCCGAGTGAAAGTTTCCTACTGTGAACTTGTAAAACGGGTTATAGCGTTACGAACTTTCTTCTGATGTTTCATTTTATTCAATCTCTTATTCTGTGATATGGAAATTCATAGTATTAATAGTATTGATACTCTCATTAAAACAATTACTTATTGAGTTATCCTTCCACCTATATGCGTAACCAACGATCTCGCTTAAAAAAATCATGTGCATTATATCACTACTTACGCAATAAGTCTACAGCATCACATGTGGGTGTATATATTATACAATGACGTCACTTAGCATCAATACACGTCTAATGGCTGAATGTATAGAAACCTTGCAAGTGACCTAACGTTCGCCTTCACCTTATTTGCAGTTTATCGACATACATAGAACCTACTTTTCTTTATATTTTATTTATCTCTACCTATATACGTATACACTAAATAGGTACTTTCTTTTCTCACTCTCCAAAGCTTTCTGTAAATTCATTTTGCAGACGTTTTAAAAAACCAACAGAAGGACCGAATCTCAAAGGATAAACGGCAAATTAAATCGCATGTCTACATGGATTCGACAATCGACTCAACAGTGTATTGAATAGAGGCTGAATTTCCGTGGCAACCACACAGATCAAAGCAGTATTTCAATCAGTTCGTTAGACGAAACTGTCGAGGTTCGCAGTAGACCGCCATTGAAATTGAAACTAGCCAGTGTTCTGGGAATGGCGTGCGGTCGGTTGTATCTTTTTGCCTCATTTTGCTTTACGCGGTACCTACAGTCCTATCCCAACAAGGCAAGAGATGACCAGGGCGAAGCGAATTGGGAATGTAAAATAATCGACCGACGTTTGAATCTCGGCGGTCTAACATCGGCAGGAACGCAGTATTTTAGAAGGTGCAATGAAATAATAGTAGCGGTGCAAATTGTTATTAACATAGCATTTCTTGTTTGGTCATCAGGAAACAATTTAAAAAGACCTTCAAATATTAGTGAATTCTCAGTAGTGGTTGGAGCTCACGGATTTATTAGTAGTGCATTTAATTTAAATTCGTATATTGAGGTCATATATGAATCACATAACGTGATTGCAGATTGCAACGCTACGAGTATAATCATGTGCAACTGACTATTAAAAATACAATTCGTTTCTTAGAAGCATATCGACCAGACGTTTCCTGGGGTCAGAGGCGAACAGTGCATAAAATTTAATAGCCGTGCATAATGTCGTGTACGGCATTGTCGGTCCTTCTGCGAACAATAACCCGTATACAATTTTCAAAATGAGACAATGCAAAAAATAAATAAAAATGAAGTCATAATGCTGGCGATTTCTCATAACAACCCTTGGGTCGGAGGCTTCCAAGGATTAATTACGAGTTCCGAGTAGGGCCGCCACCGGGCCATTCGATTCTCGGTAAACTCGAATCGAAAAAGGAGCAAAAACGGTCGCGGCGCGTTCTGAGAACACGCATACCTGCGCCCGCGCAGCCATCCCACCTTGTTCCGTCCGCCGAGCGATTCGAGAGAACTCGCATTTTCTTAGTAGTCACTCTCCAGAGTAAAACATTTTCTCTTTTCCACATCATGTTTTGTGAAATGTAAGCTACATTCAATCTATTGACGTAAGCGACCGAGCGATGTTTACACATTTGCCTAAGAGCACTCGTTCACTGGGCCAATTTATCGCTTATGACGTAGACACGTCTATTACGGCTAATCAATTCCAGTAAGTTGTTTTATTTTAGATCGTAAATTAGTAATTACAGATAACAGCTAACACTATCTATAACACTCTTTACAAATAAAACACGAGTAACAGATCAATGATTCCAGTTAAAAGACGTAAATGCAACGTAACATTTTTTTGAAGAACTATAAACGTATGTTATATAGAATACTAGCTGTGCCCCGCGACTTCATCCGCGTAGTATTGGATTATTGGGTTAAAAAGTATCCTATATGTTAATCCCGGTTATAATCTATCTGTGATCCAAATTTCATCCAAATCCGTTCAGTAATTTTTGCGTGAAGGAGTAACAAACATACATACATACATACATCCACACTCACAAACTTTCGCATTTATAATATTAGTAGGATTAGAAATCAAAGTTGGATCCGCCATTTAATATTGATCCGTTCTGGGAAAATTGAATTGCAAGCAGCGATCAGTTATGTGAAAATGTACGATTTGTACTGATTTACTTAAAAAACTGTACTTACACGCACGTGGACCTCGGTCTGAATTAAAATACCGTGTTTTCGTTACAAGTAGAGCAATAAAAGTCCTTGTAACAGAATTTGTAAAAGGTAAACACAAAATAAAAAAATATTTTAATGGAGCGATAATTTTCCTTAAGAGGTCTACTTACCCATTATATTTGTTTTGACTTTATAATACAAGTTGTAGTAAGAAGGTAGCTTGAAATGGAGTACCTATATAGGTCTGATCTAAATGGAAATTCTTTTGGATCCATATGGACGCTAGAACCTGGCTGGTCAGTTGAATCAAAACGTGACTAGATTTATGTTTGCCACACACTAATAGCAATACAAATACCAATTCAAACATCAAATTCCATTTCGTATCATCACTTCGAGGAACATATTATTGCATTTTCACGTCTCCACGAATGACACTTGAAGTATTTCCACGAAACTTGTCAACGTCATAGTACATTAACTCCTAACAATAGAGCCGGCTGCTTTTAGCTTTAAAATTACAATAAAAAATTACATTGTCTCCCTTTGTGGATAAACAAAGGCCACGATTCCCTGTAAACGATTTAAAGCGCCAATGTTCCCGGTAAAGCGTGGACAATGTGCGATTGTTAACAATTACATTGATTTGAGCTAGCACGAGTTTGCTGTGCAATATACTATGCGGCTATGTGGGCGCGATAAGCCACAGAAAGTGACCGATAACTAGGCTTCCCATCATAGTATCGAATGTCGTCATGACGTGAACTCATGCTGCTATAATATAACCAGAATAGAGGAATATTTTGGTCAGCAAAGTATATTTGTATTACAACTCCGAATAATCATGTTACGTTGAAAGTCCTTTAAGTTATTATGTCAAAATTAGTCATCATACTATTATAAAGAGGAAAACTTTGTTTGTTTGATTGTAATGAATAGGCTCCGAAACTACTGAACCGATTTGAAAAATTCTTTCACTGTTGGGAAGCTACACTATCTCCGGGTGACATAGGCTATAATATATTTTAAAAAAATTAGGGATCCTTACTAAAACTCGAATAATGTAACCGCAATGTACCCGTGCGAAGCCGGGGCGGGCCGTTATGTGAAATAATATGATTAGCGGTTCTCATACCTTTAAGGCCTAATTTGATTTGTTCGATTACAGTCGTCGAGATACGCTTTAATATTAAGGCACGTGCAATGATACCTTAGAATATTATCCATTCAGTATGGAGGTATAATGTCTGTACATCATTAGAATAATTATTCATTTTAATTTGCAATGCTAAACAGAAAATGAAATTTAAGCGTCTGCTTGCTTCATCTCGAATTCTACAAATGGTTAATACCTGCCTATTCTCAGAAATGTTTTCTCAATATCATCATCTTTCAAATGTAATTTGGTAATAGATTACTCAAATACTCAATGTTTCTAAGGAAATGTTAGAACGTAGCGTGCCAACAACGACACGATATCTACCTAATTGTTTTACAAGTGAAATGATCGTCTGGGTGCCATTAACTCGATTGCAAATAAACATTAACTTTTTATCTATACCATTTCCTACCACCTATCTGTACAACAACATAGCGCCAATATTTTTTTCAACAGGTCATTGAACATTTAGTTTTCTTTCTACAGACTCAGAATTCTTGCAAGTTTCTATGAGTATAATAAATGTGATTTTTCTTCAAAGTATTTTACTTATGTCATGTTTCTGTTAATATTTTGCCATCTTTCGGAATCCAATGTGGCGCCTGTACTTTGAAATAGGGAAATAATAACAAAGGGCAAGTCAAAACCCTAACGATGATGATACCTATCTAGATGATGTAATTATTTATAAAATACAAGTAGACAATATAACATTTAAACGAATGAATTTAAATAAAACTGATAAATAAATAGTCTGAAGCATACAGTAATTACATCATTAATTAAAAATAAGTCCTTGTTTTTTATCATTCAAAACTCATTGACCCCGAAGCCTCGCTGATAATGATAACAGCTGGCGCCGCCCGATATTTTCGCATGGTTCTGCACGTGTATCATGCTCGTACACAAATTATTGTCTCGCTGACGTAGTGTCTTTGAATTAAGACTACACACAACCAATACACAATTCGTTAGTACTTACGCAGGTACCATTGCGTGGGTAATATAATTATCAAGTTCTTACCTGGTAGTTTGACCACCATTGGAGGTGTGAGCGGTCGATTGGGATCCAATGTAAACGTCTTTGGTATCAACAAAACACGGAAACACAAAGGCCCACTTATAATTACTTATATTTCCTCAAATCCACTTTACGGCCGTTTCGCTTCTCGGTAAAACTCTTTATAAGCAGTTTCGTAGAAGCCGACTGCACTGGAGAAATTAATTTGCAGGAATCAACGTCGCCGACGGCGGTCCGTCCGCGTGCCTCGACAGAAACGCTTTCTAAGTACGCGCACATTCAATTTCACTGAACGGTCGTTTATCACAGATATCGCGGCGGGAGGTGAAAGTTCGCCGAGTCGGGTCGCCGGCGTGACAATCCTCTTTCGTGTACGAAATAGTACTGACTGAGTGAGCGTCGTCGGTCGGCCGGAGGCGGCGCGCGGCGCGCACCGATCCGTGCGAGGTAACACGCGTGGCGCGGGGGGCGGCATGTGAATGTGCGACCGAGACCGAGCCGGCTCGCTGTACTTACCGACGAGCCGCCACTTCCCAGAACCACCAACCTTGGCACTTCCACGAAATAACTCAAGGCATTGTCACTAATTTATAAAACTTATGGTCTTCCGTCCGAGGCTGGCGAGGCACCGGCCGGCCCCGGCGCTGCCGTGAAAGTTCGTGACTTCGACGTTAAAATCATTTACCGCGGACTGTTGACCCCGGTGACTGGCGCACCGCGTTAAATTAAGTAACTTGTAGTATCTATCTATCCATCAATCAAAGCGCGGCCCCTGCCTCCACCAGACGTGGATGTAAAACGTTGGAAAGTTCATTCACTTCTTGGTCTATTTTTTGTCGACGAGCGTACCCATACGCCTAATTCAATACACACAGGTAGATTTTGAATGAGCACAAAACTTGTTCACTTATATCAACCTTAGACCATATATCAACCTCTTGCTGGTAACTCTTACATCAGCTGTCTATTTTCCATTATTTCCATTAAATGGTGCAATAGAAACGTGTTCTTATTCTTAATTACGTAATGCATAACGATTTGTGGCAATAAGAGTCGACATAGCAGTGTTACTAAGCTGAAAGAGAGAATTATAGGATTGTTTTTCGTTCCATTACAATCAACTTCTATCGTAGTATTATGTTCTCTTTGATCGACTCTGCTGATTGCTAGCTAAAGCTGAGGACTGTGATCATAAAACTATGTCTATGGGTGACAAAAGACGATTTCGAATTTCGAATTTAATATCTTGCATTGGAGTACTTACTAAAACATGTTATTTATCTTTTTGTCAGAGTCCGTTGAAATTAACGGTCCCAGGATACCGTCATCATACTGAAAGTCACACTAAGAGCAGCAGGATTTAGCTTCCAATGCTAAAGGATGACATCAGATCTCATTTGCGAGGTATACATTTAACAGGTGACTAATAATACCGAGAGGGGAGATGCATAAAAGGATAAAGAATAAGACATGAGATAAATGATTAACTTAAAGGTGATGTAATTTTTATATATTATGTACGAGTATGTCGTCATCTTCAGTCTTCTCCTTTTTCGGATTGAATTGAAGTATTTTTAACCTCCATATAACAGGATTTTATAAACTTTGAAGAGCTAGAACGAAACCCATGTTGCAATTGTGAAAATTCATGGATTGCTCTGTTATCGAATCAGAATGTTGAGGAAATAACGCCAGTAAATTACCTACTATAAATGGGCATGACTTCATTACTGCTATGAAATTCCACGCCAGTGAAACCACAAAGCACCTGAAACCGCGATGGTCAAAAGCTACTGTTTTATGCTGTTCGCCAATAACCTGCTTCTTATAATACCCGCATGTCAGTTACAATGGAGTAAAGCAAAGTACTTCGCTATTATAGCTGCGTTTTGTACGATATGCGAGAGAGCGGGAAGCCCTACGCCCCCTCCCTTCCCTTCCCTCTGTAGAGCAATGCTTTTTTTTTTTTTTTTTTTTTAATTGACTATATGTTGTTGGCCAGAGTGGCCATAACAATTGAAATAAAACTATTTTTCGGATTTTATCGCGTTTATTAACTTTATGTTCCCGACGTTTCGGTTGCTTTACAGCAGCCATGGTCACGGGGGGACTGAGGTGTTAGACGTCCTGATGTTATATCATATTTAGTTGTTGTTTGCGGTCCGATCCACGCAGAAAGTGCTCACAGTGTCTCGAGGTCTTGCAATGGTACACTTGGTTTTGGAATTAATTATATTAATTACTGGATCCCAAGTTGGTGGTAGCACCCAGCCATCTTCCCTATTGAAATTAGGATGTTTTTTAATTTCAATGGCCTCACGTATCATCCTTGGTCGGAATCGGTGTTCTTTTGCGAGGATCTGTGGTTTATCAAATCTGATATAATGGCGGGTGCGGTCCTGTACATGTTCACAGATTGCAGACTTCGTGGAGCGCCGGTGTTTCACGTCAGCTATATGTTCTTTTACGCGGGTTTTTACTGATCTTTTAGTTTGCCCTATGTAGGAGAGCCCACATTCACAGTCGAGTTTGTATACCCCTGCATCTTGTAGAGGAATGTGACACTTGACAGGTGGTAAGAACTGACTAATCTTCTTTGGTGGCTTGAAATAAGTTTTGATTGAAGCACGTTTCAAGATGTAGCCAATCTTGTCTGTGACACCTCTTATATATGGTAGTACAGCAGGTAGACGCTCGACTGTGGCTGGTTTCACTCGGTCACTGTGATGGCGGCGGGGGATCCGAAGCTTGTTGTCATGCAATACTTGCTTGACATGATGGATCTCGGCAGCCAGGTGTTGCTCATCACAGATCCCTTGTGCTCTCTGAAACAAAGATTTACCCACGGTAGCTAACTGCGTTGGATGGTGGTGAGAATCACCGTTTAAGTACCTATCAGTATGGGTCTTTTTTCTATACACGGTGTGGCCTAAGGTGTTATCAGGATTTCGGATTACTAAAACATCTAAGAATGCTAGAGTGTTGTTGGCCTCTAACTCCATTGTAAATTTGATTTCGTGATCGTCGGGAACATAAAGTTAATAAACGCGATAAAATCCGAGAAATAGTTTTATTTCAATGTGTAGTATTCGCGTAAATATAAGAAAACAATATGTGGCCATAACAACTTCACCCGGACAGAGGGCGAGCGCGAGTGCGCTCCAGCCAGAGGGGCAGGGGGGCAGCTAGCTCAAGGGCGCCACAAGGGACACGACCTCGGCTTGGGCCGCTGCCAGGAAAGGTGGCGAGAGTAAATCTACCACCGGATCGGAAAGCAATGCTTTTAGTATTACAAGCATCTATAGACTTCGGTAACTGCTTAACATTAGGCGGGATATACGCTTGTTTGCCGAGTTTATTATTCTCATAAGTATAAAAAGCTGCTCTACTATATGTTTAAAAGCTTTGTACATAAGCAGGATGGTTATCGCTGCATGACACACATTTAGATTATTTATGTATCTTCCTTTAAGATGGATTATTGTGTGGAATGATTTATGTCCTTATACGAATAGCTAACATCTGTTATTGATATAGATCAGAGAGATATAAAATAATGAATGTATAACGTTATTGTGTTTGTAACAATAGGTGATTTGACCGGTAGCGGGGCGATAATCAATAATACGGGAGATAAATGCAACGTTCTCTGAAAGGCAACGCGTGTGACATGCGCCATGGTTCTACGAAGCCGAGTTCTTCATAACTACATACAGTACAGACGGATACACAATCGTTTGTGAGACTTCATTATTTTACCTTGAGGATATATAAATGAAGATGAGGGAAATCATTAAGAACACTTTCTGTAGTAGGTACCTAAGGGGATATCCTTATAAGATCATCAGTCCGTCCGTCCGTCCGTCCGCCCGTCCGTCCGTCTTAGTTTATTTTACTTCTCGAACTAATATTGTATATTGTTGGTTAGATCGCCATTTGCATGCACGCAACATACGCACAGTGTCAAGGATATAGAACATAGTTGCTTTATATGTAGATACTGAGGACACGGAAGAGCTCTCACAAAGTTATCTTCACTGAATACAGAATATTGACGTCAGTGGTAGTGCTCACATTTTATCAGATTGTGAATATCTTATGATCGATCAATCCCGGACATGAGACACTTGTGTAGTCGGCATTGATGTAGGTACGTCAGTGATTAGCTTAATACATTGCGCAATCTTAATCGGTGATATCGAATTTATCTATTAACGCAAATAGGTAAGACGGATTAAATTAAAAATAAAAAGAAATTGTGCGGTCAGGAATGAAGTTCTCTGTTAAGTGTTTAGCATGCAAAAAGATGTTGGATGTCGCACTATAATGCGACATCCAACATCTTTTAACAGTAAGTGAATTAACTGTAACAGTAACAGCTGTAACTGTGTACAGCTGTAGCTGTAGCTGTGGGTAACTGTATACAGTTACCTGAATAACTCCCCTAAGCCATCTGGTTGATTTTTTAGAGAACTTTTTCACAGTGGATGTTACAACGTTACATATAAAGATTTCACTCCTAACGCAAGCCGCGTAAAATAAATTCGTTCCAATATACCTATTAACCTGTATTAGCGTAATCTCATTCGAAGTAATCCCGCACCTAAACACGGTATTTTTCATAGATAAAATATAAAATAATTTCATATATTTAAACCTTCATGATTGAGATATCCTATCTTTATCCCTATACATTATCTACTCGGAAAAATATATACTTATAACTATGAGTACTTTTAGGTACCTAAGTACTCACTTAATATTTTCATCAAAGAATCCAACATGGCCATAATCCATCATATTCCTAACTAAAATCTGAATACTAAGATTATTAGGTAGTATTATTATTATGGTAGTATTATTATTATGGTAGTGTCGCCGCCAACTGGCTTAATCCGCCGTTCAATTAACAGCCTAGGCACTTTACTAAACAGCGCCGTTCAACTAACGGCCTAGATGATATTCAGCCGTATAGTCTATTACAACATTTAATAAATTGGCTGGCTAATGCTTAGGCAACTGGTTGAAATTTAAGTACTACAAAACTTTTTCAAAATACTACCCAAGCAGAACGACCTGGATGGGTTTAGGTTAGGGTTATTTTTTTTATGACCCCACAGAAACCCCACCCGGCAAATAGATTCGGTGGATCTAAAAAAAAACGTAAAAAACCTAAGTACCTAATAAAATGATTCCATCAAAGTTGTTTTTTTCCGACGTCATATTGACCATAGAGAATATAGAATATAGAGATATTGACAGTTTGGTGAGTTTCGGCGCTAGGTGGCAGAAAGTAAAACTAAATAGAAATGAACAGTCTAGGCAGGTAATTAAACGGCTAGGCAAGTAGTTAAACGTCATCGATCCAAGTCATTTGCCTAGCTGTTTGATCAAATGGCTGAATATCATTTAGGCCGTTAGTTGAACGGCGCTGTTTAGTAAAGTGCCTAGGCTGTTAATTGAATGGCGGATTAAGCTATTTGGCTGCGACAGTAGTATTCCCATTTTACGTTCGTTCCTACTTTCATTTTAATACGTAAGTACAAACTATTATAACCTACTAGCTGTGCCCCGCGACTTCATCCGCGTAGTATTTTAACTTAGCAAAAATTTCGAGACTATCCGGTTAAAAAGTATCCTATATGTTAATCCCGGTTATAATCTATCTGTGTTCCAAATTTCATCCAAATCTGTTCAGTAGTTTTTGCGTGAAAGAGTAACAAACATACATACATCCACACTCACAAACCTTCGCATTTATAATATTAGTAGGATTATTAAGACCGTCATCGATTTCCGTCCGATTACGTAACCCATTCATCGTGAGTTCGTGACATGACGTGCACTGACCCAGATTATTAATTACACTTTTGTTGTCGCCAGTCCCCCGCCAGATGTCGTGTACATACGTGCGCACTGCGCGCGTACGACGAATCGTTTCGTCAATAGCCTCTTGGATAATAAAAGTGGAGAGTTTTTATGGTTGCTTAACGCTTTTCGAGGACTTGGCGCCATTCGACACGTTTTGTTTCAGTGGCATCTGGCACGGCAAACAGTGTTCTTTTTAACCGAAAACAATTTTAAAATTGGAATGAATCGAATACAATGTCTGTGATTTAAGTGCAAGCGCTGGGGTACTTAGTTAAGTATAACTAAGTATAACTATTGGTAGTTACCAAGCTTTACATTATTTCCATCGTAAATTCTTACCTACATACAAAAATACCGGCAAATATCTCTTGCATAATGTTTTGAAGCGAAGCTTCTTTACAATTACATACGATATTTTAGTTGCCTTATAGTGGATAATTTCATCATAATCTCTAATGATTAGGTGACTCAGTTGGTAATAGGTCTGGCCTAAATAGTAACAGACGTGGGTTTGAACCTTCACACAAGTAATTGAATATTTTTTTATATAAGATTTTATACTAGGTGAAACAAAAAGGGTATACTATTTTTTTTGCAACTTAACTTTGTAAATCTCAAACTATTGGCTTTGTGGGACTGTTGAAGTACTAAAGGTTTTGTAGACTTGTGAAATCGGTCAACAGCTGTATTCCTATTACACCTTTTGTTTCATAAAAGTGTACCTACCCACTTCTCATAAATGATTACTCGTATTGATGAAAATAAAATAAAAGAGTAAACCAACGTCATTCGAGTGGAAAAACAAACGTATTCGTAAAAGCAATTTGAACGAAAAACACATTCCAACGCTTTTAAAAGTTAACGATTCCATGAAAAGCATATACTCGTACCTATTTTAATATCCTAAATAAAACAAAATCGTTCGAATACTCCAAACCTGAGTTTCACAGCCGCAAAATCGCGGGAAATCCGTGTTTTTGTTTACAAGAGCGGTCGTCTCGCTAATTTTATCTCGACGCTCGCTAGAAAGAAAGACGAAAGTATAAAATCATTTTAAAAGTCTAACGATTTTCCTGGAAATGCTCGGCAGCAAACTGACCCGGTTTGTTATACTCGTTATCAATAGAATCTTGCGAATCGTTAGTCGGACTGGCTTTGTTTGAGAGGCTAACTTTCACCATTATTGTATTACTAGCTGTGCCCCGCGACTTCATCCGCGTAGTATTTTAACTTAGCTAAAATTTCGGGATTATCGGGATAAAAGTATCCTATATGTTAATCCCGGTTATAAACTACCTGTGTTCCAAATTTCATCCAAATCCGTTCAGTAGTTTTTGCGTGAAGGAGTAACAAATATACATCCACACTCACAAACTTTCGCATTTATAATATTAGTGGGATACACGGCAATAACTAGATAAACTTGTCGGGAACTCAAAGCGGCATTAAATAAGGGATAAAGCTGGAGCGAATAAAAATACAAACGAGTCTCTGTTTCTGCTAATAAAATCTTATTATTACACTATAGTTCTTATTATTATACTATGAAGTTTGCAACCACAGTATGAAACATCAAATATATAGGGATGCCAAGCAGTAATTACGTCGCAGGCGAATACAAAATTGCCCATAGGTAGCCCTTGTACATCAATACGAAATATAAATATTGACTAGGAAATTATATTCACATGATTAAGACTTTAATTTGAACTGGACGACTTGTCTTTGCCTTTGGAACCCGCACGAATTTAATAGAAAAAAGAAAAGGAGTGTTAGTTTAATTTTAACACCATGGTCCGATCCTGGCTTACCTACTCGAGTAACAATGGTGGGAGTGAGTGACGATCCCGACCCCAATAAAAAAAATCTGATCTTAAATTTACGCAAGTATTTCTGTACACATTGTGGTTTGAGAACTACATAACCCGACCTAGGAAAGTCCCGAACATCTTTTATTTATGTAGGCATTGTATTAAATGGTGATTCCCAATGATGACCCATTGTTTATGAAACGTGTTTACTGCAGACTATCAGCAGTACCAGCTCGGGGAATCTGTAATAATACCATGGACGGGTGCTACTCAGATTCTACGCTTTTGAAGTAGGTATCAAACAAAACTGTAGGTACCTACTCTCTACCCTCTATAGGGAAAACGTAGAAATAAGTGCTATAAACTTAACAAAACGAAACAAAATCGTAAAATTGCAATATAAAATAATACTCCCCGGATCTTGGGGCAAGAGTATCAAGACTTGGCATTTTAGCCGTTTTAGATTTTGAATTGGAAAGATAAAAATAAACTGCTTTTCATTTCTAGTCTTCCGACTGACCATTTAAGTAATCAAAGTCAGGATTCAAAACATTTAAAAGTCAAAAGTAAAAGGTCTTTATGATTTAGGTAAGTACTTTAAACATAAGGAAGATACCCAACTTAACACATTTATTAGGTTCCGGTAATAAATTAATCCATAAAACATTTTTAAGAGTTAAAATAGCATGACAAAGCATCCAAAACGCGGTACATCAGAGTATTGGAGTAGAGACTCTGGCGTCAAGCCAAACACGAACTAGTTATGCAATGTTTAGGAAAAACAATTGACTCCGTACGATTTCGTAGCGTGGTACTGTGCCAATAGCGCAAAATGGCGCTTAACAATCTTGTAAGGCAAAAATATTTTCTTTTAAGTGCCTATTAAAATTGGCTGTGCCTGTAGCATTTTAGGCACATTAAAGATAACTAGGTACAAAACAAATTATGTACTTGCAGTACCCTGCGGGATTTCATAAAAGGTATTTTTTATAATATTCTCTAAGCCTTTCATAACGAGCGAGGGATTAATTTGTGAGTACATAAGGAAAGGTCTGAGGTCCTGTTACCAACGGGGCGATCAATGTTAGGGCATTGAACATTACTAACGATTCTTACGACAATCTTCACTTGGAAAATGCTGACGTATTTACAGTTCGCAGTAATAAACAATCAGCCGTGAATTTTCAAGTGTTATCGCAGTGTAACATATTCGGCGCCGGCGCAGTGATAGCCACATAATTCACGTTGATAGCTACTATATATTACAGATTGCAGGTAAACCTGAAAACAGAATTAAGTATTCATAATTACCTGTTTATTTACCAGATTTTGATAACTTTATGTTATCTTTTTCATTCGCCGTGGCAGATTAATGTTGGGTAACTGATAAGACGATGCTAAACGCAATGTAGATACTGGTATACATTACTAAGAAATAATGTATTTCGCTTGAAAATTCTTAGGTAGCTCGTACGGTACGTACGTTAGATTGATACGTATTTCTCTACTTAAGCTGATGTTAGAGATGCATGTAAATTGTATTCTAAATTCTGACAGAAAATTCTGATTTGTTTATAACTCAACTAGCTGTGCCCCGCGACTTCATCCGCGTAGTATTTTAACTTAGCAAAAAAAAATTGGGATTATCGTGTTAAAAAGTATCCTATATGTTAATCCCGGTTATAATCAATCTGTGTTCCAAATTTCATCCAAATCCGTTCAGTAGTTTTTGCGTGAAGGAGTAACAAACATACAGACATACATACATCCACACTCACAAACTTTCGCATTTATAATATTAGTAGGATTTCAAAGCTCATAATGCAAGGGTTTCAAAAGCCCGAGAAGACTTAGTGTTTGGAAAAAAATTGCGAGAGAATGTTGAAATGTAGATTGAGTAGAAATACAAATCTTAAGATCTCTGAAACCGGTATTTACATCAGCTCACTTGGTAGTGCTTTGTATGAGTGAGTATACAAGGTGTAAGGCGCATCGTAATGAAAACTTATACCGAGAATTCAACACATGATTCTGGACCCCCCAGAGTTGGAATTTTCCGTCGATATTTTCATGAATTATGTTCAAATTTTACACCATTTTAAATAAATCTATCTCAAGTGATTTTACATAAATAAATCAATAACTACAATTTTAGACATAAACTGCAATGTAAATTCAAACACAATAAAACCATGCTGAATTTAATTTTGCATAATTCATGAAAACATCGAAGGACAATTCCAACTCTGAAGGTCCAGAATCATGAGTTGAATCCACGGTATCAGCTATCGTTACGAAGCCCCGTACACCCTGTATACGTAGCCGTAGCAATCACTCGCATGTCTGTAGAGGCCTTTTTAAGTGTCACGCCATGCATTGATTCTGATAGAATTCTCAAAATCACATGGCGTGTTATTGTGAGTTCTTGTTATTTGGATCCATGTAAATGGGTTTAGATAAGATAGTGCTGTTATTTGGCTATATAATTACAACGTAACACACATAGTAACTAGTACGATTGTTATCGATTCTGTGAATTACGAAATCGATAATGTGTCCGCTACCGCTCGCAGGAATAGATAAGTGTTTCATTTCACTTGCAAAACAGTAGTTATCTCTATACGGATTACGCTTTAGATCCGATTTTTTTGCAAATCTTACGTAGGTAGGTAGACTAGGTAGATATCTAGACTTTATATAAATGCAACTCGCTACACAGGTACTTGAAATGACCGGATTGTATTAGGTACCTACCTATGTATTATTCAAATATATATATTATATGTATCATGCTATGGATCAATTGGGTGGTTCCTTATTTATTATTTGTACGCCCGCTTGGCGCATTGGTTCGAGCGTAGGCCGCTAAGCTAAGTTCACTGCACTGGGTGGTTGCCGGTTCGATCCCCGCTGGGGTAAATTTCAGAAATGGCCTTTCCGTAATTTACTCAGCTTTGGATGTTTCTGGGATCGCCCCCAGTCCATTGTACAGTACGCATAGTAAAAGCGTTACGTAGTTTTGACCGTACAGTTTGTGTGTCAATCCGCGATATTTATTTGTTATTTACCGATTTACAGAAAGTTCTTAGAAGAAGTCTGCCTTTTAACTTCAGTTACACTCCCTCTTTATTCACTTTACTCACTCTATTTTTATTCAAAAGTAAACTAGCTTTTGCCGGCAGCTTCGCTTGCGTAGATTTTATTTTCTGGATGTCAGCAACAGCGCCATCTGCCGGATCCAACTATATACCATCCAGGTGACAAAAAAACATCAAAATCGGTTATGCCGTTTCGGAATTACGAACAAACTCACACCAGAATCCTACTAATATTATAAATGCGAAAGTTTGTGAGTGTGGATGTATGTTTGTTACTCTTTCACGCAAAAAGTACTGAACGGATTTGGATGAAATTTTAAACACAGATAGTTTATAACCTGAATTAACACATAGAATACTTTACTTAAGTCTACGCGGACGAAGTCGCGGGCAGCAACTATTCGTTATGAATGACACAATATTTCTCTTTACACAGTAGCCCAGTGTGCCAGCGTGATGGTATAGGTGTTCAAGGACTGTCTCTAGACAAGTGGATAGTTAGAATATTTACACGTACCAATGGTAATGAGTGGCACTCATTATAACATACAAGTACCACCTCTGGTACGTCTGCGTTTAATTAACTCGCTCTACCATGAGTTTTACACTTTCTACTACGTCTGCGTAAAAAAAATGTATGGGAAATTGTACAGCGGGCAACCGCAGAACTAACAATTTGCCATACAAATATTTACGTGGACGGTAGCGACTAGCGAGTCGTAACAAACGTAGGTAAGCTCATGGTAGAGTAGAGACCTGTTGAACTATTGGATGCAAAAAACGTTAATTAACATTTCACTTGTATCAATATTCATTGGAGTCATGTAGGTAGTTAATAATAATGTCTGCTACATTTTTTATTGTTATACGCAGATGATGTTGATAGCAACATGAAAGGCCGGTATAAATTGTACTTAAGGCTAAAGCGCCCATCTAGCCCGCGAAGTTCAAATTTTTTGAGGTTTTTTTCAAAATCTGACAATAATAAAAGGCACATTTTGTAATTCGCGAAAAAGACCGTGCGCAGTGCATTTATTAATATATCCAACTTACTCTAAAACATTTCAAGAACGACAGCTATCCAGATAATCCTGCCTAAGATTCCAAATCCCACTGTTCCTAGTCACTTTCGTCCAATTTCCATCTTGCCATTTCTGTCTAAAGTGCTCGAGGCCTGTGTTCATAAGCAGTTCACCTATCATATTTACCGCAACTCTCTCATCAGTCCGTTTCAATCTGGTTTCAGGCCCGGGCACAGTACTGTGACAGCTCTCCTTAAAGTGACTGACGATATTAGGCGCGGAATGGAAGACACTAAAGTTACTATTTTAGTGCTAATCGACTTCTCTAACGCGTTTAATACTGTCAGTCATGAAGTCCTTTTGTCTATTCTGTCGTATCTTATGGTCTCTCCCGATGCACTGGAATGGTTTTCCTCTTATCTTCGAGGGCGTCAGCAGAAAATCCGTGTCGGTGACACTTCCTCCGAGTGGTGTGACCTTGCAGCTGGCGTCCCTCAAGGCGGTATTTTGTCTCCTCTTTTGTTCTCCATTTTTATTAATCTCATAACTACCGAGCTTCAGTGTGCGTATCATCTCTATGCCGATGACCTGCAGCTTTATTGTCAGGCAGGTGTTGACAACGTATCGGATGCGATTGAGAAGCTCAACCAGGATTTGAGGCTGATAAAGAGCTGGTCAGACCGTTTTGGGGTGGCAGTTAACCCGTTAAAGTGTCAGGCTATTATAGTTGGGAGTCCCCATAGCTTAAGAAAGCTTAATGGCTTAATAACTGTTCCACCCGTTTTCTATGACAATACCGTCATTCCGTTTGGCTCTGAGGTTAAGGATCTTGGTCTGCTTGTCGACACCTGTCTTGACTGGCGTAAGCAGGTCGCGAACGTCAGTCAGAAAGTGACTGGAACATTGCGATCGCTGTATCGACTGAAAAATCTTCTCCCAGCTCACATAAAGGCATTGCTTGTACAGTCCCTAATTTTCCCCATTATTGACTATGGTGATATGTGCTACTACGACCTGAATGCAGATCTCCTCAATAAACTCGACCGCCTTCTAAATAACTGCATTCGATTTGTCTTCAACCTCCGTAAATATGATCATGTCTCTGCACATCGATCGCAATTAAAATGGTTACCCATTCGGGAGCGCAGAGCACTGAGGGCATTGACTACTCTGTTTTCTTTTCTAAACAATCCTTCTTCTCCCCCCTATATAACTTCACAAATTCAATTAATTTGCTCTACCCACAGTAAAAATCTGCGCTCGAGAAATAATCTTCTCTTACGATGTCCCTCACACCGCTCTGGGTTTATCCACTCCTCTTTCTTTGTTCAGGCGATCTTTCTTTGGAACGCGCTCCCTCTGAATATCAGGACGGCAAAAAGTCGGTTGTCTTTTAAGGTGAAGGCACGAGAGCACATTCGCAAAAAGTTGGTAGAATTGTCACAGCGGTAATTCGTTGGACTTTTTTTTTTTTTTTTCTTAACAATTTTGTTTTATATATATGTATGTATTTATAAATATATGTATATAGGTATAAATTTCTCTCTATTTCTCTCGTTTAAGTTGCACCCGCCATGTTGTTTCTGCACCACCCTAAGGTCGACTGGTAGAAAATGCCTAAGGCATTAAGTCCGCCTTTGTACATTGTGTTTTTTACATGTGCATAGAGTTTAAATAAATAAATAAATAATCTAGCAATTTTTGTATATTTAGTGATTTACTAGTATCATATCCACCGTGATAATATTTAGAGTAAAATAAATGTATTAATAAACGCACTGCATACTGTGTTTTTCATGTTTTCAGATTTTGGATAAACTATAAAAATACTCAAAAATTTTGAATTTCGCGGGCTAGACAGGCGCCTTCACCTTAAGTAGTGAGCGAATGCGTACAATTTTTTTTAAGTTAGTTTAACGGCCCTGGGTACAAGCTCTTTTGAGCCTACGAATGCGTACCTGCGATCAGAGTTGCCAGGCCCAATTTCAAAATCCTTACAATAAAACCAATGTTTTTAGTACAAGTATTTTAATAAAATAATTTAACCGACTTCAAACAAACCTGGGTGCATTAAAAGCTAGAAATAATTAGAGGCATACTTTCTTTCATTTGGAGTCGGTACCAATTCAAGTAGGGGTAGGTAGTAGTTACCTAACTAAGAAGATGTTAACTCTAACTATAGTACTTATTAAGCACACGTGTGTTATAACTTTTTACAATTAGAAAACCCCATAATTTGTCATAGGTAGGTAACATCAGAAGATAGCTGTAAATATTTTTAATATACTACAAATTGACGTTGGCAACACGATGCTTACATAATTAATGCGCTGGCTTACAAGGTGTTGCTAGTGTCAAACAAAAGGTCGGTCGATTGCCGACATTATATGTGAAGAAGCGAGGACCTAAATATCAACAACCAATTCTCGGTATCAATAATGTAATGTAGCTTTATTAGGATACAAGTAATCGAGTAATTAAAAAATTCAAATTCAAAATTGTTTTTATTCATGTAAGCCAACAAAGCATTTATGAATAGTCAGAATCTACCACCGGTTCGGAATGCTGCTTCCACTGAGAAGAGCCGGCAAGAAACTCAATGGTTACTCCCTTCAATGAATGAATTAATGTAGGACACTTCTTTCACGTGGTCTCCATGAACTTATATTAGTATACTTATTATCATAAGACTTCCTTACAGACTGTTTCTACTTCTAGACTGTCTCTACTTCTAGACTGTTTCTACTTCTAGACTGTCTCTACTTCTAGACTGTTTCTACTTCTAGACTGTCTCTACTTCTAGACTGTCTCTACTTCTAGACTGTTTCTACTTCTAGACTGTCTCTACTTCTAGACTGACTAGACTAGACTGTTTCTACTTCTAGACTGTCTCTACTTCTAGACTGTTTCTACTTCTAGACTGTCTCTACTTCTAGACTGTTTCTACTTCTAGACTGTCTCTACTTCTAGACTGTCTCTACTTCTAGACTGTTTCTACTTCTAGACTGTCTCTACTTCTAGACTGACTAGACTAGACTGTTTCTACTTCTAGACTGTCTCTACTTCCAGACTGTTTCTACTTCTAGACTGTCTCTACTTCTAGACTGTTTCTACTTCTAGACTGTCTCTACTTCTAGACTGTCTCTACTTCTAGACTGTTTCTACTTCTAGACTGTTTCTACTTCTAGACTGTCTCTACTTCTAGACTGTCTCTACTTCTAGACTGTTTCTACTTCTAGACTGTTTCTACTTCTAGACTGTCTCTACTTCTAGACTGTTTCTACTTCTAGACTGTCTCTACTTCTAGACTGTTTCTACTTCTAGACTATTTCTACTTCTAGACTGTTACTACTTCTAGACTGTTTCTACTTCTAGACTGTCTCTACTTCTAGACTGTCTCTACTTCTAGACTGTCCCTACTTCTAGACTGTTTCTGTCATGCATGATTGTATCCTATTTCCTGTTTTTACTAATATAGTGAAAAAACATGATAATATAATATTATCTTTGACCTTTTCCCCAAAGTGATCTTTATCCGGCTGGTCGCCCATATAGTATTATCCTCTCGGTCAAAAGCACAAGTAAACATTTTTTAGGGATAAAAGTATATAATCTTCTTTATCCATGGAAAAAACAGATATTTTTGTAAGTACTCACTTATTTATTTATTTAAACTTTATGAACAATTATAAAACACAATGTACAAAGGCGGACTTAATGCCTTAGGCATTATCTACCAGTCGACCTTAGGGTGGTGCAGAAACAACATGGCGGGTGCAACTTAAACGAGAGAAATAGAGGAATTTATACCTATATACATATATTGATAAATACATAGGATACATACATACATATAAAATAAAATTGTTAAGAAAAAAAAATCCAAAGAATTACCGCTGTGACGATTCTACCAACTTCTTGCGAATGTGCTCTCGTGCCTTCACCTTAAAAGACAACCGACTTTCTTACTTATCTAAGTAACCTTTTTTCTGTAGATACTTAAATCATATAAAATTGCGAGGGAAAATATTATTACTTCACTTAGTAAAATACGAAACAACTTGGAAAATCGAAACGTATTCTTTTTCCTAGAAATCGTGTAAATATTGGTGGAGAAAAAAATCCTCATTTCCAATTTTCTCTTTTGATGTTTACTTATGCGAGGCGAGGCCCAAATTGCTTTATTGAGAAAAAGTAAATTCGTGGATTAACTACTTAATAATTCGAAAAATAAAAGATCTAGATGAAAAATTAAACTTTATAATATTTCGTGAAAGAGATTTATTTACTTATCCATGATAAAGAAAACGATGGCTGGGTAAAAACACGTGTGTGTTTACAGGTAGGTATTTAAGAAGAAGGATACAATCATGTTCAGCCTTTAAATGTGTACAAAATTAAAATAACTCTAAATTGAAAATATAAAAAAACCCCGATGCGACGACTTTGTAAAACTACAAAAGAGCTGTTATTTTTCAAAGGGCAGAACCGATTTTCATGAAATATAGTTAAGAACTAGTGATGTAACGAATATTCGCATTCGCATTCGCATTCGCGAATATTCGCATGTTTTTTGACATTCGCATTCGCATTCGCATTCGCAAGAATGTATGCGAATGTTTGGCGAATGTTTTTGAAAAACAAAAAAGAAATTATCTAAAGACGAATATGGAATGGTTAACAACTAGTAAGAATGATATATTATTTAAACAAACTTCCTCATAGGGTGGCCCTTATTGCACCGCTTTTAGGTTCATAAATCAACTTAGTACGCACTAGTGCTAGTTCCTTTACTAGACTTACTTGAGTTCCGTAGACATCCTGCCACTTTTCGATACTACGGAACTCATAAAATAAAAGTGATGTGTTTTTTTTTATTGATATGAAACATCGAAAACGGCGGTTCACGTAACCTATTAATTTCTACGAAATTAATTAAGTATTAGTCAGCTTTTTAAATAAAATTGTAAGAAATTCTGTTACTAAATTTATCATAGACATCTTTAGCAAAAGTGACAATCTTTTATTTTCTTTTTGGACTGATGAAAATTCTTATAAGGATTTTTAATTCAAATAATTAAATTGTGATTAGACTGGGTGCACAATCAGTGGTGCGTGGTTTGAGACTCAATTTAGATATTTTTAAATTACTTATATTGATTTTGAATAGTAAATAACTATTTATTTCCTATAATAAACCATTTATAATGTGGTTCTAATTTAAAAGATGAATCTTGCTACTTAAGTAAAAAAGGCCACAATGAAGCTGAATATTTCGTAAACGGGAATTCATATTGAAAAACTGTCAGAAAACCTTCAAATAATTTTAAAATACTACTGAACAATACCTCAATCGAGGGGGTGTGTAACATTTTTTTTTACTCCCCTTTCTCCCCTTTATTAAGTACGGGAGGTACAATGGAATAACTTTGCTTTCAAAATTTAAATACAGTTTTTAGCGGTACATAAACTCATTTTTTTCGGTAGTTTGCAGTATTTTAGCCCTAATAGTCTCTGTATTAAATTACTGTGATTGCAGACGGATGTGCCGAAACTATAAGGGTTACTGCAAAACTCTAGGTCTTAAAAAAAATAGTGAATTGTGTTTTTTTTTTCAATCAAGATGTATTATTCGAAATATTTTTTACTCGCAAGTAAGTTGTTAAATGTCGTATAAAATGCGTGAACATTGTTAATTACACACCTTGGCTCCATCACAGCACAGCCCTCGTGTTAGTCTCTGGCTGCAAACCAGGCTCGATCGTAAGTTAGCTCACTTGCACATAATGCACTTAATTACTTATATCTGAATTTTTAAAAAAAGTAACTGTCTTGAGGTAGGCAACTAAATTATAAATAGGATCTTTCTCTATTGCTCTTTTTAATATAAAAAATAAAATATTATTTTTTATATTAAAAAGTTTTTTAATTTTCCATTTAGGGTTTCTTATTTGAAAGTCAACATTCGCATTCGCATTCGCGAATGTTGAAGCCAAATATTCGCATTCGCATTCGCATTCGCGAATGTCAAAAATCCAACATTCGTTACATCACTATTAAGAACACTCGATCGAAATACCTTTCTAACAAAAAAATAACAAAGAGATAACGGTACATCCGCTTGGGCGCTATGATACCACAGACAGACACACAGATACACATGTTAAACTTATAACACCCCTCTTTTTACGCCGGGGTTAACAATGAACGTGATAATTGTTATAAGTTACCTACATTATCCTATATGGCTAACAATCATAATATCTATCTATCTATAATAAAATTGGAGTGTCTGTTTGTAATAATCAAAATAACACCTTTTCACTAAATGCATATGAAAGTACATACGACACCTATAACAAAAACGCGTTTAAAAAAATCTTGTCTGTCTGTCTGTCTGTGTGATGGTTCCGGGTAATCTCCGAAACGGCTGGACCGATTTCGACGGGACTTTCACTGGCAGAAATCTGATGTTTTAAGGAGTAACTTAGGCTACTTTTATTTTAGAAAAACAAAATTTAAAAAAATGGGTCTTGTCGCGCGGTCTCAGAACGCGGGAGCGGGCTTTTTTGTTAAGTTAAATTCCACGCGGACGAAGTCGCGGGCTCAGCTAGTATTATATACAATATCGGTGTGCGTGTGTTTGTAATTATTTTCCTTGTAAACGGCCAGAAGGTTTTTTTTTTGCTCTGGGGCCCTTGGTTACGTAGCTACGCCATGTGAAATGAAACTATACGAAATAGCAAAGTAAAGTTAGAGTTCAAATCTTTTATCGCTGGACTCGTAATAATTCGTGGTTTATTTATTTTATTTATGAGGTCCCCTGGATTGGTATTAGATATAGTTGGAGCCGGTAGTTGGTGCTATTGTGGAAATCTAGAGTGTGCAAGCGAAACTACGGGAATAGCAAGTTTTGTTCATAGAAATAGTTAGTTATTGCATTGTCCTTAGGCAAGTCTAGTTCAAAATACATATACTAACAAAGCGTTCTTGTACTTTACAATTCACAATAAACGACGGCACCGAAGCCCTTAATGCATTTACAGGAAACCAGCAGTTTCTATGAATGCATTATTCATTTTTCGTACCAGCCAATTTTCCGATGTTCTACCTGGAAGGTATGAATAAATAAATATCGCCAGACGAACAAACCAACCGTTTGGTTCCAAACTAAGCAATGCTTTTACTATGGGTGCCGTCCAAAGGACTGGGACGATTCCAGTGACACCCAGATAGGGTAAAAAATGGAAAGGCCATGCACAGCCGAGCGGTAGCAACATGACGCCATTTGTTGTCATGAAAAATGATGAATAATATAGGTGGTTAAATGTCTGCCTAACTTCCGAGAAACAGGTGTAATTTGTGTACCAATGGGGGCCAATTACATGCCGATTAAAGGCGCGCGCGGGACAGCTGCGCGTGAGCAAGTATCGGGCGCTTTAGTGTTTTGTGTTACACGTTACACATTTAGGTTACCAGTGTGACGATACAGTTTCTCTACTGTGTCTCAGAAGTCTGAAATAATACTTCGGCGTTAGGGAAGTTTTGGGCAAATCTCGTTAAATGTTGTTAATCAGATCGTAATTAGATTACCTTACTGTTAATAAAAAGTCCCCGCCAATAAAAAATAAAAAAATACTTTTTAATTTGTAATTTTTATATACATTTTTTTTCTTCTCATATTGGTGGGTGCTACTCCTAGTTGCAGTTTACACTGAGCTATGCCGATCTTCTGTGAGAGAGTGGTACAGCCCTATAAGCCGTAGTCAATTGGATTGACTCTACCACTGTAACCGTGCCAAATATAGGCCCGTATTAAAAAATCGATCTCAAGTCTGAGAGCGATCTTGAGTATGCTTTTGACATGCCATTTGGTACTGAGATGACATTTCCAAGATCGCTCTCAGACTTGAGATAGATTTATTATTACGGCCTTTTTTTTTTTTTTTTTTTTTTTTTTTTGAATTGACTATATGTTGTTGGCCAGAGTGGCCATAACAACTTCACCCGGACAGAGGGCGAGCGCAAGTGCGCTCCAGCCAGAGGGGCAGGGGGGCAGCTAGCTCAAGGGCGCCACAAGGGACACGACCTCGGCTTGGGCCGCTGCCAGGAGAGGTGGCGAGGGTAAATCTACCACCGGATCGGAACGCGACCTCGACTGAGAAGATCCGGCAAGAAACTCAGCGGGCTTGTCGGGTGCCAAGGTGCGTCTAGGTAAGTAGACGCACCTTCTAGCGGAAGCGGGGGTTCGTCGACCTCGCCGGCGAGGTCGGTGTCTGGTGGGGAGTGTGCGTGTGTCGTTCTCCTCGACATCTGAGTCTAGGAGAGCGGTGAGTGGGTCGGGGGGGTCCAGCAACACATGCCGCGGCCTGCGGCGGCATGCAACTGGCGCGTGTGTAGGTGCATAATCGGCGGCGGCGACGATTAAGGCATTGGTGTGTTCAGAAGCCTTCTTGAAATAGCGTTCGGACGCTATTTTGAAGTGCTTCTGGATAGAATCGAGGCGTAAGTCAGAATGAAGGTCTACGTTCCTTACGAACCACGGGGCTCCGACGGCTTGGCGAAGGAAGCGGGACTGAATGGCCTGGAGGCGACTAATGTGCGAGTTGGCCGCGTGAGCGAACACAACGCTCGCATAAGACATGATAGGGCGTATGCAAGCTTTGTATAGTGTCACCTTATTTCTAAGGGACATTTTACTCCGCTTGCATAAGAGATAATGAAGGCGACCGAGCACAAAGGCGGCTCGATTGCGGACGTTTCTAATGTGAGGACCGAAGGTCATGGAGCCATCAAGAGTGACCCCGAGATATTTAACTGATTTGGACCAAGGGATAGGCTGCTTGTACAAAGAGACAGTACCTAAGTTGGAGCGAGTGTGGCGTTTGGAGGGGCGTCGAGAGGTGGTCCTGGCAAAAAGCACGGCTGCGCTTTTGTCCGGGTTCACCTCTATTCGCCATTTCCTAAACCACTCTCCGAGAGAATTGACAGCGCGTTGGAGAACGCGTGTGATTTGAGCCTTGTTACGATGGGAGAAATAAAGCGCGGTATCATCCGCGTAAAGGGCGAGTTGCACATTGTTCGTGCGGGGAATGTCATTGGTGTACAGACTGTACAAGAGGGGGGAGAGCACGGAGCCCTGCGGGACTCCTGCCCTGATGGGGTGGGGTGAGGAGAGCGTGCCCTCGACTCGATATCGAAAGGTACGGTTTGACAAGAAGTCTCGTAAGATGAGCACGAGACTGTCCGGCACGCCTAAGAGGTACAGCTTGTAAATCAAGCCGTTGTGCCAGACTTTGTCAAACGCCTTAGCGACGTCAAAGAAGAGAGCTCCCGTGGATAGGGGGCGACCGGGGGATTATTACGGCCCTTAGTTACAAGTACATAATACATACTCTTCATTAAATGTTGACGGACGACCGCTTGGCGCAGTGGTCCGAGCGTAGGCCGCTCGGCTCACTGCACATGGTGGTAGCGGGTTCGATTCCCGCCGGGGCAAATTTCGGAAATGGCCTTTTCGTAATTTGCCCTGGTCTGGGTGTTACTGGGTTCGCCCCCAGTCCATTGTACGGTACCCATAGTACAAGCTTTGCTTAGTTTGGGACCGTACAGTTGGTGTGTCTGTCTGGCGATATTTATTATTTATTTATTACTAGCTGTGCCCCGCGACTTCATCCGCGTAGTATTGGATTATTGGGTTAAAAAGTATCATATATGTTAATCCCGGTTATAATCTATCTGTGTTCCAAATTTCATCCAAATCCGTTCAGTAGTTTTTGCGTGAAGGAGTAACAAACATTCATACATACATACATACATCCACACTCACAAACTTTCGCATTTATAATATTAGTAGGATTTAATGTTACTAATATTATTTCATAGTGATTTTAGCGAACATAGTTACAGTAGCCTATACCTACCGGAAATTATTGTCTTGTAAACGGACACGTTCAATGTCTTTATACCTACTTTTCCTCGCTTATTCTAAGACGGGTGACAAGTCTCTACCAGGAATTGCGTTCGTCATGCCATGGGATCCGGCTATAATAAATTCCAATAATATTGTAAAGGAGAAAATTGCGACTGTTCGTTTGTTCTGCGATTTCTCGGAAAACTCTCGTGTTAAGTACCTATACACACTTCTAAGATCTTTAGAAAAATAATGTAAATTTTTTTCCATGAATCCAACAAGTGTGTTGTTTGTGAAAATATGATTGTCACGCGTTATGGGTGTATGATATAATAAATGCGCAATAATGAGTATTTCATATGTATCTTTGTTTTCTTATATTTACGCGAATAGTAGTATTATATTATATTATACATTGAAATAAAACATTTTTTTTAAATTAAAAAACATCCTAATTTCAATAGGGAAGATGGCTGGGTGCTACCACCAACTTGGGATCCAGTAATTAATATAATTAAATCCAAAACCAAGCGTACCATTGCAAGACCTCAAGACACAGTGAGCACTTTCTGCGTGGATCGCACCGCAAACACCAACTAAATTTTGAGGGTACCCAGTTTTTAACTATGACATCAGGACGTCTAACACCTCAGTCCCCCCGTGACCACGGTTGCTGTAAAGCAGCCGAAACGTCGGGAACATAAAAAGTAAATAAACGCGATATAATCCGTAAAAATAGTTTTATTTCAATGTATCTTTGTGTTACAAATTCTCGAAAACCACTTAACTTATTTTCGTGTTTGATTTGGCAGCATTCCAATTGGGTCGTCAAACATGAAATTGCGCCCGTCAATAAACTAGGGAGCAGAATTAATTTTCCGAGTTAATCAGTCTCCAGCTGTTCCATGAATCAATCTCTATTTGAACTTTCATAGATAGGAGTTGTTGGTATAATACAAGCAGTAGCAAACCCTCAGGATTATATTACTAACAACAACTTTTGTTCAACAGCTTTTAATGATTCATCAGACTTTCATACAGAAATTAAAGTATTTAAATCCAACGCTCTACTTAAATGTTACGAACTCTACGCGATACTGCTAGCTGCTAGCGATATTCGGTAGTGCGGCCGTAAATAATTGAATTAGGTTACTAATATACCCCTGCAAGGTTATGCCATGCGACCCTGTATAAATTCAAGTGTAAACTTAAATTTTGGTTAATCGCCTGAACCTACTTTGGAACCCCCGACGAAAAAGAGGGGTGTTATAAGTTTAACATATGTATATCGGTGTATCTGTGTATCTGTGTGTATGTCTGTCCCATCGTAGCGCCCAGGCGGATGAACCGAAAAGTTATTTTGATCGAGAGTGTTCTTAGCTTTTTCATGAAAATAGGTTCGTCCGTTTGAAGATTATCCGCTTCGGGGGTTTTTAAATTTCAATTTAGAGTTATTATAATCGAAATATTGTTCGCTAGAATATTTTACATAAAAATACATACGTTACAAATTCAGAGTCTCCTACTTTTTTGAAGTCGGTTAAAAAGTTGAGTGCCATACGTAACATAAATTGACGCAATGCAATTTATATATAGCCATCTCGGATCGCTGGAAACGAATTAATTGCTAGTTGCCATTTCTCGGTACACCCACGCTCCCCGCGGCCCACGGAGCTACGAACAATAATCTCGGAGAAATCTATAAAAAGATCACTGCCACCTGTAGGTGGCTTTGCTATCGGTTAGTGTATGACACAGTGGCACAGGAAACGTGAGAAGAGGCTTTGTGTTGAGTCACTTTAGGCTTACATCCAGTAGGCAGATGCGAGTCGGGGTTAACCAAGAGATTTGAATTATATAGACACTAGCGACCCGCCCCGGATTCAAACGGCTCCAAAATTATCAGTATTTCTCTACTATATTATGCATGTATTATACATATAAACTGACCTCTTGAATCACTCTATCAATTAAATAAAAAAAAAACGCACCAAAATCCGTTGCGTAGTTTTAAAGATCTAAGCATACATAGGGACAGACAGCAGGAAGCGACTTTGTTTCATACTATGTAGTGATATAACCTTTTGCCCGCAGCTTCGCTGGCACAGTTTCTCGATGTCAACAACAGCGCCACCTATCTGGTTCAACTATAGCTGAGAACCATCCAGGTGATCCCATAAGTAAGTACGAAAAATCATTAAAATCGGTCAAGCCGTTTTGGAGGAGGAGAATTACAAACACACGCACATATTGGTATTTTATTTTACTTATATAATAAAGAAGGTCTAAAAGGTCTTATGTATATATATATGAGTCAATTCATGATTATACAATTGGGATGCCCCTCTATTTATTTCAACTAAGCCATTTGGGGAAACCCCGTATTGGGCAGTTTAAAAAACCTATATGACATTTAAGAATGTTCATAATAAGTAGACCTACTGACCTACCTATTTCTTACTGGAGGATAAAGAGGAACAAGTCAGCAAGTAGGTATCTAGGCACATTATTTTGTGACTCAATGGATATTTTGCACACGCGCGATGTTGGTTTTTCTAGGCCAAAGGCATTGCTCGCACGTTATCGGCCGAGGGGTTTAATTTAAATCATTCGAATCGATATCGGAAGCTTTAAATATCTGTGATTTTGCCAATTATTATTGTAGGTACTTCCTTATTTTAATTATGATAAACATTTCACTGTTATAGTCGTATACGATTAGATGCTGCCTAATAGTGAAATAATTTACAAAATAACTGTAAATGTTGCACAAATAGTCAAATACAGACGTAGGTATAAATATTCCGAATACGTTTCCGATATCGATTCGAGTAATTGAAAATTCTCCCGCTGAAGAGGAGTGCGATGAAGGGCGGGGAGGGGGTGGGTTGGGCTTCCGACTCTATCACTCATCGTATGAAGCTTTGTACGAGCTTTAATGTGTACGAATATTCATCTTACTATAATCCTACTAATATTATAAATGCGAAAGTTTGTGAGTGTGGATGTATGTATGTATGTATGTATGTATGTATGTATGTATGTATGTATGTATGTTTGTTACTCCTTCACGCAAAAACTACTGAACGGATTTGGATGAAATTTGGAACACAGATAGATTATAACCGGGATTAACATATAGGATACTTTTTAACCCAATAATCCAATACTACGCGGATGAAGTCGCGGGGCACAGCTAGTAATATTATAAATGCGAAAGTTTGTGAGTGTGGTTGTATGTTTGTTACTCTTTCACGCAAAAACTACAGAACGGATTCGGATGAAATTTGGAACACAGATAGTTTATAACCTGGATTAACACATAGAATACTTTACTTAAGTCTACGCGGACGAAGTCGCGGGCAGCAACTAGTAAAATAATATATTTGGTATTGGTATCCCAGGCACCCATTTGGTAGCTATACAAATAAATAAAATTGGAGTCTCTGTTTGTAATATCAAAACAACACCTTTTCACTAAATGCATATGAAAGTACATAAGGTACTTATAACAAAAACGCGATTTAATTGTTTTTTTCTGTCTGTCTGTCTGTTTGCTGTCACAGATACCTAAGTACTCATTTAATAAGCTGGTTTTTGCGCGAGAGGGTATAGTAGGTAGGTATCATTAATATCGTTAACTGCTATTGAAACGGATTATACCTAAATTTAATTTATTTTTCCTCGTTTACTTACATGTAAATACACCTAACTAGTCTTGTTAAAAAGCGATAAGTCGCAGTTTTAGTCATAGTTGTTTGAACCACGTTTTGAACCGATAAAAGTTATTTTCTGTTACTAAGTAGAGTAGTATTTGTGTTTGAATTGTAATCTTATTTAGACGAGATGCCTACTCCTGTTGATTGTAAAATAAAATAATGACTATGCAATAAGTACACATTATAATGTACTTACAGTTTTAATTGATACCTACAAATAAAATTGGTAGAAATTCAATCGTTATTAATTTAATGATATAAGTTAAATGGCGAGCTGATTAAAGTCTTGCTGCAATTTTTCAGACTCAACAACAACAACAACTTTAGTTATCCATCGAATCCATGAGCATGTGTGCGTATTAAAAACTTGTTTTTATTTTGAAAACACAATAAACTGATTTTTCTATGATTTTGTGAAATTCGGACCGGGCTAGATTGACTAGCTAAGTAGATTGACTGATTTAAGTATCTTCTAAATAGCGTCATGATAATCACGTGTCATGCTAATAAATAAAATCATGTACCTAAGCTGTGTACCTAAGTATCACAATTCACATAACTATACCCTGTTAATATCCCTATAAATATATATAATACGAGTCAGCCTGCAACGGAACGAGAAATTTTAGCGCCGCGCCGCCTCGCCAATCATTTATTAAGGAGGTAGTTATGCACTCTGTTGCTTTAAGTGCTTATTCACCGTAAGCAGCAATGTAATGAAAGGTTATAATTGCAGACTTCGTGGTAGCGGTCTGTGTGTAATTACTATGTGCCACGATTCGGCGAAGTAAACTGCGTTGCCAACAAACGCAGATCTCTAATGATAGATAGTTTTGAAGAATATTTATTATCCGATAGTTGGTAAAGGTTAATGGTTATAGAGAAGACTAGCTGAGCCCGCGACTTCGTCCGCGTGGAATTTAACTCAACAAAAAAGCCCGCTCCCGCGTTCTGGTCCCGCGCGACAGGACCCATTTTTTAAATTTAGTTTTTCGAAAATAAAAGTAGCCTAAGTTGCTGCTTTTAACAACAGCTATCTACCAGTGAAAGTCTCGTCAAAATCGGTCCAGCCGTTTCGGTGATTACCCGGAACAAACACACAGACAGACAGACAGACAGACAAAAACATTTTCAATCGCGTTTTTGTTATAAGTGTCGTATGTACTTTCATATGCATTTAGTGAAAAGGTGTTATTTTGATAAACATTTGATTACAAACAGACACTCCAATTTTATTTATTTGTATAGATACATGGGAAAGTTAGACTGCAATTTTACGATTAATAGTACATTGTTACACGAGTGGTGAAAGTGACTTATTTTGTCACGAGACGGGGTTTGGCGCCCGAGCGTAGCGAGGGCGCTTATAGTTCGAGGGACAAAATAAGTCTTTCACCCGAGGTAAACACTGTGCTTTTCATTACGAATACAAGGAAAGTAAAAATAAAAACAGGAATTGGCTAAAGAAATAATACAAGGAAGTTTGAACAATACTCTACAACTCGAAAAAAAAAAGATCGGATTGCCGCCTATTTTTTTTTTTTTTCGTTGGCCGGCCAACTTCATTATTTAGCCATTATTTTTCATTTTCATCTTTAAATATTTTGCCCAAATCTATGTTATATTAAAGAAATTGTTGAAACTAAATTATAATTAAGTCATTTAAAAATATATATTCTTTAATTAATACTTAACTTTATGTTATTTCAATTTTACATCGTGCTGTTATTGAGTGACTGTAGAAAAAGTTTGAACATGGTTCCATAGAAATGTGAAAATGGAACTAGTTTTTTTTTTAATAATTTGACAGCTGTCAGTTGAAAGCGATTCTCCCGGGCCGGAAAAGTATTACTTTCAACCCGCTCCTCAGGCAACTTCAGACCTACTTTCAGAGTATGAGTAACGAATAAAATATTTTAAAACTGACCGGATTAAATTATCAACAACTGCCGCCCATGAACCTTTTAGTTATAACTTCCTTTCTGCCCCCTCTTTTCCACCAATTATTATTATTAATTAACATACCAGTATGTTAATTGACTTTATTAGAGCAACGGGGAAAAGCCAGAGAGATCCTGAAGATGGTAAAGAAAATATAATAAGAGTATTTTGGATAACCATAATTTCATACTAAAATCAATTTTACCATACTGATAAATTTTAGCTTAATTCATAAAAATATCAACGGAAAATTGGGGGTCCAGAATCATGAGTTGAATCGATATGGTATCACTTTTAGTAACGATGCCCCCTTACACCTTGTATATGTTTATTTTATTTATCCTACTAATAAGCTTGATCTTAATCCTAATAAGTGCTCGGTTATTTCGTTTAGCAGGAAAATTAATCCGAGGGTAGCCACTTATAGCCTTATAAACCAAGCAATTCCAAGGTGCGACGTTGTGCGTGATTTGGGTGTTTATCATGATTCCAAACTTTTATTCAACGCTCATATTGACAAAATAGTGGCTAAGGCGTCTAAGTCGCTTGGCTTTATTATGAGAATGTCTTGCTGCTTTAAACAAGCCAAAACTTTTAAGATTCTCTATTGTACGTATGTGAGGAGCCACTTAGAGTACGCCTCTCAGATCTGGAATCCGTGCTACGATAAATATACAAACAGGCTTGAAAACATTCAAAAACGATTCCTACGTTTCCTTTGCTATAAACTTAAAATTCCTTATAGCTCTGATAGATACCTTTCCCTGTGTAAGAAATTTCATATTCAGCCACTTATGAATCGTCGTCAAATTGCAGATTGTACTCTCATGTTTAAGATTCTAGCAATCCGAATAGATCAATTAGACATAATCCACCGATCTCAATCCCTTTTTCTTCCTCTAACTATATGCAAAATTCATATTTGGTGCGAGCAAGCAGAGACTTTAATAAACTGTGCAAGGACTGCTCTTTTGATCCCTTTGTTACTAGTAGTAAACAAGCAAGAAAGCAGCTAAACCTTAAGTTCTTCCAATAAATTCTGTAATGTTCTTATATTTTCTCTAATTAGTTCTGGTATCTCTAGGTGATGTGTGCTATTAAGTGTTTGCTTAAGACTCTATTGTACTTCTCTACTGCTATACGTGAAAACCTTTAATTGGCTTTCTATTACTAGAATTAATAATTTGTATGTAGCTGTTGGTTTTCCATAAATAAATAAATAAATAAATAAATAATATAAATACGAAAGTTTGTGAGTGTAGATGTATGTTTGTTACTCCTTCACGCAAAAACTAATTAACGGATTTGGTTGAAATTTGGAACACAGATAGTTTACAACCGGGATTAACACATAGGATACTTTTTATCCCGATAATCCCGAAATTTTTGTTGAGTTAAATACTACGCGGACGAAGTCGCGGGGCACAGCTAGTAAAATATATTTTATAACTTAAAATAAGTGTTTAGAAACCGCCATACAGACGGCTTCGTAAGAAGGTTACTAACCAACGGTAGTAGGTAGGTAGGTACCAACGCAATAACTAAAAGCAAGAAAAAAACTGTTTCCGTATATTTTCGTCTGCAAAACTCGAAAAGTGGATGACGGATTGACTTGAAATTTACACCACGTTGCATTTCTATAAGAGTGTTTTTATATGGCGACTTTTTATCCCGAAGTTTCCACGGGAGCGGGAAATTCTATCAGACTAAGCCATAGCAAAGCGTGGCCTGGTTCAGCTGTTTTGATAAAAATATAGGCAATTACTTAGCCTTTTATCTGGAAAAAGGCTTTTATAACATAAATCAGTATCAAATACAAATAAAATATAATTCAATACTCCTAATTAGCAGTGATAGCCAGTTGGTTAAGCATGCGTCTTTCGGACACAAGGTCCTAGGTTCAAATCCCGGCTCGCACCTCTGGGTTTTTTGAAATCTATGTGCGAATCATGATTTCAATATGATTATCACTTGCTTACGGTGAAGCAAAACATTTTGAGGAAATCTGTATTTCTTAGAAAATTTAACCAAATTTCGAAAGACATGAGAATCGGCCAATCCCCCCTGGGCCTGAATCCCCCTCCTGTTGAGTGGAGGCCTGTACCCAGGAACAATGGCTTATAGAGGCGGTTGGGATGCTCTTATCTCGGACTAAGTACTTCATATAATAACGATAACACTTGACCGTTTAATCCTATTCTTATAGGACATAAGGGCTAAGTTATAGTTTCTTTATTATATTTTAATCCTTTACCCAGCAAGCCAGTAAGGTAAACAATGTAAACAAAAATAAGCAGGGATTTCTTAGTAGGTATACCAACTTTTCGTAGATTATAATCGTATCTACCTAATCTAATAATTCCAACATCAAATCGCAACGCATTTCTAAGAACGAGTCCATATAAACAAAATTATGAATTTCGTCTCGAAGAGTTGCCAACTTGCCGCACGATATTTTGTCGTATTTTACTTATTTATAGGTACTTTTACTTATTTTGTAGGTACTTAAACTAGGGTAGAATTTCCCCGACTTATTTCTTTTTGAATCAAAGTCGGCAAACAGGCGTACGATCTGGCTGATTTTAAGCACTTAACGTAGCCTGTAGATGCTTCCAACACCAAAGGGTGAGGGGTTGGGCTTTCCAGCTCTCTCACTTATCGTACGAAATGCAGCATTTTTTTTTTCTTTAATATATCGCCAGACAGATACACCAACTATACGGTCCCAAACTAAGCAAAGCTTGTACTATGGGTCCCGTACAATGGACTGGGGGCGATCCCAGTGACACCCAGACCTGGGCAAATTACGAAAAGGCCATTTCCGAAATTTGCCACGGCGGGAATCGAACCCGCAACCACCATGTGCAGTGAGCCGAGCGGCCAACGCTCGAACCACTGCGCCAAACGGTCGCCTTAATAACTACTTTACGCCGATCTCCTGTGAGTATGTAGTAATACCGTGGTCATGCCAGCCCGTGCATGAGATGTAGTCTATTGGTTATAGCTTGGCTCTACCATTCCAAAAAGGTCAAATCTTTATACCATGTCGTTCTATAGGGGGTACCTACAATACTGCTGTATAATATTATACAGGTTGAAACAGAAAGGGTATACGTTTTTCTTCAAAACTTAACTTTGTAATTCTGAAACTATCAGCTTTGGACGAAACTTGAAAAACAAAAGGTGTTATAGGGATTCAGCTGTTGACAGATTTCATAAGTCTACAAAACCTTTAGTACTTCAACTGTCCCACAAAGCCGATAGTTTTAGATTTACAAAGTAAAGTTGCAAAAAAATAGTATACCCTTTCTGTTTCACCGTAGTAAGTATAGCGTTACGACGCTGTCAAAGATTGGTCGTACCAACTCAGAAACCTTTGTGGGATCATGCACAACACTTTGCTGAAGATCATGACATGATCAAATGCATAGTTTACGATTCTATAAAGGACATACAGACAAACATTCATATAAATAATATATATATAGAAGACTAGTTTATGCCCGCGAATTCGTCCGCATAGTATTTAACTTAACGAAAATTTCGGGATTATTGGGATAAAAAGTATCCTATATGTTAATTCCGGTTATAAACTATCTGTGTTCCAAATTTCATCCAAATCCGTTAAGTAGTTTTTGCGTGAAAGAGTAACAAACATACATCCACACTCACAAACTTTCGCATTTATAATATTACTAGCTGTGCCCCGCGACTTCATCCGCGTAGTATTGGATTATTGGGTTAAAAAGTATCCTATATGTTAATCCCGGTTATAATCTATCTGTGTTCCAAATTTCATCCAAATACGTTCAGTAGTTTTTGCGTGAAGGAGTAACAAACATACATACATACATACATACATACATACATCCACACTCACAAACTTTCGCATTTATAATATTAGTAGGAAGTAGGATAATAATACACACAATAACTTGTCAATTTTGCGTTCGTCAGGGTGGCATCCCTTCAATAAGTCCTTACACGTGTATCGATATTATTGCTTGTATTCGATTGTTATTGTAAGGTTGTCGGATGGCTTCTAAAGGTCGCCTGAACCTGGCAACTGGGAAAACATACCTCTTATGGAATACATGAATAGGTATCGATTCTCGAAATACAGCTACAATGAGAACCTAGATCTATTGTTTGAATCTATTTTGCCGGGAATACTGTGGTCTCAAAGGTTCTTTAATTGATCAATAAAGTTAGTTATTTGAAATACTGCTGAAAAAAAGGTATATTTATAATTAGGATGATGTGTATGATGATATGTATAGTATATGTAATGGATTCCTAACTAAATGGGAAAACTCGAAGGTAAATAGCTAGGTAAATATAAGGGTTTACATCATACACGTGGGTAATCAATTGGTTGTCATAATATAGGTAGGTATAGAATCTTAAGATACATGATCTTTTTGGTTCAAGAATCATAGAAGATTATCTCCCTGTAAATGTTTTAGCCAACGTAAATTTAATATAACATTTCCATGGTCTTTGCTACTAATAATGATTTCATTTAAATAATATATTATACCTATTAAGGTTATTTCATCATTGATTGGCTATGTCCGCTCAGATAGCGTCATCGGTCATTAGTCGAGAAATCCATACATTTTTGGTAACAGGTTCTGCTTAAATCTGTGAAGGCTTTAACAGGTTTTAGATGAATCAGTGTCCCAGTCATTCCGTTGCTGTGGGCGTGGTGATGACGTCGTCAGGATTTTGCAAGAGTTACACGCGGTGACGTCAATACCTAGATATGCAATAACTACGTGAGGCACGAGATTAAACACTGTGTTGTACACAACTAGGTTGCAAATCACTAATCCCTAGAATTCACAGACTGTAGGTACGCCGTCAGCTCCTCAAGCAATGTAGGTACACCACGATCCAATATACAGAGTGCTACTCTCAGCAACGCTAATCGATATATCGTGACATTCGTATTGTTGAATCCTACTCCAAATTCAATTTTCTTTGCCGTCGTATATCGTCTGAATGAACGATAATGTTGTATTGTTCGTTCAATAATCGATACGACCGCAAACAATATGGAATTTAGAGTAGGATTCGACAATACGAATGCCACGATATATCGATTAGCGTTGCTAAGAGTAGCACCCCAGGGTGGAAGGGGCATCGTAACGAAAAGTGATACCATACTCATGATTCTGGACCCCCCAGAGTTGGAATTTTCCGCTGATATTAAGTATACAACAAAGTTGGCAAACAACCGTACGACTCGGATGGTAAGAAGATTTTTTTTTTTTTTTTTTGATATGACTGTATGTTGTTAGTGGCAATGGTGTTGCCTGCTCATATTATTTTTTTATGCTGTTCCTGAGAATGTACACCATCTTTCATTCATTGAAAAGAGTAACCATTGAGTTTCTTGCCGGCTCTTCTCAGTGGAAGCAGCATTCCGAACCGGTGGTAGATTCTGACTATTCATAAATGCTTTGTTGGCTTACATGAATAAAAAATTTAGAATTGTTGGCCAGAGTGGCCATAACAACTTCACCCGAACAGAGGGCGAGCGCAAGTCCGCTCCAGCCAGAGGGGCAGGAGGGCAGCTAGCTCAAGGGCGCCACAAGGGACACGACCTCGGCTTGGGCCGCTGCCAGGAGAGGTGGCGAGGGTAAATCTACCACCGGATCGGAACGCGACCTCGACTGAGAAGATCAAGATGGTAAGAAGATCGGCGTAAAGTAGCTATTATAGCTGCGTTTCGTACGATCACTGAGAGAGCCTGAAAACCGTCCCTCCCTTCCCCTGACTGTGTTCCACCCCCCTGAAAATCAATAAACGTGTATTACAAGCAACTACAGACTACGGTAAATACTTAACGTTCCGTTTTTTTCATTTTGAGGTGCGGAACCCTACAAAGGCTGGCAAAATAATGGGGTTTTCGAAGCTACGTGTAGTGTGAGTGTTTTTAACGTGAAAATACTTGGGCGTAACCCGAGCGCTGGGATGGGTTTGGGAAATTGTGAATTGTCTTATTGTTAGTCATCATTTACAAAGTCTTAGCAGGAAAACAGGGGTATTTGTTTGTTCAAAGTGGAAATTACAAACATATTTACTTAACAACTTACGGAATAATAATGTTATAGGGGAGATAGGGAAAAGTGTGTTATAGTTTAATTTCGCCGATGTTATTTTCGACTAGCTGAGCCCGCGACTTCGTCCGCGTGGAATTTAACTTAACAAAATAGCCCGCTCCCGCGTTCTTAGCCCGCGCTACTGAACCCATTTTTTTAATTTTGTTTTTCTAAAATAAAAGTAGCCTAAGTTATTGCTTATAACAACAGCTATCTACCAGTGGAAGTCCCGTCAAAATCGGTCCAGCCGTTTCGGAGATACTCTTTGATTTCGTGTGTTTTTATTTTTTTACGCGGAACCCTAATTGTTTTTCTCAAATTCAAGTAGCCTAAGTTACTCCCTAAAACATCAGCTATCTGCCAGTGAAAGTCCCGTCGTATGTACTTTCATATGCATTTAGTGAAAATGTGTTATTTTGATATTACAAACAGACACTCCAATTTTATTTTTTTGTATAGATGTACCTTTAATAGGGGCTTGTCTGTTGCCATTTATTAATTGACACTTAGGCGCTGCGCAAACGCATATAAGTACTTTTTGTTGCCGACATGGGATTCTGTTAAAGAAAACCATAGTTACTGTATTCGGTGTCGGCAACCGCACACTTGCATGATTTTTACTATTTTCTACGAAAGTGTCGGCATCAAAAAGTCTTGTTACGCAGCGTCTTAATCCGATGGGATAAGGGTCAAAGTCCACCACGCTACTCAGTGCAGGTTGTCGAACATCACACCTATCGAAAGACGTGCTAGTCTAGTTACGATGAGACAATGAGAAATTAAATAATTAGATAATTATGAATGAATATTATTTCATCAATACTTTAGTGTACCGAAGTATATATTCTACAAATTTTACTTAGTGTCGGAAAAAGATGGAAAAAAATGGTTGGACAGGCGGATCCACGGGCAAAAGCTAGTTGTTTGTTATACCTATTTGCGCTTATCAACACGTTCTCAGAACCGTAGAATTTCATTCATTTTATTGATGGCATGATAGCGCGGAGTGGATTCCGGGAACCGCCGAATCTCTATATTATATAGGTACCTACTTACGTCACGCTACGTTGTTTACGTTTCATTAATTAACTAGCTTTTACCCGTGAATCCGCCTGGGCAACCATATTATTAATTTTATTTTTCAATTCGCCATTCATTTCGAGAATGAAAAGTAGCCTGTTATTCTATCTTGCAACCCACCCATATATCATATATTCATTAAAATGTACTCAGCCGTTCTTGCGTGATGCTCATTCAAACTTAACAAACACACACACCCGCAATTATAATATTAATAATTAAGGATTAATTAAGAGATTATTCAAGGCGCAGTAAATGTTGGTTCTTTCAGTCGGTGGTAGAGAAATACCCGTGGCATACAAAGGGTCGAGTTCATCAACGCATTAATAGGCTGTTAGAGCGGTAACAGATTGTCTGAGATATTAGAAACAGCGGTTTACTACTTTAAACGTGCTCTAAACACGTAATTTGACGACCGCTTGGCGCAGTGGTTCGAGCGTAGGCCGCTCGGCTCACTGTATCGGGTGGTTGCGGGTTCGATTCTCGACAGGGTAAATTTCGGAAATGGCCTATTCGTAATTTTTCCTGGTCTGGGTGTCACTGGGATCCCCCCCAGTCCATTGTACGGTACCCATAGTACAAGCGTTGCTTAGTTTGGGACCATACAGTTGGTATGTTCGTTTGGCGATATTTATTTATTTATTTATCAGGAAGATAATTAATCATGGTATATTACTAAGGATAGTTGATAGAGTCAAAGCATGCACTTAGTGCTTAACTGTATAGATTCGCATAATCACATGATAGAGCAGATAATGGTTCCTACGTGAGCATGTCACGACCTTTGCAAAAAAAAGTACATAAAATATAAATATTATCTCTTTGCAATTAAATTGGAGATAGAGCACAACCACCTATTAATTTGCATGAGTAAGTATTTATTAAAATAACTGCATGTAAAATAATTTGGTTAATATTTGAATTGAAAAAAAATATTATTAGGTACATATCCGCAATTACATACCATAACTTATACGCATGTTTTACGCTCGCTAGTCGACAACGTCTACGTTTAACATTTGTAATTAATCCCCGACGGAAAAAGAGGGGTGTTATAAGTTTAACATGTGTATGTATGTCTGTCTGTGGCATTGTTGCTCGAGAAAACGATATCGACTTGCGAATGTGTAAAACTACTACTGTGATGGTGGAACTACTAAAGGTTTAGCCGCCCCGGTTCAAGCCCGCTGAGTTTCTTGCCGGATCTTCTCAGTCGAGGTCGCGTTCCGATCCGGTTGTAGATATAAAAAAAAAAAATATGTAAAACTGACAATTTGTAAGTGCCCCCGTAGGCCTACACAAAATAAACGATTTGAATTTGAATTTGAATTTAATAAACGTTAGCTGTTGTTTACAATTGGTTTACAATTTTAATTATGTTTAATAAAGACTATCGCAATAACGAGCACAATTCAGGGAATTGAGTCATAAACATATTACTTTTGAATTATGTGTATTGTGTAATAATCGTAAATAGGTAGGTAGTTATGTTCGTTCTCGGAATTTACATAAACTGAGTAGGGTCGGCCGCAGCCATTGCGGAATCTATACAAATAAATAAAATTGGAGTGTCTGTTTGTAATATCATAATAACACCTTTTCACTAAGTGCATATCAAAGTACATACGACACCTATAGCAAAAACGCGATTTAATTTTTTTTTGTCTGTCTGTCTGTCTGTCTGTCTGTGTGTGTGTTTGTTCCGGGTAATCTCCGAAACGGCTGGACCGATTTTGACGGGACTTTCACTGGCAGATAGCTGATGGAGTAACTTAGGCTACTTTAATTTTGGAAAAACAATTAGGGTTCCGCGTAAAAAAATAAAAACACATGAAATCAAAGAGTATCTCCGAAACGGGTGGACCGATTTTGACGGGACTTTCACTGGTAGATAGCTGATATTATAAGCAGTAACTTAGGCTACTTTTATTTTAGAAAAACAAAATTTAAAAAAATGAGTCCTGTCACGCGGGCTCAGAACGCGGGAGCGGGCTTTTTTGTTAAGTTAAATTCCACGCGGACGAAGTCGCGGGCTCAGCTAGTATTATATAACGACTTCTTTTTTTATAAATCAATACTTAAATAAATATCGCCAGACTGGCACACCAACTGTCCCAAACACCAACTGTATGGTCCCATACTAAGCAACGCTTGTACTAGGGGTACCGTACAATGGAATGTGGGCGATCCCAGTGACACCCAGACCCTGGGCAAATTACGAAAAGGCCATTTTATAAATTTTCCCTGGCCGGAATCGAACCCGGTGCAGTGAGCCAAGCGGCATGCACTCGAACCATAGCGCCAAGCAGTAAGCGTAATGGCGGGATTGTATTAGTAGAGTAAATATCTTTCCTTCTAATGAGGCGCAGAGCAATACGAGGAAATTAATCTTACAATTAATAATAACTTCATTCTTATCAATATAAATACATATAATTGAAGTGTTTGTTTGCGATATCAAAATAAAAGCATTTTACTAAACGCATATCAAAGTATATACGTCTATCTGTTTGTTCCGCCTAATCTCTGAAACGGCTGGAACGATTTTGAAGGGACATCCACTGGTAGCTTATAGCTCATGGCGTAACGAGTAATCAGGCTATTTTTATTTACCACACGGGTGGGGCCATGGACAGCAACTAGTTAAAAGTATGATCTTGAAAGTAACTGCACTTATAGATTTGGGACACTCCTGAGAAGTAGAGTACTCACTTGGTAGAAGTGATTCGCGGCGCGATAACAGCTTATCAATACTACGAAGTGAATAGAAAAAACGTTATTCTGCGTATCATCGTTATACACGTTTTTATATGAGATTTTTTTTTATATCAGTGGTTGTCAAACTTTACCTTCTATTTAAGCTTGGAGATAGAGAATTAGCAAAATACCATAATAATAGACTTCGAGAACGAAGGAGTAACCAAATTAAGAATTCAAATTCAATCAAGTGTTTATTTTGTTTAGACCTACAGGGGCACTTACAAATTGTTAATTTTACTTTTATTTTTTGTCGCCAGTTGCTTATATAGTTAATAATTACAAAGGGTAGTAGATCCTACTAATATTATAAATGCGAAAGTTTGTGAGTGTGGATGTATGTCTGTATGTATGTATGTCTGTATGTATGTATGTATGTTTGTTACTCCTTCACGCAAAAACTACTGAACGGATTTGGATGAAATTTGGAACACAGATAGATTATAACCGGGATTAACATATAGGATACTTTTTAACCCAATAATCCAATACTACGCGGATGAAGTCGCGGGGCACAGCTAGTATTAATATAAAAATAGAATTGCTCCAGTGTGTTGCTTTTTGAGATTACCAAGAATTATTTAAGTCGAGTCGTAATCATTGAACGATTTTGAGATTAGGTATTTATTGCGATATAAGGACAATTCAGTTTAGGCCTTCTTATACTATGTAATCACGGCAAAGCATGTCTTTACCAATGTTATAAACCTACAAATATATTCTCGTCGTGTTCGGCCATGACAGGCTACGGCGATGGTCGATGACGTAGTCTTGTTCACGTCGTTGATAGTACTATTCAACGGGTGTTACTACACCTTTAGGGGCCATGCACACCACGTTTTTTAAACGCGCCGTCGCGTCGCGTCGATACGCGTTTGTAGCGATACAGACGCGATACGCACGCGAGTCAGACGCAGCCTGACGACTTTAGACTGTAGACTTTTGTAGCGTAAAGCGCGCCGTCAACGCACGTTTCTAAAACGCGCGTCGACGGCGCGTTTAAAAACGTGGTGTGCACAAGGCCTTAGATCGACAGTTCATCATTGATCGATGTTGGATCAACCGTCCATCAAGCATAGATCGAATGTGACTCTATCAGGTCTTTTTTTGGGACTGGTCCCGCTACACACTCCACTGATACTTCTGTAAACCAGAATCGACAATGGTGACTCTTATCAGGTCCATGTAGGAACTGTTTATCGACGTGGACTGATTTTGGGCTACCGTTGATCGTTGTAGACTGATTGGTGTGATAACTAACAGCCCAGAGGCGGCGTTAGGGGTGGGTGATGTGGGCCATCGCCATAGGCTTCGCAATCCTAGAGGCCTCGCACCTCGAAGGCGGGACGAGTAATTTTTTTTACGCGTTTAAAACGCCGAATAATTTCGTTCGCTTTAAATCAATAACACACTCATCACCTCTTGGATTCTTTGTCATCATCATCTCATCCCACTTAGGTACTACTCATTATATTAATTTTTTTGCTTTAGGGCCTCGCAAAATGTATGTTACCCACCTTACATTTAGGTCTTGCTCCGCCACTGTAACAGTCTACTGCTTTTTTGCAAAACTTTGACCACCACTATCCATAGATGTAAACTCTAACTGATAACACTCAGAATTCCGACCAAGGTTGTTCGGACCAGGCTGTCATTGCTGGTGCGTTGACCCCGCTTCACAGAATCTTGCGCTTACGATTATCTCGGTTAAATGTACTTCTTAGAACCTTCCCGCACCCATTTAGGAGGTATATTTTATCAATTTTAATATTTAAGTGTAATTTTTAGAAGGTTTTTTGCATAATAAAGTTCGTCTGGAGGTTTGGCGATTCGACGAATTCATTAACATTAATTATTCGATCGATGTAATGTATGATTATGGAGTTGGATTTTTATTTTAGTAACTACAATCTATTTTGAAATTACCGTTCTTGTTACAACATTAGAAAGCTAATGGTTCATTGATGAGTGGGTTCGTTTTAAAACTTTGTAATTACAATTATAAACTGTATTAAAGTACCTATATTCAAAAGTTCATATTGACTCGGCACCGCACGCGTTGCCGTCGTCACAAAGAAATAAAATGATATGAGCTACAACTGGGACAACATTCGTATCTCTCTATTTTTTAAAACAAGTTTAGCGCTAATTAGTTTTTTTTTGTTGTGAGCACATAATTGCCTATTAACTGCAATTAAAAAAATGCAATACGTCTACAAGAGAGCTGAAACGTGAGACTTGACGAGAGATAGCGAAAATAAATATGGAATGTTCATCAACAAACATGTTTTTTCATGTTTTTTTAGGTATTTCTTAGTATTTAAGAAATGTTTTTATGACTACTGTACGATCCAGATAAGGCTAAGAAAGAAAACGTTTAACGTATAACTAGAAAATTGCCATATTAATTAGAAAATCAATTAAAACCCTGAACTGAAACTTAGTTAAATTACTTGGTTTTTCTACTAAATACAACACAATTGAACTTTATTTTTCCAATGAAAAAATATCAATATAAACTAGGATCAAACGCACCAATAGGTACGTCAAGGAAAATATTTCCAATAGTCGCTATGTTGTTGTGATAAGTTGCCAGCTAAATTAATCCCCTCTATAGATAGTTGATATTTTTTTAAGACACCTTTACACTCGCTTGCTCGTCTCCAATATTTTCTGTTGTCCGGTCCTGTACCGTTATAGAGATGACAGGTGACAAATAAACAATTGAATATACAAACATTATGTAATCCATTTTCCTTGGTCCACACAAAAAGATTTCGAGAGCTCAATGCATCGAGCAAAAATATTTATCGTAGCATATCTAATGCTAATGTAAGCGTGCCAGTCCTTAAAAATATCTAATTCAAATAAACACTACACTTGTAAACACTGTATTGCACTGTTGCGATCGAACTTCAACTCTACAAAAGTAGCGGCTAATGAACTGTTGCAAAAACGTTCGTTTGACAGCAGTTGCGTACCAGCTCAAGTTCAACTGAGTGTCACCTAGCTGTCAAATTGTTAGCGCGATACGAAACGTTCAAAAAGTTGCGGTTCGTTTACAGTTCAGTTACGTTTCAGACGTATAAAAATAGATCGGCCTCCTGCTCACATGACCGATTTCATAAATATGACCGACAGTGACAGCATGCTTTCTCGATGACGATACAATTGCGTTAGGAGTTTTAGGCACACAGTTACGTTTATATTCTTTTAAACGAGTACTTAGGTACTTGTCTGTTACAAAATATCCTATTTAATGGCTCTTTACTGTGTGATTACAAGATTTCCAAAATATCGCTTATATAATACATGAAACATTGTGCAAGTGCCTTTATTAAACTATCATCCAATCCAGCTAATGGGAATTTCCAATCATCGCCAGCCTCGGTACTCAGAAGTCATTACCGCTATAGAGGCTTCAAAAATAAAATATAATCTCGATGGTAAAATCCGATTCAGTTTCGGCGAAGGCTCGCGTTTTTATTACTTGAATCCTTTATGATTGGCTCTGAGGTTCGCAGAACTGAGACGGTTTCTCAATATGCATCCGGCCTTGTAAATAAGTGTTAAGATGGAACCGCTATATTTTAGTAACATACCTACCTCTATAAATTTATAGAAAGTTAGAATATTTTTACAAAACACTCTTTTATCCATTAGCGGCTATTTACAAAGTACTTTTTTTTGAAAGGTTTTGTAAAGCAATTGTTAATTTTCTAAAATTTCTATTACTTTCGGGATAATAAATGTTAAGCTTTCTATCCTACTAATATTATAAATGCGAAAGTTTGTGAGTGTGGATGTATGTATGTTTGTTACTCCTTCACGCAAAAACTACTGAACGGATTGAGATGAAATTTGGAACACAGATAGATTATAACCGGGATTAACATATAGGATACTTTTTAACCCAATAATCCAATACTACAATGAAGTCGCGGGGCACAGCTAGTTTTTAAAATACTTAAGAATGTACTAGTCGCGTTATTCGTACTGAGTAGTTAGGTATTTAAATAAATTAAGTATTACAGCTTTTAAATTCAGTTTTTTCTTACCTTGTTATGTTTCGCGAATAATTAAAATTTAAGATATCATTATGTTTTTACAAGAAAATATTTATTTAAGTTCTTTAGTACCTACAGCCATACCAACCTCGACTGCCTTGAAAAAAATGGCTACGGTAAATGAAATACCTTTGTAATAAAATAATGTAAGTTATGTTATTATCTTTGTGCACTGTAAGGGTGTCCGTCCACTTGACTGTGCTATGAAGCGCACCCGCCCGCTTCGACCAATAGGATCGCTTCATTTCCTGTAAACTTGAGCTAAGCTGGGTAAACCTGAGGAAATAAAGATACCCTATTGATCGAAGCGGGAAGCGAAGCGATGGAACCAAGTGGACGGTCACCCTAATGACAAGTCATCGCCCAACAAAGACCAGTAAAGCGAGCCAATAATAGTTTCTGTGAAATTATAATTACCACAGAAATATTTAATGTTCTCTAATTATTATGTGGATATCGTTATGAAATGTATAAAACAATTTTATATGCTTTCTAGGAATGAAATACAAAGACAATACTTATTTCTAAGTAAGTTTGTTGATGTCATGTTGATGCCTTATATAAGGATGCTGCAGAATAGGTACCTATACGAGGGAGATCTATAATCATCAATTCGTAGGTACATATTTATATCAGGTACCTACATATTTATACCTGTTCACATTTCATTGGGCGGTTATGATGAATTACCTGCAGCAGCCTGCAGCCGAATGTCCATCGTTTTCGGGTAACTCTACACCTAACACTGGTGAACAGGGTTACAGTCTCCCCACACAAACATGTGTACCTAAATAAATATAGGTAGAGCAACAACATTCCAGCGGACTTAGCGGAATTCATTATTTATGCGTACGAGCGGGTCACCGCGGTGTTTTCAGGGAAACGTGAATAATCACCGGTCGCGTAATAGTTTGGCTTTTTTGCCTAACTCCCCCCCCCCCCCCATTTAATCGGTGTTCTCATAACATGCCTAGCGTTTTAATACCGACACAACTAATTGGGTAATGTACACCGAACTCATTGCGCGGTTTCTTTAATGTTTTTTACCAGTATTTTTAATACGATAATTGTAGTTAATTGCATATTATGTCCATGTTTTAAAATGTCGTGTTATTTGAAGCAGTTGCCTTACGAATAGTTCGAATTCATACCATGTTGACTGACGGGACTTAATAGGAAATTTATGGGGCTGTTAAAATTACATTCATATCGGCACCAACTGTAGCCCCAAACACATGTATTATGGGTACCCTACAATGTACTGAGGCGGTCCCAGTGACACCCCAACCAGGACAAATTACGAAAACGCCATTTTCGAAGGTTGCAGTGCAGTGTGCCTACGTCTTACGTTCTAACCACTAAACCAGGCAACCGTCAAATTAGGTAAAATAAATAAAATGACAATAACCTTAATGCCGTAGCACCTACTGATTCACCGAATTCGCAGGATTATAATACAAACAATTCCGATGCTCGAATGAGTTTCCTAAAATCCGTCTTAATTGCCGTGTTTCAAAGTTGAAAATCAATAGACAGTATCACCCGTTGGAAAGCTTAACGTCAAAAGAAGCGTAGGCTACTTGCATTAAGTAATTACCGCCTCGTTGTAGGTATATGTCGTGATAGACAGACTGTCTGCAGAATACATTAGCGAGCTAGTCTCTAGGTAAATATTAGCACTACTAAATATGAATTGGTATATTTGATTAGACAGGGTGAGGTTGATTAGACTACCAAGACATGCTGTTGTACTTTGGTCAGATTGATCGAGTGATTGATCGATACGGATGAAAATGCTTGTATACTCGGTCAAACAGATAGGGTACTATATGCCCTACACCTACTATTTTTGTGTAGTACATCTATTAACTAGGCTTTGAGGAAAATTTGAAGAACGAATGGTGCTGTAGGGATGTCAGTTCTCCGAAGATTTTATAAGGTTTCGTTTAATTCTTAAAATTTCTCGTAAAATCGATACTTTTACATTTACCTACTAATTACAAAAAATATAAGTAAATTTCCTTTCTGTTACACCTTGTATAGAATTGTGTTGACAGACGATAGCGTTGGAAAAAGATTCGAACCTAAAGTAACGGATTGTATTCAACTGATATATAATTGTTCAATGAATTATAAGAGAGAGAGATAAATTATGCATAATCCCCATTATTAAAGTGGTAGGCTGTGATTCAGTGCGACATGACCTAGTCTTGCGTGTGCTGTGAATATATTTTGTAACATTCATAGTAAGTAGTTTTCCTCGTCCGATTCCGCTTATCCATTTCAATCTTGTTTTATTGCCCAACCCGAGCTAGAGATGTTATCATAATTTATAATGACATAAATGGTTTTAGTGAATGGTGATGTTGCCACATGGATGTCCATTGAAAGAATGAAAGACAGAAAGAAAATACATTGATTTGTGACAGTAGGTACAATCCTACTAATATTATAAATGTGAAAGTTTGTGAGTGTGGATGTATGTATGTTTGTTACTCCTTCACGCAAAACTACTGAACGGATTTGGATGAAATTTGGAACACAGATAGTTTATAACCGGGATTAACATATAGGATACTTTTTATCCCGATAATCCCGAAATTTGTGTTACGTTAAATACTACGCGGACGAAGTCGGGGGGCACAGCTAGTTTAACATATTTTAGCCTATTATTTATATTAGGTAGGTAGACTGTACCATGTCAACGTTGTACCAATAACACGGGCAAAGGCAGTTCGAATGAAGATTAATACTTTATAGTACATACCTAAGTACATCTTGTAATAAGAATAAGAACATTTGACGACCGCTTGGCGCAGTGGTTCGAGCGTAGGCCGCTCAGCTCACTGCACCGAGTGGTTGCGGGTTCGAACCCCGTCGGGGTAAATTTTCCCCAGATCACCCCAGACTATTGTACGGTACCCATATTACAAGGGTTGCTTAGTTTGGGGCCATACAGTTGGTGTGTTCGGCTGGCGATATTAATTTATTTATTTATCTAAACATATACATGTATAAGCAGTCATAGCCGACTAGTTTAGCACGGGTCTTACCGGTTCAAGCCCTGGCTTGCACCTCAGGGTAGTTCAAAATCTAATCTTGGGACCAAAACACCTTAGCGGATTATGGGTGCACTGCACTGCACCTGTGCTTGCCCCTTCGAGATGTACCCGCGTGATGGTGTATAGCTATAATAATGATGTAATCATGTAGACCTTTTAACGGTGCACTTCTGGGCACGGGTCTCCCCTCAGTACGAGGGGGATTCAGGCCATAATCCACCAATTTGGCCTAGCATGTGACCGGCAAGGGAAAATCATATTGAAATTATGATTCGTCATAGATTTCGAAAAACCCAAAAGTGCGAGCCGGGTTTTGAACCCAAGACCTTGTTGCAATAAAACTATTTTTCGGATTTTATCGCGTTTATTCACTTTATGTTTCACTTTCAATAGGGAAGATGGCTGGGTGCTACCACCAACTTGGGATCCAGTAATTAATATAATTAAATCCAAAACCAAGTGTACCATTGCAAGACCTCGAGACACTGTGAGCATTTTCTGCGTGATTCGGACCGCAAACAACAACTAAATATGAGGGTACCCAGTTACTAACTATAACATCAGGACGTCTAACACCTCAGTCCCCCGTGACCATGGCTGCTGTAAAGCAACCGAAACGTCGGGAACATAAAGTTAATAAACGCGATAAAATCCGAAAAATAGTTTTATTTCAATGTGTAGTATTCGCGTAAATATAAGAAAACAATACCCAAGACCTTGTGCCCACAACGTGTTAGGTATCTTACTTACAATATACTGAGGCGATCCCAGTTACATCCTGATGTTACCCAGTCTGGACAAGGGAAAATAAAAAGATTATGCACGAGTATAAGAATTGTAAGCAGATTTAACATTATTATGACCTTCGAGACAACTTTTTTGGCCATTCAAATCTACTTGTAAAAGAGCAAATGGACAAAAGACCAGGATATTAGATGCTTGTCGTTTCTTTATCTAACTAAGTTATTATAGCCCAGTAACAAAAATTCGAGGAATTCTGAAATATCCGGGTTTGTAATGGCATTTGGCGTTTTTATTAAAACCGGTGTGTAAGCGAAATTGGTACAGGACCTATTGTACCCAAGGGGCTACAATAGATCCTGTACCAATTTCGATTTCGGGATTATTTTTCTCCAATACAACCCAATAAAAAAAGCTGTGAAAAAAGAGCAACTCAAGAAAAAAGCAGTGATAGCCAATTGGTTAAAAGCACGCGTCTTGCGGACACCAGGTCTTGGGTTCAAATCCCGGCTCGCACCTTTGGATTTTTCGAAATCTATGTGCGAATCATAATTTCTATATTTTAATTTCACTTGCTTACGGTGAAGGAAAACATCGTTAGGAAACCTGCATGTCTTAGAAGATCTAACCAATTTTCGAAAGACATGTGAAATCCGCGAACCCGCACTGGGCCAGCGTGGTGGATTACGGCCTGAATCCCTTTCGTGTAGAGGGGAGCCCCGTGCCCAGCAGTGGGACGTCAAAAGTTATTGGTCGCAGCGGGCGGCCCGCTACATAGCTCAGCCAAGTGAAGGGTTAGCCTTATTGTACCAGGGCGGTAGTCGATAGTAATAGGTCCGTACAGCTACGTGCGCTGGTGCGTGCCGTCAGGTGATCCCGGAGCCTCTCGGACGCGCTGGAGGCGGCCACCGGGGAGGTTGTAGTATCCCATACCCTAGGCCTTTAGAAGATTTCCTCCCCGCCAAACAAAGGAGGTACCTGGAGCCACATATAGCATAAAATATTTAGCGGAAAAATGATGTCCGTGACAGACTTTTTCTTCATCAGAGGCTTGATTCAGTGTCATAGGTCACCAGTTTAGCGGAAAAGGAAAGATCTTCCAGCCAGCCGGATGTTATGCCTGACGTGGTGGCCGCTATGCCGCCGTGGTTGTTGTCGGGGTCTTGTATATATAGTCACGATGCTTGCGATTCTTAATATCGTGATTCAGATTTTCTATGAAGAATCCGTACATTGTATTGCGGCGCCGCATTCAGCGCCATCTATCCATTCTGTCGGCGTCGTGAATGTGAGGTTGCCACAAATATTATTCAGATCCAAGTGCGTTACGTCACAATGCCGAACGCGAATTTTAAATGAGCTACTTAATTAATATTACGGTAGTTCCAGTTTACGATGTTTACTTACTACAGCTTGTTTTCATACGAGATTTGAACGGTTGATTATTCTCAGAAAACAACACACAATAATAATGTCGTAAGGCTTTGCGTTTATAGTAAACAAGGAAGGTTTCGTCGCGCTGCGCAGATATGAGCGGTATCTATAAACATGTTATTATTATCTTATTTTCAACTAGCTTTCGCGTCATTACGTCATTATTGGTCACCATTATAGATCCTGGCTTACAGGAGTTACAGTGCTGGGAGTGGGTGGCGGGACTAGTCCCAAAGAAAAAAAATAGCTTTCGCGTCTCGTCGTCGTCATACAATCAATAGACGCGTACATAATATCGGCCGGTATCACAGTATTTGTAACTAAACTCCTCCGAAACGGCTTGACCGATTTGTATATATGTTTTGTGTATATTCGGTAGATCTGAGATAAGGCCGTAATAGTACATTGTTACCCAAGGGGTGAAGGTAACTTATTTTGTCCCGAGACGGGGTTCGAGGGACAAAATAAGTCATTCACCCGAGGTAAACACTGTGCTTTTCATTACGAATACAAGGAAAGTAAAAATAAAAACAGGAATTAGCTAAATAAATAATACAAGGAATTATGAACAATACTCTACAACTCGAAAAAACAAATGAAGATCGGATTGCCGCCTATTTTGTTTATTTTCCGTTGGCCTGGTTCAAGAACTTTATACATTGGCCTGGTTCAATAGAAATGTCTAAATAGAACTAATTTATTTTTAATAATTTGACAGCTGTCAGTTGAAAGCGCTCCCTAGGGCTAAAAAGTATTACTTTCAACCCGCTCCTCAGCCAACTTCAGACCTATTTTTCAAGTATGAGTAATGTATATTACATACCTAGAAATAATTGATATGGCAGAACATCGTTTGCCAGGTCAGCTAGTTCTAATTATTTTAGCTCAATTAAACTCAAGTCGTTTATTTTGATTAGGTCTACGAGGGCACAAAAAAAATACATTTTTACATCCTACAACCGTATCGGAACGCGACCTCAACTGACAAGATCAGGCAAAAAAATCAGCGAGTCTATCTTTTTTACATACCTATTTTTCCGCCTATTTCTTAAATAGGTGCAAAGTACGTTGTGCTGTTCCGTATCGTATCGGACACTATCGCACGCCAATTCTTCTCATATTTGGTTAAAAAAATTAAGTCGTTTCTTACAATATCTTGATAATATGCATAACCGTAACGTTAAATACCAGACCGGTCCATGATACATCTGGAAAAGATTTCACACAAAGAGAGAGCTAAGTCACGAAAACTTATACTCTAAATATAAGCATACCTAAGTAATCTAAATATTATATACAGCTAGGTACATTTAAATAAAACTATTTTTACGGATTATATCGCGTTTATTTAATTTTAATGTTCCCGACGTTTCGGTTGCTTTACAGCAACCGTGGTCACGGGGGGACTGAGGTGTTAGACGTCCTGATGTCATAGTTAAAAACTGGGTACCCTCAAAATTTAGTTGGTGTTTGCGGTCCGATCCACGCAGAAAGTGCTCACTGTGTCTTGAGGTCTTGCAATGGTACGCTTGGTTTTCGATTTAATTATATTAATTACTGGATCCCAAGTAGGTACAGGTAGCTAGGTACAGTGATCAAATAAATGCATTAATAATACTCATAATTTACCCTACCAGGAAACAATAAAATATAATTAATTAAGTAACGTTTATGTCATAAACCGTAGAGGAAAATGATTAGTAAGGAAATACCAAAATTGTATCTGGACACCATGTGACATCATAGCTAAGTCACTAAGAATCGAAGCTGGGTTACTCAACGCACATAACTTTATACTTATATAAGGATAAGGATAAGGATGAAGTGCGGGATATTTTATTATTTAAAAGAGTTTCCTTATGAACGCTCAAAGGTACGTAATGCCGCGGAAAATTCGCGCGAATTTATACGCACTTACATTTTTTCATACTATCATACTAATATTATAAAGAGGAAAACTTTGTTTGCTTGATTGTAATGAATAGGCTCCGAAACTACTGAACCGATTTGAAAAATTCTTTCACTGTTGGGAAGCTACACTATCCCCGGGTGACATAGGCTATAATATATTTTCAAAAAAATTAGGGATTCTTACTAAAACTCGAATAATGTAACCGCAATGTACCCGTGCGAAGCCGGGGCGGGCCGCTAGTGGCATATAAAGTAAGTTTGCTAGAAGTTTTCACATTACAAGTGTTTCTGTTTGCCCCTTCAGCTAAGCTAATGCTTGTGTTGGCGATCCGACTCGGAGCCTCTCAGTTACGAAGGTAGTCCTTGTTTTTCTTCACATACAGGATGATTTTATCAAAAGGGGCGCGGATGACCAAATCCTTTACTATGAGGAATAGCGATTATATTTTTGAAAAATCAATATTCCTAGCCAGGTATCCGACCCGTTGATTTTGGAAAAAAGTACCACACACGCTGTATTATTACACCATTCGATAGTGTCGCTGATAAGGGTCAAAATTCTAAGAAGTAATGAATAATGTTACGGGTGGAGCGAGTTATTAAAGCATTGTAACTCTTCTGTGTTCTACTTATTGACGGCAACTAGTTATTTCACCAGATACCTGGCCACGATCTTACGAAGATTTCGTTCCGAGAATCGAAGAGGAAACAATGGGTAAGTATGTCGCACGTACGCGGTGTCTTTAGAAAGCCTGCGATTGAACCGTGAATTATCAGAATTGAGGTGTATTTACTATTCACATTGACTAGGATAAAACTTTTGAGGATAAGGATAAGGCGTAGGCCGCTCGGCTCACTGCACCGAGTGGTTGCGGGTTCGATTCCCGTCAGGGTAAATTTCGGAAATGGCCTATCCGTAATTTGCCCGGATCTGGGTGTCACTGGGATTGCCCCCAGTCCATACAACTAAGTGTTGCTTAGTTTGGGACCATACAGTTGGTGTGTTTGTCTGGCGACATTTATTATTTACAGTAGGGTCTGTGATGAATTTTTTGAAATTTCAACGCTATATTCTTTACGCATTTTTTTACATAACAAAGTTGGCAAGCCTACAACCCGTCTGATGCATAGCAGTTACCGCAACCTACCGTACAGTAATTATAGAATTATAAATGTGTAACCTGTAATGTAGCACGTAGGCCACATTACATAAGATTCCTTATATATTATATATAGATTTGAATGCCTACTTTTATGTCAAACTGGGTTAGCGTTTTCCTGAGTTACTGATTTATAATTAACTACTTAATTAACTCATCGTTGACGCAAGTGCCAAAGTACAAATGCAGGTAAAAATTTACTAAATACAAAAGAATTAGTAATGTAAATACGTATTAGAATTGACATATTGGGTCAGCTGTTAACTCTATTGGTTTTTTTAAAGGTAGACTAATGTCGGAGTACAAGCATACGACCCGCCTCATGTTAAGCACCTTTTTTTTTTTTTACCCGGCCACGCGGGGGCGCGTGGCGCCGGTTATGCCGGACTCTTACCGGCTAAAAACCCCCCCGGCACTCCCGCCTCGTCTATGAGGAGGAGGACTAGGGAACTGGCAGAGCCTTTACATCTAGTCCCCTCATGTTAAGCACCTGCCGTAACCTATAGGTTGCTCGCACGTTGTCGATCTGCAGGGGAGTGGATCGGAGGGATTTTAGGTACATCTGAATCAAACAGATGTTGGGTACAGTTTACGATGACGACCGCTTGGCGCAGTGGTTCGAGCTTAGGACACGCGGTTTACTGCACATAGTAGTTGCGGGTTCGATTCTCGCCGAGGCAAATTTTGGAAATTGCCGTTTCGTTATTTGGCCAGGCCTGGGTGTCACTGGGATCGCCCCCAGTCCATTGTACGGTACCCATAGTACAAGCGTTGGTTAGTTTGGTACATCATACAGTTGGTGTGTCAGTCTGGCGATATTTATTGTTATTATTATTTTACTCTACATTTGTCTGTATTCAAATCAAGAACTGGCACCTTTCCTCGGAATTTACATTATAATCTGGTAACATTGAAACGTGGTCGTTCGCGGAATCGCGCCACGCCGCGGCGCACAATGCGCGCGCGCACCCAGCTGCGTCCGCGCCTTCCTGGTACCACGCAGAGCCGAATAATACGTTTGTTTGTTTTTATCTTTACAATGAAGAATACTATTACATACCTACTTCTTGTAATCAATAAGTATTGTACTTGAACACTAGCCTACGAAAATGAAGGTGATTTTTGTTAGATTAGATATTTTTAGGGACCTATAGCGGGCGAATAATTGGACCTACTTACGCAAAATGGAACCAACCCACACACACTTCTGCAACTGAAACCAACCTAGAACCACTAACACAAGATAGGTTTTGGTCTACAGTAGTGCATGTGGGTTGGTTCCATTTTGCAAAAGTAGGTCCAATTATACACCGAATTATTTCTTTCTGTCATCAGTAATTTGACATTCGGAAGAGGAATACAAAGTAAGGTGTAACTATACAACCGCTAATCCATGTTTAGTAATAAGGGGGTTGATGTTTGCTTAGGATAAAAGTTTTATAAATTGAATAGAAATTAGAATTAATCAAAAGTTTTATCGTCAGGGCTCTAGCTAGGCTTCTGTACTAGGTGTTATATAGTTTATGATTTAATGGGTTAACAACGACTAAATGTACCTATTTCTAAGAAGTATAATTTATTATTTTTTCAGCCAAAATGATTTCCTCATAGCCTGATTCATCTTCTTAATTTCTTACCATCAGGCATCTACCGAGATTCTGGTAGTACCTACTCAAGGGCAGGTGATTTAATAATTAACTTCAGATTTTATCTGTAATGGGAACACAATGATTTCCCCGAAGTATCAAAGTAGTAACTAACAGATAAGCAAAAGCATTTCGACGGAACCAATAAATACTTCTAAGAAGAGTGAAAGGCTCAACCTCTGTCCTTTTATGATATGAGGATGGAAAATTTTGTGTAAACCTTGCTTGCTACCCATTCGGGGAATAAGAAACACTCGTGACGATTATGTAAATACAATTGTTGGTTTGTACCTGCCACCGATCAATAAGCCATAGACGCCGCATAGCCGGGCACCACCGCCCGCCTAGCATATACATTGCCACTGCATCGCACCTGACATTTTGATTGGTCCATTTACGGCTCGACCTTAAACTTCAAAATAATTAAGCTTCAAAATTTCCCATCTTCCCCGATACCGCACCAACTTTTGACGATCGTGATCTCATACAATATTGGGCGTACGCGGTGTCTTATCTTATTGGTCTATGGCAACTTACTTATAACAGGTCGACACTGCACCTACACGCATGATACATATCACGTAATCTAACTACTCGGTATTCCGTGCGAACCGCGATCAGTACAAATGGCATTGCCAAAACCATCAGACGCACACTTATGCCAATGAATGCTGCGCATCGTCTGCTGACGTCAGCAAACCATTCATGATCTCCAAATCATGGCTCAGTGTCCACTCTATCGCTCTGATGACCTCATCACTAATCGTGCCAGGACTTTATGCCTTGGTCACCTGGCGCTCTGAAAATAACAATATGTTTTCGGAACCATAAGATTTTTTTTTTTTTATATGACTATATGTTGTTGGCCAGAATGGCCATAACAACTTCACCCGGACAGAGGGCGAGCGCAAGTGCGCTCCAGCCAGAGGGGCAGGGGGGCAGCTAGCTCAAGGGCGCCACAAGGGGTTAAGATTATGATGGTGAGCTGTAAGTACCGTTTGAACTAAGCATGGAAATGATCGCTACTTTCAATAATTTTCATTTCATTACGTGAAATTATGTTTCTCTTTCACTGTTATTTGATTTTGCATAGTCAATGATTTTATTCACAGTGAATTGTCACTAGAACACTTTGTCCTATGAAGTCACTTATCGACGATTTATTATAAAAACCAGGATAGTGCGGAACGCTTTGCGATTTAATTGCAAATATATACAACTTACTCTAAAACATTTCAAGAACGACAGCTATCCAGATAATCTGGCAATTTTTGTATATTTAGTGATTTACTAGTATCATATCCACCGTGATAATATTTAGAGTAAAATAAATGTGTTAATAAATGCACTGCACACGGTCTTTTTCGCGAATTACAAAATTTGTCTTTTATTATTGTCAGATTTTGAAAAATTTCTAAAAGAACTCAAAAAATTTGAACTTCGCTGGCTAGACAGACGCCTTCACCTTAAGTACCTACGTTATTGTATAGCGCCTAAGTAACCCTAGAAAATAGCGCTAGTATGTCAACTTTTTGAAATAAATCAGTGTATGTAGGAGCAGCACAAAACTCCGATGTTTTCCTTATATACCCTTAATATTCATCAGTTACTTAATTATACATAGCAAACAAGCAAACAAAATGTGGTTAACACCACACAACCAATTTAACCCCTACAATTTATATCACCAAGTTCCTGCAAATTTGATGACCGCTTGGCGCAGTGGTTCGAGCGTAGGCCGCTCGGCTCACTGCCGGCTGCACATGATGGTTGCATGTTCGATTCCCGCCGGGGAAAATTTCAGAAATGGCATTTTCGTAATTTGCCCAGTCCATTGTAGGGTACCCATAATACAATTGCTTAAGTTCGCGGGAATAGTGCTGAGTCCTGATTAGGTAAGTACGGCTATGCTGGGCTAAATCTTATAAGGGGGAGGCAGAACTGTAGGGGTCAGGTCAATATCACGCGTGTACATTACCGGCACGATGGAGGCGGGCGCATTCCTCGGGTGGTATAACTGGATGCTCAGGTTCTTCAGCACAGGCACAACACTGGAGCGCTCCCAATGGTTTTAGAGTTCACACAACACAAATACACAGATGATTAGGTAGATTTCTCCCGATTAGGAATTTTTGGCACAGGAGCCCGCGCGAGTACGTCTATGCCACACGGAAGTCGGTCAGTACAGTGTCATGAAGGGGGAAAAGGACGACAGCACAAAATTGCACATTAATCGGGGGTAGGCAGATGACGGTAGACGGAACACATTTTAACTAGCTACCTACATACAAAATTCTAAAGTATACACTTAGTTTGGCAACAGTCACAGTCGGTTTGTCAGTCTGGCGATACCTTGTTTATTTATTTGTCCAATAATTTACATCCAGACATAATGTTACCTCAATCAAGGCATCAGCGCGAGCTTGCGACGATCACATATTTTATGGAAATTTTCCCAGACCAATGAAGATGTTGAAGCGGAATCTGAAATTCAAGGGCATTGACGCAAATAAAACTTGGAGATGCTTGCGGGATGCCTGTAAATATAAATAGGTGTTCTCGGAAATTCAATTAACTGTTTTATTTTGATCGCTATGGCGATGGCGCCGCCCGCGCTGCCCGCGCCGCCGGGACGGCGCAATTAGCGCCGTGTATATAAGTATTTTTGCGTAAATAGTTTTTTTGTGAAAGGGTCACCAAGTATCTGGTCTAATCCGGAAGTTACCGAAACGGAACCCACCTTGCTCTACAGATATATTATGATAGATAATACAGGTCTATGTCACGAAAATTACCAAACCTGCAACCCTCATGACCTTTACAGACTTGCGGTAAGGTTTTAGTTACCAATGTAGTCGTACGACTACATTATACTTTTCAAAATCTCATTTTTTAATGGAAACCCTTAGATACCCACCCACAAATTTTGCGTAAATTTGCGATTAACAAGTGGACGGTCCCCTTCCTCTTGGTAAGTAAATACCAAAAAAATATTCGCCAAATAATAGTAAATAATAGTTGGCCATCGGAAATTGTCTAATTGGTCGCTAATTGGTCACCCTACATACAAGTGAATCATTGGAGCATGTGACGGGTGGCGACGCGCGGGCTATTTTGGAACCCATGACGGCCGTGACGTCTTGCCGCGCGTCACGCCGGCACGATGCTGCAAAACAAAATATCGTAACTTACTCACTTTCCGCATATTATCTTTATTTAGACTTATTAACAAAGAACGATATGCGTAGGAGAGATTACGAACAAACATTACAGAATAAATATAGTTCCTACTCACCTACTACGTACAGAACAGTCACGCTGCAAAGACACAAAAAATAAAAGGTACTCTAGCAATGCAGCAAGAAGGTGCAAACTCGACTGATTCGAATGCTCGTTGGTGTTTTACCTGCAAATAGTACGAAAGTAGCTGAAGAGAATTGAAACTGTGCTGCTGGCCACATAAAATATTTATTCACTGAGAAAAAAAAAGGATAGCAAATGATTTTTGTAGTCCTATCTTTTTTAGGAATTGCAATCCGGCACCAATTTCAATCCGGTCGGATCCGGCCGATTTTTCATCAATCCGGCCGGATCCGACCGGATTGGTCACATGGTACATAGTGGTAATTTCCCTTCCAAAATTAATTGTTTAAAACATGTTTATCATAAAGATCATAAAAAGCGGCCAAGTGCGTGTTGGACCACGCATACTATAGGGGTCCATAGACAACACGCAAAAATACCACTTTTGAGCTCAATATTTCGTTCACGGGGATTAATTTTGAAACATTGTCAAAGAAACCTTAAAATTTATTCAACGAGGTATTGCTGAATATGTGTAGTGGGGTACCACTCGAGGGGGTAAGTAAACTTTCTTTTCTTAGTTCACTCCTCTTTCTTAAGTGCGGGAGGTACCCTAAAATAATTGTCTTTCAATATTCAAATACACAGTTTTGTAATTTTACTTAAAATCTATTTTAGTGCCAATTTGAAGCCCTCATAAGAGTAGTCTCCGCATAAATTACTCTCGAGGTCGGACGGAAGGACAGACGAAAATTGTGAAATTATAAGGGCGAAAGTATGATTAGTATGATTACGACGACCGCTTGTCGCAGTGGTTCAAGCGTAGGCCGCACTGCACATAGTGGTTGCGGGTTCGATTCCCGCCGAGGCAAATTTCGGAAATGGCCTTTTCGTAATTTGCCCAGGTCTGGGTGTCACTGGGATCGCCCCCAGTCCATTGTACGATACCCATAGTACAAGCGTTGCTTAGTTTGGGACCATACAGTTGGTGTGTTCGTCTGGCGATATTTATTTATTTATTTATAGAATCCTATAATTCATATTTTATTTCAACATAAGCAACAATTATATAAAAATCAACAATGCAAATCTAGTATGTAGTGTAACTAGTTCAATTTTTAATCTGTATATTCTGGTCTAAGGAGAAGCAGGGTGGGCCAGGCGCATACGGGAGTGCAGTTGCGAACCCGCGTACCCTGACCAGGCGACGGAGAGGTCGAACCGTGGGGTTTTAGCCGGTAAGAGTCCGGAATAACCCGCACGCCTGTGTCATGTCCGAGGCGTGCGGGTATCCATGAGGATTTCCCCACGTGAGAGAAAAAAAAAGGGTTGGCCAGGCGAGTATTTTGCAAGAAATTGGAGTTACCGGATCCGGTCACCGGACCCGGTGGACGTAAAATGATGCCGGATCCGCCGGATTACCGGAACCGGTTTTCCGGATTGCAATCCCTAAGCCCTTTTAATATATGTTATACTCAACTTTTTGTTATTACATAAAATAATTTAAATATTTGCTGTAATAACAAAACGCTTAATAAAAACAAAAAAAAAACTACCAAAATCATTTATTGTCGATTTTTTGGGGTCTGTACCTCAAAAGGAAGAAACGAAACCCTTATAGGAACACATTTTTTGTCAGTGGCTATGCAAGGAACTAACTAATTGCCATACACTGACCCTCTAGCGCTATTATTTCTTAAAAAGCTTAAGTTTTTGCTTCGCTATTGAAACAATTCAATTGGAAATGTGTTAACACTACCCTTACTGTTCAAGCATGACTTGAAGGTGTTAGTTAATAAATGACCTTCCTTAAGGAGCGTTGCAGATGAAAGACTTTTGTCCGGTGACGACCGCTTGGCGCAGTGGATGTAGCGAGACCGCTCGGCTCACTGCACCGTGTGGTTGCGGGTTTGATTTCCGCCAGGGTACATTTCGGAAGTAGCCTTTTCGTAATTCTCCCGGGTCTGAGTGTCACTGGGATCTCCCCAGTTCATTGTACGGTACCCATAGTACAAACGTTGCTTAGTTTGGGACCATACAGTTGGTGTGCCAGTCTAGCGATATTTATTAATATTATTTATTTATTGACTCATATGCAGAATAAAGTACAATTTCAAAATCGCTTTAAAATCAATAATACAGTAACTGTAAGGTCCATTATACTCGGCCAATGGTGGGCAATACACCTTGCTACCACACACCGACCTCGACAGCTAGGTCAACGTATTCCGTTCAACAGGTGCGTCTACGTACCTAAATGCACCTTGGAACTCGATAAACCCGCTGAGTTTCTTGCGGAATCTTCTCAATTGAGGTCGCGTTCCGATCCGCTGGTAGATCCACCCCCGTGCCTTATGCGGCGCCTTTAAGCCAGCTGCTCCTGCCTCTATGGCTAGAGCGCACTTTGCGCTCGTCCTCTCTTCGGGTGAATTTGTTATGGCAATTTCGGCCAACAACATATTGTCAGTAACAAAATAATGTCAATTCACTTAGTTTTGTCAAGTTACTGTACTAACAGAATTAGCCCCAACATAATCGTACGTCCTACTTCCTACTAATATTATAAATGCGAAAGTTTGTGAGTGTGGATGTATGTATGTATGTATGTATGTATGTATGAATGTATGTATGTATGTATGTTTGTTACTCCTTCACGCAAAAACTACTGAACGGATTTGGATGAAATTTGGAACACAGATAGATTATAACCGGGATTAACATATAGGATACTTTTTAACCCAATAATCCAATACTACGCGGATGAAGTCGCGGGGCACAGCTAGTAATATTATAAATGCGAAAGTTTGTGAGTGTGGATGTATGTATGTATGTATGTTTGTTACTCCTTCACGCAAAAACTACTGAACGGATTTGGATGAAATTTGGAACACAGATAGATTATAACCGGGATTAACATATAGGATACTTTTTAACCCAATAATCCAATACTACGCGGATGAAGTCGCGGGGCACAGCTAGTTGAATATAATTACTTACTAACATTATTTATGTACACTAGCTCTTGCGCGCAGCCTCGCTAGCGTAGGTTTTTTTCTTCAACGGCGCTGTAGCGCCACCTCCCAACTACTACTGGAACGATCCAACTCTACTCCAACTAAAAACCATCCAGATGACCCCAAAAGAACAAAACAAGTAATCCAAATCGGTCAAGCCCTTAGGAGGAGGAGAATTACAAACACACGCACACCGAAATCTATATATATATAACTCAAAGGTGACTGACTGACTGACTGACATAGTGATCTATCAACGCACAGTCCAAACCACTGGACGGATCGGGCTGAAATTTGGCATGCAGGTAGATGTTATGACGTAGGCATCCGCTAAGAAAGGATTTTGATTAATTCTACCCCCAAGGGGATAAAATAGGGGATGAAAGTTTGTATAAAACTTTGTCAATTAAATTCCACGCGGACGAAGTCGCGGGCACAGCTAGTTTTATATAAAATGGAAATCATCTCCCATATAGGTAGTTAGTACTAACATATACTAACTATGATACACAATTCCGTCATTTCTACGGAATCCGTATAAATTATTAATTATATTTTTAAATAAACTTGAATGAATCTTCCAATAACGGTAGATACCTAGCGCATGGAAGTGTGAATCTGTATCGTATCGTAGTTTCTTAGAAATATAATCAGGCCACTGCACCCTATGGCTGCGGTACTAATTGGTTTTGGATGAATGAGTACCCTTCTATCGAGACCAGCCACGCTGGTCAACACCCACTAAAAGGGTAAGTATCGCAGATAGAAGCTCCTCTTCTCGGTAACTTTCGATGAAACGTATAAGTAGATGAGTGTAATCCGACCGAAAATAGACTTTTGACAATAAACACAGATCAATAAGACAAGATACCAATTACTTATACTTATTGTGTGAAAATGGAATCGTCAAAAGTTGCCGGGGTATCAGGGAAGATGGCGAATTTAGATTGGTTCGTTCAAGGTCGAGCTGTGAATGGACCAATCAAAATATCAGGTGTGGTCATACATATATGTATGATGTACTCATATATGTATGTATTACATATTATGTATACTACATATATGTAGTGGCATGAGCATAATGCATGCATACCTATGTGAGGCAAGCGGCGGGGTGCCCAGCTATTATATGCGGCCACAAGGTTCATTGGACTGTGGCTATAAAAAATAGCGAGGTTTTGAAATCGTTCACATGTCGAGATAAAAACGTCTCTAAAAATCTGAAGCCGGACATAATGATGATAACCTTTGAAGGAAATATTAATATCATGTGAAACTTCGTCATTCCATACGAGGAAGGAAGGAAGGAGTTGTTACATAAAATATAGACATAAAAATCCCGCCTGTCGTTACGTCAGCCAACAGTGAGGCACAAATTAATTTTCCTTGGAACCTAACATTCATTATCTCAGCGTAATTATGACGAGACTCACTAACAAATTTGTTCCAACAACATCTATTATCACTAAATAGTTTTCGTCAAAGACCAATTCTAGGTAGGACATTGGCAGTGGTGTCTCCGATTTCGAGCATCAGCGAATTTTTGTCAGGTCTTGATTTCGTGACCTTCCTTGAAGAATTGTTATACGAAATTGTGCGTAATTGGCCAATTTACCACAGAGAAAAAAATAAGAAGAAAACCAATTTTATTAATTTATCTCGTTTCCTTTATTTATCTAATTTATCTTGGTTATCGGATCTCTTTACATGAAAACTACAGAGTGATACACCCATCACTCTCGAAGACCATATGAGACCTAAAGTCTTAACATTTGGCATGATATTTCTTCTTCAGCTTCAAGGCGCTCGGAAACACAAGAAAAATGTTTGCGCACACGGAGTCGCAGGAAGCAACTGGTGATATCGTATTTGTTGTTAAACTTTTCTAAAGTTGAACAACAAATGCGTAAAACCACACTGATAAATAAAAATAGGACGAATCATTTTTATAGTTCCTAGTTTTCCATTTTTTTTTATTAAATGCTTAAATATTTTGTAATTACATACACCTACATCAAATCATACTAATACTAATATTATAAAGAGGAAAACTTTGTTTGTTTGATTGTAATGAATAGGCTCCGAAATTACTGAACCGATTTGAAAAATTCTTTCACTGCTGGGAAGCTACACTATCCCCGGGTGACATAGGCTATAATATATTTCAAAAAAATTAGGGATCCTTACTAAAACTCGAATAATATAACCGCAATGTACCCGTGCGAAGCCGGGGCCGGCCGCTAGTAATTTATAAATACGAGACAATTACATAAATATTTGCCGTGTTTTATTACAAAGTGTTTAGTAATAAATACAAATAAGATACAAAAAAGATTACTAAGTAGGATTTTCAAAAATAATTGTCCGTCGTATTTTTTTCCTTAGTGTACAGAATTGAAGGTTATATCAAATGCACAGTCCTGATTACTGTGCACCGGTTAACGCAACACTTCCCACGCTCCCTCCACAATCTTTAGATAGACTCTTCAGACAATCTCCGCATCAATGAAGATAGCCGCCGACGGCAAATACCCTCATATGTATGCGGGTGAGTGCACACCCTTAACGGTGAAATGGGGGGACCGGAGTGGGGTGAATGAGCACTTTGGAGGCACCGGGCGGGTCATGCCGTGCATTTGGGACGCGCTTCCTACCGCCCGTCGTGGGAAGCGAAGCAAACAACGGATATAACTTGGGTACCTACGGTAGGGAAGCACAACATTTGGAGGAATAATAAATTCGAAATGGCGTTATTATTATATTTCCGGAGCTATGACTATTTCCTTTTGACGAATACCTACTGCAATGTTGGGGGTTTTCACTGTAAGTAGGTATATCGATCATCATGAACATATTTTCTCGTTTCTAGTTTTTCCAGTATAACCGTATTTATAATCTCAACTAAAAAATAAAATGTACGCGTGCAATAACAAAAGTGTATAATTATTTAATAAAGATTGGTCAAAATGTTGTGCAACCATGTTTTCGGCCGGTGCGTGTGTCTGCGGGGCGGGCGCGGCGCGGCGTTGGATCCAGCGCCTACGAGCCGTTCCGAGTAGCGCACAGGAAACAACTAATCGACGCGATTGGCCACGCGTTACGAAATCCAATAAGAATTATGTACGTATCTGTAAATAACCCCTAATACCGCTGACATTACATACCTACATACATTACTTACCTACCTACATACCTTTCCAAATCAGTATTAAGCAGGAAATAAACTAATCTATGGGTATGGTTAAAGTAAGTAACCCACGAAGTTGATAAATGGTATAGCAAAAAGCAAATTGTGGCTCAATATTTTTTTTATATAAAACAGCACATTAATAATGTTTTATATACGAGTAAGTCTAAAATGAGTATAAACAAATTAATTGATTGTGCAACTCTCGCACGACCACATTTCTACTTGAAAATTATATTAATACTAGCTGTGCCCGCGACTTCGGCTGCGTGGAATAGTGTCTTTGGGTAGCATTTTTAATTATTTAGGCTAATTATTTTACTAATAAGACACATAAAAGTATAAATACGTTAATGAGCTATTTGCAGTGGTTCACTGCAAAGAGCTATATTTCCATACAAGGGTAAATTGAGGGGTTTGTAAAAGGACAATTTGAGGGTAAAACTTTTACAAACTTTTAATGTCATATTTATTTATACCGAATCAACAGCCTAAAAAATAAGTTTTAAGCTTCAAGCTCTAAAAATGACGATACTTCCATACAACTTTTCATCCCCCCCTTTCAACCCCTTACAACCCTTTTTCGCATTAAAAAGTAGCCTATGTCCTCTCTTAGGCTCTTAACTATCTGTGTACCAAATTTCATTTAAATCGGTTCAGTAGTTTTGGCGTGAAAGCGCGACCGCCACACTTACAGAGTTACTTTCGCATTTATAATATTAGTAAGGATTTTTGATAAAATGTTTTATAGCCCTGAGTGTTGTTCAGTGCGTGTCGCGGTCTGTGCGTTGGGTTGGGAGTTGGGACGCAACGCAACGCAATCCTTCCGCAGAACCGCGCCGGATGCAGGCAATCAGCGTAATTTGCCGCGCGTTTCAATTGAACACTTACACAACAGCGGCTTCTGTAAAACCACCCATTACGATAGCAACATACCTGCGGACAATTCCATGGAAATTGCACGCCATCAACCTACTTTACGGCTTACGGTAGGAACCATAGATTAAGGAGTGTTGGAGTTTTTTTTTAGGTCTGATAGTGTATCTATGACCTAAAAATTGAATTTAAATTTCAAAAAAATAAATAAAATTATTATTATATTATCTTATTTTCAATTTATGTTTTATTAATTTCTTCTAAAATGTTTTATTTATTTATTTTATTTTTTAGAACAATAATTAAATTTTCATCAAATTCAGTACCAACTGCTAAACATGCACAGGCGTGACACTCTATGTGTCTACTACTGAGTTATAAGTTATCTCTACATAGTTTTTTTCAAACGCACATTATACTATACCCTGGGTGATCTTCCACTTGGTTGTGCTATGAAACGGGCCCGTTCGCTTCGACCAATAGGATCGCTTAATTTCCTGTCAACTTGAGCTAAACCCAAGAACTTTATACATAACACATTCTAGGCTTCTTGGCTAAACCTCATGGAGCTGACGAAGTGACGATAGGCAGTATCGAGCATAGAATAAAACAATACAAAAGTTTGATCAAGATACAGAGTTATAATATATGTTATGTATATCTGTGGATCGAGTTTCGATCAAATCTTTTTTATTTTTATTCACCGCCAATTAAAAAAAATAAAGGTCTCATGTACAATTTTTAAGGAACTGTAACTGATAAAGTGTAACTTTTACCAATATGTTTTTTTTCTAACTATTATTTCGGACCTTTGGATCACCATGTATACTTGCTGTGAAGCATAAACTGTTTTCCGCAAAACGATTAGTAACAGCTATATTTACTTAAACGGTTTTGCGTAAACATAAACAAGGGGCGTTTTGCTTTGCTTCGCCTGCGTGTCATGGTCGCCGCGTTAGCCTTTCATATCTCAAGAAGTTATGACTGCTATATATTTCATATATGCATACCTGGAATATTCATATAATTTAATTATTTTCTTTGATAAAAAGCGTTGGAAATGCGAGTAGATCTCAAACGTTCAAACTCTTTAACAAAACTTATTTAAATTAATCTTCTACCAAAATTGAAAAGGTACTGGCATGAAAGATTTTTCAAAAGAAGAATGCAAAAATAATAATATGAATTGAAAGTCTTCATCTTTGGAACAAAATGAAGTGGCCCACTTTTTTCGAAGAATTTACATAGGATCCATGAAAGTTTTATAAAAATTTACTTAAAATTAAAATAAAATTTCCTAAAAAAAAACACAAAATCCCCACGATTCAAAATTTTCCCGTAAGAATACTCAACTCAAGAAAGACGCCACGTCGGTTTGATTTGCTTTGAAATCGAAAAGAAGATGGCTTGCTGTGGTCCTTGCGGTCCTTGCGGACCCTGCTGCGGTCCCTGCGGTCCTTGTTGCATGCCATGTTGCGGGCCGTGCGGCCCTTGCGGGCCGTGCCCGCCTCCAAGCTGTGGACCCTGTCCACCGCCAAGCTGCCCACCGCCCAGCTGTGGACCGTGCCCGCCCCCTAGCTGCTGCCCGCCGCCTAGCTGCCCGCCACCAAGTTGCTGTCCACCGAGATGTGGCCCACCGTGTTGCGGCCCCTGCGGCCCTTGCTTCCCATGTGGACCTTGCCCAATGCCCGGGCCGTGCCCTCCACCAAGCTGCGGGCCGTGCCCTCCACCAAGCTGCGGGCCGTGCCCTCCCCCAAGCTGCGGGCCATGCCCTCCACCAAGCTGCGGGCCGTGCCCTCCCCCAAGCTGCGGTCCTTGTGGCCCTTGCTTCCCATGTGGGCCGTGCGGACCTTGCTGCTGAATAGGCGGAAGCTGGATTATGTGTTCAGATTATGTGAACTCGTGCGGAGTCCTTAAGTTCGAGTCTCAAGCAAGTCGTGCCACGTGGTCGTCGCCGCTGTTCGCCTGTTGTACAGTGAACGTATTATTAAGAATAAATTGTTTAAACATATTTATTGCCTTTTTCTGCATACACTTCACCAAAAATAAATTATTTGCAGTCCATTGAACACATGCCGCCCCATCACGTATATGGCCAGGATTTTTCCTATGTTTCCTCTATCCTCTACATCAATTTTGCCTACCTACATCCATCTTGCAGTAATCTGCGAAATGGCAACTCAACTTGTCAAAATACATCCATTCCGCAGCCTCCATTGTGCCTACTCGTGCGTTCCTCTGCTGAACCCTGCCCCATTACCTCCTACGTCCAGGAGACCCTAGGTCCCACTATTACCTCCCACGTCCAGGGACCCAAGGTCCTCATAGCGAAATGCCAACTCTACTTGTCAGAAATAAAACCAACTCGTACAACAGCAATTTTATTTCACCAAACATGAACCGAAAGTCCCGATTAGCAGTGCCAGTTCACCCGCAAGCCGGGCCGCAGCAGGAGCCGCAGAGGCCGCTGGTGCAGCCGCCGATGCATCCATGCCCGCAGCTGTAGTAGGACCCTGCCATGCCGCCCCTGGCTCTGGTGAATACAATCAGGGGATGAGACTTTGTCATTAATCATTTGTCACTTTTCTGATTTAGCATATTAGCGTATTTGATACTAGCAAGCGTATAAACTCATGCTAAAGCCACAGCCTAATTCACTAGACCATTATCTCTAGCTACTGGATAGAATGAATAGAATCTGGCACAGTGGCTAGCGTTGGGAGAGAGGCATGTATTCAAATCAGCGCAAAGCCGCAAATATTTTGAAGCCGCTTGTTAATAAAAGCTTTAAAAGCCTCTGAAAAACCTCGTCAAACTCGTTAAGATAACTCACCCATGTATGACCCCGACGTCACCGCAAGGCGATGAGCAGGTGTAGCCGCCTATAGAGTGTGGGCAGCACGGGCCCACGGCGCCGCACATCTCCTGCCTGTAGGCCAGGGGACCACATGGGCCTTGCATAGGACCCTGGCACCCAAGGCAGCAGTTCCGGACAGGCATCTTGCTGTTATATCTGAAATGGAAATAATTTAAAAAGCAGTAAAATTAGAACTTTCCCTTGATTTGACGTTGACTTGGAGGATAATTAAATAGGATTTACCAATTTAGAATGTTTTCTATATTTTTGTATTTTTATTATTTTTTGCAAGACAGCCAAAGCTTGAAATCAAATGGCGTGAATGAAGTATTTTTTCTTTTTTAATATAGGCATATAATATAGCAGCTGGCTGGAAATTATACAAAAATGTGCAAATGTTTTCGGCGGGCACTTTCTGTTTATACGAAAATTATTTTTTTATTTAGCTAATATTCTAATCATAATAAAAACGTACATAAATAAAAATCGTATTACCTATTTGAAAATAATGGACGGTAATAAATATCACCATAGACCAGCTTACCTACAGAAAACAATCAAAAAAAGAAGAATACTTTGCAAACCGTCACACAATTTGAAAATCTCACCTCATCTTGGACTCTTTCAAAATTCCATAAAAAATATCGATAAAATAAACTAATTTTCAACTTATCATAAAGGCATTCGGAGAGTTCTAAGCTCCTTGCACCCAAAATGTCCTGTTGTCCACTCGGCCAGCCCGGCTGCGGCCAGGTCGCGGGAGCGTCATGCCCGGCGCCCTTCAACGGACCCTGCAACGGAGTCTGCATAGGGCCTTGCGGCAAGCCCTTCGGTACCTACAGCTGGAGGTTCAACCCTGCGTGCTCTTGAGCCCTTGAACCACGATCGGTACTCACACACATTTTGTAACTTAATGTAACTAATAAAATGTATTATTTTATGTTGCTTTATTTTTCTTGATTGGGTTCGATTCCAAACGTTCTACATGTAGTAAACAGATCGTGATACTTCACACCTCTTCACGTTCATACATGGTTTATATTCCACTTTGTGTATTTGAGTGAACAGAGTGGACCAAGGTTTAAAGTCTCATAGGTCTTCAGCTAAGTAGCTACGAAAGAGCGTTGCAAACACACACTCCAATGCTCACAGGTCGCCACGACTCCGGAACGGTTTCCTATAACTAATTCAAGAGTACACTCAAAGAAGCTACTTACCAAAGGTTTTGTCTAAGTATCTGTATTTTTACCGACTTTGAAAATTTTATGTGTGTTCACCGATTTCTCTGTCAATTGGACGTAGGTACTTTTGCAAAATGGAACCAACCCACATACACGTCTGCAAACTAAAACCAACCTAGAACCACTATCACAAGGTTGGGTTTTGGTCTACAGTAGTGCATGTGGTTGATTCCGTTCTGCAAAACGTTGTCCAATTGTGGAAAGATATTATTTTTTTTACCACGTTAGGACAACTTCTTACAACTTACTTGAATTGGCACCGACTTATGAAAATAATTATAATTTCCCTGGTTATTTCTAGATTTAGTGAACCGAGGTTTTTTGAAGGCTGATTAATTTCTGTATTAAAAATCTAAAATGCATTTCTCGTATTTCTAAATTCAACGACATGAACATGTCTTTCACAGAACATGTCTTTCTATCCACTAGTTTCGGGTCCCCATATACTGACCCTTCTCGACACCTTGTATAGCGTATATTGACTGATAATAGGTACCTATTAAATTGCCTGACCTTGGCATGACCCTACCTCAAGAGATGACTTAGGCAAGTTTAGCTGAGTACTAGAAGCATAAAGACAAACGCTATCTACCGCTACAGTGTTTGTTTTAACACTCGTTATAATTTTCACCTGAAGGTACGCGAGACCGGAAGCGCGCTCATTTTGTTAGCCATCGAAATCAGATAATGGCGGCCGGAAGAGCCGAGCGATGTACCTAACGATAAAGTATAATTTCGTCACTCGCCCGCCTTCTCTTTTAATGGATTTCGCATGTATTAAACGTTCATTACACGTTTTATATGCATACGTAGAAACCATAAACTTGATTCTTGGATTTCCAAAACTCGTAAAAACAAAGTATTCTCGTGATTATAATCACGCAAATCGTTACGAGCTTCATCTATATCTTCATGGAATTCGCTCTCGGCATTCGATTAATCGATTTCTCTCAGAAACGATAAAAATAATATCGGTAAAAAATTTACATCGAAACTGGTTGGATATTATAATAATAATTGTATCGAACGCCATAAGAGGAAATGGATTTGTAGGTATTATAATTTGGATTCGTTGGGCAGAAAATATTAAGTAAATAACTCGAGATGAGAACCTCCTTTTTTAAATAGCGCATTAAATCTTTTAGTTCACTTTGCTTTACAGGTGCTTCGAAAGTCCGAAATAGTAATTTACGGATATACAACAATACATAAGCCGATATTTAGTTGCTAAGGACAGGCAGAGTTTACCTACTTAAGTATCAAAGTCTCTCTGGATCTCTGATTCTGACAGACTATAACTTCGGTGTTATGTGCCTCTGTATAGGTAAGTACTTACTTGTCACAACTTTCTTGCGGCCTTAGAACACATCCGATATACGGCATAAAAAACTCAATTTACGATCAACATGAAAGACGTAAAATTCTTCATAGTCGGTACTTGAGATGGTTTTTTTAAATGGCAGGGAAAAAAGAAGTACTACCTAGTGGTCTAAGATCCCGGTATATAACGACCTTCACCGAGCTGGTTAATGGATCAAAAGTATTTTATATCAAATTAAATATGTCAATAAATATATTGCAAATGGGTTGACTAAAAATGTCAGTCCAGAATATGATTAATTAAGAATAAAAAACAAAAAAAACATTTCACTGGTTTGGTTGATAGACAAATTCCATTCCAATCGAAAGTATGAAGCCTGTGGAATATGCAAACATTAGGTTGACTATTTTTTCCCGTCACAACTCTTGGGTAGGCACTAGGCAGGTATAAATAGGTAAACATGACTTGCACTGGTCTGGTTAATGAATGAAAGTTAAGTTAAAATAAATATTATTTCATTACGAACACGGTGGTATAGGGTTGACTGCGGAAAGTCAGTCCTTAATTCGGGTTGTCGAGTTTTAAAAAGTCAAATATTGCTGGGAGTGAATACGTGCAACAGAAAGGTCCCAGCGTACCATCCGATGCGTTAAAAGAGGACACAGCATTGCAGCTGTGTGTAAATTGTCCATTGAATGAAGTGAGAGAACAATATAATTTCGCGCAATGAAAATGAATTAAAAGTAGAAATTATTTCCATGCCTACTACGTAGTATACTTATTATTTCGATGGTGGCTGGTACATAGGCTCCACAACATAGCGTGCGCCCAGTCATTGACTCAAAACCTAAATTTCCCTCCACCGAGAGACGCAATAACCACTGTAACTGGAGCTCTTTTATATTTAACTAGCTGTGCCCGCGACTTCATCCGCGTGTAATTTAACTTAACAAAAATTTCAGGATTATTCATCCCCTATTTTATCCCCTTGGGGATAGAATTAATCAAAATCCTTTCTTAACGGATGCCTACGTCATAACATCTACCTGCATGCCAAATTTCAGCCCGATCCGTCCAGTGGTTTGGGCTGTGCGTTGATAGATCACTATGTCAGTCAGTCAGTCAGTCACCTTTGAGTTATATATATATAGATACCTACACACCATTGACGTAGGTCAGGATAGAGCGGGGTTATTATAGCGTGTTCATAGAAGCCGGGCTGGTTCAGAGGGTCGTCTTCCACGAAAGGTGCCCATACAATGTCACAGCTAATTTTAGTTACAGACGGGACGGTTCTCTGTAGTGTATAATTAATCAAATGATGGAATTATTTACTATTTTTGTATTGTAGTAAATGTAGGGAGGGTTGGATATTTTCTATAGAAAGACGTAGATTAGTGTATGAGTCCATATACAATGAATAGTGTACAAATGAACCTATTATTACACACAATAAAGTTATTATTCTGAATATGAGTAGGTCTAAAAAAGCTAACGAAGGTATTACCACAGTGTATTTTCTTTATTAAATTATTTCTTATTTCGAAAGGCAAGACTGGAACTATCATAAATATTTACCAAAATAAGTACCTGCTCTTATGGCGATTTAAAAATAAAATAAATGTATAAGAAACAAGCCCGCTGAGTTTCTTGCCGGATACTCTCAAGAGACGCGTTCCGATCCGGTTGTAGACAAATGTAAAAAAATACAATTTGTTAGTGCCCCTGTAGACCTCAACAAAATACTTAAAATGATTTGTATTTATTTACATCTGTGTTGCCTTTCCATTCGTAGTAATCATTCATCATTCATCAGTTTAAGTGTGGACCACAGTGTAAGCATTTCCTATCAAGGACCTCATAATGTTAACTCCTATAGCCTATCGCTGGAGTTGGGCTTAATACGAGGGGTAGCACTGTCCACTAAGCTGCTTAATGTGGGTTGGTGGACTTCATACCTAAGCAGTACCTTTCTAATAAAAATAACCATACAACTTTGCACCCATGAACCGATTCCATGTTTGAAATCGATAATTCTTTTAGAAAATCGTAAAACTGAAAAGAAAGGGACATTTGAGACGAATTTATTACACAGTTACTTCATAGAAACGCTTCAATGGCAGTTGTAGCAAGGCCCGACAGGCGAGCAGCAGCAACCCTGGACACACGGCAAGGGGCACCGGGGCATGGGCGTGTCGCACCCGCCCGGGCATCGCGCGAAGCACCCCATGTTGAAGTTCCTGTAGCAGCCGAACTCAGGCATATTTCTGTATTTTTATTTTCTTTTTAAAGTTTTTATAAAAAAAAAATTTACGGCAGAAGTGGCAGAGGAAATGATTGACAGCAGTTTTTTTTTACTTCGTTTACTAGCGGATAGTAAGCGACCAGTATTTAAATGTTCAAGTATTCGTTGTTATAAGTAATATAAAATTATTTAGCATAGCACATTCAACAGCTTATAACGTTATATTATATTCATCAGATAAATAATAACCCGGTTAACAGCTTCGAATATAAGTATAAAAAAATAAAAATCGTACCTACTTATTATGACAAATACCCGAATTAAAAAAATAATTCATAAATAGAAACATGAAAAATAGTGCATTCAATAACATTCAAAATGCATCGATCCTCTTAATGAATTTGTCTGAGTAATCGATACAATAGTGATTCAACATTAATTGTATTTTTGATTCAGATATTTATGCTGGTTATACTTAAAAAATATAAAGTAACAAACAAGGTACCTAATATTGTTGCCTTATAGTCTTAGATTAGTTAAATGGTCTAAGCTTATAGTACTTTTTCGATCGATTTTTAAACAAAAGGGTACATTAAATAAATTATTTATTGATTTATTTATACTATAAATCGGATGAAGCTGCTCATCTTCATATCACACGGACGATGGTTTACTTAAATACACTTTATGGTTGTAGGTATGTGCTGCCTGTGAGGTAAAATTATTCTTTCTTCCAAAAACTTTTATAGTTCATCTGTTTATTTCCTATCGACACAAAATCCTCGACATTCCATCAATCTACAACACTACAATCAGTGGACAGAGAAGGATCGCCGCTCACGTCAAAAAAAATATGTGATTATTTTTCTAGAAAATAAAATTAAAAATTGATTTCGTGACTAGCGTATCAGCAGGATGCCGGTTTACTACGGAGGGTTTGTCGGGGGGCCTCAGGGGGGCGGCTACTGCCTGTTCACGTACCAACAGTGCACCCCCACCACAGGCGGCTGCGGCTACAACCCCCCTCTCCCAGGCGCCAACTGCAAACCATCCTGTTAACTTTCAGGTACTTGAACTGCCTTAGTTATGCAGAATGGAACCACACACACAAACTGAAACTAACCTACAACCACTCGCACTAGGGTTGGTTTTGGTCTGCAGAAGTACATGCAGGTTGGTCCCATTCTGCATGACTGCATCCAGCAAATTTTTAATCCACAAATAAATTTGGACTTGCTTGGCTTAGGTATGACTTATGAGTTTTACCCAGAGAGATATAAATGGTCTAAGGTTTTACCTCATAAATTGTTATGAGGTAAACTCATAAGCCATAGAAATTTCGACTAAGTATAATGTATGAATGGATTTATGAAGATACATGCATTAGATAGCCAACACGCACTCGGACAGCGTTAGCGGTCATTCACAAGGTGAGCCAAGCACCGAGAATTTCTATAGATACATTTTATTGTATCCAGATGTCAATTACGAAACAGAATACTTTGACATTTTTATAAGTGCGTTCATAAATCCAGTGGTCATTTCAATCAATATTGTGCCCTACAGCAACTAACAGACAGCGTTCAAACTCTTTCTCAGGTCTTTTCGGGAATATGTGATGAAAACCAGGTGTTTGAAGAGAATCTGCGCATCATAGTATCCTTCGTCCTGTTCGTGGCGATGGCCGCTGCCTGCTTGCTCGGCTTTCTGGCGGGGCCTAAACCAATTAATGTCCTGAATTGTCCATAATAAAATTGTAGTCACGTTTAAATAATTGTATCTTTGTTTATTCCCAGTTGTCACACACCCTCCAGTCACAACTCCCCCAGAATGTGACGTAACCCGCCATAACCCATATCAAACCCTCAACACTGAACTCGTCATCGTCATTTCTATATAATTATCACTTGCTTACGGTGAAGGAAAATATCGTGAGGAAACCTGCATGTCTTAGAAAAACTAACAAATTTTCGCAAGACGTGAAATCCTACCGTGAAAGTCTACCCATACTGGGCCAGCGTAAACGGTGAAACCCCTCATGAAACCCTCAACCCACAAACCCCTCAACCAGTCAACCCACATGAAACCCTCAACCCGCAAACCCAACCAGCCCTAACCCTCATGAAACCAACCCGAAAACCCCTCACACAACCAGTCATGAACCTCATGAAACCCCTCAACACTGAACCAGTCATAACCCTCAAACCCCTTAAGTAGTAACCCTCATGAAACCCCTCAACACTGAACCAGTCATAACCCTCAAACCCCTCAACAACCCGTCATATCCCTCGTGAAACCCCTCAAAACTGCACTCGTCATAACCCTCAAATCCCTTAACACATACCGTCGTAAATGAAACCCTCAACTGAGGCCGCTCATAACCCTGAAAACCATCAGGCGCTGCGCAAACGACTTGTCGATCGTGTGTGCGGTTGCCGACACCCGAAACATGACGGCAATAAAGTCTACGTTTGCGAAGCACCTTACGGAACCAGTCATAGCTCACAGGAAACCCCGTCATAGCCCTCATGATAAATACTGAACCTGTTAAAACCAAAATAAAACGAATAAATGAATGAACGTCTTATATTTGTACAAATTCCATAACATTTATTGCCAACCATTACGTCGGACCGCAACCGGGATTTTAATCCGAGTGGACCAAAGCGCACATGAGAAGTACAAAGACCAAGCCGATTGATCTTCAAGTTCCATAGTGAGATGACGCGGGACAGAGGACCTAGGGAGTCCATCTCATGCACATTGAACAGCTTGTCTTTGCAGACAAATCGCGCGGCTTCGGTCCCAGCCCCGGATCATTAGCATCGATAGCAGCATCCGTAGCATGGCGAGCAGCACGGCGAGCAGCACGAATAGCAAGGGCTGCAGCACGGACTGCAGCAAGGAGTGCAGCACGGGTAGCAAGGCATCTTGGCAAGTCTGGCTCGAAAATTGAAAATTATGCGAGATTGAGTTGAGTGACACTTAGTTTTTTTGTAGATTTTAATATTTTTTGTAACTGATTTTCTGCGTGTTGAAGTTTTGAAGTCTGTTTTTTGAATGCCCCAGGCTCTGATTTCAGCTATAAAGAAAGTTCTTAGAATGAATTATAATTCGAATTTCAAGTTTTTGAATTCGTGGAATGTTTCGTTGTCTTTGTTTTTTTTTACATTTGAATGGAGTATTGTAAAAGAATAGGTTTCAAGCAAGAAGCTGATAGTTTCAAGCCACAGACTTTAAAATACTACGTAAAAACGTAGTGTTTATAAGTCTTTGCTTCAATCACAGACCACAGATATACATAATAGTCGTTTCAAGCACAGACTTCTAATAGGCTACACATAGACTTGTCTAATAGTAGTTTCAACGGTTTCTCGAAATAGGTAGGTCTAAACTTCGGTAATATTTCTAATCAATAAATTTTCATCAACAATAAATTTTCCGAAAATATTTGAAAACAATCTTGGAAATACTGAACAGAATAACTACGAAAATGACGAATTCGTAGAAGGCTAAATAAAATGACTTTGATAACAACAGAGAATTCTTGGTATCAAGTACAATAATTTGTTTAGCATTTCACTTAGATGGATTTCCTGGTAATAGAAACAACGACTGTGGATTGGTCCTCATTAAGCAACGAAGTATCCTAGCTAGACACCAGTGCTCTTTTCAACCGACTACAAAAAGGAGGAGGTTCTCGATTCGGTTGTATTTTTTATTTTGTCATGTTTGTTACCTCAGAACTCCGTCATTAAGAAACCGATTGCAAAAATTCTTAAAGATATTTCTTAAATTTGGTTCAGTATTTTGAGAGATATGGACTTACGGTTTCCAGAAATTCAATACGCAATTTAGCACAAAAAATCGTAAAAAAACGTAGTATAAAAATAGTTGAAACGACTCCAAATGAAATATATTATAAGGTCCTTAGTTATTCAATATTAAAATTTCTAATATCTTGCTGACGACGCATGTATGCTCGTTACGGGCGTACATACCATTGACGAGTGATATGATAGGGAGTGGTGCCTTGATTGATTGGACAAGGTCGAATCTTTCATTGGCGTTTACCCTTCTTATCGTTTGCCTCATGAATGCCACTGGGTCAACATCTTTTTCCAAGATCTTTGATGATTGTCTCGTGTCAGGTGTCGTTTTGGCTATGTGTGCCAAAGATATTAATATCTTTTAGTCAATCTATCTATCAAATTAGAGAATACATATTTCTCCGATCGTGGTTCTGTTCACGTCCGTCAGCGGCTTTATTCGCCTGTATAAATTGCCTAATTTCTGACTTTCTGTGTATAGCAGAGATGTTCGGCTGGATAAGCGCTATGGCTGTATCAACGAGGATTTGTTTTGGCACCAGGGCGGCACCACGTTAGAGAATCCTGACATTGACAACTGACAGTTCTGACAGTCTCTCACTTTCTCTCTTCAACCTCGAAATTATTTTATAAGTATTTTTTGCAGGTAAGTTGTACTAAGAACTGTCTAGTAGGTATATTTGTTTCTTTTTTTTTGAGCCTAGTCCACAAAGTCCCTACACTGTTACTCCTGTAAGCCAGGATCGGCAATGGTGACCAATGATAACGCTGTGTCGTAGACTAAATAATTAAACAAGAGGACGTATTTATTCATAATTCCATAGCTCAGTCTAAGTAAGCAATATCAGGTGGGCTGATAATGAGACATCTTTCATCAGGACATCTTTAAGTCTTATTCGCTGGCGCCGATCGTGACTGTATTGTAAGTATGTATAAAAACAGTGCCGTCTAGGAACGCCCGAAAGAAGCGAAGCTTTAAAATATAAGATAAGTGTTAAAAACAGTTGCTGGGCGCGCGCCGCAGCTGCCACTCTGTATACCTATATAGGTATATGTCGTGTAACGCTACTGACGCTTATACTCTAAAGCTTCGCTTCAGAACACGCATGAGCTAATTTTACAGGCTACTTAATATACGTACATTTTCCAGTTATTCCTTATTCTATGGTAGGTACTACCAACGTTGAAAACAGTAGAAAGTACCTACCTATGTATATTAAATCCTGTTTAAACCTTAGCCTTCAATGCTACATTTACACAAGCTCTTAGGAATCATGTTACCTACTCGGTAAACGTCTAAGATTTAATAAACAGATTCTTGGAACACTGTGAGCTAAGTGAAACTTGAGCTTTAAGATCTTAGGGAAACTTAAAAGGGTGAGGCGGAATGATGGTAGTTTTATTTTCTCTACTAATTAATTGTGAAATACTTACCTACACTTATATAACACTTGTGATAAGTAGGTGACTGTTTAATTACTTAGCGCACGGGTACCGCTAAGTAGGTACAATTTACTCCACAACAAATTACTACCAGACTCTTAATCTCTGCATTTTGTGAATCCACGAAGAATACAGGGAATTTCAAAATTTCCACAGCGCGGGAAAGGGAGAACTGGGCCAGACCCATCCCAGAAATAAAAGTGGACATGAGTAGTTAATATCCTACTAATATTATAAATGCGAAAGTTTGTGAGTGTGGATGTATGTATGTTTGTTACTCCTTCACGCAAAAACTACTGAACGGATTTGGATGAAATTTGGAACACAGATAGATTATAACCGGGATTAACATATAGGATACTTTTTAACCCAATAAGCCAATACTACGCAGATGAAGTCGCGGGGCACAGCTAGTCCTACTAATATTATAAATGCGAAAGTTTGTGAGTGTGGATGTATGTATGTTTGTTACTCCTTCACGCGAAAACTACTGAAATTTGGAACACAGATAGTTTATAACCGGGATTAACATATAGGATACTTTTTATCCCGATAATCCCGAAATTTTTGCTAAGTTAAAATACTACGCGGATGAAGTCGCGGGGCACAGCTAGTAAATAATAAAAAGGTAATATAAGTAATTAGTGTTGTCCACAGCTGTGATGGTGTCCACAGAGTTATAATTGTGTAGTCACATTTTTGCATTAGCATATTTTCCCATGATTATCTGGCCGCCCTAAGCCTTTCCACTGGATATGAACTTGTCTCATCTCTGAAAACTGAATGACACTACCTTCTTAGTACATACCTTTTGTTAATTTTTATACATATGTACTAAGTTATGTAGTGCTTGCCGTGGCTGTGCGTGTTTCGTCCTGGGGTTGCAGCTGAAAACCAGCGTTTGGCCAACCCTTTGGCCCGGTATGTTAGTACATAACTCGCTAGATGTGTCCACTTCTGCTCCTAATCTGTGTATGTATAGCTAGTTAGTTTTGTATAGTTCTGCCATGGTACCAATAAAAAATATTTATTTATTTATTTATTTGACGACCGCTTGGCGCAGTGGTTCGAGCGTAGGCCGCTCGGCTCACTGCACATGGTGGTTGCGGGTTCGATTCCCGCCGTGGCAAATTTCGGAAATGGCCTTTTCGTAATTTGCCTTGGTCTGAGTGTCACTGGGATCGCCCCCAGTCCATTGTACGGTACCCATAATACAAGCTTTGCTTAGTTTGGGACCATACAGTTGGTGTGTCAGTCTGGCGATACTTATTTATTATTTATATTTATTTCTTTCTACCTAAATACCCAAAGCGAAAATTTTCATGGTCTGTTTATATATCTGTGACACAAACCGTACACAGCAGGTGTACTAAACTGTACTTAACTATAGTGCTTGTAATTCGTTTGCGCCCGTATCGTGTTGATAATGACTGCCTTTGTGCAGGGGCTGTTTGATTGTCGTATTGTTATTCACACAGCTGTCACTGCCCATCTGTTTCCCTTACAACAGATGCGGGTGAATCCACGCACCAACGGAATGGGGAAATTATAGCTTAACCTGCGGCCATAAAAAATTATAATGTTAGCCCTTTTAACGTCCCACTCCTGGGCATGGGCTCCTCAATACGAGAGGCATTGTGGGCGTAATCGATCCCGCTGGCCCAGCGCGGGATGTCTTTCGAATATTGCTTTTGATTTTCTGAGACATTCATTTTTCGTTGGCCATGGTACCTACATGTGATAAAATTCTGGCGCTGACTCTAAATATGTGTACTAACTTGAACGATTCATCATCATCATCATATCAAAGGGTGATATGATGATGATGGTAAAAGGTTTCCACCCTTACATGCTTTTGCAGACCAAAACCAATCCTAGTGCAAGTGGTTGTGGTTGGTTACAGTTTGTCCAAGTATGGATAGTTGGTTTTATTCTGCATAACTAAGTATACCTACTATGCCATTAACTTACTCCAATACAATCCTGATTCTAATGACTTAATTCCAATCATATATTTACAACCTCCCGGTACTAAAGGCAGTAAAGGCCGGAATAAATTATAAGTAGTAAGGGTCAGGAAAATTAATTTATAACTGCGATTTCGATTGAATTGTTCTTAAATGCTATTTTTCGCAGTAAAACGCATTTTTCCACTGTTTCAATTACTCCTTTCGCACTATCGATCGCCACTGAAGATATCTTAAGGCTGGGCTGGTTTTTACAGCCTACTAGTACCTAGAATGTTTCAAAATTAATTACTAATTAATACATACTAGTGGTCGCCCGTGGTCGAAATTCGACAATAATTCCTTTCAAACAGGTTTTGAAACAGTATTCGAATTTTGATAAAATTACCATTATAATTACCATTTAATTTTACGCCCGATACACATCCAAACCCTCGAGTATTATGTCGGACTTGAAACACCCTATTAACGTAAACAGGCCATTACAAATGAACTATCTACCCACCTACTTATTATCCAAACTGAAAATATCTCGTTTTTCCTAGATTACATAGAAAAACGTCGCGACACGCGGTATTTATTAGTCTCATCTACTAGGTAGTGCGTATATTATTCGAATTTCCGATTCCGAGAAACCAAAATGAGGAGACGCAATAACTGTATCGTATAAATAATGATGTTATTAATCACTTGATATGTAACGAACAATGTCTTAATGTAAAGATCTGGCTGTGTTTCAAGCGGGCAACTGTGGAGGTGATGATTTGAGAAGTCGAAATAATGTTTAATAGGCTAGCCAATTTAAGGGTCAAACAAAAATACCTTATCATAAGAAGGCTCAGACGAACATAATAACGTAGACAGAGTGCGAAGACTAGTGAGTAAAACCTACAAAATTAATACGAAATAACATAAATACACACCCTTTTTTACATCCAATCATATAAAAAAATAATGATATGATTAGATATGTTAGCATATGACGATTAATCATTAAAAATGTAAAAACACATGAGCTAATTTAAAAAATTATCTGGATTGATGCTATTTCGTAATTAAGTACTTTTGCTGGCTTCATTCGCTAGTTCTACGCGCTCGTTCTACGTTATTATTTTCGTCTGAGTAATAAGGTAAGTACCTACTTATCTTATGAAAAATATCTACGAACGAATTGAATTCTTATGATAGTGTCCTCGTCAAAGAACAAAGTGGACACTCAGACGAAGGTTAGTCGGTTATTTCCAGACGGAATTAATTGCGATACCGACAATGTAATTCCATTATATTCCATTTTTAGCTTAGCTACCAGTTTGGGATAATTAATTCTTGGTACCACGATAACATTATAATAGGTACCAACTTTTAATCTTGGATTACGTGCGAAGAAGATTAAATAGAAAAATATATATTCTATATCCATCTTTAGTTACCATCCAAGTTCGAATGGTAAGTTAGTTAGGTACCTAAGTAGGTACTCTAAGAGACTACTTGTGGATTGTTATGCTATCCGAAATAATTGAAACGAAGGAGGAACCTACTACCTGGGTAGATATACTTACCATAAAATGACGATAGCACTCGTTTCTCCGAAGTGATATTCCTATTTTGCTACAAATAAATAGGTATCTTTTTTCATTTTTTTATATAAGTAGGTATAACAAAGTCGGCAAACAAGCGCGAAAAGCCTGCTGTTAAGTAGTTACGGTAGCCGATGCTTGCTATACCAAAGGCATTGCTCACACGTTGCCGTCTTAAAGAGGAGTGGGCAAAGGGGGAGTAAGGGAGGTACTTGGTCTTCCAGATTTCTCACTCATCGTAAGAAACGGTGCTATATCAGCTACATTACACCGATCTTCTGGTGAAAGGGTGGTAGGTACTACTTCGTTCGAGGCAGCCCGTATGTGAGCTACAGTTATGTACAGTTACAGCTTACTGTATCCTACTTACCTAATATTATAAATGCGAAAGTTTGTGAGTGTGGATGTATGTTTGTTAGTCTTTCACGCAAAAACTACTGAACGGATTTGGATGAAATTTGGAAAACACAGATAGCTTATAACTCGGATTAACACATTGGATACTTTTTATCCCTATAATCCCGAAATTTTTGTTAAGTTAAATTCTACGCGGACGAAGTCGCGGGCACAGGCTAGTATGAAATAATTATATCGATTGGTTCTACTCTGCGTATACTTTTCATGTACCTACGGATTTTATTAAACACAGAGCAATGATGCAGTCAGATTACTCTTAAATTTCTATCAGGCGTAACCTCATCATCACGGTTATAGGTAAACACCAGTTGCCTTAGTCAATATTTTGAGTACATACTTTCATATTAAACTCCTGATCTGAAGTAGCCTATCACCTACTTTCAATAACCATATTCCAAAACTCTAACGAAACGGAGTGTTTGACAAATGTAAAGACGAGGAATGTTTGACTAGTTTGCGCAAATGCAAGTGATTTGATTCAGCCGGGTAATTTTTATGATAGATTACTGTTTGACGTCATCCAATCTATTTTTCTCCACATATTTTCCTTGTATTTTAGATAGATACGTGTTTTAACGACCTACGTCAGTTGGCGACATCGACAAGATCATTATTTTTAAGTACTAGCTGTGCCCGCGACTTCGTCCGCGTAGTATTTAACTTAAGAAATAAATCGGGATTATCGGGATAAAAAGTATCCTATGTGTTTATCCAGGTTATAAACTATCTCTGTTCCAAATTTCATCCAAATCCATTCAGTAGTTTTTACGTGAAGGAGTAACAAACATACATCTACACTCACAAACTTTCGCAATCATAATATTAGTAGGAAGTAGGATTTTCATTGCTATCACAAATAAACAACAAAATGTAAAAAGACAAGCCCGCTGAGTTTCTTGCCGGATCTTCTCAGTCGAGGTCGCGTTCCGATCCGGTTGTAGATGTAAGAAAAAAATCTAGAATTGTCAATTTGTAAGCGCCCCCGTAGGCCTTAACAAAATAACCGCTTTGACTTTGACTTAGAGACCTTCGCCTAACTAAGAACCTAGTTTATTAACTGTATAAAAGAGTCTAGTTTGTTATGTATGGTTACGTGTACTTTCTTACAGTTATTTTTGACTCCCGCTTTGTAATGTAATGTACAGAAGTAGATTATGTTCTTCCAGCTGTTCCTTGGATTGAATTCGTGCGGGTTCGAAAGCAATAGTTTTTCTCCGGGTCTCGTCAATGGTCAAACTTCGGTGACTTAGTTCGACTCTACTTTCGATCCTGGCTTTCAGGAATGCGATGACAGGTGTGACGGACAAATCCCATTCAAAAAATTACGTGATAATATATACCTACCTTGACCGAAACTCTCCACCATCTCTGCGTTTAAGTTCCCTTTACAAAATATACGGCGGACTACTGAAACTTTACTTATAGAGGCAATATGATGTAACACTTAATATAATGTCTATTCTGTTATTTTTATTTGTTTCAGCATTTTTACATTTATTTTAGCATTAAATCATTATACAAATCTCTCTCGAGTGATTTTACATAAATAACTACTACAATGTAAATTAGAACTCAATACGCCCGAGCGCGCATTTCATGCTAAAACCAATATAAAAATGCTGAAAAATTTGAGCATAATTCATGAAAATATCAAAGGAAAATTCCAACTCCGGGGGGTTCAGAATCATGAGTTGAATCCATGGTATCAGTTTTAGTTACGATATCACGAGTATTTTTGTGGCATAACAAATACGTGAGTAGGTATCGGAAAACCCTGCCAAAAAAACTTGTATACATTTCCTCGAAATAACAACATAATAGGTACATAACATAACATGACAATAACTAATTTAGTCACTGGAATTTCCGAATACGGCGCCGGGTGGCGGGTTCGCGCGATGCTCGATGGCAACAGGCGACGCGAAACGTATTGGGAAACTTTCCCGGAAAGCGCGTTTCGGTGAACGCACGCGACGTAACTACCTACGTGAACATTACTTGGAATATACATTTTTCCTTTTACTCATAACTAGCTTGGACTATCGTCAATAACACGGACTTTCGGTAACAGGGTGGTGCGAGTCTCACGCACACATTCAAACCGCGTTTAGTAACTTTCTTTGAAGATATCCCAGCTGATCTTATGTTGCATCACACATAACATGAGTTACTGCATTAATGTCTATATAAATATACGTTAAAATATTTCCATTAATTAATTGATTAATCGCCAATACAATTCCCATCAAACAGCTAAGAACCATCCCAAAAATAGTAGCTATCGAATAAAATATACCCGTTGAAATCGATCCATCCGTTTGGATTCTACGTTGCCACAGACTGTAAAACTTATACCACTCTTCTCTGCATTGTATTGAGGGTCACGTAATATTTTCCTACTTAGAGATTATTACATTGTTTAAAATTACGAATACTAAACTATTCGTAGGTTTAAAGTCGGTAGGTGTTCAACAATTTCAGAACAGTAATACTACCTATTCAAAATAAAATATTACCTACATACAACTCACATAACCCCATTTTTATTATTACGAAGGCATAATACAACGTTTCACTGTAATTATAGAGGATGCGGTCAGATTATATGCCTATTATCATGGTGGTTTTATTGTACCGTTCCCCTACCACAAATTTCCCCTTATATGAGAATTCTTTGAAATGTACGCACAAGCTAAATGTAGGCTTATGCCTGTTTATGCGGGCGATGTATTATTTTTAGTTTATACGTGGGTTTCACGCAAATTATTACGGAGTAAGTAAATTGTTGACAATGAGTAGCATTTTCCCACAAAGATTCTACGTTGTTGCGTCTATATTACCAATTTGATTAAAATGTTCTGTTTTTCCGTGAGCTCCGTCAAACTTACAAACAAACATTCTAGCATATACAATTATCGAGCCAGCCCGCATATGAGCCATAATCTTTTATCAATGACTATAAATTGGATCTACCTACTACTGTTACAGTTTAAGCATCTGTGGAAAATAAAAACACAAAATTAACTAGAATTAACAAGAGTATTATTAATTGAAAAGTATTTATAAATTAGTGGATTCGTTTCATGAGACTCGCTTCCGTTTCTTTCTTGAAGCATCGCCGTCACCTTCGGGGTCGTCCTCGCGCACGCTCGCCGCTGACGGTATGATTTCAGTTGCCGCATCGTTTATATCCCGGTCTACTGGAACATTATCATAACAATATTTTTATAAGTTTTATTTATTATTTTATAATTATAACAGCTGTGATAGCCGATTGGTTAAAGCACGCGTCTTGCGGGCACCAGGTCTTGGGTTCAAAACCGGCTCGCACCGCTGGATTTTTCGTAATCTATGTGCGAATCATAATTTATATATGATTATCACTTGCTTACGGTGAAGGAAAACATCGTGAGGAAACCTGCATGTCTTAGAAGATCTAACTAATTTTCGAAAGACATGTGAAATCCGCCAACCCGCACTGGGCCAGCGTGGTGGATTATGGCCTGAATCCCCTTCGTGTTGAGGGGAGGCCCGTGTCCAGGAGTAGGACATCAAAAGGGCTAAATTATTATTATTTATTATAAAAATTATAACTTTTTATTAACCAAAAATTTTATGAGGTTTCACAAATTTAAAATCTATACTACCTATTATTACCTATTATTTATCTATACAGTATTTTTTTTAAAAATATTGGCTGTCTAAATGGTATTTGGCTCTTGTTCAGGGTTCTAGTCCTGCTCAAGACCTTTTTTCGTATTGTTTTCTGCTTCGATGCAGCCAGCTGGTTCGACATAGGATTTGTGTAGCGTCGATTTAGGAACTTGCAAATGTAGTTAAACCAAGAGATGTGATACTTGTTTTGTTTTTTCTGATTTTAAATATTATAATGTTGGCTTTATCGTGATCCAATGAATGAATGAATAGAAAAACATTGACAAATCATAGATAAAAAAGTTGGTACGGATGCGTTTGGAACAGCTCTTGAATTATTTCACCTTCGTCCCTGGTCTCGTCCGCTTGTTCCCGCGCGTGGAGCACCTCCTGCAACACCGGCGCCTTGATGCGGAAGTCGCGCGCTGTCCCAAGAGACAGATACTGCTGCCAGTTCAGCTGTGGCAATACAGAAAAACAAGTCTTAGCCATACATGGATCTGTTTCCAGTATACAACAAATGCATTTTCCACATTTACGATTACAATAAATATTTAATTTTTCTTTCTCCCAAGTCCACACTGGTCCGTTTTCCACTGTACCCATTCCACAATGGTGTATTTTCGGTGCGGACGGTTTGCTTAGTGGAAACTGACTGACACTATAGCACAGTGGAGACAAACGGCAAAATTAAAGAACGCTTTCAATAAATATACTGGACTATACAAATACGAACAGTGCAACTTGGCAGCACTGCAGTGCAACTCTGCTTACCTACTTCAGGGAACATAGGCGTGAAGGTGTAAATACTTACATAGCAAAGCGTGCGAGCGGAAAAAGACATCAAAAGTCGCGACCGCGCTCCTCACTCAGAACTCGACTCTATTCACGACGGCATAAAGTCATCTACTATATAAAAATAAGTCGGGTTTTCCTTCCTGACGATATAACTCCAGAACGCACGAACCGATTTCCACGGTTTTGCATTCGTTGGAAAGGTCTCGGGCTCCGTGAGGTTTAGAGCAAAGAAAATTCAGGAAAAATTTCAACAGAACGCGGACGGAGTCGCGGGGCACAGCTAGTATTGATATAAATATAAATAATGTATTGTGGCTCACCCGGATCTGTACTCCTCACAATCCAAATTTTTATCCAGTTGCTATAAGTGAAGACTTGTAATTAGCTTTCCTATCGCTAAGTTATTTTTATTTCTGTTTAGTCTACTTAGCTGTAAGTCTTCCATGTACCAAATTAAATAAATAAACGAAATAAATAAATAAATTTTAATCAGCGACTTATGGGTCGCATTTTAATCGCGTAGCTTGTGTATCACTGTGGGAGGAACCCAACCTTGGCCTTGTTGTCGAGCAGCACGACGTACTTGGTGAACTGCTCGGCCTCCAGCACGAGCCGCGGGATGAGCTTGGTCTCGCGCAGCACCTTGCTCGCGTTGGGCTGCTGCTGCGAGCCCTCCAGGTACGTGATGAGGTTGTCCGTTACCGACGACAACTTCTTGCCGCACAGCTTCAGTAGCCGGTCGAACCTGACACAATTTTATTACCCAAAACTTAGAATTTTTTTTACAACTCGGTTGAATAAAATTAAACTAAAAACTAAGGAACAAGTTAGGGGCTGATTGTTATCATCTTATAAGTAAGACAAATATTTTTATATTAGACATTCCTATTATTTAGTTCTATTTAAGTCTTCTGGCCATATAATTCAATTAATATGCCGTTGTCATACTTATTTTTTATCCTTGATTGTTTTAATTTGTTTATCAAATTATAATGTCTGCCTTTTGTAGTTGACAACGCATCGCATCGTATTCAGTAGCTAGTTGCGTATAAATTTTAATGTGTGTTCCTGCTCTTATGCTCTTATGATCCCAGGAAACAGGCCCAAAAAACTAAATATAAAAAGATATAAATGTCGTCAGAATGTCACACTAACTGTATGGTCCCAAACTAAGCAACGCCTTTACTATGGGTGCCGTACAACGGATTGGAGGTGACCCCAGTGTCACCCAGACCTATGAAATTTACGATGAGGACATTTCTAGAAGTGACGATTGGTGTCTGATGGCGCACCTAACATGCTGTGCGACGACGACGTCGACCTGCCTGGCCGCGGCGGCCAGCAGCGAGTACAGCCGCACGCACGCCGCCACCACGCGCTCCCCTCCCCCTCCCCCTCCCCCGCCCCCGCACCGCAGCCGCGCGCATCCGCGCGTCCACGCGCTCAACTGGCACAGCTGAATCACCACCGACTTGTACAACTCGGTTATTTCTGGAACAACAACCAGACATAACAAAGCAATGAAAGCGGGGTCACTGAAGAAATATATAAAAAAGGCTCGAAATAATAATTTAGATGTTTATAAAACGGACTATAAATACGTAACTCCTGATAATTTCTGTGTATCAGACCTTTGAATATTTGTCACAACCTTTGATAAAGGAAGGAATGGATACAGTACTTCATACTTCATTATTATTCAAATGCGATCTCGCGGCAATGACAGTGTGTGTAAAGCGCGCCGGCGCGCGGGGCCCAGTGTCAAAACTGTGCAAAACAACGTCAAAACTATGGATACGCCTCACGATTTCAAGACAATTACATAAGAATATTATAACGTGGCGGGTTATATTCAAAATACCGTTTTCGTAAGAGAAAAAGTATTAAGAAAATATGGAAATACTTTTATTTTATTTTATCGGTCCACAAAAAATACATTAAATAATATATACTTACATGAGATTTTAAAAACACGGGAATTTTAAAATTAAATGTGACATTTAATTATAAGCGGCACGACGTCCTTATGATGTGTACAGTGTTAAGTTAAACAGTATTAGAGAAGCAGCCTGGTAAAAAATGTAAGAAGTTATACACAAGCAAATACAAGTGATGGAAGTGTTCATTATATTGCTTGGCGCAGTATCGCTTGGCTTGGTATCGTGACGACTGTTTGGCACAGTGGTTTAGACGTATACTACTGGGCTCACTGTACCGGGTGGTTGCGAGTTCGATTTGCGTCCCAGGAAATTTCGTAAATGGCCTTTCTGTAATTCGCCCTGGTCTGGTTGTCACCGGGATTGCTTCCAGTCCATTGTACGGTACCAAGTATGATATCGGTACATAGTACACGCGTTGCTTAGTTTGGGACCATAGTTGGTGTGTCAGTCTGGCGATATTATAGCAGGTGCGGTATTGAGCATAACCGCCGATTACTCAAATATAAACCAATATATTTAACCAGTTTTCTTTAACAGTGGCCTTTGTTACTTGTGTAAAAATCCGATTCATCAAAATATAATGAACAAAAACAGGTACGTTTTGTTGGTCTCCAATCGGGTACTCTCGTAAAAAGTATGGCATTAGTCAATTTTTCACGCCTCTCTATAGATTGAGGAAATCTATGGGAAAATGTTGAATTCACTGTCGTATCTCAAATTAAATGTCTTAAATTGCCCTGATAATAAAAAAACTTTTCGAGTTTAAACTGTCGAGAAAAGTAACCTAAAAATATATTGTCATCGGAAGCGACATTGAACATGTGTTAAGAAAGCAATGATAGAGGAATAATCGACTATATTGGACGACTATGCGACTGCTATGTGATTTGGAAGTTTTGTGTGTAACAGATATTACTGTACCTACTAGTGCGTATAAGTTAAGTTTGTGGAGAGCGCAATAAACCGTTTTCTACGAAAACGGCATTTTAATACGAAACAATATAATTTTATAGAAGTCGTATCCACATTATCCAACTACATAGTGTTACGTACTAAGGGGTAGGTACAAATAATGCCGACTACGTGTATAAAGGTTTAATTCCGCTCTCCACAAACTTGACAAATACTCACTAGTACAATACTTCACCAACACTAGTTACTCACAATTAACACTGTTCCGAATCACTTAGCAGTCACACAGTATTCCAATATAATCGCCTAGGTCACTGGTATATCACTCTTCGTTCGCTTACTTGAGTTCCGTACACTGTCGCTTCCAAGAAGTAACTGACTCGCTGCCCGTCGTCAACACCTTATATACGGAATAAAGATGCGAGCTGGTATTTTCCTGAACATTCTCGGTAGGTATGTAGGTAATAATAATCCCAATCGAATGATCTCGAGACCCACTGTCGGCTTCCCTTTGTATTCGCTCGCGAGTAGGTATTTGCCGCCGCCGTCGCGCCGATCACGCGTTCACTTTATACCTACATACCTACAGTCTCGAACATTCAACTTTTAGAGATCCTTCGTAATTATTCGATGGGGTTCCTCTAGAATAACAATGCGTTTTTGTATCAAGCTGATAAAATAAGGATCCTTCGAGGTATTTGACCAAATAGTTTCTAGGTCGCAACATTACCCCCCTCTTAGTCATGCTCGTCCCGAGCATCATTTGTTCCATGATACCGAGCCAATCTGTCCACATGGACTACCTTTGGCTTTCCTCGAAGTCCCTTCTTAATGCGATAGGTCACATCGTTGATCCTCGTAATAACTGTATAAGGTCCTTCCCAGCGAGCCTGAAGTTTCGGGGACTTCCCTTTTCTGCGAAGAGGATTGTGGAGCCACACCAGTGTTCCTTCTTCAAAACCATTGGTGTTTGCACTTCGGTCGTACCGGGTCTTCATCTTCGTACTTGACTTCAAGTTGTTTTCCCGTACCATTCGATGCACTTCGTCCAGTTGGTTTTGAAGTTCACTCACATAGTCCGTAACGGCCTTAGGACTGTCGGGTGGCGTGCCCGTTATCGCATCCACTGGGAGCCTCATTTCTCGACCAAAATTTACTTTGGCTGGAGTGTGTCCCGTACTGTCATGTACTGCAGACCGATAGGACATCAGAAACAGCGGAATGTATTGGTCCCAGTCTCGCTGATGTTCGTCTACGACCTTGGCCAGGTGGTTTTCCAGGGTCTGATTAAACCTCTCGACCATTCCGTCTGACTGCGGGTGTGCTGGAGTTGTACGAGTCTTGTTCATTCCGAGTAATTTGCACATCTCTTGGAACAGCGCAGACTCAAAATTCCGTCCTTGATCGGAATGGATCTCCATAGGTACACCATACCGACAGACTACTTCTTGGACCAATTTCTTCGCTACGGTGACTGCTTCCTGGTTGGGTGTTGCAAATACTTCTGGCCACTTAGTGAAGTAATCTTGCACTACTATGATGTATTTGTTCCCATCCTCAGTCATCGGAAACGGTCCAGCAACATCAATGGCGATGCGCTCCCATGGGGCTCCAACGTTGTACAACTTCAACTTTCCCCTACTTCTTGTCTGCGGGCCTTTCACTGACGCACACGCAGTGCATCTGCGACACCAATCCTCGACGTCTTCTCGACAGCGCAACCAATAAAACCGCTGCCGCACCTTAACAAGGGTTTTCTTGACTCCTAGGTGCCCACCAGAAACACCATCATGAATGTGCCGTAGAAGAGAAGCTACCTTACTCCGCGGCACTATCACTTGCATGGTGATTTCCTTACCGTCGTTTGATTCCCATCTCCTATACAGCACTTCATTTACCAGAGCCAAACTGTCCCACTGAGCCCAATAACTCTTCGTTGTTGAACTGTAGACGGACACGTCGCTCCATTGAGGCCTGTTTCCGCTCCGTTTCCATTGCAGTATAGGTTGTAGGTCATTATCCTCCTCCTGCGCTTTCTTCATACTGGCTCCGGTCCATTCGTCGTCGATTCCGTGAGTCCCTATGAGCTTGACCTCTTCCCGAACTTCGTTCCTTAGGCAATGTTTGCAGTCTTCGGCACACGGTCTCCGTGACAAAGCGTCAGCATTACCATGCCCTTTTCCACTGCGGTGTTCTATTACGAAGGAAAATTCCTGTAGTTGCTCGATCCATCGTGCTACTTGGCCCTCTGGGTTTTTAAATTGTAGTAACCATTGTAATGCAGCGTGATCTGTCCTTAGTGTAAACTCCCTTCCTATAAGATATTTGTTAAAATGTTGTAAGGTCTTCACCACAGCTAGCAATTCACGGCGAGTCACACAGTAGTTTCTCTCTGGCTTGGAAAGGGATTTACTGAAGTACGCTATGACAACGTTGTGATCTCCCTGTAGTTGTGACAAAACACCACCTATTCCGGTGTTACTGGCGTCAGTATCCACGATGAATCTTCCTTCTCTCGTTGGGTAACCTAATATTGGGGCCTCACACAATCGTTGTTTCAGCTCAATGAAAGCTTTCTCACATTCCAGGTCCCAAACGAAATCCCGTTTATCTTCCGTTAGCCGATGTAAAGGTTTCGCAATATCTGAAAAATTCTTGATAAATCGTCTGTAGTATGCACATAGTCCAAGGAACGCTCGTACTTCTGTTTTGTTCTTTGGAGAAGGCCATTCTTGAACAGATTTTATCTTCTCGGGGTCGGTCTTTACTCCATCGGTTGAGATGACGTGTCCAAGATAACTGACCTCCTTTTTAAACAGAGCACACTTCTTAGGACTAAGTTTTAGATTAGCCTCACGAATTCGAGTGAAAACTTTTTCCAAGTTCTTCAGATTTTCCTCGAAGCTGCGACCCATAACAATTACATCGTCAAGGTAGACCAGGCACACGTCCCCGAGTAAACCCACCATTACTCTCTCCATTAGGCGCTCAAATGTAGCCGGAGCATTACATAAGCCGAATGGCATAACGTTGAACTGCCACAATCCGTTCCCGATTCCTGTACTAAAAGCAGTCTTCTCCTTGTCCTCTGGGCTGAGCTCGACCTGCCAATAGCCACTTTTCAGATCGATGGTTGAGAACCACTTCATACCACTGAGCATATCCAGCGTGTCGTCAATTCGCGGCAAGGGGTAACTGTCTTTCTTCGTGACATTATTCAGCATTCGGTAATCCACGCAGAACCTTGTACTGCCATCCTTCTTCTTTACCAGCACCACGGGTGAAGACCATGGACTCGTAGAAGGTTCAATTATTCCGTTATCAGCCATGTCATTAATCATATCTGTCACCTCCTTTTCTCTTGCCCATGGTAATCTTCGGGGTCTTTGTTTAATAGGCCTGGCGTCGCCTGTGTCGATCCGATGTTTGACGAGTCCTGTCTTTCCACAATCGTTTCCGGTTGCGAAAATGTCTCTGAATTCTAGCATCAGCTTCTTGGCCTGTTGTAGTTCCGATGCCGATAAATTTTCCTTAGAAGCTTCCAGAAGTTCCCAGATGTGATCCTCCGCGATCTGCGTACCTTCCTGTTTATCTGGAGCGCTTAATTTTCTTAGGTACTGTACTTCCTCGCATTTTCCAACCACACTATTCTTCTTCAGCTGTATTTCTTCATTACTAAGGTTAAGGATTCTTACCCTAGTAATTCCGTTCGACATCAGTAGCGTCCTTGCTGTAATTAAACTCGGGTGATTGCCAGCATCTTCCACAATGAGACATCTTCCTTGCTCAGTCTTCGCAGGAAATTTAACTCTCACTAAGGTTTCTGATTGTGGAGCCAATGTGGTATCCCTCACACAATAAAGAGTACACGGACGCGATCCTCGTAAACAGACTTCTTGATCAGGAAACCTTAGCACTCCTTTGGCTACATCCAAAACACACTGTTGATTCTTCAAGAAATCTAGTCCCAAAATGCAATCATCAGTAATATTAGCAATCAACACTGACTGGAGATAGACTCGGTCGCCAATTCTTAATTTAACATCTGTTTCACCGAGGACGGAAACTGGCTGGCCAGTGGCTGTTTGCAGTCGGCATGACGGTGATCGCTTTTCCCACATTATGGTGCGTTTCAGTAGTTCCGGCCTCACAATTGTACGCGATGCTCCAGTATCAACAGTTAAACTGCAAGTTTGGTTGTCTAAGGTGGCTTCGATGATCAGGCTATTTCCATTGCAAACTTGAGTTATAGTGACTGTTGGGGCCTCAACATGACCAGCCAGCGCCCGCCCCGCGGCCCTGGCGACGTCTAGTTTAACGGGACACTTGGTTCCGCTTGTGTCTCGGACTCGTCCGCGACCTTTCTCTTCTTTGACGGGCATTCCAAGCGAATATGTCCCTTACCACCACAGCCATAACAGGTTGGGACAAACCGAGGCTTCCTTTCTTCTTTAACAACTTCCTTAACCTCTCTGACCTTATTTAATTTAGAGTCCTGCCGAACAGCCTCCACTTCGAGAGCATGTGCAAGCGCGTTCTTCAAAGTTTGATGGTGACCCAGCCGTACAAAGGTCCTAACTTCCGTTTCTCTTATGCCATTGATGAAGGCATCCAGCAGAGTCTTCTCAATCATTTCTGGTGCCGATAGGTAAGCACGACGAACTAGCCTTTCCACCTCCTGTGCCCACTGTTGGAGACTTTCATTAGCCTTTTGTTTTCTTTCGTGGAGTTGCGCTCGATAAACATATTCCAGATGTTTTTCACCGTAGCGTGTGTCCAGTGCATCCATCAAAGTCTCCAGCGTCTTTCCTTCAGGCGGCAGATTTTCCAGTACCATTAAAGCATCTCCCCGTAAGGCAAGCGCCAGGGCTGCAAAGGACTGCTCACTGCTCCAGGAATTTCCAATTGCAAGTATCTCAAACTGGTACTTGAAGGCTGTCCACGAGGAAGTCCCATCGAAGCGCGGGAGATCGAGCTTTGTGGATGATGGTGAAGCTACTGAAATAGGTCCTTGAGTCTTCAGCCTCACCATTTCCTTATTCATTACCTCTAAGCGGCTTTCGAAGGTCTCAGTCTTTAGGGTTACCTCTTTATTAAGCACAATCAGGCGGTTTTCGAGGGTTCCAGTCTTCTGATTCACCTCCTCGTTCAGTACCTGCATGCGGTCTTCTAGTGTCTTTACTTTCTCACCCAGAATAGTGATTCCAGCGTCGATTTTACCCAAGACCGCCTCTTGATTGGCTTGGATCACTTGCTGATTAGCCTCCATTGCGCGCATGTTCTCCATTATTTGTTTGAACTCCTGCTGACTAGACTCTTGATTGGCCTGCATCAACCCTTTGAACTCCTGCTGGCTAGCCTCTTGATTGGCCTGCATCAACTCTTGGTGGGTCTGGATCATTCGCTCGCTGGCCTCTTGATTGGCCTTGAGCATTTGCTGCATAGAGGCCATCAACGCTGCCAAGTTCAATTCCGAAGAACTACCTGTTGATGCTGCCTCAGCTCCCGCCGAAACACCGGCATCAACTTGACGCTCTTCTTCTTCACGGCTACGTTGACGTGCGGCATCCATCTCGACTTGACGTCTGGTTCGTGGAGTACGTCCTTCTTCGTCTCGCGGTAGTAACGGCATTCCGCTTCTGACACCAATTGTTACGTACTAGGGGTAGGTACAAATAATGCCGACTACGTGTATAAAGGTTTAATTCCGCTCTCCACAAACTTGACAAATACTCACTAGTACAATACTTCACCAACACTAGTTACTCACAATTAACACTGTTCCGAATCACTTAGCAGTCACACAGTATTCCAATATAATCGCCTAGGTCACTGGTATATCACTCTTCGTTCGCTTACTTGAGTTCCGTACACTGTCGCTTCCAAGAAGTAACTGACTCGCTGCCCGTCGTCAACACCTTATATACGGAATAAAGATGCGAGCTGGTATTTTCCTGAACATTCTCGGTAGGTATGTAGGTAATAATAATCCCAATCGAATGATCTCGAGACCCACTGTCGGCTTCCCTTTGTATTCGCTCGCGAGTAGGTATTTGCCGCCGCCGTCGCGCCGATCACGCGTTCACTTTATACCTACATACCTACAGTCTCGAACATTCAACTTTTAGAGATCCTTCGTAATTATTCGATGGGGTTCCTCTAGAATAACAATGCGTTTTTGTATCAAGCTGATAAAATAAGGATCCTTCGAGGTATTTGACCAAATAGTTTCTAGGTCGCAACAATAGAATGTATGAAAATATAAATTTTACTTTTTCTTGCAAAATATGGTATTTTAAGGGGGACTCACTGATAAAATGAAATGCCATTCGCTTTCTTATGCTTCCAGTTCTCACTTTTACATGTTTTAATGATGCAAAACGGTATTTTTTCAATATTTTACGCCGCGGTTTTGACAGCTCTTGTGTCAATGGTCGATTGTAGACTAGCGGGTGACAGCGCGAATTTCGAATCATGCGTATTTGTTGGTGGAACATTGCGTGTACTAACATGCGGTATCCTTTACTTCTTTTATCAAAGGTCACAACACATCCAATGGCACAGATAACAGTGTCAACTGCATTTGGAAGTAGTAACCGCCAATGTTAAAGAAACAAAATTGCAGAGTACATACTTTTTATACTATATGACAAGTTATTTTTAATCCCGCTCTCCACGCAGGTATCATAGCCAGCTTTACACTCTTGGGGATATCCTTGTATAAATAAAATAAATATGAATAGTAATGCCTCTCTCGATCCTGTGCTTGGCGGCGTGCGCGGCGGCGGCGGCGGCGGCCAGGTCCTTGGCCCGGCTCAGCAGGTGCTCGACAGTCTTGGCCCGCGCGGCCAGGTGCACGCATATCGTGCTCAGTACTGCGTGGCCCGAGCGGGAATCTATGCTCGGGAAGTCGTCAGACTCCTCGCCCGAGGACGTGTCTTCTTCCTAATTGTAGTGACGTAATTATTATGAATGTCTTTATAACAAAGTCAGCAAACAAGCATACAACACTACTGATGTTAAACAACTGCAACAACTATAGGCTACGGTAAGCTACTACGGTGAAACAGAAAGGGTATACAATTCTTTTTGCAACTTAACATTGTAAATCTAAAACTATCGGCTTTGTGGAACAGTAGAAGTACTAAAGGTTTTGTGGACTTATGAAATCTGTCAACAGCTGTATCCCTATAACACCTTTTGTTGTTCAAGTTTCCTCCAAAGCTGATAGTATTAGAAATACAAAGTTAAGTTTTGAAAAAAAAAATATACCCTTTATATTTCAACCTGTATAAGCAAGTCAGTCACCCTCATAAAGTCAAAACACGAGCGTAGATTTTTAAGAAATGTGTCCAATGCAGAAGTGGATAAAGTTTTTTTTAATTTGTCAAGATATTACACGTGTGTATTACGCACCAGTTGGTTGCTTTAAGAGTGTATATACTAACATCGATCTTGCCCAGCGCCGCAGTCAGCTTGAGCAGCAGATTGTCGAGCAGCTGCGCCTCCTGCAGCTCCCTGCAGCCGGCCGTCAGCAGCGGACCTATCAGCAGGAGGCAGTCCTGATTGCTGGAACGCACGTAGTCCTCCAGTTTCACTATGACCTGGAATAATCCATTTTATTAACTAACCAGACCGCTTGGCGCAGTGGATCGAGCGTAGGCCGCTCGGCTCACAGCTCATGGTGGGTGCAGGTTCGATTGCCGCCCGGGCAAATTTCGAAAATGGCATTTTTGTAATTTGCCTTGGTCTGGGTGTCACTGGGATCGCCTCCAGTCCATTGTACGGGGCCCAAAGTACAAGCGTTGCTTAGTTTGGGAACATAGTACAGTTGGCGTGTCAGTCTGGCGATATTTATTATTAGACAAGTCTTAATACCAAGTAACCTAAACTGCTTCAGTACTAGATTATTCCTTTGTCAATATTTTCTAATAAATCAGGATTAAAACTCATCATCACTACCCAGCTGTACCAACTAACAGAAAATATTTCTATCATCAAGGTATTTTTTTCTGTTAAAACATCATCTGTAGCAGTGACTAAATCACCTTGCAAAATATTGATCTTTATAAAAATACTAGCTGACCCGACAGACGTTGTCCTGTATTTACAAAAATAGATGTTGACCGATTCTCAGACCTACCCGATATGCACACAAAATTTCATGAAAATCGGTCGAGCCATTTCGGAGGAGTTTGGCAACAAACACCGCAACACGAGAATTTTATACATTAGATTATTATTTAAGTAGCGTTTCATTATTCGCCCATATATCATATACTAGCTGTGCCCCGCGACTTCATGCGCGTAGTATTGGATTATTGGGTTAAAAAGTATCCTATATGTTAATCCCGGTTATAATCTATCTATGTTCCAAATTTCATCCAAATCCGTTCAGTAGTTTTTGCGTGAAGGAGTAACAAACATACATACTTACATACATACATCCACACTCACAAACTTTCGCATTTATAATATTAGTAGGATGATTGTACTGACACCAGTCATCCTGGGGCAGGGAGCCACAGGGGTCTCCAGCAGTACAATGGCTATCTGTATCAGCGCCGCGAGCTGCTTCTTCACCAGCACGTCGCGCCCCTCCGCCACGCTCTCCTCCTCAATATGGCTCAATGCTTTGTGAACTTCTTCAAGGACCTGGGCTGTGTTCACCGCCGCTACATCTTGAGTGCCGGCTGCATACGATATAAATAAAATTGAAAATTTAGAAAACCCCCGATGCGGCGACTTTTTAAACTACAAAAGAGCTGATAATTTACAAACGGCTGAACCGATTTTTATGAAACATAGCTAAGAACACTCTCAAAAAGAATATCCATATAACAAATAAAAAAAACAAAATTGAAATCGGTTCATCCGCTTGGACGCTACGATGCCACAGACAGACACACAGATACACATGTTAAACTTATTACACCCCTCTTTTTTTGTCGGGGGTTAAAAATCACCATGGCCGTAATCTTTAATTATTTACTAACATTGACAACTGCTTAGCGTAGTGTTTCGAGAGTGGGCCGCTCGGTTCACTACACCAGGTAGTTGCGGGTTCGATTCCCGTCAGGGTCAATTTCGGAAATGGCCTTTTCGTAATTTGCCTTGGTCTGGGAGTCACTGGGATCGCCCCCAGTCCATTGTATGGTAGCCATAGTACAACCGTTGCTTAGTTTGGGACCAATTGGTGTGTTCGTCTGACGATATTTATTTATTTATATAATTTGAATGACTTTAGAATCCTTCACGCACTGGATTCAAATTAACGCCCTCGCCGTAAAAATATGATTGTGCACCCTTGTGGTACAAGCTTCTATTAAAATTATCTTTAATATTTTATTACTCTCAAATCTCTATCTATGTGGTACGAGGTAAGTATAACACGACTCCCTATATTTCTGTGAATTGCTAATAGTTGATTTGCGTTTAAGATCAAATGTATCCATCCTCCTATGACAAGGAGGGGTTAAAAAATGCGTTCAAATATTAGGTTACTGCACGCTTGCAGCGACAGACAGACTCATTTAATTCAGTCATAAATGGGTATCCTTTATTTAATAAAACAAATTGCTGATCTATTCTTTTCAAACCGTCAGCATGATGAATAAAGGTAATGTACCTACTAATTGTATACAACGAAACGTGATTCAACTTACTTATCCTCGACAGGAAGTCGTCCGTCTTCAGTGAAAAGTTGGGTGAGAATAGAAGACCGAGGCAGGTTTTGAACACCTCAAGACACGCGAGCGCAGTCTGATCGTCGAAATCGCACATGTCTTGGAACCTAGACAAGAAATTCAAAGTAAGGTTATTTCAGATAGTCCTAAGTTCATCATGACTTTTATTTGTGAACCTGATCTGCCTCTCTATTAGTACCCATATTTTTTATTCGGAACTATTATGTGGGTCCTGTTTACCTTGACCATTACCTACTTTACAGGGAATTTCTGACCCCTTCACCTTTGGCAAAATCTTTGGTTTGCAAGGGCAAAAGCTGCAATTAATTCACGTTGTAACTTCTTGCAGCGTCATGCCTTGTAATTGTAAAATTTTGTAGAAAAATCCATTATAGTTAAAGAAAAATAAATAAAAAATCGCCAAGTGCCATGTCGAGCCATGCACAATGAAGGGTACCGAGTCATTGAAGGTAATCTCTTTAAAATTTCACCTCAGATTGAAATCCTACTAATATTATAAATGCGAAAGTTTGTGAGTGTGGATGTATGTATGTATGTATGTATGTATGTATGTATGTATGTATGTATGTTTGTTACTCCTTCACGCAAAAACTACTGAACGGATTTGGATGAAATTTGGAACACAGATAGATTATAACCGGGATTCACATATAGGATACTTTTTAACCCAATAATCCAATACTACGCGGATGAAGTCGCGGGGCACAGCTAGTAGGTACTAAAGTTGTATACATACTCCTACCGACATCTATCGACACCATTAAATACTATAAACTAGACGAATAAACATAAAACATACATTTATTGCTGTTATTTAATTGGAATTTCTCTTAATCGCCTGCATAATCTTATTCATATTATTGCAACATAAAAATGTAAGATGTGTCGATATTTATTACGTAAAAAATCTTACCCAATGTTATTTACATACTACTACCGACATCTATCCACGTGCATTAACACTCCAGAAATACACGTATGAACATAAAATATAAATTTATTGTTGTTATTTCATTGAAATTGGTGAACAGCGTATCCATTTTCGACTGCATAATCTTATTAATGTTTTTGCAATAGAAAAATGTAAGAAGTGTCGGAATTAATTACGTAAATTTTGATTTAATCTTTAAATGTTAAAAATCTCGCAAACGGAATTTTTGATGATAAAATGTTGTATGAAAACATCTTTTCAACGATACGCCCACTGATGGGGTAACTAAAAAAAAAATTGTTACAAATTTATATTTTTGAAAGTGAGATCTACTCTTAAAGTATTTTTGTACCAACTTACATCAACATCCGTCAGAAACTGTAAAAGTTATGACCCTGTGACAGGTCGGGACAGAAAGACGGACGGACGGACGGACTGGATGATTTTATAAGGGTTCCTCGAAGGAATTACGCAACCCTAAAAACCCAATGATTACGGGCCATAAAATTACCTTTTTTCAAAGCATTTGAAGCATATTGACAATAAAAAAATACATATTTTTGGTTCTCATGTAATGAATAATTCAAAGGAACACAAGTTTTGGAAATTAAAATAAAAATGACAACATAATTTCGCTAGTTGCCGTCATAAAAAACAACTGCAGTACAGTTAGGAACTCACCTGCACAAGCATCTCGTGTAAAGCAGGGCGGCGATGGAGGCGGCCCGCGCGGCCCCGGCGCGCCTGTCCGCGTGGTGGGCGGCCAGCGCGGCCGGCGCGGCCCGGGCGGCCAGCGCGGCCAGCACGCGCTGCAGGGCCCACTGGTGGAAGTCGCGCCGCCCACGGATGTGGTTGCGCTGCTCCGAGGAGGACCACGCCAGCTCCTCGCTAACCAACCACATCATGGATTTATTTATACTCAATTTATTGTAGGTAGTTCAATCCACGAAGATGCGCCCCACCATTGATCACAGCGCATGTGGGCAAGGTATTATTTCATTACTCATACTCGGAAAGTAGGTCTGAAGTTGCCTGAGGAGCGGGTTGAAAGTAACACTTTTCCGGCCTAGGGAGAATCGCTTTCAACTGACAGCTGTCAAATTATTAAAAATAAAGTAGTTCTATATTGACATTTCTATTAAACCAGGCCGGCCTAGTTCTACTTCTAATTCTAATTCTACTGCTACTTTTACTTTTGGCTTTTAAAATAGGCGGCAATCCGATCTTCATTTGTTTTTTCGAGTTGTAGAGTATTGTTCATACTTACTTGTATTATTGCTTTAGCTAATTCCCGTTTTTATATTTACTTTCCTTGTATTCGTAATGAAAAGCACAGTGTTTAACTCGGGTGAAAGACTTATTTTGTCCCTCGAGCTAAACCCCGTCTCGGGACTAAATAGTTTACTTTCACCCCTAGGGTAACAATGTACTATTAATGTGTTAGTACTATCAATACGCACTATAAAGTGATCTGGGTCACGCGCACACATAGATTACAAAACAAAACGCAGCGTCTTTGGGTGCGTAATTGGGGAACCATTCCGCCCCATCGGCTATGTGTCTTCCTTTATCAAAGGCTATATCGATTGCTATATCGGTGACCTTTGTTCGTCTACAAGTCTCCTCATTTCTGATCCAATCTAGTCACATTAGCCCATCCAATTAACCTGAATATTTCAAAAGTTTTATGGCGAGGAAGGTGCTCAAATTAGCTATTTCATTACCTGTACAACAGTTCCACAATCTTAACGCAAAACTTGAGATCCCACACACAAGTCAACTGTTTGAAAGGGCCCGCTCTGTCCTTCACTAAGTTAGACAGTTTGTTGGGGCCTTTGCCTTTCTCCTTCTGAGACTTCTGGCTCTTCTGAGACTTTATAGTCTCTCTAGTCTCGTTGAGAGTCTTGTTGCCTTTCTTGCCCTGTTTTGGTGGTGCCTGGAAATGCAGAAAAGGGTAAAAGGTGCATCCTTTTTCCCGCGACGCATTACAAAGAGTATTTTTTTACATTAGATTGTGTAGTAAAAGCTGAAAAGTATTTATGCTCACCAATGTGGGATGAAATCAAACCAATTTATTTATAAATCGTGAATGACAACAAAACACTAATGAAATAAAATCTACCAATAATTCGTGTTAATTCCAATGAGAGGAAACGGCAAGATCTTCAAGGCACTAGGTCGAGTCCCGCCACACACTCCCACCTCTGTTACTCCCATAAGCCAGGACCGACAGTAATAACCAAAGATGACACCGAGTATGACCCTCGCAGAATCCCGGGGAAAATTTAAACCCGCACGAATTTAATCGAAATAAATAATAGGAGAAGTTGGAAGAAAATTATCCATCACAAAAAGTGTTTCAAAATAATACTACACATTCAAATAAAACTATTTTTCATTACTCATACTCTGAAAGTAGGTCTGAAGTTGCCTGAGGAGCGGGTTGAAAGTAATACTTTTCCGGCCCGGGAGAATCGCTTTCAACTGACAGCTGTCAAATTATAAAAAAAAAACTAGTTCCATTTTCACATTTCTATGGAACCATGTTCAAACTTTTTCTACAGTGACTCAATTACAGCACGATGTAAAATTGAAATAACATAAAGTTAAGTATTAATTAAAGAATACATATTTTTAAATGACTGAATTATAATTTAGTTTAAACAATTTCTTCAAAATAACATAGATATGGGCAAAATATTTAAAGATGAAAATGAAAAATAATGGCTAAATAATGAAGTTGAAATGAATAAAAACAAAATAGGCGGGAATCCGACCTTTTTTTTTTCGAGTTGTAGAGTATTGCTCATACTTCCATGTATTATTTCTTTAGCCAATTCCTGTTTTTATTTTTACTTTCCTTGTATTCGTAATGAAAAGCACAGTGTTTACCTCGGGTGAAACACTTATTTTGTCCCTCGAACTATTAGCGCCCTCGCTACGCTCGGGCGCCAAACCCCGTCTCGGGACTAAATAAGTCACTTTCACCACTCGTGTAACAATGTACTATTACGGATTTTATCGCGTTTATTTAGTATGTTATTTTCCCGACGTTTCGGCCGCTTTACAGCAACCATGGTCACGGGGGGACTAAGGTGTTAGACGTCCTGATGTCATAGTTAATAACTGGGTACCCTCATATTTAGTTGTTGTTTGCGGTCCGATTCATGCAGAAAGTACGGTATCTCGAGGTCTTGCAATGGTACACTTGATTTTGGATTTAATTATATTAATTACTGGATCCCAAGTGGGTGGTAGCACCCAGCCATCTTCCCTATTGAAATTAGGATGTTTTTTTTAATTTCAATGGCCTCACGTATCATCCTTGGTCGGAATCGGTGTTCTTTTGCGAGTATAACATACTAAATAAACGCGATAAAATCCGTAAAATAGTTTTATTTCAAAGCAAAAACATTGTTATGATACTGGAAAATGATAATTTTAAAATAGTCTCATAAATCGCAAATATCATTCCTTACCTTAGTCTGTTCCAAAAGTGAATTACAGGCTTTATACAGCTTATAGACATTATTAGCCACATCACTACTGTTCGGGTTCCATTGCATCACCAGATGCGCTATAAGAGCTTCATAGCATTGCAATATTAGCTGCACTTTGATACCCTTAGCTTTGGATTCCGGCGTCAAGTCTGTGAGACCGGGATCTTCCTGAAAAGTTTGGAGTATTAACCAGGTATTTTATCAATGATTTTGCCAACAACAGAGTTTGAGAAGACACTTGATGCAAAGGACACTTTAGCCGTTGCACTTTAGGACAAAAGTTTCGGGAATATACGCTTAATAAGATGCATAATATTTTCGGTCGACCAATCACCATCCGTTAATATTTTCAATGTGTCGTTTGCGTTCCCGACTAATCACAATGGCGTTGTCTGCGCTCCTGCCCCGCAATTTTTATTCCGAATTATTTTGATGGAAGTTTATCCCAGTACTGAGTCCAAACGGTGCTTAGCGTCGATTCATAAACTCCAAAGTCACTTTCTTCTCTAAAAATGATCTTACCAAATCTATTTGTCCGAAGTCATCACTATTGCAAAGCTGTTCCATGATGTTGATCAGTTTGTTCTTCAAATAAGCATTCCCCGTGTCATTAGACTGGCTTGTGAGAATATCTTCGAGCTCCTCTTCTTCTGACGGCTGGAGGAACTGCGCTATGGCGTATAGCAAGTACGCTATGGGCTCCTACGAGAAATAATATTAACAATGAAGACCTAATGACCCATCAATGTCTCGTGGTTTATTGACCATCCACGTTACTGGGAGGCTTTGAGTCCCCATCCGGTCAGCCGTTTGAAAATTATCAGCTCTTATGTAGTTTAAAAAGTAATTGCATCGAGGGTTATTTTAATTTTTAATTTAGAGTTATTATAGCAGCATATTTCGTTACATGAGTCTTAATGCCTGGAAATAAAGTAGTAATTAAATTACACAGCGCATACCTGTAAAACGGCTGTGACGCCGGTGATCTGAACGCACTTGTCAAATAACAGCGGAGGGCCGTCTCTACTCTCTGGCAAATACTTGATGACGTGCTCGTATAGCAGCTCCAGTATAGACTCATGTAGAGACGGCTTGTCACGCGCACACTCATACAGTTCTGTGGAATAAATAAAAATAATGGTTCCCAAACTAAGCAATACTCGTACTATGAACATCATAAAATGGACTAGGGTCGGTTCCAGTGAGACCCGAATACCATTAGGACGATTTAACTAATGGACGCGATATATTCTCGATAAAGTATGAAAACACGTTCAACTAACCACCACGGGCGGAGAACTATTATTGGTACTAGACTGTTTTACTGTTGTTAAGGCTAAAGCGCCCATCTAGGCCCGAAGTTCAAATTTTTTGAGGTTTTTTAGATTTTTTTCAAAATCTGACAATAATAAAAGGCACATTTTGTAATTCGCGAAAAAGACCGTGTGCAGTGCATTTATTAATATATCCAACTTACTCTAAAACATTTCAAGAACGACAGCTATCCAGATAATCTGGCAATTTTTGTATATTTAGTGATTTACTAGTATCATATCCACCGTGATAATATTTAGAGTAAAATAAATGTATTAATAAACGCACTGCATACTGTGTTTGTCGCAAATCACAAAATGTTGTCTTAAATGTTTTCAGATTTTGGATGAACTATAAAAATACTCGAAAATTTTGAATTTCGCGGGCTAGACAGGCGCCTTCACCTTAATAGACAGTGACAGAACTTCACATTAGAGTAGGCAGTGTAACAACGACCAGTGCTAAGGGAACGTATCCATACTACGTGAGCATCCATAGTATATGCCAAGACCCCCCTCCCCCTCTAGTTTTCACGTAGAATTTCGTAAATACGGATTTTAATAATTTTTTGCAAACTGTGCGCCATATGTCAATTTTTTTTTTTTTCGAAATAGGCAAGTATTTGACCACAATCTCACCTGATGGTAAGTGACGAAGTGGTCTACGGTGGTGCATACTTGCCTAGAAGGTACCTGTTCATTCTCGACTTGAAAACATCCAGGTTATAGTCAACAAGCAACAAAGACGCCGGCAAGGTGTTCCATTCCTTGCCAGTTCGCACAATAAAAGTGGCACAATATAGCTCGAAAAAGCGCGAGATTTCCCTACAGGATATTGACTACGTGACAAAAACCTAAGCTCCCCCCCCCCCTTAATAATATTCATTTATTTCAGGAATGTTCCCATAGTTACAGTATGTATATACAAATAAAATATAATAAAATTAAATTAAATAAAAACATAAGAAAAACCCACAATAGTAGGCGCGTCTCTAAAAAAACAGGTATTTTAAAAATAAAATTATTGTAAAAAACAATATAAAAATAAGACTAACACATTTCGCAGCGTTTTCTTATTTAATATTTTGATCACGGTGCACAGATATCCAGCATTTAAAAATGGGGTTGTCCGGGTACTCGGACAACGTGCAGAGTATCCCGTTGCCCGATCCACGTATCCGAGACCAGAGCGCCGCAATCCTCATCCTTCTGATGGCAAAGAAGTGACCTTTGACCAAGCGTATTATTTTGAAGACCTCCCTCCTTCCCCCCCCCCTCCCTCCCTCTCCTGAACGGGTCACGTAGTATGGATATGTTCCCTAATGTTTCTCGGTGCGTGGCTAGAGGGGTGTACGTGAGACGAGCACGGTCGCGGGTCCAGTGGTTAAATAGTCCTAGAATTCCCACTCACTAGAGAGCAGCAGTTGCTTGACGAGCGCGTCCTGCACCAGACAGCGCCGCAGTATCGACACCACCTCCATGCACACCGCCTCGTTGCGCACCCGTGACGTCACACTACCAACACAAATAAAGTACTATTAATACTCCTTGGCGGGGGACGAAGAACTATTCTTCCGTTTTTTTTTTAAGATTCTAGCTATGTGAGTTTATCACATTACTAGTACTCCCGTTAGCCCCTCCAGCTAGGCTAATGCTTCTGTTAGGAGTGGGCTCACATCAATAGTTCCCGGAATCGAACCCGGAACCTCTCAGCTACGAGGGCGGCCCCTATAACCACTAGACTATTGACGCCTAACATTGGGACAACAATACCATCGGCAATAAGTATCGGTCTTCATAAATGTATCTATCGCTTCTCCATCTCTACTTGAAGGTTGTGGGACAGTGGAAGCAGCATTCTGAACCGGTGGTAGATTCTGACCGTTCATAAATGCTTTGTTGGCTTACATGAATAAAAACAATATTGAGTTTTTTTTTTTGTGCTACCCCGGTCCAGGCACCCTGTATATGAGCTGTAGTGGATTACCTACAGCTCGGGTCTGCCACCGGTTAGTAAGTGAGGAGTAGTACTGACACATTTCCCTGTTGCGTGGCGTGCATGTCGACGGTGAGCTGTGTGAGGTAGGAGTGCGCGCTGTAGTGGTCGCTGGAGGCGGCCTGGCTGCCCGGCGCCGGCGCCGCGCGCGGCAGCGGCACGTGCCGCAGCACCGACAGGAACCCCGACAGCGCCAGGCAGCGGTGCGCAGAGTCCCTGGGTAGCATAGCCATGACAGTGTTGCGACCTCCAAACTGTTTTCTCCAATATCTCGAAAACTACTTATCAAATTAGCTTGACACAAAAACGCATGTATAATAAAAAAAAAAAATTTAGGCCTTTTGACATCCCACTCCTGGGCACGGGCCTCCCCTCTACACGATGGGGATTCAGGCCGTTATCCACCACGCTGGCCCAGTGCGGATTGGCGGATTTCACATGTCTTTCGAAAATTGGTTAGATCTTCTAAGACATGGAGGTTTCCTCACGATGTTTTCCTTCACCGTAAGCAAGTGATAATCATATAGAAATTATGAAACGCATTGTGAATCTAGATATACCCTATAGATTCGTAAAGAAAAGTGTGGAAAATTGTGCGACTGCAGTCTCGCTGATGATCGTCTACGACTTTGGCCAGGTGGATTTCCAGTGTCTGGTTAAACCTCTCGACCATTCCTTCTGACTGCGGGTGCGCTGAGGTCATACGAGTCTTGTTCAATAATATCCCACTGCTCCAAACAAAATTACAATGAAGCTATTTCCGAACGATGACCTTTTCGTAACTTGCCCAAGTCTAGGTGTCACTGGGATCGCCCCCAATCCATTGTACGGTACCAATAGTACAAGCGTTGCTTAGTTTGGGACCAGACGGTAGGTGGTGTGTCGGTCCGGCGACATTTATTATTTATCTCTATTTTTAAATAAATATATATATATAAAAAATATCTATATTGAATTTATATTTTTAAATTCAATATAGATATTTTTTCTAATGCCTTTCTTACTAGGTGGGGCAAGTATTTAATAATACAAGAAGCCATGGATACTGAGGAGATTACCTCAAACTTTTTATACAAAACAAGGTGTGACATACCTAGAATACAGTCCTTTCCGGCACACCATGACGAGGGCGTCCCTGCTTCTAGTGCTGAAGCCGATCAGGGGATGAACAGCGTCTAGGACCCTAGCCGCCGCTCTGTAGTCTGTAGGCGAGGGCTGGCAGTTCTCCAGGATGGTGGTCAGTTGCGTGCAGCGCTCGACGGACACCGGCGTCAGCTTACACAGGACGTAGAGGCAGTCTAAAGTAGGCATGGAAATGATTGCTACTTTTAATTCATTTTCATTACGTGAAATTATATTTTTCTTTCACTGTTATTTCACCTGTGACTTTCTACAGTCAATGATTTTATTCCTAATGAATTTTCACTATGGCACGTAATCCTATGATGTCATTGGTCGATGATTTATCGAAAAAACCGTGACAGTACTGAACGTTTTGCGATTTCATTGCACTGAATTTTAACAGTTGTAAGTGTAACCAATGTCGGTAGCAAGTGCTACTTATGAAAACCTATATGATATGATTTTTCACATGCTACCTGTGAAATGTACCATTATTAGTCTAAAGATATTGATGGCGACGCAAGTTAGGTCAAAAACGAACCTTCTCATATTTGGTACGATTCAAATAGTTCCATCGATAGAAGAGAGTGTGAGGAACTGCTATATGATCGACCTAAAAAGACCCAAGCTGGATAAATAACCCTTTACTTCAATTCGATCAATATACGGACATTATTCGAACAATAATGTAATAAATACATAGTTCCATCGGCAAAATGTATCCTACAAGAAGCACGGTCAATTTATACGAAAAGTGATAACAGTTAAGGCTCTAACCGACGACCATGCCATAAAATTCACGCGTATATTATTTTGCCAAAGCAAAAACAGACTCATTGTTGCGCACGCTTACGTTTATAATTAACTGTTTCTTTATACACAAAACAAAGTCTGCTAAGCTTGTTTGTACAACCCGCCTGATGTTAAGTAGTTACCGTAGCAAAAGATGCTTGCAATAAGTACCAAAGGCATTGCTCGCACGTTGTCAACTTGAAGGGGAGGGGATTAGCGTAAGGAGGGATGGGCTTCCGGCTCTCTCATTCACCGTACGAAACACAGCTATAAGGATTGCTTTACGCCGATCTACTGTGTGAAGGTAGTACTACGCATATATGAGCTGTGATCAAGTTGTCTAAGTTCGATGGGTGTAACGTCACCTGCGTACTGTTGCTGAGCAGCATCGCCGCTCAGCCTGTCGGCGAGCTGGCTCAGGATGTGCGCGGCGGTCTCCGGCTGCGCCTTGCTCAGCCGCACCAGGATGAGCTTGCCGTGCGACCAGCACGCGGCCGCGACCGGCTTCACTCTCGACACGGATAGCAGTACAAACGCTAGGTTTATGAGCCCTACCACTGTCAGTTGCCGGTGATTGGCGCTGTAACAAAGTCAAAGTTAAATTGTTTATTATGTTTAGGCCTGCGGGGGCACTTACAAATTGTCATTTTTTTTTTTCTTATTTCTACAACCGGATCGGAACATGATCTCGACTGAAACAAATGTTTTAGCATTCAACTACTCACACTCATCTCAAAACTGTTTTTATTCATGTAAGCAAACAAAGCATTTTAGTCAGAATCTATCACCGGTTTGGAATGCCGCTTCCACTGAGAAGATCCGGCAAGAAACTCAATGGTAACTCTTTTCAATTAATAAAAGATGGTGTGCATTCTCAGTAACAGTAACAGTAGTACTAACCTCTCGGTGGTGATGACTTTGAGCACGCTCGCCACGTCCACGTCGGGCGGCATCACGGACCGCGCCCACGCGGACTCGCTCGCGCGCAGCTCGTCTAACACACGCAGCTCTATGGCCGATCGTATCACCTACGATACGGTTTTACATTTGTATAAAATGTACAGTCACAAACACATTAAGGTGAAGGCGCCTGTCTAGCCCGCGAAGTTCAAGTTTTTTGAGTTCTTATAGAAATTTTTCAAAATCTGACAATAATAAAAGACAAATTTTGTAATTCGCGAAAAAGACCGTGTGCAGTGCATTTATTAATACATTTATTTTACTCTAAATATTATCACGGTGGATATGATACTAGTAAATCACTAAATATACAAAAATTGCCAGATTATCTGGATAGCTGTCGTTCTTGAAATGTTTTAGAGTAAGTTGGTTATATTAATAAATGCACCGCACACGGTCTTTTTTGCGAATTACAAAATTTGTCTTTTATTATTGTCAGATTTGGAAAAAATTCTAAAAGAACTCAAAAAGTTTGAACTTCGCGGGCTAGATGGGCGCTTTAGCCTTAATGTTATGAGTTGTAAACTTAGTATTACGCTAAGAGAGTATTTATGTATAAAACAAAGTGGAAACTGTGGAGTGACGTCGACCCATCTGATTGATACATTGGTTTGGTAACACCTTAAAAACAAAATAGTCTTGGAACCCGCGCGAATTCAATGGATAAAAAGAATAGGAGAAGTTGGACGATAATTATCCCCTTTCTTCCGTGTTGCGCTAAAGAAATAGTAAATATCGCCAGACTGACAAACAAACTGTATGGTCTCAAACTAAGCAATCCTTGTACTATGGGTACCGTGCAATGGTCTGGGGGCGATCTCAGCGACACACAGGCCTTCGAAAATCACGAAAAGGCCATTTCCGAAATTTTCCCTGACCGGAACCGCACCCAAAATAACGAAAAGGTATTCAAAATAACCACTTGTCTTTAAAAATAACTTACATCTAAACAAGCCGACTTGTACTCGGCTCCCTTATCGGACATGGCGAGCGCCAGGTCGAGCAGGAAGGGCGCCCGCAGCAGCTGCGTGCGCGGCCACGCCGCCGCCAGCCGCCGCGCCGGCGCCGCGCCGCGCGCCGCGTGGTACAGGCACGTCGACAGGCAGCGGCTCAGCTCCGCGGGGCTGTGCTGCACTGGGGCAGGAACACACACTCATACAATCGACAACAATGGAGCTCTTTACTCCGACGATACGAGTGTGAGATACTGCTTTATGATCGACCAAAAAAGACCCAAGCTGGATAACCTAAACTTTTTGTCTGTGTCTAAACCTGTTTCGTGCTATTATATTCATTACTAGCTGAGCCCGCGACTTCGTCCGCGTGGAATTTAACTTAACAGCTCCCGCTCCCGCGTTCTGAGCCCGCGCCAGGACCCATTTCTTTTTTTTTTTGTTTTTCTAAAATAAAAGTATCCTAAGTTACTGCTTTTAATATCAGCTATCTGCCAGTGAAAGTCCCGTCAAAATCGGTCCAGCCGTTTCGAGATTACCCGGAACAAACACACAGACAGACAGACAGACAGAAAAAAATGTTTTAAATCGCGTTTTTGCTATAGGTGTCGTATGTACATACTTTCATATATGCATTTAGTGAAAAGGTGTTATTTTGATATTACAAACAGACACTCCAATTTTATTTATTTGTATAGATGTAGTAGGTATAAGTATATGTCATATTATTTTCTTGTTTATTTAATGTAATGTATATGTTTATAAGTTAATTTATGTAAGTACACCCCCGTATTATTATTTTTTAGATCCTCTCCATCCTAAGGTTGCCTGGTAGTGATCACTTTTAGTGATAAGGCCGCCCATTTTCCACTTTCTGTGTAAATTATGTAATAATTTGTAAATTTTTGTCTTCTTGTGGTGGATTAATAAAGAGTTATCTAATCTAATATAATAACCCTTTACTTCAAGTCGATCAATGTACGGATATTATTCGAACAATAATGTAATTCATTCATGTAACATTACATTTACAGTATATATCCTTCTCTTACAAATTAATTTGAAGAAGAATGGATGCTGTTGTTTCCGACACGGAAACTTTCCATCGATTGTGAATTCGGAGACTGGACACTGGACAGACAAACTTTTGACGATCGGAATTCGGTCTTGTTAGCCTCTTCTATCTTTACAAATAAATAAATTTGGTGTGTCTGTTTGTAATATCAAAATAACACCTTTTCACTAAATGCATATGAAAGAACATACGACAATAGCAAAAACGCGATTTAAAAAAAAATGTTTGTCTGTCTGTCTGTCTGTGTGTTTGTTCCGGGTAATCTCCGAAACGGCTGGACCTATTTTGACGGGACTTTCACTGGCACATAGCTGATGTTATAAGGAGTAACTTAGGCTACTTTAATGTTAGAAAAACAATTAGGTTTCCGCGTAAAAAAATAATAACACATGAAATCAAAGAGTATCTCCGAAACGGCTGAATCGATTTTGACGGGACTTTCACTGGTAGATAGCTGATGTTATAAGCAGTAACTTAGCCTACTTTTATTTTAGAATAAAAAATGATCCTGTCTCGCGGGCTCAGAACGCGGGAGCGGGCTTTTTTGTTAAGTTAAGTTCCACGCGGACGAAGTCGCGGGCTCAGCTAGTTATCAATAAACTTATTTAGTTCATAATTTTAGATGTGTTGACAAGCCGATGGTGACTGGTAGGTCCTTGTCTGTTTTTGTAAACAGAAATGATGTTCATCTACTAATTCAAGATTCAAGTCTGTGATAATCGTAGACAGAGAAGGCAACTTTTAAGGGTCCCTTATAGGAACTATCATACGTAAAAATGTATTCTTAAGGGCTGATTACCGATATCGTCAATATCCATGGTGGTGGACTCGGAGTCCTGGGGGGGCGGCTCCAGCTTGCTGTACAGCCGCGTGCTGAAGTAGTGGCTCAAGTGGGAGAGCACTATGTCCAAGTTATAAGTCTTGCATAATCTACAATAGAAGCTTGCTTTTACACTTGACAGCTGCTTGGCGATGGTTCGAGCGTGGTACCGGGTGGTTCTGGGTTCGATTCCCAGGGCAATTTTCGGAAATGACCTTCTCCATATTTTCCCAGGTCTGGATGTCAGTATGATCGCCCCCAATCCATTATACTTTAGCAATAGAACAAGCGTTGCTTATCTTATGACCATGCAGTTGGTGTGTATGATAAATTTATTTAATTAAAATTAGCTACGGATAATTTTAAACATACCGCTTACTCTAAGGCAATTTAAAGAGAGTTAATTGACCACACTTAAAAGGGTCAAATGTGGGCTTTCATACTAAAACAGAATACAATATTATATGGAAAAGCAAATCATACAATGCATGTTTGCCTCCCTAGGAAATGAATTCCACCTCTATGCCAAAAGCATTGATTACTTACTTGAGCAGCTGATGCACTAACGGCGGGAGTGTGTCCGGCGGTATGTCTATTATGTAAGAACATATCTTGTTCACAACCTGTTTGTGGTCATTGCGAGATAACTGCATGTCCCTGGAATTAAACTTGAGAGATACTTATAGGCCATATTAATAAATCGATCTCAAGTCTCAAGAGCCTGATCATGGAAACGTCATTCTTATGTCATACCAGTACCATGACGATCGCTTGGCGCAGTGGTTCGAGCGTAGGCCGCCCGGCTCACTGCACATGGTGGTTGCGGGTTCGATTCCCGCCCGGGGCAAATTTCGGAAATGGCCTTTTCGTAATTTGCCCAGGTCTGGGTGTCACTGGGATCGCCCCCAGTCCATTGTATGGTTACCCATAGTACAAGCTTTGCTTAGTTTGGGACCGTACAGTTAGTGTGTCTGTCTGGCGATATTATTAATATTATTATTACTAGCTGTGCCCCGCGACTTCATCCGCGTAGTATTGGATTATTGGGTTAAAAAGCATCCTATATGTTAATCCCGGTTATAATCTATCTGTGTTCCAAATTTCATCCAAATCCGTTCAGTAGTTTTTGCGTGAAGGAGTAACAAACATACATACATACATAGATACATCCACACTCACAAACTTTCGCATTTATAATATTAGTAGGATTAGTACAAAATAACATGTCAAAAGCATACTCAAGATCGCTCTCAGACTTGAGATAGATTTATTAATACGGGCCATAGGTACCTACTCTAGATAGTAAATATACCTACATCATATCACATCGCGTTATTGTAGGAGTTGTCCTAATAGTTGTGCGAATTCCTTGTACTTACAAAGCGCTTGCAATCCAGGCACATATTAGACACCAATATTTGATCGAGATGGGGTTTGTACAAATAAAATTCTCCCAAACAATGTATTAGCATGACGACATCTTAGCCCTTATTTATAAACCCGCCAGGTGCAGTAGTCGAAATTATGATCTACAAGTACATGTAAAAGCGAGTCTTTTTGACTCTTTGTTCTTATTCCTAATGACAATTATATCTGCTCATGGTCACCAGACGGATTGCATGATGGCTATTTAATATTTAAAAAAAAAACTCTTTATTCTCTGATTATTAAACTATTACAGCCTAGGAAAATCTCAAGTAAAATACAGAACTAAATACACAGTGTAAATTATATAGCTGACATCCTACTACAGCACTGCATCTATGGGACTTTTTATGTAGAATAGACCACAGACTAACTATAAACTTACCTGAACATGGCAGCTAGCTGCACAAGCTGTCTCTCGCTCCACCGGCACTGGCAGAGTGTGTGTACACACTGCTCCTTGTACTCTGTGCTCGTCAACTCCGTGCCGCAGTGCTTGATCACATCATGTGATGAGATACAGTTGATGCACTCCGGGAGGATGTCACGCCAACTGGATAGGAAATTAATATTCACAATTATTATTTCCCTATCATGAACATAAACTAATGGTAGAAACGTCAAGACAAAAAAAAAAATATTTATATTAAAAACTAGCTGTGCCCCGCGACTTCATCCGCGTAGTATTGGATTATTGGGTTAAAAAGTATCCTATATGTTAATCCCGGTTATAATCTATCTGTGTTCCAAATTTCATCCAAATCCGTTCAGTAGTTTTTGCGTGAAGGAGTAACAAACATACATACATACATACATACATACATACATACATACATACATACATACATACATACATACATACATACATACATACATACATACATACATACATACATACACACTCACAAACTTTCGCATTTATAATATTAGTAGGATTCAGCAATGTATTAATTGCAGAATAGTCTCATAACACAAGTAGCTTTTTTACATCTCTCAAGGTCATCAAACGAAGCAAAGTAGTTATATACTCACAGACCTAGAATTTTTTCACTTATGAATGTACTAGGACTAAGACCAAAATCGTATTTATAATAGAACAACGTCAAATACAAAGTGTTTATTTTATTTAGGCCTAGGGGGGCACTTACAAATTGTCATTTCTATACATTTTTATTATATCTACAACCGGATTGTGATGCTACCTCAACTGCAAAGATCCGGCAAGAAACTCAGCGGGTCTGTCTTTTTACATAACATTAAGTCTTACATCATGTTGACATCGCTATCATCAACAATGGACTGCACACTATCATTGCACCATCTCACCAAGTCGTCTGCGGGTGCTCTGGCCAGTTCCAGGCACAGTCGGCTGGTGACATCTCCACAATGGGTAAGTGACGTTGACTCCTTTCTCATAGTCCCGAGAACTATATCTATAATCTATACATGATATTTATTAATTTAAAAAAAGATAAACATCATTGTCTATTCTTTTAAGACTTGACTATTATATTATACGAGCTGAGCCTGCAACTTCGTCCGTGTGGAATTTTACTTACTTAACAAAAAAAATATTTAACATTAATCAAAATCCTTTCTTAGCGGATGCCTAGGTCATAACATCTACCTGCATGCCAAATTTCAGCCCAATCCGTCCAGTGGTTTTGGCTGTGCGTTGATAGATCACTATGTCAGTCAGTCAGTCACCTTTGAGTTATATATATTATTTAGATTTGGATTGTAAAATTCTAATGCATTTTTTAAAATATAATTGTTTATCAACAGCAACATAATCTGCTCAATGCTTTTATAACTGACCACTTATTAGGGTATAACAGTCGTGAAATTATACCTATGTGTACAAAGAAAAGTACAAGGCGCGATTAAATATTAACAAAAAAATAATTTATAATTCTGTGTATTAATTACCTTAACCATATTCCTAGAATAAGTTTCATTATCCGGTAATCCATTAAAAATGCAGTCCAAAATATCACTGCCATCGCTATTCAAAACACGTCGAGGCAAAAACTTGATTATCTATAAAACGAATATCAGGCATTATAAAATTGTTAATATTCCACAAAGTTTTCCCCTATAGGTTATGTACCTGGTCGGTTTTCAATCTACAATATTCACGTAACTCTTCGCGTTTGCTGTTCACATGCCCAAGTTCCTTGATTTTAGCAAATATTTGATTTAAATCCATGATGGCTAACTTTTTAGTTATAACCAATTTCCAGATTTTCCAGTTTAGATTTATTTGTTTACCCGCCAATATATTCTGAAATCAAATAAACTGTCACTTCACAACTGTCTATAATGACTGACTGGACTTGACTAAAATGACTGACACATCTGACACATCAGATATTTTAAAGAAAAGAAAGAAAATAAGAGAAGGTTTTTCTAAAATGGACGGTCACATTTTTGTTTTGTATTGTTATTATAATAGTTCTGTTTATTATAACAAGAGAAGTTTTTTCCAAAATGGACGGTTACATTTTTGTATTGTATTGTTATTAATTCTGTTTGTTATTGCTATTTGTTACTCGACATCTTAGACCATTTATTGGTTCGTTAATCTATGCTCGACATTGTCAGAATCACATTGGGCTTGACCAAGAACTTTATACATTACAAGCTTCTTGGACTTGACCCAGAGAGGTTAGACTTGACCCAATGGAAAAAGGCCGCCACTCCCGCCCCAACGTCATAATACGCTCAATCTGTCAAGCCTCGCTGTCACTTTGCCTGCCCGCGGTGGTAAATGTCATGACTCGTAAAATACCCTCTCATTCAAATTATATTGCCACTATCGTCTTTCTGATGACTGTTTTAGTTTCTTGAACAAATAGGCTTTATGTTACAGAATAACCAATCATTTGATTACATCTCATGAATTATAAATCATCTGTTGAAGTCAGTGTACGGGATAAAATTGCATTTTTGTTGTATTATGTAGGTTTCTGAAATAATCACTGTACTAATTGACACGAAATTTTGGATTTATTAAAATGAATATACATACAAGTAATCAAACAACAGCATTTTTTTACATATCTTATCGAAGAGATTTATAATAATCGAACTCAAAGTACACAGTGCGCGCGGCCGCGCATATGCAATTGCGTAGTTCAACGCATGAATGTTTATATCGTAATCAGAGTCTTGACGTGTTGTGTATAAGAGAAAATATTATTAGAATACTCTGCAAACATTTATTATCTAATTTCCATGCATGATTTGTAAAAATATACCACTTTTATTCACGAACTTCCGCGATTTCTGGCACAAGAGAACAAATCAAATCATATTTTTGCCAGCTGTTATTTTCCATTATCACACGTTATTGGAACTTGCAAAATGTAAAACATAAATCAAAACAATATAGCTCTTCTAATGTAATACACTCTTGCTGACGTTTTATAGAAATAAACAATGATATGGCCCTTCTAAGGTGACCCTTTTTTTGTTATGGTTTTGATGTTTTGATGTCGATCACGCACACACTCATACACTCCGTAGTGATGGGGGGCGCGCCGCTACGATACTTGTCGATAAGCTGACTGTACGAAGGAGCGTTTCTGAACCTACTAATGAATAAATTATTTTGTACATTTATAAAGTATTTGTTTTGCGTACTAGGGCTTGCATTTTCAGTATTCCAATAATAAAAGGGAGGTTTTATTCGAATATTCGACTATTCCATTTATAATATTATACATTTTTGATGATCATATTTTAGCTAATATTTATTGACAAATATAATAGTTTATCATTGATGGTACAATGTCATTAGTTATTCCTGCATCTACTACTAATATATCGACCATGGAGTAGTTTAAAATGTCAATCTAAATGCTAAAGGCGATTGAAGACGCTATGTAGTTAAGAATTAGACGATTTTCTGTGTATTTTTTCGTGATAATATTATATTTTTTGTTAATTTGTATAATATGAACAAAAATATAAGGTTTTCATTCAGGTTACCTATTTTCTCCAACGAACGGCTTAGGTGTAAATGACGATTAAACTTTTTTTAAAATTCTTATATGAAACTTCGGTGTGCGTGAGTTCGTAATTGTTCTCCTCCGAAATGGCTTGACCTACCTTTCTAAATGACGTACATGAGTAGACCAGTTTATAAACTGTAATATGTTTGTTGATATAATATCTTAGATCCTATTGCTCACAGTTTGATTTGAGATGGAATCGAAGTTGAAATCTGCTAAACATTTTCAGTCCTCGACTGTATTTACTAATATTGTTACGTACTAGGGGTAGGTACAAATAATGCCGACTATGTGTATAAAGGTTTAATTCGCTCTCCACAAACTTGACAAATACACAGTACTACACTAGTTCACTATCACTAGTTACATACAACAAACACTGTTCCGAATCACTTAGCAGTCACACAGTATTCCAATATAATCGCCTAGGTCACTGGTATATCACTCTTCGTTCGCTTACTTAAGTTCCGTACACTGTCGCTTTCAAGAAGTAACTAACTCGCTGCCCGTCGTCAACACCTTATATACGGAATAAAAATGCGAGCTGGTATTTTCCTGAACATTCTCGTAGGTATGTAGGTAATAATAATCGGAATCGAACGATCTCGAGACCCATTGTCGGCTTCCCTTTGTATTCGTTCGCGAGTAGGTATTCGCAGCCGTCGCCGCGCCGATAACGCGTTCACTTTATACCTACATACCTACAGTCTCGAACATTCAACTTTTAGAGATCCTTCGTAATTATTCGATGGGGTTCATCTAGAATAACAATGCGTTTTTGTATCAAGCTGATAAAATAAGGATCCTTCGAGGTATTTGACCAAATGGTTTCTAGGTCGCAACAATATATAAGCCCTCTTCATATTGAATTATCCTGATTGACTGACTGACTGACTCATCGAACACAAAATTTGGTCTAAAGGTATATTTTATAACTTAGGTACCTAGGCAATAAGAAACGATTTTTAAAAGTTTATTTAAAAATCTAATGTATTTCGAATTTTGAACCGCTGAAAATGTTTGTAAGTGTGTAAAAGTTTATATGCTCACATATTTGCACAAATGTACCTATACATTTTACACATTCAGTATTCGAATAAAGCCTCCCTTATTATTCGAATACTGAAAATGGCCCAATATTCGGGGTATTCGGTCGCGGGCAGAAGCTAGTGCCTAACAAAGTTGTCTGTGACTTGAAACTTTTACTTAAATTCAATAAAATAAACATAATTTCATTTATTTCCTGATTTTTTCATATACAGTTAAAAATATACAAGTCATTATTCACTTATCATGTTAAAGACCGCTTATTTTAGATATTCAAAAATGTCTAATATTCGAATATCTAAAATCATCGATTATTTGCAAGCCCTAGTGTTGACTCGCGGGGGGCAGAGCTGGAAGGACCTGGCGAACCTCGCGCCAAGGAGGTGGAGGCGGATCTGTAAAATAAAAAAGTAAATGTAGGGCGATCTGAAATAATAAACACTATTAACAATTAGTTTACACAATAATTCAAAAGTAATAAATAAAAGCACAAAAATACTAAACTATTCAAATATACTTACATTTTGACCTGGTGGAGCCAACTCGTACTCCTCCGCCTCCTCCAGGTATTCAAAATATACCGCCTCGACGTCGAGGTACTAGGGTTCCTCGACGTCACTGCCCTCCGAGTCGCGAGTCCGCTAGAAGGCTTAGAATGTGCTCCGGCACCACGCGTTCTCCCACATTCCAATTGGCCATTTCCTAAAATACATAAAAGACAGTAATGAAAATATAAATAGTAGTAAGTGTCATTGTTTTTTTTTCCAAATATTATTGAATCACTAGCTGAGCCCGCGACTTCGTCCGCGTGGAATTTAACTTAACAAAAAAGCCCGCTCGCGCGTTATGAGCCCGCGCAACAGGACCCATTTAAAAAAAATATGTTTTTCTAACATAAAAGTAGCCTCAGTTACTGCTTATAACGTCAGCTATCTGCCAGTGAAAGTCCCGTCAAAATCGGTCCAGCCGTTTCGAAGATTACCCGGTACAAACACCAGACAATTTTATTTTAAATTGCGTTTTTGCTATATGTGTCGTATGTACATATACATTTAGTGAAAAGGTCTTATTTTGATATTACAAACACACACTCCAATTTTATTTATTTGTATAGATTACGTTACTATTCAAATAAATCCGAAAATCAAAATAATCGTTTATCGATAATTTTATCGACATGACCACGCACTACTGGGTTAGCTCAATACAATGGCTGACATACGCGGAAATGTCACTATTGACTTTAGGAACTGTCAAATAGATAACAAAAAGTCCATTACTTACTTTTTATAACCTTATAAACTTTAAATTGGAATTTGATATTTGTACACAAAACTGTTGAAATCTACCAAATATTATTGGAAATATGACGCTATTATGTACATCATAAAGCCACTAATTTGTAGTAACACAATAAATAAACATTCAGTGTGGCAGAATTTCTGCCGAACTCCTACAACATTAGAATTATTAGTTCAAAAACACGTTTTCTGGCATTGTTTTATCAAAACTAATATCTGAGTACTTGAAGTAAACACTTATAATGAAAATAAAGCCACTTACCGGTAAAAAAACACCAATTCACACTAAAAGAGAGTCACTAGCTGGAGGCCGTGACAATGTTAAGCGCGCGAAATGACTGAAAAAATTAAACTTGATTTCTGGACGATCACAAGCCACGATATTTATTTTATAGCTAATTACGGTCGTGGAAAATCATGCCACATCAGAACCAATTTGTTTCAAGCCAAAATACATCATAATATCTAACTAGAAAATTGAATATTGAATGCTTGTCCAGCCGACACCAATTGGTGTCGGCGAGGCTCAACGTTACGGGCGTTAAGACACCAATTGGTGTCGCTGAGGCTCACCACGTTAAAATAAAAAATAAAATATGAGAAAGAAAAGGTAATTATCACAGAGGGTAATTATAAAAGGTATTGCAGGAAGATTTTGAATAGTTTCCCGGTTTTAAAAACTACTGAGATTTTAAATTAACGCGTATTTCGAAAACAAAATTAGGCAAAATCAGGTTCAGTTTCTAACGATACATTTTGAACATGCAATAGTCGTTTTCTTACTCTTACCTTTGTATTCCTACTTTCGAAAAAGAAACACAGAGCTACTTAAAAAAAACTGGCTGCCACTGGCTGTCATCGTGCTGCTAGCTGTCATCCCTGACTAACGTTTTTTGATGACGTCATCAGTTTATGTTTAGCGAGTTACGAAATTCACGAATTTCTTAAAGCTCACACGTTTTGTGTACAATTTAGAATATAATGCTTTTGTAATTGTAACAAACAAAACTCAATACGTTTTCAGTAACACTCGAAATCGAACGTCCATATTCCATAATCCACAACGTAACCAAGACATTACTTTAATTTTGGCGGCATTCGGCATTGGATGAAGCCACAGAAATAGAATTCCTTGTGTAATCGGCGTGCAAAGTGTACCTAAAAAAATTCAGTGAACTTATTTGGATTTTCCGCAGAACTGTGGCGATTGGACTATAAAAGTTGCGTGCGAAAATGGTGATAGGGGAGTGATAACGACAGTCTATCAGTGATTATAATGGAGCACCCAACGGTTAGCGGATTGAGGTCAAGGTCTCGCTCTAAGACACCGTTCTTGCGGTCGAGCTGCGACCGGGAGAACTGCGCTGAGGGGGAGGAACATGACCATGGGAAGTCAGGTCGGAAAACACCTGTTAAACGGAGCACACCTATCAAGTAAGTCCACGGAACTTAAGGCTGAAGCGCCCATCTAGCCCGCGAAGTTCAAATTTTTTGAGTTCTTTTAGATTTTTTTCAAAATCTGACAATAATAAAAGACAAATTTTGTAGTTCGCGAAAAAGACCGTGTGCAGTGCATTTATTAATATATCCAACTTAATCTAAAACATTTCAAAAACGACAGCTATCCAGATAATCTGGAAATTTTTGTATATTTAGTGATTTCTAGTATCATATCCACCGTGATAATATTTAGAGTAAAAAAAATGTATTAATAAATGCACTGCACACGGTATTTTTCGCGAATTACAAAATTTGTCTTTTATTATTGTCAGATTTTGAAAAATTTCTAAAAGAACTCAAAAAATTTGAACTTCGCGGGCTAGACAGGCGCCTTCACCTTAAGAAAACATATTTATGAAACAACTACTTATCATTCTAGTTCAACATATTTCGGTTGCACTCCATTAGGTCTATGTAAACCCTTAGGAGTGCTAAGAAAAATAGATCTTGAACATTTTCACCCAATAATTTAATCCTCTTAAAACATTCTTAATGTGGAAATACTTGATAAGCACATCTATTTTATTCGAGAGGGATAGGCAGAGGTGCATTATGCTGTTGTTTTAGACTCAAATTATTACATTGTAATATGTTATAGCTATAAGCACTACTTATTTTCATCTTTCCACGGGGCTTGTTATATATTTCAAAGATATTGCATGTACATTTATAGATAAGTTATCTATTATCATTTATAAAATAGTCACATACTTATCAGTGTATTAGTTACTCCATGTACTTATCTAGATTATAATATGTAAAAAAACACTAGGAATCAGTTATTATTTACATAGGTACTTGAAAATCTCGCAAGCAAATTTGTAAGCTATTAATATAAAGATCTGGTGATATCTGAAACATTTACGCAGTTGCTCAGTGCATGCTATCAATATTGAAATAGATAACAACATAACTGTTGATTGGGAGAGAGAAATAATGCAATCTCTTTATTTCACATAAAAAAAAAATTAAAGCCATCTGTTGGTTCTCCCTGAAAGAGTAAGCAGAGGTAAACTTGCACTAATGTTTTATTTATAGTAGGGCAATAAGTAAAAAAAACAAACATCTCAGTCATACTGAATAGATAAATATATTTCAAAACCTTACTAGTAAACAAAGTAAAACACATCTATAACAAGATTAGATAACGTAAATCTCCATTCACACCCACTCAAGATCTCAGATTCATGGTTTAAACACACAAGGTCAACATAGTATGGTGTGGACATGTTTGCTGTAATGTCACAACCACATACCTCATGAGGTCACTGATGGTGTGACCTCGTCAGACACAATGAGGCAAAGTTGTGGTAAGTTAAGTGATGTTTATGACATCATGATGTAAAAATAAATGTATTAAACATAAGATACTCATAAAATGTCATACTCATACAATGACAATTGATATATCAATTGATTATTCTTCCATCATTGACATCATTGATTTATTATAAAATTATTTCTAAATACTTTATATGTATAACATATAAAGTACTTAGAAATAATTTTGGCAATTGCTCATAATTTACTCAGTGAGTCTACCTATTGTATAACACGAACTTGAGTTGGGGATTAAATCCAAACATTAAGTATTATGCTATCTTATCAAATTTGGTTGGTGTTTACAAATGGATTAAAAAAACTTACATAACACTTAGTCAAATAAAAACTATCTATTTCCAACTATATTTCAATGTAATATCCCAATTATTCGTCACTATTATTGGTAAATTCATGGCCATCTTAGTAGGCAAAGACTTCGCATTGTATTTCCTTATGAGGAGTCTCAAGTGTATGAAGTATATATATCCTTTTTTTAATAAGCATGTACTTAAATGGTCACCTATGGCCCAAATTCCCCTCACATTGGAGAGAGTATGTCAATAAACAACCCCTATTATATTGGCATTGGGACCAAAATAACATTGGCAAGATAAACTGCAGTGTATTTCTGCCAACCACTCCTGGAAATATGGGTGTGATAGTGTATTATTGTTGCTTAAATAAAACTTGAGAATAATACTTTTATACAAGACTACACTCTGATAAGTTGCTACATTGACCTTGGTGAGCGGAAGTCAACTGATAACAAGAATGACTCCCTTGTGCCACATTCCATTTCACTTTTGCAATATGTTGCAAATAAACTTTGTATCAATATGGCAAATAACATCATTAAGCTCAGCATAGGTACTCAATTTATTTCTCAAGGATTTGTTCAAATGATTCTCCTTATTAAGTGAAAATAAATAAAAAAAGTTCATGTATCATAGTATAGTCCAAACAACTCCACAGAGTAGATTGTAGGTGGTTATACATGACCTGCAGTTGCATTCGGTATTGGTACATCACCAATACCTTCTAGGTATACCAGTAAAAAGTCTAATTTGACCATACACTATCCTACTAATATTATAAATGCGAAAGTTTCTGAGTGTGGATGTATGTATGTATGTATGTTTGTTACTCCTTCACGCAAAAACTACTGAACGGATTTGGATGAAATTTGGAACACAGATAGATTATAACCGGGATTAACATATAGGATACTTTTTAACCCAATAATCCAATACTACGCGGATGAAGTCGCGGGGCACAGCTAGTACAGTATAAAACAACATCGTTTTGGCGCCTTTACATAGTATTGTACAGTAGGTATTGCAAAGTCTTGTTTGTATTCAAACCTTTTAATTTAGGTAGTAATATTATTAAGACTTATATGTAATGGCTACTTACTATTTATACATGTTATATCTCAAGCTATGCAGTACGGAGAATGAAGACTAACAGGGCCTTTCTTCCAGACAACTGACCCAGTCCACCACGCGACTGACCCGCGAGGTTATCGCGGAGAGAGAAGAGGAGTACACCTCGCCGCCTGCGCACCGCACGCGCCTGTCCACCAGGAACGCGCCGGAGAAGCTCGTCAAAACGTCGGACTACTCATCCGAGGAAAGCTTGGATAGATTGAAGGGACACCGGAAGGAAATCTTTCAGGTATATCTTGTAATTAGCTTTTGCCCGCGGTTTCGTCCCAGTAGTACCTACCTACTTAAAACGAAATTTACATGCTAACTTTCATCCCCCATTTCGCCCCTTAATGTTTTTATTTTCGCGACAATCCGTAGCCTATTTACTTCTCCAAGGTCCAATCTATCTCTAACAAAATTCATCGAAATTGGTTTCTGAACCTATAGGTTCCTTATCTACTAACTTATCTAAATCACGAGTACAGTAGGTTGATAATTTTCGAGTACCCATTGGCTAGCTGGCAACAAAGACGCATTGATTAACTTTAAGGTAAAAATACCAGTTCAAGAGTCCAAGCTTAAAATATTGCTTTGAACTTGTGGCTTTAAAGCTGCGAATGTTCAAGGAACGTTATCATTTTCTGTTTATAGCAGACCATGCGTGCGAGGTTTAATTGATTCCTAGATGCAACCGTCTGCGTTTTATTACATCTAACCATTAGCATACCCGTCAATGGCATCTGTTTCCATATTTAGAATCGGAAACTACACAATAAACTAGCTTTAGGTGCAGTGATACCTAAAGTGGTCGAATACTTGGAACCTAGGTCAAAATAATCAAGAGCCAACTCATACCTATTATAGTTTTTCAAAATACTTCTCCACATTTTGCGAAAAACTTCGGAATTCTCACAAATGTTGCAGGTAGGTACATGGCAAGATAATGATTTGAGTCGATCATAAAAGCAAGGTCTTGTTAACTCCGCTAATGTTATTTAAAATGAGCCGTCTGTTCACGTCACGGCCTATGTAAACACCACTACTGTTGTTATTCCAAGGACCTACCGAGGTATTTACGAGTTGCAAGACGTAGCAGCGTATGGTTCTAATCTTTCCGCAAGTCCGAACATTTTGGAGCGAAAATGTTCGCAAACCATTACTTTAGCTGCGTTTATTTTATAGCTCCAAGAATAGTTCCTTCTTATCTTATCTTTGCAAATGACGTGCCATACTAAATGAAAAACATTATTTGCACGTACATAACACACAAAATGGTTTAATTGACTGTCTTAATGGTAAGTATTATTATCTTATTTAATAAAACGTCTATGATATCCGTAATAAGTGCATTCAGTTCGTTCACCTTTTTATCGGACCTATTCCCGTCTTTCTAATTGAAATGCAATTATAACTGTAACATAAATAACAATCAAGCAATTGGATACAACAGACGCCCACTACACAGTTAATAGAAGATTTCCTACGAATATACTTTGGGCACTGTGCGATGCATTCTACCGCGCTGATAATGTCTACAAAAATGCTAATTTATTCTATTGTCACGAGTTATCCAAGGAAACGAGACATTCGATGTCGTAAAATGGCCAATGCCTAATCTTTATCAAAGAAGTAGCCGAAACCTTTTGTTTTGCATCAAAATATTGGTTTAGGGTTTAATTAGGTACTTAGGCTCTTGACAGTTGCTTTCTGGTTTTTGGAAAATATACACTTAATCTCGCACGTGGTGTCTTTAACTAGCGTGCTCTTGTATCGTCTCGAGAAGAGCGTTAATATGACAGTTTAAAGTAATAAACATGTGGCCGAATTTTTTCGCCCAGCCGTAAAGTCTTCCCACACTACAATAATCAGCCTTTTGATATCCGAAAATTAATGTAATACCACCGTTAGTGAAAACATCTAAGCGACACAATTCGTCGGCGACGTAGACGCTAAGTGATTCAAACATAACTGAATGTGTACTGCAGTAGAGCACCTACGCGCTGCCGGCCAGCGCTACCGCGCTAGTGTCGCTTAAGCACTCGCAATAGGAAAACACAGCGATAATTCTTCCAAATATAGCTGGAATCAAACGTCCCCCGCGTGGTTTATTTTAGAATAGCCCATACTTTACATATGGATATTATTATTCCTACACATCTGGCGCCTTCCAGTCGCGACGTTCCGATAGCAGTGTACAGAACTTTCTTGTTCAAAAGTCTAATTACAAAACTATAACTGTGATACTCTGATTGCTGACCTAGTTAGTGAATTAGTGAAGTGGTCCTTTATTTATACATTCGTCCAAGGCCTGGTGGCGGGAGGCACGGTAATATTGAAGTTGCTATGGTGATTCGGTAAGTAAAATTACGCAATTGAGTGATTCAATCGATTCCGTGAGGTCCGTGTACGGTGGAGATGTTTTCTCGGACGTTGAAGGTCGGTTCGCAAGGTGCCTCGGCCTGCATACAGTTTCATGCATGAATAAATTAGTTTAGGTCACCTTTAAAATTCCATTATCCGGGGCTTCAGTGTGTTTTCTTGTAGATGTATTGCTATTACGCACGGTGTTGTTTAGTATATTAAGTAGCCAAAATCATAAATAGATTTTGCATCCTAATTTATAATTTCGTTCGCATTTTTTAATTCATTTATAAGCTAAATATATCGCCTTTATTTTACTAAGCTTAGCGACATAGTTACAGGAACATCGTAACATTTTTCCTGTTGCTATCAATAGGTCAGTGATGTAATTAACAATTATGCTTAACGACATTCAAGGGGATAGCTTAAATTGTCCGAAATTACTACTCCCTCTATAGCGTCTTTAATTGAGTTCGTCCATTTCTGCACTCACTTATATGGTCACCAAACCGTTCGGTAGACTATTTGGGGCTACGAAACGCGCGCGCAGTCAACAAATCATTGCTGCTTGTTCTAAAATCCCGAATCTCTGCATCTCAGTGCGAAAATATCGTTCGAAGCGTTCCTGATAATTTCGGTGGTAACCAATTAATCTCAAAGTCCGCATAATTCACAAGCAGTTCGCAGCTGCGATCGCTGTATTAACTGCTGTATATTTTTCAAGAAATAACACAAATCAATACCGACGCGACGCTAATTGCCTACTCTTTCGATCGCTGAATTTTCAAAGCCATTATAATGCACATGATTCAATTTTGATCTCCGTATCAACAAGACGTTTTGTCAAATTATTAGAGTAAACATTTTAGAAATCAAAATATAGCTAGGTAAATAGTTCCCGCTGGTTTCGGTGGCCAACGACTCAATGTCAAAGCCCTAGCGAATGATTCACAAGTAGCGATCGCTGTATCAACAGACAATGCGCCACGGTTCGATTGGCGCTACAAGAAACATTTCAGCACACTCGCGCACTGGTTTTTTTTGTTTGATGCTGTTACGAATGATGTCATCGGTCACGATCACTGATTTTTTTTATAATGTTTTTTTTTATTTTGCTGTATGTGTGTTTCTTTGTAATAATAAATATTTTTAGAGAATACTCTTCAGACTCGTAATGAGGTAGGGATTGCGGCTACTAGTTAAGTGTAAGTCAAGTCCATTCCAAGAGGAGGGCCGCCCTGACCTAGTTGATACATCTTCATCAACCACTAATTCTTAGTGTTGCCAACACCAATCGATCCATCGATCTATGGTAGAAAACTCGACGTCGATCGACAGTTACTACATGGAACAATGTTCGATCGATCATAGATCGACTTTCGGTCGATTAGTGTGGTAATACCGTTAATCTGAAGCGCATGCAACAAGCTTGTAAAAACGATGGACTTCGGATGTCCGTTATAGACCGTCCGTTTTCGTATAAAAGGTAATTAAACGTTTTGCTCCAATAAATTGCAATACGTAATGGAATTTACTTGAGGCATGCCAAAATATAAATTCCAAGTAACTATAGAACTAAGTTGTCAAGTGAATTCACGGCAGTAAAAATAAACATAAAATACAGGCAGATGCATTCGGCGTCCTCTAATTGAAACGGGAGACAAACCAGACGTCGTTGGACTGGGACATAAAAGGAAATGTCATGAGACATCACCCTTATACGGATCGACCCTTATATGCCTACCTTAGATACCTACATGCTTAAAATGAAAATTACAATAGAATATGTCTGTATTTAAATCATTCTGTATATTTCTCTTCATATCGCATCCATTATACAGCTAACCAAGTCCCTGCACTAATAGGCGGCGACTCAAATTTTAAAGCTGCATAATTTGGACGACCCTTCAAAGAGTGACAGATAAAGGCGTCTCAAACCGCTGAGTGGGACTTAGTATTCATAAATTGATCTCAAGTCTGAGAGTGTTATAGCTCTCTCGATAGTAGATGGTAGTGAGATGAGTCGGTGTCGATATCGGTATCGGTAGTCTGTGGTAACACTACAAGGGCCTGTGCACACCCTGTTTTTTAAACGCTCCGTCGACGCGCGTTTTAGAAACGTGGGTCGACGGCGCGCTTTTATCCTACAATGCTCTACAGGCTGCGTCTGACTCGCGTGCGTATCGCGTCTGTATCGCTACAAACACGCGTCGACCGCGCGTTTAAAAAACGTGGTGTGCACAGGCCCTAAGAGTTATTTTACATGTCATTTTCTACTGGTATGATGTAAGAATTACATTTCCTAGATCGCTAACAGATTTGAGACCGATTTAATACTTAATACATGTCTAAAGTATTCATGTAGCTTTTCCTTACGGCCGAATACTAGCTAGTATCCATCCACTATACTTGATTTGGTTTGGTTAACTCCGACCACCCAACAGAGGGAGAGAGATATAATAAAATACTGGCAGCTACCGTTCGTCCTCTCAACCATTGCCTGATGCGTCTCTATTAGAGGTCTGTAGTCCATCTTTTCACACCCTGAAGATCTAGAACTGGAATGCTTTGTTGACAGAATGAGATCAACAGTCAGTATGAGCGCGTGTCGACCAGCTCCCAGCCGTACACTTCGCTCTCTGACGTCACACTCAGCCCCATACACACGCAGAGCGCGCATAGTGTGAACCATGACAGGTGAGTGCAACTGGACGTAGTTTTGCCAAATGGAACCAATCCACACACACTTCTGCAAACTGAAACCAACCTAGACACACTAAACCAAGGCTTGGTTTTGATCTGCAGCAGTGCATGTGGGTTGATTCCGTTCTGCAAAACGATATCCAATTATATGTACATTTTGAGAAATGTTTTAAATCCAGAATAACTGCAATGATCTACCATATTGGATTTTGACTATTTTTTTTTTTTTTTTATATAATGAACTCAAAGACAATTCTCTTCTTTACTCAGGACTCTTACAACCTTAATTTAATTTAGCACTTTAATTTAGCTCTGCAAACTTAATTTAGCACCGACTCCAAATTATATAATAAATTGATTATTTATTTCTAGCCTTTTAACGATCAATGATTGAAGTCATATAATCCTTACTTCCTTACTAATATTATAAATGCGAAAGTAACTCTGTCTGTCTGTCGCTCTTTCACGCCAAAACTACGAAACCGATTTCAACGAAATTTGATACACAGATAGTCTAGAGCCTGAGAAAGGACATAGGCTACTTATTAATGCGAAAAAAGACTTTTAAAGGGTTGAAAGGGGGATGAAAAGTTGTATGGAAGTATCGTCATTTTTAGAGCTAGAAGCTTGAAACTTATTTTTTGGCTGTTGATTCGATATAAATAAATAACACATTCAATGTTTGTAAATGTGTTAACCTCAAGGGTGTAAAATAATAATAGGGAATAGGGGATGAAAGTTTGTATGGAAATATAGCTCTTTGCAGTGAAACACTGCAAATAGCTCATTTAAGTATTTATACGTAGGTTTGTGTCTTATTTGTAAAAAAAATAGTCTAAATAATTAAAATGCTACCCAAAGACACTATTCCACGCGGACGAAGTCGCCGGCGCAGCTAGTGTTATAAATATATTCCTCATGTAATACTAGAACCGTCCCGTAAGTAAATAGACTACCCTAGTGAAATAATCATAAAATTCGGTTGAGTAGGTAGTTACTGAAAAAATAGGGCACATACAAATATACGGGGGACAAACGGAAACTTCCTTGTTGTCCAAGTTTGTTATAAATAAACTTTCTGCGTCTTTGTTAGTTGGCCTCTTGTAAATATGCATCCAAGCGGCAAGTTATCTTGAAAAACAAACGTTTAACCTATGCAAACACGCCGTGTGTGGTGTCTCGTCTCCTGTCCCCTATAAATATGGATAACAAACTCCCATGATCGCATCCCGTTGTAAAACCCGATGACCCTCATAAAAGCTGTAAATAACTCTTGATTAAAGACGGTACTTAATTAATTAATTATCAGTAGCAAGTGGTATATCGGCATGTTTAATATCCTTTAATTTATCTCTAATAATAATACTAAAACCCTTGATCTTTAAACTGTATGGTTCATCAGGACTTAGGGTTCCTCAATCGAGAACACTTGAATCCGTTGAGTTTACACCTTATACTGCGTAGCAAGATAACCCTTTATTTATATGTATTTATTTGCGGTGATTCTTCTGCGTGGTACTAATATTATAAATGCGAAAGTTTGTGAGTGTGGATGTATGTTTGTTACTCTTTCACGCAAATACTACTGAACGGATTTGGATGAAATTTGGAACACAGATAGTTTATAACCTGGATTAACACAAAGAATACTTTACTTAAGTCTACGCGGACGAAGTCGCGGGCAGCAACTAGTACAATATATATTTATATTGTGTTGTTTGGTTTATTTCACATTGCAGTAATATTAATATTTTAAAGTATCGTACTAGCAGCTTAGACATTTGGTCATTTGGGTATGTTGCCGTTAATTAAATTAGGCATTTAAATGTCTACAACAGCTTTAATAGGTCAATGACCATTGATTGATTGATCGGCTTGTTCTATTTGTCATGTCAACACACACACCGTTCCCCCATCAATGGATCGCCGCACAATATTGTACGAGACTGCACGTCAAGGACTAGTAGTACACTTGGCAATCCGCCAATATTTTTATGTGCCACGATCGGTATTCATCTTCACCTTATTTACGTCTACTGACGCAACATAACAGACGTAATTATCCTATTATTTAGGTAATTGCAACATTTAGGCGGTATAATATGTTGACCTTGTCATAAATTATTAGTTTTACATAAAGATCTCCCTTTTATGTAAGTATAGTACATTGGCTGTATCGACTGTAAAATGGATAATCTGCCTCTATGCATGTAGCGACCTCGCTTACTAACGCCTGGTAACAGATGGCGCTGAATGTAACACTCAATGCATTTACCAAATTTTCATAGAAGCCTGAAACACGATATCAAGATTATCGAGGCACATAATATTATATACGAGAACCCAACAGCAACCAGTGTCCAACAAGACCCAGGCTAATAGGCTAGGTCTAAGAGGTTTTTGTCCAGAATCGAAATATCCAAGGTTCCGAATACAACGCCTTGTTATTCCCAGGTCATCGCGCATAGGCAGTCCCACGTACAGCGCGTGCTCCACAGACAGCTCTTTCGCGGAGCAGGCGCTGGCGGACACCACCTTGCTGCTGGAGCGGAACCCCGACTCCGAGCACCTGCCCTCCAGGCTGTACAAGATGGCCAGGGAGTACTGGAAGTGAGTCTTCTTTCTGATTCCCAATTCTTTTTTAGTGTTGCGGCAGCTTCCAATCTGGTTTGATCTGAATACTGATAATTTTGTCGACCTCGTGCACTATGGGTACGGGTTTTATTTTCGCCAAGGGTGAATTTGAGAAATTACCTTTTATAATTGGTCGAGTGACTCCGAGATCACCCTGAGTTAATTGTACAAGCGTTGCTTAGTATGGAACGATATAGTTTGTGTGATGTTATCAATTATCTATTCATTATGTATAGTGACGATCCTAGGCGATGGAAAATGATGTAGATGATGATCGAGTGTAAAAGTTTGGTGTATCCGATCTCAATATTGTGCAATGTACAATATATTAGGTTAAAAATATGATGTATATCCGAATTCAATATCGGTTTTTGTCAGATGAGGGTAGTTATCCAAACATTTTCTTCACAACTATGGAGGTAGGTATACCCGTCATTATACTAAACGCCATATTTGCGAATAATCGACACGCTGGACGTATTGTTTTAAAATATATTTATATAAGAAGACTTAATTTTATACTTAATTATTGTTGACATCATGGCTAATATATTGACTTTAGAAGTAGAAACAGTTGAAGAAGTTTTGACTTTAAGGTATGAATACTTAGAGTTTGGACTCTTTTTTTCTAGCAATAGTTGTATTATAATTTTACAATGGGCAGTGTTTAATTATCTTTATGATAGTTTAACCATTAAACAATGTAACTTATATAATTCCCATTTCGAAACTGCTCCAATCTGGTATTTGACTATGGTTTTTTCTTCGAACAATTATATTAGATTATATCTCACGATGTCTTAAATATATTTCATATAATCTTTTATAATGTTCCATAAAATATTTTTTTAATACTAAATCAACCCTATGGTGTTGAAGTGCGTGACGACTCACTATTTTACCATATAAAGAACATCGAATGTCTTATGTGCATATCGTGTGTGCATTCGACATCCGAATGGTTAATATCGCTACTTATCGCAAATGTGACATATTTTAAATTTGCAATTAATTATTTCCTTTGAGGCATTTTGAAAAAATCCTAATTATTGATGGTGGTGTATACCAAACCAGTCTCCTGCCGCGTGAAGTGTCGTGCAAGCGACAAAAAGTCGCCACCGACAATAGAGCCGCGACAATATTAGATTATTATGTTCTAAATTTGCATCGACTCGGTGCGTGTAAATGCCAGGCGATGCCAAACGCACTCCGCGCGACACTGTCATTTGTGCACTGAGGTTTGCTTGAGAGATTGGTTGTTATTAAGTTATTTTTACAATAGTGGTTGCAGCTAGGTGTGACGCAAGTGTTTATAAGGTCCATTAGACATGTTTGAAGGACTCAGGTGCACGGAATTTATAAGGTATTGCGTGTTTTTGAATATAACGAACGACCTATTAACAGGACTTTGCAATGCGGATCTTAATAGTTAGGAACCTTAGAAACCTGTAACCGTAAATTTTCACTGGTGAAATATTTGTGTTGTTGTCTCTATTTATTGAAAGTCCAAAATAGGGACGACATCATAAATCAATGTGAATTTTGTTCATCAGTGTTAATAAGGGTAAGGTAACTAACACCTTACTTAGGCCGGTCTTTTTTAAAATAACAAAGTCGACAAACGGAGCGTGCGACCCGCCTAATGTTAAACAGTTACCGTAGCCTATAGATGCTTGTAATACCAATGGTATTGCTCGCACGTTGCCAACCTGAAGGGGAGTAGGATAGAAGGAGAATAAGGGAAGGGATTGGGCTCTCTAACTCAACATATGAAACGCAGCTTTATTACGTAGCTATTAACGACGATTTTCTGTGAGGAGGTGGTATTAATAATACAACTAAGTTTTGAAATATACTTGAGTATTTTTACTTTGTATGTCATTCTAAAGTAACTCCAAAACAAAATATCTCAACGGTGTACTCAAAATGACTCTTAAAGTTGAGTACCTACAGTTTATTAGTAACGACTTTTAATACCCTCATATTGTTTCGTTTATTTTCTAGCTATCATTAGTTAAACTTGTTATTGCATAATGGGTTATCTGGCATGATATTTAGATAAACTTTTTGAATGGAACTCTTATTTTGATTCGCAGCAAATACCCGAAAACGGACTACACATACTCGCCCCTATCCAAGGACCGGGTGGAACTCGCCCCGGGGCAAGTCGCGATGCCCAACATGTCCCGGCGCTCGTTGTCCCAGTTCCGGGTGCAGGGGCCGAACACCAGCGTGGACGAGCTGGACCGCTTGTCGACCACATCGGCTTGGACGACCAGCACTAGGAAGCGATACACCGTGAGTACTGAGTAGTATTACATGATCACATTCAAAATGTTGTTAAAAGAAAACAAGTATGCAGAGACTATAATTATTTTCAGTTCACTTCACTTAAAGATAAAAAAGAAAATTTGGCTTCCATTATGGTAGTTGATTATTTTACCAACAACAAAGTTTGATGGGCCACTTGGTCTGTAGTCTGTAGGTGGGGCTTTGCAAAACATGATAAAAAAAGTAGGTAGGTTTAATATGATATTCGTGGAGAACATTTTCCATATATTATTTTAAAAAAGTAATGTAATATTGCATCAAGGAAGTTTTAAGTAATGTTTTTCATACTTCGAATTCAATTTCAATTAAAAATATTGGCGTCATCGACTACCGTTGACTCTGCCAACGACAAGTTTAAAGGATGTGTATAAAATATGCGATGATAAGTATAAAATAGCAACGAATAACGGTATTATACGACGGCGATAGTTAGCCGGTAGATGCAGTACAAAATTACATGTAAAAAGCGTACTCAAGATTGCTCTCAGACTTAAGATAGATTTATGAATACGGGCCTAAGTGCGGATGTTATTATTACTTATTTTTTTATTGTTCAATCCACAGTCGATAGACAGTTCGGACGACGAGAGCGCGTACAGGCACGGGCAGCGCTTGCACGCCGCCGACCAGCGCTGGTGGGTCACGGCGCTGCTCGCCTCCATCGTCGCGAGCGTCGGCGCGAGTGTCGGCGGCGCGTACCGGAGGGTTGTCGGCCCTGCACACCGGTACCCGTACACTGATCGGAGGCCCGAACGACGTATGAACATAATTATTATACACTAGCTGAGCCCGCGACTTCGTCCGCGTGGAATTTAACTTAACAAAAAAGCCCGCTCCCGCGTTGTAAGCTAGCGCGACAGCAACCATTTTTTCATTTTTTAAAATATTGTTTTTCTAAAATAAAAGTAGCCTAAGTTACTGCTTATAACACAGCTATCTACCAGTGAAAGTCCCGTCTAAATCGGTGCACCCGTTTCGGAGATACTCTTTGATTTCATGTGTTTTTATTTTTTTACGCGGAATCCTAATTGTTTAAAAAAAATTAAAGTAGCCTAAGTTACTCCCTATTACATCAGCTATCTGCCAGTGAAAGTCCCGTCTAAATCGGTCCAGCCGTTTCGGAGATTACCCGGAACAAACATACAGACAGACAGACAAAAAATTTTTAAATCGCGTTTTTGCTATAGGTGTCGTATGTACTTTCATATGCATTTAGTGAAAAGGTGTTATTTTGACATTACAAACAGACACTCCGATTTTATTTATTTGTATTTTGACATTACAAACAGAAACTCCGATTTTATTTATTTGTATAGATGTATTAATTAACTATCTACAGTTGCCTTGTAAATAGACAAGAGGATTTTTCAAAATTACAAAATAATATCGTAACTACTGATTTCCGGGGAATTCACGTAGCGGTGTCTTCGTCACGAAAGAGTAATGAATAACTGTGCATGTTTTAAAATGTCAGCAATATTTCGCAGTAATATTTATTACTTATCGTTAGAGCTAATGTAGGCAAACTCTAGTGTCTGAATTTTCGCGCCGCCCGAAGGCCCCCGACATTGCTTAACGATTGCGATAGACGGAACCGACAGCTTAACGTGGCCTCCCAAGCACGAATGGAAGCGCTCAAATGGTCAACCATTCAGGTGTTAACACCCTCGAGCGCTTGTTGTTTTGGGAAATTAGTATACGCACATAGATTTTGAGAAAAATCCATTGATGCACTTCCGCCACCGGGATTTGAACCCAAGACTTTTGGAACACCAGCTGGGCCCATTCCCACTGAGCTACCGCGCCTCAGTACACCAATAACATGGGTTATCTTCGTGTTTCAGCTGGCATAATGGCCAAGACTGCGTCAGCTGCGGCGGCGCCCTTCTACTGGATATACACGGTCATAAAAACTGTTGTCACCACTACTGTCACTACGGTCACCGAAACGGTAAGGATTTGGAATCAGATACTATAAATAATCACTACATAGTATAAAACAAAGTCGCTCCCCGCTGTCTGTCCCTATGTATGCTTAGATCTTTAAAACTACGCAACAGATTATGATGCGGTTTTTTAATAGATAGAATGATCCAAGAGGAAGGTTTATATGTATAATACATGCATAATATAGTAGAGAAACACTGTTAATTTTAGACCCGTGCCATTCCACGGGGGGTCGCTAGTAATGAATAAAATAAATATAGCCAGACTGACACACCAACTGTATGGTCCCAAACTAAAGAAAGCTTGTACTATGGGTACCGTACAATGGACTGGGAGTAATCCCAGTGACATCCAGGCCTAGGCAAATTACGAAAAGGCCATTTCCGAAATTTGACCCGTTGGGAATAGAACCCGCAACCACATCCGCTGTAGTGAAACGAGCGGCCTACGCTCAAACCACTCCATACTATACTATTTAACGCCATTAGCGGACGCATAGTTACACACTGAACTATCTTTTTCTGTCATTCGAAAGAAGAAGACAAAGTAACTACACAACCGCGAATCCACGATTATTAATCAAGGCACCTCTTCAACAAATTCTTCGAATGAAAATAGTAATTTATTTACTCTGCTTACAGTTCAATTTGGCGTATATCCCCACTACGCCCATAGCAGACCGTCACCTTGTAACTTAATTGTTGTCTCTTTCCCACAGGTAACACCAAACCACGTGAGCGAAAATGAGAAGTATACAACGCAGAGTTACCAAGAGAAGGCGGCGAAGCGTCGCTTGTGGCCCTGGCTCCTGCTGCTACTGCTGCCGGCCGTTGGGTTTGGATGTAAGTACATAGCTTATTTTGTTGATCTACTTGTATCTATAAACCTTGATAAAATCACTACGCCCGTAGCACACATGGTAAGTTGAGGGTGGTTCATCCGAGTCAAAAGATAGCTCTTATCATGGATGTTGATATATATATCACAATACCAGCAGCGGTTTACATGATTCAATTTGAGCGGTTGACATGCTTTGATATCGTATCGCGGAGCAAATCGAAATTACCGTTTAAGGATAAGCCATGCAAGTTGAAGTCCGGAGATGGACACAATAAACGGCTGAAGGGAGGTACACAGAAGTATTTGCGGGTAGCGGGAGCGAGAATACTAGACCCCGTTTCTAGTCCACTTACCATTTCGTAATTGTGTTCAGACCCGCTGCCTATTTGTCCACTTGCCAACTTGAATCGTGTAAACAGGGCATCGTTGCGCTTGGTACGGTTGCTGTTAAACAAGATGACACCTTTCTGTGAGGCAAAGGATTCTTAAATTCGTATTATGTTCGTATGTAACGTTCATCTGTTACAATCAAGGTAAACAAACCACTTCCTTACAGCGCACTACACATACGAAAACTGGGAGCGTCTCGCTATGCCAAACTTTACCGATTTCCGACTAGATTTATCCGAGTTCTCGGCGATCGAACTACCCAAGATATTGCTACCTAACATCACACTACCCAACTTCGCACTACCCAGTTTCAAACTACCCGAAATTAATATCACCCTGCCGGATATAAAGGAAAATCTGCCCGAAGTTGCGAGAACGTATAGAGAGTACAAGGATATAGTGCAAAACAGAATGGCGGACGCTTCGGACTACGCTAAGATCGTCGCTGAGAGCTGTTTCGAGGAGATGAGAAGATACTGGGGGAACGTGATTGGATGATCTATTTACATTACTTGGCTACATGCCTACATACCTTTACTTATGAATGTTGGATTCGAAAGTTCGGAAAAAACCGTTAAGTGAGTCTACCCAATTTTGAGCTATGAGCAAAAACACAAAATGATATGCCTAGATATTGTGAACACACACTTTTTTTAGACCAATTAGTAGTAACTATAAATGATAGGAACATGATATGATCCAGATTGGCCTATTGGCAAAACAGTAACGTTTTCTTGTAGAGAATATTACTCAAAATTGGCAAATTGTCACTTAACGGTATTTTAGTGATCGGACGGCAGAATAGGGTGTTTGACAAACTTTTGACGTGAGCCCTCACTTGTACAAGCACTTAGCTTTTTGGAGGTGTTAACGGAACTACAAGCTATGTTATGCAAAATTATATAGCCTTACATTACTAGTAAGTAATCCTTCATCATCTAAGCCGTAATACGTCCACAGCGGGACGTAGTAAGTAATCTTAATAGCAATAAAATATTTAAAGGATTAAAAATATAAGCGCTATTAAAATAAGGTGCTTTTTCGGTCTCCTCACTCGCGCCCACCTATGGCAATGACATACGTTTGTAAAATATAGTTTTCGGTTCTTCCGATCGAAAACTTTAATATCAATGTTAAAGATATGTAGAGGATATTTTGAAAATTAAATTATAATTATGCAATAATAATATTAGTCAAATACCCTATTAAAATGTAAGGGTAAGTGGTGCCTACATTGATAATTGGTAGAGATTAAGGTGTCTGTGTGTAAGGTCATTAACTCATATACTCATAGCTCATACAACGATTCATTATTTAATCATTATGAGCAAAAAAATATACGTAATTATTTTAGGCATTTATTGGTATTGCAACATTTATAAGTAAAGGTATAATTTAAACTCCTCAATGTTATATCGATAAGTTCCCATAAATATAAGAAGGAATAGTGTTGTAACTCGTACTTAATTGGGTTTGTGTTGAATAAGATATATCGGGGATTTATTGGTTATTTTTGGTTGTTTATAATGGAAAAAAAATATTATATGTGTTGTTTGAAATAACGCAGAAATGATTATTTGCATACTAGTGTGCTTTTAATTTTGTTTTACTCAGAACGTGCATATACGATATATTTTTATAACGAAAGTTTGGTCTTTCTCTTTGTTTATGGGAAATCTGCATTCATTTCTGTTTTGTCTCCGCCTGTGATAGTTGTAAATTTATTGCAGAAAATTTTAATTCTATACATAGAAACGTCATAGGCTTGACGATATTTTTTTTTGAGAATATATTTTAATATTGTGTCGTATATGCACTTTGCATACAATTTTAATTAAAGTGTAATAATTACAGAACTTTTAACTATAATTAATTTTTTATTGTTGTGTTGAGTAAATAAAATAATTATATATTTCTAGCAAACCATAAATATATTACTTGTTTTCATTCCTCAATACAGATTAATGATTTATTGATGTTTTATATTTAATTTATATTTGTATTAAGTATTACCGTTTTTCTACCGCTGCAGTTAGTTTTTTTCACATCACTGTTTTTAATATTATTTTCTATATCAGATATTGTGTATGATGGTATGATAATATCAAAATATTTAATATATCACTCCCGAGCAGCTTTAAGACCGGAGTAAGTGTAAGAACAAAATATGTAGACAATATGTCGGATATTGCTATTTTTCTTTTTTTGTTTTGCTGTACCTGAATAAAGTATTGTTTATTTTGTCAAAAGTACCTAAATTAACATGACGTGGCCATAGATTGGGAGTTTTATTAGTTTTTAAGTTACATTCACAGTTCGTGACTTGATTCGGTACAAATTATTTTATAACTAAAAGTTATGTATAATATGTTAGTAAATTTTAAAAAGACTAACACCTAGTCATAAATTCTTTAATGTTTTTTTTAACCGAGATCCTTTTCAGACGTTACAATTTAAGTTGGCCAGTGTTTACCAGTATTAGAAATATTTTGAGAACAGTAGATTTATTTTACAAAATAATTTTTAAAGGCAGTTTGTATTTGATATATCCAAAATGTGATAAAAGTGTAGCTTTTCCTTATTCTTTGTTGCTTTGAGGCTAGTTTATGATATATTTTATTTGTACTAAAAGTTAATATTAACTAACAATTGCTTCCAGGCATTCCCTTCTTTCGAAACATTGTGTTTTAATTTGAATAACACATGCGTCTATAAGTTTTTGACATGTATAATGTGTACAGTGTACGTAAGCCCAGCGATATTTATGTTTAAAGACCCGTTTAGATATAACCGAACACAAATATACGCGTACAATTTTGTGAGTGTCTAAACGGAGTATACAATATGTCTTTTTTGATGGGACTAGTCCCAATACACATTGCAACCAAGGTTAATCTTGTAAGCCAGGATTGACAATGGTCTCCAGAGATGAGGCCGAGGTTAGAAATATGTTTTAAATCATAATTTATTTGGTAAAAGGGATATGTTTAAAACATACTACTTCATAATTGCCCACCATTAATACTCTGTCAGTCGTATAAACTTAAATGTTACATTCACAATTTTATTTGATAAAACATTAGTCACAAAACAATTCTTTCTATGCTTTATGTTTATTATTTATCGTCGTACGTTAATTGGATTAATAATTTATATGATTACATTATTTCAATGGTGTTGAAATTGTAATGTACAATTGTGTTCTACTAATTCGGATTTATTGATTTAATTATATCATTCGTAAGAAAGTTTTGTTTTTCATTCCCACATATTTCTTCCCTGTTGTTTTTTTTACCAATTTTTGACATGAGTCTGGGAAGGATAGAGGCCAAATCACCTTTGAAAGTGGACGTACTCGGTGGACGCTACACTTTTAGGTGAGTTGTTAACACACATAATATTAATTAATTATAACACTCTGTCCTTCCCTGTCCTCTATACTACCTTAAGACATTATGTGGGAAGGACGGAGGAAAAACCAAACGAATGTAACACACTTTCCATTTTTCAGGTTACAACTACGCCGACAAGATCCTACCGCATGACGAAATAATCATGGACACGTACAAACCGCCACAGATCGTCCAAGACTCGGATTTGTCCAAACGTATGGCCGCTTTAGAAGACTGGGCGGGGAGTGTCGACACGCGCCTCAAATACTTCGACCACAAACTATCGAGATTTGACAACTTCGAAGCGCAAATAGAGCAGTATTCGCTCAAGCATTTGCAACAGAATTTGATTCAAGTTTTTAATACCGACAACGCGGGCGTCGTGGCCGCGAGGATCAAGCAACAGTTTGACAAGGACTATGTGTCCAAAGATGAGATGCAAACAATGAGTCAGGAGATACATGAACGGTTGATTAGTGCTTGGAAGCCAGACATGGACGAGGATAGCATCCGTCGGATGGTTCAGGGATATCTGGCGGTGTTCGAGAGGCGGCAAGTGGAGCTGATAGCGGAGACAGTCAGGGAGTGTATCAAGGAAACGGAGGTCCATAGCGTGCATTCCGAGATTGATATGGAAGCTGTGAAGAAATTGGTAACAGGAATGCTGCAAGTGTACGATGCTGATAAAACCGGTCTGGTCGACTACGCTTTGGAGTCCGCAGGTATGTATCCTGTTTATATCATTATTAATAATTAGCCTTTATTATTTTACACTATTAGTGTAGGGACATTCTGGTTTTGGATAATTTTCGCATGCTATTGAAAATAATATTTGAATTTAAATTTGTTTAAAGACTTCATAGTTGGTTCTACTGTGGGACTGCCATATATACAACAAGATTTTGTGACGCCCAGTTGCTATCTCCTGCTATAAGAATTCATAGGACATAATTAAGGTGAAGGCGCCTGTCTAGCCCGCGAAATTCAAAATTTTCGAGTATTTTTATAGTTTATCCAAAATCTGAAAACATTTAAGACAACATTTTATGATTTGCGAAAAACACAGTATGCAGTGCGTTTATTAATACATTTATTTTACTCTAAATATTATCACGGTGGATATGCTACTAGTAAATCACTAAATATACAAGAATTGCCAGATTATCTGGATAGCTGTCGTTCTTGAAATGTTTTAGAGTAAGTTGGATATATTAATAAACGCACTGCACACGGTCTTAATCGCGAATTACAGAATGTGCCTTTTGTTATTGTCAGATTTTGAAAAATTTCTAAAAAACCTCAAAAAATTTGAACTTCGCGGGCTAGATGGGCGCTTTAGCCTTAAACAAAATTTTTTTTCATGTACATTATAACCGAATTACCAGTTACCTGTTAGCACATTGTGTTAAATTTTGGAAGGAAATTAATAAATCTTCTTTATAAAACAATTTTACAATGAATTTGCAACATTCGTTTTGTGAAATCCATTGTACAACCCTTGTATAATAATTAAAATGTTTATAAATTTGGTGTTAATATCTCATATCTGGTATCCTATCAATAACCTCTTTTCAAAGTCGAAGTGGTTTACAAGAATTATTATCTGAGGGGACGGTGAACGCAATAGCTTATTATTGTTATTTCTTTCTCTGATCCAGGCGGTCAAGTGATATCGACGAAATGCACGGAGCTGTACCAGATCAAGACGAAGCAGTACTCGATCCTGGGGCTGCCGGTGTGGTGGGTGTACACGTCGCCGCGGTACGCGCTCTCCCCCGGCGCCATGCCGGCCGAGTGCTGGGCCTTCCAGGGCTTCCCCGGCTACCTGGGTGAGTGGGGCGACGCTAACAAAGTCAAACTTCAACGTATAACTAATACTATACAATAGTAGTACTATATTACAATATTTAGTAGAAAATCAATGAAAATCCTAAACATGGTTTGATGTGAAATATTTTCGGTGTTGTTACCAAAATGTTAAACAAGTTATGAAGGTGTGTCTTGTTAAATTTCCACTGTAAATTCAACAAGACAAGTATTTACATAGTAAATAATACAAATATAGCCAGAACACGGGACTCGAAAGTTTTTAGTTTGGGACCATACAGTTGGTGTTCGTCTGGCGATGTCCATGATTATGTCTTTTGGTTACAGTTGTTCGCACGTACGCCATAATAGAAGTGACCGGATTCTCCCTCGAGCATATGTCGCGGCTGCTCGCAGTCGACGGCAAGATCGAGTCCGCGCCCAAAAACTTCTCCGTTTACGTAAGTACTTTATATTATTACGAAGAAACCTGGAGAAATCCTACTAATATTATAAATGCGAAAGTTTGTGAGTGTAGATGTATGTTTGTTACTCTTTCACGCAAAAACTACTGAACGGATTTGGATAAAATTTGGAACACAGATAGTTTATAACCTGGATTAACACATACAATACTTTAATTAAGTCTACGCGGACGAAGTCGCGGGCAGACACTAGTCTGAAATTTGATGAAGTAAGCGCGACGGCTTTATAATAAACTTGCTGTACGCTGCGCGCGTGTTGCTACGCTGTCAAAGATTGGTCGTACCAACTCAGAAACCTTTGTGGGCTCATACACAACACTTTTGGAAGATCGTGACATGATCAAATGCATAGTTTACGATTCTATAAAGGACATACAGACAAACATTTATTATATATATATATATATATAGATATACAAGACGAACTTGAATTTAATGGCCAAATTGATATGGGAGGTTCTGGAACTGCATTATAATAAAATGTTAATTTGAAAATGTAAGTGTTAACTACTAATTAAACTAAGCTACAAGCTAGGTCTAGTATGAGGTCCACCCACACACAAAGGTTAAATTGTAATGCCACCACTAAGTACAACTTTATTTTACTGCTTATAAACTTTTTAACAGCATGTGAATATTAGAAATCAAAGTTTTTTTTTTATTTTAATTTTCAACTGGCAAATACCTCCTGTACATATAGAAGGTGTTTTTCTCATATAAAAAAACCGAAAGTAGATATTTGTAGGCTACAGCCTGGACATGCAAAACTTTAATTACCAATACGTTTTTATAATTTCCTATAAAGGCGAATGGATAAGGTGAAGAATGTGTATATAATAGGTAGTGTTAGGGTAGCGCCAATAACAGATAAAGTAAGAGGTAGGAGGCTGGAGTGGTTTGGACACGTGATGAGAAGGGATGAGAAGCATGTGACTAAAAGAGTGATATGAATGTGGATGGATACAGTGCGAGAGGAAGGCCCAAGAAAATATGGATGGATTGTATTAAGAGTGATATGAACGAGATTGGAGTGGATGTGAGTATGACAGGAAAGCGTGATATATGGAAGGAAAATACATATTGCGCCGACCCCAGATAATGGGAAAAGGTAAGGCAGATGATGATGATGACGTTTTTATAATTTCCTACCATTATTGTGCTTGTCTCTTTTGCGATGTTTCTATGCAATATGATCAAGTAATGACAATACATAACAATTTGTTATTAACACAGCATGTATTTTGAATGGTGTGGGGCTTCTGCATATATATAGATTTAACCTCATTTTTTGTTTATTTTTTATGTATCCAAAACGCGGACAATACTACGTGAAACAGAAAGGGTATACTAGGTGAAACAAAAAGGGTATACTATTTTTTTTGCAACTTAACTTTGTAAATTTCAAACTATCGGCTTTATGGGACAGTTGAAGCACTAAAGGTTTTGTAGACTTGTGAAATCGGTCAACAGCTGTATTCCTATAACACCTTTTGTTTTTCAAGTTCCCTCCAAAGCTGATAGTTTCAGAATTACAAAGTTAAGTTTTGAAAAATAAAGTATACCCTTTCTGTTTCACCTTGTACTGTTTTTTTTGCAACTACTTTGGAAATCTAAAACTATCGGCTTTGTGGGACAGTTGAAGTACTAAAGGTATTGTAGACTAATGAAATCTTTCAACAGCTGTATCCCTGTACCTTTTGTTTTTCATGTTTACTCCAAAGCTAATAGTTTTAGAATTACAAAGTTAAGTTTTGAAAAAAAGTATACCCCTTCTGTTTCAACCTGTATATATAATAATAATATGCGGACTTCTTACCTTGTTATTTGTGTCCTGAACTTTGCGAATCGCATAAAATATTTCGTAATTGGTTCATTTGACGATGACGCGCGCTGTGACTCTTTGACACCGCCATATGGGTCAGTTCGCAATAATTCACGCATCATCATAAAAGTAAACACACTACTCTAACGTGATCTTTTCGTCGTCCAAAAAGCATGCTATCACAGTTATTATTGTATTTTTTTAAAATATTACTAGCAATGTGAGTTTATCACATTACTAGTATTCCCGTTAGCCCCTCCAGCTAAGCTAATGCTTGTGTTAGGAGTGGGCTCACGTCAATAGTTTAATGGACAGTATGGGTTGGGGATCGAACCCGGAACCTCTCAGCTACGAGGGCCCCATCTAACCACTAGGCTATTGACGCTGTTATTTATGAAGTATGTGGTGTGAGCGGGACAAAATACGCTTCGTAAATAATTTCTGCTTAAACCACTGTGCAATGATCCATATTTTAGGATTTATGTGTCACTAACATTTTATGCCATGAAGGTCACATTTCTTAATAAGTGTCTTACGTCGTCGTTTCGCACTAATCAGTTGTGTGGTTTGCTTGCTTGTGTGGTTGAACTAAAAATGTGTACCTGAGTAAGTGCATACTTATAACATTCTACAAATTCTGCTTGGCATAACAACAATTTATTATTCATCATTGGTGAAGGTGTAATCAATATTACTTACTTTAATATTACCACTACAATAATATTACTATATGATTATCACTTGCTTACGGTGAAGGAAAACGTCGTGCGGAAACCTGCATGTCTTAGAAGATCTAACCAATTTTCGAAAGACATGTGAAATCTGCCAACCGGCACTGGGCCAGCGTGGTGGATTATGGCCCGAATCCCCCTCGTGTTGAGGGGAGGCCCGTGCCCAGCAGTGGGACGTCAAAAGGGCTAAATTATTATTATTATTACTATAATATTGCGTGTAACCCTACATTGGACTAAACATGTTCACGAAACATGTTGTTGTATCTATTTTATGAAAACAAAAAATAGAGACAACACCATGTTTCTAGTAAATGTTTCGTCCAGTGCGAACGTAGGGTTACTTTTCTATAAATTCTGCTTAACAAATTAAGGCAAAAAAGAATAATTCAAGCACCAGGTACCATTATCAGTTTACGGAATTTATTGCATTTTTTTTTCTAGATTTGTCATTAATTTTACTCAATGCTAACTATAATTAATTACACATAATCTTAGCGATAAAATATCTTCTGTTAATCTCTTTTCTACACATAAGTAAAGCATGGTGAATCAAACATGGCAATATTCTGGGCCTATTACTTCTTTATTTGTGATGCCTTATGCGTTAACCTACATTGTCCTCACATCTCTTAATACCTACTGTAAATAAACAAACATAATTTTAAAAAAGAGAAAAGATTAAATGTATCCATGGAGTTTCTTGCATGTTCTTCTCCATAGGACTTTGTTTTGGAACATGCACCTAGTTTTTGAATTTTTAAAAGTACCAGTTAATCTAGCCTATTTTAAATAAAAATATTTGAATTTGAATTTGAAAACGAATAAACATGACCTACATTTGTTACTACTATACGCATTCGCAGGGCCTTCACGGTGAAATGGATCCCGAGCCGCATTTGTTCGGCGACTACATGTACGATACCAACGGCACTTCTATCCAATACTTCCCGGTAAAGTATCCAAAGACGGCAGACATCGGCGGCGTCGAGTACCCAGTGGCGTACGACATGATCGAACTGAGGGTCGAGAGCAACCACGGCAACCCCACTTACACCTGCGTCTACAGGTTCAGGGTGCACGGCAACCCGCTGTCTGACATCCGCAGAGCCACCGAGGACAGCATCAAGGAGAGCGAGACGTAGCACACGCTCAAACGGTTTCTACACGAATTAAAATGTCACGGAATTGAATCGCGCGCGTGCAGCGAGAACTACTAACTGTGTTCAATAATGGATATAGAACATTCCTAAAACTCTCAGTGTAAAGTGGCCTTATCTTAAAAAAAATAATGTTGATAGTACAAAAAACTATTTTGTGACTTATATCTGCTGAGAAAGTACGTTTCGGACTCGGTTTCGTTTAAAAACTGTAATTAAATACTTTCTTTGTAGATTGCAGTGTGCTTATCCATTGTAATAGTTATGATAATGAAATCTCTTTTGCCGCACAACGCCCGTAATACGCTTAGTTGTTCTGAATACTTTTTAAACTATATTTATATGTAGATTTGTAATTTATTTTAAGGTTTTTAATAAATTAAGATATTTTTTAAATTTTAAACTATTTTAGCTTTGTAATTTGTGTCGATGATTTAGAAACGGGAGACTTAACTGTATTGAATATAAAATAAAGAACAATATAGTAACTGTCAATAGGTGACATTGGAATTGAATATTGATATTTAATAAAATGTTTTCTTCGAATATTCTAGGGTAGTTTCTAGGGTTGTGCTGTGAGGTCTAGCAATATACCTACTTGTTAAAACTTTTCCATAATTACACATTTTCTGTTTTTAAATTCAAAGTTTTATAATAATAGTCACTTATTACTGACAACCTTATCATCAACTCAAGGGTGCTACTCTTAGCAACGTTTATCGATATATCGTGACATTTGTATTGTCGAATCCTACTCTAAATTCAATCTTTTTTACCGTCGTATCGATTACTGAACGAACAATACAAAATTATCGTTCGTTCGAACCATATACAAGAGCAAAAAAGATGGAATTTAGAGTAGGATTCGACAATACGAATGTCACGATATATCGATAAACGTTGCTAAGAGTAGCACCCCTGATTCCATCAACCAGCTCACATTACAGAGTATTTTCCTAATATACTTATACAGAGATTTGGAGTGTATAATTATGTATTAGATCAGTCCTGTTTGAACATAATGTAGGTTACTATATATCAATGTATTCTTTAGTACTTTTCCCTCACGATATTAATTAGTTATCACCTCATTTTACTTATGGTAGCTATTCTATTCATTGTAATTTATCACAGAGAACGCACCGTTTCTAAATTAAAAATGCTTTGATTCATAATAATATGTATAGTGAAGGAACTAGTCCAGATTAGTTGTAATAAATTCTATGCCAATATAAATTTAAGTGTTCACAGTCTGTCTCAAAAACTAATTTAGTGCTTAGTGGGATCCCAATGTCATCGCTAACGTTTTGAGAATCTTATAAGGAGTTATAATAGTTAAGCTCAGTTCTGAAATATAACGGCCTTCTCTTGTATCCTAATCCTACCGATATGAGTGAGTTATACAGAAAACATATAAGTAACTTATATATTCTGAATCTAAAACAATAACATATCGTTTACTTTAATGATAAAATCATGTTAATTTACTACATTTTATGAACAAGCTATCGACTTTTTTTAAAACGTTTTGATGTTTTGTGGATACTGATAAGGCCAAATATCAGTCTTATATCTCTCTTTCTTTTAATTCATATCTTCAACAATAAGACTTATTTTTCCCCCACTGATGTTATAGTAGTAATTTAATTTTAATATAATTATATTTTTACTATATAGTTACCACTAACAATAATCTTCTTGCTGTATTATATTATCACGGTTCTTAATAACTTTTTCAATTTTAAGCACATTTATATTACCTTTGTGTATACACAATCTAAATATTAATTACCTTGATGAGACCAATGAATTTGTGGGAAATTAATCTGTCGTTCCTCTAATATGTGGATCATTTCAATGGAATGGCAGTCAATTTTGTCGAGTCGTAACAAATTTGGTTAAAACATCTACATCTAAATTAGTGTTACATATCTCAACTCCACTGAATTAATTAGTAAACTATTTTGTGTGTAAAACGTATACAAATCTAAGACAATAAAGTTATTTTATTTTAATCCATTTTACCAGAGATTCGAAACCGCACTATGTTCGAGGATGTTATAAAATTATGACACAGTTTTTATTATCTTTTTAATTTATTTAACACGTTTTAACTAACTGATAATGGATACTGCTAATTATGTGGAAATATTTGTGATGTTCGAAATAAAAGTTTTATGGAAGATTTTCTTTTTCTTTAAAGTTTAAACACATTAACTTCGCTTTTACAACGACTTGGGAAAAGGATGTCCTCAGTTTTAGCTTCCACAGCAATGAAAACGTGACATCCTGTGCACGATGAATTAAAGGTTGGCTACATGTCGGGAATTCGCCATTAGCTTAGAATCGCAGCGATATAAAAACTTACGAAGCTATCCGTTAGTGAATTATTGATTGCAGCTCAAACTAAAACTCAAAATTGTTTTTATTCACGTAAGCCAACAAAGCATTTATGAATAGTCAGAATCTACCACCGATTCGGAATGCTGCTTCCACTGAGAAGATCCGGCAAGTAGAGAAGATAGCTCAAGCGTATAGATACATTTTCTACGGATTCGCACAGCACCCTATAAATACCTACGATTTTAACTAGTCTGCTTACTTTGCTACCTACACCTACTAGGTACTGTTCGGAAATGTATATTCTTTGATTTGGGTCCCCAGCTTATAAATCCTAAACATGAAAATACTCTATAATGCAACAGGAAAATACAATTCAGAAATTTCTCATTAGCTGCTACATTTACCCAACTACGGCAAAGCCAAAAATAAGGGTTGTTTCATAGAGTATGATCCTCAGTGGCTTTACAACTTACGGTCCTTCGGACAGTACCCCTGTATCTTTTTAATAAGATATATGTACTAACTAGCTGAGCCCGCGACTTCGTCCGCGTGGAATTTAACTTAACAAAAAAGCCCGCTCCCGCGTTCTGAGCCCGCGCGACAGTACCATTTTTTTTTGTTTTTCTAAAATAGAAGTAGGCTAAGTTAATGCTTATAACATCAGCTATCTGCCAGTGAAAGTCCCGTCAAAATCGGTCCAGCCGTTTCAGTGATACTCTTGGATTTCATGTGTTTTAATTTTTTTACGCGAACCCTAATTGTTTTTTCTAAAATTAAAGTAGCCTAAGTTACTCCTTTTAACTTCAGCTATCTGCCAGCGAAAGTCCCGTCAAAATCGGTCCAGCTGTTTCGGAGATTACCCGGAACAAACACACAGACAAACAAATAAAAATTTTAATCGCGTTTTTGTTATTAGTATCGTATGTACTTTCATACGCATTTAGTGAAAATGTGTTATTTTGATATTACAAACAGACACTCCAATTTTATTTATTTGTATAGATATTTGGCGACTATAAATGTATCACCGAATCCTACGGTTCAAATCAGTCGGTGGCTAGCGTACCTACTACGTTCTAAGACTATAATATGAAGATGACGCCTACAAGTTTTAAAAACCCAGTTGCCCACTTATCAATGTATCCTACTAATCCTATAAATGCGAAAGTTTGTGAGTGTGGATGTATGTATGTATGTTTGTTACTCCTTCACGCAAAAACTACTGAACGGATTTGGATGAAATTTGGAACACAGATAGATTATAACCGGGATTAACATATAGGATACTTTTTAACCCAATAATCCAATACTACGCGGATGAAGTCACGGGGCACAGCTAGTTAAAATATTTTAATCATCTCGTTCTTACCCACTAATCAATTAAGATTCGATGGGGCCATTAATTTTATATTGGAATCAATTATGATGACCCGACATTGCAAGCACCTCATATTTGCTTGTATTGCACAAGCCACAGCCTAGCGTCCGGCTATTTCTGGCGCGCTCACTTCCCAAGTTCGTTCTATTTCTGTACTTGGGTCAATGTCGGTCATTGAGCTTGAGCGAATGCATGGCTATTTAGATTAGGTACTGTGCGTCTTGTGTTTCAGGGTCGTGGAAAGAAAAGACAGGTTAAATTTTACGGATTTTTTTTTGTATTTTCATCCTTTTTTATAATTTATAAATGACCTAGTAAGAAAGTAGTCTTATCCGTTTCAGCACATACAATCATCATTCATGAGATTACAAAAGATCCTTTGGCGAGTGCAGTACCGAGGCCGGCGGTCGAGGCGCGCCCGCGGCGCCGCGCTCCGTCCTGCCGTCACTATTACGATTTAATTACAATAATATCTTACGTACAATTAAATTAACGGAGATTACAAGCCTGAATTGAGCAGCCGGCCGCGGGACCGGCCGCGCCGCGGGCTGCTGTCGGCAGCGCGAGCAGTCGGCTCGCTTAGAAGCACTTCCTGTGCACGATCGAGGGGCCGGACTCGTCGTACTCCTGTTTCGAGATCCACATCTGCTGGAAGGTCGAGAGGGACGCGAGGATCGAGCCACCGATCCATACGGAGTACTTCCTCTCCGGGGGCGCGATGATTTTGATCTTCATCGTGGACGGTGCCAGGGCGGTGATCTCCTTCTGCATACGGTCGGCGATGCCGGGGTACATGGTGGTACCGCCCGACAGCACTGTGTTGGCGTACAGGTCCTTACGGATGTCGACGTCGCACTTCATGATCGAGTTGTAGGTCGTCTCGTGGATACCACAAGCTTCCATACCCAGGAACGAGGGCTGGAAGAGAGCCTCTGGGCAACGGAATCGTTCGTTACCGATGGTGATGACTTGTCCGTCGGGAAGTTCATAGGACTTCTCCAGGGAGCTGCTGGAGGCGGCGGTGGCCATCTCCTGCTCGAAGTCGAGCGCAACGTAGCAGAGCTTCTCCTTGATGTCGCGCACGATCTCACGCTCGGCCGTGGTTGTGAACGAGTAGCCGCGCTCGGTGAGGATCTTCATCAGGTAGTCTGTGAGGTCGCGGCCGGCCAAGTCCAGACGCAGGATGGCGTGCGGCAGCGCGTAGCCCTCGTAGATGGGCACCGTGTGGGAGACGCCGTCGCCGGAGTCCAGCACGATACCGGTGGTACGACCGGAAGCGTACAGCGAAAGCACGGCCTGGATGGCGACGTACATGGCGGGCGTGTTGAAGGTCTCGAACATGATCTGTGTCATCTTCTCTCTGAAACAGAAGCGGCGGGTTAACTGCGGCTCGGGCGGGAGTCGGGACGGCTCGGTACTAGTGACAGCGCGGTGTCGGAGCAGGAACCTACCTGTTGGCCTTGGGGTTGAGGGGTGCCTCGGTGAGCAGCACGGGGTGCTCTTCGGGCGCGACACGCAGCTCGTTGTAGAAGGTGTGGTGCCAGATCTTCTCCATGTCATCCCAGTTGGTGACGATGCCGTGCTCGATGGGGTACTTGAGCGTGAGGATACCCCTCTTGCTCTGGGCCTCGTCGCCGACGTACGAGTCCTTCTGTCCCATGCCGACCATCACGCCCTGGTGGCGCGGCCGGCCCACGATCGAGGGGAACACGGCGCGGGGCGCGTCGTCGCCCGCGAACCCGGCCTTGCACATGCCGGAGCCATTGTCCACCACCAACGCAGCAACTTCCTCGTCGCACATTGTGAATTAGTCTGAAATTAATGAAAGATAAGTGTTATAATCACCTTCTCGTTCGGTTGGAATAATGTTTAAACTAAAGTTCCAATTGTTGTAACTACCCAAGTATAATGTTTGAACTTAGTCAGACTTCTAGGTATGCTAATGTAAATCTCAAATTTGAGAACATGACCATATTGGATGCCTGTAGGTAGAATGCCTACACGCGGCCATCGCGGGACAATGCTAAGTGGGCGTCGGAGTCGCTAATTGAAACCAAATAAGGCCAGGCTGTGCGAAGCGAGTGGTGACACGGCGAAGGAACGTGGCATGACGCGGCGGCAGCTCGGGGGACGGGACGCTCTTACCGGCCGAGAAAGTCGCGAGATGAGAATACTTTCTAATTGGATCTGTAACCGCTCAAGTTCAAATCGGCAATGAGAACCCGACCACGCCCTACCGCAACCGCCGCCCGGGCTCCCGCTCCCGGCCGGCGGCGGCGCGCCCGACCCTGCCTGCCGTGTCACTGACCCGCACACACTAATCGGTTTGCACTATTTCGTCACTGGATCACAAAACAACACAACAGAAAAGATGATAGCACATCAGGGTCAACTTACTTTTAATTTAAATAGACCTATTAAATAAATAAATTAAATCGCTATTGCACAGCCTCGGTAAATGCTGCACAACACCACAGCTCGAGCTCACTTCGTGGAATGTCGGCGAGCGCGGCAGGCACAGTATATAAATGAGGCTGGTTTCGGGGCGCCCCCTCCCCGCCGCGGCGCCTTCTCCACCAATCGCACGATACGGCACAATACATGAGTTTTCGTGGCCATATATGGTATTCCGCTGCAGGGAGCCTGCGCGGCCCGCGCCCCGTGCCCCGCGCCCACCGCTGATAGCGCGCCGCTTGATAACGACGAGATCTCACAGAACGCTCACATTAAGAAAACGACGAGCCGACAGACGCTTCAGCCGGGAGTCGGGACGTCTACAGTCACGCATTGTATTTACTTTACACGCACATAAGATAAATACGTTACAAAATGGATGATAACGAAAGTTCAAATCGTTTTGGCACCCTTCCAAAAGACGATAACCGATAATGCAATGCAGACGCGAGGATTAGCGCATCGATACTCAGCTCACCTGTTACCTATAGAGTTGAAAACAGACATACCTACGCATTAGGTCAGCCTGCGTAGTTACCTAGGTTCCTACGACAATATTCGCACTATGTAGGAGCGCCTAATTAATTACAGTTAGCAAATTCGAATTACAATGCAAAATATAATCAAATATGAAATAGGAACTTGCCCAGTTTGGTTTTTGGATCAAATATTAAATAAAAAACAGTACTCACCAGTAAAAATCACGAAAAAGGGAACAATAACCGCAGCGATTGCGAACCGTGAGAAATGAATGCCGGCCGGTTTCTTTCTGTTGCTCGCTCGCTCGTGGAGGTCGATCTGCTTCACTAGAATATGCGGTACGCCGGCGCCCCGCAAAACAATCGGCTCGCCCAACAGACCTCTGGAGGTGCCAAATAATACAAAATTTCCCTAATAATTACTTCTCCTGTGCCATCAAAACTTGCTCCAAAATGCATCCGCTGAGAGTCCCGATTGACAGATGTCAGGCAATTGTTAATAATTCGAAAACAGAATACATTATTTTTTCCGCAGAAATGGACTTGTCCAACTCCCCGCTTGCCGCAGCCGATGGCCTTACCATATATGGCAATCTGTAAAATCCTGGATTCTGATTGGTGCACGCCCGCAACGGTCGCTGTACGTACATGGCGTACACAAACACAATCAAAGCTATTACGTTTGTGTTTGTATCTAGTAACAAAACGATTCCATTCAATATCGTCGGTAAGGCGGGTTATGTTGGCTAAGTTACGAAGGCTATGCAAGTAAGCAAATTAAAACAGTTTATGATACTTTTGGAATAAGTCGCTTATCGCTGTGAGAAATTACCAATTTAGCTCATTATCACAGTATTTTCTTGTATTTTACCAGCACCTACCTAGTTTGTAATCCTTTAGGTAGGTAGGTATGTATAACTCCTTTTTTCAACCGACTTTAAAAAGGAGGATACTCTCATTTTTAAAGTTTTTTACTATCAGAACCTATAAACCGATTTACTTAAAAATTTTTTTTCATTTAAAAGGATGTTCTTGCAGATTGATCCCATAATAATTTTAAGTAAATCGGTTCAGTAAGTACTTAGGTACCTAGATTGGCATTTAAATAAAAATAACTGAAAAATACGTCATTCGAGTAAACGACATCGCGTAATTTGCTTTTTTGTGACTAGGGTGAATCGTTCGGTTCACGACCAATTAAGTAGTGGACTTATACCCTTTAAGTAACTTGACCTATTTTTTTAAAACGTCGTCATTTGTAAGTAATAAGTAAGTAGGTACCTACCAACCTGAGTCTGTGTCTATAAGTGGTGTCTGATTGTCTATGATAAAAAATAACCCTATTTTTTATTAACAAACCGGGGATACCTCTGCTCTACTTATGTACAATCCCTCTTTAATGCTAAATTCCAAAGATAACACCTAGCTAGATAACCACTAGGTAAGTACCTACTTTCTTACGTTTAAACTTTAAAGTTGATTAACCTGGTAGTGTTTGATCTAAAATTATACAGCTACTTCTTACTTTGCAGTCAGCTGATGGACCTAGACTTAGGTATAAATTTAGTATAGTCAGTAACTGGCCAAAAACCAGTCATTACTAACCTTCTTCAATAGGCGCAAAGGTACATAGCTACACCCTTGCTTTTTTACCTAATAGGTTTCTACTAAATCTCTCTCTTAGTATTTGTGAGATAATCTGTAATCACATCACTAGCTGTCTCTGAAGTCTGTGCCGAATAGGCTCACGTCAATAATAGCGTCGGTGGTGAGATTTGAACCCGCGACCTTGTCTCGGCAGAAGGTCCTCTTTGACCGTTAGGCTGTTGGCTTCTAGGCCTGTTTTAATAAATCTATCTCAAGTCTGAGAGCGATATTGGAAATTTCATTCTTATGTCAAACCCAATGTCAAATGTCATACCAGTACAAAATTACATATCAAAAGCATACTCAAGATCGCTACCAGTCTTGAGATCGATTTATTTATACGGGCCTTAGATTCCGTTTGAGTTCAGGTGACGTCCTCGATTGAGCACTAACAAATCACTAAAGGACCATCATCTAATAAACGGCGTCTTGTAAAAAAATATATGCGAAATCAGCATTTTATCTAAGTATAGTAAACTATCCTTCTTTCAAGATAGGTTGCATTACATATCATTTATAGCTACCATTTATTAAGTAAGTGTCCTTATAGTCATCTTGGCACATCTTTTATACTTCAAGCCTCGCCCATATTATATTTATTTAATGTCTTTGCTGAATCTTTATACACATACCTATTACAAGTTAAAGGATTCCACAAATATCACGACGATGCGTCACCTACTGGAGTCATTCTAATGTCTCACACATATTATCTGTGGCCGGTGCGTTGTGCGGTCAGTGCAAGAACTTTGTGGTATTCTAAGCTTCTTGGGTCAGTGCGACTGTCTTGACACTCTTGACACATTTATTGTTTGCTCGGTCTTCTACCATGCAATCTTTTTTTCAATCCAATGAGATATAATTTAGTATAATTAAAGGTGCATTGTTATCGTTATTCCCATGTTCTCAAGCGTCTCGATCTTTTCCAGCAATTTTTGCTACGACAGGCTAAAGTTAAGCTAGTGTTAAAGTTAATCTATGCTTAACTATGACAAGGCCGTTAAGAAGAAACTCCGTAAAATATTTATACATTGCATTTTTTCTCCAGACTTATTTTTAGTAGCAATCCGGACACTGATAATGTGAAACCTTTAGGTATATAATCTATAAATTCTAACTCATTATAAATGTGGCGTACCTATTATTGCAAATATAAGAAACGTGAGAACGTCTTGGTGTCATACTCTGCTTTCTTATTTAAAAACGGTTATGTCGAATCTTGGAACTAGGAGGAAGATAATTTCCAATGAGTTATTTCGATAGAACCACTACGATCATTTCTATGTGTCTGGGAAAGGCAGATAAACCAATCAATACTAACATATTTTCTAAAAGCATAAAATAGGCCAGCAATCCAAAAAAGGCAAATCCGATGCAAAAGAACACGATTGCTTCCCAAAAAGCTATAACAAAAAGGCTTCAAGTTGAAAGTGCTACAGACTTAGTTAACCGATTAGTTGCGACCAGTAGCATTTGACATAGGGCCAGTTGTTTAGACAAAGAGTGGATTGAACCAGTCCCTTCTCTGCCCCCTGTGGTCGTGAGTCATCGCCGTGTCGCGCATGCGTACTACGGCGATGAGTCAATACCGCGCTCGGGGAGCGACTAATTCAGTTCCGTAACCATGACTAATATTTTGTTCTTGTAATCAATAATATTTCAAAATATATATCCGACATTATCAGATGAGGCATACATGTTGAAAATACTAAATAAATAGCTATAAAGTTGACTCGCATTTCGTGCTCCTCAACGCCCCTTGAACATTGACATGATATTCAGTTTACAAACATTTGCCTGCGATGTTTCCAAAACAAACCTATTGCACTAAGGTTGGAACTATTGTTAAAACACGACTAGGTTCTTACAATAGTCTAAATTATAGACATTGAAACATTCAGGAAGAAGTAAGACAGACTTATGCTCCAGAAACGTGGACAGACTACTTAGAAATCGATGATCTGATGAAAATAGAATCAAAACAAATATTTTTGATTCATGTCAAGCCACCAAAGCACTTATAAATAGTCAGAATCTATACCACCGGTTCGGAATGCAGCTTCCACTGAGAAGATCCTGCAGGAAACTCAATGGTTACTCTTTTTAATGAATAAGAGATGGTGTACATTCTTAGAAACAGCAACATAATGAGAGCAGGCAACATCATTGTAACTAAAAAGTACCTACTAGAGATTAATAACCTAGTATTTCAGTATTACTAAGCTAATTAAATCTCGCCCAGATTCAGGTATTTAAATAAGAAATTAGAAAGCTAGTTTAGTGAGGTGTTTCCTATTCCCACTTTACAGCAGTTATAATGTTAAAAGAAAAACATTAGAAATTGAAAAACATGGGTACTCAGCATTTCATAAAGAAGGAAGAAAAACCCACAGTACTTATATCATAGCATGGCTTTACCAGACACCCATGCCAGTATCTATAAAATTGTAAAATTAATATTTTACAAATGTGCGTGACCACAGCAAAGGTACGTAAATTTCGGCATTTTTTGATTAAATCTGTTGCACGGCACATTAGTAAAACACTAATCGCACAATGCCCACCACGTCTCATACACTCAGTTGCAGGGAGGATCTTTAAATTGGAAGATGACAAAATGAATGTTAATCTTTTATAATAAAAAAAAAAAAATTTAGCCCTTTTGACGTCCCACTCCTGGGCACGGGCCTCCTCTCACTACGGGGGGATTCAGGCCGTAATCCAACACGCTGGCCCAGTGCGGGTTGGCGGATTTCAAATATCTTTCGAAAATTGGTTAGATTTTCGAAGATACAAGGATTGATAGGTGCTTAAAGTCTTTAAACTTCAAGTGCTGAGTGCTAATCAATCCAAGACGAGTCTATCTAACACTTCGTCTTGCTACGTCTACATTCGAAAATTCGCTCCACCACGCTCTGATTGCCGGTCACATATCCCACTATTAAACTTTCAAAAATACTCTTTTAGTTATTCAACAGTTAGAAATGTTAGAATTTTATTATCTTTGCTTACAGTAAAGCAAGGGGAAAAGAGTTTAGATTAGCAGCATCTGCTGCGTTAGCTGCGTACCATATGCTTTGATAGTTATATCTTCCTTAACGTTTCTCATCCCATTGAAAGTAGTAATCAAAACACAATTGCTTAGAACAGTGTTGAATAGAGTATATATCAAAAATAATCGAGGAATACATTAAATTATATTTTCTGAGATGTGGATACGATTTGCTTCTACATTGAAGCCGTGAGGAGGCGTCAAAATATTTTAAATGTGTCAAAACATCTGTTAAAACAAGTTCCGTATGGAAGTTAAGAATTTGTATGACACATCGTTTAGGTAAACAGTATTTTATATTACGAACTTAACAAATGAGTCATTCACCATGGGCGCCCAGGATACCAATGTCGATCATTCTATGAGTTTCACATTTATGTATTGCTATCGTGTTGAGTTAATTATATGTAGCCATTGTTTACTGTATTTGTTGTAAAATCATGCATTGGCACGATCACTGTAGTCATTATTTGTAAGTATTTAGTAAATGAATTACTAGGTAACTTCTACGAAGTAAGTACTCAATGTTCTGTAAAGCGTTAATTACTATTTGGCTTTTAACTGCACTTATATTTATTGAATTTATAAGAATGGTTATAAGATCTAAAGAATCACAAGAAATGACTCAACGAAGGAAACACCGCAGCTCGCGTGGAATATAAACACTATGCCATTGTATTGTAAAATGATTCTGTCTTGGAATACATAATTCGTAGTATTCTCCACTTGTGAATCATTAAAACGTGTGCGATGTTTGAGCAGCGACAACGTGGCTACATGACTGTTGATGTCAATGACAAGGTTTTCGCTTTGCGAGGCCAGTTCTCTTTCATTATAAATACATTCGTTATTTGATAATATACTAGTTTTATCCCACAGCTTCATCCCCTGCTTTTTCCTAGTGGCCTTCTTTGTACCCAAAAAGTAGCCTATACAGGGTGTAAGGGGACATCGTAACTAAAACTGATACCTTGGATTCAACTCATGATTCTGGACCCCCCAGTGTTGGTATTTTCCGTCGAAGTTTTCATTAATTATGCTAAAAACATTTAGCATTTTTAAATAGATTTTTACCAGAAATGCGCGCTCGAGAGTATTGAGTCTTAAGTTACATTGCAGTTTATGTCTAAAATATGAATAATTAATTTACTAAATTATAAATTTTATAATTTATTAAATTATAAAATCTTTTGCGATAGATCTGCGTAATGATTTTATGCTAAAATCAATTTTAAAATGTTGAAAATTTGAGCATATTTCTTGAAAATATCGACGTAAATCGGAATATTCAATAAGTAAGTTCCATTTCAAAAACTTTTTTATAACTCAGCTGGTACGAGTACTCAGTCTAGACATGAATTGCACTATTTCTAGCCAAGTAAAGAAAGTTAGCAGACAGCTCGTGTGAAGATTAATGACATAGCAAAGCATAAAAAAACTTAAGATTAGTGGCGAAATTGAGATCAAATATCAATATATTGTAGGTAGGTACCTATATCGAGGACTTTTTTGATCGCCTATCCAGAAGTCCATCAACACAAATTCGCGAATGTAAAACTAATTTGATTCTAGACAACCTGGATAACATATGTGCAATGATAACATTGTTTTGCTCATAATATCCTAGGCACATTCGTTTTATCAATGTAAGCTTCAATTCAGCTGCTTGTAACCCGCAACTAGGACATAAATTAATTGTCCATGATCACATTTCACGTGCGATCGCGTCAGTGGCTGCGTTCTGATGCAAGCTGGCCTACTTACAGATTTAGAACCTCACCATATACGTGCTATGTTACCATTTACAGCTGCAGGAGGTCCTATTACAATTACACAAGATATTGTTTTATTTGAAAAGACGGCCAAGGTTTGGGTTGAAATGAAACGGACGATCGCAACAAAAAAGGGCGGACCGGCAAGCTATCCTTTGTAGTAATAATATTAATTTTAAGGTTTTTATGGACCTGTCAGTTCAACGAGCTGGGGTTTAGCTATAAGTAGACCTACCTACTTATTTTTCTGTGGAATAGGTATTTTTCGTCGTTCGTTTTAATCCATTTAATGAATAAAAAGGATACTTACCTTAGGGAAGAACGCTAGGCAGTCTGAAACTTTTATATCTATTGATAGACTAAAAATCCTAAGAGATGAACATGGAAAACAAGATGATACTAGACAAATTTAGTCCTCAACCCATACCTATTTCGCCAAGCTGCTACAAAAATTCAATATCTTACAAGTCGTCTCACGAGATCTAACTTTACCTTAGTACCATGGCTTAAAGTCCATATGGATGGTATTTCTAAGTTTGTGAGTAACCGCATGCCAGTCTAGTCGGGCAGACATGGGAGGGATGGCGGAGGGGCGGTGAGGCGCGGTGAGCGGGAGGATGGAGGATCGATCGTCCGCCGCGCCCTTGACCCTCACGTGCAGGCAGAGCAGGCAGGGTGGCCGTGCGACCAAGGCGTGCATGTGTGTGTGCAAGGGTGTCGGCGAAACCTCGCATCGCTCTTAATGGGTATGCGGGGACATGGCGACGTAGGGAATTCATAAAGAATTACTTAATGAAATCATCAAATTATTACTATCAGCGATAGCTTAGCGTCACCGACCGCTAGGCGCACTGGTTTGAGCGTAGGCCGCTCGGCTCAATGCACTGCTTGCGGGTTTGGATTCCCTTCGAGGCAAACTTCAGAAATGGCTTTTCCGTAATTTACCCAGGTCTGGGTGCCACTGGGATCGCACCCAGTCCATTGTACGGTACCCATAATACAAGCGTTGCTTAGTTGAGGGCCATAAGGTTTTGGTGTGTTCGTCTGGTGATATTTTATTTAGAGACAGCAGACGTTACAGTACAGGCTTGAATAATGATTGGACGAAAACTTAGGCTATCTAGTAACATCTTTCTGGACGAAAATGTCCATAACGATGTTATTGTTCTCGTCTATTCTCGCTTCATTAATTTCGTCCTTTTAAATCCACTCATTCTATACAAGATTGTCCCTAAATTATTTGACTTGGAGCGGGCTCTTCCGTTGATTTTACCCCTTGATTTCACAAAGGGGCACGGGGCGGCAGCAGCGCCCTCCCCGAGTACAAGATGAGATGAGCGACATGTGATACGTCAGCAAGCATGCGGGAGGTGGTTGCAAACGCGCCAGTGACGTCACACGCGCACACGCACCAGACAAAACTAACGCACAGTGGGTGTGGCTGTGGCGATCTAATTATAAACGTGTATTTTCGGATTTCAAACCATTGCTCTAGGTCAGCTATTAAAAAAACGGCGTCTATCGTAAATCGTAGGGATGTGACGTGGCGGAGTTTCGGCCGTTAGAATTTCGTCACGAAATATATATGTAGATTGGTAGATATAAAAATAATCACACCTTCTTCCTGGAAGAGGTTAACAAAGTCGTCCGAATGTAACTTTATAAAAATAAGTATACTTACATGAGATGCAAGCAGATCAAGAGGGTTCAAATATTTATATACTTAAGTAGGTAGATAATATCTTATTCAACACTAGAAACCTCCGATTAAACAGAAAGTTTATGAAATTCTAATTAAGTATGGAAATTAAATCAATAATACATTATAATTTTAAACATGGTGAAATCGATACATTTGAATATCATTCGTATAGCTAGCTAGGATTGATGACACCTATAAACATAAATAATAAATATCGCCAGACGAACACACCAACTGTATGGTCCCAAACTAAGCAACGCTTGTACTATGGATACCTTGCAATGGACTGGGGGCGATCCCAGTGACACCCAGACCAGGGAAAATTACGAAAAGGCCATTTCCGAAATTTAGCCTGACGGGAATCGAACCCGCAACTACCCGATGCAGTGAGCCGAGCGGCCGTCAAAACATACGTGATAATTACGTAAGTACTACCTAGAAGGTACTAGTATTATTTAATATAAAAACCTACCAATAGATTGGCGTTCCTAATCGTCTATCATTGGTAAGCATAAGTACATATAGGTAAAATAGGCGGCACATTCAACATAACTAGACGTGTTAATAATCTTATTTATACGTAGGTAATCTAGACACGCGGTAGCGTGTCAGACAAGCCAAGTTCAAGCTAAGAGGTACCTATTTTACTTTATACGTAGTATTAAGTATTATTGTTCACTATCTGTTAGGTAGTGTGTAATGAACAATTTGTTTCATTTAAACGTACCTAAATAGAAATAAATAATTTATTTCATTTAACAAAATGAGGATAATATCATAATAATATTTGCCGCAATGGAAAATCCCGTTTATTTTCGTAATGAACAATAGAAAAAAAAACATGTTATGAGGAAATCGAACTATTATAATCACGGATTCAGAACAGTATGGTAGGCAAGTATATATTTTTTCCCTGTATTATTGTACACTGTATGTCTAATTAATTTAATCATGCTAGTAACTAATTGGAGGGTGTTGACTGTTGATGGATTTTAAAGCCGAAAGGTGCGGTTTTTCCGCGTAGTTACCTAGCTGATCAAATGGAATAACAGCCACCACGCCCAGTTCCAAGGATTCCATTAGGGATATTAAAAACAGCACGTTAACTATTGTTCTATACGAATAATACTCGTTACCCTAATTAGGGCCGGTAACATTCTTTATTTATATTGATATCTCAGAATAAATAAAAACTATCTAACGAATTGATCGGCACGTTGAGCAAAAATGGGACTTGATAATAAAGACTAGTTAGGTATTCAATTATTGGAAATTAATTCCAATACCTACTAGGTACTACTTATCACAATAGCATTCCAACAGCAATATCATTCAGATAACGTTTCTTTAATCATACCCACATATTCATTTTATGTGAGCGATTAAGATATAAATGTAAGTACCGTCGAGTTCCGTTACCTAGGCCATGAGAAATAAAATTTATGTAAAATAGAACGGTCAATGACTAGCGTTGCAGTTAGAAACTAGCAAATCTGCAGATGGCTCGAGAGAAATTGAGCCTCGTGTCATTATGACTGTCATAAAATCCCATCTCTCACCGAGGCTAAGTACAGGTGACGATGAGGCAGAAGGAGGTAAGTAAGAAAAATGCAAATTTATACCGGTATATAAATTATCTTTTATTAAAAATGTTCGGGTTAGTAACGATTTATAAATAAATAAAAATCTTTGTCAAAAATTACGGAAACGACAACTTTCCGCTTTACGTAATATGCATATTACGATACCTTACAACCTATTTTAAATACTGAACTTAAATACAAGATCACAAGCGTAATTTGAGCCGCCCATGCAGGGGCCTGGTGTAGGGCATCATAAATTAGGAATAGTCTTACTTGACGCTTAGAAGCACTTCCTGTGCACGATCGAGGGGCCGGACTCGTCGTACTCCTGTTTCGAGATCCACATCTGCTGGAAGGTCGAGAGGGACGCGAGGATCGAGCCACCGATCCATACGGAGTACTTCCTCTCCGGGGGCGCGATGATTTTGATCTTCATCGTGGACGGTGCCAGGGCGGTGATCTCCTTCTGCATGCGGTCGGCGATGCCGGGGTACATGGTGGTACCGCCCGATAGCACTGTGTTGGCGTACAGGTCCTTACGGATGTCGACGTCGCACTTCATGATCGAGTTGTAGGTGGTCTCGTGGATACCGTTAGCCTCCATACCCAAGAATGAGGGCTGGAAGAGAGCCTCTGGGCAACGGAATCGTTCGTTACCGATGGTGATGACTTGTCCGTCGGGAAGTTCATAGGACTTCTCCAGGGAGCTGCTGGAGGCGGCGGTGGCCATCTCCTGCTCGAAGTCGAGCGCGACGTAGCAGAGCTTCTCCTTGATGTCGCGCACGATCTCACGCTCGGCCGTGGTGGTGAACGAGTAGCCGCGCTCGGTGAGGATCTTCATCAGGTAGTCTGTGAGGTCGCGGCCGGCCAAGTCCAGACGCAGGATGGCGTGCGGCAGCGCGTAGCCCTCGTAGATGGGCACCGTGTGGGAGACGCCGTCGCCGGAGTCCAGCACGATACCGGTGGTACGACCGGAAGCGTACAGCGAAAGCACGGCCTGGATGGCGACGTACATGGCGGGCGTGTTGAAGGTCTCGAACATGATCTGTGTCATCTTCTCTCTGAAACAGAAGCGGCGAGTTAGCTGCGGCTCGGGCGGGAGTCGGGACGGCTCGGTACTAGTGACAGCGCGGTGTCGGAGCGGGAACCTACCTGTTGGCCTTGGGGTTGAGGGGTGCCTCGGTGAGGAGCACCGGGTGTTCTTCGGGCGCGACACGCAGCTCGTTGTAGAAGGTGTGGTGCCAGATCTTCTCCATGTCATCCCAGTTGGTGACGATGCCGTGCTCGATGGGGTACTTGAGCGTGAGGATACCCCTCTTGCTCTGGGCCTCGTCGCCGACGTACGAGTCCTTCTGTCCCATGCCGACCATCACGCCCTGGTGGCGCGGCCGGCCCACGATCGAGGGGAACACGGCGCGGGGCGCATCGTCGCCCGCGAACCCGGCCTTGCACATGCCGGAGCCATTGTCCACCACCAACGCAGCAACTTCCTCGTCGCACATTTTGGATTAGTCTGAAATAATTATAATTATCTATGAAAACTCACGAAAACAAAATCCGAATATGAAATTCTTCCTCCAAATCAAGGTGAAATTCACTTCACTATAATGTTACGTAACGCAAACTATCTAAAGTTGTTCATTATGTAATCTGCAATTTATCACAATGTCAAACGAAGTATCACACTCTCTATATAAAACTGTATAGAAAATAAAATTAAACCCGTAATGAAATTATTAAAATTCCACAATTATTTAAATTTAAATTAAATATAAATCCAACAAACTTACTGTTAAATATAAAGTTAATGACTAGGTACGACTCGTGCTGCTTCGTTCAAGCACACCTCGCTAAATGAGAACCGGCTCTTGAGGATAAAGTATATAAAACGCGTCTTATCAGAGTTCACTTGCTATCAGCACTGTTTATTTTCCGCCAATCACAAGCTGCCTGATGCTGGCACAATTTTTGTCACCATATATGGTAACGCACTGGGCTCTATCCACAAACATCTGGTGATAACGACGCGATGGTTTGATAAGGTATTGTAATGTAATGGTATATTGTATCTGGGGCGTTGTTACGCCGCACGCAAACGCTCACGTGGCATACCATACACACGCTCACTTCGGGCACTCGAGCTCCGAAGTAACGTTAACTACTGAAAATTTCACTCCAGTCTCACAGTACTTTCTCTATGATTCAGCTGTTTTGCGCTAATTGCCGCTTTATATTAACCTATAAATTTAATTTTTAATTAGAATTCTACCGTTAAAATCGCAGTATCATTATAATTATGAAGAGATCAGAAAGCATCACTTTGAGTCGTTGAATGAAAGATTCGAGGTGATTTTACTGTTGATTCTCGAAGGTGACGCAAAAAATGTGTTAATGCACTCAAAGGTAACTGGATCACGTCAACTATTCTTGTTATGCTTTACTGTGAAGCGTAACAAGGTAATAAAATAGCTTTTTTATTGATTCGTTTTTAATTAACGCGGCGGCGGCATGATGTCGTTATGATAACTTAACGTTAGTTTTGTTATTAATAAAGTAGCCGGCCATATAAATAACATGAAGTAAAATACAAAATCCACTAAAAAACTTCATGCAGTTTCCAGTTTATTTCGCGAGATTTACCTAAGAAAGAAAATGAAAATAAAATTAAAAAATAACCTTTTCTTAATTAAGAGCAGAATATGTGTAGTAGGTACCGACCGAATAGTAAAAATAAATCAATATTCTCGTGTCTTGATCGAGACACCCTTTGTTGCAGTGAAAATTGGTAAATACAGGAATGTTCTGCAGTCTGCGAGTATTGATCTCGGTCACCCCCCGTAATGCACCGCCATGGGGCGAGCCATGGCGCCGCGCGCCGTGACTCATCTGCACCCTCGCTTTTTGAATGGCATTAATTTGCTATTAGAATCTGCAGATGTCTGTGTTTTGGCTGGCTAACGATATTCAGTGTGTTTTTGCGTATCAGTATGAAGTCAATCGTTCTGGTTTATTTACAAAAATAATTATTGAATTAAAACAGGTATAAAAATATTCTGCTAAATTGACTTATTACATTTTTCAATTAGGGTGCAGTCCATGCAGTATTAATAGGTACGTACCTATTATCGATTTTAGTTTTAAAATATTTGCTAGGTTACCTACTTGATAGATTGATAGGAATAGTATCTTCATGCTAATCATTGGAATCCTACTAATATTATAAATGCGAAAGTTTGTGAGTGTGGATGTATATATGTATGTATGTATGTATGTTTGTTACTCCTTCACGCAAAAACTACTGAACGGATTTGGATGAAATTTTGAACACAGATAGATTATAACCGGGATTAACATATAGGATACTTTTTAACCCAATAATCCAATACTACGCGGAAGAAGTCGCGGGGCACAGCTAGTCTAATATAAACGGACATGCAATGATGACATGCGTAATGAAAGGATCGAATATAGCGAGGTGGCGGTGGTGAGTCATCGATATCACGAATCATTTGACAACATGACTGAGTAATGTAATCGAATCCAAATCAATTACGATTCGTTCTGATAACATATTCCGTCATTTTCATTTGTTACCTGTGTTGATGTCACTAGTCATTGGTAAATAGTAGGTAGGTATACTAGAGGTACCGACTTATAGTGGGATTTGTTATTCCGTGGAATTCGGACAGCTATCATTTTTTGTTTCAGATGTAATAAACCTTTTTCGCTGACTCTTATTTTTAACTAGGTACATGTAGATTTTAATGGAAAAAAATGTAAATGGATTCTAATATATTAATGATTACGTAGGTGGCCAAATTGACAGGAGAAACACAACTAAGCCTTCTAATATTAATTTTAATGGCATTCGTTTATTAGATTTCGATTAAAAAGAATACAAAATGTTTGTTACATCTGATAAAGTAGTGAGTGATACCAGCTGTTAAAAAATAATTCCATTCCTTATAATGGAACTACATATTAAAATTAGATACCAAAAAATAAAACAATATTATTAATATGTCAAATACATTTTAACTTATCATTTTTATAATGTAGTCTCAAAATAAGCTACGCATTTTTTATTTCACTTTATGTGTTCAAAGGAACACTGTTCCTTTCTTGTTGGGATGGTTGTAGAACTTGCCACACTTGGAATGTCAAAATTCCACGGAATAAAAAATCAAACTATAATTCGAAAATAATCGTATTTATTATTAAAAAATAAAATAAACGTGAAATAACAAAGCAATACAGCTAAATCAAACAAACAGGAAATATTACTAATTAATAAATCTATATTTTCCTGTAGAATTGCCTACCTAATGCATACCTACCTAACGGGTGATATTAATAATTATTATAAAAGGTAGGTTAAATAGGTACATCTATTACGCAGTAGTTATTATAATGATCACATCCTCTATAGGTTTACTAATGCTTGTTACCTATAAGTACCTAATTGGTAATACATATTTCCAATAATTTAATCTCAATGAACATTCGAATGCTCAGTTCACAAGAAACACGGCAAACAAAACACAGTCAGCTGACTGCGCGATGACGACAGCGGCGATTAGGTAGGTATTGTAAATTCTTGGGTTTGGGCGATTACTTACCACGTAATGTAGGTACCTATCTACCTTTTTAAATATTTTCCAACTTGCGTCATGCGATAAATATGCATAAATATATTTTTTATGTAAGTAAATAAGTAAAAGCAGTGATAGCCGATTGGTTAAAGCACGCGTCTTGCGGGCACCAAGTCTTGGGTTCAAATCCCGGCTCGCACCTCTGGATTTTTCGAAATCTATGTGCGAATCATAATTTCTATATGATTATCACTTGCTTACGGTGAAGGAAAACATCGTGAGGAAACCTGCATGTCCTAGAAGATCTAACCAATTTTCGAAAGACATGTGAAATCCGCCAACCCGCACTGGGCCAGCGTGGTGGATTATGGCCTGATCCCCCTCGTGTTGAGAGGAGGCCCGTGCCCAGGAGTGGGACGTCAAAAGGGCTAAATTATTATTATTATTATTTAAGTAAATAAGTAGGTAATGCCTATCTATTATGTCACAGTAAAGACAAGACCATGAAAATTGAAATGAAACTACATTTCTAGCTAAGTACTTGCCTATTGCTTGCTAGCATCTAGGTAGTAGTTTCATCACCTATTCGATATTGGCCAGTTGTTTTCCTGAAGTTGGCATTAAATTTTAGCAACAATAGTGTTGTGTGTGAGCACGTGATTGATGAATGATGGTCATTCTTTATGGCCTTTTTTCTTTACCTATCCTCTTTTTTTGTATGCGGGGTGGTGGAAGAAATCTTCTATAAATCCACAGACCTCTCCTGAGGAGTCTTATTCACTATAACATTCCTGGTGACCGCCTTCAGCATGTCGCGTCGCCGGAGTAACACCGGGATATCCATCTTATCCTGATGATATAACAACTAAAATCATCCATATGCAGTGACGCGGAATATCCAGTCCACTTCTATTGCTCGATTCGTTTCAGCAGTTTGTTTTGTAAACGGTCACGCGATGCAATGCATAGTTATTTGCATTGCGCTGTATAATTAACGTTGCAAACGCAAGGTTGAGGCGAGCAGCTTGGCGCGTGCGCAGACCAAGTTCATTGCTCATGTGTAATGTATCCACCAGTAAGTAGCTATGTGCCTATTTGCCTTGGATTACTAGTATACGTCTATATAAATATACTTAGTATAGTACACGAGGCAGTATCTATGCGCTGATATGAGCAAGAGTAAGGGCAAAACCGCTGTCGGACGCTTGGCGCAGTGGTTCGAGCGTACGCCGCGCCGCTCGGCTCACAGTACATGGTGGTTCGAGTCCCGCCGGGGCAAATTTCAGAATGGCCTTTTCGTAATTAGCCCTAGGTCTGGGTGTCACCGGAATCGCCCCGAGTCCATTGTATCTACGGTACCCATATTACAAGCGTTGCTTAGTTTGGGACCATACAGTTGGTGTGTCTAGCCCGCGAAATTCAAAATTTTCGAATATTTTTATAGTTTATCCAAAATCTGAAAACATATAAGACAACATTTTGTGGTTTGCGATAAAAACAGTAGGTATGCAGTGCGTTTATTCATACATTTATTTTACTCTAAATATTATCACGGTGGATATGATACTAGTAAATCATAAATCACTAAATATACAAAAATTGCCAGTTTTTCTGGTTAACTGTCGTTCTTGAAATATTTTAGAGTAAGTTGGATATATTAATAAATGCATTGCATACGGTCTTTGTCGCCGATTACAAAATGTTGTCTTAAATGTTTTCAGATTTTGCAAATACTATAAAAATACTCGAAAATTTTGAATTTCGCGGCCTAGTTAAGTAAAATATCGGACTCCATTTTGGTTTTCCAAAGTGGACGGTCATATTTTTGTATTGTATATTTGTCATATTTATGTTTGTTATTGCTATTTGTTACTTGACACTGGCGAAATACCTATTAACTTGGGTAGGCCATATTTTTAAATAAAGAAGAATAAGTAATCATCAAGCATCATTCGTACACGTCACGACCTATTAATAATTCATAATAACAAGTTGTAAGTAAGTAGTTTATTTATTATAAGTAATTAACATTATTCAAGCGAATAAACAATTAAAATTGTACCTCCTACTCCTCACAATATTTATGTCTGGCTGCCAAGATAAATAAATACTTAGAGGTTAAACATAGCTCTGCGAATTCAATGACCTCCACTCAGTTTAAATGGTCAAAGCCTCCACTCCATCAAAACACATTACAGGAAATAAAAAGTAAAAATGATAGGCACTTGTTTATTCGTGTATGCTCATAGGTAGTTGAAGATACCGTGTCCAGAATTGAATTAGTTTTAGAAAATTATGTCGAAAATTCAATGGCGGACAGTGATAAAAATAACTAGGAATCAGAGGATAAAATGCTTCTTAATTCTTTGTTCATTTCTAGAAAAATACTAATTCTGAATAGGCAGAAAACATATTACATCTACGTATAGGTAACACCTTCTGGAGGCATGGGAGTCATTCCGCCAAATCTCCTGTGAATCTCTTGGAAGAATAATTTCCGGCCTATTTCGCGATTACCTTCGCTAGCCCGAGCGATACGCGCAAAAGGCTGAAACCTTAAAAGGCCTATGAGCCGCGCAGCCGCAGAGAATCGCCCGCAAACCATTTTTGGACGACACGAGTTAAAACCTTGGCGTTTGAGGCCTTATCCAGATGGCGTATTCCATAAGTGTTGTTCTATGTACTGTTTCGTGGTTGCTAACTCGTTATTTTGCAATTTATCCTGTACCTATGTACATTATACTGAATTGTCATGTGGTTATTTAATTAAGCATGATTTTTGTCTGTTTGTCCTGTTTTTTAACTTAACTTTACATAGGTACCAGTGAAAAAATAGGTATAATACTTACCTAGTTTTGTTTATGTGTAATTAAATATAGGATGGATACAAAACACAGTAGGTAGGTACCTAGCTAGTGACCTACTACCTACATCCACATTTAATCATCATTTTGATGATGATATTTGACCCCAATGTTGAATCCTACCTACATTGAAAAACAAACATTCAAATAGGTACACAACCCAATTACTATGTGATATTAAAAACTAGTAGGTACTTACCTACTATATTGTTGAATGTCTATGACCAGCAGTAGACGTCTTTCGGGTGACATGATATACCTATACCTACCTAAGTAAGTACTTATAAATCTATACAAATAAATAAAATTGTAGTGTCTGTTTGTAATAGCAAAATAACACCTTTTCACTAAACGCATATGAAAGTACATATGACAAAAAAGCGATTTAAAATTGTTTTGTCTGTCTGTCTGTCTGTCTGTCTGTGTGTTTGTTCCGGGTAATCTCCGAAACGGCTGGACCGATTTGACGGGACTTTCACTGGCAGATAGCTGATGTTTTAGGGAGTAACTTAGGCTACTTTAATTTTAGAAAAAACAATTAGGGTTCCGCGTAAAAAATAAAATCACATGAAATCAAAGAGTATCTCCGAAACGGCTGGACTGATTTTGACGGGACTTTCACTGGTAGATAGCTGTTGTTATAAGCAGTAACTTAGGCTACTTTTATTTTAGAAAAACAACATAAAAAAATGGGTCCTGTCGCGCGGGCTCCGAACGCGGGAGCGGGCTTTTTTGTTAAGTTAAATTCCATGCGGACGAAGTCGCGGGCTCAGCTAGTACTTAATTTATCATAGATATATGCGGATGATGATGATGATAGGTAAATTCATTGTTGTAGTTACTAATCCCACTTTTCCTATTACACTCCCCACACACAACGGTTTATCAAAAACTATTGTAAATAGGTAGGTAACTATTAAAGATACTGGAAACAGGTGTACTGTGTTGTTAAATTGTGGAACCGTGGTGAACATCTGGCGGAAGGAAGGAACGAACAAAATGCTCCAACCGTGTCAAGGCAAACCCGGCTATTAAGACTTGCATAAAATAATATACAAAGTCCTTGTAAGTCCCGTATTTACACACAACTTCATGGCCACAATCCCCGGAAGAATGTTCAGAGACATAACAAACACTTGCAGATTTTTTCTTGCATAGACATTTGGCGATCTCTTGGCATATTGGTAAAGTTGGAGTGTTTGTTAGACTGGCGTTCGTAACTTATTTATTTTCTAATAACTGTGATCTTAACGTTGTATAGGTACTTACATAGGTATAGGTATATACTCCTTCATGGATTGCTAATCATAGGTATCTATGTATCTACTATCTACCAATAACAAACACCCCTTATTTTGTCCATCGCATGATTCAAACGGTAACATCCAAACGTTTATTATAGATGGTTACGTATTAATACAATTATTTAGAGTACCTAGTAGGGAGGATAAATTAGAAATAACAGTAAGTGCTTACCTAGGTAGGTACCTACCTACCCGCCAATCTTAATAGCCTCTGAATTTCGTCGTCGTTTCAGAGCGGGGCCATTAAAATTGGGAAAGATTGGCCTACTACATTACCTATTTAGGAAAATGATCATTTATGACTAATACAAATCAAATATTATTCAATTTTTTTCCTTAGCGCCGCACATCGTAATAAAGTGGTAAGTAATAAAGGTTCCTTTTTACTAAAATAGAGTATCTCACAACATTAAAGACACGTCCAAATTGCGTTCAAACTATTTTGTTACATTCGTTGGTTTAAGCATTTTTTTTCGCCTACGTGCTTTACAAATCAGTAACTAAGTACCTACCAAGTAATGAAGTAAACAGCGCGGCGCGGTATCACGTGCGTCGCCTTGTAAAACGTAGAGTGCCCAAATACGCGAAACACCGTGGGCTTACCTTACGAGTAAGTACTTCAATCGACAAATTTACGGTCTAATTTATAGACACTGTATTTAAGTAGATAGCTCCTTACTGATTGAAATGTTACAAAACAAACAAAAAATGAAGAAACACGGATGACTTTTTTGTCTACTTTGAGGATTTGTTTTAAAAAGTACCGGAAAGTCATTTTGCATACAAAATTATGATTACAATTTACTCGTTAATCTGAGCAATTTACATACAAAATTATGAGGATTGTTGCATACAAAAGTACGGGCACTGTGATTCGCAGTAATTTGGTACCTACTACTCCTTTATTAAACTTACATACTTATTACTGATGTAACTATTTTATTTAAGTAGGTAGGAAGGTAAGTACTTAATTTTTTTCAATTATTTAAGTAGTAATTATAACATTATCTTCCTAACTCGAGATGCTTTTAGTATAAAGTAGATGTCCGTATGTCTATATCTATGTAAATACCTCTCTAAGTCTCTACTACAGATATTTCTTACATCATCCTAATGTGACTTCCAAATTGTTAACAAAAATCATTTCATGTAAAACCGTTTTATTCCGTTGCAGGCAACTCAAATCCTCTTAAAAAACCGTCGAAAAAAAAATAACCAGACGAAAATGAAAATCGCACTAAAATTAGCAACAAGACACGCGGCAAATCCACTTCCGAAACCGTACGCGTCATACAGTGTCTTTGGCCTCACCAGACGTCCGTTACATTTTAAATTCAAAGCGCCAACGGAATGGATTTGGCTAACGGATGCCGAATGTGGTAGGTACCATTGTTTCAACTATTGTATGATAAACAGCCGCATGAATCTCGCGTTATTGTCATGTTTATGGTAACGACTACGGCTATTTTATTTATAGCTCCATCGACTGGCGTTTTTTCCTTGAATTTTCAAACAATTTACCTATATTACGGCGATTCATCCTGTGCGAAGTCATCTTTGCTGGGTACCATAATCAATAATATTCGTAGAGTGATACTCGATATAGTAGGTAGCTAAGCACTTAAGACTGGGCTTCTCGGCCTAACGAACAGACTTACATAAAAAAGGCATACATAGGTTGTTAAACACATACCCTCTCCTTTGCGTTGCCCGCATTCGGGTAAAAAAATATTGGTGTTGCGATAAAGTTGTTGATATCATATCAGTGCTTATTAATGATTATTTTCGTAGAATATTATTAGGTAAGTACTTACCTACTTAGTTGCTTTGACAAATAAGTGCATGAAATCATTATTCTCGTAATTTTAGTTTTTCCTTGTCTAAGTACTTATTTTTCCTTCCTACAAAGGTACTTAGCAAAGCAGGATTATTGTGCAAAACTAACTCACGTATGTAATTTAAGTACCATTTAGTAGTAGAATTCCCCTGATTTCCCTATAAGATTTAATACTTAATTAAGTAGGTAAGTATTGGCAGATCCTAAACTCGCTAACGTTTATGCTACCTAGGTAGGTCCTTAATAATAATATGTTATTTAAATTCATTTCTAGATACTATAGGTATTTATCTATAGGCCTATGTCGCGTGAAAATAAAAAAATATCCATAATTAATCCCACCAAAAACAATTCTTACAAAAACAAGCCAAGTGTGTAGTACTCAGTCAATAAAGTCAGTGAAAATTTGCGACATTACTTAATGCAAAGAGCAAAATAAAATTATAACACTAGCCTACGTTAGAATTAGATTCTAATGGAGCAACAGGAAAATGAATAAGTATATATATAAATAAGTAATACTAGGTAACTAAGGCCCGAATTAATAAATCGATCTCAAGTCTGAGAGCGGTCTTGGAAATGTCATTCTTATGTCAGACCGGAACAAAATGACATGTCAAAAGCATACTAAAGTTTCGAATGAGACAAACGAATCGAAAATAAATAGTAGTCGCGTCGTATTATTATTCCGGCGAAGCAGCTATGGCCTTGGATAGCCCGGAGAGGCCGTTTGAACTCCGTGCGTTACAAACTTATTATCAAACTATACGTCAAGAGTGACATCATCGCGCAAATGTGTATAATACCTACGTGAATTGGCCAAAATAGGTAGGGGAGAGGGGGGCAGTTTAGAACAGAGGCAGTTTTGAATTCTTTGTTTTATGAACGGATTCTTTATCATTCCTAACCTCTGAAACCATTTTAATACTGGTAACACCGACCTACACATCTGTCAGTTCCCAACTAACGTCAATGTCAGTGTCATTTTGAAAATCATTCGCCGGTTTGTTTACGAAGTCCAGACAAAATATTTTTTATTTTATTTGTAAGCACATTACGGACAAGGTAAGTATTATTTTCAAGTTATTATTATTTTATTGTGTTGTATATATTATATCCCGAGTATTACAAATTAAAATTAATTTAAACTCAAGTAAGTTTTTCGTCCAGATATGTTTATTTATGCAAGATGGTGTTGGGGCAGATTTGAATAAAATTGCTGGGGCAATTTTGAATAAAATGTTCAAAAGTGCCCCTATGGGTACCAAACCAAGTAAATACGCATCCATCATGAGATTTTTAAAATTTTACTTGGTTTCTTGTTTCAGTCATCATGGTAAGAAATTACAAAAAGAAAAAAGAAAATTCTGTAAATGAAGACGATGCCGAAAGAGCTGTATTGTGTGTTGTCAACAATGGCATGAAGCTGAGAACTGCTGCTGCCATATATAATATAAAACCAAATACTTTATACTACAGAGTTAAAAAAATTAAAGAGAATATTACTCCAAAAAGTAAAGAATATAGTAGTAAACACACAGTTTGTCAAGTTTTTACAAATGATGAGGAATATATGCTGGAAAAGTATTTCTTAAGAATGTCTAAAATGAACTATGGCCTGACCTACGTGCAAGGGAGAGAATTGGCATACCAATATGCTAATGCCTTAGGAAAGTGTCCTGAAAAGTGGATAAACAATAAGATGGCGGGTATTGAATGGATGAAAGGATTTATGAAAAGGCATCCAATTTTATCATTACGAAAACCCGAAAATACAAGCCTTTCTAGATCTACCAGTTTTAACAGACATAACGTTATGATGTTTTATAATAACTATGAAAAAGTATTACAACGAGGAAATTTTACTCCAGGTCACATTTATAACTTGGATGAAACTAACATTATGACGGTTGTACAAGCGCCTAATGTAATAGCTAAAACAGGACAAAAACAAGTAGGACAAGGAGTTTCCGCTGAACGAGGCCAACTAATCACTATGTGTGCCATTGTTAATGCCGTGGGGAATACCATTCCCCCAGTATTTATTTTTCCAAGGGCCCGATTCCATGACTCGATGCTTAATGGAGCTCCTGTAGGAAGCATTGGATTTGCTAATAGTCCGTCTAGTGGTTGGATGACAGGGCCTTTATTTCTCAAAGTTCTTCAACATATACAAACAACCGTTAGATGCACGAAAGATGACCAGATACTAATATTACTTGACAACCACGAGAGTCACTGCACAATAGACGCCATAAATTTTTCGAGAGAAAACGGCATGGTACTATTAACATTCCCTCCTCACTGCACTCATAAATTGCAACCACTTGACGTTGCAGTAAACAGTCCTTTTAAAGCAAAGCTTGCAGTCGCTCAAAATGATTGGTTGCTTAATCATCCGGGTAGAACCATCACTATTCACGATCTGGCGAGTATTGTCACTCCTGCATATAATGCTTCACACACTATCAATAACATCACATCGGGATTTTCTGCGGCAGGGATATATCCATTTTCGAGAAACAAATTCACAGATGATGACTTTGAATGTTCAGAAGTGACTAATAGGCCTGTTCCTGCGCAACTAGCACCTTTGATAGTTGCATCAGAAAATGTAGCGATTGATCAAACTGATGAGATGTTATTTCAGGTTAGTGCTTCTGTGCCTAATTGTGATAACAATGATGCCCCTAATGCTGCAGATCTTGATGTGGATCAACCTGTAATAACAGTAACTCAGGCCATTGAAGTATCTCAAATTGTTGTTCCTGCACCATCTGCAATCGACAGTGATGCCACTGAAGCTGAAGATATAGAAGTTGATCTACCTGTAATTACACCCACCAAGGCTATTGATAAAGGTCCGGTTGTTGCTAATTTTGAGAATATGAGTCAACTCACAACCATAAACCCTACATCTCAACCTCCCCATGAACTTGACCATGAATTAGATGAGCTTGCAACAACCACTGAGGCAACTGATGATGCTCCAATAGGGTTAATAACTCCTGAAGCAATAAGACCTTATCCAAAAGCGGCTCCTCGTACTGGAAGAAAAGGAAGAAAGAAAGGCTCCTCACGTATTTTAACTGATACTCCAGAAAAACTCGCAATAGAAGCAGCTTATCTATACCGTATTAAACGCAAACCTTCAATTGTTCCTTTATCAAAACGAGGTAAATCTACGGCTAAAAACACTTCTACTAAAACCAAGAAGAAGAAAACTTCGCAAGGTGATCAATCAAACTCAGAATCAGATGGAAATATATCTTTGCACGATGATTCTGATATGGATGCAAGTGATAGTCTAAGTATTTCTGAGTTTGATGTTCAAGTTTCCGAGGGAGAATCAATTCAATATTTAAGAAATGAGGATTTAAATGAAAATGATTATGTGTTGGTAAAATGCCACTCTACCAAAAATGATGCACAAATGTATTTTGTGGCTATTATTAAAAGAAAAGACGAAAGTATGTTTTTAGTTTCTTTCATGAAAAAGAAGTTTGGTTATAAATTTTTGTTCCCTGACAAAGAAGATCAATCGTTCATTCCTATTACGGATATTGTGCAGAAACTTCCAAAACCAGATCCTACTGCAGGAACTTCACGAACAGCTTCTCTTTTAACCTTTAAATTTGACTTTAGTAAATTTAAGCTAGGCTAATTTCTAACTAGCAATGTTTAATTTGTTTCTTTTTAATTTTTATGTTTATTCTTACTGGCCTTTAAGGCTATTTTGATTGTTTATTTTATAATTTAAGGCTTTTAAAGTACGTTCCTAAGACTCATATGTCATATTTTTTAAGATAAATGTCATAAATGACCCTTTATGTGATTGTTTTGCAATATTCATATTGATCTCCTTTATAACTTGTAAGTTAGTTTAATCTTGTTCAAGACTGCCCCAGACTGTTTAGAGCTTTATACAATTTATTTAAGTTATTACTAGTGTAGGTATAAATGGCTATGTTCAATGAGAATATAAGATGCAAATAACTGAAATATAGTGTTGATTATATTCTTAAGTTACGTGTTTTTTATTTTATCCTGGTTTTTCAATACTGCCCCTAGGGGTTTCAAATGTGCCCCGCGGATGGGGCAGATTTGAACAAAATATGGTTTAAAAAAAAAGGATATTGCGTTAGTTTGATGGGTCAAAATAAATAAATATCATTTTTATTTTTTAGTATAAACCCTATATCTCTTTATAAAATAGAATACATCTTGATTTATAACACCATATGAGAAATATAATTTAATAACTAAAAAGTGTTCAAAGGTGCCCCCCTCTCCCCTACTTACCTATATCATTCATATTTATAGAGATCATCACATTGATATACTTAGGTACCTCATTACTGACTTATATAAATGAGTAAGTGCTAAGGTGTATAGGTAAGTAGGTTACCTGTATTTGTACCTAAATAGTTTGTAATAAGTAAACTAAATCTAAAACCACATGCAGGAAAATCATGTGCCTCACAATACCTACATGGGTAGGTGAGCTAAAATTTAATTACTTATAGGAGGTAAGTAGGTACTAAGGTATGTACATACCACTCACACAAAACAACACAACATAAGTGAATAAGTAAGTACTATAGTGGGATTTTTTTATTCCGTGGAATTCATAAGTGTGGCAATTTCTACAACCATCGTTCCTACTTCTTTAATATGTAAGTATAATTTACTTACATACAGCAAAACTTACGAAATGTTTAGTGTTTTAGCTGGACCCACCATACCTATCTAAGACCATTGTAACTCCTGTAAGCCATCGATCGTTCAATGGCGTCCAACGATGACGAAAAGGTTTGGCCCTCGACAAATCCTGAGTCTCTATGTAATATTCTAATCCAAAGAGAATATAAGTACATCGGTATTATCACCATTTCACTATTTCATAGATACCTAGTAAGTAACCTAGTAGTAATACTTTCAAAAAATGATATTTGGGTACTATACAGACCTAAGAAAATCTTTGGTAAGTACTTACCTATTTGCTAAATAAAACCGCCTTGGCAATAAATAAGTAAGTATCACAGACTTGTAAATTATATGTAACTAGCTGTGCCCGCGACTTCGTCCGCGTGGAATTTAATTGACAAAGTTTCATACAAACTTTCATCCCTATTTTATCCCCTTGGTGGTAGAATTAATCAAAATCCTTTCTTAGCGGATGCCTACGTCATAACATCTACCTGCATGCCAAATTTCAGCACGATCCGTCCAGTGGTTTGGGCTGTGCGTTGATAGATCACTGTGTCAGTCAGTCAGTCAGTCACCTTTGAGTTATATATATATAAGTATAGAAGTATTATTAGAAAAATATTGTGTTGGTATGTGGAAAGTACTTATCGTTTACGGAACGATGTTAGCATGTGAGACATAAATTTTGTCGGAACCAATAAAACTCTCTGTTCTTTTTAATGTTAGTCGTCGCTCGCCGTACATACGTTTATCAATTTCATCCCAACAACACAGCGTTGAGTGCAAGCAATTACAGCACGTGCTCACTACTTTTTGTCGAGCATTCGTGCATCTACCAATTAACCTACATCACAACGTTCAATGGAAATGCGAATTATTTGACTGAAAAATGCGCTTTCCACAATTGTTGGAAGTGTACAATCAAAAACAGTTGCCACTTGTTACAAATTTAATTTTTCGATGCGCTCTTGTAAGTAGTTTTGCATAAGTAATAAAACTCGTCTGAGGCGTTGCTTTGCCTGCCCATTTTCCCTAGTATCTGGGGTGGGCAAAGGGGAGGGCTCATTAAATATACATTCATCTCAGTTTTCTGTCAGTTTTATTGGTAGGATTTAATTTTTAATCTCGAATAGGTACTTACTTATAATATAATATAAATTATTTAATTGCCGCTGATTATTACGGATTTAAATTAATTTAAAATCACAACCAATTTTTTCAAATTAAAATGTCTAGTAGCTTAGATAGGTAAGTAATTCGGTAGGTATTAAAATATTGTCGCTGCGATACATGGGAGATAGGTAGTTTGATAGGTAGCTGGTATCAATTAATCGGAGGCTTAACATTTTGTGGTTCTGTAGTAAAATAATTAAATTTGAAATAGGTAATCGTTTTAATTTAATTATGTTTTCGAGTCCGTTTTCAAATTAAAATATTCCAACATAATTACAATAGTCGTGTGAATCTAAAATTACGTTAACATCCGTGATTTAACACAACTCTGAACAATGGGGAAGTTAGATCCGATTATCAAAGTTGGCAACAATCTTAGCACTCATTAGCGAGATGTGTGAAAGTGAGACCCGCGTATGAATAGAGAAAGTATTTCAGTACCCGATGGGAACAGAACGGATCTTAAGAAAGTAACATCTCTGTATACCTCGCAGGCTATAAACTTGTTATTGTTAAATTATGAAAATTCAACATTACATGTACCTACCTAAGTAGCCACAAAATGGTGGCAGGCTTGTACCTACTCACAGGCTTTATATGAAGTAGTGTGCAAGTAAGTATCTGAGTATCCTTGTATTTGACCTTTTTATACCATAGATCGACGCGAGTTCGCCCATAGACGTCAAAAGCTCGGGTCGCCGTTTTGAATAACAAAGCTTGACACAGATGGTCTAGATTCTTACGTAGTATTGTATTCTCTTTGGTCTAGATTCCAATACGGCAGGCAATTTATCACTCTTTGTGGGCCTCGTTCGATAAGCATTAGCCTAAAATATAGGCTACGCTCCACAATTCCCACGCCTTTTTTCCTTCTACAACAATAGATGGTAAGGTGCGGTGCAGATGGCTATACGCTACCATATAAGGCGAATTCCACACGACATGCAGCAGAGCGGATAAGCGCGTGTTCAGACACGCGTCGATGCGCTCGGCGAGCGAGACTAGGCGATTTCTGCAAGCATGTACAAAATTTGATAAAACCTACTGAATCATTGTAGCTGATGTGCCTTGAGTTTAAAGGTACTATTTTTATACGCTGGAGTCGCTGGTAGATACCGCCTAATGTTTTTTTTCCTTACGTGCTTGCTTTGGCATGTCTTAAATATCATTTTCAAATTTGGAAACATCTGTTCAGAATATAAAGGTATACATAGTTTTAAAAATATCTCAGCTAATTGTTTTTTTTTAATAAGTAATTGTTAAGACATAAATACTACTAAATACGACAAATGCCTTCGTGTTCCTCTTCCAACTTATCTTCCTAGTTTATTTATTTATGACGATATAAATATATATCTTAATGCTCCTGTTTCTTTTATATCATCCAATAACTTGAAACTTTAATTATTTCCTTTCTTTATGTAAATTATATGTAGTAAATTTTGATTTAACTATTTTTCCGATCCGTTCTTATAATAGTTTTTTTTTTCTTCCTTTCTCTTACTTTATTCGCGTTATCGATTCCTGCGTTTTATGAATTAAAAACTTGAAATTTGCAAAATGCACACTGTGTGACGCCATAAAAAAAATACGACAAATGTAAAAAGTAAAACATTTGCCTGGAAAATGTAAGTTTCTCGGGTGGTCGTCGGGAACGTAAATATTTACGTACACGCTAGCGACTATCGATGAGCGAGAGCAATCCGTCGTAGAGCATAATACTATACCTACGGACTACCTATACGGTGTTCATTTGATAATAATTATGTATTAATAATGGCTACTCTCTCTCGTTTTAATATTACGACGAGTCTTAATCTAGTTTTTATTAAGATTCTTGCATTAAGTTGGGAGGGTCCACGCGGATGTAACTACGCACTTTCTTATTGAATCCTAATCTTAAGGTGAACGTACCAGTGGCATGTTTGGTATAAAATATGAATTTCAAATTTAGATTTAGACGCTTTTAAAATGAGAGTTGACGAGTTTCGCAGTTTAATATGAATTAATGAATGTATAATTTCATGTTAGTGAGTACAACTGCGGCGAACTCACTTCACAGGTAGGTACAATTCCATTCTTTATTTATTAAGTAGCTAGGTAAGTTTGAAAAACATACGACAGCATCTATACAAATAAATAAAATTGGAGTGTCTGTTTGTAATATCAAAATAACACCTTTTCACTAAATGCATATGAAAGTACATATGACACCAATAAAAAAACGCTATTTAAAAAAAAATTGTCTGTCTGTCTGTCTGTCTATCTGTCTGTCTGTCTGTCTGTCTGTCTGTCTGTCTGTGTGTTTGTTCCGGGTAATCTCCGAAACGGCTGGACCGATTTTGACGGGACTTTCACTGGCGGATAGCTGATGTTTTAAGGAGTAACTTAGGCTACTTTAATTTTAGAAAAACAATTAGTGTTCCGCGTAAAAAAATAACATCACATGAAATCAAAGAGTATCTACGAAACGGCTGGACCGATTTTGACGGGACTTTCACTGGTCGATAGCTGTTGTTATAAGCAGTAACTTATGCTACTTTCATTTTAGAAAAACAAAATAAAAAAAAAGGTCCACCCGTTTCGGTGATACTCTTTGATTTCATGTGTTTTTATTTTTTTACGCGGAACCCTAATTATTTTTCTAAAATTTAATTAGCCTAAGTTACTCCATATAACATCAGCTATCTACCAGTGAAAGTCCCGTCAAAATCGGTCCAGCCGTTTTGGAGATTACCCGGAAGAAACACACAGACAGACAGACAAAAAAATTATAAATCGCGTTTTTGCTATAGGTGTCGTATGTACTTTCATATTATGCATTTAGTGAAAAGGTGTTAATTTGATATTACAAACAGACACTCCAATTTTATTTATTTGTATGTATCTATGTATAGATTTAATTTATCATGTATAAGAAATCTAGGTAGGTACCTGCCTACTTACCTACCTATTTACAGCTACATATAGACATGTGTTCATGTTACAAACAACCACCTCATGTTGGTCTCTTTACCCATAAAAAGACGGAGACCCGATACCTCCTCGGTTGCCATGTTTGGGCACATATCGGCTCAATGCAATTTTACCATAAACTGACCGGCGCTGCGTGTACAACTTACCTTACACTTACATCACAATTTAAAATATAACGTAAAGAGTATGTACCTATGTAGGTACCTAGGTATTAACTGGCCATTACGAGGGGCGGGCGGCTGCACCTAAGTGTACTACTTGCTAACTATGATTTTTCATTACTCATACTCTGAAAGTAGGTCTGAAGTCCCTGAGGAGCGGGTTGAAAGTAATACTTTTCCGGCCCGGGAGTTTTGCTTTCAACTGACAGCTGTCAAATTATTAAAACAAAACTAGTTCCATTTTCACATTTCTATGGAACCATGTTCAAACCTTTTCTACAGTCACTCAATTACAGCACGATGTAAAATTGAAATAACATAAAGTGAAGTATTAATGAAAGAATATATATTTTTAAATGACTTAATTACAATTTACTTTCATGAATTTCTTTAAAATAACATAGATTCGGGCAAAATATTTAAAGATGAAAATGAAAAATAATGGCTAAATAAAGAAGTTAGCCGGCCAACGAAAAAAAAAATAGGCGGCAATCCGATCTTTATTTTTTTTTTTCGAATTGTAGAGTATTGTTTATACTTCCTTGTATTATTTCTTTAGCCAATTCCTGTTTTTATTTTTACTTTCCTTGTATTCGTAATGAAAAGCACAGTGTTTACCTCGGGTGAAAGACTTATTTTGTCCCTCGAACTATTAACCCCGTCTCGGGACTAAATAAGTCACTTTCACCACTCGTGTAACAATGTACTATTACAATGGTTATTTTAACGAAACCTACTTAGGTACCTACGTTTAGGCATTGTAATTCGTTTAGTTTCGATTTTAGAAGGTACTTACTTAGATACTTATTTAAAAAACATTTACGATAAGGCACCTACCCACAAACACAAGACAAATTCGTCTAAGCTATATTCTAGTCTAGTGACCCTAGACTAGTGCTAGCCTACCCTGTGACTTACAAGTTACAACCATGTTGAACATTATCATCTATCGTTGGTAGGTACTGGGTATTATTTAGGTATATTTAAAATTCCAGTTTGTGTGAGTGTTTGTTATTCTTTTCCTCCGGTTGGACTGATTTGGATGATTCTTTGTACTTATGGGGTCACTTGGATTGTTCTTGGCTACAGTTGGACCCGGTATGTGGCGCTTTTGTCGATATCCAGTAAATAAAATCTACTCATGCTAGCGAAGCTGCTGGCAAAAGGTAATATTATTTAAAAACTAGCTGACGACAGACGTTGTCCTGTCTTTTAGGGGTATGAAAGATTGATAGCCGATTCTCAGACCTACTGAATATGCATATACAATTTCATAAAAATTGGTCAAGCCGTTTCGGAGGAGTATGGTAAAATGGTAACCACAGAGTACCTTGTATATACTAGAAATACTAAATACTAGAAAAGGTAAGGTAACTAACATTGTGACACGAGAATTTTATATACAAGATATGTTTTTGTGTGCTGCCATCTCTTAACCATCTCTTAGAAACGTACCACAAGTTAGCAGTAGCGCCCTCTATCATGGAGATTTTTACTAATAAATAATCTGTTCTTCTATCAAAATAAAATATAACTTATATGCACACATTCTTGTAAAGAAAATATATTTTGAAAAATATATTTTATAATTTATACACAATTTATATAATATTTCACTATAATAACTAAACGCATATTTGTGGTTCTGTATGAAAAAAAAACGAACAGCTGCATGCGTAGCGTTGCCAACCCAGTTATCAATAACTTTGAGCATGTTTTGTAAATGTTCTCTTTCGCACTTGGGGCAAATAAGGCAAGTCATTGGAAGCTTATGCTTAAAATGTGATAAATGTTCAGCTTAATACCCGTAGGTCTTTCTCTCTCTTTGCTATGTGTGTATCGTGTGTTTGATTCGTTGTTGTTCCTCCTTTTCAATACAATAAATTAACTGTTTTCATAATCGAAGCGATATTAGACTCAAGACAAACCGAATTTGTGCCCAAATGACTTTTGGCAATAACGCCAACCTTAATTGGAGCACTTGTTTTGGTAGTAATGGAAATGACATGTTTTGTACCATGACAGAGAATAGGTAGGTACCTAACCATTATATATTATAATTATTCTCACTACTTGTTGTCCGTTTTTTGTTATATATAACTCTTAATTAATATTAGTATACTGTTTGTCATCACAGGAAAAGGTCCCGAGAAGACGACTCGTGTGAATTCATGCCATTATCGAAAAGGATAAATAATTTGCACATAAACAACAACCTCGTCAATACGGTTGCTTCGCAATCCCAAGAACCTAGTCAAATTAATGGAATGCCGGCAGAAAATGGGATTCCTTCATCGAGTTCTTCGACAGAGTCTGAACGAAGGCCTAGCTATGACCCAGGAATGAATTCTTCTCAGAGTAATTACTACTACGACAATAAGTTATTATTCGAACTACATTTGGAAAGAATACAAAGATGTGGACAACAGTTCCCTTTTTAGTTATACGATGCTTAGTTAGGTTTGTGTGTATTTGTTATAGTTTTAGCTAATATTTTAATTTAGTGTGTTTTAAAACGTACCATTAAAATTTGTTAAAGCATGGTAATATTTTTAATTTTTATGATGGCAAGTCTGTCTTCATAGTTGTCAAATCAATGACGAATTTTTGACCAATCAAGTTAAAGAATAACATGCGCCACCTGGCGATCAATTTTGAAACCAATAAACAACATGGCGAATTTCATTTGTCGTAAATGGTAAAAGAGAAGGGGCGTCGTTGTTTATTTGTCAATAAATGCTGAAATTAGTTGTGAGAGTTGTAGAGGTGAAGAATAAAAATTATAGACGCAGCGGAAAAAAAATAAGAGGTAAGCAGTTGTATTTTTGTGTGTAGTATTGTTTACAACGTGTGAATATCCATGACCTTATTTTGGAAGCGGTACTCCGTAGTACCGTTAGTCGGGGCGCGTGGCCACCTGAGCGCTGTGTAGAGAGTGCCGCGAAGAGGGCCGTCCAACCCCTCCTCTCGCGATTTCCCTGGCGGTGGAGGAAAGAGCCGGGAGCGGGAGTGATTTGATGTCGACACATGGAGGGGATCCCGCTCCATGGTGGGGATGCGTCGCGTCCGCTTGATGGACGCACGACCGGCCGAAGGAACTGGTAGGGGTGAACAACCTTCGATTTCTGTCTGGATCCGCCCACGACCACGAGGGACACCCCTTTTTAAACTTATGCTTTGCACTTATTATTTTGTTGTAATTGCGTAACTAAAAAATGTCTTATCGGCCATTTTCATTACAATTCCTTTGTGTCTGTTTGATTTCAATGGAACCCAAACTTAAATATCTTCATAAATTCATACTACAATATTTATCTGCAAGTCATAATTACATGTGAACATAATAATCCCACCTAAATATGAGGTCAATGACTCACTGTTGTGACCTTATTTAACTTTCTACAGTAAGAACTGCAGATACTTTCAAATTTCAAGGTATTCTGATATAAATGGTGGTATTTAAAAATAAACATAATATGGTAAAAACCACAAATCACTTATTTTTTTGTTCTGACCCTAATAAGAGGTTGAAAAAAAATGTGTCATACAACTAGCTATACAAGAATAAGATTACCCAACGAGCAAGCTTCGCAGCCAGTGAACCACAACCACACCTCACCGTGTCTCTTGTGAAAGTACAGCAAAGAGAAAGTGAGGATCACGCTAGAGCTACATGCTCGTACATACACATACATTCTCAGTCAGTATGTATAACAAACTCGTTGGTTGAGTATCGGGCCTGCATAAAAAACTTTCTTTAACCCACTTTCTTATTAGTAGTAGTCGGCGATCATCTTTCGCCTCTCACCGCGGGTGAATTAATTTTAGTGTTGTGCCGCGTGTGGTGGTCGGCAGTGGTATGTGCCCTACCACTGTGCTCCCAGTGTAGTCCCGAGCGCGGTGGCGCCGCGGTGGTGGGACGCGGGACGTGGGGATACGCGTCGCTAGTGAATGAGCCAAGTGGGACAGTGATTTTTTGTATTATTTTCCTCCCGCTTCGGCGGCCGCGCGTGGAGGGTGTCATACTATGTGCGACATGCAGAAAATGCCTACTAGAGAGGATGCCTCTTGGTATGGGGATGACTTTTGCTTTTTTTTTTAGATTACTTAATGTATTTCATTTTTGCATTCTATGTTTGTGGTGTATGACTACAAAATACAGATGCTAGAAAGTGAAATTAAATTAATATTCATGTTTTGGCTGAGTAATATGGCACTTTTCAATTTGTGCCTATTTTGAAATTAAACTAATTGAATTTATTTTATAACCAGTGATAAACATTTTGTTTAGTAGGAATCTAGGAATACAGAAAATGTATCTTATGTTATTGATTTGAACTAAACTAAATGGTTCCTGCTTTCACTGTTGCACAATAAATTTCTCTATATGAAGTCAAACAACTTTCTCATTTCTACATCATTGCCTCCTTTCATGTCCTTTTTAGGCTGGCTTGATGAAACATAACAAACTTTTATTTATTTTATTCTTCAATTTTATTTATATCAACACTGAACAATGTTATTTGTTTTGGTGGTAGGTAGGTAGAATAACTTGAGTTTTTTAACCCCTGGCTTGCACTGAATATTTTTCTGACAACAAGTTTTCCACAACTCCATACATACCTAATAAAATAAAATACTAGTGTCTCGGTTATTTTTTTCCTGATTAAGTATACCACCTGTTGAAATCCTCACTAAAAAGGTCACACTGTCCATTAAAGGTCATGGATATACATGTATTATTAAGAAATATGATATTTTAATAAAACATTCATAAAGTTTATTGATTTGTCTTGTAGCGAGGAGGATTCGGAGATGAATTTCGCCGCTTTCTCAGCGGTGGGCTCTGCTGGGACGCACTTCGTGACCGCCAGCGGCCAGGTGGCTAAGTTACAGCAGAATGTTTCCAATAACGGCTCTGGTATGCAACAGGTAAAGTAATAGAGCATTCATGTTACTTCCCATCCCTATTTAGAATGGGATCAGCTGTTTGGGTCAAGTTGTAGATTTAAAAAGACTAGATGAGGCACTCAGAATGATCTTAAAGACACTACACATTTAAGATCATGGTTAAGATTTGAGATTATGATATAATATGTGACTCTTCTATGCTTCTCTATAAGTATTTCTGACTAGCGGCCCGCCCCGGCTTCGCACGGGTTAATTGCGGTTACATTATTCGAGTTTTAGTAAGATTCCCAAATTTTTTTGAAAATATATTATAGCCTATGTCACCCGGGGATAGTGTAGCTTCCCAACAGTGAAAGAATTTTTCAAATCGGTTCAGTAGTTTTGGAGCCTATTCATTACAATCAAACAAACAAAGTTTTCCTCTTTATAATATTAGTCATTATGATATAGCAATCAAGCACAGATCTAAACTTGGCACAGGAAGGGTAAACAGAATTGATTTTCATTAAACCTTTTTATAAGTATCTCTGCCACCAGATATGAAAAAAAAACATTGAAAACTGTGTTCTGAGTATGCAACACAGTTGCTACTTACATTGTCGTGCATGAGGGGTTAAAAAATATGAAATGAAATAAGTAATTATGCTAAAACACCAATAAATCATTTACGCAACCAGTGAAAGCCGCAGCGCAAATCACTCATTAGAGAAACCGCGCAACCGGTTGCATAAACAGGCAACATGGAGTATGTTCTAGCTGAGCCGCTAATCAAAAGGCGCAGGCTACTACTGCGACAATTGAGAGACAACCCTACGCATGTTAGAATAGAATACACTTTCACCCGCGACCTTGTCCATGTTATGGCATATTATGTACCTTCAATCTAATCCAGAAAGTATTAATCATATAGCTAGACTACACCAACTGTATGGTCCCAAACAAAGCAACCCTTGTACTGCGGGCACCGTACAAACAATGGAGTAGCTAGGAGCTGTGTTCCTGTGCAGTGAAAGCCACCTAAGTCTATGGGCAAAACTAGACATCATTAGTATTCTTGTCGTTAGTGAGACCGTGGGAAGCGAACCACGGATCGCCTGGCGTTAATCTGTTAGGTTGTCAGGTACAATTTGATTTTGTGCTGTTCATGTACAAGAAATATTTCAAGCACAACCTCGAAAACCTTATTTATTGATGAGCATAATGTTAGGATGAACACTTAGGGGATAGGGGACAGTCCCGCATACGTTGCTCGGAAATAATACGATTCAATCTATACCTACCGATGACATGTCCGATGTAATGCAGGCAAAAATGCTCCAAATGGGTTCGGACGGTCAGCATTAAGGATCTATGGCACGAGGAAGAGGAGGTTATATGCTTTTAAGATATAATTTGCTATGATATTTGCAGGTGTGCGTGGCCATGGGCGACGGCGGCGTGCAGTACGTGCGCACGCTGGACGGCACGCTGCAGGCGGCGCCGCAACTCATCACCGTGCCCATCTCGCTGCCCGGCGCGAAACCCGGTACGGAACAATATACCATAACAAGATTAAACCATGAACTAAAATTGCTTATCATGCTCATTTCAGCTACATTAAACGACGGTGCCGTCATTCCTTTCTCGGAAATTAAAGTAATTTATACAAATTATGGGGAATCATTTTAATGAAATGAATAGTGAGAATATCCTCTTGACATGACGTCGTTTTGTTGAGTGGCCAATTTAGCGGTTGAAAATTTAAATGCCAGGCATCTTATTGGTTCATCTTTCTGTTCTTTTATCGTATTATAGCTTGCGCCCGCAGATTCGCTGGCGTATTTCCAGGGCCTCCTACCGGGTCTGATAGCTAAGTTCTAGGACCTATAGGGTCATGAGTACATAAGATCCGGCCATGCCGTTTAGGAGGTGAAGAATTACGAACACTCCCACATCGGCATTTTATATAAACAATAATAAATATCACCAGATTGACACACCAACTGTATGGTCTCAAACTAAGCAACGCTTGTACTATGAGTACCATAAAATGGACTGGGGGCGATCCCAGTGGCACCTAGACCTGGGCATATTACGAAATGGCCATTTCCGAAAATTGCCCCGGCGGGAATCGAACCCGCAACCACCCAATGCAGTGAGCCGAGCGGCCTACGCTTAAACCACTGCGCCAAGCGGTCGTCATGTATATAAAGTGTAAGATATATATAGTATATATATAATAGTATTTGGATTTTTCTGTACCCAGGTGACCCTCAACCCACGGTTCAGATCCAGGTGTTAAACCCTAACATGCTGCAGGCCCAACAGCAGCCCAAATACCAGATGCAGATACCCATACAAGGATTCCAACAAGGTATTTTATTACCGTTTTTTTTACCAACAGTGTCTTCCACTCCTCGGCTCGTCTCTTCGCACCAAAGTACCCACTCATATTATATTCGCATAACAAAGCGAAACGTATTAGTTTAGAGTGATGCTGTCTGTCCTGTGAGTGATGCTGTCTCGGTAAATTAAAATCGAAATTAAACATATTGTTTTCTTATATTTACGCGAATACTACACATTGAAATAAAACTATTTTTACGGATTATATCGCGTTTATTTACTTTTTATGTTCCCGACGTTTCGGTTGCTTTTGAAATTAAAAAACATCCTAATTTCAATAGGGAAGATGGCTGGGTGCTACCACCAACTTGGGATCCAGTAATTAATATAATTAAATCCAAAACCAAGTGTACCATTGCAAGACCTCAAGACACAGTGAGCACTTTCTGCGTGGATCGGACCACAAACACCAACAACATTTTGAGGGTACCCAGTTTTTAACTATGACATCAGGACGTCTAACACCTCAGTCCCCCCGTGACCACGGTTGCTGTAAAGCAGCCGAAACGTCGGGAACATAAAAAGTAAATAAACGCGATATAATCCGTAAAAATAGTTTTATTTCATCGAAATTAAAATTAAAATCGGCGCAAAGTTTTGCGGGGATCGTACGATGAGTGTAGGAGACGCAACTCCAAGCGCCTCCCTTTTTCTCCTTCTACCCCACTTCCCCTCAGGTTGGCAACGTGCGAGCAATGCCATTGGTATTGCAAGCACATATAGGCCTACGGTAACTGCTTAACATCAGGCTGATTGTATGCTTGTTTGCCAACTTTGTTACATAGAAAGAAAAAACATACATCCACATTCATTAATCAATATGAATTGACTTGTCTAAGGAACGACACAAAGGCGTGGCTATCATAATCCTAAGCAAATTGGCAACAATTCAGTTCTCATTATTTGTAAATACAGTATGGAAATAGGCCGTAGTTTACTTGGTGTAATAATCCTACTAATATTATAAATGCGAAAGTTTGTGAGTGTGGATGTATGTATGTATGTATGTATGTATGTATGTATGTATGTATGTATGTTTGTTACTCCTTCACGCAAAAACTACTGAACGGATTTGGATGAAATTTGGAACACAGATAGATTATAACCGGGATTAACATATAGGATACTTTTTAACCCAATAATCCAATACTACGCGGATGAAGTCGCGGGGCACAGCTAGTATTACATAATGATGGGTTAAAAACTTCGTTTTCAAAATTTGAACTGCAGAAACTTTATTATCACAGGTTGAAACACAAGGGGTATACTTTTTATTTTCAAAACTTAACTTTGTAATTCTAAAACTAACAGTTTTGGAGGAAACTTGAAAAAGAAAAGGTGTTAGAGGGATACAGCTGTTGACAGATTTCATAAGTCTACAAAACCTTAGTACCTCAACTGTCCCACAAAGCCGATTGTATTAGATTTACAAAGTAAAGTTGCAAAAAAAATTGTACACCCTTTCTGTCTCACCTAGTATATTACCTTTGGCTCGGTGACCTACGTAACAGCTACAACGCCTCTATTTATAGACTCACTTTTTACTTCACAATCTCGTCCATTGAATACTAAAAATAATTGGAATTCCTCACGATTCAAGGTGGGGCGGTGCTGACGCTCGCCTACTCGCCCGAGACCAACGAAGGCGGCGGCATTCAACTAGTCGGCCAGGGCGGATTGGGCGAAGGTGAGCAATACACTCTTGTATAGTCTGTGCCAATAACATTATCTTTGGTATGCTGTTTAACTTTCAGCGACAACCATAAATTATTGCGGAAGATTTCTGACCTTGCAGTCATTTCTTGTTTTCCGTCATAGTACACGCAATAGTCTTACGAGTTACAATATTTTCCATTAACCTTTTGAGATTTCAGGAAATATCTTAAGGCTGGCGTTCTTTAGGCGCGCTGAGTCAAAACGAATCGAGTAGCAGAAATTCGACTTTCCACTCATCGATAGTGGACATAATTTTATAGTAAACATTGATTCGACTCGTTGTTAGTGAACAACAGCCTTTAGATTTGTATTGTAACTATGGGAAATAGATTTATAGGTGAAGTATTAAAACAATTTTTCATATTCAGGTACTTTCAGGATGAGATCAGGTGATTTTACCATTGAACTAGGCATTATGTACGTGCACAAAGCACAGGCAATTCACACACCAAGCACAGTAAATTGGCTCATAAGACCCTTGGATTTGTGATCATTTTCCCATGTTACATAAACTGCGGTTCATATTGCTTACATTCATTTACCAAGGTCTCATCAATATCGCGTATTTGATTTGTTAACTAGGTAACGTTGTCCTGTCTTAACTTTGAATATTGATTTCGAATTGTTCCGCTCATTACTTATTTTCTTCCTTAAGAAACTTCCCTGACAATAATAAACACAACAAAAAAAGAATTATCGAAATCTTTCCATCCGTTCACGCGTGATGCGATGACCAAGGCAATAGAGATTCATTTATATGTATATAGATATTGTTGTTAGTATTGCGCGAAGTTGTCGTGTGACCATTGACATTACATGCCCTTTATTCAAAACACTTGTAACGTGTGTTATTTACCTCTTACTTGCACTGACGCAACATTTACTGATGTCTCTGTCTGACACCACTAAATAGTGATATTATAAATATTAAATGAGTTTATTACAAGTAAATTATTAAAGTTAAGCTAAATTTTTACTTTTGTCCACCAGGTCTGCAAATGTTGCTTCCTCAAGAGATGCAGCTGGTCCAACCGTCACAGACGCACACAGACAAGGACCAAATGCAATCAAACATGCATCAGGTATGTACAGTTAAAATGATGGTTCGTGTAATATTACACACGGTGCTGCTCGCCAGTTTTGTTAGATTGGACTTCGCTTGACACGCTAGCGCGTGTCTTGATATTACATTTGTTTAAGGTCATGCGGGCGACAACATTGCCATCACCTCTAATTAATTACTGCAAACAAAGTATAGTAGATGTTCTTGCCAGATTTAGCAGTCGAGGGGTTCCGATCGGATCAAACAAATTACAATTTGTAAGTGCCCCGTAGGCCTAAACAATATAAACGATTTCAATCGTGAATCACAACCATATCCACACGACTAAGTATATTACTGTCTGGTTCATACATGGCGATCTAGAAAAGAAGGCAATAATCTTAGTTTAGTAGAGTCAACATAATTGGCTACATTGTATTATTGTGTGCCAGGTATTCATAACGCCGAACCAGCAGATAATAATCAACAGCCCGGGGAACAACAAGACGCTCAACAACAACACGACGACTGATAATAACAACGCGGGCATCACTGACGTCATCATCAAGGAGGAGTGCGATGACAATGACGTGAGTTTACCATCCATATAAACGGAACCATCTAGTTTTTTTTCTAATTAGTACCAGGCAATTAATATTACATATCGGTTTTATAAATAAATAAATATAAATATCGTCAGACGAACACACCAATGGGACCTGTTTGGGGTCCCAGCGATTCCCAGACCTTGGCCAATTACGAAAAGCCCATTTCCAAAATTTACCCTGACGGGAATCGAACCCGCAACCACCCGGTATAGTTTGCCGAGCGGCCTACGCTCGAACCACTGCGCCAAGCGGTCGTCAACGTTTTAGAAGGAGATACTTGGCCAGCTGTGGCTTTGTAGAACGTCGTCTCTGTCACTCATGTCTATGTGAAGTTTTGTCGCTGACTTCTCAGTTGAATGCTTCGTGACAGATGATGCCCTTCGATGTGCCAGCTACTATAGCTTTACCATACCTTGCGGTAATTTGAGCGGAACTAACAGCTATTTTTTTTAATGATTTCATTATTTTATTTGGAGTCGGTGCCAACAATGCAGTCGAAATAATATAAATATAGAATACTAGCTGTGCCCCGCGACTTCATCCGCGTAGTATTGGATTATTGGGTTAAAAAGTATCCTATATGTTAATCCCGGTTATAATCTATCTGTGTTCCAAATTTCATCCAAATCCGTTCAGTAGTTTTTGCGTGAAGGAGTAACAAACATACATACATACATACATACATATATACATACATACATACATCCACACTCACAAACTTTCGCATTTATAATATTAGTAGGATACATATAATAATGTAAAGCTTGTAATGGGATTGGATAAGAGCTGTTTTTTTTTTCAAAGAGCAATAGATTGATTCCATAATAATATAATGTTTTATAGTAAAACATATGTGGGTACCCATTGTGTAAATTCGCCATAGCTTATTTCACACCAGACTTGATGTGTCGAATCGATAACGAGCCGGAATGCGAGGTAAAGCGCCGTTATTACGCCGTTAACCTTTTTACGCGGCGCCGCCGGCACGCGAAGCCGAGACAAAATTGCCGTAACCACATTGTTTTCGGTACGCGTATCATTGCAGCCGACTTGCTTAACCTAGATTCATGTCTATCCATTCTGCTCCAAATTAGACATGGCGAGAATAATACATGTATAATATACTGTATTATAATACTCTATGGAATAATGGGAACTCGGGCGGTTCCTGAGGTTGATACGAGGTGCGGGGGGAGATTTGATTTATCCTTCCCCAGGATTCATGATAAAAGAACCACGCTTAGTCTGCAGTCTCTTTACAGATTTATTTACAGGAACTTGACAACCAAAACAATCTAACACTAAGACCCGTATTAATAAATCTATCTCAAGTCTGAGAGGTTTTGAAAACGTAATTCTTATGTCTTACCAGTACAAAATGTCACGTCAAAACCGTACTAAGATCGCTCTCAGACATGAGATCGATTTATTAATACGGGCCAAAGGCTCGTTCTCCAATTCTGTACTATGGTATATCTGATCATATGCTGAGCCTGAAGGTCTGTCTCTGAAGTGATGGTGTCGTTCGGCAGGAGAGCTCGCAGGGCACGGAGGCGGGCGACGGCGTGCCGTGGCAGCTCGGCGCCAACCAGCAGCACCTCGTCAAGTACCTCAGACAGCTGCCGCCGCAGGTACCTGCGTTTTTATTATTTTACAAAGTCGGCTAACATTCGTATGACCCGCCTGATGATAAGCGGTAACCGTTGCCTATAAGAGTAGATGCTTGCAATACCAAAGGCATTTCTCGCACGTTGCGGTACTTAAAGGGAATATAATGGAGGAAGGGAACAACTTGAGCTAGGTGGAGTGAAACAGAGGAAATAAAGCTATCTTATTGGTTGAAACGGGCGGGCCCGTTTCATAGCACAACAAAGGCCTAAAGACCATTATGTCACGGCACACTTTAGGCCACTTTAGGCCTATTAAGGTTCTCCTCCCAAAATACCATTGGCAAAAGGGGGTGCGGTGCAGTGAACCCCAGCATGCTACTTCAGTAGACACGACGTTGTAGACAAATCGCCTTCAAAAGAATAAATGTCAATATTGTGTGCTTTATAGTGTATGAATATATGTGTTACAGCAAACGCAAGCGCTGCCCGCGTCTCTGCAGCAGTTCCTGCGTATGAACCCCGACGTGAGGAAGTTGGAGCCCTTCGAGATCGAGGTGGAGGTGCCCATGGACGAGGACAAGCAGGAGGAACCCGTCGCAGAGGCCGTTCTTAGTGAAGGTAGGCACTTGCCACTCATGAGGATACAAGCTGCCGTCGCCCCCAGTCCATTGTACGGTACCCATAGTACAAGCGTTGCTTAGTTTGGGAACATACTGTTGGTGTGTAAGTCTGGCGATATTATTATATTATTAGCAGGGGCGGATTGAATTGTATTTCCCAAGTATAGGTTGGTAATTTTTTGCCGCCCGCTCTACAAATGTCAGTTCCGAGATTATTTTAACAATCAAACATTATTGAAGATCTTAACATTTAACATTATTAACCCCTACGGAGGTGTATAAGATTTGAATGCATCAAGTAAGTGTCGCGTTCCCCTACGGGTGGGTATAAGACGCGCGCGGCAATTGGTTGTTTATTTACTACGTTTAGTAACACGTCAACGATAATAGGGTTTCATAGATCGATTAGGTCAAAGTATATCTGTTTAAGTATCGATTCTTGTAAAAAAGAAGTTACAGCACGAAAAAAACAAAAAAAATATTTATACTTCCGAAATATTGTGCCACTTGATTGAAAGGGTTAAAGAGCGTACGTAAAATTTGTTGATAGATGGCTCAGTAAGAATACAAAGCAAAAAGAAGAAGAAGTACAAGAAGAAGCCGCCGAAGCCGGCGCGGCCCAAGCCGGGCCAGGTGGTGATCGCCACGGCCGCGGACGGCACGCCCATCTTCTGCTGCCCCGAGTGCCAGCTGGCCTACCCCGACAAGGAGCAGCTCGAGGTCCACCTCATCGTGCACAAGATCGAGAGGCGGTTCATTTGCGGCATCTGCGGCGCCGGGTGAGTACAAAATTGTACCTTATCTACTCTATTTAAGGTTCGCTGTAATTTTGAGAAAGTCCGAAACCCAATCCCCTCTCCTCCCCTTATTCTCTCTGTATCCTAATTCCTATTCCTCTTCAGACCGACAACATGCGAGCAATGCCATTGGTATTGCAAGCATTTAAAGGCTCCGGTAACTGCTTAACATCAGGCAGATCGTACGTTGGTTTTCCGACTTTGTTATATAGAAAAAAAAACATTTTCGCTAGCCGCATCTCGAACACAGTGTATACAGTATGTTATGTTGTTGTGTGCCCTATGCCGCTCGGGCGGCATCCTGCTACTTCGACCGTTCCTGATCTTTTGTAGCTAGCACTTTCGTATTATAGTTCACTGCCTAGTCCTGAGGCCTTCAGGAACTTCCAAATACTTTGAGCAGTGACTGTGTTTGTATTTCCTCCGGATGCATGATATGCCGCCCTAGGAAGATACTTCTGCAACGCATTAGTGAGCCGCACGAGCAGAGGATGTGCATTGCACTTTCCTCTGCTTCTTGGCAGAATCAAACAAATTTTTGTTTAGTTTGCAGTGCCCGCTGAGGATTCGAGTTACTGCGCACGTTTTATACCGACTGAGCTCCAGGAGCTCTTTCGATGCTTTCTTGTTGTAGCCTTTAATCAGAGCTTTTGAGTGTTTTAGTCCTGGTATGGCCTTCCACCTCTCGACCGCCCTTGATATGTATTGGGTATTAAGGATTGTGTTGGCTTGCTGTTTAGAGATGCCGCAGAACGGTTCAGGACCAATTTGCGGGTTGTCGGTTCCAGCTCTGGCTAGTTCGTCCGCCTTTTCATTTCCGTCAATGCCTGAGTGTATACAGTACACCCAGAAACCATACCAGTCAAAGTCAAAGCATTGATTTTGTTTAGGCCTACCGGGGCACTCACAAATTGTAATCTATATATATATAACTCAAAGGTGACTGACTGACTGACTGACATAGTGATCTATCAACGCACAGCCCAAACCACTGGACGGATCGGGCTGAAATTTGGCATGCAGGTAGATGTTATGACGTAGGCATCCGCTAAGAAAGGATTTTGATTAATTCTACCCCCAAGGGGATAAAATAGGGGATGAAAGTTTGTATGAAACTTTGTCAATTAAATTCCACGCGGACGAAGTCGCGGGCACAGCTAGTTTTTATATATTTTTCTTGAATCTACCACCAAGTTTCGGCAAGAAACCCAGCGGGCTTGTCTTTTTACATTTTCTAATAATTGTTCTTAAACCGCTTGACGACCGCTTGGCGCAGTGCTTTGAGCGTACGCTCTCGGCTCACTGCACTGGGTGGCTGCGGGTTCGAATCCCGTCGGGCCAAATTTCAGAAACGGCCTTTTTGTTGTTGGCCCCGGTCTGGGTTTCACTGGGATCGCCCCCAGTCTATTGTACGGTAACCATAGTACAAGCGTTGCTTAGTTTGGCACCGAAACAGTTTGTGTGTCAGTCTGGCGATATTTATTATTATTGTTATTAAATTGCAAGTAGCTTATCCTTACTAATATTATAAATGCGAAAGTAACTCTGTCCGTCTGTATGTCGCGCTTTCACGCCAAAACTACTGAACCGATTTAAATGAACTTTGGTACACAGATAGTCTAGAGCCTGAGAAAGGATTGTAAGGGGTAATTATTAATGCGAAAAAAGGGTTGAAAGTGGGGGGATAAAAAGTTGTATGGACGTATCGTCATTTTTAGAGCTAGAAGCTTGAAACTTATTTTTTAGGCTGTTGATTCGATATAAATAAATATGACATTCAAAGTTTGTAAAACTTTTACCCTCAAGGGTGTAAAATAAAAATTGGGAATAAGGGATGACAGATGAATGTTTTATAAGTTTGCGACAAGAGACAAAATATTAGAGCTATTCTGATGTAACATTTACGGAGTTATTACAAACACTATTCCACGCGGACGAAGTCGCGGGCACAGCTAGTTAATAATAATTACAATTACAAAGAATAGGTATTATTATAAATATAATAAGTGAGTAATGTGTTGTTTGTGGTGGGTCAGGCTGAAGCGCAAGGAGCACCTGGAGCGGCACAAGCTGGGCCACAACCCGGAGCGGCCCTACGTGTGCGGCGTGTGTCGGAAGGGGTTCAAGCGGCGCGAGCATCTCAACCTGCACGCCGTCATACACTCCGGCGTCAAGACGGAGATGTGCAACCAGTGCGGGAAGGGTGCGTACACACACGCATACACACACACACACACACACACACACACACAACACCCCCCCCCCACACACACAGAGAGAGACACACACACACACACACAGACACACACACACACACTAGGTAGGGACACTTCTTAGAGGGAGGGGGGGGGGAATTTCTTGTAGTTAAAGATCAAAAATTATAAAAAGGGGGGTTACATACTGGTTTATAGTACCCTATAGAAACTACAATCAGCATAAATTTATAGTTCAAAATTTGGTTTCCCGATGTTTAAACTTTGATCAAAATCTGTCTTTAGTCTGGGAGGGGGGTCAACAGTTTCCTGTAGGTAGATAGGTATGTCAGTTTTGACAGTTTTGCAATAGGAATAGTATTGTGATTCGAGCGAGATGCCAGCGGTTAACAGAGTGGGGCCCCTGGTTCATGGAAATTTCTATGTCTATACTTTAGTTTCTCACTGCTTATCATCCAATCAATAATCTGTCTTATCACTAACACAAGTATACAGGGTTGGTTGGCTAAGCTGTAATAGCCGATTGGTTAAAGCACGCGTCTTGCGGGCACCAGGTCTTGGGTTCAAACCCCGGCTCGCACCTCTGGATTTTTCGAAGTCTATGTGCGAATCATAATTTCTATATAATATCACTTCCTCGCGGTGAAGGAAAACATCGTGAGGAAACCTGCATGTCTTAGAAGATCTACCCATTTTTCGAAAGACATGTGAAATCCGCCAACCCGCACTGGGCCAGCGTGGTGGATTATGGGCTGAATCCCCCTCGTGTTGAGGGGAGGCCCGGGCCCAGGAGTGGGACATCAAAAGGGCTAAATTATTATTATTATTTATATATACAGGTTTCTACCGGAAGGACCACCTGCGCAAGCACACGCGCTCGCACGAGAGCAAGCGAGCGCGCGACGAGGCGAGCGCCGCGGAGGGCTCGCTCATCGACGTCAAGCCCGCGCCGCCCGCGCAGAGCGCCATCCTGCCCGAGATCACCATACACGTACGAACAACACTATTTCACTTCCCCGGGACTCCTCGAGGGGCAAACCTCGACGTCATTATCGGTCGCCATTGTCGATCCTGGCTTGCAGGAGTTACAGTGGTGGGAGTGTGTGGCGGGACTAGTCCATACACGTACGTACACCGCTCACTGCGCACCTGCACACTGCACGCATACAGTCAAAGGCAACGATTTCAAAATCTATTAGGGCCCCTATTAATAAATCGATCTCAAGTCTGAAAACGATCTTTGAAATTACACTTTTATGTCATACCACTACAAAATGACATGTAAAAAGGGCCTGTTTGTCACACCATTTGGTTCTTTAGAGGTTGAAATATTATCAGGTTATGTGGATTTTAAAAAAGATATGTTTTGTACGCATTGTCACCTTAATTAAACTTTACGATACGATAACGTTAGAATATCGTTCTGATGACACAAACAGTAAGAATGATGAAACCGACATAGACTAACTTTGCTAGCTGTTTTGCATAGGTATATTGAACCCCAACTTTGCCAACTGATATGCGCAAGTATATCTAACCCCAAGTATATCGTGTACAGATACCGACGAGCTCGAACAGCCAGATGCCGGTGCAGATCAACATCCCGCAGCACGTGGTGACGTCACTGGCGGCCGCGCAGTCTGCGCAGTCTGCGCAGTCTGCGCAGTCCGCGCAGTCCGCGCAGTCCGCGCAGTCTGCGCAGGCCAGCGCCGACACGCAGGCGCAGCTGGAGGCGCTGCTCGCGCAACACACGTGACGTCACGCGCGCCCGCCCCCGCGCCGTCCCGCACTCGCCATGGACAAGGTTTGGTTGCGAACTGAGACTGTCGCATGATGGCTAGCACACATATTTCAAGGCCTTCTACACCGCTCAACAGAGAAAGATAGACCTATAAGCGAAAAGGAGACACGGCAACTGCTACTTTCTTTCTTATAGCACCATCTCTTTCTGTTGTCGCTGGTCCGGCTGTGAAAGGTCTTCTAAATTATGTCCAGGTGGTCTTTCTAAAATATTGGTTATGTAACTTGTAAATTGTCATTCCATACTTGGTCGTACGATGATGAATGATATAATTTGGCCGTATGCTCCTATCGAGAAAATGTTGAACAATATTTTAGAAATATACTTAAATCTATTTTGTTAGCCAAAACTACGACCAACTCGAGTTTGCGAACTGAACATCTGAACCAAGAAAATTTGAATTCGTGTGATTTTGATAATAATCGGGATGATTGATTGATGGGCTATTATTATTGTTACTTTCCAAAGGTTGTATTATTCTGTCAAAATTTGTTGAAATGTTGTAATGGCGAGTGTGTGACACTTGTTCTAAAAGCATAACTAAAAATATAATGATTACAACTACCGTAAAAATCTTTTGAACCTGGGTACTAAAGGGCAGACCCAAAAAGGACAAAAATAAATAAAGAATCAAAAGAGTTTTTTCTAGATTACATTTTATATCGAGTTCATATGCCTTAGGTTACAGTAAAATGGACTTTTATGTACCCTTACTTTGCCTGAAGTAATTTACAATACAAGACGCTTCATACAAGCTCACGTGTCTCGCTGATCACATAAAGTTACTTAAAGTTACAGGGTACGACAGTCGTAATAGAAGAACTATTACGAGCCCTAAATATACCGTCGAGGATTCATTTTCAATTGTGTAAAAATGTATGTATGTAAATGGAAATGTGACGGTTCACTGATTTTCATATTTTTTTACTTAAAATTATGGCCTACATTGATGTTACTATTTGTGAATATTTTTCATTTTCGGGGCGAATTTTAGTGAGTGTTCTGGGTACAGGTTTGATGCGCGTTTGCTTAAATTGTATGGAATTATAACGAGCGCCATAAACGCACGAAATACCATCTATAATTCCTCCCTTATTATAGTACAATAATATATATACTTTGAATACTTATCATTATGTAAGTTTCCTACATTTTGACATTTTGAACTATCTTTATTCGTGCGTTAATGTTATATTTCTTTACTAGCTGTGCCCGCGACTTCGTCCGCGTGTAATTGAACTTAACAAAAATTTCGGGATTATTCATCCCCTATTTTATCCCCTTGGGGGTAGAAATAATCAAAATCCTTTCTTAGCGGATGCCTACGTCATAACATCTACCTGCATGCTAAATTTCAGCCCGATCCGTCCAGTGGTTTGGGCTGTGCGTTGATAGATCACTATGTCAGTCAGTCACCTGTGAGTTATATATATTTAGATAGTAAATCGTCACATTTCCAATATCTATAACTTAGTGGTGGCCTTGTATGAGTCTAGAGTAGTTTTATACATTGCCGTCGGTGAAGTGAACTTCGAATCGTAATTACTTAGTAGACGCATCACATTGATGACATTAATGAATTAGTTTGTATGATAATTATAATTGTAGCCGTAGGTGAACTGTGAGATGGGTCAAGTATATCAAGGTAGTTTTTTTTTTAAATGTACGAGTCACATCGAGCGCATTGCATTTACAATGCAGTAAAGATAACGAAAGCGTATTTACAGGAGTTTAAAGTTGACATTTCCATTGAGGTACCGTGTTGCCCCTGGAATACGTCTCCGCCGTTGTCGGAAATTTAAACTTTAAATTACTGTAAAGACGCTTCAATTTCCTTTACTGCATTGTTCCGCTCGACGTGAATCCTACTTTCGTAGGTATTAGACATAACTTGAGGAAAATACAGTCGAGTCGTAAAAAATTGCTTGTTTAGTATAATGATGACGTTGCTCATCTATTTTATACGAGGATGAAGGAGAGCCTCATTCTACTAGGCGAGTTATTCATGATGGATAATTTGAGGAGTCAATTGACCAATTATGCGCTAAATGTAATGAGGGCCTATGTGAGACGGTTCAAAGTTGAATTTTGAGTAACTTTTTAACTTACATCACCTTGTTAGTGAGGGAATCATAGTTAATCACTTACTAAGGATTTAAATATGGAATTGCGCCTGTCAGCGACGCGCGCCGAATCGAATCGCATAGAAGCAGCGGCGGCAGTTTCAGAGCAAGTTTTGCGACTCGATTACACGCATGCCGTCCGATCATGTACATTACGAACAAAGGGCTATTTGTTATGTGTAGCTATCAAATATTAGAAGGCTTGACCCTGTCCGCACCGTCACAAGTTATGTAGAGACCGTCGAACACCGAATTATGATGTAAATGACGTATAAATGTAGAGTGATGTAATGTGTATGTCGCAGCTACTAGCTTAATTCGCCGTTCAATTAACAGCCTAGGCACTTTACTAAACAGCGCCGTTCAACTAGTGGCCTGAATGATATTCAGCCATTTGATCAAACAGCTAGGCAAATGACTTGGATCGATGACGTTTAACTACTTACCTAGCCGTTTAATTACCTGCCTAGCCTGATCATTTCAATTTAGTTCTACTTTCTGCCACCTAGCGCCGAAACTTACCAAACTGTCAATATCTCTATATTCTATATTCTCTTTGGTCAATATGGCGTCGGAAAAAAACAACTTTGATGGAATATAATATTAGGTACTTAGGTATTTTACGATTTTTTTTAGATCCACCGAATCTACTTGCCGGGTGGGATTTCTGTGGGGTCATAAAAAAAATAACCCTAACCTAAACCCATCCATGTCGTACTGCTAGGGTAGTATTTTGAAAAAGTTTTGTAGTACTTAAATGTCAACCAGTTGCCTAAGCATTAGCCAGCCAGTTTATTAAATGTTGTAACAGACGATACGGCTGCATATCATTTAGGCCGCTAGTTGAACGGCGCTGTTTAGTAAAGCGCCTAGGCTGTTAATTGAACGGCGAATTAAGCTAGTTGGCTGCGACATATACAAAATGAATACATATCACCAGTAATATACTGTACAATTTGTAATGTGCTGTAAAGCTGATGCACCATGACAGTCATACCCATTCCGCTCATTCGTTTTGCCACAAATCATATCGTTCATTTAATGTTTTGTTTATGATATTAATGTGGTTCCAATGACAGTAGAGCGGATGTTTGCGCACGTATACAGTCGTTCTTGAGCTTACCTCCTGCAAACATACTTACAAACAAATAAATAAATTTACATGTTTAAAGTGTTTGTATAGCGTTGTGTGTATGTGACAAACAATGTACTTTCTGTTTGTAATCTCGAATAATTAAGTTTTGGATCCACGCTTGTCACCCATATTTTATTGTTCACGGATTTATATGTCCAACAGACATTGTAAATATCATTGTCACTGTGATATTTATACCATTACTTGTTTCTTACCGCATTCACACCACACCCCATTGCGTATCATTTCATTCTGCACACAAAACATTCTCATATTTTCCATCGAATTGTGATAATTATAATTTATTATTGAGGAATCCGTTCAATGGTATCTGCAACAACTTTATAAATGCCTTTATATAAGAAATATTTTCATCGCGTGATCATATAAATTTGTCAGCAGGGTTTATTTATAAGGTGGGGGCGCTATCATCACGAGGTCTTAAAAATCTTAAAATTAAAAAACATATCTGAGAATTCAAGTTGGAGCTTGTGACAGTTAATCATTTTATTTTTAATAATAATATCCATGAAGGTATTGAAATGAGCTGACTTTAGTTCAACGCTGCAATGTGTGATGATCACTTGAAAACCGAATAAATATAATTAAATCGAATGGCAACTGTAATTAAGTAATCATCATCATAATTATAGCAATAAAAAAATCATGTTAATTAAGCTTCCCTTCCACCATACGATATTAATATTGTCAGCTTTAATATAGGTGTAAATTGTTTTCGAATTATATTTTTGTACTTAGTATTAAGTTCTTACAACACAGAATCGTGGCGTTAAATTTTTATCTGAGACCGCTCCTCGTGTCGAGATTAAGGTGCTCTAAGGCGGGACTGTAGGCTCTAAGAGTCGAGCCTATTGTTTACTTTTATGAAAGAAAAATATACCGTCATTATCAGACTTGCAGTCCACAGCCTTATACAGGTTGAAACAGAAAGGGTATGCTTTTTTTTCAAAACTTAACTTTGTAATCCTAAAACTATCAGCTTGAGGAAACTTGAAAAACTAAAGTTGTTACAGAGGTACAGCTGTTGACAGATTTCATAAGTCTACAAAACCTTTAGTACTTCAACTGTCCCAGAAAGCCGATAGTTTTAGATTTACAAAGTAAAGTTGCAAACAAAATAGTATACCCTTTCTGTTTCACATAGTATAATAGAAAAGTTTCCATTTTCATCTCCTAAATATAATAAAATATGATGTATTTTTGTACATTTTGTTTTATAAGTGTTTGTTTATATTAATTACGTCGCTTAATATAGTGCTATATATATAAGTCGATTGTTCTAAATCTCAAAAGCCTCGTTTGGTATGACTTTGTGTAAATTTAGTTATACTTCGGTCGACAACTTTACTTAATAGCTGTTATCAGTTCAGGACAACGTTAGCAGTTAAACAATGTAGACGTGTAGGTACTTTTTATTTCCTTTTATATGAAATTATTTGCAAGTATTATAAGATTAAGCATATAATAGACGAAACGGCTCTGTCCGGAGACAAGTGTAAAATGCTGTGTGAAATCTTTTTATTTATTAAGGAGACACCGTAAGATGAAATTAAAATAAAATCCACTGATTTATAACACGAGTCTTTCATTTTATTTTGTAACAGTTTACTATTTTAGTACGAAAAGTTATATACAATTTTTATACCTACCATGGGATACTCCATTCACCCTACTACACACAATATAAGGTCAAATTTTAATAATGCCTGATAATTTGCCTGGCGCCTTCAAGTGCTCAAGATGATGGTTATCTACATCTATACAAATAAATAAAATTGGAGTGTCTGTTTGTAATATCAAAATAACACCTTTTCACAAAATGCATGTGAAAGTACATAAGGCACCTATAACATAAACGCGATTTAACATTTTTTTGTCTGTCTGTGTGTTTGTTCCGGGTAATCTCCAAAACGGCTGGACCGATTTTGACGGGACTTTCACTGGCAGATAGCTGATGTTTTAAGGAGTAACATAGGCTACTTTTATTTTAGAAAAAAAAAATGGGCCCTGTCGCGCGGGCCCAGAACGCGGGAGCGGGCTTTTTTGTTAAGTTAAATTACACGCGGAAGAAGTCGCGGGCTCAGCTAGTCTACCATAAAAATAAACTGATGGTATAAATCTTTTTTGCAGTTGGTACAGGGTAGCGAGTGATTTAATCAAAAGTGATCTGTTAGAAAGAAACCCATCAGATTCTTGTTTATAATATGTAGTATACATCGTCCGCGACTGCGATGCGATGAAATAAACTTCTATAAACATAATATGGCTGTGCCCACACACATAAGTGAAAATTTGTTTTAAAATCGCCGTCGCGTCGCAATCGCCCTACCGGTGCGTTGCCAGCCTTATACATGCATATAATTCACAAGAACACACGCCCGCATAAATACTAAATCCTATATAACAAGGCCCGCATTTTGATACATTTGTTAGGTCGGTAGGTCCTTGCGGTCTTGTCTGAATCAAATGCCAACCTGCACGAAAGAGATAGAATAGAAACGACCGTGAACTTGTTACGCCTACGTCAGCAAGACACCGGTCGCAGCGGGCTTCAGTGCAGCGAGCACGTGCGCGCGGCCCGAGCCCCCGCGCCCATCCGCCGGCCGCCCGCCGCTCCCTCGCGGCTCGCGCAGCCGCCGACCGCCGCGCACCATGCCCGCGCAACTCTACAACCCTCTCTCGCCTTATTTCATCAACGACGAACAATTAAAACGCGTTGAAAACTAAATCCTACGGCGCAGAAAAGGTAACCCTCCAACTATCTCTCCGTTTTTGCGCGTTTCCCGTGGCGGCGAGGTCGCGGTGCGCGTCCCGCGTGCGATGGTGTGAGACGGGCCGGTAAAAATAAAGCGCTAGAAATGACTGGGGTGAGGCAGAATGGCGGGGGTTGAGTTAGCGCGCTGGTAGGGGCCGCACCCTTTGGTACGCTCCGCCGTGGTTCGTTACCTGCCCGGCGGGACGAGTGCAGTTTTTTCGCGGCTTCTGACGTAACACGTAACAATGTGTGTCGCGGTTTCAGATATAGAGTACGATGAACTTCGCCCCGTTCACTGGTCACATTCCGACGGCGGCCGCGATGCCTACCATACACCAGTTCGCCGCAAAGTTCGGTTATGAGGGCGGCGGGGGCTCTTCGGGCGGGGTGCTGCAGGAGACACGCTACCAGGGCTCCGGGGGCGGCGGGGTTCAGTTCGCGGTGGCGCCGGGCTCAGGCGGCGTGACGGTGGATGGCGTCAAGTTCAGGCAGGCTGAGAGCGTGGTGGTGGTGAGCAGTGCTCAGCCCGGGACTGTGGCACTGGCCGGAATCGCGCCGATACATACTGGTAAGAGCTTGGAGTCCCAGAAATCCTCGAACTTACAAACAATATGCTATAACCCTAAAGAAAAAGCGTAAGAAACATCTAATATTTGTTTTAATCAGGCCAATTGTGATATAAACTTCTTGGCAGATACCAGGTAATTAACCTCTCTTGTGGAGTAATAAATTAAGGAATCATATCCTCCAATTTTGTCAAAACCTTACCCACTCGGATTTGACCCACAAAATACAGAATAAAATGTTTCCAATCGTATATCTATAGTGAACACGGGTGTAAAGTATCAGACCATCTCGGCCTCGTCGTCCGTGAACCTCGGCAACATCGCGTACGGCGGGCAGGCGAGCTACCTGCAGGCCGAGACGGTGCACCAGCACCTGAAGGCCGAGCAGCGCGTCGACAAGCGCGAGTACCGCGAGGAGCTGCACCACGACCTGATGGCCACAATGATGCAGCAGCACCAGGGTTAGTTACATACAATATTAGGTACAACATTTAGTTGTCTCGTAGGCACAGACTTATAAACACTATGTTCGTAGGCTTCTATAGAAATATATTGCTTATTTGTATTTAAGATTGCATCCAAACAAAAAAAAACTAATTGCCATCGGTGAAAGGTGTGGTGCATCTCTGCCTGTGGTGATGAGAGTGTAATATTAGTGATTAAGTATGTATATTTACATCTATTAGTAGTCAAGGCACCTACTTACAATATTCTTTTATATTTGTGGGTAGTTATACATTTAGAAACATTATTATTTTATTATTTGCTGTTGGGGGTAGAAACGATTTATTTTTCAAACACGTGACATTGAGAACTGTCTGTATGTAGTGTCTATGCAACTACCTACTAAAAAATATATCATTTTAAGCACAATTGCACGTAATAAATACCAAAAAAAAACAATTTTAAGTATATACTAGAAATAAATGTATCCAATCAATAGGTTATCCAAGAAGTCAAGGTTAGTTTGTCCGAAAATAGTACAAGAAAGTCCTGTCAGTTTTCATTATTACCTACCCTGGACCGCACGATCATCCGTGTCACAGATGGTTGAATACTGTGGTGGCTGATTCACAGTGGGTCAAGGGACGCCGCTGCAGCAGGGCACGCAGCAGCTGCTGGTGGTGCTGCACGAGCCCAAGGAGGCCGCGGCCCTCGCGCGCGCCATCAAACAGGAGGTCCGCCCTGAGCGCGCCGCCGCCACCGCGCCCGCAGAGTTCATCAGTAAGTACCCCACATTATAAGGTCTTATTTTAATAATACACGATATTTTGCATGCGCCTTTGTCAATCCTAAAGATGATGATGATTACTTAACTGGTAGAATATACGGGTAATTGGTATAACACTAGCAACCTTACAGAACTGTTTTACTAACATCATATTTTGTTCTATGACTTTTTACGAAACAATAATACGTTTTCCAAAACAATCTTTCAAGATTTCATTGTTATATATAGCATATTACAATTATTTACGTCCGCACTTGCGAATATTGTGACCATAACACTTTTATTACAACAGTGCTACATACTATTCTACAATTATACATTTTTTCAAAGGTTAAGTTAAGTTATTTGCAAGCATTTTCTTTTATCCATATATAAGCTATCTCATCTATTTATTATGTTATCTATTTATTTGAAGGCGTCAATAGCCTAATGGCGAGAGGGGCCGCCCTCGTAGCCGAGAGGTTCCGGGCTCGATCCCATCCTGGCCATTAAACTACTGACGTGGGCCCACTCCTAACCCAAACATTAGCTTAGCTGCAAGGGCTAACTGGAATACTAGTAATGTGATAAACTCACATTGCTAGAAATCTTCAAAAAAAACTACAAAATTTCAACCAACTACCTCATCCTCAATTCTCCATTGCTCATCAGTTTCGTGTGCGTCAGGCATCGGCGACATGTCCGACGGCACGTGGCAGACGCTCGGCGGCGGCGTCGCCGACTACCTGTCGGCGCTGCCGCTGCCCCTCCACCACCTGCTCAAGTACTCCGCGCCGGCGAGCGTGGAGGGGAAGCGGGAGGACCAGCCGACTATCGTGACCGCTGTTAATGCTAACTCGTTGAATAACCTACCTACTATTACTGTGAGTCCTGAGATTTATATTAATGTCAGGGTGACCACACGAATCGATGATCAACCGTCGTTCGATAATCGATCGAAAGGCTTGGTGAGGGGTTGGTCAGGCACACTTTAATGCCCTTGTTTGCGGTGGCTTTGTGGAGCGGGTAACCCTCTTCTCTCTATTATGGTTGAGGAGAGTGATGCCGCTTTTCTAGTCATGTCCGTGCGCGGGCGCTGCTTGTCCACCCACTTTCCTCTTAACAACATTGTTATAACAACTCTATTCATTGAAAGCATCACACCATAGCAATTATTTTTCTATTCCACCTGTATTTTTTTTGTATAAATTTTAAGTTGCTTTTACCATATAGAAACTGCCAATCGACGGTTGATCGAATGGTATGGGTCACGCCCTAGGGCTATTGACTGATATACCCTGCTTGTTAAAAACTCCGTGATGGCAGGCCAGGCTCCCTTCACTGTCCCCTTGAGAGCACTTAATCAGTCGAGTTTGCAGCTTATTGATTGCCGCGTCACGAGAGTTGCTTTTTAACCAACTCAAAAAGGGAGGATGTTCTCAATACAGTTGTATTTTTTTTTGTGTATATGTAAAGTGACTCCTCTGTACGTAGTACTAATATGTATTCTGTGGCGATGGTGGTGTTTGTCAATTTTGAACATTATAATAAATGGAGTAAGGTTTTTAATTGAAATGTTATATCGATTCAGGTACCTGCAAACGCAATGAACAGCGTTGTAGTCCAAACGGCGACCATAGTGAACCAGTCGGTGAACTCCAACGTGAACACCATCACCATGACGAAGAAGAAGAAGAAGAAGAAATCCTCCAAAGAAAAGAAACCGAGACCAAAGCCTGGAGAGATACGACTCACTACAGCATTAGGTAAGGACATCGATACTGGTGATACAATGGATTTCTATGTGCTACTATATCGCGCATTAGTTTTTCGTTAATATATTGTACTACTGGTCAAGAAACGTATCTTTAGTTTGCCGCTTGTCGCGGTTAAGACCGCTTTCGCTAGGCGATTTACGTTATTTATGAAACCTTTCATTTACAACAAAATTTACAAAATATGTGACCTGAACTATTTATCGGTTGGTGAAGTCAAACTTAAAATACACAGATAATTAATTGCATGGTCTTATGAAAAAACAGAACAATTCCTAAAGAGTCTATTTTAACGTTACCAAATTTAAATTTATTCAAAATTCAAAACTCAAAATTGATTTTATTCATGTAAGCCAACAAAGCATTTATGAATAGTCAGAATCTACCACCTACCAATTTAAATTTTTAATTCGATTTTTATATATTTTTATCATCTAATTTTAACTGACTATGTTTTTTATTTCAAGGTACCATAATTTCTTACTTCATTTCATTACATCATCATCTTTTTACTATGTAGCCACTTATTTTGTCATCGCCAATAATATTTTAAATTAATAAATTAAGTTAATATAAAAACGTTCTGCGATACAGGCTCAGCCTAGTGCAGGAAGTTTTTGTAAATCAAAACTTGTTCTTAACATTGTAATTATGTTAACATATGATAACAAAAAACTCTTTGTAACATAGTAATGTTATGACCGTGTAATTCCCTTTATTAATAAACATTATTATTATTACTTTACTAACCTATAGTAAGGTATATTATGCCTTAACACTTATGTAGACAGAACACGAACCGAGCGAGTTAGTCTCTGGTGGGGCTGTGTCCTTCTCACTGTCCCCCTACCGTTCCCTGTGGACACCCTGGTAGAAAGGGACGCAGTCCCATCAGGAGCCTCTCACTCAGATCACGTTTTTTGTGCAAAAGTCACCTCTCCTGCTAGAATAATGCTTCATGGGTGACACACAGCCTTAGACAAATATGAATGTGTGATTCTTCTTATGATTGTGTACATACCTATGGATAACGGTTTCGAGGCTAATCTAGGCGGAATCTAGCGATAGGCTTGTGAACAAAGAACGCGACCGACCAATACCGAGCCAGCGTTGTTTTAGAAGACTATTTCTTTTACTTCTTTAATACTATAACTCTTAAATGATCCTATTAATGATGTCCCAGATGGCAGCACACTGTACTGCTGTCCGGAGTGTCACATGGCGTACCCAGAACGGGAGCTACTGGAGCAGCATCTGGTTGGACACACGATGGAGAGAAGGTGATTACTAACTTCATCTATGAGCCAATTGGATAATACTTTTAAACCGTCATCATGTCCTGTGGCGCAGCTACCGGAGGGCTATGCCGTACTATCCCAGGCAGTGTACCTACGTGAACGACGTTTGAAAAGTTATATGATATCCTAGTTGCATTAAGAATGGTTAACTTTAAAATATCCCACACTAGGTGGGGTCGGCGCAGCACGTTCTCTTCTTCCATTCAAGCCTATCATCCGTCATCTCTGCACTCACTCCCTTTTCGGTCATACCCTCTTCCACGCAGTTCATCCACGTCTTTTTAGGACGTCCCCTACCCCGACTACCGCTCACTCTCATACCCATCGTCCTTTTCACCACATGATCATCCTCTCTTCGCATAACATGTCCTTACCACGCTAACATGCCCTCGCATAGCATGCCCTCCAGCTAAGCTAATGCTTAGAAATTATTTTCCATAACGGGACGTGTTCTATTGAATCCCAGGTTCATCTGCGACATCTGCAACGCGGCCCTGAAGCGCAAGGACCACCTGACGCGGCACAAGCAGTCCCACAACCCGGAGCGGCCGCACGTCTGCTCGGTCTGCCTCAAGGCGTTCAAGCGCAAGGAGCAGCTCACCCTGCACTTCGTTATACACTCCGGTGAGAAGAGGCACGTCTGCATAGAGTGTGGGAAAGGTCAGTCTCATCGTTTTTCCTTTGTACCAATGTTTAGCAAAAGACTCAATACAGAAATTCAGCCGTGTTATTATAAAAAAGTTTGGCTTTGATATAAAAATAATATCGCCAGTCTGACACACCAACTGGGGGTGATCCCAGTGACACCTAGACCAGGGCAAATTACGAAAAGGCCATTTCCGAAATTTGCCCCGGCGGGAATCGAACCCGCAACCACCATGTGCAGTGAGCCGAGCGGCCTGCGCTCGAACTACTGCGCCAAGCGGTCGTCAACCCTACCCTTTCTGTTTTAACCTGTGTCTACTGACCCCACATCAGAGGTTGAACGAAAAAATTAACTGTGTATACTTTACACAGGTTTCTACCGCAAGGACCATCTACGCAAGCATACCCGGTCGCACATAGCGCGGCGGGTGAAGGCCGAGCTGTCTCAGCAGGGCGCGGCCGCGTCGCCGCCGCTGGCGCCGCCCGTGCCGGCGCCGGCGCCCTCCTGACCGCAGCACGACGACAAGAACGACCTGCTCACGCTCATCGCCGCGGCCAAGGAGGTGTTTTGACTGGAACAGCAGTCGTCCCCTAGCACTGTGCGGCTAGTCAATGTGGATGGCGAATTGATTTGGGCAGACGGTTTACCAGAACTAGAGAATGCACTCTGATAAGTATACAATTAGGCTGGTGGGCGTGCTAATATGCATGAAAAATGCTGATAATAGTCATGACCTAATCTGAAAATATACAGTAAGTATCTAAAACAAAAAAGATTTCTGTTTTATAAGTAAAACATTAATTTGAATGAAACTTTGATTTTTGTAAATTATTACAATCGCATATTTTTGTAGAAATGGCCAAACTATGTAAATATGTATGCATTTGCTAATCCGGTCTTTAATTAATATTAAGTAATTTCAGTAATTTATGCTTAAAAACCATTGGAATAGCTATCATGAGAAGAATTATGAATTTGTAATTATGAGCCTGATAAAAGCCACTTTACTTGCTGTTGACAACCACTTGCCGCAGTGGTTCGAGCATAGGCCGCTCGGCATTGCACATGGTGGTTGCTGGTTCGATTCCTACCGGGGCAAATTTTGGAAATGGCCTTTTCGTAATATGCCCTGGTCTGGGTGTCACTGGGATCGCCCCCAGTCCATTGTACAGTTCCCATAGTACAAGCATTGCTTAGTTTGGGACCATACAGTTGGTGTGTCAGTCTGGCGATATTATTATTTTATTATTATATAATTAAGGGTGCAATCTCTAGTCACTCTCAGTTTCAAGATTTAAGGGACCACCGTATATCCACGAAGAATGCAACACGTGATAGGTTCAATAGAATGTGAACAAAGACTCAACCACTCGCACCCTCAATAAAAAAAATAGATACATTCAGAATCTTTTAAGCGATGATTTAGCTCAAACCGATTTGCCACTTTTAAAAACTCACAAACTCTATTTCAACAGTATTGACCTCCATAAACAGATTAGACTATTAATCTGCACCGTTTAGGTTATTAGGATTAATGTAAACTCAATGTGAGTTGAACTCGCCTATCACATGTGATGTGGTTCTTGGGGCTCACGGGAAGTACCAATGTAGATAGATTGAGAATATTTAAGAATGTATAAAGCCAAAGACTCACTGCCACTGGCTGTCGCTGTACAGTCTTCAGCGCAGTGTTGCCAGATCCAAAAGTTGTAATTATCGTAAGGTCTGGCAACACTGCTTCAGTGGTAGTGAAGTAATGTTGAAAATGTATTTGTAAAGTATTTTTTCATGTTATTTATTATATTGGGAGTGATTTTCACGGAATATGTTGTATGCTGTATGCCACTATATTATGGTGTTGGAGCGTAGGTCTATGATTTAAGTGACGAAGCCCGAAATTCCGATCAAAAAATCGATCAATATTTATCGACCATCCTATTAGTTGATGGACGACACGACCTTAATCGGGATTTCGCGTTTCGAGTTTGAGCCTGATTTTGCTGTGATGATAAAAAATTATGAATTTATTTATTATTCAAATATTTAATTGTTGGTGACCTCTGAAAGAGATGTTTTCCATTTTTAATTATTTTAGAGGTGTATTTTAACTATTCGTGATTCAATGTACCTATAAAGTGGATGTTTATGCAATATTAATATAGCTGTTACTGTAATATAGTTGTTCATAAAATTGAAAAATAAATATTATAGCGTTACAGTTTAATGTACGGGGGACTCGGAGAACATACGATAGCATATTTTTATAGTGAAATTAAAGCACAGACTAATAAAATTAAATGTTCGAATATCGTGTTTATAATAAGTAAAAAATATTTTTATTTTCTGTTATTAACGTTGGAGGATAATTAAACCTAATGCTTATAATGCGTAACCGCACAACTGAAGGCAGGAATATAGTTTGTTACAAAATTACTAATGTACCGATATACCGTGTTTTTATTTATTTCCAATAATTTAGTCATATTTTTGTAAAACAGAATATTTTCCACAACATACACAATTGTTTGAAACATTTTATCGTAAATAGTATACGCGCTTCCCTTTACCGACCTTATGCTTTCATATTTTAAATATAAAGTTTCACTTTAATAAGCATTTTAATTATAAAAGATGTTTCTCAATTTTTTTTTAACATTATCTTACAGATAAACCCGTGGAGGCATTAAGGGTCATCCCCACCTCTGTACCCTTAACAAGCGCCTGCACCAGCCTGTGAGTAGCAGACTTATGTATTCTCATCTCCGGTTCTTGAAATCAGGCGAAAACAAAAAAACCTAACGTATTTTAAAGCCATTTGGACTCCGCACTCTAGGACAATTTTCTTAAAAAGGTATACAAGATTTACGATTGACTAATCGCAATCCCTTATTATTTTTAATAGACCGATCACAAGGGCCTTGCCTCCGCTCCCACAACTTTTTTTCGAAATCATTTTGACACAAGTTATTCCAAGTGCGGAGTCCATGGTGTAGTTGGTTCCTCATATGACACAAGAAATAAACAATTAAATGAGTGCAAAATACTTTATTTTTGTACTTTGTTACACTATTAAACTTATCTTAGAATCACAACGTCTTTTGTGTAGAGACAAAATAGAGGAACTTTACTATGATAAACTTACACCTAACTTGACTACACTATCAATTTGACTATATTCTAATCGTAGAAATAAATTTATTTACTTTTAAAACGAATTGCGTGTTTTTAAAAGAGCGGAACCTCGTAGCTCTGTTTACAATTTAAAGCAAAGGAAATTGAACTGTCTTCACAGTAATTAAAGGTCATATTCCTATGCGCTACACGCCGATTCCCTTAATGTGAACCTATTTCGCAACGAAAATAAAAAATCTAATTAATAATATTTACGTAGTTAAAAGGCCATAATAGGGATCGAACCTGGAACGCTTCCGTTACGAGGGCGGCACTCTTAACTACTAAGCAATAGACGATTACAACTCCCGAGTAAGTTCGATTTAATAATAATAAATGTATGGTAATTATTAGGTGTCCACTGATAGTGTAGCCAGCCATTACATAATATTTGGTTCACATGGCACGATATGCGACGCGTTCACAACTAACCATTACAAGTATTTCATAGAAAAACCTTCTTATGTTACAATTAAATTGAGATTAAATTTATAATAAAAGTTACGAGTTAATAAATCGAGCGAATTAATTCGAAGATATGTACAAGATGAGATCTTTGTTACATTTGTATACTTATACTCTTGGACCCCGCGATAAAGTATATGAAAGATACAGTTGGAACATTAATATGGTTTAATAATGTATTTATGTAGTTGTCTCTATTTGTTGACGGCAAAAAAAAGACAAAATCAGAAAACTTTGTCAATGTTTCGGCAATGCAACCGAAGGGTATATTGTATAAATTCATTAGACCACAGACAAATAACCCCCGCCCGGGCCCGTCTAACATATGCATGGTTACTGCTTAGCTAATGTGCCCCAATACCCCGCCAACTTTTGACTACTGATTCTCATACAATAGTAAGGATGTAAGCAGTGTTTTGTCTTATTTGTCTGTGCATTAGACATACGGCCAATACCTCCTCAATTCATATAAGGCAGTTATACACCGATTTACAATGTTATTGTAAAGCATTTGTTCTGGAATATCTAAAGAGGAAACCAAACTAAACTAATAAATGAGACATTCTATTGTAATTTGCGTCTGAGACCTTAAGTTTTAACAACCCCAGCTATCTATGGCCCGTATTTATAAATCGATCTCAAATCTGAGAGCCATCTTGGAAATGTCATTCTTATGTCATACCAGTACGTCAATAGCGTACATAAGACCGCTCTCAGATTTGAGATAGATTTATTAATACGGGCCAAAGTATTCCGCATGTACTCTCCTTACGTAAAATTTAACATAGGACTTTTATTAATTAACTGTACCCATCATTTGTCTACATTATTTTAACAATTAATCTCAACCACCTATGTACAAATAATAATTAATTACATAATAAGAAAGATAGTATACTTATTATAAAAACTAGTTTTATAAATAAATTAATCGAGAAGTATAGACAGGTAATGGAACATAAAAACATTCATAGAATGTAATTTAGAATGATGGTGTAACTTAATTCATATTTACGAAATCTTTGATGCGAGCGGATTGGCATAGAATAACTTAATTCGAAAATGGTTCAATATTTTCGTAAATTTGCCAATGGGGTATTTTAAATCATTTGAATCGATATTGGAAACTTTAAACGTCTGTCTGTCTTGCCAAAATATTTTTTTTTAAATTGAATTAACTCTTACAATTATTAACAATGAAATAATTTTCAAAATTACTTTATAATTCGCATTGATCGATCGATTGAATTGATTCGCATGATTCAAAATATGTACCCGCAGGGTATGATTGGAATGTAAACCCAGTCCATTTACCCATAATACGAGTATTGGTATTCATGGTATTTATAAGCCTTGTTTTGACCGCAAAAACTCACCTTGAGAAGCGCTCTGAAGTGAAGCGAGTTTCCTCTCGCGAGCGCTCTTAAGTGGTATGTATACCCCAACTGACACTATGGCCCATATAGAGCCGAGGGAAGCTGCGAGCTCACTCTGTAGTGTGTACACAGCTTTAGAACAACATACAGTGACGAATTTGTATTCCAGGGTAGGCAGAGGTGTGTACTTGCGCTCCACCCGGTGCGTGCATTAAGCCTTAGTTACACAAGGAGAGATTTTCGCATGCGAGCGGCAGTTTCTTGCTTTACAATAATGTATCATCTGGTATAAACAAAACTTGCTACATTGACGACCGCTTGGCGCAGTGGTTCGAGCGTAGGCCGCTCAGCTCACTGCACATGGTGGTTGCGGCTTTGATTCCCGCCGGGCCAAATTTTGTAAATGGCCGTTTTGTAATTTGCCCTGTTCTGGGTGTGACTGGGATCGCATGCAGTCCCTTGTACGGTACCCGTAGTACAAGGGTTGCTTAGTTTGGGACCATACAGTTGGTGTATCAGTCTGGCGATATTTATTATTATTACTCGCCTCTCGAAAGCAATTATCGCGCCCATAAGCGTCGCTTGAATGATGCGAGTTTTAATCGTGACGTAAACTACTACAGGAGAGAATCGCATGGAGATGATCGCTTACGACTTCTTGCCGTTTGGGTTCGAGAAAACTCTCGTTGGGTGACTTCGGCTTTACGCGCCGTGTCCGGCGGCGAGCGGGTCGATGGTGACGGCGCGCTGCTCGCCGTTGTCCAGGGACACCACCATCTGGTACGGCACTTTGATCTGCAGCGGCACTCGGAGTTTCGTGCTGGACGGCGCCTAACAGACAAATATAAAAAGTTACTTTTTTATATACAGGTTGAAACAGAAAGGGTATACTTATTTTTTCAAAACTTAACTTTGTAATTCTAAAACTATCAGCTTTGGAGGAAACTTGAAATACATAAGGTGTTATAGCAATACAGCTGTTGACAGATTTCACAAGTCTACAAAAACCTTTGGTACTTCAACTGTCCCACAAAGCCGATAGTTTTAGATTTACAAAGTTAAGTTGCAAAAACAATTGTATACCCTTTTTTCACCTAATCTAAATATATATAACTCAAAGGTGACTGACTGACTGACTGACATAGTGATCTATCAACGCACAGCCCAAACCACTGGACGGATCGGGCTGAAATTTAGCATGCAGGTAGATGTTATGACGTAGGCATCCGCTAAGAAAGGATTTTGATTAATTCTACCCCCAAGGGGATAAAATAACGGATGAAAGTTTGTATGAAACTTTGTCAATGAAATTCCACGCGGACGAAGTCGCGGGCACAGCTAGTATATACATATATAGCAAGTACAAGCTACAGCCAATTGACAACAGTTCGAATACGGGCTGGCTCGACCGGGGCTTACCACCCACCCACTCACAGAAGATCGGCGTAAAGTAACTATTAAATGGATATCGTATTGGAGAACGGAATCAGCCCACATGCACTGCTGTAGACCAAAACCAACCTTGTGTTAGTGGTTCTAGGTTGGTTCTAGTTTGTAGAAGTGTGCGTGGATTGGTTCCATTTTCCAAAACTACGTCCAAAAACACTCTCAATTCACGCTTTTGACGTGTCATTTCCTACTAGCATGACATAAGAATTGGGTACATTTCCAAGATCGCTCTCAGACTTGAGATCGATTTATTAATACGGGTCCTAGTGTTTCACTCACGTGTATGGTGATCTCCGGTTTGACCTGCGTGGCAGCGCTGGGGCGCGTGGGGGGGGCGTGGGGGACGCGTGGGGCGGGGGGAGCGAGGGGGACGAGGGCGGGGAGGTCGCGACGCGCCCGCTCGCGCTGCCGGCTCTTGCTGTGAACCTGCATGTGCTTCTGCATGTGGTCCTTGCGGTAGAAGCCTGGACAAATTCAAATCGTTTATTTTGTTTAGGCCTACGGGGGCACTTACAACCGGTCACCCGCAGTTCACGGCAACTGTGTGAGCGAGACGTATTAGATTTACGCGGGAGTGACAGAGACAGGTAATAACAGGTCATTGTACGAATTTCTTCGTGATCAGCGACCGTGCCATAGTATATTTTTTTCCACTTGAAATATTTCATACAAACCGCACTCGATGCAAAAATGTTTGTGACCATTGTCAGCAGACAAAGAGGTCATTGTACGAAATTCTTCCTACTCCGCGACCGGACTTTAACGAGTGGACTAAAATTGTTCACTATAAAATTTCGCGGTTACCTTTCCCGCAGGTGGGGCAGAAGAATGTCTTGATCCCGGTGTGTATGTTGAGGTGTATCTTGTAGTGGTCCTTCCGCTTGAACGGCTTGGTGCAGTACTTGCACACGAACACGCGCTGCGGGCTCGGCAGCCCGTGCTCGGCCGCCAGCGCCGCGCCGCGTTCCGACACGCCCAGCTCCGACAGGTCCATCTAGAATGGAAGGGGGATTGGGAATTTAATAAAACCAATATAAGATGGTTCCGAAGTGGCTCGAAGTGGGAACACAAAATGAATCAAGAGTCAGGAATGAAAAAAAAACACTCGAGTGAAGCTTCTGATATCGGTGTCTATTAATAGTGACTTCAATACTTCAAACTGTGATTCTACATTGTATGTATACTAATTTGGGGCGATTGATTAAAAATAAATATCATAATATAAACCTGACGATAAATATTAAATATTATTGCCGTTTGTCCCGGATTAATAAATCAATCTCAAGTCCAAAAGCAATTATAAGTCCGCTTTTGACACGTCATATCGTACTGGTATGGCATAAGAATGACACATTTTCCAAGAACACTCTCAGACCCGAGATCAATTTATAATACGGACTTAGGTCCGTGCGTTAGCGTTCTGCGTATTTGGCGTTCAATTTATAACTTCCTTAATATTTTAGGCATTATGGACACCGACACCGGAATTACAAGCTTCTCAAAGGGCCAACATTTTATGGTATACTAGCTGAGCCTGCGACTTCGTCCGCGTGGAATTTAACTTAACAGCTCCCGCTCCCGCGTTCTGAGCCCGCGCCAGGACCCATTTCTTTGTTTTATTTTTCTAAAATAAAAGTAGCCTAAGTTACTTCTTATAACATCAGGTATCAGCCAGTGAACGTCCCGTCAAAATCGGTCCAGCCGTTCCGGAGATTACCCAGAACAAACACACAGACAGACAGACAGACAAAAATGTTTTAAATCGCGTTTTTGCTATTGGTGTCGTATGTACTTTCATATGCATTTAGTGAAAAGGTGCTATTTTGATATTACAAACAGACACTCTAATTTTATTTATTTGTATAGATTTCACATAGGAAGTCCTGCGGAAATAACTTCAAAATTATACACAGTGTAAATTGTATTGCCTTCACGTCACTACAGCGCCGCAAATACGAGACTTCGTATGTGAAAATATAGACTATAGTGGGGTACTCACAAACTCCTGCGGATATGTGTTTTCCTTCTTCGCCCCCATCGGCATGGCCCGCGGCTGGTTGCCCTCGCAGTTCTCGCTGTTGTTGTCCTGGCCCGCCTCCGAGCACTGGTGGCTCTCAAACTTGTCGTTCGACAGGAATCCTGGGGGCGAACACGGAAATTATATCCTACTCCGCTAGTAGAACATGGTGAATTTTGGTAAAGATACTACAGTCCCAGATTTATGACGTCATAATTCAGTGTGATACCTATTTTATATTATCGTAATTTAATATCGCCTTATTATTTTCAATGTATGTCGGGTGATTACCTTCCCCGCACTCGGAGCACCAGATGCTGGGCTGGTGCGGCTTGAAGTGCACGTTGAGGTGCTGCTTAAGGTGCTGCTTGCGCTTGAACCGCCGCTCGCACACCGCGCAGGCGTGCGGCCGCTGCTCGCGCGCCGCCACCAGCCTGTCCTCGGACACCTGCGGGCATGGACAATTCACTTACAATAAGAATAATAATAATAAACATAAACATATGTCTAACATGACAATAAACTTTTCACAAAGGACCTCTACATGTTGGACCCATGTCCCCATGCAAGCCTTCCAAAGGACCGGGCAGAGCCCGTGATACAGAGAGACATAATATAGCCAGACTGACTAACTAACTGTATGGTGCCAAACTAAGCAACGCATGTACTATGGGTACCGTACATTGAACTTAGGGCAAAGGCCATTTCCGCAATTTGCCGCGGCGGGAATCGAACCCGCAACCACCATGTGTAGTGAGCCGAGCGGCTTACGCACGAACCACTGCACCAAGCGGTCGTTAAATGATGACTAATAAATTATTGTAATTTACTAAAATTTAAAAAAAAAACCTTTGTAGCAATTTTTTTAATATTAATTATTGTAAAAGCTTTCGGCTTACTCACTCATCGTATGAAACGCAGTTATAATAGTCAAAGTCAAAACGTTTATTTTGCTTAGGCCTACGGGGGCACTTACAAATTGACAGTTTTACATATTTTTCTTATATCTACAACCGGATGGAACGCGACCTCGACTGAGAAGACTCTGCAAGAAACTCAGCGGGCTTATCTTTTAACATTTTGTAATATTATACTAATTAATACTATATTATTAATTCTTAATAATAACTACTAAAGAAATTAAAGAGCGGAAGGTTAGCGTGGTATGGACATGTTATGCGAAGAGAGGATGATCATGCGGTCAAAAGGACGATGGGTATGAGAGTGACCGGTAGTCGGGGTAGGGGACGTCCTAAAAAGACGTGGATGACCTGCGTGGAAGAGGGTATGACCGAAAAGGGAGTGAGTGCAGAGATGACGGATGATAGGCTTGAATGGAAGAAGAGAACGTGCTGCGCCGACCCCACCTAGTGCGGGATAAGGGCAAGGTGATGATGATGATGAATAATATCTACTATACGCCGATCTTCTGTGAGAACCGTGGTACTGTTCCGGTCAAGCGGGCTCGTATATATGAGCTGTAGTCTGTATGGTAATGTAAGTACTTACGATCGCTTCCTGGTCGATCTGCTCCGTGTACGCGTCCGCCACGGGTACGGCTTCGTCGCCGACGCCGCCCTGCGCCTGTTGGTGCGTGTTCATATGCGCTAGGAGCTGCTCCTCCCTGTGGTACGCTGCGGACAATTATCAACAATATTATAATATAATAATATAAAAAAAAATACTGTCAGTCGGAGGACTGCACGTCAGAAGTGAAAACTTTTTAGCTTCACAAACTTTATACCTATCCTACTAATATCATAAATGCGAAAGTTTGTGAGTGTGGATGTATGTATGTATGTATGTATGTTTGTTACTCCTTCACGCAAAAACTACTGAACGGATTTGGATGAAATTTGGAACACAGATAGATTATAACCGGGATTAACATATAGGATACTTTTTAACCCAATAATCCAATACTACGCGGATGAAGTTGCGGGGCACAGCTAGTAGTATAAATAAATAAATATCGCCAGACGAAGACACCAACTGTATGGTCCCAAACTAAGCAACGCTTGTACTATGGGTACCGTACAATGAACTGGGGGCGATCCCAGTGACACCCAGATCAGGGCAAATTAAGAAAAGGCAATTTCCGAAATGTTCGATCCCGCACTTACACACATACACATGTGTGTATATGTATCTGGGCGTGACGGTCACGCTAGTTCAGTGCTTTTTTTGGGCACTTTAAGGATGAGGATCCTTAAAGTGCCCAACGTGTCTAAAGAGGTTTTCACTTCAAGAAAAAGTGGCCATCACGGGACGACACTGGTGTTTCGTATGATGTGTAAGAGAGCCTCGCTTCTGGTCGGCAACATGCTAGCAACGACTTTGGTATTTGCGCAAGCATCTATAGGTTACTAGAACTGCTCAACATCAGGCGTGTCGTATTCTTGTTAAACTTTGTTAAATAACTAAAACTTATAAACAAGTTGCCGTACTCTAAGTCCCCGATCAGAACCAGGCTTGCTGGCTAACAACCGGACTCGATTACATAATATAGTCCTCCCTTAGGGAGGGAACAGGCAATGCGGGGGTTTAATCGACCTCCCATGATAGTCATTTGGCCTAATTAAGGTCGCGCAATTAGGCATATAAATAGCATTGTCGGCTTGCGTGCGGACCGATCGATCAGTGAAATAAACCTGCAATTGATTATGGCAAATTTCTTTTCTAGATTTTGTTACGTAATAGCACAGACTAATAAACTATAGACGCCGCAAATCTGGGCTCTCCCGCTCGCCGATCATATGCATTGCCACCGATTATGTATGAACGTACTGTCATTATGATTGGTCCATTCACGTCTCGACCTTGATCAAACCAATCAAAATTCGCTGTCTTTCCCGATGCTCCGCCAACTTTTGACGATTGAATTTTCATACATAAGTGGGAGCAAGCGTTGTCTTTTCTTACTAGTCTGCTTGTAATAGACCTCGTTAATATTAATTATTCGACTGCTACAAGCGAGAAGGGTAATGTGTTTTTCAGACTTGATGTTATATTCATCAGAGTATAGTCAAATCTGCCTTAAATATCAGTTAAGACTTATAAGGGCATTTTAAGGGTGGGAGACAGTTATAAGACTTTAATCTTAGTTATCCTTTGGTAGAAAAACTACCAAAGGATAGCTTATAAAAACTCATTTATAAAAGCTAATTCGATAACGAACAATATAAAAGGATTTTGGGTGGGTCACTTATTTGAATGTAAGTAGGTATAAAAAAAACAGTGCGTTTATGGATTTTGATTACTACTCCGTCAACCAGAATAATATGACGTGTCTTTGTTTAACATAGTACGCATTTTGAGAACATGTCTACCAACGAGAACGAATCCCCAGCCAATACGGGGCGCCCCCATTTTGCGGGGTCGTGTCCCCAAAAATAATCCGCACGTCTGGGCCCCCCCTCTAACGCCCCTATACCCGAAAATAAATTAGATCTCTAAAACCGTCCATAATCTAGCGTCCCGAGTACGAGCCCTCCCATTCCCCCTTGCAGCCACTGGCCCATGGGGGATCGCCCCTAAAATAGGGGAGGGTCTGAAAGGTCGACTGGCCTGTTGCTAACTGTGCATATGTAACCCTACGCGTGTACGTAATTGTAAACTGCGGACAGAATATTGATTTGGAGTTCGTGTATCATAGATTCGACCTTAACATGTGTGTGAAAGATAGACGATACTGATGTCTTTAAATCGATTTTAAGTCGCATACTGAACACGATAACAAAATATTAGAATATACGTAACAAACAAAGAAAGGATGAGTTTTGATCACAACAATCCCTTTCGTTTGACCCTATTTCTTTCACCTTTATTGTCTTTTTATGTTTGAAATCCTTTGATTTGTCTGAGGGTACACAAACGTAACGAAAGAGGTATAAGACGCTGTCAATAAAATAAAGGTTTTTGGAAAAATTATGTTATGTTAGCTTCTCGCCTATGGTAAATGCTTCGAGAACCTATATATATATATTTTTTTTTTATAACTCAAAGGTGACTGACATAGTGATCTATCAACGCACAGCCCAAACCACTGGACGGATCGGGCTGAAATTTGGCATCCGCTAAGAAAGGATTTTGATTAATTCTACCCCCAAGGGGATAAAATAGGGGACGAAAGTTTGTATGAAACTTTGTCAATTAAATTCCACGGGGACGAAGTCGCGGGCACAGCTAGTTAAATTATATAGGGATACAATTATCAGCCAAGTGTTGTTCTATAAAAATCTGCGTGCGTAGCTTTTGGAATGGTCATGACTATACAATTGGCTTTTAAATATACGTCCTTGTTCAAACACGTATACTTAATCCACCATATCTTAGTTATAACAATTTGGCATCATATAAACGTTTCCTACAATTGCCATTCTGGGACACCGACCTGCCTCCCCTCAACGTGAGGGGGATACGGGCCACCTCGCGCACATAGAGCGGATTATTGGACTCCACATGCCTTTATGTAATATGTACATGACCGTATATGTTGTATATAGGACAACTACTATAGGGTTTTGGAGTTGGAATTATACGCTTACTGAATAGCCATGGACATAGATTGGCTTTGGAATGGAATAGGGATGATGTAAATCTCACCATCTCTTTTGTTTTCGTACAAAAGAATGAGACATAACTAAAATTGAAAATTTAGAAAACTAAATAAATAAATAAATAAATATCGCCAGACGAACACACCAACTGTATGGTCCCAAACTAAGCAACGCTTGTACTATGGGTACCGTCCAATGGACTGGGGGCGATCCCAGTGACACCCAGACCAGGGAAAATTACGAAAAGGCCATTTCCGAAATTTACCCTGACGGGAATCGAACCCGCAACCACCCGGTGTAGTGACCCGAGCGGCCTCCGCTCGAACCACTGCGCCAAGCGGTCGTCTAACTAACGATGCGACGAATTTTTAAACTACAAAAGAGCTGATAATTTTCAAACGGCTGAACCGATTTTCATGAAACATAGCTAAGAACACTCTCAATCAGAAACTATACTATATTTTTGTAAGACTATCTAACAAAAAAAACTAAATTGAAATCGGTTCATCCGCTTGGGCGCTACGTGGCCACAGACGGACACACAGATAGACAAATACACATGTTAAACTTATAACACCCCTCTTTTTGTCGGTGGTTAAAAATCTACGATTCTTACATTTCGTCTTATCATACACATACACATACTGGGTTTGCTTGCTGAAGTCTACATATAAAAACTCAAAATAATCTTCAGTTTCAGTTTGCCTACGCACATACAAGAAATGTACTACGAATCATAGCTTCCGCTTTCGTGCGTTTGCCGAGTAGAGGCCAACTTGCAGGCACCTCGGGCCAATAATGAAAGCGTACTTAACTTGTGACCCTTAAACTAGGCATAGCCTGTATCGTAAGGGCCAGATATATTGCCATAACAATTGCGCGATGGCGACAATAATAGTAAATTATACAAATAATAATAATCTATACAAATAAATAAAATTGGAGTGTCTGTTTGTAATATCAAAATAACACCTTTTCACTGAATGCATATGAAAGTACATACGACACCTATAGCAAAAACGCGATTTAAAAAATTTTTGTCTGTCTGTCTGTGTGTTTGTTCCAGGTAATCTCCGAAACGGCTGGACCGATTTTGACGGGACTTTAACTGGCAGATAGCTGATGTAATAGGGAGTAACTTAAGCTACTTTAATTTTTGAAAAACAATTAGAGTTCCGCTTAAAAAAATAAAAACACATGAAATCAAAGAGTATCTCCTAAACGAGTGGACCGATTTTGACGGGACTTTCACTGGTAGATAGCTGATGTTAAAAGCAGTAACTTAGGCTACTTTTATTTTAGAAAAACAACATTAAAAAAAATGGGTCCTGTCGCGCGGGCTCACAACGCGGGAGCGGGCTTTTTTGTTAAGTTAAATTCCACGCGGACGAAGTCGCGGGCTCAGCTAGTAAAAAATATAACTAAAAACAAATTTAACAGGAATATTAGAAAGTTAAATATGTAAGAGGATTGCAAGGAGTGTGTGTGTGCTTACGAGTATAAAATGGCGAGTGGTTTTTAGTGCGTGGGGGAGGGGGTGAACGGCATAACGTCCTCTAGTCTTTACTGGCCTAGACACCGCTAATTGGTGAAGTAACAGTTCCCTTTATTACCAGCAGGGGTATTCACAGTTGACGGAAAATTTCCAATGTCGGAATCGGCAGCTGGAAGCTGTCTTCGTTTACATATGAATAAAAAGAAGTATAGAAGCCGTGGGGTCCGACACGGAACCTTTCCGTTGACTGTTCCGTTGAATACCCCCAGATCCGGATTTTGGACTACCATTCGTTGAATTCTCGCCAATGAATAAGAATGTCTACCCATTGGGATTTCAAGTTACTACTAAATAACCATTTGTCACACAGAATTAACGCGATTCACAAAGGATCCTTTACTTATTTGTGAATTGTTATTACCCACCTTTTTTGTGAACGGTGAGTAAATATTTTGCCGGTCGGTGTCGAGAAATTTACCCAAGGTTATGGTATGGTTCTTACTATCTTTATTGATTACTGAAATATTGTTATTCGGTTTTTGGGAGAACTTGCAAATTCCTGCTTATTCTCTTGCACTAATGAATACAGTTATGATGTGGCAGAAACATGTTTTGGAATATTAAACAGAAATTGTCAAAATCATAGTTCAGCATTACCCCACCATACGTTGCGTTATTCCTACGCCTACTACATATTGACCTCACTCGTGCGCAATGTACTCGAGTTACAACGTTAATGCTGCATCGGATCCTTGCGTAGTGAGCGGAGTGACCTTGCCCACGCGTGGGGTCACTGCGACCGCGTCGTCGGTACCGGTTCCTCGCGCTGGTGGGCGCCCCGGTGACGACACCCATGGGTTAATCCCCTCTCCGAAGAAGCAGCTCCGATTGTATACATTACTTAGAAGCCATGAGAACGTAGTCTAACCTAGTATTACCTATTGCACACAAGAATTGCAACAGTGAAAGTAATGACGATGGCGATTACTTATCGGCTAAGAATTCTAACTTTGTCATTTTCTGAACTGTTGAATAAAACATCTCCGGAATGACTAGTCTATAGATTATGGATGAGTAATTTGGGAATAAGTAACTTTTATGAATAACATTAGATAGGCAGTACTTACATAGGCGATAGGTAAATACGTACGTAGGTATACCTATTTATAAGATGATACAAGCCGACCCAAGTCTCAGACTGGGAGTGGGGGGAGCGGATAGGGATTTAATCCCTGAAAGGTCACGGCAATTCCCGGGAATCCCACTCTTAAGCTCGCTACAAACATTTCAATATGCTGATGCTGTAGAAAGGTCGGCTATGCGTCTCTTTCTATCACACAACTCCGTCTCATATTTATAATGTTATAAAATCTGCGTGGCTAGTTAAAGGTTATTACGAGTGGTGGCGGATGTCGAGCTCGGTTGAATATCCAACGAAATGTTAGTGGTTGGGATTCTTTGAACCAGGGCGGAGAAGATTAAACTGAATCACGGACTGTTCTGTAGGAAACTATTTTCAATGTTTCTGTACATTCATACGACACGCTTTTGTTTACGATTTGATTAGATTTTTCTTTCTATAAGATAGGTTATAATGCCCAGGCTCTGTTCTACAGCCTGACATGGAAAACGATTAGTTTAATCGATAAAAGGATATATAGGATATATAAGCTGATTCACGGCTGACTTTGGTCCATGGGGAGTGGATCAAAAGCCAAACTAAAATGTTCAGAAATCTACAAAACATACGACGTTCTGAATCTTCAATTTTTTTTTCACCCAAATTGCCTTTAATATGCCCGAAGGTAGAGATTGTAAAAAAAATAGGGTGCCTCCCTGGGCATACGATGGGGCATGTTTTTTGTATCATACAGAGTGGGGCGTAGGTAGTGGGAACGGAAACTGTGTTCATGCATCGATGTGCCTTCTAGGAAACGCGACGACGCGTGCTGTGACTGTGACTCTTATGACACCGGACATATGGTTCAATTTGAAATTCACGTGTTTTCGTGAAATGAACTGACTATATACACCATCACGCGTATATTCCTCCAAAGGGTAAGTAGAGCTGCAGTGTGGTGTACAATGTATTATACTGTTATAAGATTTGGGGAGTATTATTTCGCTGAACAAGTAATTGTTAGATACTCGTATAGTTATTCTCCCGCGTAATAATTATGAGAAGTAATATTAAAATAAGACATACAATATCTACGTGAACGACGAACAAGACTGACGGTAATCTTAGCCTAAGCTTCCAATGTAGTTTTTTAAATTTTATTTTCTAGAAATAGTTTAGTCTATTATCTTTCTTATTTGTACATAGTCTATGTCTACTACAAATTTGTTTAATTTAATTATTAAAGGCTATTTTAGCCTAGAACCCCAATTACTTTCATCATGTTACAGTTAAGGATTGCGAGATTGGAGGATGGGTGGGGTTGTCTCGGAGTGACCTTTCACGATCTATTTCGATTCATAGTACGTATTCTTTGAAAGTGAGTGTAGACGATTTATATTTTATTTTATACTAGCTGTGCCCCGCGACTTCATCCGCGTAGTATTTTAACTTAGCAAAAATTTCGGGATTAACGGGTTAAAAAGTATCCTATATGTTAATCCCGATTATAATCTATCTGTGTTCCAAATTTCATCCAAATCCGTTCAGTAGTTTTAGCGTGAAGGAGTAACAAACATACATACATACATACATACATACATACATCCACACTCACAAACTTTCGCATTTAGAATATTAGTAGGATGGATATTTTTTTTCTGTGGTAGATACGTCTTCTGCATTTACTAAGGTCCCATACAAGATATCGTACAGTATTTTGTCGATTTGAGAGGAAAATTTTGACCCAATTAAACAAATATTGTCGTCTCGCTCACACAGTACCATCCTCCTGGATTCAGACGCAAGTTTAGATTTGTTTGCGGATGAATGGGTGAAGATTATGTCGGTATGCTTGGAAGTCTTGCGAGGTAGATGCCTGATCGTTTTATATTTCTAATTTGTTTATACTTAATTGTTGTTCCTTTGTATTGTATTATTAGTGTAATTGGTTAATTAGACCGTTCTAATAAATAAATCACGAGAAGGCCGGCATTATGACCACTATTTTACTCTACAATTTAGTTTTAAAATTTAAAATTGTAGAGAGAGAGCTGGCAACGCAACAACGATATCGATTTCCGTTACGCGAGGGGATTAAAGTGGTGGTCAGGGGTACTCCCCCCCTGGACTAGACGCAACGGTAGAATAGGGGGAGTTACATTCAATTACACTCGCAGTGCATTATAGTATAATGTAAACGCAGTCGTAAACTACATTTGACTAAACAGAATATGTTGCCATCATCCTTCTTATCTTCTGAATAATCTATAAAGATAAATATAATAAACTAGCTGACCCGGCAAACGTTGTTCTGCCATATAAATTATACTATACTAGCTGTGCCCGCGACTTCGTCCGCGTGGAATTTAATTGACAAAGTTTCATACAAACTTTCATCCCTTATTTTATCCCCTGGGGGGTAGAATTAATCAAAATCCTTTCTTAGCGGATGCTTACGTCATAACATCTACCTGCATGCCAAATTTCAGCCCGATCCGTCCAGTGGTTTGGGCTGTGCGTTGATAGATCACTATGTCAGTCAGTCAGTCAGTCACCATTGAGTTATATATATAGATTATGCATTTGTTATATATATATAGACTATACATTGTTTATATGTATTATGCATATAAACCTTCCTCTTGAATCACTCTATTTATTCAAAAAACCGCATCAAACTCCATTGCGTAGTTTTGAAGATCTAAGCATACATAGGGACAGACAGCGGGAAGCGACTTTGTTTTATACTATGTAGTGATATTTAACAGTCAGAACGGACCCTGTGACACCCAGACCACACTCCCACCACTGTTACTCGGTAAGCCAGGATCGACAATGGTGACCAATGGTGACCAATGATGACGCCAAGGTTTGACCCTCGAGTCTCGACCAGTCCCGGGTAAAAGTTAAATTTTCTTGGAACCCGCACCAATTTAATAGACAGGAAGAATAGGAGGAGTTGCAAAGCGGGAGAACGAAATAACTGTAGGGCTGATTGCCACAGAAGCGAGACTGATACAGCTGATTGAAGACCAGTTGTAATGCACCACGGATCGTAATTGGTCAATAACACTCAGAGCAGGGAAGATTACGAAAAGGCAATTTTCGAAATTTGCCCCTACGGGAATCGAACCCGCAACTACTCAATATGTCAAGTAATCTATACTAATATTATAAAGAGGAAAGATTTGATTGTTTGTTTGCATTGAATATGCTCCGAAACTACTAAACCGATTTGAAAAAATCTTTCACTCTTGGGAAGCTACACTATCCCCGGGTGTAGGCTATATTATATTTTCAAAAAATTTGGGATCCTTATTAAAACTCCAATACTCGTAATGTAACTGTAATGTACCCGTGCGAAACCGGGGCGGGCCGCTTATAGGTAACTTAAATAGTCGCAAGGAAACCTCGTAGGTAACATTATTCAAACGTATCGTCATAAAATGGTTCGCAATCATTTATTCTGTGGCAATGGGCGGGGAAAAGGCCGAAGTGATGCCGAGAAGGTCTAATCGTGAGTCATGGTTAGGTACCTATGGAAGGTGGTGGGCGCCTCGGTATTCGGAATGAGATTCATTCTCGCCTTACAGTATTTTTTTGTCGTTTACTATTCGAATGAGTTGAGGTTTTTTTCTGATGATAATTTATAATCTTTTGTTATAGATGAAAACAAGTGTGGCAAACATTGTCTACTTGTTGAAAATATATCTTCATATATTAAGGGCCGAGTTCACCAATACACTAACAGACCGTTAGAGAAGTAAACGACTGTTACCACTACATCTAACAATCGATTACTGAACTAACGGTCCGAGAATGTTAGTTGACTCGGCCCTTAATGTGTAGGCAGTGTGGTAACTCATTTGTTCACGAATGATTCAAAAACAATCGAATAGGCCAAAGATAGGTCTTTACGGATAAAATAATTAGCCTACATTTCTTCTTGATAAATCCCTACAAAGTTCACGGCAAGTCAAACCCTCCACTGTTGCTGTAGGTACAAATTACACGATCATAAACCTTCGGCCTCCCCTTTTTTGCCGAGTAAAAAAAGAAAAATCACACGTGTTTCGAACGAGTCGACGAGTAAAAATAAAAAAAAATAATAAGTAGGGTTGGCGGGACGACGCCGGGGGAGCAAACGTCCTCGCGGCTTTCAGTCCCGCATACTTCTTTTTTTTCAACAAGCCATTTGGCCTGACGTCATGGGAAAGATAATTTTAAATGACACTTTACGATAGTTTGTTCGGCTAAAATAAATTTGCGCGAATTGTAAGGGTTAACATTGTTTGAATGGTAAACGAAAATATAATGGAGAAACCTGCATGTCCGGATAGCCGGTTAATGGACCGATTACGTATAATGGAGCCTATGAGCATTGAAAAAAAATCTTGAGAATGAAGTTTAAATCATTTAAAATGCCGTCCGATTACTAAAACACCGTTAAGTGACATTTTGCCATTTACTACGTGAGAGCGCAACGTTTTCTCAATAGGCCAATTTGGGTCATATGTTCCTATCATTTATCCTACTAATATTATAAATGCGAAAGTTTGTGAGTGTGGATGTATGTATGTATGTATGTATGTATGTATGTTTGTTACTCCTTCACGCAAAAACTACTGAACGGATTTGGATGAAATTTGGAACACAGATAGATTATAACCGGGATTAACATATAGGATACTTTTTAACCCAATAATCCAATACTACGCGGATGAAGTCGCGGGGCACAGCTAGTAGTTTCATAATTATTGGTCTAGCAAAAAAATCTGTATGTCTTCAGAAGTGCTTCTGCTTACAGCTTATTAATTGGACGGCAGTATATAAAAGTCAATTTGGTTATAATAAAAAAAAATACACTGAATGCGCGAATGTGACGACTAGAAGGATCGTTACACTATTGACCTCTCCCAGATAAAGCATTTATAGTTGGAGGAGCTAACAGTATTATACCTTACAAAAATAGTTTTTTTTATAAAAACGAACTTATATTGGCCCAATGAGAGTTTGATCACCTGTGTTTTTTAAGTAATTTTTTTTTTAGGTTTATGTAGGTATAGGTACTTATAAAAAATTGGCCGACGGGAATATCGGCGATCTCTCGGCCTTAGGAAAAATAAAATGGTACATACCTTTCCCGCATTCAGAGCAAACTTTGTCCTTCTTAATATGCGTCCAACTGTGTATCTTGAGATGGTCTCTCCGCTTATAGGACTTGTGGCACAGGTAACAGGCGTAAGGCCTGTCAGTTTTGACGGCTCTGATTGGGAATACAGGTTTGTACTCTTCCGATGCTGAAGGGTCTTCTTGCAACTAAAATAAGTGTTTGGTTTCAATGGAAGGTTTTTGTCCGCGATTTTTTTTTGTGTGACAGAATCAACCAAGGATTGATTATTGACTTAGCTTCTGTACGCGACTTCGTCCGTGTTAACTTCCGTAAAGTATCCCATGTGTTAACCCATGTTATAAACTATCTGTATTCCAAATTTCATCCCAATCCGTCCAGCCGTTTTTGCGTGATTGAGACCCATACAAACATTCACATTTATAAGTAGGATAATTATATTAATAACAATTATTTTGCTACATTTTTGTTAGTTAAATGGATATTCAATACTATTGATACAGCATAATAGTAAGAAACAAATCCTCACCTCTGTCATTTCCTCCTCATTATCTCCAACATCCTCATCCTGTGGCATGTCACCCTCCAGTGATAGGTCAGCTATGTTTGGCTTCACATCCTCGTCCATAATCTCTTGTTTGATCTCCACGAGGACCTGATCATACAGGGGATGCACATTCTGTTCCATGAACACCTTGGTATGGGTCTGAAGATGTTTCCGGAGATGGTCCTTGCGGTAGAATGCTGGAAATTACTCCTGGATTTATTTCTTGTTACATATACAACTACATAAATATTTTATGTTATGCCTTGTAATCAACATGCTAAGGCGCCAAACTAACACAAATAACAAACACCACCTTTTTAGTGTTCGTAAGTACTTTCCAAATTATAGGTATTATTGAATTGACAGTTCAGTGTCCCACGAAGGCATATTACTACAATATGATATGACTTATGCCAGTTCTCAAAGAAAAGTTTAAAGGATCAGGTTTGAACTCACATTTATTGCATATAGGACACAGCTCACTCTTGTCCCCGCTGTGTATTGATCTGTGTATGTTCATGTGTTCCTTCCTTTTGAACGCCTTGCCACAGACGGGGCACACATGAGGCCTCACCTCTTGGTGCTCTAGTGTGTGCCTGTCTAGGTGTTCTTTGCGTTTCAGCCTGTTTGATGAAGAACATGATAATAAGATATAAGTATAGTACCTTACTGAAAGCAATATCTGTGGTATACATGTACATATTTAAAAAAAAAAGTTTAGAAAACTTTGAGGATAGGTGTTTTTTTTAGACTTTTTATGCAATACAATTGTCATAGTAAACCTTTGTTTTAACATTTTGTTATTTTTATGTGTGTCTATCTAAAAGTATTTATTTAATCATAAAAATTGGGGCAGTGATATAGGTATCTAGGATAGTTTTTATATTGAGAAAGGAAAGGGTTTCCCTATGATAGCCATAAAACAAAATACTACAGGAACAATATTAGGAGAACTGCTTTAGTTTAGAATATTTTAGGGCTCACCCGGTTCCACATATTCCACAAAGGTATCTGTACTCCTTATTATGCACCAGCAGATGCTTCTCCAGCTGCTTCGTATCATGACATTTGTATGTGCACTCCACACAGCAGAACTGTACCACGCCATCAGGATTCTTCATAATTAGGGCCAGTTTGTTCCTTGACAATAGACTCCGTTTGATTGCATACTCCAGGGAGGTCATATTAGGATCTGGAAGAGTGTCTTGATAAAAGATTTAAGACGTAAAGGACGTGAAGTAATAAAAACATAAATTCAAAAGTAGCTTTTTGAAACTGGAACAGGATATTTTTTCAGGTGCCTACCTTCACTATCACTATTTGTATCCATTATAGTTTTTAAATCGGCAGCTGAAAATCAAAAACTTTAAATTAAACACCTAACGAAGATATTTCGTAGAAACTTTCCCACACGCGCGCCAACCGTTAGAAAAGGGGCAGAGCCTAAAAAAAACTGAACTTGAAATTGTGATCCCTTCCCCTACCAACGGATATCGCCCAAGGCCCGAGCTCCCCTCCGCATAGGGGTGACTACCCTTTGTCTACCCAAGCCCCAAGCTTCCCCTATTAGAGGGGAGGGGGACCCCACTCCGAGCGCGGTCCGATAGGTGGGGTGGATTTACCTCACCGACATTGATTCAAAATCCTCTACCTGAGACCCAAACCGTGTTTAGCTCGTATAATAAAGATGTAGCGACCAAAATTTACTTTTGATGTTTACAAATATTATTTTCATTTGGCGCGCGCAAAAAGTTTTTGAACTTCGAAAAAAAAACACCTGTTCAATGGCTGAATAATTTTATGACACTCACACTTTAAATTATGTTTTGTACGAATCACTGTTATTAAATATGATATATTTAACTGGAACTTATTATTTACAACACTATAAGCTAAGCTGAGGTACCAGCAATAAATATAAATTTTAAGCGACACACAAAACCTCCACAACGAACTACGAACGAACGCGAAATGAACGGGAAAGAATGAAATGATTGATGACAGATGATTGATTGATTGAGATTGATTAATGTAATTGAATGACGAATGAATCAAGTGTCCAGTGCATTTCGCAGCGAATCAGCAGTTTTGTGCTTCTGTGCTGTGCCAATCATCAGGAGGCATCACCCCTCCTTCCTCCTTCCTCCATATGGTTCATTCAGCCGTTCAGTGATTGATTCATTTCATTCATTTGGCTCGGCATTTTCCGTGCATTGTTTGCTTGTTTGTAACTCTTTCTTGCTTTCACGTGCTGTTTTAATATCGAATAAGAAAATATAAGCCAAAATGGGTTACGATAAAAAGCTTGAAGAATTAGCTATTAAGCTGTTTTCTATAGATGCTGTAAAATTTGGAGAGTTTACTACCAAAAGCGGTATAAAAACACCAGTGTATTTCGATTTGAGGGTTATAGTTAGTTACCCAGAAGTTATGGTAAGTTTAACTAACATTTATGGTGCATTTATGTATTAAACAAGTTACTTCATTTACTTTTACGTAAACTATATTATTTGTTGTTATCATTTTAGGAGTCAATTTCAACACTCCTATTTGAATTCTCCATGAAAAACATAGAATATGATCATGTGTGCGGCGTGCCTTACACTGCATTGCCGATCGCTACCTTGCTCAGCGTGAACGCGAAAAAATCTATGCTCATGAGGCGCAAAGAGACCAAAGCTTACGGGACCAAGAAATCCATCGAAGGCCACTATAAAGCCGGAGAAACATGTCTTATAATCGAAGATGTAGTGACCTCTGGTTCTAGTATACTGGAGACCGTAAAGGATTTACGGAAAGAAGGACTGATAGTTAAAAATGCAGTGATAATATTGGACAGGGAACAAGGAGGCTCCAAAAACTTGGAGGTGAATGATGTGCAGATCAAGTCACTATTTACAATGTCTAGTCTTATGGATGTTTTGGTGAAGAATGGGAAGATAAGTGATGAAATTGTGGCAAAAGTAAACAGTTATTTGAAGGAGATACAAGCACCTGTTATTGGTATGCACTACACTTTTGTACTCTATTATGTAGTTACATAAAAAATAGGCAGAGATAAACTACCTTTTCTAGTTAATTACAATAAAGTACAACATTGTACATTTTTTTTGTTTTGTATTGATCTTGAAGCATAGACATACTATTTAATTAATTAAAAAGAGCTTGTTTTGCTTGAGTAAATTACAAATATTATTTACACCAAATTCTACAAATAAAATTTCTGACTTTACAGAGAAAATAGAAGATCGAACCAAACTTACATATGAACAACGAGCAGTACTAGCCAAGAATGCAGTAGCTAAACAATTATTCAACATAATGGCAACAAAGAAAACAAACCTCTGCCTCTCTGTCGACCTAACAACCACCACAAGCATCTTAGATCTGCTAGAGAAGGTTGGGGAACATGTTTGCTTGGTCAAAACCCATGTGGACATCATTGAAGACTATACCAATGACTTCATCACGAGAGTCAAGCAGATCGCAGAGAGATTCAACTTCATGATATTGGAGGATAGAAAATACGCTGACATAGGTCATACGGTATCCCTCCAATATTTGAATGGACTGTACAAAATTGGGGAATGGGCGGACTGTGTGACTGCACATTCATTGCCTGGTGAAGGTATATTGAAAGCGTTGAATGGATCTACAAACGGAATAAGCAGAGGTGTATTCTTGCTGGCTGAAATGAGTTGTGAGGTAATATATTTTTGAACACATACACCCCAAAATTCCTTGAAGCTTCAACTAGACTCAATGATGTGTAATAATGTGATAAAAAACAGTCTGTTTTAAATTTTAGCAAGGGTTTCATTAAAATCAATAACTCAAATACGTATTATTACTTTATTATCTTGTTGAATTATAATTTGTTTGTTTACAGGGCAATCTTATATCACCAGAGTATAGAGAAGCAACAGTGAACATGGCTTTGAAATACCCAGACCTGGTCACAGGATTTGTGTGTCAAAACAAAGACACCTTCAAAGACCCAGGTCTAATACAACTTACCCCTGGTGTCCAGCTGGAGAGTGCCAAAGATGACCTCGGCCAGGTTTACAATACTCCTGAAAAAGTGATCCTGGAGAACGGAGCAGATGTTATTGTGGTTGGACGAGGGATAGTGGCAGCCAAGAGTCCAGAAACCCAAGCTGTTATCTATAAAGATACTTTGTGGAAGTGCTACACTAAGAGAGTATCTAAATTAGAGTAAGGAGTATAAATTTTAATTTTTAATTTAAGAAGTAAACTGGGAGTTAGAACACTTATATGAATTTTAACCTAATTTCTTCTATTTATATCAAAAAATTGTCAGTTTACTTTATCTAATTAAGAATCAGAGTGTAGGTACTTTATTAGTCTGTTAATGAGTGTTAAAGTCTACCGTACAATTGTGACTAACATTTTTTTAACAAATACGAATGCGATTTGTTCATAAATAGTGATAGGGACCAATCTGTTGTGAAAATTTAGAAATCTATTTGGTGCTATTCTAGAAAATTTCTGAAATAAGTTGGAAAATAGTTATCGGTAATTGTATTTCCAAGTGCCAGGTAGTGCCTGTACATTCCTCATAGTTATTCTTTAGATAAATAATAGTTATTACAAAGTTGAAGACATGTCAAATATGTTGTATCTGTTAATAAATAAATAGTGATTTATGAAGTAAAATTCGTTTTATTTTTAATCAAGTGCCTGTTAAACCTAAAATTAGGTTTATTTACTTTGTAATAAAAAAATTACCCAGATGCACTAATGTTAAATCGATATTTTGTACCGATTAAATCCGAGAGGATGGTTGCCTTTCCTTATTCTTATGCTGGTAGCCCCAAATTGAACTGTCAATTTTAAATCATTCACTCACTTCACTGAGAAAAAGGCGGGAAAATTTTGAACGGAGTGGGCGCGTTTTTTAAACATAAAAATTAAATTTCACTTAATTTGAGAATTAAACTTTATTGAAGAGGCCTGACCGTGGCCGGAATGACGGCGAAGAAAAAAAAACGGAAGGTAGAAGAGGAGCATCCTCCGTCTAGGTCGGAGTCCGACGATGATGAGATGGATAAGTACAAAGTGTTTAAAGTCGACAATTACGTCCGTCAGTATCCCGAGGACGGCGGAAATTTTGAATATTTAGTCATATATGAAAGTAATGATTCCACGAAACCCATTGGCGATCGTGATCTGATGTCGCTAGGCGCGGTCCTTAAGCGGCATCATAAAGGCATAAAACGGTTCAAACGTATCAACCGATATAAGGTCGCGGCTATATTCGAGCGGCCCGGCCTGGCAAATATGGCTCTAAATAATATTAAAGTCCAGAAAGACTTGGATCTAAAAGCCACAATACCTGCGACACTAACTGAAATAACAGGAGTAATACGGGGTGTTCCCACTTACATGTCCAATTCTAACATTTATACTGGCATTTCCAGCTCTAAAGACGTAGTGTCTGTACGACGCCTGATGCGCCGTGGCCGTGACGAAGATGGAAATCCGATTCTGCTACCTACACAGACGGTTGCAATTACCTTTTCATGTCCCACGCTTCCTGACAGTGTAGACATTAACAGCTGGTATTTTCAGGTAAGCGTTTTTATACCACCAGTAAGCCAGTGCCTGCGGTGCCTACGATATGGCCACATTGGAAAATTTTGTAAAAATACCCAGAAATGCTCTATTTGTGGCGGCAGCCACCATTTTAAAGAATGTACTATAGCTGTAAAAGATGCAGTATGTGTGCATTGTAATGGCAATCACATATCTATTTCGGCAGAGTGTCCTAAACGAAAAGAAGAAATTGAAAAGAATAATAATAAATACAAACAAAAGAAGTATGTCGATCTATTCAATGACAAAAATTTCCCTGACTTGACCAAAACGAAATCTGACCATCATATTCAAAATTTTTTGCAATCTGATCGTATTTTGAACTTAATTATATCCACTATTATAAAAATTAGCGCGCAAAAAACCAAATCAGACAGTCCCATAACATCTGACGTCATTAAAACAATTTTACTGGATAATTTTAATATAAGTAAAAACAGTACAACTAAAACTAATGGATAAGCTCAATATAGTCCAATGGAATGCTCAGAGTTTGCTAAGTCATAAGCATGTCTTTTCACACTATTTATACGAAAATGATATACATATAGCTTTAATTTCTGAAACTTGGTTACAACCATCGAAAACAATAAATATCAAAGGTTATAAAATAGAAAGATTAGATATTGGATCTAAACATAATGGTGTTGCAATATTAATTAGAAATTATATTAATTATAAAAAGATACAAACTTATGCAGATAGTTCTTTACAAAATATAGCCATTCAAATATATATAAACAATGAAACTTTATCAATAGTTAGTTTTTACAGTCCAACATCTGCTACTCCTTCTAATTTTAACTATATACAGCTTGACAATTTGATAAAGTCTGTTCCACAACCTTTAATACTAGCTGGTGATTTTAATGCACATCATACTGTGTGGGGTTGTGTGTCTACAGATGCACGTGGTACAACCCTTCTAGATGTTATAAATGACAATAACTTGTGCTTGTTGAACAATGGTTCAGCAACAACTGTTGGATCTCATACATGGCAGCCAAATGCGTTGGATCTTACAATTGTTTCTCCCTTATTAGCCTTAAGATGTAACTGGCATGTGCATGATGACTCATTTTGTAGTTATCATCTTCCAGCAGTCACAACCCTTGTATGTAACCCTGAAAATATAAACAATAACAGTAATGTTAATTCTAATTATTTCAGTCCTAATTATAAGTGTGTTGATTGGACGAAGTATCAACATGTGGTACGTTTAAAATTAAATAATTCCAATTTTGATTTATCCAATTCAGATATGTGTTATGACATGTTATGTAACATTCTGCTAGAAGGTGTTTCTGAAGCTAATACTGCTAATAAACCCTACAATTCAGTATCTCAGAGTTGTAGTAAATTAAAAAGAAAGTTGAATTTGCCTTGGTGGAACCATATCTGTACACAGGCTGTTAATAAATGCAAGTCTGCTTATTTGGACTTCAAAGCTAATCCTACAATAGAAAAATACCTATTATTTAAAAAGCAGCAAGCTCTAAAGAAGTTAACCATAAATAGCGAAAGACAAACTGCATGGAGAGAACTCTGCAATTCATTCAATCGGCTAACTCCATTATCAACTATCTGGTCCAGTATTCGAAAATTTAATAAAACCTATATTACTCCACATAATCATTCTAATGATGACAGATGGATACAACAATTTCTAGACAAATACACTTCCAATCCTACTAATTTGTCAACATTTGATCCTCCAGTCAATAACACTGATAACAATGTCAACAAGTTCTTCTTAAAACCATTTACATTTTCCGAATTTACAAGTGCTATATATTCTCGTAAGGACACTGCTTTTGGTTTAGATCACATATCTTACAAAATGTTCAAAAATCTTGACTCATTTAGTCAAAAAATTGTTTTAAATATATTTAATTCACTGTGGAGTAATATGGTCATTCCTAAATCATGGAAGACTGATTGCCTTGTTCCTATACTCAAGCCTGGTAAAGATTTAAATGATCATGACTCATATAGGCCTATAGCTCTTACTTCCTGTGCAGCTAAATTATTTGAACAGTTAATAAAACAGCGTCTTGAATATTTTATAGAATCCAAAAAGTTATTACCTAGCAATCAGTTTGGTTTTAGGAAACGACATTCCGCTGTAGAAAGTTTAAATCATTTGAATTTAGATATACACAATGCATTTGCTAGCAATAAGTTCTTGATTAGTATTTTTTTTGACATCACCGGTGCTTTCAATAATGTAGATCATCACATCCTTGCTAATGAATTATATCTTCTTGGAATACCTGTAAAGTTAATAACATGGATTTTCAACTTTTTAAATGGTAGATTTGTATATGTAAAAAGAAAAAACAATTTGTATGGACCTCAATTATCATACAAGGGTGTGTGTCAAGGAGGGATATTGAGTCCTTTGTTGTACATTTTGTATATACATAGGTTAAATAACATATTAGGTACTGATGTAAATAGTTTACAATATGCAGATGATCTGACAGTTTATTGCACTGGTACTAACATAAGGTCAGTAGAAAGTAAGCTAAATAATGCATTGAAAGATTTGAAATGCTACTTTAATTACTTAAAGTTAGATGTTAATTCAAACAAAACTAGAGTCATAGCTTTTAGCAGATCTAGATCTTTACTTACCAACATCATTTATGATGGTAATTTACTTCCTGTTTATGATGAGGTTAAGTTTCTAGGTGTTATTTTTGCCAGGAATTTATCATGGCAAAGACATGTTTATGGTTTAGCTGACAAAGCGTTGCGTGCTTTCAATATATTGAAATCACTTGCCAGAACTTATTGGGGAGCTGATCCAAAAATTTTACTTATGTTGTACAAATCTATAGTCCGTTCTCACTTTGAATATAGCTTTTATTGCTATGCTTCCAACTCTGTTTTAGTAAACAAACTGGAAAAAATTCAAAACAGTAATCTTCGTTTGATCACAGGGGCTATGAAGACAACCCCTATAGTCTCAATGCAAGTTGAATGCAATATCTCTTCTTTGCTTATTAGATATAAATATTTAAAGTTCAAATTCATTTTAAAACTTAATTCTGTTAGCAATCATCCTCTTCTGACCAAGTTAAATGATTCCAGATTTTTAGCTTCATCTCCTCTCTCTTCCAAATACCCTTACATTCTTCTTGACTATACTGACATTTCAACATACATTAAAAATAATAATATTTATCATGCTGACAATTGGGCATGTTATCATGGAACTTTTGAAGGTAAATTTCCTTCAACAGACATACTAATAGACCATACTTTAAGAACCAAACAGGATGTTTACGAAAAGCTTTCACATTGGACCAATTACCAAGTTATCTACACAGATGGATCGAAGAGCGAAACAGGTGTATCAGCTGCATATTATCATATGGACAAAAAGTACGGTCGAGGACTTCGATTACCTGCCATTTACACAGTTTTCTCGGCTGAAGCCACAGCGATTTTACAAGCCTTGAGATATATAAAAAACGATGTAATGTGTTCCAGTGCATCTCACTTTATTATTGCATCCGATAGTATGTCCGTTTTGAAGGCCTTGAGACGAGCCGGTATCAATAACACACATCATCTCCTTTTTGAAATAAAAGAAACCTTGGTAAATTTAGCAGCATCCAAACATATTATGCTATTATGGACACCAGCGCACGTGGGCGTGAAAGGTAACGAAAGTGCAGATTACCTTGCCAGACTAACGAACAATTTGGGTGGCAATATTCAAAATATATCAAGTGCGTGGCAAGATTTGGTACCCGTATATCGAGCAAAGATTAATAAGCAATGGCTGGAAGAGAGAAACGAAATTATTCAGAGTAAAGGAGCATGGTATGCCGGTATTAATAAGGAGGTGGGTAAAAAGCCTTGGTTTGCAGATGACAACAAAAATTATCTCACCCGAAAATTTTACACACAAATTATGAGACTGAGATTTGGGCATTGCCGATTTAATTTCCATTTACACCGCATGAAAATAATTTCTTCTCCTAAATGCACTGAATGCAATTTACAAGAAGACCAAACGCTAGAACATATTTTCTTTAAATGTCCCGCTTTTAACATGCAACGTCTGTTGCTCATAGATCAGTTACTGGAAAAATATCAAAACATCCCGCCTTCCCTTCAGAAACTCTTAGCTTGCCCTGATAATTTTACGCCTATCTATGACTTTATCATCTCCACGCTTGGAGATATTTGAAGGGACTATGAATGAAGACTGAAACAAGAATATGAAAAGACCACTGGACAAGACAAACAATCAAGGATTTGACAATTTTAACAAATGACTAAGAAGAAACATATAAATGACTGTATGATGGAGAAATTGTGATGAGAACAATAATAAAAGATTTGGCACTTGTGCCTTTATATTGACTAAAATATAGGAAAAACGGATAAAGAAATATTATCAATGACACAGTCAACTTCAGATTTGGCAGTATGGACTAGTTCCTTCGCCTGTCCTATTGGACGAATATTACTACTACTACTACTCACTTCACTGAAGGAAGTGTCAAAATTGATAATGATATCAGTTTAGTTGCTAACAAAACAATACAAAACTTCATTAATAATTTAGCCATGGAGTGTATAGCTAAGGAATTAGATATAAGCAGTAAAAACATATTTCCTACTGCCGTGCCCGGGCTGTACGCCGTCGTCGTCCACACGAGTTGGCTTCAGAAATGGTTGAAAAACATCGAAGTAGATAACTCTATAAACAATGTTGATTTTACCTTGCAACCTGGTGAAAGTGTACCTTATCCGTGGCGAAAGATATTTATAAGGGTATGTTCTTATTTTTAAACTATATCCCTTTCGTTACACTTCACGAATTCCTTCTTATTTTTCACACAATTTTCTTTGTTTAGATACTCAACAAAAAGGTATCCAAGGTTCTTCCATTACCGAGATATAAACTAAACGAGAACAACGCCGATACTCCTCTCACGTTCTCACAATTACTGCAATACGTCTCGCAGAATAACGAAAGAAATCTATGGAAAGAATCGTATAAGAAATACTGTCAGAACAGTGATAATAAAGAGAGTACTATAGTTAATCTTCTGGAACATGACCACCTGCTCGTCGAGGTGCTGCTCCGCATGTACGGCTGTAACATAATTAGAATTAAGAGTGACGGAGCCGGCAAACATGTGGAGTACAAGGAGGTGGTACCAAATAAAAACATATTAAAGGCTTATGAAACTCATGTCAATTTACTAGCTGCTCTATGTGCTCTTGAGACTGAAAATAACTACTTTATATTGTATAGAGGGCACTATGAAAATACTCTGTTAGACTGTTTGAACTTCAGTCCAAATTTGATAGACATGAACTACTGTAGGGGTCTATTTATTGTGTACCAACTGCTTAACTTATTTAAAGCGATGAGTGATAGGGGTTTAAGTGTTGGTATGCTCACATTGGAAGATATATACTTGTCTGAGAATCTGTGGCTGCAAGTTTTACCACCTGTAATGAATAATGTGCAATGTTTGGATGCATCATTGATTTTTGAGCAAAATAGAAGCAAGCAGAACACTCCTGCTACCGTCCAGGGTCAGGGTAGGGGGGGAGAAGAGTGGTGCTGGCGTAAGGACGCTGTCCAGCTGGAGAAACTATGCATGCTGTGGGTCAGAGGAAGGATATCCAATTTGGACTATCTTCTTCATCTGAATATGTTGGCCGGCAGGAGTGCAAATGACCCACAAGCTCACTTCTTGGTCCCCTGGGTCACTGACTTCGCATCACGCTGTGGTGAGTGATCAAATGCTAATTTATATTTCTTATGTCAGCAAAGTAGGTTAATGTGTTTGTTATTTACAATAAAAAAACATTATATTTGTATTCACATTTCTGGTTATCTATTATTAGCATGTTTTTCTAGGTACATTTACTTATTGTAGGTAGACTATAACTGTTGGAATGGCACCATTCTCAGTGCTAATTAAAAGGCGGATAAAGAAATTTACTTCAAGATGTGCAATGTAAAGCCTAGGCGGATGCCTTGCCGCGTCTTCAAATAGGAACAGCTTATTTGCGGCGATGGTTTCACCACCTGTCACATTATACAATTCAATTACTCATAGTAAAAAGTTAAACTCTCTGCAAAACTGTTTAGAGTGTCTCTGACTAGCTGTTCAGGGATTAAGGTTACATTGTTACTGCAGGTAGAAACTGGCGCGACCTGAGCAAGTCCAAGTACCGGTTGAACAAGGGCGACCGCCAGCTGGACATGACGTATGACGTCAGCAGCTGCACCGACCAGATACCGCATCACATTTCCGACGCGCTCACCGATATCACATGCTATGTCTACTTGGCTAGAAGGTCGGGGAAATATTCAACTTTATACTGTAATTAACTAAGGTGCTTTTTGCGTAGCATGGTAAAAAGAGTATTTATGTTGTTAGAGTCTAATATAAGATGACGGAAAATTTACTTAATGCGGAATGAAATAGGATTTATTTTTGTGTATGTGTAATACAGTTTAGAATTACATTTAGAATCCATTTCATACATGTATGTAATGTGACTTTTGTGGTTTTAGACTAGGTCGGATGACACACGATAATAATTATTATTACAGTTAAATTCACAGTGTTAATTCTAAAGCAACATTAAAAAACTATTTCACTTTGTTCTAAATAAAAAATGATTGCAGTCTGTTCTTTTATACTTATATAGTTACTATGCACACAGACAGAGTCAACACTCATAATAAACACGCGTTATAGACCCGTTAGGGGCCATCCATAAATTACGTCACACGAATTTCATGATTTTTTGACCCCTCCCCCGTCCTTGCCACAGCTGGTCATATTTGTGGGACCTCCCCTACCTAGTGTAATGTCACAAAATTCGGGACCCCTCCCCACGCCTTGTCACACAATGTCACACTTCGTCGACCTCCTCCCTCCCCCTTAACGTGTAACGTAATTTATGGCCCCTTATAGGCGCGATATTAGACACGCGGCGGAGTTTAACAACTAGAGCGAAATTTGATCGGTTTGTAGGACCCCAAAGGAAGTGCTATGTAAATCCGTCCGCCACAAATGGGTGCCAGCGGAGTACCCGGCGTCCATCCAGCGTATGCAGGAGTGGACCCCGGACGAGTGCATCCCGGAGTTCTACACGGACCCCACCGTCTTCAAGAGCATACATGAGGACCTGCCGGTGAGTGGAGGTTTTTGTTTTTTTTTGATATGACCTAATGTTGTTGACCAGAGTGGCCATAACAACTTCACCCGGACAGAGGGCGAGCGCAAGTGCGCTCCAGCCAGAGGGGCAGGGGGGCAGCTAGCTCAAGGGCGCCACAAGGGGCACGACCTCAGCTTGGGCCGCTGCCAGGAGTGGTGGCTTGGGTAAATCTACCACCGGATCGGAACGCGACCTCAACTGAGACGATCCGGCAAGAAACTCAGCGGGGTTGTCGGGTGCCAAGGTGCGTCTAGGTACGTAGACGCACCTTCTAGCGGAAGCGGGGGTACGTCGACCTCGCCGGCGAGGTCGGTGTCTGGGGTGAGTGGAGGTTGATAAATCTAGGGGTTTTATACGACGACCGCTTGGCGCAGTGGTTCGAGCGTAGGCCGCTCGGCTCATTGCACTGAGGTGGTTGCGGGTTCGATTCTCGTCAGGGTAAATGGCCTTCTCGTAATTTGCCCTGCTGTGGGTGTCTCTGGGATTGCTCCCAGTTCATTATACGGTACCCATAGTACAAGGGTTGCTAAGTTTGGGATCATACAGTTGGTGTGTTCGTCTGACGATATGTATTATAATTATTTATATAAAAAAGTCGCCAAACAACGTCCACTCGCCTGATGTCAAGCAGTTACTGTAGCCTATAGATGCTTGCAATACCAATGGCATTGCTCGCACGTCGCTCTCGTGAAGAGGAGGAATTGGGATGGAGGGGAAAGGTGGAATTGGCCTTCCGGCTCCTTCACTCATTGTACGTAATGCAGCTATTATAGCTACTTTACGCCGTTAATCTGTGAGATGGTGGTACTACCCGGGTTGAGCCGGCCCGTATATGAGATGTAGTCAATTGGCTGCAACATGGCTCTACCACCAACGGGCTTGATGACAATTATGCTTATTGCTAATTTTCGAAATAATCGACCGACGTCGCCCTACATTGTCAGACATAGCCGGATATCTCTAGCGACACGTGTCGTGGGACATTTTGTCCTCCAATGAATACGAGGCTTTATTATGGTCGCATTGATGACGTGAACCCGCCCTTAACACATGCATAGGTACAGCATAGTTGAATGGCTAAGAGGTGTGGTAATGTGACAATCTTAAAAGGGTTCACTAACCGCAAGTTTTGTTCTTATTATATATTTTGGTAACTTTTTCATACGGACATCAGGATCTTGGTATTCCAACGTGGGCGACGTGCGCCGAGGACTTCATAACAAAACACAGAGAAGCGCTCGAGAGCGCACATGTCTCTGAGAACCTGCATCACTGGATTGACATCACATTTGGATATAAGTAAGTTTTATTTACTACTAGCTGTGCCCCCGCGACTTCATCCGCGTAGTATTGGATTAAAAAGTATCCTATATGTTAATCCCGGTTATAATCTATCTGTGTTCCAAATTTCATCCAAATCCGTTCAGTAGTTTTTGCGTGAAGGAGTAACAAACATACATACATACATACATCCACACTCACAAACTTTCGCATTTATAATATTAGTAGGACTTAATAATACATATATAGAAGACATACATAATGCCGTATATATAGTACCTAATCGCATTTGTCAACTGCACTCGCGGCCGAGGGTCTTCAGCTTAAGTAATTATAATGTCACTAAGCCTCAATAGCCTAGTGGTTAGAGGGGCAGCCTTCGTAGCTAAGAGGTTCCGGGTTGGATCCCCATTCTGGTCATTAAACTATTTACGTGGCCCCACTCCTAACACAAGCATTAGCATATAAAACCACATTGCTAGAAATCTTTCAAAAACAAAAAAAATACAGTCTCCCCCCGCAAAAGAGGTACGATATCTAAACAAATTTTCAGGTTGTCAGGCTCAGCGTCAATAAAAGCGAAGAACGTGTGCCTATCTCTCGTGGACGGTCATACACGGATCCGCCGCGGCGGGACCGTCCAATTGTTGTCCGCTCCACATCCGCCGCGAGCCTCGAGACCGCTCCCACCGGCCCCGCCGAGATTACACTGGACAGCACCCAAAGATGCCAGTAAGTGAACCATTAAACTTAAATATATAGGCCCTAAGATTAGTACCCTGTGGGACACCATATTGAAGTTCAAGAAAATATAATTAAATCATTTTGTTGAATAGAATTCGTTTGGTATATCAAACAATAAACAACAACATGTAACTGTATTTTAAATAACTCGTAAGATACGCGCTGTCATTTGATCAATTTGGGGTTATCTACTTTATCAAAAGCTTAGCGATGGTCAATGTTAAATGAACTAGTTATATCTTATCTTGTTATTTTCATTAACTACTATGATAAATGCCCCTAATTCAGTGTTATATTATTTAATTTCTTGTATATATTTCTTTGATAGAGAAATCATACAAAAACGACAGTTCAGAAGATGTATCAGATGACGAAGAAGAATCAACCAGTCTGCCTCAACATGTATCGCGTTTAAGTGTACCTCCACAACGCGTCCGATCACGGCATAAAAGCAGTAGCCGCGCTCGGTCATTGTCTAAAAGCCAAGGCCTCGACGACTCTCAACATACTGAGGGCAGGGCTGCCGAAAGGGCATCTTCCCATTCCAGACACTACAGAGTTCAACGGTCCGAACTTGGTAAAGGTGTAATTTATCTGCCCAAAGAATTTAATCCGGTAGCCGCTATACAATCGATAGAAGCACTTGACAATTTCCGCACTAAATCTTTCTTCAATAAGGTCGAAGATAAAGAAAAACATAAGGAAACCGTTACTACTTTGAACTTGTATCCGGTGCAACAAGAGACGAGGCATGATAACGGGATCACAAAGGAGGGGTCGGATGACACGGCCTTTACAAACCACATGTTCTTAGCGTCGTATGATCAGAGTTATTTGAAGAAATTCACTCAAGACGCGCATTTAGAAAGTGTGCTGAAAGAAAGAAAAAACAGATCATTTAATACTAGGTACACGACTGATGCGGCTGTTTACAAACAATTTGTTACCGAAAGTCGTAGGCAAGACATGTTAGTAGTGGGCTGTCTTATCGTTGAAATATTTTTGCACACATACATGCGTCCGTTAAGATCAGCGAGCGACAATTTCTTAGAACGGTACACCAACTGCAGAACTGTACTGAAGTATAATTTCAATGCGTTACCGAAGTGTGTGAGTTATGTTGCATCTTTACTTTTAAACGTGCAGCCTCCGAGCTTGAGTTACAAAAATGAGTTGTCGCCTAAGAAGGATGATCTTATGAGGAAGATAGTGGTGACGGATAAAGGATTGCCCGCACCGATGCCGTTGCAGCTTCTCCAGCCGTTGTTAATGCAACATTTAATACCGTTTCCTCAGAACTTTAACAATTTATACAAACTATTAAGTGCGCTTCACGAGTTCGAGCTAACGAGCAATGAGTTGAATATTCTCTACATGTACGAGTGTGACGGTATCCAATGTGAAAAGTATCAGAACGTTGACAAAACTAAACTGCATTTTAGTCAGAAGATCGCCGAAGGCAAAATACAAGCCTGCGCTACGTATCTAGACATCCTATTAAACCAAGTTAATTGTTACAATCAGTTCGATGTTTTAGACATATTTCTCGCTCACTACATAGAGTTGCTTCAGAATAAAGACACTTCAGTATTAGCCGCCTGGTATTTATTTGACACCGTCAGTAAAGCGTTAGGGCCTGCACAGACCAGAAAGATGTTACTGAAACACATACTGGATCTGTACGAAGATGATGATTTCATTGTCGATAAACCAGAACAGCACAAATTGACGGATGTTGACGCTCTTACTGTGACTGGAGTGTCCAGTAAACAGAAATATGTAAAATTATACCACAATATTTTTTTGCTACAACTGATGGTCAGATTAGGTCTGCAATGCTTCTTAGATAATTTTACACAACATTTAGTCGAAGCTGTCGGTGGATATAAAGATGTTACAGAGGAAGTGGGAACTCCGGGTCATTTGTGCCACAATAAAGCGATGTTGAATAAAAAGCCTAGATATTCAGATGACAATCTGAAAAATTCGCTAGCGTATAACACGGATATTTTCTCTCCGGACACGTCGTATGGCTCTGAACACGTCACAACCCCGAATATTGATAAAACTGAAGCGAATGACGTCAAAGAAAAAGACCTTGACAATAGAAGCGAGAATGAGCTGTTCCATTTTGAAACGGAGAAAGACAGACTCCCCAGTAGAAGCAGTCGAAGTAAATCTCCAGCTGAATCTATAGACTCTTACAATTCTAATACTGTACAAGAAAATAGCGAACACACTCCGTCCCCTTCAAGAGAATACACATCTCCTGTTAACTCGAAATATTTCAACTCAAACAACACAGTCCATAACGAACCTAATATCATAGTATCTAAGGATAATAATTCAGATGTATCTAAAGTCCCAACGTCTCCTGTAATAGAAATACCTACAAAGCCGATGTTTACAAGTTATTTACATTTCGCTGATGAAGATGACTCTGATGTCGTGGAAATAAGGGACACATCTCACGCGCGGCAGATTAAAAGCTTAGATTTTATAAATGTAGACAATGAAGCGTCAAAAACGCGTAGTTCGGGTGAAGATGATATGGAGTTGCACGAGTCGAATTCATGTAAAATATCTGATATGAGTTCAGAAAGCCTTATATGGCTGGCTCACAGATTAGGGCCTGTACTTACATGTAGGTACATCACTAGGAATTTGCTGAAGATGTTGACGCTTTGTTATATTGGTAAAGAGAACCTGGCGCCGTGGGAGGGGGACGAGAAAGATGAGTTCGATGATATATCGATAGTGAATAGTAAGGTTGTTGGCGATAAGAACGCCATGAAGGTTATAAAGTGCCTCACTTCTATTGTTGGTGAGTAGAACTCCTTCGTTGTAATATTCCAATGTTGTGTTCCAAATATTTCTCCCACAGCTTTCATTGTTTTTTTGTGATTGGACATTCTGGCCAATCCTTTTGTATTGCATAACTTGGCGTGAGATATCTTTGCGTCATTTTAATTATTATTTTTATATTTTTTTAATTTACCTAACAATTACTTTACGCAAACGTTTAACCAATTCAAAAAATGTCTCCATGCGATAAATTCTAAATTCTAACAACGTCCATGCTGAAAATGTCTAATTCTAAAAAAGCTATGCTGAGATGGTTGAGCATTTGGAAACTACTTTGCGTTTGAATCTGAATTGAGCGTCCAAGACGAACACATTGCTAACTCCTTTCCTGCAACCATTCGATTGCCTCTCCGATACCTTCACGTTTCAATAATAATAGTTAACTTCCAGCAATGTACGGCGAGCAGCTAATAATATTCCAATACTTGCCGCACATGGGCGAGCTGATCGCGTCGTGCCGGCGCCGGCTGACCGCGCAGCTGGAGGGCGGGGTCATCGCCTGCCTGCAACTGATCAAGTACCTGTTGCCGTACATCTCGGATGTTAAGGTCATGGAGCAGTTGCAGGTCAGTTATTGTTCTTGCGTTGCCACCCCAATATTGAAGTTCTGCTGGCAGCTCCGTCGTCTATTCTCTTGCGTTATGTTGCGTGTCTATTCGCAAGACTTCCTTCTCTCTTACATTCTGTAGCCTTTAGTAAGTTATGTAACAAGTTATTTATAATAAACGTAAAAATATGTTTTCCTCCATCCATGTGTCCGTATTTTTCATAATAGCGTCTGAGTTTGCCAATCGTCGACTGCCGCCTGCACTAATTCAATCCGGCCGAAATCAAACCCGCAACTACCCGATGCAGGGAGCCGAGCGGCTTACGCTCGAACCACTGCGCCCAGCGGTCATTACCACGGATATGTTGCACTTTCAGGATACGTTTCTGAAGTCGATCCTGCAGCCGGCGCTGCGGCTGGCGTCGACGACGCGCTGCGTGTACCCGGGCGGCGGCGCGGCGCGCGGCGCGCTGGCCCGCAAGCTGGCGGCCGCGCTGCACGCGCTGGCGCTGCGCGTAGGCCGCGACATGGCCGCGCGGCATCTCTGCGTGCCGCCCTTGCAGCGGTCAGTACCCGTACTCGCTAACCGTACCACCACTGTCCTATAGAATATAATAGAATAGAATAACTCTTTTTTGCATACTAAAGTTCGGAATATATCTAATAACATAAAAATGGCTTTCGTCTTAGAAGGTTTCGGAAATTAAAAATAGATGAAGGCGAAACGTAAAACCGACTAATGTAATTATAATAGTCTATTCATTTTCAGATCGCCTCTCTTTAGCCACCGGTATAGCTCTTGGATTACAGTTAGTTAATTTGATGAAGATGCGTAAAATATTGCAAATTGACTCTTATGCCAGTGTCATAAGAGTCTCAGCACGCGTCTTCGTGAAATATTTAGTTCGTATTTGTCTGCAGGTTTTTCCTTGCATTTGATAAAGCTACTGGAAAGACGGAGAATTGGCCGAAGCAAGACGAGAGCACTCCTGAGAAGGTAAGTAAACTTTTTGAAATACGTACATTATGTAACAATTTTATTTTATTTTTTTGCCGTCTTCAATCGAGTAGGAGTTTCGTTATGTCTGTATGTAATATTTTAATGTATGTTCACCGATTTCTAGAGTTTTTTTGTGTTTAAAAGTGTATACCTACTCTTCAGGTGGTCCCATAGAAATGTTATCAAAATGAGTTTAGTAGTTTGAGAGATTTGGACTATTTACGGTTACGAGCAATTCAACCACTAAAAATCATGAAATTTAATAAAAATTATAAAACCTCTTCAAAAAGCCTTGATCCACTGAAAAGCTTGAAATAACTATCAGCTAGAACTAACTACATATAATTTCTTTGACCTTTGAGTTAATAGGTTTGACCCTCGACGAGTCCCGGGGATAAACTAAAATGTCTTGGAACTCGGAATTTAATAGAAAGCAAGTGTACGGGGTATGTAGTCAACACAGATCATTAAGCCATAGACGCCGCTTAGCCGGGAATACCCGCTCACCTAACATTACCATCGCATGTGTATGACCACATCTGACATTCGGTGTCTCGTGTTATTGGAGTGTGGTGGTCGATCGTGTGGTTCGGTCCCGTTCGGTCGCAGTGGTCGTGGCAGGAGTGCGAGGGCGCGCGCGCGGAGGGCATCCTGGAGCTGTGCCGCGACGGCAGCACGGCGGAGTGGCGCGTGCAGGACGGCCGCGTGCTGCGCGCCGACCTGCCCGACGCGCCCTGCACGCCGCCCTGCACGCCGCCCGCGCCCGACCCCGCCTGCCTCTCCGTCAGTACACGCACTGCACGCACCGCACGCACCACACTCACACCACTCACACCACTCACACCACTCACACCACTCACACCACTCACATCATTATTCATTGAATCCTTGACAGATAAATTTACTTTACTATACTTTACTTTACTTTACTTTACTTTACTTTACTTTACTTTACTTTACTTTACTTTACTTTACTTTACTTTACTTTACTTTACTTTACTTTACTTTACTTTACTTTACTTAAGTGAAGAGTTCACTTCATTTTTTTCGGAGTGCTTACAGCTGTTACAAACAGTACATGAATGTATACAAGATGGCCAATTAGGACCTTTCACAGATAGCAGAAATGATAAATACAAAGTAATTTACAGGTTACGGTAGACATACCATGTGTTTACAAACATGCTAATCAAATTTAAGGTAGAATAGTGGATATAAAATGAATACAGAAAACCCTATATTCGAACATAAAAAAAGAACTCGTATACTATAAAATTACACACAAAAATTTATAAAATTACACACATTAACTAGGATAACCTTCCCTATCGTCCCTAGACTTGTGTAGGGACACTTCCGACACAATGGGTCATATGGACGACAAGCCCTTTATTAGGGTACGAGTATACTGTTTCACCCGTGGCATGTTACCAGGCGCAAGAGGAACTGCTCATGGTGTTCAACGCGGAGCTAGCCCACCAGATGTACGGCGCCTTCGCCCAGTTCGTCGGCGCCGACACCATGGAGCGTTGTCTCAAGAACAGCGACACCATTCGTGCGCTCTGCAGGCAGTACGAGCAGAAGCATTTTTTGAGGTGGGTACCCACTTGGACTCACGTCCCTAGACTCCCCTGACACCACTCACATCATTATTAATTTTATCCTTGACAGATAAATTTTTACTTGACTTGACTCGAGTCTACTTTATTTTATTTATTTTATTTTATTTTATTTTGTTTGGGGAGCTTACGGCTAATTTTACAGAGTGAATAAGATTATATATAAGTAAATGCCAATTACAAGCTTCCACATATAGAAGAAAAACATAACTATATAGAACAATAAAGCAGAATTAATAATACATTTCAATTGTGGTAAATGAAAATAACGTTAAAACAATGAAATTTTTTGCTTACAAAACATATTTTTTATATTTTGAGAGCTACTACAAAATAGGTCTAATTGTGCGTTATGGTTGAGTTTGTTAAATAAGCGTAATACTCTGGGAAAGTAGCTATTAATCCGATAATTGTTGCGGCAGAGTGAAACGTGAAGTAGATTGCTTGAACGTAATCTTCTAGTGGGAATGTTGAGTCTAATATTGCCAAGGAGTTCCGGACAATCTAATTTATTCTGAGCTATATTAGAAAGAAGACAAATATCAGCTATCTTTCTGCGATGATAGAGAGGTAAAAGATGGAGCTTACTGCATTGTCGTTCGTAGTCCAGATGTGGTAGTTTGAATTTGAATCCTAGATACCTGACAAAACGTTTTTGGATTTTCTCTATATTGTTACTGTATATATTATAGCAAGGATTCCAAATTTGGCATGCGTACTCGAGGTGGCTACGGACGTAGGCACAATAAAGGACTTTTATTGTTTTCATATTTTTAAAAGATCTAGAGGACCGTAAAACAAAACCGAGTGCTTTATATGCCTTGTCAATAATGTGCTCTATGTGCTGATCAAAAAGCAATTTATTATCGTGTAATACACCAAGGTCCCTAATAACACTGGTAGCTTGAAGATTAGATCCCTTTAATTTATATTTATGAGAGAAAGAAACACGTTTTCTGGTGAAAGTGATTGAAGAACATTTGGAAACATTTAAATCTAATTTATTATTTAGACAGTATGAGTCTAGTCTGACCAAGTCTTCCTGAAGAAGTAATGCATCAGCAATATTGTTTACAACACGATAGATTTTCATATCATCCGCATATAAAAGAAATTTCGAATTAAGAAAACAGGACCCAATATCGTTGATAAAGATGACAAATAGGAGAGGGCCCAGCAATGAACCCTGCGGGACTCCTGACGGGATGTTTGCCCAGTCCGAAGAATGTCCGTTTAAAACAACTGCTTGAGTCCTGTTTGTGACATAGGATACGAACCATTTGAAAAGGACACCATGTATTCCTAGGGCTAGAATTTTATTTAATAATATATTGTGATCTATTCTATCGAAGGCTTTACTGTAGTCTGTGTATATTGCTTCAATTTGGTTGCCATTGTCCATGTTATCAGTTATATATTCGTTGAAAACCGCTAGATTAGATGTAGTTGATCTAGCTCTTACGAACCCGTGTTGCTGAGGAATTACAATACTTTTTAGACATTCATAGGTTTGGTCAAAGACTAAACGCTCTAAGGTTTTAGCTAAAAGGCAAAGTTTGGATATAGGTCTGTAGTTTACAATGTCGTTCTTAGGCCCCTTCTTATGGATCGGCGTTATGAAAGCTGATTTCCATAATTTAGGCATTATTCCTTCCATTAGCGAGCGCCGAAAAAGAATAGAGACTGGGACTGACAACTCCTTGGCACATTTGACCAGGAATAATGCTGGAAGAGTATCGGGACCCGCGGATTTGTTAAGGTCGAGCCTTAATAGCAATTTGTGCACTTTCTCACTACATACTTCAATAACTGATAGATCACAGACAGGATGAGCTGTTCCGATTTGTTGATATACCAAGGGCGATGCAGTTCCCCCGTCTAAGAAAGTCGAACTAAAATATGAGGAAAATAATTGGCAGATACCTTCACTCGAATTTTTAGTGGTGGATGAGTAGGTCATGGTTGACGGATAAGAGCTATTACCTCTCTTGTTCTTAATATATGTCCAAAATGCCTTGGGGTTTTGAGTAATAGAACTTTCTATAGATTGCATGTACTCTTTGTAGCACTTAAATTCGACTTTCTTGACCCTATCACGAAGCAACCGGAAACTGCAGTCATCAGACAAATTGCCATAAGTTTTAAATTTATTAAAAAATTTAAACTTTACTTTACTTTACTTTACTCTACTTTACTCTAGCGGTTCCAGTACATACGCTTAGTAAAATGTATAAGATTTACGATCGTCCAATCACAATGGCGTTGCCTTCGCTCCCACACTACAACTTTTTCCGGAATTATTTGATTCATGTTTTTCTTAGTCCGTAGAAGTCCAAAGGGTGGTAACCCCTTAGTCATTCCAGTCCAAAACGACTTTTCATAAGCACTCTCAGACTTGATACTAATCTATTAATCCCAGGCTGAATTAAGTCATGATTTGGTATCAAAATTAAAAAAGAAAATTTGCCCTTTTGACGTCCCACTCCTGGGCACGGGCCTCCCTCAACACGAGGGGTATTCAGGCCATAATCCACCACGCTGGCCTAGTGCGGGTTGGCGGATTTCACATGTCTTTCGAAAATTGGTTTGATCTTCTAAAATATGCAGGTTTCCTCACGATGTTTTCCTTCACCGTAAGCGAGTGATAATCATATAGAAATTATGATTCGCACATAGATTTCGAAAAATCCAGAGGAGCGAGCCGGGGTTTGAACCCAAGACCTGGTGCCCGCAAGACGCGCGCTTAACCAATCGGCTATCACTGCTGATTTATAATATATTCTCTTCCTAGCTCCCCCCTTCAAATCGGCCAAGATAAGCGGTTCCAGTCGTCCTTCAGCGACGAGCCGTTGAGTCGGAAGCCGGACGTCACGCCCACCAAGCCTGACGTCATCATGGACCACATCTCCAGCTCCAACAGCTTCGGCTCGAACGTGACGCTGGTGGGGAACAGGATAGATGTCGCTAGCGACGCGATTGACGTCAGCGCCTGCCAGGGGCGGGGTTTCGACGTGGTCGCGTACAAGATGGATAACAGCGTCAAGAGTAATAATAATAGGTGAGTTTGTATATTTTTTTAAGGCTTACATATTCTTTTGGTATTTATGTTCAGGGCTAACTAACAGCAGTGATAGCCAATTGGTTAAGCACGCGTCTTGCAGGCACCAGGTCCTGGGTTCAAACCTTGGCTCGCACCTCTACGTTTTTCGAAATATTTGTGCGAATCATTTCTATATGATTGTCACTCGCTTACGGTGAAGGAAAACATCGTGAGGAAACCTGCATGTCTTCAAATCTAACAAATTTTCGAAAGACATACGTCGATCTCAAGTCTGAGAACGATCTTGAGATAATTCAATGTTAGTTTGCGCGTAGGCCGCTCGCTTACTACATTGGGTGGTTCGATTCCCATAGCGGCTGATCTAGCTGGCTAATCTCAACACCGCGAACAAACTTGAGTACCATCTTAAGGTTGCATTTCGAACTAGAATACCATTTGCAAGACCGCTCTCAGAATTGAGAACGATTTATTAATACCGGCCTTAGTTTGAGAACACGGTATTTCTGGCCAGACATCTCCGAGGCGACTGGCTGATATACTGGGAGCATGAGATCGGCCGGCCCGACAAGGACACGCGGTTCAACTTGAAGCAAATCAAGCTGCAGACGTTCGCGGGCCACACGCACACCGTCAAGGCCATACACTGCCTGGACAACGAGAACAGCTTCATGAGCGGGTCCAAAGACAAAACTGTTAAGCTATGGTCGCTCAGGAATCAGGTCAGAAAATACTTATTATCTACTATATAAAAATAAGTCGGGTTTTCCTTCCTGACGCTATAACTCCAGAACGCACGAACCGATTTCCACGGTTTTGCATTCGTTGGAAAGGTCTCGGGCTCCGTGAGGTTTATAGCAAAGAAAATTCAGGAAACATTTCAACAGAACGCGGACGGAGTCGCGGGGCACAGCTAGTCTTTTATATTTTTGTAGATATAGTTTAAAATGCTGTCTGGTGTTTGCATCGGTTCCGCCTGTACGTTTAACGTTAGCTAACTATCGATAGTTGACCTCGAAAACTAGTCGTAAAATCGATAGTTACCTATAGAATCTGAATTAACAGTAATATCGATACTATCGATAAAGTATTTATTTAAAATCATGATCAATACTACGTACGTACTGATACCATCGATATTATTTTAATGCTATTTAATGCAATCGATTACACTATCGATATTGTCACTATTTTTCGAGGTCGCGATAGTATTGGCGGCCTATCGACAGACAATCGATAGTTAGGCAACTTTACTAAGCATTATAAATAAATAAAATAAATAAATGTCGCCAGACGAACACACCAACTGTATGGTCCCAAACTAAGCAACGCTTGTACTATGGGTACCGTACAATGGACTGGGGCAATCCCTGTGACACCCAGACCAGGGCAAATTACGAAAAGGCCTTTTCCGAAATTTACTCTGACGGGAATCGAACCCGCAACCACCCGGTGTAGTGAGCCGAGCGGCCTACGCTCGCACCACTGCGACAAGCGGTCGTCAAATATCGTTGTTATATCGTCTGTATACGTCAACTTTGATTGATTTGAACAGGGTGACGGCAACGCCACCAGCCAGTGCAACTGGACCTACACTGGCCACAAGAAGGGCGTGCTGTCCCTGACCTTCCTGGAGTCCCTGCGCCTGGCCGTCTCCACAGACTCCGTGGTGCACATATGGGACCCCTTCATGGAGAGCGTTGTGTCGCAGGTACGTTCACTACTACTAGGAGAACAAAAAGGGTATACAATTTTTCTGCAACTCTACTTTGTAAATCTAAAGCTATCGGCTTTGTGGGACAGTTGTAGTACTAAAGGTTTTGTAGACTTGTAAAATCTGTCAACAGCTGTATTCCTATAACGCCTTTTGTTTTTCAAATTTCCTCCAAAGCTGATGGTTTTAGAATTACAAGGCAAAGTTATGTTTTAAAAAAAAAGTAGCTATACCCTTTCTGTTTCAACCTGTATATACTCGTACAGGGTGTAAGGGGCATTGTAAAGAAAACTGATACCATGAATTCAACTCATGATTCTGGACCCCCCCAGAGTTGAAATTTTCCGTCGATATTTTAATGAATTGTATTAAAATTCATCAGTATTTTTAAATTGATTTTAGCATGAAATCAATACACAAATCTATCTCAAGTGATTTTACATAAATAAATCAATAATTACTATTTTAGACATAAACTGCAGTGTGAATTAAATGTCAAACTCAATACGCTTGAGCGCGCATTTCATGCGTAGATATCCCACCGCTTTTCCAAAATACGGAAGCCTTGAAATTTACTGTTTACTTTAGTTTGCCATTTGTCATTACTTGCCAGTTTTATTTTCGCTACCATAGCCAATTTCCGTCTCCAAGGTCCTATCTATCTCTATACCAAAACTCATCGAAATTGGTTATGCGGTTTCGGCATGAAAATTCATGAAACTCACTTAACTACGACTACTTTGTTTTTGGAGTTCCTTTCGCATTTATAATAATTATTTTGGATATGGTATATCGTGCTGATGTGTGTATGTGTGGTGTGTGTGTATGTGTGTGTGTGTGTATGTGTATGTGTGTGTGTGTGTGCAGCTGGACGGGCTGAAGTGCGCGGTGAGCGCGGTGCTGGCGCTGGCGGGCGCGGCGCCGGCGCCGGGTGCCGTGCTGATGTGTATGTGTGTGTGTAGCTGGACGGGCTAAAGTGCGCGGTGAGTGCGGTGCTGGCGCTGGCGGGCGCGGCGCCGGCGCCGGGTGCCGTGCTGATGTGTATGTGTGTGTGTAGCTGGACGGGCTAAAGTGCGCGGTGAGTGCGGTGCTGGCGCTGGCGGGCGCGGCGCCGGCGCCGGGTGCCGTGCTGATGTGTATGTGTGTGTGTAGCTGGACGGGCTAAAGTGCGCGGTGAGTGCGGTGCTGGCGCTGGCGGGCGCGGCGCCGGCGCCGGGTGCCGTGCTGATGTGTATGTGTGTGTGTGTAGCTGGACGGGCTAAAGTGCGCGGTGAGTGCGGTGCTGGCGCTGGCGGGCGCGGCGCCGGCGCCGGGCGCCGTGCTGATGTGTATGTGTGTGTGTGTGTGCAGCTGGACGGGCTGAAGTGCGCGGTGAGCGCGGTGCTGGCGCTGGCGGGCGCGGCGCCGGCGCCGGGTGCCGTGCTGATGTGTATGTGTGTGCAGCTGGACGGGCTGAAGTGCGCGGTGAGCGCGGTGCTGGCGCTGGCGGGCGCGGCGCCGGCGCCGGGTGCCGTGCTGATGTGTATGTGTGTGTGTAGCTGGACGGGCTAAAGTGCGCGGTGAGTGCGGTGCTGGCGCTGGCGGGCGCGGCGCCGGCGCCGGGTGCCGTGCTGATGTGTATGTGTGTGTGTGTAGCTGGACGGGCTAAAGTGCGCGGTGAGTGCGGTGCTGGCGCTGGCGGGCGCGGCGCCGGCGCCGGGCGCCGTGCTGATGTGTATGTGTGTGTGTGTGTGCAGCTGGACGGGCTGAAGTGCGCGGTGAGCGCGGTGCTGGCGCTGGCGGGCGCGGCGCCGGCGCCGGGTGCCGTGCTGATGTGTATGTGTGTGTGTAGCTGGACGGGCTAAAGTGCGCGGTGAGTGCGGTGCTGGCGCTGGCGGGCGCGGCGCCGGCGCTGTGTGCCGTGCTGATGTGTATGTGTGTGTGAAGCTGGACGGGCTAAAGTGCGCGGTGAGTGCGGTGCTGGCGCTGGCGGGCGCGGCGCCGGCGCCGGGTGCCCTGCTGATGTGTATGTGTGTGTGTAGCTGGACGGGCTAAAGTGCGCGGTGAGTGCGGTGCTGGCGCTGGCGGGCGCGGCGCCGGCGCCGGGTGCCGTGCTGATGTGTATGTGTGTGTGTAGCTGGACGGGCTAAAGTGCGCGGTGAGTGCGGTGCTGGCGCTGGCGGGCGCGGCGCCGGCGCCTGGTGCCGTGCTGATGTGTATGTGTGTGTGTAGCTGGACGGGCTAAAGTGCGCGGTGAGTGCGGTGCTGGCGCTGGCAAGCGCGGCGCCGGCGCCGGGTGCCGTGCTGATGTGTATGTGTGTGTGTAGCTGGACGGGCTAAAGTGCGCGGTGAGTGCGGTGCTGGCGCTGGCGGGCGCGGCGCCGGCGCTGTGTGCCGTGCTGATGTGTATGTGTGTGTGAAGCTGGACGGGCTAAAGTGCGCGGTGAGTGCGGTGCTGGCGCTGGCGGGCGCGGCGCCGGCGCCGGGTGCCGTGCTGATGTGTATGTGTGTGTGTAGCTGGACGGGCTAAAGTGCGCGGTGAGTGCGGTTCTGGCGCTGGCGGGCGCGGCGCCGGCGCCGGGTGCCGTGCTGATGTGTATGTGTGTGTGTAGCTGGACGGGCTAAAGTGCGCGGTGAGTGCGGTGCTGGCGCTGGCGGGCGCGGCGCCGGCGCCGGGTGCCGTGCTGATGTGTATGTGTGTGTGTAGCTGGACGGGCTAAAGTGCGCGGTGAGTGCGGTGCTGGCGCTGGCGGGCGCGGCGCCGGCGCCGGGCGCCGTGCTGATGTGTATGTGTGTGTGTAGCTGGACGGGCTAAAGTGCGCGGTGAGTGCGGTGCTGGCGCTGGCGGGCGCGGCGCCGGCGCTGGGTGCCGTGCTGATGTGTATGTGTGTGTGTAGCTGGACGGGCTAAAGTGCGCGGTGAGTGCGGTGCTGGCGCTGGCGGGCGCGGCGCCGGCGCCGGGCGCCGTGCTGGCCGCCACGGCCGACGCCACGCTGCGGGTCATCGACCCGCGCGCGCCGCATCACTCCCACGAGCTCAAGGTATACACATCATAATATACCCTAACAAACCACTTGTGAATAATCGAATATCCCCTATATTCCATTATTCGCCGTTCTGACGACGACACACACTATCGATTCGTCGTTTCTAACGATCAGTTTGTAACGACGGATCGCACCGTATATGAGGCCCCTTGACTCTGATATTGTTTTAGCTTATTCAAGGTTCTTATTTTTTTAAATTATTTTCTACTTTGCATTGTTGTCCATCTCACAAGCTGTACACTTGCAAATATTTTTATGGTGTATGTCTGTTGATGACGTGGTGTGTGTGCGGCAGCTGCCGATGAGCGCGACGACGTTCATCCGGTGCATGTGCGTGAGCGGGCGCGGCGGCTGGGCGGCGTGCGGGCTGGCCAGCGGGCACGTGGCCGTGCTGGACCTGCGCACCGGCCTGCCGCGCGCCACCTGGCGGGCGCACGACGGGGAGGTAGCGCGCAAGGGGTTGGCCCGACACGACAACCATGCGCCATTATTGACGTGTTGGCATTGTTGACGTATTGGCGTGTTGGCATTGTGGGAGTGTTGTAATTGTTAGCGCGTTGGCATTTATGTCCCTTGGCATTGTTGACGTGTTGGAATTGTTGGCGTGTTGGCAATGTCGGCGTGTTGGCATTGTTACAATGTTGGCAATGTTGCCGCGTTGGCATTGTTGCCGTGTTGGCATCGTCCAAACCTATGGCCCGTATTAATGAATCTATCTCAAATCTGAGGGTTGAGTACACTTTAACATTGATTTTGTACTGGTATGACAAAATAATGACATTCCCAAAATCGCTCTCAGGCTTGTGATTAATTTATTAATACGGTCCTATGGCACTTGTCTGTCCATCTGTCGGTCTGTCTTATGTCTGTTTGTTCTTCCGGTCAATCTCCGAAACGTCTGGATCGATTTTCAAGTATCTATAGAAAAGTGTTAGAGAGTTATTTAAACAAATTACAAAAATAAATTAATTTTAATGAAACCTGGAAAAATCAGACATAATATTTTTAATCATAGATAAATATAATTATACACAATATCATTTATAGTAAAATCAATTAATTTTATGGTTATGGGTCCTTACATTACCTGAAACATATGTAGAACTATATATCAAATACTTACAACGATTTCAAAGTCATGCTGTGTGTTATATTCCGAATGATTTCATACTACTATATACACTTACTCCACACGTTACCACTTGTGACGCTACTGAACATTCGCTGTCGGAAAAGTCAGTCCAAAATACAAAATTTTATAACGGTAACGTAACGTAACGGTATTGAATACAGGTATTACGACTAGCGACGGTGGATGAACACCGGCTGCTGAGCTCGGGACTGGACCAGGTCACGGCGCTGTGGCGGCCCGACGACGGGGAACTGATAGCACATCTCAAGTGAGTTCCTTTGTATTAATCACTAACCATAGGCCAATAAGATGTAGACACCGCCGTTTGATTGGCTCATTCACAGCACCTCCTATTCGAACGGACCAATCAAAATGCGTCGTCTTTTCTGATACGTCGCCAACTTTTGATGGTTGCATTCTCATACAATAGTGGACGTATGCGGCGTCTTGTTTTATTGGTTGCTGTTCCTGAGAATGTACAATCAACAAACTCGACGCTTGATCACCTTAAGGTTGTATTTTGTATGCAGTGACCAGCAGCCACATGCGACTAGCATGGTTATAAAAACAATTAACACAATGGATTTCTGAAAAAAGGGCTTTTGTCTCATCGGATGCTTTTCGTCTCATTGGACAACAACATAATGGGCGAGGCATCCTATGACTACTGCCTGCAAGGTAAAAGTGTTAAAAATTGATCAAGCGTCAACTTTGTTGATGGTACATCATCTTTTATTTATTGAAAAGGATAATTGAGTTTTTTGCCGGGCCTTCTCAGTGGAAGCAAAATTCAGAACCGGTGGTAGATTCTGACTATTCATAAGTGCTTTCTTGGCTTACATGAATAAATATAATTTTAAATTTCGATTTCTCGAAGCGTCAACAGGGGTTACCCTCGTAACTGAGAGGTTACGGGCTCAATCCCCATCCTGGCCATTAAACTATGACTTGAGCCCACTCCTAACACAAGCATTATGATACCTGGCACTGTGATGAGCTCACATTTCTAGTAATCTTTTTTTTTATGGGACTAGTCCCGCCACACACTCCCATCACTGTAACTCCTGTAAGCCAGGATCGACAATGGTGACCAATAATGACGTCGAGGTTTGACCCTCGACGAGTCCCGGGGAAAAGTTAAATTGTCTTGGAACACGCACGAATTTAATCGAAAGAAATAAAAGGAGGAATTAGAAAAAAAAATTTAGTAATCTTTAAAAAAAATATTAAAATCGAATTTAGAATTTTGGTCTATGATTTACAATGAGCCAATGTTCTGATGACCAGAGGCAGCACGGAGCCCGTCCACTGCCTGTCCGTGTACTACAACGAGCTGATATCGGGCACGACCAACAACCGCATCGGGGTGCACACCGCCCTGGACCAGGACGCCAGCTTCTCAAGCACCAAGCTGCGCTCCGACACCTTCAGGGGAGTGCTCACCTGCATGACCGTGCTGCCCCTGAACAGGCTGCTGCTGCTCGGCAGCGATAACGGAACCATTAGTTTACTTTGCTGACTCATCGAAACACATAAGTTAAGTGTCCTTTTTTGTATAAAACAATCTACTCTTTAGGTATACATGTATCAAATTTCATCAACTTCCGTCAGAAACTGTAGAAGTTATGACCTTGACTGGCCGGGACGGACGTACGGACGGACGGACTGCATGAACTTATACGGGGTCCTCGTAGGGACTACTGAACCCTATAAAGTCGGAAAACAGACACCGTAGCCTATGTAGATAGATTGTTATGGTACTGAACTACTGATACTAATGGCATTGCTCGCACGTTTCCGACCTGAAGGGGAGTGGGGTAGAGGGAGAGGGGGGGGGGGATGCTTCCCGCTCTCTCACTCACTCATAGTAGAAAACGCAGCTAGAACTTTTTGTGAGACCATCACAGAACCAACACTAGTCATGGTACCACCCGGTACTGTGATTGGCCATCATGGTACCACCCGGTACTGTGATTGGCCATCATGGTACCACCCGGTACTGTGATTGGCCATCATGGTACCACCCGGTACTGTGATTGGCCATCATGGTACCACCCGGTACTGTGATTGGCCATCATGGTACCACCCGGTACTGTGATTGGCCATCATGGTACCACCCGGTACTGTGATTGGCCATCATGGTACCACCCGGTACTGTGATTGGCCATCATGGTACCACCCGGTATTGTGATTGGCCATCATGGTACCACCCGGTACTGTGATTGGCCATCATGGTACCACCCGGTACTGTGATTGGCCTTTTCCAAACGCTTCAACCAATCAAAGCGTCGAACGGACAAACGCGTGGAATGCGTAAACTTTTCGATTGTGAATGAAACTCGCACTAGACCCATAGTTTCATTCCTTGTTCATTCGAGCTCGGGTGAATGATGCCGAGTACCGTAATCCAGAGTCTTTGGATTGGTTCACTAATGAAATCATTTTGCACTTAATTCGTTTTAGGTTAATACGCTTGTCGCAGACTATTGATATTATCTGCAGCTCCACGTCCCCAATGCTCATGCCGTTATTTGCTTCAAAACGACATGAAATTCAGAATATATCTGAAATAAATTGTAATCATTCCATTTTATCATTCCTAATAAACTATTCAGATTTAGTCTGACGTTAAAACTTGGGAATTTTTGCCGACTTATGATTGGGCAAGCATTGCGTGGGCTTTTTATACAAGCTCGTGTGTTTTGTAATCTTATTTTATTTATTAACAATAATTATGTTTTTTTTAATGTATTACCATTCCGAAAAGTATATCATAAAAAACTGTTGAATGGTTAAAGAAATAATTGTTCCATTCTTCTTTATGTATCCAATATAATAATCAATTTAGTAACAAATTGGTGCTATTTCTGTTTGGTACACAGAATAAACTTGACTAAACCATTATTGGCATCTATTCGTTTAGTTTAGTAAAAATGTATGTAGTTGTAATATGAAGCCAACGGAATTAGTACCATTGTTATACGGTAAGTACGTGGAACTAATAGTTACCAAAATTATTACATGGTTCTGACGATCATAATTAAATAACTTCAAGTACAAAGGAGCGTCACCAAAGATAAAGCCGTTTCATAATAATTGATTTTAAAAGTATTATCTTCGTGCAAATAAGATCTATTTCTTTTTAATAATGTTGCAAAATTGTATACACAGAATATTACAGTCCTTAGACATAATTTATTTTTTATTATTCTTTACAATTTGTGATATTATGAACAAAACTATAATAAATCCTTAGATAAATTGTTAATAAGTTTATTAAATCTTAACGTAGTTATGAAATAAAAGAACAGTCGTTTTCGTTATGACGCGTCTACTCTGATGTTATACAATGTTATATAAAGGAGGCCATTCAGTGGGAGCATTCGCGTGTAAAGGGTCCTGTAAACGATCCAATTATGTGTCAAACTTTACGTGTTTATCAACGTCTGAGAGCGTGTTTGATGTGTTTAGCAAATGATCTACCATGTTTGATGTGATTGACAGACAGTTTGTAGAGTGGTTGTCAAACAAGCTTAAACGTGTGTGGTAGTTTTTGTCAGACGAGATTTCACGTCATCGCATTGATATCATAGACATAGAGGACATAATAGGGCATCAAGGCTTGACAAATCTGTTTGAGTGTTTGCGCCGCTGACTCGTCAGTGTTCTCGCTATATGTCTGGTTTGCGCTATTGTCCAAATAAATAAATAATAAATAAATATCGCCAGACGAACACACCAACTGTATGGTCCCAAACTAAACAACGCTTGTACTATGCGTACCGTACAATGGACTGGGGGCGACCCCAGTGACACCCAGACCAGGGAAAATTACTAAAAGGCCATTTCCGGAATTTACCTTGACGGGAATCGAACCCGCTACCGCTACCGGTACCCGATGCAAGTGAGCCGAGCGGCCTACGCTCGAACCACTGCGCCAAGCGGTTGCAAACGAGAAAACGATGATGATTTGATGAAAATTTGAGGTTTGACCAATAAATTTGATTGTTTACGGGGCCCGTAATGTGTCGTTCCTGTGTAAACGTAATTGCCCAAGGTTTTTACCATTTTGTTTACCTGCTATCCGTATTTCTAGATTTTAATTAACTTTCCAGTGTATATTAAACTGTATTTGATTAAGCGGAACATAAATGATCGAGGTAGGCATTTATTTATTGGGAACAATGAATAGCTTGTTTGGAATTAGGGTGAAATATAATGCATGGTCGGGATCAGCTGTATTCGCTACTGCATGCCTGTGTTGCCATTATGTTGAAGCGATAAATCTTGGACTTTATGACTATAAATCGTGTACCAAACTAAGATTTATCATCTCCGTACAAAGGAGTGCACGTCTACATTAAAAAATATTTTTGTAGAAAATGAAACCGACTTCAAAAAACCTGGGTGCACTAAAAAGCTAGACATAACTAGGGACTTTGTAATTTCTTTCATTTAGAGTCGGTATCATTTAAAGTCGGGGTAAATAGGCCTGCCTAAGAAGTATTCCTAAGTTAGTGTAAAGACGGTGGAAAAAAATATACACACAGACGAACATATAACCTGCTCCTTTTTTGGAAGTCGGTTAAAAATAGGAGTGGAATCTTCTTTTTTTTTTTCTCAAATTCAAATATTTTTATTTCAAATAGGCCAGATTAACTGGCACTTTTAAAAAGTCAAGAGCTAGGTGCATGTTCCAAAACAAAATATGGAGAAGAACATGCAAGAAACTCCATGGATACATTTTTTCTAATCTCTTTTTTAAATTATGTTCGGTTTACAGTAGGTATAATTAGAGGTGTGAGGACAATGTAGGTTAATGCATAAGGCATCACAAATAATGAAGTAATCTATCATCTCTATCGGAACAGATATATTTGTATTCATGGCAACACTGCATATAGTCGCGAATCATTTGTATCAGACGGGGCGAATACAGCTTATATATGAACGGGTATATGTAGAATACTAGATAATAATGTAAGTATAAGTGTACGTAGCTAATGTTAGGTAAAGAGTTTAAGTATAAATGTATTATTTGTGTTTACGACTATACAGTGTTATAAGCCAGTATTTTTGTTACGGTTACCCTATGTTTGCATCTGACGATACCATTCACACAAGACATGTTGTTGTCTCTATTCTTTGTAGTCATAAAACAGAGGCAACAATATGTTTCGTCCAGTGCGAACGAGGGGTTGTGTTTTGCAGTGTTCTGTTTCAAATATTGCTGTGCCAAATATGCCATCACAGTAGGGTGAAGGGGCCAATCGATAGTCTAGTACTAACTTACTTACAAACAAAAATATACGTTTACAAATAAAAATCCGTATTGGATTTTTTGTCCGTAGAGATAAATGTATTTAACCAACAATTTCAACGATTCAGGGAACAAAACTCTTGCAATTTAAGATTGAGAACTGGCCCTTTCACCCCAATCCTTATTAAGTTTTACATCACACTTCACACCAAATGTTCATCTATTTTATAGTCTGTAGCATAGGTAAACTCTGCCTTCAATAGAAAGTTTGTATTACGTGTATCAAACTGTTGTATTATAACTATGTATATTATTGTATTGTATTGGTAACAAAGGTATTTTTTGTAATAAAATTATTTTATAAGAGTTTTTATATCTTTTATTTTAGTATTTAACCCCCGACGATAAAAGATGGGTGTTATAAGTATAACATGTGTATCTGTGTGTCTGTCTGTGGCATCGTAGTGCCCAAGCGGATGAAACGATATTTTGTTTTTTTTTGGTATAAGGTATTCCGATTGAGAGTGTTCTTAGCTATGTTTCATGAAAATCAGTTTGAAAATTATCAGGTCTTTTGTAGTTTAAAAATTCGTCGTATCGGGGGACTTTAAAATTTTAAATTCTATTTTCTGGTTGTTGTCTCTTGACAACAACCAGAAAATTAGCGCGCCAACTACCGGGTCCAACTATAGCTAAGAAAGAACCATCCAAGTGATGATAAGTTCGAAAAAAACATTAAAATAGGTCAAGCCATTTAGAAGTAGAAGAATAACGAACACACGTACACTGGACTTTTGTAGGTATCGAAATACTTTATATATACTGCCCCTAGCTCCGTCGTTTTCAAACCGCAAGTAGCGGGGTTCTTAAATTACTTATTTCTACAAATTCCGACATAATTAAACTAAGTATTCGCAATAAAAATCTCTAAAGAATGTAACGTGTTATGTTCGTGTGAGATAACAAAAGAGTTCGTGGGAATCATTTTGAAACATTGTTCTCAGTTCTTAGATCACCTTGTAATAAATATGTCGTAAAGACATAGAAAACTCATTGTATAATAATCCATTCAATAGACTGCTAGAACTAGATACTTAAATACAATTGACAAATAGCAGTCATTCTGACTCCTGTCAGTCGACGGTTAACTGAAGGTGTGAAAAAAAATATTTAAATTTTGAGAGATTTTCTTCGCATCGCGAGTATCCCTGAACTTGTGGTCATAAAACTGTAGCTAACCATGCCTTCTCACACCCGTCGCTCCAGTAGCTCGATAGCCACCAACCGGCGGCCGAGCATGCTGCCCCATCCGGGCCAGGACCACATCTCCGAGCTCAACCTCCTCAAGGAGGAAACCGTCACCGGCGACCATTTCCTCACCCCGGCACAGTTGGAAGTCGTGTACCGCACTAACGTCAACACCGGCCTCACGGAGGCCCTAGCCGAGGAGCTGCTGGAGATGCATGGCCCGAACGCCTTGAAGGAACTCAGAGGACACGGTTACTGGAAGATATTCCGACATAACCTTTTTGGGTGGTTCCAATGTGTCTTATGGGTCGGTGCGATACTCAATTTTATTGCTTTTTTCTTCGCACATGAGGTTGACCATGCTGACGGCGGGGGGCACTCTGCAAACGAGTACCTGTACTTGGGATGCGTTATCACTGCTACCGTTGTTGGTACTGGTCTGTTTGGCTTTTATCAAGAGGCAAAGAACGTTGCAGTCATGAGTGGCTTCGAGAAACTAGTCCCTCCCAATGCTGTTATAATTCGAGAAGGAATTAGGAAAATTATACCTAATACAGATTTGGTGCTCGGCGATTTAGTTGAAATGAGCGGCGGAGATATTGTTCCAGCCGATGTAAGAATACTAACATGCTCAAATTTTAAAACTGATATGTCATCTTTAACGGGAGAATCTCAACCTATTAGCCACAGGCCAGAATGTACTCACTCCAATCCGTTGGAATCTAAAAACATGGCGTACTTCAGCTGTCCGATCACCGATGGCACAGCAAAAGCTATAGTCGTAGCGATTGGTGAAATGACTCAAATCGGAAAGATTGCAGGACTGGTCACAGGTTTGGAAAAAGAACAGACGCCGATCGCCAAAGAAATAACTCATTTCATCAAATTGATTTGCGGTGTCGCGTTTACTTTTGGGATTGTATTCTTCCTCATGGTGTACTTCATACAGCACAGTTGGCTGACAGCATTGCAGTATATGCTTGGCATTATACTGGCGAACGTACCGGAAGGTTTGATAGTCACATTGACGGTCTGTATGACATTGTCTGCCAAGTCACTAAAGCGCAAAAATTGTCTAGCAAAAACGCTACAAGCGGTCGAAACTCTTGGTTCTACCTCGTGTATATGCTCCGACAAAACAGGTACTTTGACAGAGAACCAGATGAATGTGTCCCATTTGTTCTGCAATTTCAAGATATTCGACAAACACGATCACGGCCACGTTTCAGAACCGACTTACGCAACTCTCTGCGTAGCTGCCTCCTTGAATTTGAAGGCACAATTTATTCACGACAACCAGAATTTGAGTGTAGAGAAGAAAAAAATTATGGGTGACGCGTCGGAGTCTGCAATATTGCGATATATGGAGTTGAACCGTTCAGCTACTCAGGTAAGGGAAGAGAATCCGAAAGAAGCAGAGATACCTTTTAGTTCGGCTTATAAATACCAAATCACCATACATCGTATGCAAGCGACCCAAAGCTACTATTTAATCATGAAAGGAGCTCCCGAGATTGTCCTAGAATACTGCGCAAGAGTTCACACAGACGAGGGTGATCAAACACTCACGCCACAATTGAAAAAAGAATTAAAAGCCAACTTTATTAAGATGGCGAATATGGGTGAACGAGTTATCGGGTACTGCGACCTCAAATTACCGGTAGAGTCTTACCCTTTAGGCTACAAGTTTGATACACAACAGCGCAACTTTCCTGTCGAGGACTTGGTATTCTTGGGCGCAATATCTATGATTGACCCTCCTAGACATGACATTGAAAAGTCGATTGCACTATGCAGACAAGCGGGTATCAAAGTAGTGATGGTCACAGGAGACCATCCCGTTACAGCTCTCGCTATATCTCGTCAATGCGGAACTATAACTTTACCCACAGCTTACGACTACGCTTTCGAGCACCACATTGATATATTGGACATACCACCGCATATTAAAGGCCAATTCAAAGCCGCCGTTATTACTGGGGAGGAACTCCGTAAGATGAGTGTCAATGAACTGAAAACGGCCCAAACTAGGTACCTGGAAATAACTTTCGCGAGAACTAGTCCGCAACAGAAACTGTTCATCGTGGAAACATACCAATCACTGAAGCATGTTGTGGCTGTAACCGGAGACGGTGTGAACGACTCTCCGGCTTTAAAGAAGGCTGATATCGGTATAGCAATGGGTATTAACGGTACTGAAGTATCTAAACGGGCTGCTGATATGATACTTTTAGATGATAACTTCTCTTCTATAGTTTTAGGAGTGCAGGAAGGAAGAAGGATCTTTGACAATTTAAAGAAAACAATTGCGTACACCCTTACGTCAAATACTCCGGAAATGTTACCTTTTGTCTTGTATGCGTGCTTGGGAATGCCTCTTCCGATCACTCTAATGTTAATTTTAGTTATAAACGTCGGCACCGATCTACTACCGGCCATGAGTTTAGCATACGAGGACTCCGAAGAAGACATCATGTCGATACCGCCCCGAAAGCCAACTGATCATCTCGTGAACAAAGTGCTAATATTCATGGCATATTTCCAAGTCGGTTTGATACAATTCTTCGCTGGGATGTACGCCTACTTTGTGGTATTTGCTCAAGACGGCTTCTTTCCGTCAACTTTGTTATTCATTCGCAACCAATGGGAGCGGCCGGGCCCCGTGCTGGACACGCTAGGTCGCGAGTGGGATCTGGGTGAGAGGAAGAGGATCGAACGGAAGGCTCAAACAGCATACTTTGTTGCTGTTTGCTGGACTCAGATATCTGACGTCATCATTTGCAAGACGAGACGCATTTCGCTGCTGAAGAAAGGAATGAGAAACCACATTTTAAACATAAGCATATTTGTCGATTTGGTCGCAGCTCTCATCGTGACGTATCTTCCGCTCTGTCACGAGGTGTTTAATACGGAGGCCGTGTCGTGGTGGGACTTCATTCTCGCCTTTCCGTTTATGGCGCTCATGATTATTGGCGATGAGATGAGGCGCTACTTGATTAGGAACAATATTTCCAAATGGGTAGAACAGGAGACTTACTACTGAGGTGTATAAGTTTTGCAACTATAGAAGACTAGCTGTGCCCCGCGACTTCATCCGCGTAGTATTGGATTATTGGGTTAAAAAGTATCCTATATGTTAATCCCGGTTATAATCTATCTGTGTTCCAAATTTCATCCAAATCCGTTCAGTAGTTTTTGCGTGAAGGAGTAACAAACATACATACATACATACATACATACATACATACATACATACATCCACACTCACAAACTTTCGCATTTATAATATTAGTAGGATGGATTAAGTTATTGATATAATGTGTAGATAGATTTAATTTTAAATGGCAATTAATGTCTCATTATTTATAACATTGTAATAAAGTTTCACGAGAGTTAATTTGATAATTTATTTCTTTCATTTGGAGATACCATGGATACGAGATATCTTGGATACGAAAGAACAAGACAATGGTTTTATAAATAAAACTTATAGGTATAACCAACTTACAATCGAACTGACTTTGGTGCCTATGACCATGAATGTAACATCTAATTACCTAGGTAGGTACCTATAATATATTTTCTTAACACTCATAATAAAACACCATAAGACTATATAGGTAACTACTTCACAAATTAAAACATTTATGCAATAACTAGGCATAGCTCGTGAGCCTATAACTTAATATCCAAGATCTTAACGGCAAAACTTGTCCTTGCAACACACACTGATCTAATACACATTCGAATAAGGGTGCACGCGACTTGGAACACTTTTAGATAGTTGGTACTTACTTAGACAAAAGGAATCTTCTTAAGAATTTATCTTCTATTCCTTTGCATCTTAAACGCCAACATAGTATATGATTTTAATAGTGGGCTGTCATGTAATGTATGGATACATTCGAGTTTGATCGGTATATTTGCATGTGTTCAACACTTAACATTGCGCTGGCCGGTAAGATTACTGGGAACGGCCGATCGTATCATAAAAAAATATAATGTGACATATAGGAAGTGTAATTCTAAATGCGCCTTTACAAAATACACATAGCAAAGGGCGCGGCGCGATATGAATTTGAAACTGGCTTGCACATGTGTCCGCGTTCGGTACAAATGGCGGAGGCCGGCGCAGCGTGACCCACATCGCGCCGCGCTCCCACACGTGTGTCCGCCCGATACTGTGTTGCCTTTACGCTTGGAACATGGTAAAACCTGAAGCGAATGAAACACCAGGTTTTGCGCTTGTAGCGATGCAGAGTTTGATCTTCTCAGTCGAGGTCGCGTTCCGATCCGGTGGTAGATTTACCCTCGCCACCTCTCCTGGCAGCGGCCCACGCCGAGGTCGTGTCCCTTGTGGCGCCCTTGAGCTAGCTGCCCCCCTGCCCCTCTGGCTGGAGCGCACTTGCGCTCGCCCTCTGTCCGGGTGAAGTTGTTATGGCCACTCTGGCCAACAACATGTAGTCAAATAAAAAAAAATAAAAACAAAAAAAAGCGATGCAGAGTGCCTCTACCTGTTTGCACCATGGACGAGCTACTATAGCTTGCACATGGGTGGAGTCCACAACCAACAAGGTACAACTAGGGACACCCGTTTTTTGCTGTGACTTCACGCCATAAAATGGTAGAGCTCCAAACGGTAATAAAATCATAAATCAAGTGGTAATTCCATCATCAATAATTTACCTCCCACAGAAGTAAAGCAGCGGCGACGCGACCCTAATGTGCGGCCCGATTCCCGATTTGCCGCTTACGCGAATGTTTTGAGCGTTGAGGTAATTTTTGTAGGATCTTAAGTTGGTACCTTCTTGAACAAAAAAGAGTAAAGTACTTAGTCGTGAAGCAGTATGTAAGAGGTGTCTGAGGTGCAAGTCGCCCGCCGTCAGTACGACCGCGGGTCTTCGCGCGGCTAAGAAACCGCAGTGCTTTACCTTTTGTAAAGGTCTGAACTATCCGCTTGTCGTTATTTGTGCGACACCGAACATTATCGCCGATATTTAGGTCTAGTGCATTTATCTGTAGGTTTTAATCAATTTGTAACTGTTGGAACTAGAATAGAAATATGGATTTAAATTTGTTGTTGAAGCGATTAGGATTTATATTAGGTACTACGATATGAAGTACCCTAAGTTACGTAGGTACATCTGTAGATAAATAAATGAAAATTTTAGTCCTTAAATTTAAGATTCATAAAATATATTAGCTTCAAAGCTTTAACATTTTTTAACTAATTCCTTATGATTCAACCGTTCATATAAAATAGTAAAGCACGAATTAAATATTACAATATGTTTATTTCCCAGTAAATGTCTGTAGAAAACACACATACCTATTTGTGTAAAAAGTAAAGCAATGGCATATGTGTCGTTCCAAGCATTCGTATCACGTATTAGCCCACTATGTAGGTCTCCAGTGCTGTTCCAGTCTGACGTAATTACCTGTGAATTGATATCGACGAGATGCCTGCATTTCAAACTCAACGTTTCTCACGGTACCTACCTATGTAGCCATTTTGAAGCACCGATGGTGCGTGGAATTCAAAAATTTCGATGAATTTTGATCCAATAAAGTGTAAATTTTATTGTTAGACTAGCTGTGCCCCGCGACTTCATCCGCGTAGTATCGGATTATTGGGTTAAAAAGTATCCTATATGTTAATCCCGGTTATAATCTATCTGTGTTCCAAATTTCATCCAAATCCGTTCAGTAGTTTTTGCGTGAAGGAGTAACAGACATACATACATACATACATACATACATACATACATACATCCACACTCACAAACTTTCGCATTTATAATATTAGTAGGATACTTATTGAACATAAATACTTAGGTACCTAAGATTTTAGCATGCAATAATGGGTTAGTTGGGCTTCACGCTTTATCAGGATTTCAGCACTCACTGTCAGCACTCAACTTTGAGTTGAAAAAAATTATGATTACTTAGTAATAGCTACTCAATATAGAGATTAGGTATAAAAGCCATACGAAATCCTTCTAAGTCGAGTCTTGTAAACGGAAAAGTAAATAATTTGCACTAGCCGACAGCCATAATCAGATACTATGTGGAAACATAAGTGGAAAATATCTTAATTATCAATTAAATTATGTGGCTAACCTACCTGCACAAAATCGCGAAGGTGGTAATGCTATGTAAATTGGTACCAAACCCTAAATGCCCATATTGATAATAAATAACCGTTCGGTATCCACAAAGCCCGCTTTCCACTGCCAACGGAGCGAGTTCCGTTTCACTCGCAATCGTAAATCTGATCTATACCACGGTAGTGTTTTTTTTTTCTAATTGAGCCTTACAGATTCCGTAAGGAACGCTCGAAAGCTCGCTTGAATGTTGAACAGATTTTTAATTAGAAACTACTTAGCTACTTAGTAGCTATGAATATTCACATACATAAGGGTTCAATTTAAATAACCCTTACCGAAAAAACGCTTTAAAAGCCAAGAGATTACCTACAATATGTAGGCTTACAGTTATCGAGTAATCAAGGTATTCAGTATCGGGTAATCAAAGAGGAAAATCATATTGGGTCAGTAGTCAGTACCAACATGGATGCGTTACCAAATTATAGGTAGGTAACACAAGACCTCATTCACGCTTCAGAAGCCGTTTCTAAAAACTAAACAGATTTTACGGGCTTTAAGAATCCTGAAATTTCTAATAACTTGGCCTACCAAGACACTTTGAGGGTAATATAAACTATCGATTGCATCTTAGCCATGGTTGGTATATTTGGATCGGCACTTTAATCGGCACTATCAGTGTAGACTGGAAGCCGACTCCAAATAAATAAGGAGAAAGGTTACCAAGAATGAACAACATTGGGTCACAAGGATAATCGTCACTATAACAATATACTTACAGTTCTAAATCACAAACCATAGGTAACATGATAGCCATAATTATCTCTCAATCGCTAAATACCGAAACCCGGAAGTTAGAAACCGCCTTTCAATTAACTCCACGCCCTAGCCCTTCCATACATCACGCTTTATCCACAATTTTATCTGGACATGTGTGTCTCGTTATGCGTATCCTTGGTTGCGAAATGTGTATCAGCCGGCGGCGCGTGCGCAGCCCGTACGCTTTATATACGGCGCGCAGGATTGAACCACCACACGTGCTGATTGACACCCGGAGAGCGCACGCGACAAATATGCTGGCTAAGGTACGATTAGCAATAATACTTTGTTATAATTTAAGTTAGAAATGCAGTGATAAAATAATAAGTAACCCCTTTTACTAAAAGGGTGAGAGAAAATCCACGAGACAGAACTGGAAGTACCTAAATGATTAAGTAGGAATTGCGATCTATGTGTAAGGGGCATTTGCTGACCAAATTGAAGTATGCAGAAATAACGCCAGGTGAAAATATTATCATAAACCATGCGAGAGTATTACGTTTGAGACCAGTAGATCCTGGCTTGAAGGAGTCTGCACAGCATCACCCAGAATAGACAGTAGGATAATATTGATTCACGTCTGCAGTTGTCTGTTTTTAAGGCACTACAAAATGATCATGACCATATTCTTTGTCCAGTTATTCTTTTTGAGCTGCGCGTGCGCATTGGCCGTGGCGAAGCCGGGGCTGATAAGCGGATACGGTGGATACGGCTACGGTGCACCAGCATATGCAGCGCCGATCGCTCATGCGGTGGCCGCGCCAGCATATGCTGCGCCGATCGCTCATGCGGTTGCCGCGCCAGCATATGCAGCGCCTATCGCTCATGCGGTTGCCGCGCCAGCATATGCAGCCCCAATTGCTCATGCAGTTGCTGCGCCGGTAAGAATATAATCACTATTTAACTGCTTAAAATCAATGTCTTATCGAGAGATAAATATAATTAAGTATATTCTCCTAGACAAACTATGGAATTACATAATATTTATCCCTAGGCCTGTTTATAGTAAAATACATCAAATTTCCAATAAAGCTGTTCAAACTTTCTTTTGATTTCCCATTCTAAGCAGCATTTTTGCGAACAAAGACGGTAAAAGATCTCATGTCCTCACATGAAAACGCTTAACAAACAGGTAATCCGCGCGGAGCCCGTGGACCCGAACCCAGCGTACAGCTTCAGCTACGGCGTAGCCGACCCCTCGACCGGGGACCACAAGGACGCGTCGGAGACGCTGCAGAACGGCGTCGTCCACGGCTCCTACAGCCTGGTGGAACCCGACGGCCACGTCAGGAAGGTGACGTACACCGCGGACAAGATCAACGGATTCAATGCCGTGGTGGAGAGGACGGGGGCGGCTGCGCACGCGGTAAGTACAATCCAAAATAGAATTGCCTGACTTCTTACAATAACAATGCTCATTATTACAGCTACCAATGAGTAAATAGGTCGTCCTATTACTTACGCATTCTACATAGTTTATTTTTTCTTTAAAAAAACATTAGTTTTTTGTCATTAGACCTTTGAATAATGGAGTTTATTTAAACGAAAAAGTGAACTGAGCACGATTTCCTCTATTGTAAAACCTGATGATTACTGTAGTACCTAGACATTGGATGACATGTGTGGTAATTTGCAAAGAAAAATAAAACTAAATTAATTTCTCTCACCAGGTGGCGGCCGCGCCGGTCGCAGTTGCAGCACCAATCGCTAAAGTGTACGCGGCGCCCGCGCCGGTCGCGGTCGCCGCTCCAGTCGCGCGGTACACGCTCCCGGCCCACGTCGCCCACCCGTGGCGCTAAACGCCCACCCCAACGAATAGAACCCGCCCCTGTCTTGTTGATCGAACTTCACTGGTAGAGATAAAGTCATTTTGTGAGTGATAAGGTCGGGTATTGGTTTGGCGACAAATGGTATACACAGGAGGGTAGTTTACCGCGTGATGTGGCCACAAATTGAGTAACGTTATGAGACTGATAATTCAACCTAATTTCACTGCATTTTCATCCATTCATCATCAATCCATTCAGCAACTTTTTGCGACTCCCATTTCAATGCACCGCAATGCTTTTGCGGTTGTCCAACTTGTTGATCAATTTGTCGCCTAACTATGCGTAGTCTTGACATTCAGAAAATACAGTAGAGAAAGGTTTATTATTTGTACAGATTTCATGTTACAATAGAACGGTGTAGTCTGTGAATCATCGGGAATGGATATTTTTTGAAGACTATGATAATGATTTTTGGCCGACATGTTTGTTGATAGTTTGGATAGAAATCAATTAGGCGGCGGTTACATAGCAAAGGAAGACTTGAGTCCTTAATTTTATTTTGAATATTTTTGTTTATTCTTTTTTTTGTAACGTGAACGTCAAAATGTAACATTGGGCGTTTTTTTCGTGATGTTTTCGTCGCCTTTGCAGTCTGGCCGCGGTCTAAAGATATGTTACAGTGCTACAAACTAATCTGTTCAGGTGATCGCGTCGCTACTGTCTTCATGGAACTGTCAAAACTTTGATATTTTCCTGCTGGCAACACTAGTTCCAGTTTTCGCCACCTGAATAAATAAGTTTAGCATTATTTATGTTATGTAAGGGGATCGTTCAACAAGCACGGGCGGCACGGACCTCGCCCGCGGACTTGTACATTTTTGTTATATTTATTGTACTGCTTGACTGTTGCCTTCGGACTTGATCTTTACGCGTTGAATTTATTTACGTACATGTAAATATTATGTGTAGTTTTATAAATAAATGCAGTTTTGCACTATACATATTCATTTATTTTGGGTATACCTTTTCCGTCATCTCTACGAAGTTGGTGGACACGTTTCTTGTCTGCACCACCTTACCTTACTCGCAGTAAACTTTGAGACATACTAGTATATTATAAGACCTAACATATTCTACCTAATGACGCAATCTTTAAGATGTAAATTAGCATTGAAATGGATTTCGTTTAAATTGAACTAAGTACTTATATTTCAAGATTTTGAACTTCAATTCTCTCAAAATGAAAACAACTTTCATGGAACTTCAAATTATAACATATCTAAGTGTAGCGTAAACACACCGGGATCGGCGGCCCGACGGCACAAACCCTGTGCGATTATACTGTAAAAACTACTCACCCGGTTCGAGTATGGTGTAATTATTTAGGTTATAGGGTCACCTACAGTCAGTCCAGTCTAGATGGGAGGAAGGGGCCCCTAAAGAGGTCTTAAAATACGCTTAATACAAAAGGGAACAATACGGGGGTTCAAGATTACTATATCCTGGTCCAGTGACCCCAACGTCCACCATCCACCGCGTGGCGGCCTCCAGTAGGTACTACCACCGCGTGTGACGTGTCACCAAAACACCTTAACAATGTCTTAAATTGTCCGTAACGCACTCGCGAGCTACGCGCATCAAAATCCGTGAAACGTTCAATATTACCACTAATACGCGCGGGCGCAGTAGCCAAAATTATTCAAGAAAAGTGCACGATGTAATTAGGTACGATACCGGCCACCGGTCAACTAACACTGGAATGTAGCGGCGAACAGGTCGGCCGTTCAAAATAATTACAAAGCGTAGGGTGGATTTTAATTAAATCTACCTCCAACTTAAAATTGTTAGCCGTATGATTTCTATTCCAAACACTAAGACTTTTAAATGAGTTTGTATTATACAGTAATTTAACGTGCAGCTTCCTGGCAAGTAAGTATGTCCATTTGATTTATTGCGAAAATGTAACAAGCCAGCAAACCGACATGTGCGAAACGAAGTGTGTTGTAAACGGCAAATACCTACCTAAACGTATATACCCTTATAAATGTTGTTCAGCAGTTGTGTAGTTAAACCATGCTTTCTCAAATGCCAAATTATTGATGAAAGAGAAAATTCTGTTTATAACTAAGCACTCGCTATGCAACGTTTATAAGTAAAGCGGTAAGCCGTTTGACTACTTGCAATGCTGTTATCACGGCTGCGTTATTTCTGAGTAAACTAGGTACATACCTGCTTCCGGTTCCATGCTGACATAGCTTAAAGGTTGATGCCTACCCTATGGAACAATGACTACTAATTCAAGAAAACCCTACTCATTTAAGATATTTCTCTGTACCTAACTCACAGAAAGTAGCTAATAAACTCATTGAATGTGGCTTAGAGGTAGTGATATAATCTTAATAATTACATTTCATATGTGACTATGTTGGCAAAGGGTGGTTTGTGGGAAGTCCTCGTTTTTCTTGAACTGGAATGTTAAGGTTTTAACATAAATGTAGGTTTCCTTATAATTTAAAGTTTTCCTTTACCGTTTATCGACTGATAATTATAGGCAGTTGCAGATTTTTTTATACAACAATATCGGCAAACAAGCTTACGGCCTGCCTAACGTTAAGCAGTTACCGTAGCCTATAGATGCTTGCGATATCAAAGGCATTGCTTGCACGTTGCCGTCCTGATGGAGAGTCGGACAGAGGGTGTGGAAGGAAGGTGGTGTTGGGCTTCCGGTTCTATCACTCATCGTACGAATCGCACATATAATGGCAAAGTCCTCTGCGCCGATCTTCTGTGAGTAGGTGGTATTATTCTGGTTGAGTCAGGCCGTAATTTATTTATTTATTTATATTCAGGCATCGCAGGCCCATAGATAAATACCTTATAAACTAACATACATATTAATAAAACAAATAAAAACTAATCTAAACTGTGGGTGGTGACGGTGGCAATCTCCCCCGAAAGCGCCTGAACACCACACCCTTCGGCCAGTAGTCTTCCTGCATGAAAGTTGACAGCCTGTCCGTGGGGACCTTAACCGCCTTGAAACTAGCGTTGTGACTAGAGTCCAAGGGCTGAACTCTCAATGAGACATTGCTCTTTATTCTGACATACTCAGCAACGCTGTAGTCAAGATAGATTGAGATAAAGATAAGATATACTCGTATGTACCTACCTAAAAGGGTTAATTAAATGTGGAAGTTGCAAATTAAGATCTGGGTCACACCGTATGCAGCGAAACGCGTTAGGAGATGAAGAAATAACATGCGGATGTGGACACCAATTTGCTATAATATAAATATTCAATGGTCGACGCCATGTACAGAACCGCAATGTTGGTTTTATTTGGGCCGGCAAGCGGGCAAGTGGGTCGTTAGGTTTGTGGTGTGTGTCGATTTAATGACTCACGGACTTAATTACCTTACTGACCTTAGGTTTATATATTTCACTTAGTTTATAATTATGTGCTGTTATTTCCTTATGTGTTCTCTGTGCTGAATAAATATTTTTCATTTCATTTTTCATTTCAATTACTAAAAGTAAGTTATAGCTAAGACATAAACGATTTCGTTTTGTTTTTCGTTTGAATGATCTTAGTGTACCGTCGATCCATGGTAGAATTTGATAAGCCGACAGTTTCTACACACAGCAATGTTCGATCGATTGGTGTGTTAGCACTCTTGGTTTTTATTTGCTGGTAAAGTACTTAGGTATTTAGCGTTATTCAATTTAACTTGCACGGAAATCATACCTTTGATGTATTTATAGATAGGTATCTACGTATATATTGTAGACGCAAGATATACCTAGACAATAAGTACATAAAACAAGGTAAAAAAGTACTTACCTAATTACCGACTTCAAAAATTGGAGGAGGTCATATGTTTGTCTGTATGTTTTTTGATTTCAGGTACCTAAAGCTATCAAAGTGGCTAAGTTCAGTATTACTTTCGTTCTTAGATCCGGAATGAAAGGGCACATAATTGCGTGACGTCTCGCTCTGACCTAGGACAGCTAGGCGCTTAAAGTTAACGCCGGTCTGAATGCTCAAATCAGTATGTAAATTAAAAGAACCTAATGAAATCCGTAAATAAGGAGGTATATTAGTAAGTACCTACCATTTCAATGTCTTATTAACTACCGACACATATATCCAGGGTCCTATCAGACGGGTATCCTGTTCTGCTGCGCCCACTTGGCGATGGTCCTGGCGATGTGGTCGGCGCGGGGGTGCGCCCGCGCAGCGCGCAGCAGCGCCAGCGCGTCGCGCAGCTCGCCCCCCGCGCCGCCCCCCCGCCCCGCGCCCGATGCCACCGCACTCCCCGCCAGCCCCGCGGCCGCCGCCTGCGCGCACCCGCACACCGCCCCGCGGAGACCCTCCCACATCTCTGGACCACCCTCCAATCTGGATGATGAAAATATTACTTGCACTAGGTTATGCAATTATCTAAATACTGGTAGATGATCGTGCAGATTCGTTAGATAGAAGAACAAAGATTTCATCAGGAACTGATCTTCTTAAGGTTTATGTGATCTAAATTGTCTTGGAAGACCTAAAAATATGGTTCTCTAATATTGAAGGAAGACTTACCTATCCAGCATATGGAACGCTTTGGCGGCTACCAGGAACTGCCCCATGCGGTAGCTGTCGTTGGCCACCAGCTGCAGTAGCGCGAAGCTGTCAGGAGTACCTGCTGACTGTAGGGATAAAACATCGTAAATTGACATCAATTTCATACGTCTACTCTTGTAAACATACACAAATTTATCTTTGTTGGTCTTCCGGGTCTCACACTCATCATACGAAATAGTAATAGTGACTTTCCGCCGATCCTCTGTGAGAGGGTGTTGCTACCCCTGTCGGGGCAGGTCGTATATGAGCTGAATAGTCAATTAGCTCCAACTTCGCGTTACGTACGATGAGTGAGAGAGCTAGAAGCCCAACCCTTCTGTGTCTTGTACCTTGACGCATATCTCCCAGGCGAGCTGCGCGTCCCTGTTCATGACGTGGCAGCGGCAGAGGCACGCCAGGTACGTGTAGCAGCCGCGGACGGCCTCGTCCTGGATCGCCAGCAGGCACTCCTCCGCCTCGCGGTAGAACCCCGCCGCCACTTTAGCCTGGACAATATAACAGAAAACTTAGGTATAATTTTTTTTTGAAGTATGTTAATCTAAAAGTATCATCTTTGGGGGTCATATTATTAAGAATTACTTAAAGGTGGTATAGAGTCCATACTATAGACTTATGAAATCTTTGGTCATTAGAGATTAGGAAAATTTATAGGCCTATGGGAAAGTTAGAGAACAAATGGTGTTATAAGGTTATAAACCTAGCTATCCAAAGATTTCACAAGTCTACACCACCTTGAATTTTTTTAATGTCTCCCAAAGCTGATACTTTAAAATTGATCTACTTCAATAAAAATAGTATACCCTTTCTATTTCACCATGTATATTGTACCTAATAGAATAAAAACTCATTCAATAAGTAACGTTCGTCGTCGTTCATCGATATATGTGTACCTGGGCGTAATTAAAGTTGAATGTGTCGTCGTTGACGAAGAAGCTCTTGATGGAGTTGAGGTAGACGAGCACCTCCTCGTGGTGCGCGGCCAGGAAGTAGGAGGAGGCCATGCACTGGCGGCCCGGGATGGTGTCGCACTCCGACGCCGAGCTGCCCACCAGGTGGAAGCTCTGCTGCGCCACCTTCAGCTGCTCCTCCTGACATACATCGCCTATTGGAGCGAGCGAACTGGGCATTCCGCTCGCGCAAACCACGCCCACGAGCAAGACCTCTTCGCTTAGGTACAAGACACGGACAGAATTTTTATAGAACTGTACCCTAACATAAAATATTTAATATTTAATCAACTGTACGAATGTTTTACGAAAAATACATATCAATATTCCGATGTACAGTTCGTCATAGAACGTATAGGTACCAATATGTTTACAATAGTTTAAGTTTTATCTATATTAATAGTGTTCTATCTCAAAGTCGAGATCTATTTATTAAGTACAGAACACTACACTTTGTGGCACCCATCCCTCATCTTGTAAGTAGTGGGTAGGTTAGGTGGGTATTGAAAAGTTTTCTTTCATATAAAAAAGTTGGCAAACAAGCGAATTACCCCCTGATGTTAAGCAGTTTCCGTAGCCTAAAGATGCTTGCAACACCAATGAAATTGCTCGCACGTTGCCAAGCTGAAGGGGAGTGGGATTCAGGGAAGGAAAGGGGAGGGGGGGTTGGTCTTCCGGCTCTCTCACTCATCGTACGAAACGCAGCTATAATAGTTACTTCACGCCGATCTTCAGTATATATATAGTACTAGATGAGCCCGCGACTTCGTCCGCGTGGAATTTATCTTAACAAAAAAGCCCACTCCCGCGTTCTGAGCCCGTGCGACAGGACCCATTTTTTTAAATTTTGTTTTTCTATAATAAAAGTAGCCTAAGTTACTGCTTATAACATCAGCTATCTGCCAGTGAAAGTCCCGTCAAAATCGGTCCAGCTGTTTCGGAGATTACCCGGAACAAACACACAGACAGACAGACAGACAGACAAACATTTTTCAAATCGCGTTTTTGTTATAGGTGTCGTATGTACTTTCATATGCATTTAGTGAAAAGGTGTTATTTTGATATTACAAACAGACACTCCAATTTTATTTATTTGTATAGATAGTAGTAATCTGGTCGAGCCAGCCCGTATATGAGTCGAGTTAACTGGCTACAGCTTCACAATATCGTACTACTGTAAGTTAAATGCCTTCTGAAATGCTCACGTCGCCGGTCTCGTTGTAGAGTCGCACGGCGACGACGGCGCGCAGTATGTAGTGCAGCGGCGAGGTGGGCTGCAGCGGCTCCAGCAGCGCGCGCGCCGCCAGCGCCTCGCGCCGCCGCAGCCGGTACCCCGCCAGGTTCAGCCGCGCCTCCGGCACCACGTCCACCAGCTCCGGCAGCACCTGGACCATCAAACGTCCACATTTTTTGCAACCAGGGCTGCGCCACGTTGGAGTGGACTGACTTGAAAGTTTTGACAGTCTCTCTGACCTCGCGATCATTTGTAGTTGCAGTCACATTGACAGAAGTGACAGATAAAGTCAGCCCAGTCAAAACAAGCGACATCTAGTGGGCTAAATACTACTTTGTTAGCTCCCGTACATGTCTCCAAAAGTTTTAGCTAAAACTCTTATAATGGCTTATCCATGAACTAGAAAATTATGTCATGTACAAAGGTGTTCGACATTTCTTTTTCAAAAATTATAAAATTGCCCGAATTACTTAGGTCTAGTGATCGTAACTACAAAATTACTTGATCAAATTAAAGAAATACCTCTTTCTGATCATTAAAACCCCATTATTGGAAAGTTTCAAGCTTTTTTTCGACCCATCGATATTCGCCAATAAGTATCTACTTATCCCCAAATTAGCGCGAGTAAATGTTGTGATAACGCTTCCTATATAAGGTAAGTGTGTAACTACAAAAATCCGAAATCTATGGGTTAGTAGTTGAATTATTCACCTTTAAGGCTCCCTCTCCATTTCTAAACACCACCAGATTGTGTTTCACGAGGTCCTGTCCAAACGTGTGTTGTTCCGACGATATTTGCTTCAGTTCGTTCTCCGCTGCTTTGCCATTGTATAACCTGCATTATTGACATCAATGTCAAAATCATTTTAAGCCCTACCTTCGCGATGAACATAATTCTTAGAAGACAATCGAAAGAGACGTCAGGTGAGTACCTTTTTAAAGATATTTTGCCGTTTTTTTTCAAATAGAAGTGTGTGTTAATTTATTTAGACTTTTCATCGGTAGTCCAACATAAAACTTTTTCATCCATCAAATTTTACGGGATTTTTTCGTGAAATTTGACAAGACACGCGTTCATCACCTGTATCGTTAATATTCAATGAACAACTTTTGAAAATCGGGAATCAGTCGTGGTTCTGCGGTTTATCTGCTGATGGTCCCTCTCGGCTCACCGGAAGAGGTTGCACGCCTTCAAGTTGCTGGCGACAGTGGAGGTGGGGTGCTGCGCGAGGTACACGGCCAGCACCTCCTGCGACACGTCGTAGTAGTCCAGCTTGTAGTAGCACAGTGCCACGTACACGTTCAGCGCCATGTAAGTGCTGGAGGAGGAGCGAGCAAATCGTCACGCCGATACTGCAGGAGCTTATCAGGGGTGCTATTCTTAGCAACGATAGTCGATATATCGTGCGTGACATTCGTATTGTCGAATCCTACTCTAAATTCCATATTTTTTGCCCGTCGATGATCGATGATCGTCGACGATGGCAAAAAAGATGGAGTCGTTGCTAAGAGTAGCATCCCTGGCCCGCTGAGAGCGTCGCTACTAGTTTCGATACAAAAATGTCGAAATATGACACTTCTCGATTTAAAATTGTGCTCTTATACTACACAATGAATGTACTTATTACTCGTTTAGTTCCAATGAAGTTAAAAACATTGTGTGTAGTAATTTTACCTATCATTTTTTCTTTATTTTTTTGTAAACGCTACTCAACCCTATAGTTTTTAAAATCTATCTACTTAAGTACCGAGTATATAATTATCATAACCACTCAATATGCGACAGCACTTTGACCCACTCCATGTTGTCCTTTTCGTATCTTTTGTATCTGCAATTTATTGAACGATATTGAAAACTCGCAGCACTATTTGCTTCTAATTGGCACAGGTGAAAAGCCCTTGAAGTTTATTGGCTTATTAACTGTAAAGGCCAAAGATTAAACCGATACCGATCCGATAAAAATATTTAACAAAAACCTAATAAGATTGGTTAAACAAAACTAACATTTGCATAATCAATTCATGTAACGTAAATAAGCTCGAGATAGGTAGTCAAAACTGACCGCACTTCGCCTACCCATGCCTTTCGGAAGGTGATGAGCTCGTATTAAGAACTACTGATATAGTGTCCATAAATGTATGCATTGTAGAGATGATATAAGGAACTTATTTTGAATCTGCCTTTAAAGTATGATAAATAAAATGTATTGCTATCTTACCGTCTCTCCAGCAGTAGTTTCTTATACACGTCGATAGCCTCCTGGTAATGCGCCCTCAGGTAGTGCACCGAGGCCAGGCACAGCTGGTCCTCGGGCACGTCGCGCAGCGCCGCGTGCGCACGCATCAGCCCATCCTCGTCATTTAGCTTGTGGGCCAGGTGGAACTGCAGCCGCGTCTGCGAGGACAACTTGACTATATTCTGAATTCAACCTACATTGGAAGATGTGTAAAGGTCATGAAGAAATCATTACCTTTAATGAACATTTGGGTGCTTCTTCTGCTTCGTCTTGCGATTCCTTGTACATACCTGTTTGTAAATGATAAAATTTAGATGATGATAGTAGATTGCTTAAATACAAAAGGGAATAAGTATTCAAGTGTCGAAGTGGTAGAAAATTCCAGAAAATATCCTAGCAAATATATTTTAGTAAAGGACGCAGTAGCAATGAAACTAATAGGGTGACTTAGCTTAAGACCAACCAATAGAAAGGAACGAGGCGATACGCAGCGGCCAGGTTTTTGTTATAGCTGTTTCTGTCTGTTTGGTTGTCGACTGCAACTTACAACGAAGTAAGAACTTTATAAAACAAGTCGAAGCATTATGCCTTATACCAACTCTCTATTGTTACGAATAATAGGAACGGGTGAGGGATCATCTCATACTGTGAGTGCATGTGGGCCACAAACAATAATAGAAATATACCTAAATAAAAGTAGCACACGGCGATATCCATAGCAATGTTGTCTGCGACCCGGGTGTCGAGCTTATCCGTGCTTCGCACGCGCATATACCCGTCCAATGCTTGCCGGTACTCGCCCAGGTGGAACCAGCACCACGCTGACCACACCTCCACCCATATCTCCGAATTGCCTTCAGCTTTGAGGAACTGCAGGGAAGATGAAAATGAGAGATCCTCCCGAAAAAAACCTGTTCAAAATTAGTAGGAACCTAAACTACCTGACCCTTAGGTAGGTATTGGTTTTTGGACTATGGCCAATATTCTTACAGCCTTAGTAGGTAACTAAATTTTTCATTGTTTGCAAATAGCTAGATTCCTTTCAAGGTTCTGGAATGGCGACTTCGAGCCGAAAGACGTATAAGGACGACTCCCTACAAGATGGACCAATGACATCGCTCGCGTCACATGGTCGCGATTGATGCGAGGGGCGGAGGACGGGGGTGTGGAAGTAATTGGGGGTGGCCTCTGTTCAGCAGAAGAAGTATTTCGGCTGATGGATAGATGAATGGAAGGCTCCTCCTTGACTTCTTGGCTTGATTCTGGATTTTTGTGTGTTACTAAGAGTCACTAAATTATCCATAAAACAACTGGCTTTGTCATCGCACGGCGTTTCGTTATAATTTATAAATTTAATTGGAATACAATAAGTTTAGATGTAGTTTAGAAGAACTTAGCGAATAAACATACAGACGCGGTTGGCGACTATGCTTTATAATAGGCATTAAATATTAATAGAATAAAATATAAGAACAATTACCTCTAGCATTGTTAGTGCTCCGACATAGTCTCGCTTGAGTATGAAGTCTTCCAATTCAGGGAAGCTCTTCTTGGCAGAGTTGGCAGTGCTCGTTCGGCTGTCCGCCGCTGGCTTCGAGCGCGACAGGATCTGAGGAAGATGCTTGCTACATCAGGTAAGCATGGGCACGAGAGTTGACAATAACTTATGCCTGTGGAACTATATAGGTACGCATTTGAAAATGTCATTTTATGATAAAGTTCGAGCCAAAATAAAGATATTGTAGCGATATTTTATATAATAACAAAACATGAATGTAATCTTACCATATTTTTAATTTACTTATTATTTTTGAAGCTTCTCTTACGTAGTATTGTATTCTCTTTGGAAGCTTCAGGTTAAATCAACAAAACTCACAACAAATATCGCGCTTTTGTTGACATTTCCGTTGCTATAGGAACATATGCAGTGTCGAATCAGCAATTAGGTTTTTATCACTTCCGAAATACTGGCCACATGGCATCGAAGTAATATGACATGACAACAAAAAACAATAAACCGTCGCTTAGCAACAACCAACGCCGTTTTCCATCAGTTTTTTTGTTACTTTTCGAATAGAAAATATTATTTTTTTAATTGTGTAGTGAAAATGTCGGCTCGGTCAGGGGCATCCAAGTGCCCCTGCACTGATGAGAGTGTTTCTGAGGAGTCTCTGGTTACCCCTCACTGCGTGTGCCCTAGGGACGAACATGAAATAGTCATACACGAGGAGACATGTCTAATGTACAAGAATGAGAGGATTATATTTCCACATGTTAGTTCTAACCCAAACCATAGGTTCAAACTCTTTTACTCACTTGTGTCCCGTACATTAGGCACAAAGCACTTATCCTTCAAATTACTCTTGACCCTTCAATTTTGTGGCCCAGTTCTGAGAAAAATCTAGCGAAGCAATGAGGGTTCAAATGGCTGAATCTTTTTTAGAAAATAGTTCTTTCAACACCCCCTTCTTCAGCAGACACGGCGGAGCCCTGCTGTTACCCCATAAAGTGCCTATGTTTAGCACGCGCAGTAGACGATGGTGGATTATGGCCATTATTCCTTTAGCCTTAGTTATAATATTTGTTTGTATGTCAGGAGCCGGAGGTGTGCGAATGTCAGACTCCGCCGTTCGAGGACGGTATCTGCAGGTGCTGCGGCTGCCTGGAGGACCAGTGCTTCTGCAAGCGGGCCGGCAGGGAGGTGTTTGATGAGTTAGTACCATAGCTCAACCAATACGATTGCTAGGAGTCGTGGCGCGTAAAAATTCTCCATACAAATATTGTACGTAAACTTGACTAGTGAGTGTAAAATAGGCATAAATGTCATGCATGATAGACACATGGAGCTTGTTCCTAAAGTGTCTGTAGAGGACAGTGCGGTTTCTAGCATCATTTAATAACACACCCTCGTAGCCTATTGTCTTTTGCTTATAAGTATGCCCTTAGGCTAAGTCTGTACCTATGTGGTGAGATCGAAAAAAGTATATATTAAGTAGATATATATTATGTTAAATCTAACAGGTACACCGCCGATTACTACTGTGTTAAGAATAAAAAATCCTCTCCGTCCAAAAGGTGTCTAGACCAGATCGCTGCTTTCGTTAAGACCGCTCAATAAAAACTATTGTTTGTAGCTTATTTTGACTATTTAATAACGTTTTTTACCCCTGGTGTATAAGTGTTTGCTTTCTATCTATTTACTCTCGCTTTGTTACGCTTCTGAACCGCCCTGTTAACTCAGTCAACATCACAATAAAATCTACTTCAGGGTCTAACGGGAATAAGTCTAGGATCTCGATCTAGTGCTCAAGTTTAGATCTGTTATCTTTATTCGTCCCCAGATGGCGCAACAAGCGCGATATAGGCGCGATGCCGGCCGTGCTGGAGACGTCGCACCCGCTCATGCAGCGCTTCCAGGAGACCCTAAAGCAGTTCCTGCTCAAGGAGAACGCAATCGCTGAGGAGGAGATACTCAACCTGGTACTCAAATTTAGGATCTTGTACCTTGATGATGTTAATGTTTATGATTGTTGTATTGTTGTGTTGTATCGCTTTATTCAATGAGTTTATTTATTTTAAAGCGTGACGAATTAAGACTGAGCAAGCTCGCCTACGAGAAGGATTTGGAAGCAATTTACCGCAGTGATCATGACACCAATGGGCAGAGGGTAATTAGAATATTTTTCATTACTTTTAAGATCTAAGAATGTAAGTACGAAATGCAATTTTAAGTCACATCAGAGTTCAGGCACTTGACGACCGCTTGGCGTAGTGGTTTGAGGGTAGGCCGCTCGGCTCACTGCACCGGATGGTTGCGGGTTCGATACACGTCGGGACAAATTAGCCTGGCGATATTAATTTATTATTTATGTTGTCAGGTAATGATAGAAGAGTACGAGACGTCGTTGGCGCAGCGGACGGCCGAGCGGGAGGCCGCAGACAAGCGCGCCCGGGAGTCGAACGAGAAGTACAAGAAAGCTAAGGAAAAACTCGACGAGGATGTTATTAGAGGTACCTATTTCATCGATGTAATAATAACAAGTCCCACTTCTGGGCACAAGAGGAACCTCAATGCGAGGAATTCAGGCCATAGACCATCACACTGGCCCTGTGAGGTACTTTCATGCCCTTTCATTACCATTATTTCGTTCACCGTGAATTCTCTATACAAAGTCGCTATCCGCGTCTATTTGTCTGCTTATTGATAGTAAACTACCTACGCAATTATTTTGACACAGTTTTCAATATAATTTAGACAATTTCTTTCGAAAGGTTTATGTGTACAATAAATTCTAATTAATAAAATTTATAAATATAAATTTCGGGTCGCTTGTTTTTAATATCATTAAGAATTTTCTTAACCTTACTTATTTTTGTACTCAGAACGCGAATCGACAGAAGAGTTGGAAGCTCTGACCACCCTGTGCCGGCAGCTGGAGGAGTGGCGCGAGGAGACCGAGTCCAACCTGACGGTCAGCCAGCGCATGTCCGACAAGATGAGGGCTGAGAAGAGGGCGCTCGCTGACGATAAGAGACAGCTGGTGAGCGAGACTAGCAGGCGAAACTTTGTCTTCTTTCTTTAAAAATATGGCCCACCCAGTTTAATAGTTATTTCGCCAGTGTCAAGTCAGGCATCATTTGTTATTTATTAGCCGGTAGTAGGATTCTTCTGTGTCCTCTATTTTTACCAACCTAAAATATTAATGTATACTTACTTCAAAAAAATGTGGCAACCCTAGCTGCAAGGCCTTAACTGCTGCTACTTATATAGTATTTCCCCAAAAAAATCACACGACACGGTACTCCGATTACTTACTATATATACCTTTGCACCTGCGCCGTTCCCATCCACGGAATTCATGCGGTGTGTCATCATGGGTTCGTCTTCTGTCTTAAGCCTTTAACTAACCCTAGGTAATATTAATTATTAGTACATGTCTAGTACAGCAATGATTAGTACAGTAGTAGGTGTGTAGTTTGATGGTTTTCTTATTTATTGAAACTTCTCTTGAAGTTTTGCCGTCCTTCTTATGACTGTAAAACGTATTATAATGCTTAATTATATTATTAGTGTAAAAACTATATAGTATATAGTTTGTCATATTTTTAATTTTATTGTTTTTAGGACATGTTTATTTTCGGACTGAGCAACGAGGTCTGGAAGCTGGAATCCAAGCTGGAGACGTTCCAGAAACAGTTTGATGTCAAGAATGTGGAGATGGAGAAAATTAACGATAAGGTAATTTTCATAATAAAATAGAACATTATATTCGGCTTATTGCACTTGTTCCGTGCTGTTTTGTAAACTAAGTCGCATCTGTAGCAGCGCGGATTCAACACTGGCTCAATATTCTGACAGCGCGTGAAATCCGATACAAATATGTGTTAGCGATTTTTAGCAACAGTCTCACCTTGTTTGTTATACCCAAAATATTCTGGTGTGGAATCGTGCGATGGAAATTTTCAGTTGAATATTATCACAAAACCAGGTAACAGCATACGCCGCGGAGCTCGAAGACCTGGAGCTGGACAAACGCAGGCTGATGAGCTTGTGGAATTCCGTGCTGGTGAACATACGGCAACGCGACAATGTCTACAACTCCGTTAGGGACGATTACAAGTGAGCACATTCATACAACCACAATACTGTGGGGGTATTCACGATCGACGGAAAGTTTCCGTGTGGGGTGCCGCAACTTCCATCCTTCTTCTAATTCATTTGCTAAAGAAGGATGGAAACTTTCCATCAACTGAATAAACCCCCTGGTCAGTATATTCAGTACTAGGTCAGGTCAATATAATCAGGAAACAAGTACAAGTTAACCCGTTAGGCGCTTCGCCCACTGCTAAGTCGAGGCGGCGGCGTCGTCGGAGGCGCTGTGGCAAGGTTTAAAAGGGAACTATTAGATGGACGCATTGCCTTTTGTTCCTAAAGAAAACCAAGTCCCGCCCGCGCCTCGTCTCTTGAGCGTGTCAGCGGTGTACCGGTGTTATAAGTCGTAATATTATCTGTGTAAAGCGGCATCCTTTGAGTTGCGCCATCAACTTGGAGAGGCCGTTTCAAGATACTGAAAAATGAGAAGTTTCGAACTATTTGTACCCAATGTGCCGTAGGAAAATCTTAACTTATTCGCGTCGTTGGAGAGCTGAGTCACCAAGAGAATGCTCGTTACTTAGCTATACTCCCAGCAATAATCTTCGCACATTCCCTATCTCCTCATAAAATGGTATTTTATAAAATATTGAGGTTTATAGGATCCTTCAAGAGAACTACTACACGCTGCTGAGCAACCTCGAGATCACGAAGAAAGTGACTATGGAGGAGATGAACAAGGGCAAGGAGATCGCCATGAACAAGGACAAGCTCATGTATGATATCGAACACGCCACTAAACTATGTAAGTGATAAGTGATAGGTGTGGTTTTTGTGTAACATTTTGTCGCTCGTCTTGTTCTGCGCATGCAATATCGACCTTGATTTATTTGGGCACCATCTCTTATTCTTTCTTTCGCATACGACATGCATCTGTTACAGTTAACGCACTAGAAGAAGACGTGTCAAACATTGTAGGATATGTAATTTATTAGGTGGGGATTACTAGGCACATTATTATATATTTTATGTTGTCCACAGTTGATACTGAAGACTCTAAGAGAATGCAATTAGAAGCTCAGGTCACAAACCTGACAGAGTCCATTGAAATGACCGAAAGAGATCAGGAATTAATTAAAATGGTAAGAGATCAGCAAAGTGATATTAAATTTATATTACACTACTTATTTCTATTACTTCTAATTCTACAGCTTCTAAATGAAGCTTGTACTGAAACTAACGTGTAGAGCATATTTCTAGGACGGCCTGCGTAGTGTGAACTGAAACGGGCTGCTGGCACAATAAATGAGTACTATAATTTTATTATCTCTGTAGGAGAATAATACTATGATGAACATTCTGAAGACGACTGAGAAGGAACTGGACAAGAAGACAGAAAACAAGCTCAGGGTGGAGAACCAGATTCTGGCAAACTTGCAGGAGTGCCTGCTCAACGACAAGGCCGTGGAGTCCATGGCCAACGGCATCAAGAAGCTGAGGGAAATGTCTAGGAAACAGGTATGCAAAAATACATTCATAGCATCTTGCTTATGAAAAAAATGTTTGCTCAATATGGATTGGTTATCAAGAACTCCTTTGCCTGTTTGAAATTGAGAAAGAAATAGAGGAGACAAAAGCAGGATATTTGATGATAAGGCATGCTTCGCAATGATGTGGCATTAGATAAGAGTTTAGAAAATGCAATACTATGCATATGCAGCATTCTTACCATGTCTCTGTTTAAAGCAGTCTCTTCACCCCTTATACCTTTTTACATCCCAATTTATATTTTAGGAAATATCACTTGTGGCAATGGAGAACCAGCACGCTAAACTGATGCTGGACATCGAAGTACACCGCAACCGGCAGGCTAAGAACAACATCGTACTGGAAGCGAGCTTGAACAAAGTACGAGACCGGGAGAAGGAGATAGACCAGCTACAGGAGAAGTATGACCAGAAAGTGCTGGTGATGACGAGGAAGCAGCGGGACTTGGACATCATCATCAAGAAGCATGCTACACTGAAGGAGATTTTTGAGGTAAGTTATTTAGGCCCGTATTAATAAATCCATCTAAAGTCTGAGAGCGATCTTGGATATGTCATTCTTCTGCCATACCAGTGCAAATTACATGTCGAAAATGTTCAAATCACACTCAGACTTGATTGGTTGATAAAAATATCAGGACCCTAGTGAATTGAAATTGCTTATCGCCAAGACAATTTTAAAAGTTATGAACTAATACTGAAACTGCGGACCAACTGCTTCCGACGGACCACACAGCCTTTGGACTCTGCACTCTAGAGCACAACTATCCGAAACACATACCCTTCATTAGATGATTAAATATTCAATTTTCCTTCCAGTTGGACTCGCCCCAGGAGCGTCGCATCTTCGAGTTGGAGCAGCAGATCAAGGCGCTGCGCGAGCGCACCGAGCGCATGCAGCACGAGTGGCTGCGGCTGCAGGGCCACGTCGTCAAGCTGGCGGAGCAGCACCAGAAGATGATGGCCGACATTAACCTCATTAATAAACGTTAGTCTTATTACTTCGAGAAACCATAACACTTGTAACACGACTGGCGTGTATCAGAATTTTAACTGACTTCAAAAAAAGGAGTAAGTTCTGTTGGAAACTGATGCCCAAGAGTGGGACATTTAAATGGTTAATTATTATTTATGGGCATAGAACAGATTTCAAGTCTGTCCCTGGTGTTAGACCAGGGTGCGGTACACTATGCTCACAGGCCGTTACATACCTGCAGCGGAAGATTAGATACATTATAAATCTCAAATAATATTCCAGAGATACAAATTTGCGATCAGAAGACGATGCGCATCCAAGCGGACAGCGAGAGCGTGGTGCAGGAGCGAGCGCGCGTGGAGCGGTCGCTGCGCGAGCTGCGCGGGCGGCTCGAGGTGCTGGAGCGCACCCGGAAGGACGCCGCCGAGCGGAACGAGACCTCGCACAGATACAACCTCGCCGTCACACACGAATACGCGGCCAACCTTAAGGTCTCTTGCCACTATATTCACCACAATACATAACCGGAAACCGAACTACTTATTTTATATAACAAAGTCGGCAAACAAGCGCAGAACCGTCTGATGTTAAGCAGTCACCGTAGCTTATAGATGCTTGCAATACCAATGCTTGCAAGGCTTTGCTCGCACGTTGCCGGACTGAAGGGAATTAGTATAAGAGGGAGGGCAAACGGCGGCGGTTGTAGTTCCGGCTCGCTCAGTCATCGTACGAAACGCAGCTGTAATAGCTACTATATTCTGTACAAGTTAGGTTGATCGTTTTGACAGACGGAAAACTGACATTTATAGGGTCAGGATACAAAAAATTGTCGATAGAAATTATCGAGGTTTCATGCTATCATCGATGCCAAAAAAGGAATATTTTAATATAAAATGACATTTATTCTTTCAAAGGAGTACACCCCAAATCCATATCTGGATCAGTTTCTGAATCGCTAGAACAATCTTATAAATTTATTATTAACTCTTGTTCGCAAATATTATCAAATCGGACGTCCCGCTCCCGAAATTGGATTTTATTTACTCACTATTATTTTAGATCAAGTAGATGTAAAATGTAACTTAGCAAAAATTTCGGAATTATCGGGATAAAAAGTATCCTATATGTTAATCCCGATTATAAACTATCTGTGTTCCAAATTTCATCCAAATCCGTTCAGTAGTTTTTGCGTGAAGGAGTAACAAACATACATACATACATACATACATCCACACTCACAAACTTTCGCATTTATAATATTAGTAGGATAATTAAAAGTAATTAACTACAAACATGGCCCGTTAAACCATACACAAACGAAAATAACAGCAAGGTGATTATAGAGATCCATTTTTTCCGTTACCCCTCCATCTAAGCTAATGATTGTGTTAGGAGTGGGCTCACGTCAATAGTTTAATGGCCAGAATGGAGATCGAACCCGGAACCTCTCAGCTACGAGTGCGGCCCATCTACCCACTAAGCTATTGACGTATTAAAAACGGAAATCTACGGAAAATCTTTGTGCAGGATGCTGAAAGCGAGATAATTGAATTGGAGGACGAGATAGAAGAGATGGATAAAGAGAAGATGAATCTCACGCAGGAGCTGGATCGCGTCCAGAGGGAAGCGCTCATCTGGCAGAGAAAGGTATCTGCGGACCGAAGGTTTAGGTCGTGAATCAGACTTACTTATTAGTTGACTAGCTGACTCGACAGACGTTGTCCTTGTCTTAACTTTGAATATTGAATTCGAAATTTTCCGCTGAACTCTGTTTTTTTTTATTTCATAAAAACTTTCTCCTACCCATAATAAACACAACAAAAAAGAGAATTAGCGAAATCGTTCCATCCGTTCACGCGTGATGCGATGACCAAGGAAATAGAGATTCATTTTTATATATACTTACAATAGATAAATTTTGGAACAAAATGTCTTTAATTGTATAGGGAATATTAGCAGTGGAATTGAAGAAAAACCTCAAAAACGCTAAATCGGCTGTGGGAGAAATAGGGCAAATGAAGACTGAAATTCACAGGATGGAGGTGAGCAACCCAGCTTGTGTTTGTTCCTTTTAATATATCACTGTAAAACATTGCAATAAATGGTATTATTGTGAGATATTTCTGTATACATAAAATTCACTGGGATCATATTAACATTACCCATAGTACGAGCGTTGCTTAGTTTGGGACCACCACAGACCATTACGAACTCTTGTTCAAAAGAGAGCACTCAACAGAATGCGATCGTCAAAAGTTGGCGGGGTATCGGGGAAGACGGCTAATTGGGTTTTTGTAAAAAAAAAAGGTGTTAAATGGAACAGATTTTCATTTTCGCAATAATTCAAAAGTTATTTCAAAATAAAAATTATTTTTTGAATCCAGTACCGAAGACACGCCGACAGCTCCCGAACAAACCCGAGCACGTGTGACGTCATAAAGTTAGTTTTCCCTCATTGCAGTTCATATAGAAATAATAAGTACAGTGTTTTGATCTATTTAATTTTGACAACAAAATATTCAAATATTGATATTGAAAATGTCGACCCTCAAAAGTTATCGTTCTTGTTTTGTACCATTATGCATGAATACTACATAAACAACTCCTGAAAAAATGTTTTTAAATGTTCCCCAAGATGACAAACGTCGAAATAAATGGTATAAAATTGGTTATCATAAATATATCCACATCAGGAATATTATCAGACTTTGCCTTAATAAATCCTTTATCACACAGAGCTAATCGTAACCAACTAACAACTCGTTTTTTAGCAATAAATTTCAATATTATTGACTAGTTACGTGTAATAGCCGTAAACGCTGTACTGTTATTAAATAGCTATAACATTATGACGTCACAACTACCAAGCATGGCGCGTTTATAGTCACGTGATCTTTTTTAAATTCTATCAGTTTTTAATTGAATATAATTCATTGAAATTTTTTTTTTTTGTTTTTACTTTAAATATCAATATTATTATTAATAAAGTTTCAAAATACATGAAAAAAACCCTTTTTTTTTCAAATTCCCAATTATGATGCGGCCACTATGCCCCACTAGTTATTCTCGGAGTCTTGTGTATATGTATAGTCACGATGTTTGCGAGTCTTAATATCGTGATTCAGTTTTTCTATGAAGAATCCGTACATTGTATTGAGGCACCGCATTCAGCACCATCTAGCAGTTTCTGTCGGCGTCGTGAATGTGAGGTCTCCACATGTAAATGTCGTGTAGTTACAAGTGGTCGTGCCGGCCGGCAGGTGCGCCGCGAACATCTAAGGCGCACCGGCGAGAAGTTGGCGGAAGATCTCGCGCTGTACGTGACGCGGCGCGACACCGCCATGGACAAGTCGCGCGCCGCCGCCGCCGTGGAGAAGTCGCACGGCGGCGCCGGACAGACCTCGCAGCCGGTCTACCACCACAAGCTCAGGCTCGCGAAGGCCGACGTCGCCAGGGTCACTAAGGTTAGCATCGAGTCGCTGGCGTCTGTAAGGTAAACTGGGATGCCAGCATCGCTGAGGTAAGCATAGAGTCACCAGTAATTGTAGTAAATATAGAGTCATCAGAGTCATTGAGGTAAACAGAGTCGCTGGCGTCATTAAGGTAAAAATAGAGATGCCAGCATCTCTGAGGTAAGCATAGAGTCGCCAGACACTGCAGTAAATATAGTCACCAGAGTCATTAAGGTAAACATAGGGTTGCTGGAGTAAATACCAAAGACCTTTAAGGAAATTTTCGCTTCGCTTCATCTATGCCTAATTCAGTGATGCCAATGACGTTGTTAAATTACGTCCAAAATAAATTGGACACATCTATACGAGGGATGCCTTTTAAGTTTTGTCGTTTGAAGAAAAAAACACAACTAGAACCTTATAGTACTTTTTATTGTTTTTCAAAGTATTCACCACGTAGCTTAATACACTTTTCCATTCGCTCAAACCAGTTATTATAACATTTATTCCACTCTAAAGTGGGGGTGTTCAAAATGGCTGACTTGAAAGCGTCGACTGCTTCTTCACTGGACTGGAACCTTTGACCACAAAGACTTTTCTTAATTTTAGGAAATGTAAAAAAATCGTTAGGGCTTAGGTCAGGACTGTATGGAGGATGGTCAAGAATTTCTACTTTTTCCTGCTTCAAATACTCAATCGTTTGACGAGCGCTGTGTGAACTTGCATTGTCGTGGTGCAGGATGATGCGTCGCTTTGAGTTAGATTTTCGAAGTTCGGCGATGACTTGTGGTAAACAAACTGTGGTATACCACTCTGCGTTAACCGTTCTACGATCATCAAGTGCAATAGTCGCAACATGGCCGGTTTTTCTAACGAACGTGGCCACCATCTTCTTTGAAGTGCTTCGAGAACGAACAACTTTAGTCGGCTTTGGCTCGTCTTGAAAGACCCAGATTGTAGATTGTTGTTTGGAATCAGGATCGTAGGCATAGATCCAAGATTCGTCACCACTGATGATGTCGTAGACGTGATTTGACTCTCCTCGGTTGAACCTTTGCAGAGTTTTCTTACACCATCCGACGCGGGCCGCCTTGTGATCGTCGGAAAGCAGATGCGGTATCCAACGGCAAACTAGCTTTCTTACACCAAGCGCTTCATGCAAGATCTTCTGAATGGTTGTCCCTGAGATGCCTAATAGAGCCTCTATCTCTCGATACGTCACATGACGATCTTCGAGAATTAGTTGTCTCACTCCAATGATGTTATCTTCAGTAAATGCAGATTTTGGGCGACCTTCGCGAGATTTGTCACTAACACTAGTATGTCCACGCTGGAATTCTAAATACCAGCGTTCGACAGTCCGCAGACATGGGGCTTCATCCCTGAACACAGATATTAGCTCTTCAAAACACTGAAGCCGTGTCAGGCCTCTTCTAAATTTGTAGAAAATTATTGCACGAACATTTTCCTTAGAAAGATTCATTTTCGTACGTAACCTGACAGATTCTAATCGACGCTGTGACTAAACAATAACATTAATCCTAATACATTCAACTGTTTTGAGATTCGAAATTTAAACACATTCGAATATAGAACAGTTCCAAATTCAAAATTGCCGGGAATTATGGAAACGACAGAACTTAAAAGGCATGCCTCGTATTAACTTCTATCTTGCTCATACATTACGACCATGAGAAAGATGGCAATAACAGTTACTTTAGGTTATCCATTTCAAAGTTCCATTATTTCCCTCCGTCCAGGACTTAGCAGAAGCTAAAGTGCAACTGGAGCAGCTGCAGAAAGAGCAAGAGCGCCTGGACCGCGAGGTGTCGGAGACCAGCGCTATGAACACGCAGATCGAGGAAAACGTGGCCACGCTCATGAGGGAGTGTAGTGAAACTAACAAGACGAAGCAGTGGGTTCGTACCACTCTGTTGATGCACCATTGAGTTTCTTGCCGGATCTTGTCAGTGGAAGCATTCCGAACCGGTGGTAGATTCTGACTATTCATAAATGCTTTGGTAGCCACCATTACAAGAATAAAAACAATTTTGAGTTTGAGTTGAGTTGAGCTCTTTTAGTCGAAGACACAACTTAAATTTGAAAAATGGTGATCTCATTTCAAAAATGTTTCTCTTACCTTTTAGTTCCATGGTCGACACTCATCCATCCAAACCCCCATGTATTATTTCGGACTGTTGAGCCAACCTGTCTAACACATTACTCCCGGCCTATTTAACTTTTGTTGTAATTGTAGGAAATATCTATATGTATATTAATACGTGAAAGAAAAACTTTCAAAAATTGCGCGGTCGTAGGAGTATGAAATTTGGCACTCTTATAGTTTATATAGAGAAGGAGTGCAGAATGGTAATATTTTTATATTATAATACTTAGAAATACATTAAAATCAATAAATAAAACATTACACACACTACCATCAATTGACGCACACACATTTGTATCCTCCACACCGACTGACTGTCTGACTGACAAACGGTGACAGTTTTTGGAGATCGTTTCAACATGAAGCGAACCAGCTAACAAACAAAATATCCAGAACTACGATGTCACTAGAAATAGAAACCAACTTTTGATAATATAATTCTCTTTTGCAGCTCTTAGAGCGTGTGGTTCGCAGCCAGCGGCTCGGCAACGAACTAGCGACAGCCATCAAACGGCAATCCGTGCGCGTTCGGAAGCCCAAAAACAACATTCTGACAGAGTACTCACTGGCGCGGGCCCTGAACGACAGACTCCGGTTTATTGTGGAAAACCTGACCAAAGACTACCCCCATTTGAGAGACAAGTTGGACATGATTTCTAACACCCTCAATATCTTCACTCCGGATGCGTCTCCGCGGCTGACGGAGGAGGCGCCAGAGGAGTGCTCGCTCGCGGAGGAGGAGGTAAGAGAGGAAGAAGAGTCTGAGAATAAAGCCGAAAGACCGCTGTGCCCCGAGTAGTCACATATGTGGTATGTTCTTTGAACTACACAAACTGCAGCCCGTGTGATTTTTCCAGTATTATTTTATAATCATTTTCTTTCTGTGTTATTTCCAATAAAACTTTATTAATTATTAACAAAATTTATTTTTAACCTACTTAAACTTAACAACATTTAGATTATGTATTTGAAATAGAATTTCAGAGGAAATGAAAATGTAACTTTAAGCACCTTCTTGATACGTGAAAATAGAAGTATTATAAACTTTGGAAATCCGAACTTAACAAACCTTCACCCGTCACCACAATGTGTCATCATTAATTTAATTTATATTTATTAAAATCACATAACTCTTTATTCCGCCAGGCGATAGTGGGGCGCCACGCCACCGCTTCCATTTTTAATTAATAGAATTCCACTATAGTTATTTCCGTCCACATCCTGATACATAGGGAAGCCCCTGCATGCGAAGCAGTGGGCTTTCAACCTTAGTCTCCATTCGACTGGACGCACTTATTGCCCAACAGATTAGTATAAAAGGATCTAGAATTAACATCACTCGATAAGTGTATCTTGAAAACGTCAACTGATTTTCCAGACTGACTATACCGGTTTGAGGCCATAGTGTAAAATACTCTTTGGCCAGTTGAAACTGCAGTTGAAGTTGCGATGAGCCGGCGAATCATCCGTACGAGATGTAGCCAACTTTGAACCCGAGCACGAAATATTTAGCGTAGCGTAACGCTAATGTAAGCGTGTCCCGTCGTGCTCATATCACAGATTCTATAAAGGATTACGTTTGGTAGCTACTGAAAGGCACTCTGTTATCAACAACGCCTATTTGCGATGCGTCCGGGATAAAAAAAAAATTGAAGTAGTTAGACATGTGAGTGGAGCGTGCGGCGGCGCCTGCGCAGCGGTCAGGCGGGGGTGGGGGCGGGGAGGTGCTTCTGGTGCGCGGTCCGCTCGTGGCGCAGCCGGTGGTCGGAGCGGCCGAACCGCACGCCGCAGTACTGGCACGGGTGCCGCTTCTCCTTCGTGTGGCTGATCATGTGCGCGGTCAGGTACCTATAATAATACCAAACAGGTGAAACAGGTGAAAATTTAGTTTTTTTTTCAAATCGGTTTATAAATGACGTAGTTGTGAAGTAACAAACATAACAATTATAGAAAGGAATTGAGAACCTCCTCCTTTTTTAAAGTCTGTTAAAAACAAGTCTTGACCACGTACATTGTACGAGGTGAAACAGAAAGGGTATACTATTTTTTTGGCAACTTTGAATCAAAAATTATGGGCTTTGTGGGACAGTTGAAGTACTAAAGGTTTTATAGACTTATGAAATCTGTCAACACCGTATCCCTATAATACATTTTGTTTTTCAATCTTTCCTCCAAAGCTGTTAGTTAGAATTACAAAGTTAAGTTTTGAAAAGAAAAGTTTAAAAATGGAGGAGGTTCTCAATCTACTATATAAAAATAAGTCGGGTTTTCCTTCCTGACGCTATAACTCCAGAACGCACGAACCGCATCTAAAGTTCAAGAAGATGCAACTAAGCCGGCTGCGGAGGGGTAGGTACCTAAAAGTTGTCCTAACGGAGTCTAAAGATAGAAGCACCGATTCCAAATAAATTAAAAGCTCCCTAGTTAATGCAAAGGTGAACCCGATACGTGGGCGACTCTATTACCATTTACTGGGCACTGTGGCTAAGAGTGTAAATAATCAAGTGCAGAAAGTACTCACTAGTGATGGAACATTTCACAGGTAGCGTGTGAAAAATCATATTATATAGGCTTGCATAAGTAGCACCTGCTACCGACATAGGTGAAAACTGTTTAAAATGAATGCAATTAAATCGCAAAGCTTTCGGTACTGTCACGGTTTATGATAAATCATTGACCAGTGACCTTATATGATTACGTGTCATAGTGAAAATTCACTATGAATAAAAGCAGTGACTTCGAAAAATCACAGGTGAAATAACAGTGAATGAAAAATATAATTTCACGAAATGAAAATTGATTTAAAGTAGCAACCATTCCCATGCCTAGTACTCACGCTTGCTTGATGAATGTCATGTCGCAGTGCGAGCACGCGACCGTCTTCTCGGAGCCGTGGATGAGCCGGTGGCTGCGCAGCGCCGACGTCGTCGAGAAGAACTTGCCGCACTCTGGACATTCGTATGGCTTCTCTTTTGAATGACTCCTGCGCAGATCCAACAAGTACCTGTTCTTATTATTGTTTGGGTAGAGAAACTTACAGATGATCCATCTGATGGTAAGGGAAACTGTCGCAACATGAGCAGCAGACGCGATGCGGGCATTTTAAGGACTTGTCAACTTGATTTTTCAATAGAACCTCATTTTGGAGAACAAAGGAAATTATTATTAAGAACCAGCTTACACTTAGCACTTTTGGGCAGCTGCTTCAATTGACCCTAAGGACCTGTGCACACCACGTTTTTTAAACGCGCCGTCGACGCGCTTTTCCTACAAATATCAACAGGCTGCGTCTGACTCGCGTGCGTATCGCGTCTGTATCGCTACAAACGCGCGTTGACGGCGCGTTTAAAAAACGTGGTGTGCACAGGCCCTAAGGCTGTGCGTACATTATTAGAAACAGTTCAGGAGAGGTAATTGCGTTGTTCAACTCACCGCAAGTGTTGTTGCAAGTGATACTTCTTGAAGAAACTCTTTGAGCATAATTGACACAGATGTGGCTTCTCTTTATCGTGTACTCGACGCCTAAAACATTGTAATAAGGTCAATGCTTATCTTGCAAAATTTTGGAACCACTATGGGTAAGGTTAAACGCAAAGCAAGAGCAGGGTCAGCGAGGGGAAATCTTTATAAGACTTTAAATAAAAATAGCTTGTATAGAAATCAATTAACAGTCCAAAATCGCATGAACACGTCTCCGGGCGTACTTTTAGCTTACAAGTTCACTCACTTATGCATAATCAGCAGAGTTCTAGAAGTGTACTTGTTTTCGCATACATCGCAGGGGAAGGGGCGGTCCTTCGTGTGTGACGTCATGTGGACGTCCAGGGACGTCTTGGATATGAACCGGCGGTCGCACGCGATGCACTGGTGCGGCAGCGACTCGGGGTCGTGGATCCTGCGATAGTGGTTCCTTAGGGAGGTTACCACTGGAAACACGCACATATTGATAAAATCATTCTGATGTCCTCAAATGTATATAAATTTTAACTATACAAATACGTTTGGAGTGTCTGTTTGTAATATCAAAATAATACCTGTTCACTAAATGCATATGAAAGCACATACGGTACTTATAATAAAAAAGCGATTTAAAAAAAAATGTCTGTCTGTATGTTTGTTCCGGGTAATCTCCGAAACGGGTGGACCGATTTTGACGGGACTTTCACTGGCAGATAGCTCATGTTATAAGCAATAACTTAGGCTACTTTAATTTTAGAAAAACAAAAGAAAACTAAATCACAAACGCTGCCTGTCGCGCGGGCTTAAAATGCGCTAGCGGGCTTTTGCGATAGTAGGTATATAAAACACGAAACATCGACTCGCAAAAAAGAAAAATGAGATTAAACTTTGCATTACTTTTCGTAAACTCTGCGAACTGAACGATATTTTTTTGTTAAATTAAATTTTTGTTTTGTTAAATTCCACGCGTGCGAAATCGCGGGCACAGCTAGTATTTAATACATGCTAACAGTTGCAACCTTGCCACTAAAATGCATCACTTACCCTTATTACACACAGTGCATTCCTGTTTGAAGCCCAAATGTTTTATTTTGTTATGTTTGTACTTTGCACTGTACGAGGAGAAATTTTTATCACACAAGTTGCATTGTATACGTTTCCTGAACGCCTTGGGCATGTGTGAGTACATATGAGTCTTCAGGTCATTCACAGTGACGCCGCACTCCTCGCACATTTGCTTCACATTCTGTATCGGTTGCTTAGACCTTGATTTTAGATTTTTCTTTCTCTCCTTCTTTCTGGTCTTGATAGGTGCTAAAAAGGTAAATATTATTCTAAGTTCTCTGATTTTTTATAGCAATAGAGAATGAATGCCACATACAGGTTGAACAGAGAGGGTATACTTTTTTTTCAACACTTAACTCTGTAATTTTAGAACTATCAGCTTTGGAGGAAACTTGAAAACAAAAGGTGTTACAGGGATACAGCTGTTGACAGATTTCATAAGTCCACAAAAACTTTAGTACTTCAACTGTACCACAAAGCCGATAGTTTTAGATTTACAAAGTTGCAAAAATAATAGTATACCCTTTCTGTTTCACCTAGTATATGGTGGTAGAGCCAAGCTGTTGCAAATTGACTACCGATCATATACAAGCTGCCTTAACCCGGCTAGTACCACCCTGACACACAAGATTAGCGAAAAGTAGCTATTATAGCTGTGTTTCATACATTGAGTGAGAGAGCCGGCAGTCCAACCCCCCCCCCCTCCCCCCCCCCCCCTCTGCCCACTCCTCTCCAGTAACTGCATAACATCAGGCAGGTTCGATGTTTGTTTTTCCAATTATGTTATATAAAAGAAATATTAATAAATCCTTTACAAGATCTACAAGAAACATATTTAGTTCTCAGCTCATTGATGATTTGTTCCAAAACAATGTTGTATTCAGTATCATAGTATCAAAACATATGCCAGTATGGTTAGACCAAAGGACCAAATTAATTCAACCCATGTCAATCCGCCAGAAATAACAGAAAATTGATTATTTTTTTCCTGTGGATTGTGAATACCATACCATTCTCACATTGTGTTATATTCTCTTTGACATTCTCTTTAGCATCATCTACGACATACTCATATTTAATCTTCTTCATCACGCTGAGGAACTCATCATCAGACTCAAACCCCGGCAGCTCGTCCTCCTCCTTCACTGTCAACTCATCCTTGACTTCAACATCACTAGACTGGTCACTGATCGACAATGCTTCTGTTTTTATATCATCCCTGATAAACACCTCATTCTTAACGCCCGTCTCAATATGCAGGGACATCAAAAAAGCATCATTTTTTAAAGCTAAACTTTTAAACTTGTGGAATGTCAAAATCTTTTTAGAACATTTTAAACATAATTTTGTACTCATTCTCGAATCCGCCACGACCTGTGAAGCGTCAAACACTTGTGTTAATATTGTTATGTTTTAATAATTTGGATTCCAACAAGGCATCGTTTTAATTACCTGAATTCCCAAACAAAACATGATTATTTCCACGTAATTCTTGGTTTCAGCCTTTTTATTTGCTTGTACATGAAATATATCTTTTTCGGCTTGACCTGAGAGACAAATCCTGCATATATCCTCCATAGTAAATACAAAATTTTATCAAATTATACAATTTATTATCATAATAATGTCAGCACACACACACGGAAGTGATAACAGTCACAGATTAGAGATATGCTTAGACCTTTTATCTATGGACAAGACTTACATGATCATTCCCCTCTGCCAAGGTATAAGAACAAGAAGTTCTAACACGTTTATAAAAACTGTTTGTGGAATCGATTTAATCAAAGTCAGTATCGTTTTTGATGTGAAAGGTGCTCCATAAAAAATGCCAACCTGCGCTATAAACCATTGCAAGAAGAGGTCAAACACCTCTAATCTACAAAAAAACGGAGTAACGTTTCATATGTAAGTGTTTTTGGTGTAAATAATCCCTTATTTCTAACAAAATAATTAAAATATAAAATGTCATAAAAATCGAAAACATTATCGATTAAACAATCGAGTACGAAATAATTGAAAAGTGAAGTATGGTATCTCGAGTTCGCCATTTTGAATAGTGTTGCGGCAGTGATAAATTTATGATTGTGGACGTGTATCGATAAAATTATATTTTTTGGAGTTTTTATTTTATTTTACTTTAAATTATATATAGTAAAAATATAATTACTTATTGTTATTTTTTAACTTATCATTATTCCACTATTTTTCTAGATTTCCCAAATACCCTCAATTAAAACCAAATGGGGAAATCTTGCAATAGAAAGAGGGGTTGGGAACCTACTCGCACAAGTATTATTTGTTCGGTACACTTTGTTTCGTCGCAATTCCAATGTTTATCTAATAAACGACGAAAATTAGTAGATAATGCCGTACCAATATTATTTTTTAGCTGATGCCGTAAGTATTTTATTTATACTTCTACTGACATGATTCTAAAAAAATATTTCACTGAAATAATATATACGTGAAGTGTTTGTGGTGTGTGTAATATTTTGTGTAGTAATATTTGTGACTAGACTATGTAGTAGAAGTTTGACCTTGTATATTGTTGTAAAATATTATTTATTTTAAATGTTTCATTCCCACAGCGAGGGGATTTTTTTTAAAGTAATTCATAAACGATAGATCATCGTACTGTATAAGATACCATCATATACAAAATAATTCATATTTTGTATTAGATGAAGAAATGCACACATCTATGCAATATTTTTGTGATGATGAGCAAGTGAAACTATCGATATATCTAATTAGAAATATCGATATTGGTATCTCCCTATTGCACTTAGTGTCTTACACTCGTAAATTCTTGCATGTTGCCGTATTTGACCGATGAGTGTGCATAAAAGTTACTAGTGTTGAATATTTATTTAAGTGTGCATTCATAATGAAACAATTTGTTTTTTTAGTAATTGTGCATCATTTCGTTGTAGTGGTTACCTCGTCTCCCCCAAAATCTGACAGAAAATTTGATTCGTAAAATGTAGTACGTCACTTATCCATTGGTTCGTTAATCTAAGGCCACGGAGCATCTTCGAAATGCTTTGACTATTAAACAAAACATCTCTCTGTCGAAATGAAACTAATAACTGGCTGTGGCTGCGGATATTTTAAATCATTCGAATCGACATCGGAAACGGATACGGAACTTAAAACTGAAAACGTCCGTATTTTAGCAATCGTCAAAGTTATTTTGAAAATTATTTCCTTACTAGACGTATTTGATTGCTAACATTCAATCATATCATATGTTTCCGAATAAATTTAATAATAACAAAAATACAAATGTAGAAAATTCCTATGGTTTAAAATAACCGCCCTGGATTTATGTGATTAGAGTATGGTCAATCTTTACTTCAAACAATTGAACTAACTGATTGAATATGAAATTTCGTCGTGATGGTGTAGAGCATGAGCAAAGCATGAGCAATATTTTGTTAATAAATTTAGTCGCTGTCAGAGACTTGACATTTCTCGCTTATGGTCGCTGTTTATTTATGTATAAAATTCTTGGTCGCTATAAACATTTTGACAGCTACGGAAACGCTAAAGTAGGTAAATGTTGTATCGATAGTAATGGTAATAGTAATAGTATCGATACTATCGCTCGTCATCAATAGTATTGACGCTATCGATATTGTGACTAGTCTTCGAGGTCACGATTTTAGGTATTGCAATACTATCGATAGACAAACGATAGATATAAGATAGGCAACGCTAATTCATACTGCCACCGCAGCAACGCCATCGCGCCAGTAAATAGGGTGGCCAAGAAAAAACAACAATTTTATCTTAGCTTTTATTTTCTTGTAAGAATGTTGGATACAAATTGCTAATTTCGTATCAAATGTTTAAAATGCCATAATACAAGGAGAAAAATTGTATAATTACTATATACTATAATAGAAGCATTTCGGACGTCGTTCCGGTACCCTAGACGCTTCCTACAGTAAATAACACGTGTCATACCGCCCTGTGGCTTCTGTGTTTACTAAAAAAATTGGCAGGCACATTTTAACTTATAACCTACGAATAAAATATATGTTTGTCTCAAACAAATAATCAATCCCCTTCTATCACGATTTGTGATGTATTGTAAAGTGTGCATAAATATATAGTTCAACACTAGCTGCCATTTAGTACAAGTAACAGAATATCCCGATATTAACGGGTACACATAACTGTAATTATTACTTATTATAAAAAAATAAAAAGTACACGTTAGGCTAAAAATATTGCATAAAACTTTCATTCGTACAACATTATAATTTAATAAAATTAAAAATTAATATTTACTGAATATACAATACAATTCAAACGAAACACTGCAATACAACATTTTATTTTTGTATGTTATATAAAAATGGCAATAAAAATGTTTACTCCGACTGTTTGCCATGGAAAATCTAAATGCTATTTATAATAAAATATACTCTAGTCATTACTAATTGTCAAACACGTATTCAACGCTAATCACCTAGATACAATCTTTTATTATAATAAAAAAGAAATAAATAGGCACATCACATTCACTCCGAATGTACGAACTAACTATATAAGCTAAAATTTGTAAGTTAATTATTAATTTCACATTGTTTACTTAACAATTAAATTATTTTAAAACACAATCCACAATTACATTGCAGTATTGCTGGTACAACATACGTTGTTATGGCTTCCCGGGGTTTGTACTAACATCTCTACAATCTTAGCAACCTGAACAAACGGTAATACTCTCTTTAACATCATTCCACAGAAAACTCTCTCGTTGATAAGTACACATTATTGTAAGCAATACGTTACAAATTAACACCTACACAATCGCAAGAAAATTACATCCACATTAAGGTCCGTAAAATCGATCTCAAGTCTGGAAGTGTTCTTGAGTACGCGTTTGACATATTGTCACTTTGTACTGGGATGACGTTAGGATGAAATTTCCATGATCGCTCTCAGACTCGAGATCGATTTATTAATACGGGCCTTTAAGTCATTAATATGCAAACCACAAGACAATAAAATAAGTAATTAAATAGTAAAATGCAATTGTATCTTAAAATAAATACTGTACCGTAAGGGCGCAGAGTAACTATTGGACCTAGCGGGTAACCTTGGCGCAAGTCGGAAAACGGTCATTGTTGTCGAAATAATAACATATGTATCATTTGCGACTGGAACTAACCGCTCGCTCGAGCAATCACGCCGAGGGTCGGACAGTCACACGAGCTTACAGTACATATAAACACAAACCGTTGTGTTACACAAAAGTTAAACACGTGATAAACACAAGAGAAAATTTGAAAGTATGCTGTAACTGTTTACTTTCGTATACCTAGGTGTAACCAAAATCGACTTTCGATAACAAACAAGTAATATGGCAGTAATTTTAGCTGTATAAGCACAGAAGAACGAGAATACGCTATTGTAAATTATACTAGAAAAATAATTAAACGTCAATCTAAGTGAATACCGGTACATAAATTAAGTCAATAAATTGAATATTATAGATATAAAATAGCGTTATATTTGACCGATACTAATACGGATATTGTTGATATAGTAAACCCTGCTGTGGTGGTATCACTAATGGTGCCCGGCTCGTCGGGTCTGGGCCGTGGGTGCGCGTGGCGCTCAGTGCGTCTCGGTGGGAGTGTGGTGGGGCGGCACGGGCACGGCCAGCGGCGCGCGCTGCCGGTCAAACATCTCCAGGATCAGCTTGGGGTCGGTCCCGGCCGGCACCGTCACGGTGCCCGTCTGAGAGTACCGACTTTATGAATACCACCTCACGCTCTTCTCGGCAACGCGTGGCGGCCGCGTGTGCTTACCGGGGTCTATTTAGAACAACTCTAGGATCAATTCCTTTTACATATTACTTTTTTGTTCGTCTAATGATGGCAAATGAAACCCCTGTTACACGATACACGAGCGGACGCCACAACATTGCGTTAAGTTTAGTTAATTATGTTAGTATTACGATATAAAGTTAGTTTTTATTAGAACAAGTATCGGGAAAGTTCTCCAACTAAAAGAATAAGTAGTCACTCAGGCATAAGAAGCTAATATAGAGAAAGGTACTATGGGCATGCAAGGTAATATATGCTTAGTTGATATTGTACATAGGGTACATATTTAAAGCAAAGTGTAGGGTACCTCGATGCGCGTGATGACTCCCTCCTCGCGACTGTGCTCTAGGACTACAAACAAAACACAAAGCGCCCGTCAAACATACAAACGAATTAACGTAAACATATAAGAATGGTGTATGAAGCGAAGTATTCGAAACATGTTTATGATTTAAAACATTTTGACAGTTGCATACGGTTTAATAGAAAATGAACTACATGTTAAATAATGCAAAATATTTTAGATTATCATACTAATATTATAAAGAGGAAAACTTTGTTTGTTTGATTGTAATGAATAGGCTCCGAAACTACTGAACCGATTTGAAAAATTATTTCACTGTTGGGAAGCTACACTATCCCCGGGTGACATAGGCTATATATATTATATTTTAAAAAAAATTGGGATCCTTACTAAAACTCCAATAATGTAACCGTAATGTACCCGTGCGAAGCCGGGGCGGGCCGCTAGTTAAGTATATAAGTAATAAAACAACAAAAAGGTTTTCAATTATAGGTGCGTGCGAGCTGCGGTGGCGCCACCTTGTTCATTTTCTATCAATCACAATAACAATAAAAATATGATTCGGCATATAGCTAAGCTCTGCTTTACAATAACTTTATATATTTCGGTAAAATCATAAGCCAATTCATAGCTTTCATGCAAACAATATTTTTATTGATCAAAGTACTGACAAGAGGTCTGACTCGGTAAATAATAATTCTAAAATTTAAGATCGATACTTTGCATTTCTATTCAGTGTGAAATGAATGATGCAAGTCTGTGAACTTGTGATTTAATTGTATAATGGTAAGACCAAACGCAGAACGTTCCAATTACGATTCGTTCATATTCACTTGTCGAGCGAGAGGATTGGCAATCATTATGTTAAAACGTAAAGATATCGTTATCTTGACCACTGTATGTATAGTCAACATAACAATGCCCAATTCGTCGTCAGGAATCGACTATAGATCAGGTTCAGCAATTGATCTATGAGCAGGATACCACTAACTTATCTGTTTAGGCGGCTAAAACTGAAACTATTGTTGTCTTTACGTAAAAGTTATCATTTTTAAGTACTGTAAGGGTCAATCATCAATCCATCAATCGATGGTAGAATGAGATGAGTATATATAAATCGACAGTTCAATTGATCATCGAGTCGATAGAATGGTGTGGCAAGACCCTATACATAGTAGCGACACCATTAGCTAATCAAACAGCAGCATTGTATGTATCAGAAAGTGTTCCTGTAATTGGACGTAAGTTTGCAAAATGGAACCAACCCACACACACTTCTGCAAACTAAAACCAACCTAGAACCGCCAACACAAGGTTGGTTTTGGTCTACAGCAGTGCATATGGGTTGAATCCGTTTTGCAAAACGCAACACTTCTGCAAACTAAAACCATCCTAGAACCACTAACATAAGGTTGGTTTTGGTCTACAGAAGTGCATGTGGGTTGATTCCGTTTTGCAAAACGATATCCAATTAATGATAGGTATGTGTCTGTGTGGCAAGCGTGACGTCATACTCACTGTTCTCGGCCAGGGAGTTGGTGGTTGTGGTAGTCGTGGTGGTGGTGTTGCCGCCGTCGGTGTTGTTCTCGTTGATCGTGGTGCGCGTGGTTGTCTTGACCACCATCGAACTTGTGTTCACTTGTGAGTTCTACAATGCAATAGTATATATTTAGGATTTACTACCGTTTGAGTGATAAAACTATAAAACCTACAATTTGTTGGATCGAAAAAGAGCTCATTCCATTAGTTTGCGATTTAACGTTATTTCCTGGAAATTGTTGCTTCGTAGCGACGCTATTGGCTGGTGCAATAATACAGTATGTTTTTTTTTTACAAAATCAACCCGATCAATTCCAGGGTAGGATAAGTTATTTTTCAAAAAGCTAATGATGTAGTTATCTTTTACATTAAAATCGACCTCAAGACTTCTTCGAGCATTTTACGCTATGGAATAATTCCCCCTGTATATGTGTAGTGTCGGGTGGCGAGTGTGACCTGCAGGTTGATGTTGAGGTCCGGCGGGCTGGCGGCGGGCTGGGCGGGCTGGGCGGGCGGGCTGGTGGTGTGGTCGCGCACCGAGTCCACCGTGATGTCCGCGGACGCAGCCGTCACGTCGTGGGCCGCTTCTGGCGCTTCCTCCTGAACGACATGGACACGTATTATACAACTGTTGCACAAGGGGGGATATAATGGGGGTAGGTGTTGGGTAATCACGAAGCCAGTTGTCTTCACTATTATAATATTAACTTTATTAACACGAATATACTAGTTTAAATAATTAAATGAATTTCATAATCACAATATTATATATACGTAATTCATCTTTTCTATTCCAATCAATCATTTGTGAAATGTTCACCACTCCCTTTTACTTTTTAATTATAATACAAAGAGTGCTAGCAGATAAAGTTATAAGAAATAATAATTAACTCAATGGCAATTAATCAGAACACACAAGTACAAACAATATGCATTAATTAATTACGTTATCTAACACAACATACTTGAACGGCGTAAAGGAGAACAAGTCTGTGTGAGGCTAACAACGCTGGAATGAGTCAACGTTGATCGACATATTCTACACTAGCTGTGCCCCGCGACTTCATCCGCGTAGTATTTTAACTTAGCAAAAATTTCGGGATTTTCGGGTTAAAAAGTATCCTATATGTTAATCCCGGTTATAATCTATCTGTGTTCCAAATTTCATCCAAATCTGTTCAGTAGTTTTTGCGTGAAGGAGTAACAAACATACATACATACATACATACATACATCCACTCACAAACTTTCGCATTTATAATATTAGTAGGATAGAGCGCCAATAGCCTAGTGGTTAGAGAGGCTGCTCTCGTAGCTAAGAGGTGCCGGAGTCGATCCTGGGCATTAAGCTATTGACGTGAGCTCACTCATAACAAAAGCATTACTTTAGCTGGAGGGGCTAAAGGGAATTCTTTTAAATAAACTCGCTAGTAAACTTTAATTACAAAAAACAGAGCACGTTCCATTAATGGGAGTTGTCACACCCTGAAGCTTGAAGTCAACTATAGACAGACACACTGAGTCGAGTGAGTCACCAAATTTACAAAGTAACTGTCGTCAGAACGACTGGATTCCTCGCGTCGCTATTAGACAAAGCTTCATATAAATAAGTAAGCCAAATTGTAGCACTTGGTATGACTCGCGAGTCGCGATACACATAAGCAAAAATCGTATAAGATAAACATCTGATGTTCATTGTTCAATGGACCTAAAACGTGTATATTTCGTTAAGGTATCCCGAGAATAGAGGCTTACCTTATGTTCGCCATTGGTAAGTGGTGCTTCCTCGACGGCGCCGCGCAGCGCTGCCGCCCACGGGGACAGAATGACGTGGCACTGTGCGATCGTGACCTGTGTACAAACATTTATTTATTTTGGTAAACTAACAATGACACAATAATTGTGGCAAAAATACATGAGTTTTAATGTTATCAATTGTGACACCAACACCGTTTACCACAGATAACTCAATAATGTTACTTTGATTAAGCGTGGAAAGATGGTAGTATCACAGTTTATGTAAGACTATATATAAACTAATCAAAATAATCTAGCAGTAACATAACCAATATACAACATTGTTTGGTAATATAGTAGCCAATACTACGCGAATTTTATACAAGAAAATAATAATGTTAATTGTATGGCAACAAGGTTGAAGTTGACGACCGCTTAGCGCAGTGGTTCGAGCGTAGGCTGCTCGGCACACTGCACATGGGGGTTGCGGGTTCGATTGCCGCCGTGGCAAATTTCGGAAATGGCCTTTTCGTAAGTTGCCCTGGTCTGGGTGTCACTGGGATCGCCCCCGGTCCATTGTACGGTACCCATAATACAAGCGCTGCTTAGTTTGGGACCATGCAGTTGGTGTGTCAGTCTGGCGGTATTTATTTATTATTTTATTGAATTGGAACTATTTTGTAAATAGTACCTTTGTAGCGGAGAGTGTGATCCGTTGGAGTTCTGACGACGAGTGCAAGTAGAGAGCTTCGCCGCGTTTCGAGAAGCATAAACTAGAAATGCCACTGCAACAAATATGAATTAATATTAGGGCCGGTCGCATCTTATTTCGACGTCATGAATCGTAGCTGGAACATTTGATGTAGGTGCGTTACTTCGTGCGTATTATATGTGTGCAATATGAGAAAACAATACTGTTGCGACCTAGAAACTATTTGGTCAAATACCTCGAAGGATCCTTATTTTATCAGCTTGATACAAAAACGCATTGATATTCTAGATGAACCCCATCGAATAATTACGAAGGATCTCTAAAAGTTGAATGTTCGAGACTGTAGGTATGTAGGTATAAAGTGAACGCGTTATCGGCGCGGCGACGGCTGCGAATACCTACTCGCGAACGAATACAAAGGGAAGCCGACAATGGGTCTCGAGATCGTTCGATTCCGATTATTATACCTACCGAGAATGTTCAGGAAAATACCAGCTCGCATCTTTATTCCGTATATAAGGTGTTGACGACGGGCAGCGAGTTAGTTACTTCTTGGAAGCGACAGTGTACGGAACTCAAGTAAGCGAACGAAGAGTGATATACCAGTGACCTAGGCGATTATATTGGAATACTGTGTGACTGCTAAGTGATTCGGAACAGTGTTTGTTGTATGTAACTAGTGATAGTGAACTAGTGTAGTACTGTGTATTTGTCAAGTTTGTGGAGAGCGAATTAAACCTTTATACACGTAGTCGGCATTATTTGTACCTACCCCTAGTACGTAACAATACAAAACGTACTATTCTATGCGCACGAGTAAATAATAATAAAAAACAATATTTTGCAATTTTTGAAGCAACAATAGCCTAGTGGTTAGATGGGCCGTCCTCGTAGCTGAGAGGTTCCGGGTTAAATCCCCGTCCTGGCTAGGATTAAATTATTGACGTGAGCCCACTCCTAACACAAGCAGTACTTAGCTTAGTTGGAGGGGCTAAAGGGAATACTAGTAATGTGACAAATACACATTGCTAAACACAAAATAATTAACATAATTCTAGTTTAGTAGAATTATGTTAATTATTTAGTATAATTTTTTTAAATTCTATTTACTAATTTGTAGTATTTTTTATGTTCAAGTATGCCAGCAAGGCTCTGGCTACCGATGACCATAACGTCTTTCAAAGCAGTCGGTCCTTGATAAAGGTGGTCGCTCACTTGATGTCCTCCTTGCGCACGGCGGCGGCGTTGAGCTGGCGCCGCAGCTCGGGGCTCAGCACGAGGCAGTCGCCCAGGTTGGTCAGGCACAGCAGGCACCACTCGCGGTGCCGCTCCGCCCCCGCGCCCGCGCCCGCCCCCGCGCCCGCCCCCGCCCCCGCGCCCGCCTCGCACTCGAACCACGCGAACGCAGTGCGCCGGACCTGCACAGGAGACACACCTTTATAAACCCACCAAACACGAGATAAATAAAAAAGAAATAAATCGCTTAAGGCTAAAGCGCCCACCTAGCCCGCGAAGTTCAAATTTTTTGAGGTTTTTTAGATTTTTTTCAAAATCTGACAATAATAAAAGGTACATTTTGTAATTCGCGAAAAAGACCGTGTGCAATGCATTTATATTTATTAATATATCCAACTTACTCTAAAACATTTCAAGAACGACAGCTATCCAGATAATTTGGAATTTTTTGTATATTAGTGATTTACTAGTATCATATCCACCGTGATAATATTTAGAGTAAAATAAACGTATTAATAAACGCACTGCATACTTTGTTTGTAGCAAATCACAAAATGTTGTCTTAAATGTTTTCAGATTTTGGATAAACTATAAAAATACTCGAAAATTTTGAATTTCGCGGGCTAGACAGGCGCCTTCACCTTAAAAAGGAAGGGATTCATCCTCGGATTACATGAAACATTGTATTGTAAGGCATAGCGAAAGGCATTACATACTAAGGGTAATACTTTATTATGCTAAGTTCAAAAGAAAAGCTCGTTAGACACGTAACTAAGGAGCGCATCCCCTTGCTATATCGCTGGAGAAAGAATGCATTTTTTTTGTAGTACGTGAAGTAAAATGAATGTTTTTATGGACTGTACGTCTTACGCCCTTAATAACGAGAAACGACACGGAATGGTGCTAAATGTCCGAGTTCAAGTCGATCATTGCTGGATTCGACAACTTTTAGGTTACCATTTTATAAATGCTTATTTCATTCTGTTTCAGAACTCGTTATGTTAATTAAAAATAAATGACAGTGTGAAGATCAAAAATAACTATTAGTTTAATAAAATAATCTCTCGGTAAGTGCGACGTACCCTGGCGCCCTCGTGAGCGGTGAGCTTGTACTTGTTGTGCGGCTTGAGCGAGGGCAGCGTGAACACCTTGAACTGCTCTTCCGACGTGATGACCACGCGCTGCGCGCCCGCCTCCGGCAGCGCCGCCACGCCGCGCTCCACCTGCACGCAGATATACACCCTGCTACTAACGATCTATGGACTATAATCCCATCAAACTTTATAGGAAACATGCTCCACTTTCTCGCATAGTAAACATTTTACATCTTACTAGCTGTCCAGGCAAACGTTGTTTTGCCATATAAGAAAAATAAAAATAAATAGATGTTGACCGATTCTCAGACCTACCCGATATCCACAAAAAAAATCATGAAAATCGGTCGATCCGTTTCGGAGGTGTATGGTAAATAACATTGTGACACGAGAATTTTATATATATTTTTGTTCCAAGATCTATTGACCACTTTTTCAATGAAAACTTTTAAGAGGCAGTTTAGTACAATCAATTTCATTTTGAACCTTCATCCCTTTATTATAAGACCCATAACTTACCTCTAAGGGGTCAGGCAGTGGCACCGACGCGCCGTCTAATACTGTGATGCCTATAACCGGGGCCCTGTGTTTCAGTTGGATTTCTTTCGCGAGTTGGCAGGTTACCTGAAACCAGATATTATTTTGTTATTAGTGAGTCACTCACTCGCATCAGTTTGGCCATTCCCAATGTTGGTCCTATCTCCCAACCATCGCTGGTGTGACCAACTTTGGCTGTCATTGGCCAAAGTTGGCTCAATGTTAGATGCTACATTTTAAAAATAAAAGATTACTAGCAATGTGACTTAGATCACATTACTAGTGAATACTAGGAATCCGTTAGCCCCAGCAGCTTAGCTAATTGCTTGTGGGCTCACGTCAAATAGTTTAATGGCCAGGATGGGGATTGAACCCAGAACTTCTCACCTACGAGGGCATCCCCTCTAAGCACTAGGCTATTAACATTTTTATAAGTGACTAGCTGACCGGACAGACGTTGTCATGTCTTAACTTTGAATATTGAATGCGAATTGTTCTGCTCAACTTTCTTATTTTTTTTTCCATAAGAACCTTCTTCTGACAATAATAAAGACAACACAAAAAGAATTAGCGAAATCGTTCCATCCGTTCACGCGTGATGCGATGACCAAGGAAATATATATTCATTTTTATATACAGGTTGAAACGGAAAGGGTATACATTTTTTTTTGCAACTTTACTTTGTAAATCTCAAACTATCGGCTTTGTGGGACAGTTGAAGTACTTAAGGTTGTCGACTTATGCAATCTGTCAACAGCTGTATTCCTATAACACCTTTTGTTTTTCAAGTTTCCTCCAAAGCTGATAGTTTTAGGATTACAAGTTAAGTTTTGAAAAAAAAAGTATACCCTTTCCGTTACAACCTGTATACTCGTATATATAGATTACAACTCACGGGCTCCTCTTTCCTCTTGTTGGTGTTGGGCACGGTGATGGTGAACGCGTACACTGTCCCGTTGTTGGTGCCCGCCCACAGCGTCGGCGTAGAGGTTTGTGCTGAAAACAGATACATAAAAAATGTAGAACAGCGCTATTTCTCTTCATGAATATGTTTCAAATACAAAAATGGTAACAATAGACTATTTGAAAGTAACTTTTATGGAATTATTTTCTGTACGTTTGAGCAACAAGGTAAAACAGCTGAAGCGATTTCAATGGAGATACAGAAGAAAATCTAAAACTGCATCAGTGATACCGCGAACAAAAGGTTGAAGGTACATAAATATATATCTTCTATGGAACTATGCCTCAAGTATTTTATACATACTGTATTATCATGCCATGTATGTGACTACGACGAAATTGGGCGCGTCTTCGTGGATTGAACCATGTATACGAACTATATAGACGATCGCTTGCCGCAGTGGTTCGAACGTAGACCGCTCGGCTCACTACACACAGTGGTTGCGGGTTCGATTCCCGCCAGGGCAAATTTCGGAAATGGCCTTTTCGTAATTTGCCTTTATCTGGGCGTCACTGGGATCGCCCCAAGTCCATTGTACGGTACCCATACTACAAGCGTTGCTTAGTTTGGGACCATACAGTTGGTGTGTCAGTCAGGCGATATTTATTTATTTATTGATACCGACTATATTATGATTATCACTTGCTTACGGTGAAGAAAACATCGTGAGAAAACCTGAATGGTCTTAGAAAATCTCAACAATTTTCGAAAGACATGTGAAATGCGCCAACCCGCACTGTGGCGTGGTGGATTACGGTCTGAATCGCCCTCGTAATGACGGGATGCCCCTGCCCAGGAGTGGGACGTCAAAAGGGCTATATTATTATGATTGTATTGATACTGACTGCTGATGAGGAATGTCCTGGCGAAGTAGAGGCAGCGCACCATGCTGCCGAAGGCGTCGTCCGTGGAGCGCGCTTCCACGGCGCGCTCGATGGGCTTCACCTCCGCGTCCGTGTCCGACGCCGCTTTGTCTGCGCCCTTCTTGGGGATGGGCTGCAATTTATTTTTCAAGGTTACTTACTAGCAATGTTAGTTTATAACATTACTAAAGCAGGGTCGCTGAGCACGAAGAATTTCGTACAATGACCTGTTATTACCTGTCTCTGTCACTCCCGCGTAAATCTAATACGTCTCGCTTACACAGTTGCCGTGAACTGCATGTGAACGGCATCGTGCTCAGCGACCCTGCTTTAGTATTCCCGCTAGCCCCTCCAGCCAAGCTAATTGTTTGTGTTACGAGTGGGCTCACGTCAATAGTTTAATGGCCAGGATGGGGATCGAACCCGGAACCTCTCAGCTACGGTAAAGTATCTATTGCTACGTTTCTTACAAAGAGTGAGAGAGCCAGAAGCCCTTGCCCTCCCTCTAACCCACTCTCCTTAAGGTCGGTAATGTGCGAGCATAGCCATGTTTATTACAACCATTTATAGGCAACGGTAACTGCTTTATATCAGGCGGGTCGTATGCTTGTTTGCAGAGCTATCGCAAATAAAAACTTCTTAGCCATTCCCTTGTATGTATCTCACTCTAGGGTGAGACTGAGTTCCAGACTAGAGTGGACTTTACCATTACACTGGCAACAATGGCCACTGGACAATTACATATTATTTATTCATTAAGCTCTATAAACAATAATAGAGCAGGTTGTTTGGAGAAATTAGATTAATTGAATATTCGCGGAACGGGGAAGGAAACATCGTAAGAAATTCCCACCTGAGATAACCTAACCAATTGCCTGTGAAGGTCGCCAATAGTGTCCTATGGCCACGATGGAGTGTATGGAACATTGGAAGACTAATAATAATTCTCACTTGTGTGGGCGTGGTTGGGCTCGACGTGGTGGTTTGGCGACGCTGCGACCTTCCTTTCCGCAGCCGTCTGAACGACTCCCTCAGGGACTTCTTGAAGGATTTTCTCCTTGATATCGGCGTGTCGCCGGCACCGGAGTGATCTAGAAATTGACTCGTATTGAAAAAAAAAGCATAAGTTCAGTGACTATCTTTTACACTGGACCTTATTCGTAATTTATAAAGGCTTTGATGGGAACAATACAACAAACAATATTTCTATTTGAAAACTATTGGATAAGGTCATAACTTTAGTGATAACAAGGGAGCATGGAGCTCGTGAAATGTTTTTATTAGTTATTTCATGACACTTTCCGGCGCATACAATTACTCATTACTTGTTTCAATTCAACCTTTGTTTACCACAATGGGCACATCTGCATGACCACCAACTTAAACCAGCTTGGCGGGACTGGCTTCCCTTGAGGCGACTGGCCCCCAGCGCATACACTGTACATTTGCATACTACGTGCACTTGAAGATGGTAGTACCGGGCCTTAAGGGTCAATGTGTATGTGTATGTATAGTGACCGTGCGGGTTGAGCGTGCACTTGTGCAGCAGCGGCTGGGCGCGCAGCGCGTCCACCAGCGCCAGGCCGTGCGCCGTGCCCGCGCACACCAGCCCCCACTCCCACTGCGCGCCCAGCGCCGTCACCGCGGCCGGCGGCGACATCTGCACCACGGACGTCGCCTGCGCAACACAAACGCACCCTTTATATCCAATCAAATGGGATGATAATTAAAGGAAAACCATTTATTCGACACTGGTGATGTAACGAATGTTGAATTTTTGACATTCGCGAATGCGAAGGCGAATATTTGGCTCCAACATTCGCGAACGCGAATGCGAATGTTGATTTACAAATAACTCTAAATTGAACATTAAAAAATCCCCGATGCGACGACTTTTTAAACTACAAAAGCGCTGATGATTTTCAAACCGAACGGCTGAACCGATTTTCATGAAACATAGCTAAGAACACTTTCGATCTCGAATAGCTTTCGAACAAACAAAACAAAATTAAAATCGGATCATCCGCTTGGGCGTTACGATGCAAGACACACAGATACACATGTTAAACTGATAACACCCCCCTTTTTTCGTCGGCGGTTAATAAAGAGCGCGCAAAATGTTAGATTGGTTTGACATTTCGTGTCAGCCGAACATAGCCGAACCCATACCAGTTGAAATAACGAAGTTAGTTACATAAAGTTAATACGAAGAGATTTGTTTTGATTTGAGGGTAGTTTAGTATTATTGCATCAATCAAATTTAATTGACAATCATATTTTATTGAGTTTGAGTTAATTTTTAAATTAGACTAACAAGAAAAATAGAGAAACATCCTATTTATAATTTTTCATTACTCATACTCGGAAAGTAGGTCTGAAGTTGCCTGAGGAGCGGGTTGAAAGTAATACTTTTCCGCCCTAGGGAGAATCGCTTTCAACAGACAGCTGTCAAATTATTAAAAATAAAGTAGTCTATTTTGACATTTCTATTAAACCAGGCCAGCGGGAAAAAAACTAAATAATAGGCGGCAATCCGAGCGTACTTCTACTTCTTAAACAAGTAACCATCATATTTTTAACCGACTTGACCCGACCGGAAATGGAAGTGGAAGTGGGAGTTAGGTATTGTTCAGTAGGTATTTTACAATAATTTGAAGGTTTCGAGAGTTAAGTATAGGTTACGAGAGCCGCCGTATTCGATGTTTCATAATAATAAAAACAATATCACTATTATTTTTAGGTTTCCGTATTATCGAAAAGTGGCGGGATGTCTACGGAACCTTATAGTATGCGTAGTCTGATATGCATTTGGCCGGTTATATTTATCTATGGGTCTGGCAAAGCCACTACCAGTTATTATATTATTTGAAATATAATATATTGACTTTTTACAATGTGTTTCATTTAAGTACATTGAAATATGATGTGAAATAAATTTATTAAAATAATTAATGTATGTATTTATAATATTAATAACGAACACGTTTGTTGTAAAAATATATAATTCTTACTAGTTCATATCCATCTATACATAATTTCCTTTTTGTTTTTTTAAAACATTCGCCAAACATTCGCATAGATTCTTGCGAATGCGAATATTCGTTACATCACTATTCGACACAGACACAAATAAATACATATCGCCAGCCTGACACACCAACTGTATGGTCCCAAACTAAGCAGCGCTTGTACTATGGGTACCGTACAAGTAAGTGGGGGCGATCCCAGTGACACCCAGACCTGGGCAAATTACGAAAAGGCCATTCCCGAAATTTGCCTTGGCGGGAATCGAACCCGCAGCCACCCGTTGCAGTGAGCCAAGCGGCCTACGCTCAAACCACTGCGCCAAGCGGTCGTCAATCAAAAGTAACATCGCCAACCCGTACCTGGGTACAGCACTGGCATGAGGCACCGAGACCCATCTGCTTTCGATTAAGAACCAGATTGCATACCTTTCACTCCCTGACTCACTAATCACCAAATCTTCAGAACGATAAAATCAATAAGAAGATTTTTTTGGATTATGAAAGCTACGTGCGATGATATGACGGAAAACCCGGGCCAAGTCGCATTCAATTTAATTATAAATGTATCAAACGACTCTAAAGTGGCTCGAAATGAAACAAAAAAATATGGGTGGTTTTGTATGGGACCCATCCCCACTAGTGATGTAACGAATATTCGCATTCGCATTCGCATTCGCGAATATTCGCATATTTTTTGACATTCGCATTCGCATTCGCATTCGCAAGAATCTATGCGAATGTTAGGCGAATGTTTTTGAAAAACAAAAAGGAAATTATCTATAGACGGATATGGAATGTTAACAACTAGTAAGAATTATATATTATTTAAACAAACTTGCTCATAGGGTGGCTCTTATTGCACCGCTTTTAGATTCATAAAGCAGCTTATTACGCACTAGTGCTATTGACTTTAATTTTTTTAAATCTTAGTAAAGAGTTATCCTAAAATAGTAAACATTTAAAACAATAAATAAACGATGTTTATTAAAATATTATACATAAATACATAAACTATTTCAATGAATTTCTTTCACATTCAATTTCATTGTAAATAAAACTTATTATAAAAATTCGATTTATTATATTTCAATTAATATAATAATTGTTACCGGCTTTGCCAGACCCATAGATAAATATAACCAGCCAAATGCATGTCGGACTATGCATACTCTAGAGTTCCGTAGACATCCCGCCACTTTGCGATACTACGGAACTTATAAAATAAAAGTGATATTTTTTTATTGATAATGAAACATCGAATAAGGCGGCTCACCTTTTAAATAAAATAGTAAGAAATTCTGTTACTAAATATATTAAACCGGCATCATAGACATCTTCAGCAAAAGTGAAATAAACTTTTATTTTCTTTTTGGACTGATGAAAATTCTTATAAGGATTTTTAAGTCAAATAATTAAATTGTGATTAGACTGGGTGCACAATCAGTGGTGCGTGGTTTGAGACTCAATTTAGATTTTTTATAAAATTACTTATACTGATTTGAATAGTAAATAACTATTTATTTCCTATAATAAACCATTTATAATGTGGTTCTAATTTAAAGGATGAATCTTGCTACTTAAGTAAAAAAGGTCACAATGAAGCTCAATATTTCGTAAACGGGAATTAATATTGAAAAGCTGTCAAAGAAACCATCACTCTGGCGATAAAAAAAAAATAATGGCATGTATAAGACAAGCCCGCTGAGTTTCTTGCCGGATCTTCTCAGTCGAGGTCGCGTTCCGATCCGGTTGTAGATATAAGAAAAAATATGTAAAATTGACAATTTGTGTTGACAAAGTGCCCCCGTAGGCCTAAACAAAATAAACGATTTGAATTTGAATCAAATAGTTTTAAAATACTTACTGAACCTTACTTACCTCAATCGTGGGGGTATGTAAACATTTTTCTTTACTCCCTGTTCTTAATTACGGGAGGTACAATGGAATAACTTTGCTTTCAAAATTTAAAAACAGTTTTCTAGCGGCACATAAACTCAAGTTTTTGGCTAGTTTGCAGTATTTTAGCCCTAATAGTCTCTGTATAAAATTACTGTGATTGCAGACGGACGTGCCGAAACTATAAGGGTTCCGAGTTTGACTGCGGAACCCTAAAAACTTACGGCGCGCCATGTTGTTTAAATTCTCTAGGGCTTAAAAAAATCGTGAATTGTGATTTCTTTCCAATTAAGATTGTAATATTCTAATTATTTTTTTCACGCAAGTAAGTTGTAAAATGTCGTATGAACTGCGTGAGCATTGTTAATTACACACCTTGGCTCCATCACAGCACAGCCCTCGTGTTAGTCTCTGGCTGCAAACCAGCCTCGATCGTAACTTAGCTCACTTGCACATAATGCACTTATTTACTTATATTTGAATAAAAAAAAATTACTGTCTTGAGGTAGGCAACTAAATTATAAATAGGATCTTTCTCTATTGCTCTTGTTAGTCTAATTAAAATATTAACTCAATAAAAATTTAATATAAAATTGATTTGATTAATGAAATAATACTAAACTACCCTCAAATCTAAACAAATCTCTTCGAATTAACTTTATGTGACTAACTTCGTTCTTTCAACCTATGGGTTCGGTTATGTTCGGCCGACACGAAATGTCAATCCAGTCTAACATTTTGCGCGCTTTTTATTAACCTCCGAGAAATAGGAGTGTTATTAGTTTAACATGTGTATTTGTGTGTCTGTATGTGGCACCGTAGCGCCCAAACAAATGATCCTATCTTAATTTTGTTCCTTTTTTAGAAAGGTGTTCGAGTGTTCTTAGCTATGTTTTACGAAAATCGATTCAACCGTTTGAAAATTATCAGCTCTTTTGTAGTCGTTTAATACTTTTTTAAATTTTAAATATTTATTCTACCTATTAAAAAGTTTTTTAATTTTCAATTTAGTGTTTCTTATTTGAAAGTCAACATTCGCATTCGCATTCGCATTCGCGAATGTTGAAGCCAAATATTCGCATTCGCATTCGCATTCGCGAATGTCTAAAATCCAACATTCGTTACATCACTAATCCCCACGCTCCTAACAGGCATAGAATGCGTGTCAATATAATTATAAGGATAAAAAATACTGGCCTTCGGAATTTGCATAGTGAGGATTCCGAATATATAATGACATTTAAATACGATTGTATTAACGAGACCCTAATGAGACCTTTCCAACGATGCACAAGTATAGGTAGATTAAAAATAAATAAAACTGAACATAAACCAGGATATCAAATCCTTAAATTCCCGGTGGACTTACTATGTTTCGTATTATGTTATACTGAACACGCAATATAAGACTACATTTTATTTTCTACCTACTATTTACATTATAAAGTAATATTATTATAGTGATAACTATTTTAATTCAACTGACCTGATATCCTTGCGGGAACGTCAACGCGCCCGATCTCAGCGTGAGCTGGTCGTGGCCCTTCCACACGAACCCGTCGCGGTCCGACACGATGTTCACCGGTATCGACTGTCAACAACGGGTGCGATTATAATCTATACAAATCAATAAAATTGGAGTGTCTGTTTGTAATATCAAAATAACACCTTTTCACTAAATGCATATGAAAATACATACGAAACATATAGCAAAAACGCGATTTAAAAAAATTGTCTGTCTGTGTGTTTGTTCCGGGTAATCTCCGAAACGGCTGGACCGATTTTGACGGGACTTTCACTGGCAGATAGCTGATGTTATAAGGAGTAACTTAGGCTACTTTAATTATAGAAAAATAATTAGGGTTCCGCGTAAAAAAATAAAACACATGAAATCAAAGAGTATCTCCGAAACGGCTGGATCGATTTTGACAGGACTTTCACTGGCAGATAGCTGATGTTATAAGCAATAACTTTGACAACTTTTATTTTAGAAAAACAAATGGGTCCTGTCACGCGGGCTCAGAACGCGGGAGAGGGAGCGGTTAAGTTAAATTCCACGCGGACAAAGTCGCGGGCTCAGCTAGTATACATAATATAATAATATCGCCAGAC